>JADNRB010000002.1:5712531-6916139 GCA_017654865.1 Fusarium sp. FW16.1 | reverse complement strand
GCCGTCGCTGCCATCGCGGGCTTCGAAGCAACCCACGCGTCGCCGTTAGGTCGCCCGTCGCTGTCGCTATCGCCCAGACAATAACGGGCGTTGCCGTCAGTCAGATAACCACCATGGCGCCGTCCCTCTTCCGCAAGCGCCACGAGGCCGAGGACATTATCCCCATCCCAGGCCCCCTCGAGGCCGCTGCCATCTCCGCCTCTGGCCGCGATCGTCTTGAGAACCTCCAGCAGTTTGAGAAATCTCACAAATTCGACCCGAACCTGCCCATCGACGACCTTACCGATGTCGACGCCGCTATCGCAACTGGAAATGCCGAAAAGGGCATCGAGATTGAGCACGCGCTCATGGAGGACAACAGCCCTTACCCCGAGGTGAGGGCTGTTGTCCGTAACTACGATGTTGACGTCCCTGCCAACACCATCCGCGCCTGGGTTATTGGCTTGGTTCTTTGTACTATTGGTTCCGGCATCAATATGCTCTTCTCGCTGCGCAACCCCAGTATTACCGTATCTACATACGTCGTCCAACTTGTCGCGTATCCCTTGGGTCTCGGCTGGGATCTCATCATGCCCGATCGCGAATGGAATCTCTGGGGCCTCAAATTCAACCTGAAGCCCGGAAAGTTCAACTACAAGGAGCATGTGGTTATCGTCGCCATGTCAAACGTGAGACCTTTCTCTACACTAACGCAGGCTATGGCTAACCTCGTTTCTAGGCTGCTTACGGTGGTGGTGTCCTTTATGCGACTGATGTCCTCCTGGCCCAACAGATCTTTTACGGCCAGAAATTCGGCTGGGCATTCCAGGTTCTCTTCGGCATCACAACTCTCTGCACTGGATATGGATTGGCTGGATTGGCGCGTCGCTTCCTGGTGTGGCCCGCTGCAATGATCTGGCCCACCGACTTGGTCAACTGTGCGCTCTTCTACACCCTTCACGACCACTCCGGATCCGACCCTACCAAGACCAATGGCTGGAAGGTTGGACGATATCGATGGTTCTTGATTGTGGCAGGCGCTGGCTTTATCTGGTACTGGTTCCCTGGCTGGATCTTCAAGGGTCTATCCTACTTCACCTGGATCTGCTGGGTGGCTCCTAACAATGTCACCGTCAACAAGATCTTTGGAGGTCTGACCGGCTATGGCTTGATGCCTACCTCCTTCGACTGGACTGTGTACAGCGGTTATCTGCAGTCCCCTCTGATCCCGCCCTTCCACGCCATTGCCAACGTTCTTGTGGGCATTGTTGTCTTCTTCGTCTGCATCTCGATGGGAATTCACTTCACCGGAACGTGGTACTCTGATTACTTCCCCGTTCAGTCCTCCGAGTCTTACGACAACACGGGCAACGTCTACAACGTCTCCAGGATTCTCGACCACAACTTCCATTTCAACGAGACCGCCTACAAGGAGTATTCACCTCTCTTCCTGCCAACGCAGTTTGCCCTGTCGTACGGCCTCTCATTCGCTGCTGTTACGGCCGTCGTTGTGCATGTTGTTCTGTACCATGGTCAGGAGATCTGGAGGCAATTCAGGCAGGCTCGCAACCAGGAAGACGATGTTCACATGCGTCTGATGAAGAAGTATAGGGATGCAGAGGATTGGTGGTATGCTGGTAAGTCAACCCCTTTTTGCAGCAACTGTACAATCGCAATTCTGACCCGTAAACAGCTCTCTTTGTCGTCATGGTCTCCATCTCCATTGGCGTCGTCGCTGGCTGGCCAACTGGATTCCCCGTTTGGGCCTACTTCCTCTGCATTCTCATCCCCATTCTCTGGCTGATCCCCATTGGTGTTGTGCAAGCCATCACCAACATTCAGCTTGGCCTCAATGTTCTGACAGAGTTCATTATTGGATACATGGTCCCTGGACGCCCCATGGCCATGATGATGTTCAAGAACTACGGCTACATCTGCATGGGTCAAGCCCTCTACTTTGCCCAGGATCTCAAGCTTGGTCATTACATGAAGGTCCCTCCACGGGTCATGTTCTCGTCCCAGCTGGTTGCGTCCATCTGGTCTGCCATTGTACAGATTTGTGTTATGAACTGGGCACTGGGACACATCCCTGATGTCTGTCATGATGATCAGCCTAACAACTACACGTGTCCTGGTGGTCGTGTCTTCTACACAGCCTCCGTTATCTGGGGAGCTATTGGTCCGGCCCGAATCTTCAGCAACGGTGCCATCTACTCCTCTCTTCAGTGGTTCTGGCTCGTCGGTGCTGTCACACCTATTCTGACATGGCTCATTGCTCGGAAGTGGCCTCGATCCATCTGGCGTTATGTCAGCACACCTCTCATCTTTGGAGGCTCTGGCATGCTCCCTCCGGCCAGTGTCTACATCTACCTCTGCTGGGGTATGGTTGGAACGTTCTTCAACCACTTCATCAAGAGGAGATATACCGGATGGTGGCTGCAGTACAACTACATCACCTCTGCGGCTCTTGACTGCGGCCTCATCCTGTCAACCATGGTGATCTTCTTCACCTTGTATCTGACAAGTGCCAGCCCCCCTAACTGGTGGGGTAACTTTGGTGCTTTCAATACTTCGGATTGGAAGCACCTGGCAGTGAGCAAGTCAATTGCCAACGGAACAATGATTGGACCCTCAACTTGGAATTAAGATTTAAGAAAGTAAAGGATTAGAGCCGTGGGTTTTAGTTTGGAAAGCGAGATTCTGGAATATTTGCAGGGATTTTTCAGGCGTCATGGAACGGGTTGTGTTTTTGTAGGATTGTTAGTTGGCGAGATACCTCAATCATGATTGATGTTTATGGACGATAGTCAACAGCCTCAAATTGGTGTCAAATTATGGTTCAATATCAGTATGAAAAATTGCTAAAACCACTGAACAAACAATTTTAAAACTGATCGTCAAATAATTACTGCAACTCACAAGCATGGATTCTTCCCATTACAATTGCCTTGTCTGGACGCTTTTCCTCTTGTGGTGGTAAATCTTGGCACCGACCTTGCCCCAGTCACGTGCAGTTCGCGCCAATCGAGATCACATGACTTAGCTCGCACACACCGAACCCCGGTTTCTTAGGGCTCAGCAAGCAATTCGACCACTCCACCAAAAAAGCCCTCCCAAGTCTGAGAATTTCTCGATCGCCATCCTACTAACCGCCCAAACACCACAGCCAAGATGAGTACGTGACCACCTCACCGGGTAGAGGGGAGACTCTCTCCCCTCGAGAGAAACGGGGCTTTTGCTAACGCGATCGTCAACAGCGAAGGGTACCTCCAGCTTCGGTAAGCGTCACAACAAGACGCACACTCTGTGCCGACGATGCGGTTAGTCCTTGTGCCCTCTCCTTCTTCCTTACCAGGCCTTCCTCGATCAGCGCATCAACGAATTCGACGAGAGCCGAGACGGAATTTCACGACAATGAGCGACGGGGAAATGGCCTGGATTGGAGACTTGGAAACTTCGAATGAACCGGGAGACTGATGGGATATCTAGGTCGTCGCTCCCTTCACATCCAGAAGCATGAGTGCGCTGCTTGCGGCTACCCTGCTGCTAAGACCCGGAAGTGTACGTGAAACCCCCAAAATCGCACCTCGACCCGACAATCTCGACTCGGATGGTGCTTGTCCGTTGGGCATGTCATACTAACCCGATCCCTCGCGCAGACAACTGGTCCGAGAAGGCGAAGCGAAGAAAGACCGTCGGCACCGGCCGAACCCGCTACCTCAAGGATGTGTCCCGACGATTCAAGAACGGCTTCCAGACTGGCCAGCCCAAGGGCTCCCGGGGCATCAACAAGGAGGCTTAAACGGGGATACCGCATCCCTCTACCCTCCCTTCACCACCCTCTCACCGCCCCGTCCCTCTTCTCCCCCCGCCTGAACGGATTTTGATAAAGATGGTGTTGTGCGCACCCCCGCACGGGAAAACTGCTCCTCTCTCTTGGGGAGCTGGATGAACGGCGGAGGGGGGAAAGAAAACTCCAGGCTTGGAGTTAACCACACGGTGTTGGTGGTGGACGGAGCAGGTGTCTGGTTTTAGGTTTCGCGTGGATGAAAGGGGCGGCTGGAGCATGGGCATCGGTGTTTTACATTGTTGAGCAAGGACAAAAAAAGAGGACCCTTTTTGCTTTTCTGAGATTCCAATAGGGATTCGGTCACGAGGTTCTGAAATGGCATCTTGATTCTGCATGAAAGGTGCCCTGGCGGCTGAGAGGTTTTGGTGTGTGGGAGAATATGAGCCCATGTGTGCAATTGGCTTGTTAATGTGTGACGACCCTTGAGATGCTTTCATGAGAGGCTCGAGCCAGTGATCTATTCGTTGATATGGATTTCAACTGCCTTTCAACCCAACCCAAGTCAGGAGTCATGTATGCCTTGCAGCCAGTTTTATTCAACTCGTCTGCTGAGCCTGCTCCTCATGTTCCCCTCTCAAACACTTTGACTCCTCCATCAGCGGCAACATGATACAAGAACTCGGCCGCACCGCCCATGCCCTCGACTCCAGGCCCTGTGATGCGCACAACCCCACTGACGTCCCTTGCCGTTCCTGTGTCAAGCATACGTAGGGCCAGCACTGCATCAGCCGCGTGCGCCGCTGAGAGGGCGAGGCTGGCATGTTCGCGCTCCAACGTTGTGGCTTGGGTAGCGACGAGAGGTGTATCGGCAGAGAGGGTAAGAGAGGTGGTGTGGACAAGCTGGGGTGCCAGTTAGTTTATGATTGTCACACGCGCTGTAGCCAAAGGGGAACTCACGCTGCGAAGAGAAAGAACCAAGTTCTGAAGAGAGAGGCCTGTGGTTGACTCGTCGGTGATGGCAAGTAGGGTGTCGAGTTGGTCGATGATCAGAACCTTGCGCGACGTCCGTAGGTCTGCAATGGCGCCTTCAACCTCCTTCTTTACGTCTGCAACATTTGTGCTTCGGAGAACTCTCTCTTTGCGTGCAGTCGGTACTGAAGGCCGTGCTGCTGGTTGGGCACTACTGTATAATCCGGTAAGGCCATCGACAAAAGTGAAGCGTCCTGTCCTGCTGAGAGCATCAAGATCCAGTCCCTGAGTATAAGTTAGTCAAGGCAACCCAGATTGGTGAAAAGGACATATCCTAAAGTCAGACTTACCATCTTGGTTGCGCCTTCTCTCCAGAAAGGCCCATCTCTCATAAAGCTCACCAGCACAACGCCAGTATCCCTTGAACCCTCATCCCCATCTGTGCTTCCCTTCAGATACGAGTACACATGGCGCAGGGTAAGCCAATTCGAGCTTGCACCAAGAACACTGGTGAGGAGTACAAGAGATGCCTCTGGAGGCAGAGAGAGGTAGGACTCTAGGAGGTGAGGTATGCGTGAAGATGAGGCCATGTTTTCTGGGGGATGATGATTTTGATATTGGGAGATTTTGATATGTTTGTACTGTGCGAGCCTTGGAGTGAGGTTGGTGGGATGTGCCATGGTGGGGGTGGGGACTGTGAGGACTTGACCAGTTGAGCACTGTGCCTGGCTCAAGTGTAAAGACGATGTCTCATTATTCTGTAATGAATGCCGTCAAAAACGAGAAGATGTTACGGTGAGCCTGATCCCCATCGGGATGTGAGCTGCTAATGAAAATTTTATTATTCTCTTCTTGTTCACTTGGCTTGGTTACAATAAATTTCAGTGGCAGGTGCCTAAATGATGACGCACCTGCTCAGCACAAGCACGGGAACATGACTTCCACTGTCTTCCCTCTCACTTCTCTTTGTCACTTTTCATCCTCAACACCAACACCAGTCCTTCATGATCTCACCCATCACTGTTATCCTCGCCGGCTAGGGCCCTGTACGACCTCTGATCATGATAACGACCCGTCCGCTAACCGTCGCTATTCTTGCTTGGCCAAGAACCCTGCCAATAGCACTGGGCGCCCGCATAGGTCCAATTTCGTCCATCTCCTCCAACAAGCTCACAAAGAAGCCCCGTTGGCTCAGTGGTAAAGCGTATCACTAGTAATGATAAGATCACTGGTTCGATTCCAGTACGGGGCATGTGACTTGTTTTTTTGCGTCTCTTGACTCTGATTGAGCTTGGGGACTTTATCCTTTTTGCTCCATGTTGTGGCATTGCGAAGAAGTCGATGATGGTTCATTGATGGAGTTGCTGTCTCACAAGAAATAGCTGGCTACTCATAGTGCTTCCTTCACTGAAGTGTTGTTCCATGGACTGACAGCAGGACTCGGGAGTCTTTGCATAGTATTGTACTCGAGATTCACGAAAAAAAAAAAGTGGCTGCAGACAGATGCCCCTCCCCTCAGGCCAGAATTCATACACCTGAGACTCAGCTCGTCAGGATCGCCAAGGGGGGGCCGAGACGACCAAGCCTTCAAGGGCGCCAAGCTGATGTGGACTGCTTAGAGGAGAGGGCAAGTCTCGAGTCTTGATTTAGATGTGCAACTCCAAGCCACACGAATAAGCTGTAAATTCGACGAATCATACCAAGCCGAGCTTGGAGTCTTATTATTATTTGAGTTTCTAGATACAGATTCACCCGCTGGAATATGCCAGGCGGCTAAGCAAGGAGCCAAATAATTCGTGTCAAGAAGTAAGATGCGATTATAATCGCGACGAGGCTGTAGTCCATAGGGGAAACAGAATCCAACACTGACCGAGAAACCAAGTCATAATACTAAAAAGGGGCCCAAAGGCCGTGGTCCTAAGACCTCACTGGCCAGGGAGGTAGACAAATATATGCTGCTCCAGTCGATTGCAGCCGTTAACTTTCATGTCGTATTGATATCAAATTCGTCCAACTCCTCTATATGTCCCCAATGATCAAGCAAGCCATACCGTGCCCGGAACGCCCCTGCCTCTTGCAAATATCCAACAAATTGGATGGGTATGAAATGATGGCTTTTGTAGTAAAGATGCGATAAAAAGAGAATCTCATCCTAATCAGGATGGCCGATCAGAAGTTGGATGAGGCGTTCACTTGCGTGGGCTGGTGGTAGTTGTCGAGGGTGGCTTGGAACGGAGAGCGCCCAGGAGCAGCACCGCCAGCACTGCCGATGCTGCCGGGCTCGGTCTTCTCGACGCCGTGGTAGGCACCGTTGGTAGAGTTGATTCCGTGGCCGCTGCTGTTGTTGGTCTCGTTGAAGTCCATGAGACCGTCGGCCTCGTCATTGTGCTTCTTGCGGCCCCAGATTCTCCAGGCAACGACAGCAAGAGCCCCGACGACGATAGCACCACCAATACCAACGACGACACCGATGACGGTGTTGCGGGTCTTGGGTGACATGCCGGAAGAGCTATCGCTACTGTCCCCGCTAAGGCCGGGAGTCGAGGTCGTTACGCTGGTTGTGGTCATGGTCTCTAGGTCTCCGTCGCTGTTGGTCCTGGTGACAACATCGATGAAAGTGGAAGTGACAGGCTGAGCCGTGGTGCGGGTGTTCTTCTCCTCGGCAGTCTTGCTGGGAGTGTCATCGCTGTTATCGGTGCTGCTCGTGTCGTCGTCACTGTTTCCACTGTTCTTGGAGGAAGATGTTGTCGCAGGAGCTTCCTGCTGAGTAGTCTGAGCAGAGTTGTTGTCTTCGCTGGCAGCAGGAGAAGTAGTGGGCTCGGAGTCATCTGCTGCTGAAGATGCAGCTGTCTCTGCAGGCTTGGCGGTAGTCTTCTCGGCAGTCTTGGAAGTGGCCTTGTTGGTGGGCTCAGCGGCAGCGCTGGTCTCCGGGTCGGGTTCAGCGGCGGAGGTTTCAGGCGCAGGATCGGCCTCGGTGGCAGACGGCTTCGAGTCGTTGGTGGGCTCAGAGGCTTTGGCGGTATCAGCTGCAGAGGTCTCCTTGTCGGTGTCCTCGGTGGGGGAGGCAGCAGCGGAATCCTCCTCCTTGGTGTCGGAGGGTTTGGTCTCTTCGGCGGCGGTAGTGGGATCGGCCGCCTGGGTAGGGCTTTGTCTTCGAACGAGTCGGCGTTCGTTCTGGTGAACCTTGTCCATATCGATCCATGTTGCCTGGGCGACACAGATGACGGAGAGAGCTACCAGGAGTAGCTGGAAGATTCGTGTGGCGTACATTTTGACTGGTGATGTGAAGAACGAGGAGAAGTATTAGACGGCAATGCCGTTTGGGTGGTCGAAAAGGTTGTCTTGTCTTGTCGACTCGATATGGTGCTCACTCAGCAGGTCGAGCTAAGATGGATGCCAAACGCGTAAAAGCGTCGGGTTGCCTGCTGGTCCAAACCTGATACACACAATCCTTCTGCCGGGGTCGGCGATGACTTTGCAGTAATATCAAGGCAGGATATCGTTTACGGGGTGGCGAGCGAGCGTGTGGTCGGTATAAGAGAGATGTTATAGGTGACGTTCGTTGGGCGTCTGGTAACGAGAGTGAGGTCGATAGCAGACCTAGTGCGATGGATATTAAACGATGGAGGGAAGAAGAAAAAATAAAAAAGAGGTTGCGACAAGCGAGAGTATTGAATGAAGAAAAGAGTCACGAGAGGCGGGAAGTGGGCAATAAAGTAGCGAGAGACTTATAAAGGAACAAGGGTCGAAATGGGTGTGAAGAAAAGGAAAAGGAAGAAGCGGAAAGAAAAGTTGGGTGAGAAAATGGTGAGAGCTCACTTCTCGTATTCCGACGACAAGCGTGACGGGGGTTCGACATGGATGGAATCCATCTGGTGGATGAGGCTGTGCTGTGTTTGCAGTCCCGTCCATCCACGGGGGGACCTGATGGGCCCAGGTGGCACTCGACCATGCAGGGGACCAGATAAGCACCAAGACCCTTCCAGCAGCATTAGCAGAGGCTCTCTGTCTCTGTCCGGGGCGCCGAACCCGCCGCGGCCGCGTCCATCAAGACCTGGACCGTGCCGCTGAGACCGCCTCCCGGGCCCCGAAGGGTTTAGCCATCGAGGGCGTCCAGTCGTAGTCGACCGGCTGCTTCAGGTTTCCCGCAACAGCATCAACGTCAAAAGCCACAGCGAGCCCCTAGTTCATTGGTCCGCAAGAGATTGCCAGAGTCATCAGACTTTCAAAAGTCTCTGACAACGCATTGAACAAAAAGGCCCAAACTCTCGGCCGCAGCAGGGTTTTACGTACGCGCACGCACGCACGCACGCATGTACACAAACGTTTTTGTCCCTGACATGAGACAGGCATAGTCGGGCTTGGCGTTGAACAGAGGGGATTTTCCTAGTGGGTGAAGAAGTGCCCTCTTTCTTTTGTGGGATCTCCGGCATCTTCCTTTGACTTTTTTCCTTTTGAATCTCTACGGAGTAACCAATGATGGATGCCTGGTGGGTGAGTCGTCATCAGCAAACACTACCTAGCTCAAGGACACACGAATTGTGCATGTTCGTGTGCCATAACTGGGATGGCTGCCTCTTGGCGGTTTTTGCCCTACTTGAACTATTACAGTAATACACCGACAACACAAGAACAGAATAAACACCTGGTGGTCTCTTGGCAGATGATAAATGCCCTGGAACAAAAAAAAAAAAAAAAAAAAAAAAAAAACAGGTGGTTGGGTGTCCGTGGGATGGATGCCCTAAAATAGCATCACACCCACACCCCACATCCATTTATGCCGTCCACTCCATGGAACAAAGCCCGTGCTGTTGCCCGTCTCTCGGAGAATGAAAGGGCAAATCTCCATTTTCCCATCTCTTCTAGGTCAATTCACCCGCTTCATTGTCGTCATAACCTCTTCTTTACAGATGATCTATAGCCCTCCCCTTCGCTTGAATCAACCTTGTTCATCTCCATCTTCCCCCCCTTCCCGCGCGCCAAATGAATGCTGCGCATCTGTCAGAGGAAAGCTTGTTCTGATGGATGTCTCTGGCCCGCATGCACTGAAGACTATGTAACCCCCCTGATTGCGCGTCTCACAGGCTGTTTCTGCTGCATGCCTTGTGGTGGGCGGTTTTGAACCACCTCGTTTCGTCTCGGCCTGACTGACTGGCCTCGTCGCTAAACTCGGCCCATGTAGCAGCAGCAGTATGCAGCAGCATGCTTCTTCAACCTACAGCATGCCTCACGTGGAGGGATGATATTCTCACGTTTGCCGTGATCCAGTCATTCCCCTCCTTCAAGCGTTGTCCAAGACCGACCGCATGGTTGCATGCCTCGAAAGGAGGGTCCATGTCACGTCACCCGGACCCTCTGTCGATCTATAGTGAGGCTGTGTCTGCTGTCGGACATCACCAGGATTGCTTAATTTTCCCTCTCTTGCCGTGCTTGCTCACATTATTCATCCAAGGGGCCACTATGGCTACATGGTCGCTTATTTCTCGTCCCGTTCCTTGGATTCTAATGCATATCGACATGTCACTACCCGCAAGCCGTTCTAATGCCAAGTCTCCTTTTGCCACACCTTGACAACTCACCAAAAGGGTCAAGTGACTTGAACTCTCTTGAATATTGCCATTGTTGAGCCATACAAGAAAGTACAGATGATATGACATGAACTAATACACTAAAGTCATGCATTATTGAATAGATTTCGTCATGGTAGGTAGTTAATATTCTTCAGCCGGCCATCGAGTATTGAATGTCGATCCAGTCCGAGGCGGGTCCAAAATGGAGTCTGACATCTGCATTACGAACAAGTAATGCTTCCTCCATACATGCACCGAACCGAACCTTCTAGCAACGAAGAGACCTGGTCTTGGCCGTCAACACAGACCCACGAGAACAGCAAACATCTTGTACAACATCAAACGTGACTTTTCATTGACTAGACCTGACTGACGTATTCTCTCCGCTTCATGTTCATTAGATAAACTCGCCAGACCCCTACACTACCACGCTTTTCTTCTGTATGAGCAACCAGTAAAAGACGGCAATGTTGACTGTTGACAGGCCGACAACCAAGAGAAGGAATAGCTAACACAGATGATGTTGTCTCAAACAGTCCCGAAATGCCAAATGCAAATCCCTAATACAGTCCCTAGTTCCCGGAATGAAAGTGTACAACTCGAGTTGATGCGTGTGGACGCAGTGGGCCAATTCCATCACCCTGAGGAAAGGCTACCTATAGAAACGCCAAACGAAAAAGAACAAAAAGACCCTTTGCTTCATGTGGTATCTTAAAGGGTGTAAAGGCTTGGAAAAAGGAGCGAATAGTTAAACACGGCCCCATCAGCCCCAGATGGGAGCGCCTCGATATGCGGGCGAGTTGTAGCTGTGGAGGACCCGGAATGGTGGGTTCTGCCCGTAAGCGGACCCCTGAGAGCTTGCCCTACGGTGGACGGGGTTCGTGGCGTAGATGTCGGGATGCTGCTGGATCATGTTTGGTGTTCCGTAAACCACACCTGGGTTCTGTAACATGTAGTTCTGCTGCAGCTGCTGGTTGAGGTTGTATGCCTCGACGGGCGTCCATGCCTGCAGAGATGGCTGCGACTGATGCCGTACTCGTTGCTGGAGTTGTTGCTGCTGGATCTGCTGTTGCTGAAGCTGTTGTTGATGAAGCTGCTGCTGCTGAATTTGAAGTTGCTGCTGATGTTGCTGGAGCTGGATCTGCTGTTGATGTCGTTGCTGAATCTCAAACTGTTGCTGTTGTTGCTGCTGGATCTGAAGCTGCTGCTGTTGTTGCAGGAGGGTGGAGTGGCTTCTTGAGCGAGGCACATTGGCAGCTTGGAATCCCTGAGATGGCGCCGAGGCTCTTCGATGCTGCCTCACTTGGGAAGTGGTCACGGCGGACTGCTGGATACCGGTGCTGGAGTAGGACAAGACTCGTGGCCGTTGAGCAGCCTGCGCTTGCTGAGAGCCAGCGTCCAGGGCCATGGCCTTGCTCCAATTGGGACTACGTGGCTCGGCATAACCCTGTGTCGCTTGCGTGGAATGGCGGCTCTGGAGTGTGGGACGACTGAGGTCTTGTGGCAACGAGAGTCTTCGGCTAGAAGTAGGACGAGACGAGTTGCGCGAGTGAGATGGAGTCATTGATCTAGAATGACCCTGTACCTTGCCCCGAGAGGGCTTTCCGCTTCTAGTCTGCATGCTCACAGGCGGCGAGGTCCTTGTTCGAAGAGCGCTGTTTAGCTCGCTACGAGCAGGACTGTGCGGCGACCGACGAGTCTCTGACAGGTTGGGGGCTGAAACGTTTGTTCGAAGGTGAGCTAGCTCGGGCTTATCCCGCCTGTCTCGCAATGCCGACCTTGGCATGCTTGCCTTGGCCGGAGAGCCTGAGTTGCTGGAGCTGCTGGAGTGTTTCCTAGGCACTTGACGGGGACCAACGTTGCGCGGGCTGCGAGTGATGCTTGGCTGGGTGGCACGACGCTCGACACCGCTTGTTGGGCGCAGCTGGATTGTCTGAGATGTCTCGGCCTCATGCTCTGCAACTGTGGCGACGCTTGGGCTTCGGGAGCCAAACATTTGAGCAAACGACTGACGCCATGAATGACGCCTGGAAATCTTCCTGGGGGTCTCCGGGCTGGCGCCTCCCGCAGCATCCTTCTGACGTTCATTCCCATTCCTTGGGTCCTGGTTTCCCTCGCTAAGGATTGTTTGCAGAGTGTCCTTGCTTGGCTCTCCCCGAAGACCTGGGGTCTGAGGCGTAGACTTGATCCCAGCAACAAGCCCACGCAGTTCTTGAGCAGGAGGCGGGTTAGTCGGGTCTTCTCTCTCAATTGTCCGAACCTTTCGGACCTTGGGCGGCCCCCTACTACGAGTGCCGCTCAGGAACCGGTATAGCTTGCGTCCAGTGGCATCGTCGCTTCTGGTCGGAGAGGACAGCTGCTTCTCGGCGTGGTCATCGGTGATAATGATGGAGACTGGGACATCTTGGCCTGACTTCGATGTACGAACATCGCTCTTGGTCGATGTCAGCGAAGAAAGGCGTCTTCGGCTTCCCAGAGCAAAGGACGAAAATGAACGAGTGGTTTGGCTGGTCGGACTGGTGGGAGTGGTTGGGCAAGTAGAAGCTTCATCATCGGTCGACTGTAGAGGGACCTCGAGATGAATTGGAAGGCGATTATGCGTCTGCGATGGCGCCAGAGAGGACGCACGGGTCGAGTTGGAGTCAGACGGGGAGCTGATGCCCGTGACATCAGAGTCGAGCCTGTCAGAGGTCATGGTGCTTCTATCCGTTGCAGCGGATCTCAAGCTGGGTAGTGATCTAAGAGAGACATTGGAGCTGTAGCCGCTGTCGACCTTGGAGGCGGCCGGGCGGGTGCTCTCAAACGAAGGACTTTGGATGAAGCCACTGTCAGTCCTGATCAGTCCTTTAAACATGTTGTTATCGAGCTCCTGTTGAATTTTTTCTGGGCTGGGCTTTGCATTTGGATCTTCCCTCACATCCAGCACCTCGGCAACGGGGAATGAATCAGCATTCCCCTTCTCAGACATCTCGCTGCCGCATGTTCTAGGCTCTGCTGGGCCGCTCAATGGCTCGGCAACGGTGCCTCGGGCCGCAGTGACGGGCTGCCCAGACGTGACAGGCTCGCTGAGCTCGGCCACGTTGGACTTCGCCAAGGTTGAAGGGTCGACCGCATCATCAAAGTAGCCCTCGCGGGGAGACACCCACGACGACTCAGAGACCCCTTGGACCTTGACGTCATCCTCAGGCACAGGAGTAGCCACTGGCGCTCCGTTCGTGATACGCAGGGACCCAAATTTCATGCCACCCAGCTGTCGGTAGTCTGCCTCGGTTGGGGTCGTGACTCGCTCTGGAGATTGCGTCCTGGATGGGATTGAGGGTAGGGACATGCGCCGAACCAGGTCCGACTCAATTGAGTTGTGACGCGTCTGACTGGGGGACGGTGGATGACTGTTGCGGAAGCTCGACTTGGCCGAGATTGGGTGGTTGGAATGGTGAGCTCTGGTTGCTACGCCTGGCTTCTGAATGACCGAGCGCCGACGCATTGGCATGTACAGGGAGACGTCCGAATTAGTTCTGCTGATGGGCGTGCCTGCAGATTGGTTACCGTTGTTGGTGTCATCTGTCACATCCTGGCTGATCTCAGAAAGGCTCTCGAATGTGATGATGGGTTCGCTTGGGAGCTTTTTGGCGTTGAGTAGCTGTAGCTGTCTACCCTCGGGGCTTCTCGTGTCGTAGCTGGCAGAGCCACGCAGGGCAGTCATTGGCATTGGCATGCTACTCAAGGGAATCAGCTCTATTTATCGATACGAACAGGCGTCGTTGCACAAACCTTTCGGCACGCGCCAGGGAGGAGTGGGTTCCGTCGTGGGCAATGGAGCTGGCCCTGGAGCGGTTGACCGAGCTTGGCATCCTCGGAGGCTGCTCTGACTGGACTGACTGCGAACGTAGGACGCCATTGCGAGGCATTGAATCTCGTCGAGCATCTCTGCACGTCGGAGACGACAAGGGACTTGGGACATCGTCGACTGGCACGGCTATACCGATCCCAGCAGGCGCCACTCTCGTCGAGGATGCCTGTTTGGGAGGCGGTGGCAGCGAACCGACAAGATACGAGTTGGAGAAGTGCTCATGATGGGGTGTCACAGCAGTAGCATCGTATGGCAGACCAGCTGCCGATGTATAGGTGCAGACTGGTGGCTTGGATAGCTTCCGATGCCTGCGAGGGGCTTCGGCCGACTGGGTATTGCCCATTGAGCTGGCCTGCCTCAGGTCCTGAGCTCGTCTTGTGGGAGCTACCTTACTGGAAGAGGAGGAGCAGCAAAGGGCTGGAGGGCTCGGAGCGGGAGCGTGTGAGGCTCCCTCAACGAGTAAAACGACCGTTCACTGGCACATAAACGCCTCCATGCCGCCAAACAACGTGTATTCTCTCGCGATTTGCTTCGCTCCCTGGGCGACGCGATGGATGGAACCTGCAAGGAAGAGGGCAATCAATCTGGATAAACGAAAGTGGGAGTGACAGGGAGAGGCTGAGGCTGTGGATTAGAAGAAAGAAACGAGGGAAGAGCCTCAAAGCAGAGGAGCAGAAGATGAGGAGATATGAGAGATTGGGAGAGGAGGTTGGAGGAGGTGGAGCCGGAGTTTAAAGATCCATGAGCCTCTGGCGACGGATCAAGGTCGCAGGAGGGGAACTCCCGGACAAGCATGAGTCCATAGGAACCCTGGTGGTGAGGTGTGAGTGTGAGGGGTGAGACCAGGGGATCATGTCCAAATCCTGGACGGATCGAACAAGAGGAGGAACCCAGTCCAGCCACAACCGAGCAGGCCGCCGTATCTTCCATGTCGGGCCAAGATTTTGTCGCGTCGGTAGGAAGTATAGTATGGATGGTGTAGCATAGAGGTAGACGAGCGATGTTCGGAGGAAACGAGAGGAGGCAATCGCACGTGTGTCCGTGTCCGCGTCTATCTGCGTCCGGAATAGACGAAGACAGAGTTTCTCAACCGCCCGGCACGGCTTGGAGCTGGGCTGGGATGGGCTGGGATGGGCTGCGGATCTGAACGCAATCATGATATGATGGAGGTGAGGTGAGGAGAACCCACCTTCCTACCACCTACCTAGCTAGGGGAGGGGGAGAGCTAAGGCAGCTAGCAGATAGGTACCTCGACTAGGCTCGATGCTTCCGATCCCAATACGATTGCACCAAAGCTTCACGTTTCGTCAGCCGCCCGCCACGACTCGGAAAATGGCCATCTGGGGCGCCAAGGTTGCAAAAGGCATGGGGGAGCTAGACGAGAAGGGGTAGGTTGCCCTCGTCCCAGGGGCTCACACACCAAAAATCAGGGAAACACCAAGCTGACCACGATATGAAGCTCCAGCTATGGACATGCATATGTTCGGAGCTCCCAGAGCTACTAAGCATCCAGCTACTGGAGGTAGAGTTCTGAGCCGCAGCACACACTGCAGCACCCGGCTTGCAGCGGGCTCAGCGGACACCAGCTGGAGCTCCAGTGGGCGTCTGGAGTACCTGCTGGCTGTGGACGAACCATTGGATCAATGGATCCTCACCTAACCTCCACCCTCGTGCTGGGCCACTCGCTTCTCTTCTTCCCACTTTCACCTCACACGATGGAATGTCAGACCCAACTCAATCCGGTTTTTGGATTTACGCATCATCATCACACGCGAAATTATGCCTTTCACCCCGTGTTTCATCGCCATCTCTGGTTTCTCGCATTCTAAGCTATCCATCCGGCAGCGCCGCGCCGCACCGCCATTGCGAAGCGGTGTTGCGTTGCTCTCGTTTGCTTTGTTATTGTTATTATTACAGGGTATTCCCGCTGGCGGGCCCATCCCGGGTCTTTCTCCCAACCTCGGAAGCCTCGAGAGTTCAGTTGCTCCGCTGGCTTCTTCTGTCTTGCTCGACTCGTTCCCGTCTCGCATCTCCCGCCGCCGGACTTGATCGAGGCCATCCACCCGACCCGGCTGACATGATGCTGTCCACCGTGAATGCAGCCTGGGCTGAGCTTACAGCGTCGCAGAGCATGGCAGCTTGTCTGTCAGAAGGAAACGAAACGCGCAAGCCGTCCGAGCACATTTGGTCGATACGATGAATGCTGTATGATCGGGACCGCAAATCCACCTGTTGTATCCGTAGACCGATACGATACGGATGCATCATGATCGCTCCATGCCGTCATCTCCCACGTCCAACAATGCTCCACCCACGCACCCACCACCTTGCACGCCTGGTCTACTATAAACAATGTAGCAGAGCGTTTCATATGGGCCTAACCCAGGCCAACATACGAGCAGAGGAGCTCCAGACCGAGCCAGACCAGGAGCCGATACCGCCCACTTGACGCTTGTCCATGGCGATGCGAGTTGGCAGTCAAAATCTGCTGCATTTGCCTTGGAAGGCTTCTTGCTACTTCGGAAAAAACCTGCTCACCGTTGCAATGATTGCACTCTGACATGGCATTGTTTATCGGCGTGTTAAGCCACGCCCTCGCCGTCTCCGTTGACTTCCCTTGTTGGTCGCCGAGCATGCCGGCACAAGTCCAGCCAGCCTCTGTGCCTTTGAAGCACAATTTCTCGTATGCACATTTCTGGGTGCACCGCTTATCACAAGCACAATGCTGCCCGATGTTTCCGCCTCCGCGAAGGAAGACTACCACTCTCAGGAGACAACTTCGGAGACCGAACCGAAAATGCTAATGCGGGCGGCCTTGTGTTGGCTTCCATCTCGGCTCCACGGCTGTTCGGAAGTTTTGGTTCTGGACTATGCTGATCATTCTCTACGCGATGCCAGCCGTCCGCTATCGAAGGCAAACCATATCACCTACTGCGGCCTCATCAACACCAAAAGCAGCTTTGATGAGAGCAATTGGCCCAACCTCTCGTGATTTCAATGTGCTAGATGACGTTACACGAAATGAGACTCCAAGTGTGGGGAAACTCTTGTCTAGGTTCAAGTCGAGCGGAGATATGGGCCCATCGACAGGGTTCAGGCGCCGGAGCTGGAGATGCGGGCTTGATCATGGCATCCTTCCATCATGGCATTTACCATGGCTGTTTTCCTGTCAGCCAGGGTGGCACCCGATAGTGTCCTGAAGTCAGGGCTCTTTGGATGTTCTGCCGGGATCGGTGATGCTGTTTCTCGACATGGACCTCGAGATGCCGTTCCCGGCCAGCAATGAACCAGTATCGGACCGGAACACAGGACATGGCTTCCATCACGGTACAGGATCGGGATTTGCAGGTCCGTCACATCAAATTCTCCGGGATCGACATGTAAGAGTTCTTGCCGGTCAAGACATAACAAAGTTTATCTCCATGATTGGCCATGACGCCAGGACAGGGAACTCGTCAACTTCTTAGCCCGATACTGAGCTTACGAATTGTTTGCATCTTCACATGGAAAATCAGCTACAACGTCCGTACTTGGCTAAGACTTCTGCACCACCAACGCGCCATCTTGCGGCTTCTTCCCCTCAACACACCACGACGGGTTTGTTTATCCAACATACTCCTAATTGTACCTCAGCTGGTCTTCTCACAACGAATATGCAGTCATTCCGTCGTCTTTATCAAAGTTACCCTGCACCGGTCGAACCGCTTGGCGCCACGGCCCACCTTGGTCTCCAACCTCCGTGTCTGTTCCACATCGTCAAGGGTCCACCACGCCACGCGCGAATATGCCGCGTTTTCGTCCGGAAACACAACAAGAACCGGGCGAATGGTTTAGTGGTATAATACTCCCTTAGCATGATCGTTCCACGACATCTGGGAGTGGTCCAGGGTTCGATTCCCTGTTCGTCCAGCCGTGGTGGTTAGATCCCATCATGTACCGCACTTCTCTCCGGGCGAATGGTTTAGTGGTATAATACTCCCTTAGCAAGTTTCTCTTGAAGATCCTCGCCTCTGGGAGTGGTCCAGGGTTCGATTCCCTGTTCGTCCAACTTGGGTGGTTGAATCCACCATTGTCCACTCTTTTTTGCTCTCTTCAACTTCAAGATACGAGGAGTCAAGTCGTTGGGTAAACTCTACAGTACACCCACGGCGATATTTTTGCACCTAGACCCAACCTGGCACTCAGAACATGCTATTTCATTGCTGCAGACGTCTTCGTCATTACAGAACTTATCGAATGCAGTAAGACGGGACTGAAAACGGGACTGCAAACATGCCAACTCCACAAGAGCTCCCGTGTTTACTCATTCACCAATGACCATTGTGCAGCCGGCCTTCCCAACAATGACTTCGTGAACTCTGCCGGCCTCAACGTCTATACGTGAGCCAACTCCGTACGTCTGCTTCTGCGAATTCTCCTCGCGTGGGTACCACAAAGTCAATTCACCTTCGACGATCAAGTGGGTCGTCAGCGCAGCATGCGAGTGCGGCGGATAGTGGGTGTTTCTGCAGCCACATGTTAGAGCGTCGGCCTTGACGATGTCTGCAGCCACGGCAGTTCAATGTGAGGGCGAATACTCCGCAGGGCACAGCGAACGAGGCGGGGCATCAGCAGAGACTTACGGAGAGTCGCTCCAGGTGAAGGCACGGTCAAACCCCCATGCCCGTACCTGCTCTTCAGAGTCGTTCCTGAAGCTCATGATGGCGATTGTTTGCTTTGATGAACCGTATGATCAGCAGCCGATTTGTTGTACGACACTTGTGGCCAGGGCGAAGTCTGTTCCTGGAGACTATTTGGGATGAAATGTTTGTGTGTTGTCCAAGATTGAGGCCCAGGCCCGCAAGGCTGTGCTATCTTGTCACTTGTCAGCAGCCTGTTTGCACATTCAACAATCAAAGGTGACGCTGATATTGGATGGTGATCAAGCTATGACCTCACCGATGCTGTTCCGGAGCCTCGGCCGGCTGCGCCCCGCCCTGCCCCACTCGCCCCGTGCCGAGTTTGGTCGCCCAGTAGAGGCGGACTCGGGCCCGTTTTTGATCTGGGCGTTGGCATGAATGAAAATCTTTCATCAACTCCAGGTTATCTAGACTGTATTATCGACAGCGGGCTATACTTGGCATCGTTGTCAGACATTAATCGACATGTACGCGTGACGGCATTGAAAAGGGTACCTACGTACCCGAAGCCAGAGACAGCAACACAGCATGACACAGCCCCCATTCCACCAGACCGCTCTCGTCTCTGCTGCTACTCCCTCATGTAGCAAACACGCAACAAAGAAGCAGTCATCAATAACCGACAGGGCATCGCCATGATCGCCCCCGTTTCACGGGACCATTCCAGCAAACGAGCAGACCCCTTCTGCTTCCCTGGCAGAGTGTTTCTCCAATCATGGCCTCTCCCCAGCGGAACCAAGCCTCCATCCCCATTCCCCGGGTGGCCCTACAGGGCTCGGCCTCTGTCCCATCCTAGGGCTGTGCTGGGTGCAGGGCGCTAGTGGCGGGCCATTGGCCGTGTTGGGTTGGCTCTTGACCCAGGCGAGGCTACGGCCACGTCCGTCTGGGTCGCTTCCTTTTTTCCCGGGTCCGTTTCTTTATGTCTCGTAGCCGGGGCCTCTATCCCTGGCACACTGTGACATCCATGGGCTGGTGGTGTTGATCATGGATCCTCTCTCTCGCCCTGATTCTCCCTTCTTTGATATCCCTTCCCTCCAACATCGGCACAACCGTCTGGACTCGAGACTTGTCCAAACTCTCCAGACTTCATAATCAATTGCGCACTTGTTTCTCCCACGACTGGTTGACCGACGGGGAACCCATCTGCGCCAATGATCCCCGCCGTCTGATGCTCGTCCGGCCCGACATCGCCAGCTGAATCCAAGGTTTCAAGGTCTTCTTGAACACCGCAGCTCGCAACCATGTCGCGCTTTTGCGGGCTCTTTGTACGTGCCTCGCCTCTTATCTGGATTGTCCAGCTCATTCGAGTCAATCAAATGGGCTCAATCGCTGACCTTTGCAGCCGAGCCGTCGCCGGTCCAGGCGCGAGAAGCCCCAGCGCACGCCGACAATGTCAATCTTTGGCAACAACATCCACTCCCTTGGCGACCTGGCGAATCTGATCGGAATAACGACCGTCGCGTCCCCGCGCCAGGCACACGGCTGGCAGAAGCAACCGCAGCCGCAGCCGCAACAGAAGCCGAAAGCCCCCGCGACCGATGAATGCTCCAGTAGGAGTTCCGCACAACCAGCCGGTCCCAATCCTGAATTTCATCTTAGCGTTGCTATGCATGAGGCCCTCAGCCGTATATTCGACGACTTGCGCGGCCCAGATGCTCTTCTGACCCGTTTTAAGTTCGCCGAGTTTCTACAGAATGTCCAAGGAGAGGCAAAGGTGGACCTGAGCAAGGACAACTACGCCCTGGGCGAGTTCCTCTACATATGGCACACATGGTCCTCAGAGGCTATCGCGCCCTTGCCAGAGAAGGATCTGTCCAAACCCCTCACAAACTACTTCATCAATAGCAGTCACAATACCTACTTGGTCGGGAACCAACTGGCCTCCAGAAGCTCACCGGAAGCGTACAGAAACGTATGTTGGATACCACACATCTGCACTCGCATCTTCCCCCATATAGGTAGCTTTTACTGACTGGAAACCCTTCAGGTCCTTCTGAGAGGTTGCCGTTGTATCGAAATCGACGTGTGGAACGGGGATGCCGTTGTTTCAACGAGCAGATCCAGGTCTCCCAAGACAGATCACAAGCGCGGCCTGTCAGGTGAATCATTGCCCAACGCCGCCACGACGGTGCGTGAGGCCATTGAAGACTGGTCAGGCAATCGATCTCGTAGTGCTAGCGCCAGTAGTCGACGGGAGACGGAACCCTCACCGCGCTCAAGCACTCACCAGTTGCCATTGGAGACTCGCGAGTCTGGAGATCGTCTCGATGTTTCAAAGCCCGCGCGGACTCGACAGTCGTTCCCAAAGAGCGAGCCCATCGTGACGCACGGATGGACTCTTACCACCCCTTGCGGCTTTCGAGAGGTGTGCAAGGCTGTCAGTGAGGTTGCTTTTGTTGACAATGACCTGCCCATCATCGTCAGTCTCGAGGTGCACGCCGATCCAGACCAGCAGGAGCTCATGGTTCTCATCATGAAGGAGGAATGGGGAGAGATGCTCGTGGACAAGCCATTCGAAGGCTGTGACCCCAGGTTTCAACTTCCCAAGCTGAGCGAGCTGCGCAACAAGATCCTCGTCAAGGTCAAGAAGGCCCCAGCGAAGATCGTTGTCCCGCCCAGCACCATAGACTTGCCTGCCATCTGCGCCAACGACGAAGATGCCTCAGGATCTGAAGACGAGGAGGCATCCCAAGGATCGGGCGCCTTTCTCCTGAGCACAAGCAGCAGCGCTCCTCCGCAGCCCAAGAGCTCCAAGGTGGCCATCTGTGAGAGCCTCGGAAGTCTGGCGGTCTACACACGAAGTCAGCATTACAAGAGTCTCGCAACCAAGGAGGCCAAGATTCCTCCTCACATCTTCTCCATCAGTGAGAACCGCATCCTCGAGCTTCATCAGAAGCAACATCGTGACATGTTCACCCATAACAAGGGTTATTTCATGCGTGCCTTTCCTGCAGGACGGAGGATTGATAGCTCCAACCCAGACCCAAGTCGTTTCTGGCGTGGCGGTGTCCAGATGGTGGCTATGAACTGGCAGAATTTGGATGAGGGCATGATGCTCAATGAGGGCATGTTTGCCGACGAGAAGGGTTGGGTCCTGAAGCCCGAGGGCTACCAGAGCTCCAACAAGTCTGCAGAGACCCAGAGCGAGGCCACTCCTGGTCGCACCATGAACTTGAGGATCACCGTCTTTGCTGGCCAACGCATTCCCGTCCAGGCTGGCGATGCCGCGGACCATAACCGTTCCGCCAGCACCATCCGCCCGCTCATCAAGGTGGAACTGCACGTCGACAAGCCAGACGATGTTGAACGAGATGGACAGTTGCAGGAGTACAACTACAAGGGCAGGACGAGGTCCAGCAAGACGGATCATCCCGACTTCGGCCCCAGCGGCTCGACGCTCGAGTTTCTCAACACACCAAGAGTGGTGGAGGAGCTCAGTTTTGTCAGGTGAGTTGCCAATTTCTTTCCCGCTGCACGGCGCTGTGCCATGTCTGTCCGTTGTCTTCCATCTGCCGTCTCCCCCTCTGAGCTATTCCGTCGATACACCGCCGTTGGTCTCACAGGGCCGGGCAGCCTGCATCACGGGAGCGTAAGCCACCATGCAGAAGCGACGGCCCGCCATGTCGTTTGACCGAAACTTCGGGGAGTGAGTTGTCAGAGACACAAGCCGCTGCGGCGATACTGGTCCCCGTGTCCTCGAGTGAGGATCTGAGCTGCATTGTTCAATGAGACGGGCCTAGTTCGAAACGCGGTAGCCGGTACTCCAGGTCTACAGACACGGAGCTGATGTCTTTCTCCTCTTGCCAATGTCGCATCTGTTCCCATAGCTCCTTGACGCCATCTCAACAGATGCGTTGTATTGGTTCCAGTTGAAGATATACACGCACGTTAGCTGGACAGGGCCTTTTGCTTGCATCACGCTAACGTCGCCTGCTTTTTATTTTAGGTTTAAGATCGAGGATGACTCTTCCAAGCTTGGCAGCTCGCCACTTCTTGCTTGGGCTTGCATTCGTCTAGACCGCCTGCGCCCAGGCTATCGATTGATCCGCCTTATGGACTCGACGTGTCACGCGGTGCCCGGTGGGAAGCTGTTCGTCAAGATTGACAAGACCTTCGTCTGATCAAAGCACTTCACCGAGTTGATCTGCGACCCGGCATATGGAACCTGCCCTTGTTAGATCCTCATGCGCTAGATCGACTCACTGATGTCGTCTTTCTTGCATCTTGTTCGCAGAGCAGTTGCCGGGACCCGCTGCGAGGGATATCGCTGATCCTCATCACTAATGTCCTCCTTGCCACTTGATCATCCAACCTAAACTGGTGGGATCCCAACGGTTTCCTTTGCGCATGTGCCTTTTATTGCCTTTTGACTTTCGGTCCTGTTGGAAATAGCGGTGTTCTTAGGGTCCTTTCATCTTCAGCGTCCAATACACGCGCAGGTGGTGGAAACAGAATGGGCAGTTGCATCTGAAAAATTGTTTTGGGGTGGGAGAATCCGGCATTAGAATTAGACAGGAGTTCAGAGATACCCAGGAATAGTGAATCTGATTGATGTTTCTCGCCCCTGGAGTGTCCTTAGAGTCCCCATCTCATCTGCTAGCCGCCTGGTCGAGGAGAACTCTCCACCGACCTTCAGATATCACAGACATGAGTGAACCAGACTATCAGATGGCTCTCTGATAGGATCAGAACCAGTCTCGAGTGGCTTGCATGTCTTTTGATGACCCGCTGCAGGATTACATTGCGTGCATGATCCACGGCCAGATGCCCATTCGCAGCCTGGTTGCTTCCAGTAGGACGGTTCCAGCCAGCCATTGCGCACGCACAGCGGGCCGAGCAGGAGCGGAAATCCCGAACCTCTGCCATGCATTCTGTCATCTATCAACACACCACCGAGGTCGACCGAGTTGTCCTCGAGAGTGGATGAGTCGACGAGCAAGTCGCCATGTTCACCCATGACATCCAAGTTGCTTTTTAGTCAAAGGCTTTTTGTCCAGGGGGCTTCAATAAGATGCGGTAGTTCTGGCTCCGGCCCCAATAATACTGTAGTCCAGACCTTCTTCTAACCTCGAAAGCATATGCAGCGGTAGGGAGCACCGAGAAGGCTTGGTTCACCGGGGCATGCTGCGTACACGCCGTTGTGGGATTCCCGCCGCGGCTCGTCTTCAACGGGCGCTGATCTCGACCCCTGCACCTATTCCTCTCCTACTGGTCTTGGCTTTTCGGTAGATGGCCCAAGTGGCGGAGGGCGGTTGACGACATCCTGTTCGTCTAGCTCCCAATGTATGTCTTGATGAAACAGTTTCATAGAGGTACTATAGGGAATGCTGGGCCGTATGAGATTTCACCCGGGAGAGTCGGTATCTGCTTCAGGTATTGGTTCGGGATATCTCTCGGGTCATTTATTATAATGGTTCGGATAGGAGGTTGTGAAGCTAGGGAAACAAAAGGAACAAGCCCAGGCAGCAAGCCGACCCATGTCCTTGGCTCCTTGAAACCTCATCAAAATGCCTCGCTGGGACCAAGTCTAGGCGATCGTCGTGTGGGTTGTCTTTCAGCGACGGGGTGGCATTCTGTGCTCACAACAGCAGCAGGCTGTGGGTTATCGCGGCTGTACAGTATGTGTGAAGTGATGCTCCAGAGCAAAGTTCCTGGCTGAGGCTAGGAGCCGCGGAGACCGGAGAACACCCCTGATCAATGCAGGCCGGCTCCGTAATTGGGCGTGGCGCGGGGTGTTGAGATCGATAGTCGCCGCGGCTAGATGCGACCAGCCTGCAGGGTGCAGGTGTGGCAGACGCGTGTTGAACTCTGTGTTTGGCGGACAAGGGTTTGCCCTGTCAGTTGCCAAGATGCATCGTCCACCACCCTTGTACCTTGTACATCATCATTGACCTCGGCGGTGCATGGATCGTCCATCATGTCGAATCTCCTGTCAGATGCGGAGAGGTAGTCTTGCGGGACGACCGGGAACGCGTCCACTACCGGTGGAGAAATCCATATTGATGAGTCCGTCATGTCTTCGCCGGGGGTCAGAAGCTGACCTTGAAAAAGAAAATAGGCCTTCCCGCCCTGGACAACGATAGTCAGTCAACTTGAGCCAAGATGGGGCATTCGGGCGCATTGTCAGCAAACACATGAACTGGACTCACCCATGAGAGATATCCACAAACCTGTTGTAATGCTCTAGTCATTGCTGCGTCATCAGGCAGATTAAATGGAGTGCTTTGTCTTGCCCACCCACCGTGATATCTAAGCCCCCTAGGCGCGGTCCTCCCAACATTCTAGTTGTATCACGAGCCCCCGATCGTGATCGATCTCCCCGGGCATGTTTGGCCGGGAACGGCTTGATTCGACCGCGTCTATCACATCTTGGGTGACCGCCTTGTCAGTTCCAGATTCAAAAGAGGGTCAATAGAGACATTCAGGGGTAAACCCGCATGACGCAAGAAAAGTACGCCAGGGAGTGGAAGCTTGATTGCAGCCAGAGTGTTTTCGGACCTTCGACGAGACCTCGGCAGTTGCAGTGCCCTGATTGCTCTGAATCAAGGTTGAGGTTTCTTTTTTCATCATGGGGCTAAATTGTCCGAGCCGTCAGCAGTTGGTTTCTGCAGCTGGTCCCTCCCGTTGGGTCTTGTGTCAACCAGGGGTCCCGCTGACAGTAGCGGTCTGATAATGCACAGCTTGGCTCGCAGGCTTCGATACCTAGGCCTGAACCGAAGTGCCTGGAGGTCGCAGCCAAAGGGTATCTATCAGCAACCCTACCCTCGGTACTGAGCGGTGCGCATGGCTGCATTTGAAGTGTGGCACTGGTCCCGTGATGATGCTTGTCTGTGGTGTCTGTGGGTCTGATTGCTACCAGTCCTTGGACTGTCTCGACATGGCGAATCAACTAGTATCGCTGGTCTAGCGATAGATCTTGATCTCGAAACAAGGAAGGATTGAAGATGTAGACGTCGACGTTGGAGTGGGTCAAGGATCAATAGTTCACTGGCTCACACTGTTTGCGTGGGGTGTCCGAGATGCTTCTGAGGGAGACAGCCACTTCCGTCGGGTGTCTCTGATACCCCAGCACGGGTAAATACTTTCGATGAAGAGCGTCGCCTCACATTTACTCGGACACAACAGCTAAGACTCTTGCAGGTTGCCTCGGCGCAAATCTGCCAATGTGCTGGTGACAAGACTTCGGCAGATGGTTGTCGCTACTTGCTGTTGCCTCCCAAGGCATTACACCCGGAATGCGACTGGTTGGATAAACCGGCAGAAATTGCATTTCAAAACGAGACCAGCTACCAGGCTCTGGTGGACGAAGGGGAGGAGCCAAGTAGGCTGCCGGGTGTCGTAAAGCCGAGGAAGTGAGTGCGCCGTGTGCGTAGCAGCAGACGTAGATCGTGGGCTTGAGGTGGTGCAGTAACACCGCCAGTGGAGGGTTAAAAAAAGCAAGGCCTGCAGGGCTTCAGCTACCAAACGTCGAGGTGGTAGCAGATGACAAGGTTGGCTGTCCAATGCTTTTCTTCGACTAATCGAGGAGCCCACTATTGATGGGTACAGAGGTGTTCGCAATTTTCCGGCGGTGAATCGTCCAAGGAACAACCGGGAAGACCGCTTTGTGGTGCGGTGCACTAAAACACATACAGTAGCGGCTCATGAAATTGGGAGTCAAAACAAGTACCGACACTCGTGATTACTCATCATGAATCCTTGGTTTGAAGCCGATTGACTCCCCGACTTTTGTGATATCAGACACGGCACCGCAAGAAGGTGAAGGAGAGATCTGCTGGATCGGCTATGTGGCGCATGCATTCTGGGGATCTGTTGCTGGGACCAAATGAGCTTGCTCTGAGATGAGATCGCGCCCTCGAGATGAACAGCCAGGGTCATCCTGGATAGAGAGTGGGGGGAGTGTTGGTGATGGACCATTCTTGTGGGTGTTGAAAGTGTTTGGTATTTTGTGGGCATGCCTGCTCGCTAACCCCAGGGCGAGTCAAATAGAGCTCTGGGGTGGTGAACTAATCGAACCCGTAGGATGGAAGGATTTCCTTCTGGTCGACTGCGGACCATGGCAAAAAGTCGGGCCCGGCGGCTCGATCGTGGCTTTCTAGTGCAGGAATGGCCATCGGCATCAATAGGGCGCGAGTGAGTGACCGATGCAGCTCCCTATTATCTGCGTGGAAACGGTCAAGTCGCCAGAAACAATGGCTTGGTCATTGGACGCCGCAAAAGGTCTCGACCAGGCAAGATACCCGAGAAACGCTGTGCAAGCTCGGCCGAAGAGCTCCCTCCTGGCCACGCCTTTGTAGCTTGATGGGCTATGGCGTCAGTACTGGGGAGCTGTGTGAAGCCGGTGAATAAAAAAGCAACGCTACCGAGCTATCGACCAAACAGAAGCAACGAATGTCTTAGCCGGGTCACTCTTCATCAGGGCAATCATCTTTGAAAGGGGGAGGCGCCGAGAGAATGAGAGACGTCTGGAGAGGGACAGGGACGAGGGAGGAGTGGGGGTTTGTTTGGGTGGGTGCCTGAAACCCAGCTTCGTGAAGTGGAGGGGAGGGAGGGGTTGGAATTTGGAGAAGATGGGGATTGAAATTCCAGATTTGAGATGAGATCGATATGATGTGGTGCAGCAAGATGACATCTGGGCGTACATAGTACGTAGTACAGAGCAAGGCGGAGGAGTCGATGGATAGGTAGACAGTTGGATATCGGAGGGGAGTGTTGTTGAAGGTGGATGGATAATGATGCAGGGTGGATGTACGTCAAGCGCCTTCCTAAAATGAAGAATTGTTTGGAAGCCGCCTTCCTTTTGAAAGTCACACTCTACCCAAGTAGGCTGGGCTATTCGGGGTGCCCCTTCCTTGAGTCGTAGGGGCCCGAGAGTAGCGCACCCAGAGGCGCATGATGAGTCAATCAAAAAGGTTAAAATGAAAAAGACACGTAGGTAGCTGCATGGAAACGAGGGAGGCATGCGCTGCACTGTAGGTAGCATTGCTCTGTAAGTCGAAATAGATAGCGCACCTCACCCTACGTAATTTCCAATCCGTCGTGTGCAGAGATCCATCCATGGATGAACGGATGATGATCTTCCAGTGCTTCGGAGACTCGAGACCCGCTCACACCAGTAGAGGCGGCCGCTAAACAATTCTGTAGTGCGGACGGATAGACTGCTCACAGCATGTCACTGGAAGAGTTCTAGATGTGTTCGAGGTCTTTTGTGTAGGTGGCTAGCTGGTTCGCGAGGCCTCGCAGAAAACTACTGTAAGTCTACGCTGCAACACGATGGAAGCCCGCCAAAGAGTCCTTGGAGGAGGTGGACGACATCTGCCAGTCCTAAACCGGAATGGTAGGGCAGGACAGACACGAGCAAGAAGCGGAAAAAAAGAAAAGTTGAACAGACGCGGCAATCAAAATTTCTCATGAAAAAGCAAATGCCGCCAAAAGCTAGGCGCATGAAAATCCTGGCCTGTCATGGGTAAGGCATCACAATACGACAAGGGCAGCTGGACGTAGCGTCTTCTGATGGGTGCACCAAGGTCGGAGCACGGAGCACATGCCTCTTACATGCAGCAAGGCGCACCTTCCTTCGCCCGGAGAACTGGCAGATGGCTGGCAGGCGCGCAGCGGCACTTGGCGGCTCAGATGCCGATGGGACCTATGCAGCCAATCCCAGCTGCAGCCTCCTCTCCCATCCAAATGGGAGCCCATCACAACGACGACAAGCATCCAGCATCCAGCATGAATCCTGAGACCTGATACCTCATACCTGAGACCTCACCCCTGAGAGGCTGACAATTCCATGGATGGATTGTCCATTCACGGGCCTCATGGACCTTGGACGGGCTCCATCAACCTTCTCTCCATCCCACGCCGGCTTTCCAGCATTGTCTACCAAACCTGCTAGCCTTACACGCAGACGCAGCTCGTATCTGACGGACGTTGGTTGATGTCGCGGGATGGACCAACCATTGGATGCTGCGAGACGTCCACACAGCATCCTCCCCGACCGAGTTGCACGTCTGACACTCTGGCACGCCTGTCGTGCCGCGGTTGAGCGTCCTCGGAGCGGAATAGGCATTCAGCTTTTGATTCCAGCCCCTTTCTGGCGTCAATTGCCGCGATAAAACCCGAGAATTTTCGGCTCCAGCTCACAAAGGAAGGCATAGGCGTACTGAACAAGGCGCAACAGCATCATAAAGACCCGACAGACATGGGAAGTGGAGTCCAAACCCATGCCTGAGGGCACCATGTGGAATTGTGGATGTGTGGCCCTCCACTCCCAATCGCGCCAGCTCCAGCACGTCGGTGAGATAGCCCGATGCGCCGGCGATCGCTCCAAGGGAGGGTTGCAGTGGGCTGGCGGAGGGGCCTCGTGCTGGCCCTGGAGCTGGCTCTGAGGAGGGACCAGGGTCCCGTCATTCCAGTGCCCCGGTGCCCTCCTGGCTTCTAGGTTCTGGGGTTGATAATGGCATTGGGTAGTTTGTGGGCAACTTGGGGATTAGATCGCGGTTTTAGGGGAATTTCCATCCCTGGGATCTTGGACTCAGACTGCGGCTTCTGGGCGGCGACTCAGTCTAACCCGAATCCCACTCGTCCAGAAGACTAGGGTACCTTTACTTTGACGGTCGATTGCGCACCCAAGCAAGTCCCTGGATGATTAATTCCCTCGCCCACAAGTCAGCGTCGTGGGCTCCTGGTCATCGTGACCCCCAGAGACGAGCAGTCACAACTTTGCTTTTCTCTGCGTCAACGCCGGGCAGCAGGCCACGCACCGCACCGCAGGATACTGCACACCCGGGCGTCCGTCCACGCTCACCGCGCCCTAATCGCCGGTCCGGTCCTCACTTTCATCCTTGCCACTCAACAAAGTCTGGAAAATGCAGTGGCCAGCGTTTAATTACACGTCAAAGGCGGCACAAGAAAACGATTCAACTACGGTGGGACGCCGACACGGACACGCAGCCATCCTAGAAGGGCGGACCGTTGGCCTCGGACAAGAAAAGCAACGTCGCTCAACTTGTGTCATCCAGAGAGGCATCCATGGTTGCTGACCGACTCGGAGGCAGCATTCTCCAGGCGCTCCCAGGCAATGAAAGAAAGCAGCGCAGAAAACCAGACGCAAACACAAACTGACCCCGCCCCCGTCCGTGTGGTCCACAGTGTTTCTCAAGGGCGGCGCCACTAAAGCCCTAGTAAGTAATGACAGCTTGGAGTCTTGCAGAAGTCGATATGACAGGTCTGTTGCTACTGCCGCCGCCGTCGCCGGCCCCCAGCATGCCCCCCGACACGACACCACGGCCGGATACCTACCGATCGTCAAGGAGCATGGCAACCCACATTGGCCTTGTCCTAGGGTTACTGTACTCGTGCCTGTCCTGTCTTGTCTCGAGCAATACCCATCCTTTGTGCTCCGTCCCCTTGACCATACCCTTCCTGGACTCCCAAGGCATTCCTAGACGGCATCGCTATATTCAGCTCATCCTCCAACACCTCTTGTCAGGAAACCATAAAGCCCATCTAACCCCCACATCTTGAACCAGCTCGGACCTCCTCAAGCCTCCTGGTACATTGTCTCTTGACACGGACATCTCTTATATCCCATACCATCCTGGGTCCACCCCAACTGTCACCTTGTCTTCATCCTCTTCAACTTCCCGAAGGCACCATGGTCTTGTCCAGACATCCCCGGCTTGCCCCCTCGCCACTCAACCAGGGCTCTGACAACCGAGACAAGGACTCATTCCCTCTTACATTGCAACCTTCGGAACACCAAGTTATTCAACAGTCCGGGCTTCCTTGCTCGGCCATGGATCTACAAGAGGACGCGGCGCATGGCTTCATCTCCCACAAAGCACCCGGAACCCGATGCCCTACCTGTGCTCTTGCAGGGAAAGAAGTTTGGGTTATTCCTGGCCGTTGTTGCGGATACTGTGGAACACCCTGTTGTGACGAGGCTCATTAACGATCACGGTAAGTCTCTCGAGTCTTTTGAATGTCAGAGAGTAGACGTCTGAACGATATACAGCACGACAGTTGCGGTTGTTCATGAGTTGTCAAGAACTCGACAAGCCCTGATGGAGCCAGGGCCGAAACAACTCCAGACCTCGGCCAGGCATGGCACAGCGCGGTGGTTCGCGTCCTTTCCAATATCAGTTCGAGAAAACATCCGACCAAAAGGAAGGGTTGTGAAAAGAATTGCATAGGGATCGCGACAACCCTTTGATGCCGCCGCGAGTTCGAGGTCATCCCACAGAATTAAGTTGACCAAACGAACTGGGCGTTCCGATTGGCACAATGGCGTTTTAAAGATGCTGTTACGCCATCAAGCAAATGTCTCAGAAAACCGTGGGTGTGACCAGGGTCACTTTTCCATGGCTGATGCCCCTGGAGGGCCTCAGAAAAAGGTCGACGAAGAACACCAAAACGGGACTGCCGAGGCGGAAGAAGACGTGGCATGAATGACCTTGCTGGTCTTGGTTGAGGGTTAAGCTTCTTCAAGGGATGATCATTTACAAAGGAGAGGGACGTGCTAGGGTTGATGGGCAGGTGACCAAAGCAGCATTCTTTTAAGTCCTCGCTCGGGCTTGCTAGGATGCTGAGGTGCATCGTCGATCAACTCGCATCAGCCACCCTGTCACCACATGGCTTTACCGGAGTACGGGAAGACAAGTGTAGACGATGATTGCCCGAAGCTTGTCGGTGGATGGGATGGAAGCCAAGTCCGGACGCAGGCAGTGAGCGGTGTAGGGGTAGAGACAAAAATAATGTGCCGAGTATTTAGTTGCGATATTAATGATAATGAAGCTTTTGAGGAGCGTTTGATGGTCCAATCCCTCTTCTTCTTTCAATTACTCCCCCTCTTGGCATCGTGGCGGCTCTCGAATGCCCTTGAGACATGTGGTGGATGAAGTCGGGTTCCAGACTCTCGGCGTAGCGCCCAACAGAAAGAAATCTTCGATAACTGGCCCGTATGACGCAATGAGGCTGCTAGGGTGGGATCTAAGAGTACGTACTTAGATCAGATGCAGAGGACCCAGGAGTCACTCATCCCTGTTTAAGGTGTCAGTTCAGCTGTCAACTCTCATTTGCAGCCCGAGCTGGAGACCGACCACCCTCCGGCGATCCCCGAGGTATTTTTCGAGCCACCCAGGATAGGCAGGACAAAATGTGTCGTGATGTGCTGATAAACAGCCGGAGGCAATTCCTGACGTGCCAAACAAGCTGAATAAAAGGCAATTGTCGGCGTGAACTCGGTCAATGGGGGACTCGGGCCCGGTCTCCGGGGTCGGGTGCCCACTCCCCTGAAAGCCCCCGGCCGAGGGTCGCCCGGCCGTTAAATTGGCCCGGCTCCGGAAAGTGGACCGTTAATTTCCTGCGACAATTCACGGGGCTGTCATTGGCTGGACAAGCGACCCCAGGATTGATTGTCCGCCCATCACCCCCCCCCCCCCCCTCCCTTCCGAACACCCCAACGGCTTGTCTCGCGATCCCCTCAACGCCGCGCTCCGATCTCAGTCAACCTCTGTGCCCTCCCGTGGCCGGACCCCCGTCTGTCTGGCATCCCCCCGTGCACCGTCATTGTCCGGCCCGCCCGCCAGTCAGAAACAAACACACGGCACGGCCCGGTCTAGTCTGCGCACCGCGGGCGCTCAGGATGGCGGCCGCCGAGCAGAACGGCATCGACATCCTCTGCGATGCCGCCGGCTCGGATATGCTGCTTTCATCATTATTTGCCCTAGCAGCTCCAGGTCAAGATCAGCAGCGAGCACAACCGCAGGATCAGCACGAATTGCAGCACTCGCTGCCGACAGCGTCACCTTCAAAGCAACCCCACCAGCAGCAGGTCTATCACCAACAGCTAGACCCTGCGCTACAGCCGTCGCAGCAAGAAACTCCACGGAAGACCACGTCGTCTTTACCATCGAAGCGCAAGTTGTCCGACGCGTCCGCCTCGTCGCCGTCCCACGTATGCCACATCTGCCGACGCGTCTACGAGCGAGCCGACCACTTGACGAGGCACCTGAGGTCGCATGAGAACGCTCGACCGTACCAATGCTCCCGATGCCCTAAGCGCTTCAACCGCGCCGACCTTCTGACGCGGCACGAGACCACGCACGACCGAGATGGCGCTGCAAAAGACCGCCCCTTCATCAGAAGAAACGATCGTGCCGCCGAAGCTTGTCTGAACTGCGCCGCATCCAAGGCCAAGTGCGAGGACCAAAAGCCGTGTAGTCGCTGTCGCAACAAGAGCCTAACATGCCAAATGCCGGCGAGGCGTGGGAATCAATACAGAACTTCAGAGTCACAAGCAGGAGTTTCCCCTTCTGATAGTTCAATGGTGGCCTCGACCACAGGCAATGACAACCAGATTTTCACGGCAGGCGATGCCGCCTATGCGCTGTCGCAATCAGCTGTCGCACATCAAACCCAATCGATCGATAATACTGCTGGATATGCTGGTTCATCCTTCCTCGGTGCGCCAAGTGTGGAAACTACGCCTGATGAGATCCTGTACTTTGCAGCGCCGCGGAAACTGCTCCCTGATATCGAACTCTCCTGGAACATGGACTTTGGCAGCTTCACTGTTCCAACATCAGATGTGAATGGACCAAGCCCTCGGTTGGGAAATGGGACAAAGCGTTCATCTCGTCAACCTCGAAGAGACATGGCTCAGGAAGACGCGGCTATCCAGCGTTCAGCTTGGGTGGCTGATCCCGACACCAATGGCCATGCAGATGCCTCGGTCTTTATTTCGAGAAAAGTGTCGTCAGTTGTCCGTGACGGCCTCTTCGCTATGGTTCTCGCCGATAACTCGAACTCGCGACAGATTCCAACATTTCCCTCGGCCGAAACCTTGAGCTACCTGATTGAAAGGTTCTTTACCCAGCAGGACCAGAAACGGGATGCCTTCATTCACAAGGCTTCTTTTGATCCTTCTACGGCTGCCTTGGAACTCACCTCTGCTATGATCTCGAGTGGAGCAACATCTGCGCCAACAACCTGGCAATTCGGCCTTGCTCTTAACGAGGTCCTGAGAACTCTTCTCAACAGTCTTGTAAGTCTGGCGATCTTTCAGTTCTATCTGATAACTCTATACCACTATGCTGGTGTGCGTGACATAGACTTGGACGAAGACAAGCTAACGATAATAGCTGGAATCCTTTGATTCGACAACGAAACCCCTGATGCTGCTCCAAGCGTCCATGCTTCATCTTGACATTGGGCAGTGGTGTGGCTTTAATCGCCAAATGGAAATGGCACAGACTTTTGCCCAGCAAGTGTTGACAGTAAGCCTGCCTTGAACATGGTTGTCCGTCAGCGGGCTAACGAAGAAAAGCTGGTGCGAGGAACTGGGAGGATTTCTTTTTCGTCAGACTCGGCCCTCTATATCCCGAGTGCAGGAGACTCTCCTGGAGACTTGGAGTTGAAATGGCAGCAATTTGCTACGATCGAGTCCTACAAAAGGTTTGATCACTGCTCCCGTTATGCTTGATACTTGCTGACCTTGTTCAGGTTGATGATGCGCTTGTTCATTCATGATGTGCAATCCTCAATCGTTTCATGGAGGAGTCCAAACATGGCATACAACGAACTCGACTTTACCCTACCGGCGGCGGCTGATCTTTGGAGGGCCCCAAGTTCACAACAGTGGCGGGAGTTGCATTCGATAAAGAGATCCACAACTGTAGGCATTCCGCGACTCTTGGATGTGAGAGACTGCATGTCCTTCATCACCGAGCCCAACGACTATGTCGATATCGAACTCTGTTGCATGGCCGCTCTCTCGGGGATGTGGGGCCAGATTTGGATCTATCGTGATGCTGTCACGTATCACAGCAACCCGGATCGACGCAGTATTGGCTCTCCAGCTTGGACCAATGCTTTGTACGAAGATCTGTATAGCAGGCTGGTGAGCTTCTCCAACCAAGCCCAGGGGATGCAAACACTTAGCCCGGAGCTCTTGCTGTTTTGTGAGCTCTTGATGATGGCACTCCATGTCTCGTTTGACGAATTGCACAGACTCGCTGGCTACAACGGGGAGGGAGGGTCCCGGAGAGCGGTACAAACACTGGAGACCACCTGGTTTTCAGGACCAGAAGCTCGCCATGCTGCATGGCACGCTGGGCAGGTACTCCGCTATGCGCAGGATTGTAAAGCAACAAGTCTGCGAGGGTTCAACTCAATGGCTGTCTACTTTGCTGGCCTTACCCTGTGGGCATACAGCATCATGTCGGCTCCGGGTTCAACAAACGGACAAGGAATTGCAGACGACCATGTGCTACTCAATGGACAAGAGACGAGGGAGTCGAGGGCGTTTCTCGAACTCGGACAGGGCACACCGGCCTTGACATTTCCAGTAGGCCTACGTCTCCAGACAGAGCCATTGTTGAACAGCGATGTCGCCCTGTCACATGCTCGAAATGTCTTGCGACAAAACTTCCCCGTGCTCAGCGAGCCGCTACCCCAGTTGGTTGAGAGGCTGTGGCGCCGACTTGCAGAGCTGCAGTCGGGCCAGAACGGCCAGGCCATGGCCAACACGGATGGAACCATGTCAGGAAATGGTAGCCGTCATGTTTGAACTTGTTTATTCCTAGGTGTGAGGGCTATAAAAGGATGTTTGCATGGGTTTGCTTGTCTAGAACTCATCCAATTGGGTGTTAGCGAAGGAGTTGGGGCGGAAAACGGGAAACACAAAAGGGTCATGACTGGTGACATGTTACAATGGGGGGTTCTATAGGGTGATATGATGAACTATTCATTGTTGGAGTGTTGGCTTATTGTTTATTGTCTATAACTCGGCATGGTCCGGGAGCTCACGTCCAAGAGTGAGCATCATTGCTTGTGTTACGTTTATGTCTACACGTACAAACCGAGTGGATGTCACTAAAAATGAATAGGATGGCAGGAGCATGCATTGAACGTGATTGTTTCCCATGTAAGTCTCCTCTGTTCACATCTCACTTCTGGAAAGAGGGCTAGGGTGTGCCTGCTGCGAGAAAGGGAACCCCTTTGCCAACCCTTCTTGCTTGCTTCACAACCACTCAACTCTTCTGTTCTTCTTTTCATCTGGTGCCACCCACTCATTCATTGAATTGCTGCGTCAACAGCTCTTATCGTCGGCTTGAGACCTAGTCGCGGCATTTCTATTTGTCTTCAGACTTGTCCTTCATTACTATCCCACGGCTTGGACACTTGGACAACTCGAACCGCCCCGATGCCCCCCATCTAGAAGAGAATTGACCTGCCGCCAGGTCCTCTGCACGATGAACTCATCTTTGAACGCCTCGATGATGTACGAATCCTGCGGCACTACGAGAACAATGCCATGGCCTGGGCAGGGCCGCTCTCGACCACAGACTTCCTGGACGTTCATTTCAGACTGAGCACTATTCCAGGAGAAGCCTCCGCCTTTGAGATCTGGGCACTCCGAAAACCCGACGATCCTTTGGGTATCATTTCGAGCTGTGCCACACATCTCCGCGACGCAATCATGAGCCGCGGCAAAGGCGTGAGGATGACTGGTGCCGTCGTCATCTCCGAAATCTTTACCGATCCCGAGTACCGCGGTCGCGGCTTCGCCAAGCTGCTCCTCAAGAGAGTGCAAGACCACTTTGACGAGCGGGACGACTTGGATATTGACTTTACCATCATCTACGGCAATGGCTCCTTGAACTGGTACCGAGAGTTGGGGTGGAAGCCTGTCACAGCGACCCAACTGACCATCAATATTGAGCGCTTCCGGGCTTGCGCTGGATCTGGATGTGAGAAATTGGAATTTCTCACATTCCAGGAAGTCTGCAACATTGCCAATTGCGACGTCAACGTCAGCAAGCTGCGTCTGTCAAAGGCTCAAGGCCCCAAAACCCACGTCCAACTTCTACCGAGTGCGTTTTTGGCCCGACGGCACCTATACCGCTCCGCCTTACTCGCCTACAAACTGCGTCAAAGTCACACTTAGTATCATGGGGTTTCGATTCTCGAGGAGGCAACAGAGGTAGCAGCATGGTGGACCCGCGACTTCCAGAACAGCCGGCTCATGATAGGACGTCTGTTTACGACGCGCCTGAACAATGTGGACAGACTGGTAGTTGAAGTATTGGAGGCAGCAATGGAGGAGGCACTCCGGCGTGGGCTGCGGGAGGTGATGCTTTGGGATCCGAGCCCTCAGGTGGTGGTGGCGGCCATGACGATATGGGATAAATATGATGCGGACGTGCAAGTCATGACTGGGGAGAGAACGGAGATGGTACCATGTGTGAGATGGAAGGGCGGCGAGGAGCGGGATGTTGTGTTGGATGAAGGGCAGTTTGTGTCATGGAGTTGATGTGTGCAGGACAGGGCAGGGCAGGCTTCGATTGGGGGAATAATTCGGGGCCGGAAGAGTCCATGAATGAAACAGCGACGGACATTGATTGCGGCGTATGTAGGTATGAGCAAGGTTGTTCTTATCTGGGGTATCCTAACCCTGGGAGGTTGGAGTTTATTCTATGTATAATAGAGACAGCGAACAAAGCCGAGATTTGAGGTTAATGGTTGTCAATTCCGCTGTGCTGATGCCACGGTAATCATTCATTTGCCGTCTAGAGCCGGGCCTAGTCGGAGCTCGGGACTTGAAGCTTGGCTTGAGAATCATGGCTATGCTATTGAGACGTCGTTATTGGGTAGTCAGGGACATGAATGAAGCTGTTGTGGGGGAAGAAGATGACAGGGAGGAGAAAAAGGTGGGGTACAAGTTGACCCCGCGATGGTCCATTGAATGACAAAGCATGGGATCGGTTGTTCAACCCCCGAGGGGCGGAACTTGATGCCTGCCATGCAACCACACAATCCATGGTTATTCACACTCACTTTTAACCCGCATGCAACCGTTGGCTGATCTGCCACTGTACCTTTCCTCTGTACCTACCTCCCTATCTTGAACATATATGAACCCAAGGCTTCTCCTCAGAGTTTCCCCTCTGATCCGACAATCCACTCCATCCCAGGTCCGAGCGAGACTCTACACCACCAAGATGGCGAACCGTGTCCACCGAATCACCATGTTCAAGATGCCCAGCGAGGCTGATCGGGCTGTCCTGCTGGAGCAGTACAACAAGCTGAGTGCCAACCAGCAAAAGGTGATCTCAAGAGTCACTCCCCTCACAGATCCGTCACTAACTTCTTCTTCTAGGACGGCAAGCCTTATATCCTGTCCATGGTGGTCGGTGCCGCCGATGAGGATGCCCGATCTCAGGGATACCACTTTGTCTCCAAGACCGAGTTTGCCAGCATGGAGGATATGAAGTACTACGACGACGAGTGCAAGGCTCACAGCGACCTCAAGACGGCTGTCAAGACGCTGGGCGTCCAGGGTGTCTTGACTATTTACTTTAAGCCTCAGGCTATTGGTGGTATTGACAATGCTTGAGATGTGGGGGTGAGATGAGACAAAGAGAAGGGATAGATGAAGACGAACAAATAAATAAATAAGAAATAAACAAGATCTCTTCACGATGCTGTCATTACGCACTGCTCGTTCGGCTTCTTGCACTGACTCTTGCTTACCATTTTCCAGGCCGTTGGTGTCATTAGCCTGTGGAAACTCTCACCAACGACACTTGGCGATATCGTGGCTGACCTCGTGGATGCTCACTGCATGTGACAAGCACGACAAGCTCGGGTACTCACATGGGCCAGGCGCCACTCAGCGCCGCCTGGCCTCGTTCTCAAACCTACCCACCCGGGGGCTCACTTTGACGAACAACAGGCTTACTGCGCTCGGGCCTGCCGCTGGGATCAAGGCACACGGTGAAGACAATGCCTGTGCACTTTTGTACCGAGGCCAAGGCTCAGTGCGGGGAAAGCTTGAGGAGAAGTGAAAGGGACCTTTGTGTTAGTGATGAAACAGTTGCGGAACTAGACGCTCCGTTAGGTATGGGCGTGTTAGTGTCAATGATGATCTTGAGCCTACGGAACACGAGTAAGAGACCATGAGGCTGCAACTAGCACATGAGTTGGGAGCTTCCGGGAGAATGAAGATGTGTTGTAGGGGAAGGCCTTGGTGATACAAGACCTTGGTGAGACCCCCTTAACTTTCCAGTTAGACCTGCGCAATAGTAATTGATACCTGATTGCTCAGAAAAGAGCAGACTGAAGCTCGAAGCAAAGGGCGCTGCTCAAAGGTTTCTCAAAACCTTGACATTTTGAGCAGATGTCAATAAAAGGGCTCAGCGGCAGCAGAGGGATGGACTTGTATTAGCTGATTGACACAAGTATGGTGTGATTCTATCTCTTTGAGTTGTGCCACATGCCCAAGAGACATGATTCGTCAAACCCAGTTCCCAACCTAGCCACTTCATCCCCCCTTTTGACAACTCGCTCGGCATGTCACGCTCTGTACGTCTAGACCGAGGATAATGTGTGGGAAGACGAGGCTGTCAAAGATGGACTTTCTGGATCATGAAGACCTGTTGTGAATGTGTCGGAGTTGTTTAATTATACATTATATAAACGTGCAGAAAACTTTTCGCCCTTCCCTATACCTCCATAAACCACGCTTTTCTCGAACTCGTCTCTGGACTGTTGTGCATCAAAGCTAATACTTGGCACTCGTTCTCGTCTCGATCTGTTCGGCTCGACCACATCCATACACCATCCTCATCACCTGGCACTCAGTTCTCACCCAACCCAAAACGACCTCTCATGGCAACTTCTGCACCCAGACCAGCAATTGCCTTGTCGCTTAGGACTTCAAATACCGACACTTCGACTCCGCAGTTGGTCACAATCCAGTTGCGGACCCCAACAGCAACGAGCGAGTCAACTCCGTACACGTTGGGTGGCTTTCCGGTGTCGATCTCTTCGGGAAGCATGTTCATGGCCTTGGCCAGCATCTGAGAGAGGCCTGTGGTGATGATATGAGCAGCTTCTTCCGCATTGGCGCAGCGAGAGAGCAAGGATCTCATGTCTGCCTTCTCAGAGTCATCTACCGCCGTCAGGTCAGGAAGTGGCATGTCAACCTGGTTGAGATGACCGTAGAGGGAAGTCCGGGCCCAGTATGGGTCAGCTGGCTGGTTCTGTCGGATGAGACCACCGGTTCCTAAGCCCATAATGACTTGAGGAGGCAACTCGACTTCCATGGTGATTGCTTGTGTGATCACCGTGAGAAAGTCTTGGTGTCGGATTCCGTAGAAGCCACTCGCTCGGAGCCTGTCGAGGATCGCGTCATCCTCTGCGAGCATTCCTGCGCCGAGGACCGGCCCGAGGTCGATAGAAACTGCATGTTTGCCTTCAGATCGGTATCTGTGAGCGAGAGCGTCTTGGAAACAATTTCCAGCGGCATAGTTTGCCTGGCCTCGGTTACCGATGACACCCGCCGAACTAGATAGGAATATAAAAAAGGGATCGTCGGTATGAGCTGAGATGATTCGAACAAGATTGTCAGAACCGATCGCCTTGGGTCTGAATGCGGCATTCCAATCTGAGTAAGTCATGTTCTCGAAGACGGCATCTTTGATGACGGCAGCACATTGGAAGACACCTTTGATGGGTGGCATGTCCTGCAAGACGTCGTGCGCTATCACCTTCTCTAGAGCTTCTGCATCACAAATGTCGACCTCGTAGACTTGTACGTAGATACCTTGCTCGTAGAGGTCTTCAATGAAAAGGCGAGAGGCCTCAGACGAGGCGCCGGAACGTGATAAAAAGGCGATATTCTCTGCCCCGTTGTCGATGAGTAATTCGCAGATGCTGCGGCCAAGTCCGCCCAACCCCCCTGCTAGAAGGTATGTAGACTTGCTGCAAAGGGCCTCGCGAAGAGACTTGCCAGGCTTGGGAGCCAGGGTCGGCACAAGGGGGTTGGAGCTGGGGTCTCCAGTGACCATAACAAGACCAAGATATGGACTCTCCTTAACAAGCTCGAATGCCCGCTTGACATTGGGCAGCTCGACACACCTGAGGAGATCTCTCTTGACATCAAACTTTTCCTCGCAATACCCTGCGAGCTTGACAAGCTTATCGAGGAGCTCAGAGACGTAATCCGCATCATACTTGAGCAGGTTCTTCAAATCAAAGCTGATAAACGAGGCAGAAGTTGGCGTGACACGGATAGAAGGTGGGCAAGATGACCTGCTTGCAAACTGAACAACGGTGCCTCCTGGAACGAGTTAGCATTTGCGCAATAGGATATGGGTATGGTGCACTTGCCTCTCCGGACGCACTTGAAGTTGGCCTCAACGTGGTCTTGAGTCGGGTTGAAAACAAGGTCCACGCCCTTGCCTGCCGTGCGGTCGCAAACAACATTGACAAAGTCATCCGACTCAGCCACAATGATGTGATCACAATCCAGACCTAGACGTCTAAGTGCAAGTCCCTGGAGAGCCAAGTGTGGCCTCTTGATGGTTGTAAAGACTTCGATGGACAGGAGAGATGCCACAGCGATAGCAGCCAAGCCGAACGAGCTGGCTCCAGTGTGGACAAGCACCGTCTTGCCTTGACCTAGTCGTCCCACTTCGACAAGTAAATAATACGCGCTGACGCATTGGCTCATAGGGAGATCATGTGGCCACTTTCTGACGAAGCGGCTGTCGATCTGCACCGTGTTCTGCAAGGCACCATCAACAGCGAGAGCACTGACACGATTACCTACCATCAAACCGGACACGTTGCGTCCCGTTCGGGCAACAGAGCCGCGGAAATCAGCTCCTACCACTGATTCAACAGTTCTTCCCATGACAGTCTCCAAGTCCGCGTGGTTGAGGGCAGCACTGCCGAATACGATCTCAACATCACCAGCTTTGAGGTTGAATCTGTCACCGGGAACAAAGTTCATCTCATCGCTACCGAGGCCCGGGCACTCAATGTGTAGCTTGAGATGGCGTTGGTGAGAATAAAAAGGTACCTTATGGACTCGGGTCGAAATACCATTTTCGACAATGTTGTTCAGCTGATGGAGGGGGGTCAGACGTGGGACGAAGAGGGAGTGCCCTTGTTCGGCATACTCCAACTCACGAGGGAATGAGCCCTTGTCCGTATTGAACGACCGAGCGAAGATGGTATAGACGTCCTTGATGACATGGTCAGAGTTCAGGGGCGTTCCTGTGTCGAGATCAAACGTCACGATGATCTTGAGGGGGTCCTCAGAGACCAGGGTGCGACTCAGGGCGATGATAGGGGCACCTTTGGGGTTCTTGCCCGACATATTTGCGCCGCGAGTGATCCAGAGAATCCCCTTGGCGTTCTTCTGGAGACCATGAAAAGCGTTGAAGTCGTCTTCGCTCCAGTGGAACACTGAGGCGTCTTTGGCTTCGCCCAAGACAAAGTCAAGAAGGGATATGACCGCCTTATCCTTCGCTATCGCAGGGTTCTCAAGCACCTCAGAGAGATGCATAAGCTTAATCTTCCACCAAGGATATCTGAAATTGAGCTGAAGAATGAACTCTGCGGTTTCTGGTTGAGGCTCGGTCGGCAGCAGAACGATGACATCAGTCGCAGTGTCTGGCTTAAAACCAGGATCATGACGGTGCACTCGAAATTGTAAATTCCCAATGCTTTCAGCCTGTGAGGGTGGAAAAGAGACTACCTCTTCATCAGTTAATACTCCCGTGGCCTCACTGAAAGCTTCAAGAAGAAACCCAGGCTGTTTGAGGTGCTTGAACAGGTTGGAAGTATCAACGCCTTCTCGGTTGCCGACAACGATCAGGTCATACTTCGGCATAGGCTCAGAGCCATCGATAGATCTCTTTTCGACGAGCCCCTTAAAGGTAACTCCATTGGGAACGGGGGGCAAGTCGAGCAAGTCGAGCAAGTCGTCGTTTTCGGAGACTTCGGCGAGGGAAAAGCGCGACAACGATGCTTTCTTTCGGTCAGCCATAACCCCGTCCTCATTTCTGAGTCTCTCCCGCTCGAAATCTCCGACGAGCTGGCAATAGTTTGCAATATGAAGTGCAAGATTCATGCTACCCCCAACTTGGAGGACGGAGAGTCCTGGGTACTTGTGTGCGATCCCCGTGACGAGGAAATCGATAGTTGCGGCTTGTGTCATCATGATATCCTCTCTCCACACGATGTGAGTGCAGAGGGTGTGATGGCTCGGCAGGAATCCGCTTTGAATAGGGACTGGACTGGAAATTCCCGTCAAGTGAAGACCATTGATGACGACAGAAGGCCTCACCCAACCGGATTGCGCCATGGCAATGTCTGCACTTGCGTCGCGGATGCCACTTCGTGTCGCAGTCGCGTACCCAGTGAACGTATTGCCCTGGTCTCGAGAGATGTCTGATGACACAAAGATGCTCTTGATGTAAGTCGGTATCATGGGCTCGTTGGAGATAACAAAAAGAGTCTGAAACATGGAGTCGAGAGTGGCTGGATGGATCAGATGGTCGTATTCGAACTTGGCTGGCATCTTCGACTTTGTGTCGGGAACGCGGACCTGGCTCACGCAGCCATCGTCGCCCTTGCAAATCTGTGTAATGTTTTGGAACAATGTACCATAGTTCATACCGACAGTGTCGAGAAGCTCATAGAGCTGTCGAGGAACAATGGGCTTCCCACAGGTAGCTTTGATAGACTGGTACCAACTCTGATGCTGACCGAAAGTGGCCTTCCAATCACCCTTCTGGTACCGAGCTCGAATCAAACCAGTGGCATGCTGCTCCCATGGAGAGTCGAGTGGCTTTGAGTAGACGGAGAATTCGAAAAGGGGACTTTTCTTCTGGTCAGCCGCAACGGGAGATGTACGCTTGAAGTTCAGGGCCGTCTCAAGCCCGTGCGCTGTGCTTGGAATAATCATGGCCTTTCTGATCCGCATGTCTGTGATCTCGTACCCAAGGAGTCTCTTGTGGTCTTTGGTCAGTTGGTGGATGCCCTCTAGGGCCATCGTAACCATGCCAGCAGCGGGATAGATGATGGTCTTTTGGACCCGGTGATCCTGAACCCAGGGATTCTCCGAGATGCGAAGAAATCCGCGCCAACGAGGTTCGAATGAGATGGCATCGGCAGTGGGGGCGCCGATCAGATCCTGCCGTGGGAACTCTCTGAATCTATTGGCCTGCCCGAGATGTGATTCATGCCAGTAAGACTTGGTGTGGTTCCAAGGATAAGGAGGCAGGTCTGACAGACACTTGAGCGGGACCTGATAAGACCCTCGAGAAATAAACTTCTCCATGCTGACAGCACAACCCAGAGCCCAGAGCCCACCGATGGTAGAGAGGAGGTATGCGGCTTCGTGTGTCCTATCTCCTGGCAATGCTGAGCAATACGGTGGCCCAGACGTGTGACCAGTGCTCGACAGAATGTCCAGAGTCGGGGAACACAGAGCTGCGGCAGGACCGAGCTCAATGATCACATCCGGGCACTCCTCTGCCGGTAGCTTCATCATTGATTCCATGGCGCCCAGAAAGTTGACTGGAGACACCAGGTTCTCAGCCCAGTAGTGTTTACCAAGACCAGAGCCGTCAACGGGCGCCCCGGTGACTGAAGAAAACATTCTCACCCCCCTGACATGCTCTCGAGGAGTGACGAGTGCCAGTGCCGACTTGTACTCGTTCTCGACCAACTTCATGTGCGAAGAATGGTAGGCAACTTCGACCGGGAGGATGTGACAAAAGATGTTCTTGGCCGAAAAGTCGTTCTTGGCCCGCAGAATACAGTGCTTTGTCCCAGACAGCGTCGTGGAACGACGGCTGTTGATGCACGCAACCTCGCATTGATATGGGCTGCTGCGGAAGTGAGTTTCAACTTCGAGTACTGAAAGACCGACTACCATCATGGTACCGTGAAGATGAGGAGCCTTGAGGTTTATGGAAGCGGCCACTTTACCGCGGTAATAGGCGACTTCCCAAGCGGCTTCTTTGGTGAGAGCCCCTGAAGCATAGGCTGCCGCTACTTCTCCTGAAGAATGGCCCACAACGTGAGTGGGAGAAATGTGGAATGAGTGTAAGAGCTCAACAAGTGCGATCTGCAGAGCAGTAGTTGCCGGCTGGGCAACCCGAGGGTTAGAGATGTGACTTTCGTTTTCGTCCTTGAGTATCTCTTCGAAAAGATCAAAGGGGCTTCCAAGATTATTCTTCATGTACGATGAGGCGGCCACTAGACTGTCTTTGAACGCCTCAAAGGACAGAAGGGTTTTTCCCATCTGCGCAAACTGTGCGCCTTGGCCACAGAAGAGGAAGCAAATCTTGAGATTCTTGTTCTTCGAAGGTCGGATGAAATGGGCCTCATTGACGTTTTGAAGCTCCCGAACGAGTTCCTCCTGGGACTGGGAAACAATAGTATGCTTCCACTCGAGGTTAGAGCGACGTGAACCAAGTGTGTAGGCATAGTTGCGGAGGAAGTTGGGGTCGTTTCCCTCTTGGGAGCTCAGGTAAGAGAGGTGAGACTCCATGACACGGCGAAGACCAGATTTCTCGTGAGATGAGAAGCAAAAGATATAAGGACCAAAACCGGTGTCAGGACTGTGCTCGGGAGTTGAGGTGTTCGCTGAGCTGGTAACGAGGGAGCTGTGGTTACCCTGAAGCCCACGGGCCGACATGTATTTGGGGGCCTCATCCATGATGACATGGGCATTGGTGCCGCCAAAGCCAAAGCAATTGACGCTGACACGACGAATGCCATGGAGAGGCCATTCCATCATTTCTGTTGGTACCTGGCGTAGGTAGGTCAGCAAGAGCTACGGTGATAGAGTGAAGTGATCAACTTACCTTGACCTTCCAGGTCTGGAAGTCGATGTTGGGATTGCCATTCTCAAAATTGATATTAGGAGGGATCTTCCCATGTTCCAAAGTAAGGACACCCTTGATCAGTCCAGCAATGCCAGCAGCGCCTTCGAGATGGCCGATATTCGGCTTGACGGAGCCGACAATAATGGGATCGCTGACGGTTCGCATGGAGGCTAGCGACTCAGAAATGGCCTTGAGCTCTCGCCAATCTCCAGCTTGCGTCCCTGTGCCATGACACTCGACGTAGGCAGTCTGATTGAAGTCGAGGCCGGCAGACTCGTAGATCGAGGTAATGTTGGCGACCTGAGCTTCTTTGCTGGGCAGAGTAATGCCTTTTCATCGTTAGCCTCCTCGTAAGGGGAAAAGAGAATAGAGAGACTTGGCTTACCTGTAGTGTGACCGTCCTGATTGACCCTGGTGGCCCGTATGACAGCTCGAATGGTGTCGTTGTCCCTTAGAGCATCCTGAAGACGCTTGAGGACCACGACGCCGATACCCTCACTCGGCGTGCCGTTCGCCCGGGCGTCGAACGTAAAGCACTTTCCATCGGGGCTAAGGAAGTTGAGTGCCGTCATAGGCATCATCGTGTTCGGTGTGAGGATCATTCCGGCACCTGCAGCGATAGCCTGAAGACATCAGCATCTCTCAGTTTCATTGTTTTCCGAGACTGCAACACGTACCAGTGAAGATTCCCCGGATCGGAGGCTCTGCGCAGCAAGGTGTACAGACACCAGACTGCCGGAACAGCCAGTGTCGATGGTCATGCTGGGCCCGTGAAAGTTGAAAAAGTGTGAGATACGGTTTGCCATGATTGCTATGCCATTTCCAGTAGCGGCATACTGAGGTTGCCAGTCTGGATCTCGTAGGCAGACCTGCTCATAGTCTAAGAGGGTTAGATGCTAGGCTCGTACATGGTTGAAGGAGGTTTCACTCACCTTTGACAAATGAGCCGACGTAGACAGCCGTGTCGCTTCCGTCGATGTCTTCCTTTCTGATTCCAGCTGGGGTCTCGGTGTCAATACGAGCTCCGCCGAGTGGGAGAGGGTTTATTACCATTTTCTAGCGCTTCGTAGGAGGCTTCCAGGAGAATTCTCTGCTGGGGATCGATCGCTTTGGCATCTTCGGCGGCAACAGAGAAGAACTAAAGGGGGGGGGAGTTCAGTCAGACGAGTCACTGCCACACTGGAAGTGACGAATGAAGTCCCAAGGAAGGAAGAAGGACTCACTGAAGCATCGAAAGCGGCAAAATCACCTTTCAGGAAGTGGGCACCGCGGAAGGAGATCTGGAGTTATGGGTAAGCATCATCGCATTCCTCGCTAGAGATGTCGACGTCGACTTACACTGCCCTGACGATCACCGCTGGGATGATAGTAGCCGTCTATGTTGAGACGGTCTTTGGGAAACTCGGACCACTGGGATTCACCTCGCTCGAGGACTTTCCAGAGTTCCTCAGGCGAGGAAGCATCGCCCGGGAAGCGAAGGCCGATGCCGACGACAGCAATGTCGTCCATCTTGGCAACGCCAGGAAGAGAAGGTAGGTATGCTGAAGTCAATGAAGCTTTTCCTTGGTCGCTAAGCGTAGGTATGATGGGTAGTGAGGTGCGGATGAAGAGATGAGGAAAGGAAATCGGAAGTGAAGTGAGGATTTTGGTTTTGGAAAGAAGCGAAGGTAGAAGGGTTGGCTAGCCCCTAAGGCATAGGTAAGGAAGTGGGTTGAGCGTGATTCACGGCCAGTGAAAACCCAGAGGAAAAATGGTTGAGGCTGGAGCTGCAGAGACTACGGTTGGCTTCTGGCGGCTAGGTAGGTCTGTAGAAGGCAGGAGAGGGGCATTGCCAGGCGCAGAAGGCGCGCATGTAAACGGATGGACGCTGAAAGAACGATGAACAGGAGGAAAACGAGGCGAGGGTGCTGTCGAGGGGCACAATAGTGAATCGTTCATGTACAATAGCACCTCGTCTCTTTATCCTTTGGGAGATGTACAAACAGACAAGGCATGCTCTACTACCATCCTCGAGGACGGCAGCTCGCTGCTCTACAATCTAGGAACCCACCTTGTTGGTCCTGGGGTCCTTTGTAGGAAAGGGGAGTCCCAACAAACGCTGGCAGCTACCCCCCTTTGAAATTATTGGCGGCTGGCTATGGACAGCGTATTTCCCAGGACCAGGAAATTCAAATGTAGACCCATGGGTATCTATCTACGGAATTTGAATGCAGCATTCCATAGCATTTGTTTGTATGGGCTGACTGTCGGCTCAAGTCGAGTGTGTCATTTGAAGCTTGGACACTAGGAGGCATTACATGTCTGGCACGGCACTCTATGGAGGGGCAAGCACGGAGATTGGATATGTATATGCCTCTCAGCAGACGGAACTGGACGAGCACAGCATTTTCTAGAGCAGATCGAGCGGCAGCGTGCTTGGGACGAGAACCCCATCGTCATCCAACACACGCTCTGGAACCCGAAGGTACCTACCTACCCAGCTACGCTCTTTCCCATATAGACCTTACTGCGAGTACTGACCCTAGTCACGTGTGGTTGGGAATTGACGGTGCGGCGCGCCTTTGGCGAAGTGGTGACGATTCTGAACGAGGACCAGGCTGTTTGACTCGACCTCGGACTTGAAGATTATATTGATATTGATCGCATCAAAAGGAGGAAATCGTTTATTTAGTCCGATCGAGTCTTTGATGTCAAAAACAAACAGCTTTGGTTGGATAAGAAAGTCGTTGGGTGGCTTGTCAGTGGCGGGGAATGTGCGGATAGGGGCATGGCCGTTGCGACAGCTTGGCAGCAAACAGAGCCGTTGATAGATTAATCAATCTGCAAGACTCCGGCGGTCAACATGGATATGAATCTCTATCAATAAAACACGGCGAAATCTCCAAGAGCCAAGGGTGATTGCATCTTAGCAGTTCTCCCGAGGCACCAGCCTAATGATCAAGCTTGTTTGCATCCATGTGTTGTTTGATTTTCTACACGGGAAGGGCCGCTACCAAGTAATACCCTTGTGTCCAGTGGTTATCAATAGAAGCAACAATCTTGTACAGACACAGGAAGCTAGGAGCCACGTTGCGACGAACACAGTTGAAATGCCGTATTGGCGACGGCAAGACGGCGACCAGCACTCTCCTACGATCACAGCACAGGTCGGGTGACCTTTTCCGGAAAGCCCCAAGGAAATACCCAGACAAACCGGCTCTTGCCTCGATCAATGCACTTCGTAAGTTCGTCCTGGCTCAAGTTGTAGGCCGTGGAAGCAGTTGGGACGCACGTGACCCCCTGAGCAGCTTCACCCGAGTGCAGCTAGCTCGTTTCTGACTGGGACACACCAACTACACAGGCACGTTTTTCGAACAATCCCCCTGTCGCCATGATCTCTTACCGTCCGTCTCAAGACGTGGCAAGTGTGGCGGGGTGTGGTGACACCAACGCAACGCGAGGCGAGGACTGCGAGGCCTCTAAGTCTGAAGACACCCCTCAGTTCCCAACCGTACCACACATCTCCCTCTATCCATGAGAGCGCTTCGGTATACCATTCTGGGACTTGTCTCTCTCCCCCCAGCTGACAATCTATAGACAGGTCTTAGTGAGACCCTCGTGCCCTCTGAGGGAGCCTGTCCGCCCGACGGGATAGGAAGAGGCATAGATCCGACGACAACAACCCCATCGAACACGATACCGCACACAGAGAGTCGGATACCCGAGCGGCGATGGGTTCCCACGGCTTCCAGCGCTTTACTTCTCGCATCACGACACAAATAGGGTCAGGAAGCGGAAAGGCTGGAATCGTCTCCAGCCTGTGACCAGCCCCAGAGGGGCGCCATGTGCTACCGCGACACAAGCGGGACCCTACAGACTTGCCGAAGCTCGTCGCTTCTCCTAGTTGGTAGCTGAAGAGATGTCGTCGTGGTCTAAGCCGTTCTCAAGTCGAAGCGTCTCTCCACACTCCGATACCAACCCAGCATCGAGGTGACAGGGCAGCATTCATTGAATACCACTTCGATACCGAGTTCACTCTTGTGATCGACCTTCAGCTCCAATACCAGGAGTGGCGCTTTTGCATCCAGTGTGCGACGAACCAGTTGGTCATAGACAACCATGTCCTACCTTGGAGCCATGTTCTGGGTAGTACAACACCCGTCATTGCCCTTTCTTTGGCCCGTACTACTGTAAGAGAAGATCTCATCCCTCCCCATAACCCCTGACTAACTATCTACCTGGGTAGGCCTTTGAAGCGTTCGCGATCCGGCGGTCGTTCGCTTGCGGCCGTGTAACCATTGAGGACGGCATGTCTCAAATACTTATTCGACCCTTCGCCTTTACCGGCGAGGCACGTCTCGACTTCCTCGTCTGGTGCATTGTCTCAGGGAAATCATGTTATCAGCCTGTTGGTTCCTCCTTGCGCATATTCTTTCTCGGCATCGGCAACTTCTGACCTGATATGAAAAGCAGGCCCCCTTTCCACTGCAGCAAAACCGGTTTGATTCTTCCACCTCTGCGTTTCCTCCAGCTTATACCATTCATCTACAAGATCCTTCAAGACCTCTAGGCGCTCGCTATCGTTGCATTTTAGAGCCGACTGTGTCCTATACTGTCCACATCTCGACCTGCTCGGCCAAGCAAGGTTGCTCCGATACCCTTACCTGACACGACATCTACCTCTACCTCTACCTCTACGACGGCCTCCATTGGCTCCAAACCACGCCCTATCAGAGTTCATTGCCAGGAATCTTCGGTAAACATCACCGAGATCTTACGAAAAGAATGCCAAATGAATATCCCATGCCCCTATCTTACCCCAATCCATCTTTGGGCCAGATGGCGATACTGGAGGAACAAAGGAACGGAGACATTGGTTCGACGAGAACGATCTCTGGACTACGGAAGCATTCTGTTACTGGACCTCGACAGGTGGTCCTCGTAATATCGTAAGGGGCAGGAGTATCTCGGTTAGAGGCTCTTACTAATCATCTCAGTCTGCTCGCAGGACTACTCTTTTCGAGTCTTGACACTTCCATCGTCTCAACCTCTCTCGTTACCATCTCGCATGATCTCAACGACTTTGTCAATGCACCATGGATTGTCCTGGCCTACCTTTTGACGTATATGGGTAAGTTTAATGGGTGCATATCTAGGAACAAAGTTCGTCTGACAAGCGTCACAGGATTCGCAGTTTGTGTCTCAAAACTCAGTGACATATACGGAAGGCGCAACATGCTTGTGGTGTCATGGGTCTTCTTTGTTGGTTTCTCACAAGGTTGTGGATCGGCTACCAGTATGACGGCTTTGTACGTGGCCTGTTCGATTGTACTATGGTCATAAGCTGACGAAACTAAGGATTGTATGCCGAGCCTTCCAAGGAATGGGGGCTTCCGGCTTGTACAGCTTGACACAGATCGGTCTGGTAGAAGTTGGACCCTCCCACCGGCCGAGCCTGATCGGGGCCATGATTGGAGCCACTCTCGCAGTTGCCTTCGTGCTAGGCCCTATTATCGGCGGTGCTGTTTCTCAGCTCTCGGATTGGAGATGGTTGTTCAATATGAAGTAAGTGGTGGAACCCCTTGCTCAGAGTCTTATCTGACAAATCCAGCATCCCCTTTGGTCTTGCGACGATCCTCGCCATCACGAACCTATGGCCACATGAAGACGTAGCACACATCTTTTCTTGGAAGGCATTTACCAGCATCGACTTTATCGGCAGTGCAACACTCCTCAGCAGCTCTGGATTTCTGGTGTTTGCTGTTCAACAAGCCGGGTCGCAGACGTTTTCTTGGGGAAGCCCAGAGATCATCTCGGCCCTTGCCATCTCAGGTGTCAGCTGGATCGTGTTTGTGTGCTGGGAGGTGTTCCTAGAGACGAAGCCACACCGTCGCATCGAGCCCATCTTCCCTATACGGTTGATGTTGCGACGAGTGTACTCTGCGGGGTTGCTGTAAGTAATATTCGGCTCTATTTGTCGAGACAGCTGCTGACGCTGGAGTAGCGTGACCATGTTCACAGGCTTCCCGTACATTTCTCTCTCGATTTTCATTCCCGAACGATTTCAAATTGTCAACCGCGAAGGCGTCCTTATGGCAGGGTTACACATTCTCCCCTTACTGGGTGCCTGCGCTATAGGATCGTTTCTGGGGGGCGCAATATCCAGCAAGAAGAACAACACATCCTTTACTCTGCTTGGTGCATCATGCCTTCAGCTGCTTGGTGTTGGGCTCATGTCGACAATGACTAGGCCTGACGGCTACGTCAAAGCTCAGTACGCCTTCCAAGCTATATTTGGACTGGGAGTTGGCCTTTCATTCTCTGCAGCTACTATTATGACAAGTATCCTTGCTGCCGAACGCAGCGAGCTTGCATCTGCCCAAGGGGCTGTGGCGCAAGCTCGAGTACTGGGAGGCTGCATTGGGCTGTCGATTTGTACCGTCATATTCAACTCGCATGTCAACAGATATCTCCAGGAGCATCTGACGTCAACACAACTTGACAACCTCCATCGATCACCGCTGACGAGTCTACACCTTCCAATGGGCCTTCAAGACCTGGTCAAACAAGTTTACGCCGGTGCTTTTGCCGAGGAGATCAAAATCATGATGCTCGTCTGTGCTGTCATGGTGGTGATATCTCTGTTCACCTTGGAACGGCGTCCTGAGCCCCTGGAGCGACTGACAGCCTTCCCCAAGGATGAGCTTTCCTCAAGGCGAGGGAGTGACTCAGCAACAGAAATGACTGACATTTCCGACGCTGAAAGATGTGTCTAGCGGATACGCTAATCCATCCAGAACTCGACTATGTTTCTACTAGCTGGCATGCGACAAGAATGTTTGGACGGGCTTTTGGCGCGCGCAATGGAGGCGTTACGAGCATTATTTGGCGTTACTATACTATCTATGCTGGGATGGCGACGCAACAATAGCAGGATTTTGGTGTTTGTCACGGCGGTGGGTATGGATCACTATGGGGTCGATACGAGCGAGAAGCAGTTGGCGTTGATTTAACGACTCATATTTCTTGGTAGCTTTCTTGTTGGCACTGGATGGGATGGGATGGGATGGCCAGAATGCGGAATGTTCCTGGAGTCGATGATACCACCCTTCATGGCCAATTTCTGGCACAACTTTCATTTAGGCAGAGCTTACAAATGCTCAAGTATGAAACATGGTCCAGGTTGCTCAAGTGAAGCCATAGAGTGCCACCTCGTCTCTGATGACAGGCAAGTCGAGCCAGAGGCAGCCAAACATCTACGCCCCTGAAGGGCGAGAGCCATGTCATGGCTCGTGTATCACTGTAGCACTCTTACATTCCACCATGATAATGTTATGAATCAGTTGGCTGTAGAAAAAAAGGACCATGTTGCGATGGTGTGACGGGGCTGTCTTGGGCCAGTCATTCTAGGCACGACAAACGAGGGGATTCGAGAGACCTTGTGATGAGACGGGCGGGCACGAGTCGCAACAATATGAGACGATGGGGTTGCTCAGACCGTGTCTGTAAGAGAATGAGGTGAGCTCTTGTCTGTCGCAGTTGGAAGATTCCACAGACCAGGATTCGAGAGTCTGATTCGAGAGACCCCAGGCTTTCTACCTGGCTTTTGGGTATCACCCACCTCTACGCCACTGCCAGCGAGACCTCTCATCTGTCGTCTGTCTGCTAAGCATGTCGTGTGACGCACAGGGTATCGAGATCTGGCAGGCGGGCAGGTAGGCTTATGCAAGATGGATGCGGCGACATGGGTGTCCTCTCTGCTCTCTTTGGCTGCGGGTCTGGGTTCTGCAGCTCGGTGGCAGATTTAGCTTGACATATTTATCGGTGGCAACGGTCGGTCTCTTTCCTAAATATACTCGGTCGAGGGAGTGTATCAGTCAGTCGGAGGAAGGGAAAACAGAACTGTACCAGAGTTGGGTTAGTGCAGGCATATTCTGTATCAAAAGGGTACCCATTCTCGACCCTTTGAGCTTGTATTCATTTCTGGACCGTTACCTTGGTCACGAGATGGTTGTCGCAAAAGCCTCTCGTCATCAGTTACCCCTTGTCCGGCACGACCACTGTCCTCGCGCGTGCGAACTGGTCATCATTGGCCGTGCATACCGTGAACCGATCTTTGCTGGCATTTCAGACCTACATATTGTGTATAATGTGACTGCAGAATGACTGTGTTTACCATTATTGCTACTATTGCTGTCGCGGTGGTGATGGTGGTGGTGGTTCTTGTTGCCTGCTGGCGGGGCCACATAACGGTCGTGATGAACGTGAGAGGTTTGCACGGAAATGCTAGGAATCGCAATACAGATATCAGGACCCTTCGTAAAGTTGAATCCCATGAGTTTATCTCAAGGAGAGTAAGTTGGGGCGCAGTGTCATTGAGGCTGCGCTTGATGCAGCGTGAGAACCTATTGATCTGAGCCTGAAAGCTTCAACACACCTTTCCATTCCTCCTTCGCGCAAATTTGAGAAGCTTACGTTGCGGTGTTTGCCTTGATACATCTAGATTTGGATGAATCCAAGCTCGGTTTGATGATGCAAACTGTACCATAGGAAACCCGATGTTTGTGAGTCACCTCATTGTTGGCGTCTAACCCCTATCAAACGCAGGCCTAGCCAACAGTATTAACACCGAACAGAACACCCGGCTATGCAACTGCCCGTTTTGCGAAAACGAATTGGAATCACGTGGGCGCCGTTCAACAAAACGTTGACAGTTGGAAAACTCAACCTACACCTCAACGCCGTAAACCTTCATCAACAAGGTTCCCGATTGCGAACAACGGAAAACTTTGTCATGCGCATGTTTTCTTGTATTTGTTTACTTACTCAATTGTTGAGGAGCTTTATTGTATTCAGACTGCATTTTCTCTCCCAGAGGTCTATAAATTCGCTCCTTCCCTTCCGCTCCTCGGTCTCTCAACATCTCCTCTTCATCACCTTCCTCACATCAACCCCACCCCTCTCTCGTCGACTATGGCAGTCCTAAGCCAACATCCAAGCCCAGTTGGTGCTTTGGATACTCAGTATTCATTACCACCACAGGCCTCGACCTTCTGGCTCAGTTCCCATCAAGGGTCGGACAGATTATCAACACATCATAGCATCATGCCTTGATGCTAACACAGTGGCCATTTTTTAACCTTTTACTGCCGAGCAGAAGAGTCACACCTAGCCACATCGTTATGAAAGGTTAAGCCTCTCATAGGAACTACTCTAGCCTCCATATGAGAAACAAGAGAAAGTTTTCCACCTTTCCACCTTCTCAAGGCTGCAGTCTCTCAACACGATGTCTACGAGAACCATAGTCAATCGGTCGTATGACCCTGACGAGCTTGAACAAGCAGCCGCTGCTGCTATTACCGCCGACTATAGGGACCAGTACCCTCTTCCTCGTCCTCTCTTTTTTCTAGAACAGAGCCAGATCGTACGAAACACGGAACAGCTCCCAATCGATCATATCGACACAACACTACCTCTTAGCTGCCAGTGAATAACGCTCAAGGGAAATCAATACATCGAATTGGCCATATTGGGCTATGAGGCGTTCCTCGCAGCATCAGAGCGCCTAGGGGTATCCATCTCAAGAGTTCAGGCGCTTCGTATGACACGATGAGTTACCGAAGCTCGACACTACAGGCCTCTTCGCCGGCCAAGCCCCAATGACCAGCCTGTCGAACCCTCCTTGACAGGATGTGACATTGACCCATCCCTGGATGGTCCCAAGGCGCTGTTGAGCCCTATTGCCTTTTGTGCCAACAGCCAATCGACCTACCTATCTAGCCCTCTTCAACTACCTTCTTCAGACTTTCTTTGGCAGTAGAGGTTACTGGACCTCTCGGGGGGTGTAAAACTGCTTGAACCACCTGTACGAGAAGCATCCCTTTCCACGTTCGAATGGTTTCTGCAATTTCTCAACACAATGGCAAGAACTACAATCGATCGGTGGTGCGGCGCTGTCGCCGTCACTCGGCAATCGTCGCCCATCAGACAGTGTCGGTTCAAGCAAAAAATGGTATATTACATCTGGACCAGCCAGACTTGAGGTCACCAAAAAGACTCCGACCATCGTCCACCTTGTGTATCTCATCGACGCAACCAAAAACCCCAACACTTGCTCCAAAAATACGCCGTCCTCCCCCCTTTCTCCCTCTAAAGTCGTCTGGCGACCGCCGTACCCTAGACATACTGGATCTGCGACGGGTTTCTATGCACTGTCGCCTCCTTTTGGTCGACGAGACAAACAACCACAGCATGGCGCATGCCAAAGAAGCTCTGATATATAGAGCCGTTGATGCTTGGGGGTGAGGTCGTTTCGACTCATCAATTCATTGACCACAAGTACGCCACTTTGGGCATCCGATCTGGTGAGGGTGATATGGTTGATTTGGTCGCCTTGCGTATGTGTTTGGCACCATGATAGACGGTTGGTGTCGACATTCCAACTTCGCAGGATCCGACGAGAGACACATTGCCAAAAAGTCGGACGGTAGCTACAACAAGCCTTCCGCCACAGACCTGGCCGCGCATACTGAGTAGTTGAAACGCCAGCAGACTGCCTACCTAGTCATCACCCGTCAAGTCCACCAGTTCCTCCTGAAGCTGTGCCCTAAGGTCTTCCCCCTCGTCGTCTTCGGGTTCCTTAATAGGGTCATCCCCGTCCGAGTCCTGTCCGGAGTAGTTAGGACCTCGTCATCGGTGGTGCTCTGCTCTGATTCTTCGGCAACGAAGTCTCTATATGTATCTCTCATGGGCTGGTCGGAATCGCTGATGAATTCTTTGTCGGGGGCCTCTTTCTCTGGGCTTGCTTCATCCTCACTGTCCTTTTGGCTCCCTGTGCCGCTTCGCTCGCTCACAGGAGGCTCAGCGTAGTTTGCCGTGTTCCTCGGACGATCACTACGAGGGCGTATAGGAACCGCTCTTCCCATGGCCCATTCTCCCCTGCTCACCGGAACCCTCTGTCGAGATCTCTGCGCGACTTCATCTCCCCCTTTTCATTCATCCGGCGGGCACGTCTAGCGGGCCATCGCTAAGGAACTTCGATCGGCTTCAGCCGTCCCCTTCGAACCCATCGCCGATCGTCGACTGCCCCCGTGGGCAAAAAATGCTGAAGCACCTCGATCCATCATCCGCCGAGGTTGCATCCCCTCGTCACAAACCATGAAGCAGGACCATGGAGATATTATAGACACGGGGGAGAAAGTCATGTGCTGTTTGGGGTGTTAGCTATACATCTTCACACATCCGAGCAAGAGAAAACTTACCATATCACAATGACGTCTCCGACTCCTGACCAAGAAGACAGGTGCTTCCGGCTCCAGTCTGTTCCAGCTCTCACCCCTCCAGCCAGAAGAGTCTGGGGTCGAAATGTCGAGCCTCACCCCCGAGGCACCGACACACAGATTCAGGTGGCCGACTCTTCACTTTGAAAGAGACGACGACACCCCGTTCCTGCGACACCTCTTTCTTTCCGTCTTGTTTCCACGCGTCTATGATCTCCCTGGAGAATGCGCAGCCGTCGACGCCGCAGTGCTTTGTCTCCAACCACCCATCCCCACGCCGGCTCCCCGTTCGCTGATTGAGCAGAACGATGTTGCTCCCTTGCCTCTTGACAGAGGTCGCTGACGTCGTTCTTGTGGTGCTCCATCTGGTGCACCACAAACTCTCCTAGGTCTCGGAGGTCACCTTTTGTGATCTGCTCCTCCTCATCGATACATCCAAAAATGGAGTCTCGTCGAGGAGGGGAGATCGCCACCGCCTGAGTCCAACAGACGGACGTGTTTCGGCCATGATGCGGCTCAGACACGAAACGATACGCTGTCGGTTCCAGGAACCAGTTATGCGATCCCCGGACCACACCCTTGCCACCGTTTGTAACTAGTGTCAAGAACACTAGATACTTCTCCCGCCCAGACTTAGCTGTACCCCAGTAGAGATATCTCCTCTGGCCCGGCCCGTACAGCTCGTGCGTCGTGCAGAGAAACACAACGTCACCGCGCTTCAATCGCTGGATCGGTATGTGTTCTCCCGACAGCACGTGTCGTTCGAGGCTTACGTGTGTGTACGGGTGGTCTCTGCAAGCTGCGAGAGCCGCCCGTATCACACGCTCGTCCTCGGGGTTGTCCATGTACTTTAGCCTAGGGCATTGTACTTGAGGACTGGGAGGCGGGACAAGGTGGCGTGTGCCTTGGCTCCAGACGTTCAACTCTTCAGGTCGTGGTGACTCGTCCTCGTTCGACGAGCGTCCGCTTCCCTTCGAGCAACTTGGTCCTGCCGGATCTAGCTTTGTCGCTTCCGACCCGGGAGATGTCGTTGACTTGCGACTTAATCTCAGCCAGGCCTTCTGCTTGGGCTTCGTCCGTTGCTTCCCCATGATTCATTCATTGCCTCAAAGATTCCACCCGCCCTTCTAATTAATGTGGTTTAAAGCTGCCGGCTACTCCAAACCACTACCCAAAATAGTTTGTCGATTGTTCCAGGAGAGCCAAGATTCTTTTCTCGACCAGCGAAAATGATCTTGCCTGCTGAAACTGGGAATAGGGGATGCGTCTGCCTGAAGATGTCTTTGGTCTGTGGCTTTGAGGAACGGTTGTGAGGAAGATTTATCTTGAATCTGACTTGTCGTTACTTCTCGGTCGAAAAAAAAAAGACCGATGGATATATATGGGCTCTTTGATATCTCAGGTGTTGTGATGAGACCTGGGAATAGTACTTCGACCAGCGCAAAAGAACTTCGAAATGCCGGTTTTCGAGTTCTCTTGAGGCGATCGCTGAGGGTATTGGAGCGACCGAGCATCCGACAACGAAAAGTGGTATATATCGATGAGATTCCAAAAATTTGTGATGGAATCTGAGGGCAGTGGTATTGGTCTAGGGAAAAGAATTGTTAGCTCAGTGACTTTGGGCTGAGAATATTGGAAAGGATGATGAGGGATAGTTGAGACCTACCTTTTCGATTCACGATAGATGATGGAGCTTGAGAATGGTTGTGTGTGTAAGGGTCAAGAAGTTGGGAGAAATCTATCATCTAGTTGGCTGGTGTTAAGATGATTGCAGATGTTGGGTGGAAGAGAAGGATGAAGACCTTGACGATTTAATCATCAGTGTTCAGACAAACACTGATCAATAACAAACAATGGCATTGCCTTTTGTTTACTGGAAAATACTTTCTTATTGGTAGTTAGATGGCGACACTGGCTATCACCTGGCGATTCATTTATGACACTGGCGAACCCAAATGAAGGCATGGCATCTCGATAATGACAACACTTTGCAATAGAAGTATTATTCATCTAAACTTGAGAAATTACTCAATGGCATTATTCTTTCTTAATCATTCACTTGGCTACCTTTAAAGCTCTAGAAGTGCAATATGGGAGTAATTCCCCTGGCCGTGTTGCGCACCCACAGTGCCCGCAGGCTACAAGACATTCGCGCCATCATGTTGTTGCGAAGGGCCCGCTTCGCTTTGGGCGAATTTAACACATTAATAGCTATTGAAAATCTATCCAAGGTGAACATCTTTATACATTCTTTGGCATTCAGGCCCATCAGAACGCTGTGCCCGTCGTGCCCTATGCTCTCACGCTCCCTCACGTCAGATTCCTACAGTCGCGAGTAAGGCAACTGTTTAATACACATCAACCAAACCAAGGACAGAAACGAGGTGACACGGTATTACTAATACCAGGCTTCCTAGGATTACTATATACTCATTATCTCTCCATCTACAACCTCAATCAGTCATGTGCGCCGTTGATGGCCTCGGGCTGCCAAACAGCCTCAACAACACCCATGCGACATCCATCCGCCCTTGTAACACCCTAGAAACAAACAACGTCAGCATACATACACACAGGCAAAAGACAGCATCGAGGATGAAGTGGGAAACAGACCTTGAACACAAAGCGCTCATCAGCAGCCTTGAAGAGGTCCTCAAACTCCTTCTCTGTCCGTTCCTGGGCGTTGAGAAGCACCATCATGACCATGTCCATGCTGCGCATCACCTTTTCGTCCCACGGGTTCTCGGACCCGGGCACTCGGAGTCAGTGATCATTAATAACAATGCGGGCACCAGGCTTGAGGGCTGGGATGAGGTTCTTGAGGATCTTGATGGCGTAGGGGGTCGAGTAGTTGTGGATGATCCAGCGGAGGAAGTAGACTAGAGATTTATGTTAGCAAACACTGCTTTAATGATTGACTGCTGGTGAGTTCATACCATCGGCGCCCTTTACAGGCTGTTCTGTGAAAAAGTCATGAGCCTGCAAGGTTATGCGCTCGGCAACATTTTGATCTTCGCAAATCGGCTTGGGAGCACTCTCAACCGTCTTTTGCAGATCCTGCACCACAAACTTCATCTTCTTCCACTTCTTGCCCAAGTCGACGCACACAAATCCATGACTACCTCCAACATCAACCAGCGTACCCTCTTTTGCGTCCACGTCGGACAAGTCGTAGTTGTCGACAAAGTACGAAACTTCGTATCCTTTACCTCCAGTCAAGCTTGCCATGGCTTGGCCCATACGCTTAGCACGCACGGGATTCTTGCCAAAGGTTGCAAACATGGGCTCCTTATCCACCGTGTCAAAGGCAACGTTAAAGCCAGTGCGTGTGAGAGAGGTAGCCTCTGGGTAATCTCGGATAGCCTGCAAGGAGTGGGCAGCCGCGGGAAAGATGTCCTCCGAGTTGAAGCCAACCCAAGATCTGAGGTTGGCATCCTTCAGCAGCATCTTGGAGGCAGCAGTATGGGCAATATATCCAGGGGTTGGCTCCTGGAAGATGGCGTTTGTCATGGCATGGCGAAGGTTGCGGGCCAAGTTGATTGGATCAAGTGTAGTCTTTGTTTCCAGCTCAGCCAACGAGATAGGCCTATCCAAAGGAACAAGGCTAGCTACAATACATTAGAATGTTTACAGGTTACCGAATAAAGTTAAAAAATGACTTACGAATGTCGTAGCTGTTGAGAATCTGCAAGCTTACAGTATCCAGAAACTTTTTTGCAACGGGGTGTCAGCCCTCTCAGCCAAAACTCAAAAAACAAGCTTACTTACACTCCAAACACCCCATCTAACAGATTCCCTAGGACCTCTAACAAGGAGACCTAGTTCATTTGTAGCATAAACAATTTCCTGGCGGCTCTTTTGGATATCGTCCGGCAGGGCGGGAAAGTCGCCAGGAGCATCAACGTCAAATCCAGGGTCAGGGAGTCCATTCTCCTTGAGGTACTTGTCGAGCTTCTCAGTCTCTTGGGTGATCTTCCTGGCCAGCTGGATCATATGAGACGTTTCCGTAGTCCGACCCACTGGTACCGCCGGCTCGGATCCCGACTGAACTGAATCGTTGGTCATTTTTGGAGCGTCTCAGCGGGTGAATTGATCTCAGATGAAGTGTTTCTCTCTCTCAACAGTGAGGTCGGCTTTTCTGCTTCGGAGCAAGGTCAGTAGATACAACAAACAACAAGATAAGGTACAATTCAGCGATGCAAAAGCAAAAGAGAGTCGGCTTGCGATCTGGCCAAGAACCCAAGGTGGGCGAACCCGCCCACTCGGACCTGGGAGCCAATGGTTTGCCCTAGCGTGCTAGTCGACCGACCGACCGAGTTGATAAAATGAGACATTATCGCGCGCCGCGACTATGGCCCCGAGTCGTCCTGGTCCTGGTCCAGTCCAGTCCAGGCCCAGACCGTCTGGGCAAATCCCCGCCGCCGGACCAGGCTCCGGCGCAGACCAGACTCATGGGACGGGACAGTTGATGTAGTATGGCATCATTCATTAAGCTCAACCACTCAAATTGCCAGTCATTAGATGCCACTCAGTGTTTCCGTTGCACGAAACCAGTGGTGCATCTGTTGTGACACGGCAGCAATTCCCCGATTGGGCTTGACAGGAAGAAATGCTCGTGTCTGTGTCACTTGGGACCAATTGCCCCGGGCGAGGCCTGACAGAGGAGGAAAAAGAGTCGTGATACATACTTTGATGTATGGCCGCAACTCGAGACGGGCATAAGATGTCCAAGAAACTGTTAAAGATGCTTTGACCTTCAAAAGATAACACGGGCGAGGATTGTATTGTTTATGGCGGTGAGCTTCTGAATGCAACCAAGCGAGGCACACGTGCAACTAGATCTCGAGAGAGCTGTCGCAGTCACACCATGCTCCAAGTCGCCTGAAAGTTGCGAGACTGCTGAGTAGAAGGAGAAATGGGGTCATAGATGGGATGTTCTGGAGCAAGCCCATGTCCATATCTAATCCGACATCTGCCCCTTGCCTTACCTTGCCGTGTCTTGCTTTGCTGGTATATGCCGGCAATCTCGGACAATCGTGGCCAAGGATGGCTTCCTCTGCGAACTCCTCGTGCTGGTCTAATCCCCCGATAGTTTCCGCTTCCATTCCTTTCCTTTCCCCATAGCCACCCCCGCGGCGCCATCGTTTGCCCGGCTCGGCACGCTGCGCTCCAAACTCTGGTTGCTTGGCGCCTGAGTTATCCTCAGTAAACGCCATCACCTGCCCAATCCTGCCGTGTTTCGCTGTATCCTTTTCCACACTCCTTTTATAGTGGCTTCTGCCCGTATACCATGTGCATCGGCATGTACAGCAATGCCGAGTTGTCGTTATATGCCCTTCGAACATCCATCAGAAGCACTTCCACACTCTGGCGATCCCATCCCAGACCTCGTGTCAGTGGGCCGAGTGCAATTGCCTGCAGCCCATCTGTTAAAATGGTGCGCCAGTATAGCCCGACCGTCTTAAGGACCTTGTTCTTAGGCCAGGTTCCTAGAGGGACGTGAAAGACACGCTCAGTGACGTTGACGAAGCCTGCCTCTCGCATCTTTGCCGCCAAGACACCTCCCGCAGCAGCATGGAAGTTGACTCCCAGCGAAACAAGTCCTTGAGTAATGAGTGACCAATACTGGGCGACAGGGTGCGCATCCGGAGGAACCATGCCCCCATGTTTTGCGCTGTGTGGATAATGATGGATTTCTTGAAGTTCTATCCAGCCCCCTGGTTTAAGATGCCTTGCTTGGTGTCAGCACTATACTATACAAATCATGCAGATTGGGACCCTACTCGAGAGAACGTTGAAAGAGTCTCGGCCAATCTTTGACCGCCATTACGGTATGCCGAGAGTGAATGTAGTCAAAGTGGTTTCGGGGGTGTAGCCAAGGAGACTCAACATCGTCGACCATAAAGCGAACATTGGGTGGCAACCAGTCTGGCTGTATAGGCGAAAGGTCTATTCCCAGAACGTTTGCGCTCGAGTATTGGTCGCCCACTATTGCAGTGTTAGTTCAGCATCTTTCAGACAGATATCGCTCTTCTATGGGCTTACTCTCAATTGCCCAAATACCCGTGCCGGTCCCAATGTCAAGGATTTCCTGGGGGTGGTCCCCAATAGGTGCAAAGTGGAGGTTCTGGCTGCAAAGCAGCTTCACCATAGCATGCTTCATGTCCTCCCGTTCCTGTTCCACATCATCGTTTGGGAAGTTATAGGTTCCCTCGCGGAAGCTGTGGTAGCGACGTCCGTTCTCGTACATGTAGTCTCGAACAGATGAGCCAATCGAGGTACTGGCAGAAGTGACACTGTCACTCTCATATCCTGCATCAGACGCGCTGTCGCCCACGGTGCTAACTTCGGTGCTGTCGGCAATGATGTTTTCTTCGGCTTCGGCCAATGCTTCTCTCGACATAACATCTTGCTCCACAGTTGACAAGTCGGGGAACATGGAAATTCCGTTGGGATGTGTAAGGGGAGACATGATTTGAGAAGATGGTCGCTGTTTCTTAGGTGGCGGACTCGAGCTGTCGGTTTTGGGGGATTGAGCTGGTCCCTGTGCAGCACCCTTCTCTTGGGCCATTGTGTTGCGAGTCTCTCCCGACGGTGTTGGCGTCGAGGGGTCGGTAGAGGTAAGGCCTAGGCCTGATGGATCCGCGGATGGTTTGCTTGTCTGGGATTGAATGGGGCGGGTGCCTTCTTCAGCTACTCCAGCGTTCGACACGGATTGAACATAGTCTCCTCCTTGCGCATGACCTTGGCCGTCGAGCGCTCCAGATTCTATTCGGCTGGCTGGCGCGGAACTCGAGCTGCCATCTGCGCGAAAGTCGTCGGGCTGTGTGGTTTCTCCAGTAGGGAGCGGAAGTGTCCGTCTCGTCTCCCCCTTTTGTTCCTGACTCATGTTGTACTAAAGAAAGTATGCGCCGGCGGGAAGACGGATTTAAGCTTGTAGACCTGTACCTGGAGTATAGGAGAAGAGCGGGCTGCCCAGGAAGTCAGAGCAGAGCCAGGAGGACAGCTAGAAATACAATGTCTGCTGGTGCCTCCTCACACGCGTCTGTCTGTCTCGACTATGCCGATGCCCATCGGGGTGTCGCAGTGGCGGAGGCGCGAGACGGCAGGCCGAGCGGAAGACGATGCAGCTCGCGCGTAGACAAGTTAGGCTGTTCAAGTTGATCCGACTCAGCTTCCCAGATTTTGGTTCTGGCTCTGACTCTTGCTCAGGCAGCCTCTGAAAGGAAAGCAGGCGGGCAAGCGGGGGTTATTGGCGGTGAACCTGGCTTTGGCTGGATTCCTGGTCATGTAAGAAGCAAGTTTTCCAGCCTCTTATCAAATGAGACGGGTCGGGCTTGAAGCGCCTGGAATCTCCGTAGATTTACAACCCACACGAGGTAGGTGCGCTACACGCTACGCTACACTAGCCCGAGGGAAGGAGCGGGTGGGGCAGAGGCAGATCAGTCCAGGTCTTGGGGTTCTTGGGGAAGGAGCCGTGGGAGCCCGGGTTTGTGGAACGGGCCGGATTGGACCTAGGGATGGACTTGAGGCATCTCGCCAAGAAGTGGCAGAAGATGGCGAGTGAAACCACTCGTAAATCGAGCCTCACAGATTGACGAGCAACCTGTGGAATCCCCTTAGCGGCCAGGCATTTTACTTTTGTGTCTTGAGCCGTCTTGGCTGGCGTTGTGGTCGGGAGCCTCGGGGATTGGCTGGGTCACTTGCCATCCATTTACATTGGGTGAGTGACAAGTCCCTTTTTACGAGCTGGTGCCCTAAATTGAAGTGATGGGCTTGAGATTGATTCATATGTGAATATTCAATTGCCCGAGGCGCAGTTGCCGACTGGAAATGAATGCATGAAACAAATCACATAAGACATTATGTGCCGAAGCTGCAAGTCTATCGTGGCAACCTGTTCTTGGTTCGAGATGCGGCTGCGTCCTGCAAATGTGCAATAAACACACAAACATCAGTTCTAACCACCAAGAGTCACCATAACCCTTCCATCCTTGCAAACCCCTCGTCTTTGTCTATCTACCCACTCAAAATAAACACATGCATGCATGCAGACAAAGATGATCTGATGGATCTACGGATACCATCAATCCATATCAATCAGTCCCAAGGTCTACTTTGTTGCTTAGTGCATCCGTTCCCAATTTGGTGTGTGTAACGTGTGACAGAGTCAACGCCATTCTGTCACTGTTGTTACTTCCACCACTACCTCTCTAGCCTCAACATCAACAAGGCAAGCCGTGAAGCTAACATGTCACGTCAAGGTCCTCTCGTATTGGCATTGTTCCAACGACATTGGGATCGAGTCAATTGATCCCTCCACTTCCGTGGTACTTTCCATGCAGGCAGTAAGTGAATGCAAAGCCACCGCTCAACCCACACACACACACCACGCGTATCCACTTTTGCTCAAGATATCCATTCCAACGTCACCATCAACCACAAACAAGGCACTTTCTTTGATGCGCTTCAGCCTCCGTGGCTGCCCTCCCGAAATGTCTCGACCTGCAAGCTTCACCACTGCGTCGGAAGCCCGGCCTTTAGCCCCGAGGACCTCATCCAGGATGTCGACCGCCAGAAGCAAGCCCTGGATCTACTGGCCAAGGATGATCTCTACAACGCCAGCCGAGTGCTGTTGCAGCTCCCCAGGATCTCTACACATACCATGCCGTGACAAGCGTGAGGCTCGCTCAAGTGCAGCGCGTCGTCAGTCTCGGTGCTGTCAACGGCTTACACACCTGGTACCGTAACGAAGATGGTTCGCCTGTAAGCAAACATGCCTCTCGACGCTATAAAGATGATAAGAGGCTCAAGCTACCGCAGAGAGATGCGCCTTCGCAGGCTGACATTGAGGCTTACATCTCGATCTTCAATCCGGCAACGGCCACGGCCGCGGTGCTCAAGAATCTGGGGACAAACGCCAAGAAGGCTCGATCCGGGGAGAGGTGGCGGCCAACTTGGACGGGAAGAGATACCTGCACCCGGCGCTCACGGAGAAGCTCACGGTTCCCAAGTTGCGAACCCGTATTATGATTTTTGGGCGTGGTCATGCCGGTCACTCAAGTGGTGCGGCCCTTGTCTGGCGGCAGAGCGTGTGGCCACCAGTCATCACGTCCTCCCCATCTTTATGCACCACTTTGGCTGCGCGACGCCTTCGCATGAGAGCCTGTCCATACTCAAGACGTTGGCCGATGGGCGGCCCGTCGCCGACATTGGCTCAGGCAACGGCTACTGGGCATTCATGCTGCGCCGTTACGGCCTGACGGTGCATCCGGTGGACAACATGCAGAGCGAATGGCGAGTCAACTGGGTAGCCGACACGGTCATATCAGACGGCGTCAAGTGGTTGCGCAAGAATGCAGGCGGGAAAGACATGGTCCTCTTGCTCGTGTATCCCGTTGTTGGTGGCGGAGTTGGCGGAGGCACCGAGGGAGGGTTCACGAGGAACTTGGTGACGGCATTCCAGGGCGACACCATCGCCGTCGTGGGCACGCAGAATCACAACAGCTACACGGGATTCAAGGGTATGACCATGGACGAGTTCATGGAGAGGGAGCACAAGGAATGGACCAAGGTGGTGCAGATTGCCCTGCCGAGCTTCGGAGGCAAGGATGAGGCGCTATATGTTTTCCAGCGAGGAGAACGAGTACCGCAACAAGAATAAATACATCCAGACTCTTTCAGGTTGCCATTCGTCGCCTCTTCAGCCGGTGCAACACTGCCACTCGCCCAGCCCACGTCAAATTCAACCTCGGAGGTCAAGACAGTTGACTAGGGCTCACCCAATGATGCCTTGGGTCTGCAAAAGGTTGGTCTTGAGAGTCAGAGCTTAGATGCTGATCAAAGGCGTCGTCGACATGATGTCACGGAAGCGTTCGGATGGAGCAATAGGTGAGACACTCGAGAACTTTGGTCAAGGGTTGATCAATGTTGACAATGATGCCTGCTGGTCTGAGTTGACCTTGATCAAGGACGCAGCGCAACGCAACAGTCACGCCACAGAGTGTTTTTCAATCCGACATGATGCATCTCAACCCCGGGTTTTGGCCCCCAACATGACCATGACCATCTCTCACGTCTGAAATGCGTCTGAAATGCCGTCGCCAGGTCACATCGTAATATCCATCCAACCTCCTTCATCCATCAGCATCCGCATGCGTCAATACACCCCGCCAGCCCCGCCAGACAGCTTCTGGTCCCCTCCCCTCCCCTGCCGTCAGCCTCTGATTCTGAGGTGAACAGCCCCAGCAAGCGGCCCGGTGAACTCTGTTAGCGCTCGGGGTCGCCCGCGAGACAGCGCGCTATTGGTCTGCCCTGTGGGCATCTCCTGCAGACGCTGCATCGCTGCTCCAGGCTGCTTCCCTTGGCGCCTCGGCCTTGACCCTATGACGGGCAAAGACGCCTGGGATGCCCTGGGATTGGGATTGGCCTTGGCGCAAACTGCTCCAGAGATGGCCCTAAAAGCTCCTGCGGGTGAGGTTTCAGCCCGGACCGCCCGCCATTGACGTTGGCGTGTGACCCAACGAGCGAGAGGCAGGCTTTACTGCAACGGGAGCTCAATCGGGCGTCTGCGTCGCGAGTACGAGACTTGGATTTTTCTCCTCTTTATATTACTCCATCCTCTTCTCTCCTTCCAACCTTGCCATTGCCGCAGTTTCTCTGCTTCGCTTCTTGTTGTCAGAGAACGTGGGCATCGTATCGCGACCCCACGAACCATCCCCCGCTTTGCGCTCTGAGATCGCCGTCCAAGCTAGATCCTTGAGTGGTCGCTGAGCCTGAGCGCTGAGCGAAAAAGAGAAGACATCATGTCTCTCAACGTTGATGACCGCTCGAGAAAGGGCCGCTCTAGGTCCCGATCTCGTGATCGCCGCTCCAAGGATGAAGCTCCCTCCGAACGCCCCGGCTACGGCGACCGCGAATCGAGCTACATCTACCCCGAAGACGACCTTGATGATCGCTACAATCGCCCCGGCGACCCCAAGGCCAGCGGCGCCCTCCCTTACCCTGAGGAGGGCGGCCTTTACTCAATGGTTCCCGGCGAACAAGGCGACTACTCCCAGCAGCCGACATACCGAACAGCTTCCCCGCCCCACGGCTCGCCGTACCGCGCTTCGCACGAGAGGGTAGACAACAATCCACCAGGAGCTTTCCCAGAGGACAATCGTCGCGAAAAGGAAAGGGAGCCTTACAAACGCACTGTTGAGCCCCGCGACGAGAAGCATGACCGCCGCCAGGAGGAAGAGGAAGACAAGTTCAAGTTTCTCCCACAAAAGTACAGTCGCAAGATCGCCGCAAAGATCACTGGCCAGTCCTCGGACAGCGACAAGGAAAAGGACAAGAAGGACAACCGCAGTCGCAAAGACAAGTATGACGATGACCTAGCTTATGGCAAGCCTTCGACGCCTGCGCGCCCCAAGGGACCGTCAGACGACTTGGCTTACGGCAAGGCTACGGGAATACCCTCAACCGCTAGCCAGGCTGTGTCTGGTTCTTACGGCGGCAACAATCAGACCACAACTCGCGGCGGTGTCTACACTGGTGCTGCTCCCACTCGCGACCAGTACTACCCTCAGGAGCAGCAGGGCAATGCTCCTCCAACTCAGGGTCAATACTATCCTCAACAACAGCCTGGCGGTGTCCCACCCCCCAAGGACCAATATTATCCCCAACAGCAACCAGGCGGTGTTCCTCCCTCCAAGGATCAGTACTATCCTCAGCAGCACAGCGGTGCTCCCCCCAAGGACCAATATTACCCCCCGCAGCAGCCCACGTATGCGCACGGCGATCACGAGTATGACCCCGACCGACGGCGTCCGCATAGCCCGGCCGTAGACGAGTATGGGCCTCGAAGGTCAAGGGAGGACGCATACAGGACCGAGTACAGCACAAATGTCTTGACCGTTGAGCCCAAGGACCGTGATCGCGACAGGTCCCGCGACCGCCGCAAGGAGAAGGATGGCCGAAGCAGCTCGGATAGGCTCGGGGTCGACTCCAGCAGCCGAAAGCGTGAAAAGTCTCGAGATCGATCTCGCAGAAGGGAGAAGTCGCCTCACCATCATAGACACAGATCGCGATCCAAGGATGGACACCGCAGCCGCAAGGACAAGTCTCCTGCGCCTCCGACTGAGAAGATGTCATCTCTCAGCGTGAACACTGCGCTGGCTGGTGGACTGGCTGCGGGTGGACTGGCAGCTGGCGCATCACTTGCCAATGCCCCGCCATCGCCCATGTTGGAGTCGTACTATGGCACCTACCAGGCCTGCTCTCCCATGCCCTCGCCTCTCATGCTACCTACTGCTGACGACAAGGCTCTTGTGCCACTCTCTCCTCTCGATTCTGACAATGAGGGTGACGGCAGACGTCGCAACCGACGCGCTCGCTTCCATGATGCCGAGGATATAACAACCCAACTCGCGCAAGCTCTCAAGAGCAGCCACCGACCTGACACGGCGCCTCTCATCGAAATCCTGCCCAGCCTGACTCACGAGCAGGTCATGGAGCTGCGTGCCGAGTACAAGCGGCTCGTCAAGACGGGACCGGAGCGCAAGGGCGTTAACCTCGCCAAGCATATCCGCGCCCGCCTCAAGGATGAGGACTCACTACTCATGAAGGCCTGCTATTCAGTCGCCCTAGGCAGGTGGGAGAGCGAGGCCTACTGGGCCAACTTCTGGTACCAGGGTGACAAGACGCGCCGTGAGCTTCTCATCGAGTCTCTCATGGGCCGTACCAATGGCGAGATCCGCCTCATCAAGGACGCCTTTACCGACAAGAAGTACGACAACAGCCTCATCAAGTGCATGAAGGAGGAACTCAAAGAGGACAAGTTTAAGAAGGCTGTCCTCATGGTCCTCGATGAACGCAGGATGGAGGAGTACGATCACTACGGACGCCTGCAGCCCATCGACTATGGCCTAGTCGATCAGGACGTCGCCGACCTGCGTCGTGCTATTAGATCCGAGAAGGGTGGTGAGACGGCCATGATCACCATCATTGTCCAGCGCAGTGACTCTCACCTGCGTGCCATCCTCCAGGAGTACGAGAGGCAGTTCCGCGCCAACTTTGCCCGCGATGCCCTCAAGAAGAGTGGAAACCTAGTGGTGAGTGTCTCAGAAAACCCCTCCTTACTACGTATCTGACGTCAACGGCTAACATTGTCTCAGGGTGAACTCCTCGCACATATTCTCAACGGCGTCATCAACCGACCAGTCCGAGACGCTCTTTTGCTGCACCATGCCATCAGTGCGTCTCGTAAGGACGGTCTCCGCCGGGAACTGCTCATCTCTCGTCTCGTCCGATACCACTGGGATCCCGATCACATGCGTGCTGTCAAGCAGGCCTACCGCGAGCGTTACAACAGGGGCCTGGGAGATGCTGTGCGAGAGGCGACGAGTGGCGAATGGGGCATGTTTTGTGAAGAGCTGTGCATAGCGCGAACGCCCCCTGATGTGAGGAGGTTTGACAAGATCAGCTACAGTACGAGGTGAGTGTGATGCTTGTTGAGTTGGGTACATATCGAGTCAGGAGGTATATGTGGGATTGAACAGCATGTATTTTGGTCACGTCATGAAGTTGCATATTGCAATAGCGCAGCCACGGCCTATTTTGTTTTGTCATTGTCATGAAGCGTCTGGATAGGTACCATCAGTTCCATAGATATCTCTAATCCATCTCCTTTCTGGCTACCTTTCAGGCTCTTAAGACAGAAATATCCAAGACTATGATCTCTTGGAGCCCTTACCTCCTCGACCTCCCTTACCCTGTCCCTTTCCACCACCACCCTTCTTCCCGCCGCCACTGCCTCCACTGCTGCCGCCAGACATCATGACCCTCACTTTTCCAACTGGCACGACGTTGAACGTCTCTTCAGGCTTGAGTGCCTTGATCAGCTCCACCTCGCGCGGCCACATGCGCTCCGAGTCACGGCTGGTCTCATCTACAGCCCCCTTCTTGCTCGAGCCGGCCTTCCACCTATCGAGAACCTCCTTGACAGCCTTGCCCTTCTTGGTTGTACCAGGCTGGAGTTTGGCCTTGTACTTGACACGTCCAAGGGCGTTCCAGGGCGCGCAAACAGGGATGGCTTCAAGGATCTCGTCGCCGGGCAGTGGTGTGCCAACGAGAGCATCTAGTTCCGTCATGTGGCTGGCTTCGTCACTGTCAAGCATGTCGACACCCTCGTCCATCATGACGCGTCGAATCTCCTCGTGCTCGGCAGTCTCCTTCTGCTGCCGTTGATGTTGTGCCCGCCGTCGCTCTTTAGCAGCTGCGAGTTCTGCCTCACGGTCCGCTTTAGCCTTTGCCTCGGCTTCGGCCTTCTTTTGGCCGACTGTTGCACCGATCAGGGCTTCAGCCGCGGCGCGGTCATCATCATCTTGATCCCTATACTTTGCGGCAATCTTCTTGGCCTTGCCTTTCTGTCCTCGCTTGGCAGGAGCTTTCTTCGTTGAGGCTGGGCCTGGGGTGCCAGTTCTCGACGTTGTGGTGGATGCCTCGGGAGACTCGGATGGCTCTGCGATAGACTCGGTGGGCTCTGGCTCTTCGGCTTCAACCTCTTGAGGCTCGGTGGTTTCATGCGTGGGTGTTTCTTCAGGAGTTGGCTCGTCTGAAACCTTGAGTTCAGAAACACCTTCCTCAACCTCATCGACGTCGTCGTCGTCATCTTGGCCTTGTCCACGAGCAAATGCTTGAAGAGGGTTATCACGAGGCTTCTCATCAGGCTGGTCATCTTCAGACTCGTCGTCTGATGCATCATCGAGGTGTGTTGTTTCACCCTGCTCGGCCTCGGTGCTTCCTTGCCCAACCTCAACTTGAGGAGTCGTTATTCCTGAAACTGAATCGCCAATTGCAGAGTCAACATCGTATAGGCGGTGCTTGACGTGCTTCGCCTTGCTTTCTTCGCTGATCCTGAAAACGAGTCCCAAGCCAAGGAGAAGCTGAGCCGGGGGGAGAAAGTTTTTCTTTCCGCGAACCATGAAGCTTCCAGTTGGCAGAAACTCTCCAGTTGGCGCCGACTTTGACACCTGGTCCGCGTTAACCCACCAAGCAGACATGCCGGCTTTCGAATCCCAAGCGTCCGAGGAGCACACAGCAATCGAGCCTGCCTGGGATAGCGTCGCGGGAGGGATGGGTGCATCCGGCGTCTTGGGGTTATTCTTGATGATGACGCTCGATGCTCCATGGAGGTCGGCATGGCAGTAGATGTCGCCCTTGCGCAAATACCTCTTGTAAATCATCTCGTTCTGCTGTGCATCCTTGCCGCCGATGACGAGGTAGCCATCAGATGAGATGAACCAGATGAACTTTTCGAACCAAAGCTGCTTGCGGATCGGTTGGAGCAGTGCCTTCTCTTGCTTCAGACCCTTCTTAAGGTCTTGGGTGATCTTTTGTTCTGCATTCTTGAGGGCTCTAGAGGCCTGTTGTTCCGTCTTTTCCTTTTTGACTGCTGCCGACTTTCGCTGATCGAAGTACTCTCTGGCATTGCTCCAGGGGCTGAGACCAAGGTTGATCTCTACGCTCAGCCCCTTGCTGGCTTGTTTTCCTTTTGTTGGTGTCGAATCCTCTTCGTCAGCACTCTCATCGTCGTCTGTTTCGTAAGGGTCGTCCTCTTCCGGCTCAAACTCTTCTTCTGCTAGTTCAAGCGTGATCAAGTTCTCGGCAAGGTTCAGAGGCAGCTTGATGATGTCCGCCACCGGATTATGTCGCTTCTTCTCACGCTCGACCAGCTTCCCAACATCCACCCAGTCCATGCCTTGGCTAAGCAGCCCATTAACCGCATCCATGGCTTCCTGAACACGCTCGACGTTGGCCTCGATAGCGGCAGCTTTGCGGAAGTTGAGGTTCTGCGCCTCTTGTAGACCCTCGATTCGCTTCGCTTGCTCCTGTTTTGCGGCATCCAGTTTCCGTTTCGCTGCTGCCTCTCGCTCGGTGAGTCGCGATTCGAGTTTTTGTCCCTCGAGCGAAGAAAAGAATTCATCAACCGTCTCGTTGTATCCTTTGAACTCGAGAACCTCGATGGTAGGATCCTTGCTAAGCTTCTGTGGAACAAATGGGTGGAAGTCTTCATAGAGAAGATTTTCCCGCTTCGGTTTATCATCATCCTCGGCGCCCTCGAGCTTCTCTCTGCGCTTTGCGAATATGTAGCCGGTACATTCTCCTGAACTAGTAAGCTCGTCGACCGTTTTACGAGCCTCCGTCAGTGACTTGACCAGGTCATCCAGCAAAGCCTCGTTCGCCAGAATCTCGTCTGGCTTGATAGAGGTGTCAAATTTGTTTGTGTGCAACGAGTGATCCACAAGCACTGGTGGTATCTCGGTAATGGACACAGCAAGACTCTTTCTCAGATCACCGCCAGGTTTTCCCTTCAGCTTTTTTGAAGAGGCGGCTGCTGCTGCTGCCTTGTTCACTGCAGCCTGAAGAGCATCGCGAACCCTGTCCTTTGTCAAGGGGGGTACCCCCGCAAAGTTCTGCCTGTTCTCAAGAGAATATTGTAGTCCGACTCGCTGCGGTTCTTGGCCTTCGCCCTCCGAGACTGTTCTCGCGAGTGTCAGGATCTTGAGGTCGGCATCGGTAAGGATGATGTTGCCGCTCTTGGTGAGTGTTAGCTACAAATCTTCACCGAGACCGAACGACAGAGGCACGTACGGCAAAGAACTCTAGGAACAATTTGTATTGTCCATCACTAAACTCAAATTCGAGGACTCGATCGGTTCCCACTTGGCTAACAGAGGTCAACCGCCGGGTCTTGAGGAACTTTCGAAGCCTTGCGACAAAGGCCGAGGGAGCGGCAGCGGTTGTGCGGGCAAACTCGGTGAGGTGACAGCGGAAGCCGGTATCGATGACCAGCTGCTTCTTGTTATCCGGCTTCGCAAACTTGAGGAGGAGGATCTTGGACGAGAGGTCGTAAACGTTGGAGAGTCGCAGAGTCACCAGGCGCTCCTGGAGCTCGTGTGCAATGACCTATGGCCAATGGTCAGGCGCATGATCCCAGGCGACAGGCTCAGCATAACACTCACTTTGACGTCTAGAGAAGAGAACCTCTGCTTCATGTTGAAATATACTCCTCAAGCCAGGGATTATACGTCACACAGAAGCTCGAAAATCTCAACCTCTTGCTCGCCGCAACCGTTCATCGTGGGGTAGTTGGAGGGGCATGCTGACATCATCCCTCACGTGACCGGACACAAGATCGTGATACTGCACCAGTGAGCCCCCAGCCTCATGAACTTGCGGCGAGACGAAGGAACCAATAAATAGAATGGCACAATGTACTCCGTAGGTGCCGAGTCCATGAGAACTTCGCCGGGCCACCAAGACATAGGCAGTTTAGAGTAGAATCAACAAACAGAAATAATTATTCCCTACAGTCTTCATATGGGCTTAGCGTTATCATCGTAAGCCTCATGCTATGATTTTGCGGATTAAGGAGGTCGAGTCTCACTCGGTCAGGTCGGTAGGATTGCCATCTGGAAGTTTCGAAGGCATTTGCGAGATCAATGCCAGCTAACGAAACGGACGCAGAGCTTCAAGGAGGTTGCACACATCGGGATGGGTCGGATCTGACCTGCCAGACATTATCTCTTGCTTTCATGTACCCTGCAATGGCACTGATAGTCAAGAAGCTTGTGAGAGGCCAAGACTGGCTGGAAGAATGCGGCGTGAAGTCTGGATGCCACCATGCTGAACTCAATGCACCATTGGCATGATCAGAAGCCAACGGGCTTGCATCAACAACCACTGGAGTGGTCCGGAGCATGCGCATCAGGAGCTTGAATGATGTGATGACGAACGACATGCACATCCAAACCCCATCGGCACTCGTGTTTGCAGAACTGCTACCCCAGGTTTGTCTTAGACACGGGCTACGGCGCAAATCGACAAGCTGGCAATCTCGCTGCCCCCCTTCCCTTCTGACATGAGATTGTTGCAGATGCATCGATGCCAATGCCGTTAGGCCGAGGTTCGTAGAGCAAATTACCAATTCCTCCCCCAGAATAGCAACCAACGACAAGGTGCAACATATTCCGGGATTCAAACAACCGCGAAACGCGTCCCGCACAGTACGAGCCGGAGCCGGGGCCCAGGTGCAACCGCGGTAGAGACGCGGCCCCAGAGACTAGTGACAAGGCTTGAGCCAGTGGTCTGAGGCTATCTCGCCAGCCCTGGAAATGGTCCTCACTGGTGGCTCTAGAAGGCCAGCTGGAAACCCACACCAATCTAAAGTACGAGACCAAGGAAACTTATGTCAGCGGAGTAGCATCGGACCTGAGGAGTTGTCACAGCAACCTTGAGCCCAGGCCCCTGAGAACGACCTTGGCGTATTAGCACTCCGTAGGCCCCCTGGATTTGTTGTTGATGAGGATTGTCTGAGCTGGGATGAGGCACAGTGTGCGACGAGGTCAAGAACAACATCTCGGGCGAAACATGTGATCCATTGGGTCCCGTATCAGAGCCAGCGGTTAGGAAGAAACCTTGCTGCAGCTGAGGGTGATCATGACGGCCCCGATTTCGACAGGTGTTAACCACAATTCATAAATATGGAGGCTGGGGATCGCTGGCAACATCCCAAGATTGGCAGAGTTTGGCGTTTGCATGTTGCGGAGACGCCGAGGCCCCCCAATCCCATCCATCCTCGTGCTGAAGCGGCGCCCGTCGCGTCGCAGAACGAAGCCAAGGCGAGGCAAAGTACCGTACTATAACCCACCCTGCACAGCGGGCGATTCGCCGTGGAGGCTCGTCCTCAGGTGCGACCATGGCTGACACCGCGTACACTAAATAATGCACTTGCATAAAGGCGAGGGAGGGTCCAATCGCGGGCTTCCACGATATCACCCGCACCCGTTCATTACGAGTTCCTGGATGCCTGATCATCCGTCATTGCTGCAGCTGTACGAAGCTTGATGTGTCGAGCTTGGAGCAGATGTTGAATTTGAGGAGGTTGGGGATTTCATGTGGCAGCCAATGAACCGAGGACACCACTTCAAGACATGCCCGGGAGCGTCCCGCCACGCGGTCTCGTCAAGTTGTAATCATCCATTCAACCGTCCTAACGCTGTCGAAGTGAGTGATTCCGTCTGTCAATGGTGACGGCTCTTGGCAGCGGCACTCGCCCAGCCATCGACTTTCCCTTCCCAGCTGTGCCATGGTGCATGGCTAAGCTGAACAACCCCAATTTGACCAACTTGACACGAGCCAAAGGCCCCCCCCCCCTTGACCGGCCTCAACCACCAGCAAACGGAGCTCGCAACAAACAGTAACAAATAGCAAATAGTTGGTCGGGGACACTGTACCATTGCGGGCTGGAGCGGCTCGACGGCTCCACACCCTGATATGATGGGTTGGTGGTGGCGCCGGACGAGAGTTGTCACTGGCCAAGGTTCAGACCAGGTCAAATTTTGCTTTGCTCCATGACGCGGGCTCTTTCATCAGGTCGCCAGGAACACACCAACGAAACGGGGCCGAGCTAAGATGAAGGTCAAGCCAGGGGGAAGGAGATGAAAGATCGCCGGCTCCATGTTTATGCTGTCCATCTCCATCCGTGGTTCATCTCGTTCCAAGAAGCCAGCCAGCCACGACAAAAGAGACGGTGACTGGGGAACGATATCTCATCTCATATGGGGTTCCTGTTGCCACTGGACAATAACTCTCATTTAGAGGTGCCACTCGAGCCCTGTCTGGGAGCATGGGGCCTCGTCTCATCAGGCCGAGGGAGGCGGGAGCTCAGAGCTGTGGGCGACAGCTGGTTGGAGCTGGGGGAAGCTGGCTGACGCGGAAAGCTGGCTGGCTGGCTGGCTGACTGGCGACTGGCTGGAGCTAGGGGAGAGGAGCTAACTCACATTAGACATGAGCTCTCCGAGCTCTGCTGGCCACTGTCTCTGGCTGAGACGCAGGAGGAAGGGTTAAAGTGGCCCCAGACGTCTCGGTGGACCTGGCTAACGGATGGTGTGGTGGGGCCGTCGGCAGCACGGGGTCCGGGAGGAGGATCTATACTTGTTCTGGATATAGGTAAACAACAGACTCAACGTACATCCCTGACATGTAAACACAACGACTGGCAGAGAGACATCCTACGGCAACCAAGTTGGACAATCGACACGCCCCCTAGGGTGTCTCTTCTGGAAGAGGGAGAGCTCTGGTTGTGAGACGGCTTGGACGGAGCAACAGGACGGATCAACAGGACGCAGCCGAGGGAGCAACACACTCAGGCAGAGTCGTCCAATCCCGCCCCCGTCTTCAAAAGCCCAGTTTCGTTCCGTCAGGTCCCTCTTCTCATCCCTCTCTCCAATTATCGCCATCCACCTCACCGTCGAAGAAACAGAAGACTCTGACGAAAAGAACGACTGAAGGCCTTTGCTCGCCATCTACCGATTCTTTTCAAATCTCCGACTTTTGTTTCTAGGAACAAGAGCCAGAGGATTCTTCTTGTCTTCCTTTCGAGCTTCGGAAGGTTGTATGAGAAGGTTCTCTCGCGCCAGCAAAAGTCGCAAACCTGGACTTTGAGGCTCGCGTCCCCGTTCCCTTCAGCATCTTCCCATCGACATATCGGGAAAGCGAATCCCACACCCAGACCGTCACCGAAACCCACGAAGAGGTTGAGATCAAACCCCAACAGCCACAAGCCGGACGGGAAGGTCAATACTCTTCTGTCTCCGTCACCGCCGAACAGGTTCCTCCCCGCGAAGAACGGTACAGCGAAGAAGAGGTCCGTATTACGCGTGAAGAAGAACGTTACGCCGTCCCGGTGTCCAGAAATTCGAGCAAGAGCAGTTTACTATCCGCGAAGAGCACCGACGTACGTTTTGATTTCAGTTCATTTGCAATTACTCAGTCTGGTTTCCCCCGTTTCAGTTCAGGAGGAGACAATTTCCTCCGTGGTTCGAGAGAGAGGAAGAGAAGCCTCGGTTTTCTAGCCTGGCCTTGCTTGCACTCTCTCTCAAACCCCCTTTCCATGGTCTCAATTCCAGGCCCAACAAGACAACAATAACAAAAACAACAACAACAACATCCACACAGGCGATTCTTGACCTCCTCAGGAGGGATCCATTGCCGCCGCCCTGACCTCACTCACTCGTCTCCTTTCACCTCAATTCCCTTACTCTCGCTTGGGCTTGGCCGACTGGCTATTACCCACTCTGCAAGCGCGCGTCAGCCCCCCCTCTGTCCCCAGCCATCTCATCCATCCTCATCTCATCACAATCAACACACACCCTCCCCCTCCCAATGCCACCATGGCCCACCTCAGCTGGGATGGCTGGCCCGCCTCCCCAAATTACTTTTTTCCTACCTTCCCTGTCATCAAGCCCTTGGCGCCCTAGCCCGCTGGCCTGAGCCTGGCCTGAGCAGGGCGGTGGAGCTCCTCAGGGGCCGCCCGCCTCCCGTTGCCATATGAGACGCAAGCGAGATGCAATAGACATCCATCAGCTAACGCAGACAAATCCAGACCTGAACCTCCTTCCGAATACACTACTTCTCACGTTCACGTAGAGACCGACACCCACCGTCATCCCTACTACTCCACCCCCGTTGACCTTGCTGAGCGAGAATACCGCCAGCGCTACCGCCCCAGCACCGCCTTTTCCACTGTAGACCCTCCTTCTCGTCCTCAGTACCAAACACAAGACACCTTCCAGGCCTCCAACTACACCGTCGAAGGCCGTCCCGCTCCCCAGTACCACTCCTCCGAGAAGACTGAGATCAACAACTTTACTGTTGAAGGACGCTCCTCTCACCCTCAATACCACGAGAAGACCACCGAGATCAACAACTTCACCGTTGACGCTCGATCTTCCCGACCTCAATACCACTCCTCTGAGAAGACTGAAATCAACAACTTCACCGTTGACGGACGATCTTCCCGACCCCAGTACACCGAGAAGACCGAGATCAACAACTTCACTGTTGATACCCCTTCTTCCCGCCCCCAGTACAACACCGCCAAGTCTACCCACGTCAACGAGTTCACCGTTGACACCCCTGTCTCTCGTCCCTCATACAAGAAGGACGTGAAGTTCGCCGAAGAAACCGTTGAGACTTCCAAGGTTACCAAAGACAACAAATCCAAGATGGGTTACTACGACGAGGACGGTATGTGGAGATGAAATCCTTTCCCACCCTAATCCCTCTACCGCAGAGGGCCATAGAGCTTCTACCTTTCGCTCAAGACAGTCAGAGCTAACTTGCCCAGCAGGTCACTACCACTCCTTCCGCTCCGGCCTTCACAAGCTGGGCGACCGCATCGCCCACCCCGGACGCCGTGATGTCGAGTGCGAGCCCCCCCCCCCCCGTCCCGGTGACTCTGCCGAGGCTTACCTCCCCAACACCGTGACCATCCCCTGCCACCACGTCCGCCTGGGCGACTTCCTCGTCCTCCAGGGCCGTCCCTGCCAGGTCATCCGCATCTCTACCTCCTCTGCCACCGGCCAGTACCGCTACCTTGGTGTCGACCTCTTCACCAAGCAGCTCCACGAGGAGTCCTCTTTCGTCTCCAACCCCGCCCCCAGCGTTGTCGTCCAGACCATGCTCGGCCCTGTCTTCAAGCAGTACCGCGTCCTCGACATGCAGGAGGGCCAGATCGTCGCCATGACCGAGACCGGCGACGTCAAGCAGGGTCTCCCCGTCATTGACCAGTCCAACCTCTACGCCCGTCTCAGCCAGGCTTTCGAGTCCGGCCGCGGCTCCGTCCGTGTCCTCGTCCTTAACGACGGTGGTCGCGAGCTCGCTGTCGACATGAAGGTCATCCACGGCTCCCGCCTGTAAGCAGCGTGTCGATTTTCTCTGAGAGAGGGCACCGCTTGTAATGCGACTTTTCCTTCTTCCCGCAACCTCAATCCGAGGTCGGGGGCAGCGCTTCTGGCTCTTCCCTCAGCGATGGGGGTAGAGGGCCAGGGCTGGTCTCGGTCTCGCCTGTAACATGTCAAGATAGCTGGGGGATCAGTTGTATGAAGTGGTTCAACTTTGTTTGTGTCGAGATTGGATAAAGCAACCGGAAATATGGAGTCTTTTGCGTAGAAGGGAAAGTTCCTGTACATGGACTGTAGTAATTGACAAGTGATTCCATATCTCATAAACCTTTTGTCTCTTTGCCGGCCTTTGTGATGATTGACGCGTCTGTCCATGCTTATCGCCTGGTGTGAAGCCTTACCGGCGAAAGGTCCATCAAGGTCATGGTCACGCGTCACACTAACTCTAAATGGAAGTCAGCTTGTATCAGCCGATCTCCTTGTTTGCACGGAGACTGCCAGAGCGTACTCGTCTCCATCATTAAAGCACTATCTAAGACTCTGCAACAATTACATGGGAATAGGTTAATCTTTTATCTCAATTTTGATGAGTACAAGAAGAGACTTATCATAATTTGTCTAGATCCCTCTTTATTACCCAAAGCCAAATGGTAGTCCCCGGGCAAGCAAGGAGATACCGTGTTGAAGCTCCGTGTTGAAGCTACCCTATGCCTCTGACCTGAGCTTGATGCAAGTCGCCTTTGCTCGCTCATGTCATGGAAATGCATGTATCTATTTACTGATTACGATAAATCCATTAAGCAATCCCATGCTGTATCCATATAATTCCATCTTTTTATCTTGTTGCCGGCCGTCCCGTGCTTCCGATTCCATCAATCTTGCATACAGTTTCAAAAGTGCTTCCCCGCCCAAACGTAACCAACCACCTTAGCCCAAGACGGCAACCCTGTTGTCCTCATGTCGCCTTATACGGGAAGATGGTGATTGATAAGGGATGCGCGTGACGTTCATAGCCACCATTTACCCCCCTCCCGTTCTCTCCCGCTTCCTGTACATTTGACTCAACTCGCTCGACAAGTTCGAGCTTTCTCACAGGTTCACAAAGCTCTCGTTTGTCGCGATAGACTCGCCCATACCCAGTCACAACCACATTTGTCTCATTGATAAGCTTACCCGAGACATCACCACATCGTCGCAATGGGCGCCCAGCAATCCAAGACCGAGCCTACGCTCCACGAAAAGGCGGTTCTCGAGCGCCTTCAAAACCTACGGGTTCAAGATCAAGATGACTACGTCGAAGTTTCCAGTGATGCCGAGAAGGCCTCTATTGGGCCGCTGATCCGAGATGCTGAAGGTCTCCCGCTCCACGTCCTCGAGTCGTGGCAGGCCGCCATCATCAAGGACCCCAAGAACAAGTAAGAGACTGCCCAAGTCGAGTTCTGGGTGCCACGTATTCAAAGAAGCTAACCACCTCACAAGGCTTGCCCTCACAGCCCTCAGCTCTGCGAACCCTCGCCAGGTTCTTACCTCGTTGCCGACCCAGATCGCAGACCAGCAGATCTACAACGTCAAGATCCCATTCGAAGGCGACCCCATCACAAACCAGCGCTCCAGCGGTCGATGCTGGCTCTTTGCGTCCACCAATGTATTCCGAGTTGCCCTTATGAAGCGCTTTGACCTCGAGAGCTTCGAGCTGTCGCAGCAATACCTATTTTACTGGGACAAGCTGGAGAAAGCCAACTGGTTCCTTGAGCAGATTATCGATACCGCTACGGAGGATCTTGAAGGCCGCGTCGTCCAGACCCTGCTTCATGATCTGGTATCTGACGGTGGCCAGTGGGACATGGTATACAACCTGGTTGAGAAGTATGGCCTCGTGCCTCAGACCCTCTACCCCGACAGCTGGAATGCGATGAGCTCCGGTATCTTGAACAGCCTTGTCAAGACCAAGCTTCGAGAGTTCGCACTCAGGCTTCGGGCCCTAGCCAATTCCAAGGACGGGGTCTCTGCCGCTGCCATCTCCTCAGCCAAAGACAAGATGCTGCGTGAAATCTCCCTCATCATGACTCTCCTGCTGGGTCCACCCCCGAACCCTGAGGAGACCTTCACCTGGCAGTACAACGACAAGAATGGAAAGGCCCACCAGCTCAAGACCACCCCCAAGGAGTTTGCCAAGAACATCTATAGCCCAAGCTTCCCCGTCACATCCAGCACCGTCAGCGGCATGATCTCTCTTGTGCACGATCCGCGCCACGAGCCTCTATCCCACCTCACAGTCTCTCGGCTTGGCAACATTGTTGGTGGCCGCGGAATTAGCTATGTCAACGTCGACATTGACACTCTCAAGGGCGCATGCGTCAAGATGCTCAAGGCCGGTCTCCCCATCTTCTTTGGTAGCGACGTAGGCCAGTTCAGCGACTCCAGGTCTGGCATCATGGACCTCGACCTCTACAACTATGAACTTGGCTTCAACACCAGCCTACTCGGCATGACCAAAGCACAGAGGCTGATGACGGGCGAGAGTCAGATGACCCATGCTATGGTGCTGACGGCGGTGCATCTTGACGAGCAGACGGGTAAGCCGGTCCGCTGGCGAGTGCAGAACAGCTGGGGCACTACTGCCGGAGACAAGGGATGGTTTGTCATGAGTGATGCATGGCTGGACGAGTTTGTATATCAGGCAGTCGTCGACCCGCGTGTCCTTAGCAAGGAGGTTCGGGATGTGCTCAAGAAGGAGGCCATTGTCCTGCCGCTGTGGGATCCCATGGGCTCACTTGCCTAGAGGCTTCCATCCGTGGGTAAGCACCGAGGCGCAACCTCGAGGGCATGGCAGTGATCGTCGAGAGCAGAGTGAAGGCCATGGCGCGCGGCAAGCGCCCCCAAGATCATGCGTAGGTCTGGGTTGCTCACTGTGCTGATGTGAACGCATAGACCGCGAGTCAGATAGAAGGGCAATGGGAAGCGGGCTGTTGGAGATACAGGACATATGATGCAGTATGAGCTGATTCAAGGATCAAGACAACGATAGGCTCCGAGGGCCCACGCCGTGGAGGACCCTGCAGCCTCACCGCGACGAATAGTGTGGTTAGCGACAATGAATGACTTTCTCTCTTCTTCATCCTCGGCTCCGGACTCGGTCGTACATCTCGTAGCGCACTGCCAGACTGCATTCAGGGCAAACTCATGTCCCGCAAGGACCCGCCGTCGAAGTTGTCACGAAGCTTCTACGCGAGCGGTGCAACGGATGGCGTTGAGCTGTCGGTGCATCCATCTATTGGCAGAGCTACTGGCAGAGCGTAGCGTGTCTGTATGCCACGCCGCCTCTGCTCTCACCGAGCAACTGACATGACCGATCAGCGGGGTCGGGCCAGATAGATGCCCAAACTCCCAAGGGCGGATAATATCGTCCTCTAATTCCGCGCACTTGGGCACCTTGCTGCGGAGTTAAGCCCCGTCTGAGCTTATTCGTACAGCTTCGGTCATTCCAGCCTCGACGAAGCCTTCTGGATGCACAGGTGACAATAATCACATGAGCACCCTTCCAACTTCTGCGATCATCACTTGTGCCCCCCAGGGCGAAGAATATGCCAACTCATCATGCTCAACCGACAGGTTGCCCGCAGACGCCCAACAGCCTGCTTGGTGAATTCGCGAGCCGTGACTTGCGAGGGTGTTCCTTGCCCGGCGGACCGGGATAGTACTTCAAAGGCCGAGCTAGCTGTCCCTGCCCAACGCGAAGAAGAAATCAAGTTTCTAGGGCGATTCTGCTGTGGATCGGGTTGTAACTTCTCTCGGGCCTTGAAGCGGACAGACTCTGAAGCCGTAAAGGCAAATTCCAAACTGTGACCACACTCGAAGTCATCATGCTAGGGGGCCCGTTGGCTAAACGGGCGGCTTGACCTTCTCCCCTTGGCGGGTAACGAGTGGTTGTAACTTGGTCTGTGATCAGACATTCGGCTTGAGGAGGGGTCATTGCTCCCTGGCGAGTTGATAGTGTGGTTGCTCGGGAGGGCTGCGTGAAGTCATGCTCGCAGGAAGGCCAATGCGTAGTTGCAAGATGGATAGCCTGCCTGCGTTACTGAAGAAACCATCTCAATGCAAGAGTCTCCGCCCAACTTCGGACGTGAGGCTATCTAGACGCATACGAGCGAGCTGCCACTTGTCAGTGAGTGTACACGATCCGGAATATTCTGGCCGGAATAGGCCGCAGTAACCGACACGGGGCGGGACAGAATAGTATTTGATCGCATAACTTGTCAAATCCTGGAAGACCTGGTTGGATGCTGCTGACTGGCAGTGCCGATCCGATGAAGTTGGTGATGATGCAGTCGACAGCGGGCCATGTGCAGCGCCGATCTGCGGTGACAGAGTCGGGGGTAAAGGTAACCTCGCGGACCTCCTGAATATCCCCAGACACATGTTAGGACACGGACACGAGTACAATTGGAATATCCAACGTGGACCGGCCATCTGCGGGTCTAGGATCGAGTTGGAGGGGCTGCCATGTCAGAACCTAGAACCTAGAACCCAGACAGATGTGTGTCTGTGTACCGGCTTTGCATTGAGATTCGAGGGGGTGGAGGATGAGATTTGAGATTTGGGATTTTGCCTCTATGCCGGCTCATGCAACCTCGCTGGCTCGCAGTTCCGGGGTTCTCCAAGTGCCCCGAGGCCTCACTCGATCGAGGCGGCGTTGGATTGGGTATCTATCAGAGGAAACCAGTGTGGCAGCCCAAGGGCGGCCCGTCCCCTGAGCTGATACAATGACAGCGCGACGAGCAATGCCTCGTTTGCTGGGCGCTTGGGATAGGTGAGATGACCCCTCTCAGCCAGTGCTGGGTTTTTGAAGCGGCCTGGCGCTTGGAGAGAATATTCTCGACGAAATGGATTGGATATGAGGATAGGGCGGGATGCGTGATTATGCCGGTTGGCCATGCTGAGTAGAGGGGGTGATGCCCTTGATGATGATGATTGTAATTGTCAAGAAATAAGTGTGTGGTGTTGCGTCTTGTCGTGGGTTGGGGGGAATGGATATGGATGGCTTCCTCTAACAGGCGGCCTCAGGAGCACCTTCCGACTAAAGCGCCTACAACAAAAATACAAAAATAATCCACCCAGAGAAGGAACCAGTAGCATCGTTCTTTCTGGTTTGAACTTGACGGTAGAAGAGGAGGTGATGACTGGGGCATTACCCAATCCTTCGTCTCAGCCCGAGTCAAGACAACACAAAAGCCACGACATACGTTGTATTCAGAGCCTTTATTTTCCGGATTTAAGAACGTTGGTTCCCTCCCAGATTATCATCATATGCCCAAACTCTACTTCCATCGACACCTTGCACTGCATTGCTATCAACCCTCATCCCGATGTTGACATTTGTTGCTGAACCAAGATATCCTGGTGGGAGCCTCGCCACATCAACTGATTAAACTTCTATTCAACCAACCCACCCACCCTTGTTTCACTTCTCTTTGGCGTGTCTCGGAAACAGCACATATTGATCAACATCCGCCTGCAAAACAAGCCAGACCCTTTGTCTTTACTAGGCCTCTTGAGCCAAACAAAAAACAAAGCATTGGCTTGCAGGTTTGGGGGCATCGCCCTCGTCATTGTCCTGCACTAGGAGAAACATCAGTCAATCAGTCAGCATCCATCGCGTCGTTTTTGACATTCGCCACGGACAACACACAGCAACCCCAGACACGAGGATCGCAGACTGAAATTGGACACGGTCACTGGACAAGTTCAAGGGGAGACGTCATTGCCCGCCAGACGACACCAAGACGACACCACCACCACCAGGGTGCGCCGAGGCCGAGGCCAACGTTACCACCGCCAATCTTATACCGGATCCCTACTGGACACAGGGTTGCAGAGCCTCAAGAGCAGAACACCGGCTGTCCTAGTTCAGCACTTGTCCTCTTAGCGACACGAGCTATTCGCCCCGAACCCTTGAGTTCACGAGGTCCCTGGCCCCATCGTCGACGCCCAATCTTGTTGACGACGCGCTGCACCTTGAAAATCCCATCCCCACTGAGTAACTCCATCGAGCGGTTTGGCAAAAGACATCGCGTTCGGTTTGCCGACGTCTATTGTATCCACCGACAAGGGCCATTGGATCCATACAAGCCCAAGTCCCATTCTCAGCCCAAGGTTACCCTTGGTTTTCTAAGTTTCCGACTCAAGGTTTCGTTCGGCCGGCGCCGTCGCTGCTACGTATCAAAGGAATTCGGACGCTCATCAGGAAGCCCAGCGAAAAGCCCGGCGAGGCTAAGCCAAACCAGTCAGCTCCGCTTAGACGCGGACGGGTTATCCCTGGAACACCATCAAGCATTGGATCTTGTTAGCATTGGCGTGTGCGGTTTTGAGGCGGTACCGCAGCAACAGAACAGAAGCAAAGGCTCGATCGCAAGTACAACAAGATACGAGAATCAAGAAACCAGAGACAGTGCAAAACACAACAGGCCGATCCCGTACCTGTGCAACAACTTCCTGCAGGGCTACCACCACGATACGCCCGAGACAACAGGGCTGGCTACCTTGAGAGAGGTACCGACTGACCAGCTGCTGCTGCACCCTTCAAGGGACGGACCCTGCGGCTTGGTGCTGACATTAGGTGGGTGACGTTTTTGTTCCTTTTTCCGAGATCCAGTCCATCCATGTCTGTTCCAAACCCACCCACCATAATCGTTTCCAAGAACGGCTCTTGGGGTGACTTTTTCCTGACGCCAGACTGTAGGCTCCACGCCACCGCATGCGATCGTCATCGGCATTCCCACAGCCTCTGCAACTGCGCGAAAGACGTTGGGGTTACCGGCGGCACTTTTAACGACTCTCCGGGTCTGGGTCCAGGTCCCTTTGCTTGAGTCGGAGACTGGTTTCGAAGAGGAACCTTGCTCTGACAAAACATCACCAATTGTGTCTTTCTCCGGTCTTCCCCTCTCTTCTCCGCTTCTGCATCTCGTCCCAATCTCTCCATAATTGTCTCTCTTCTTGGCCTTTATCGCCCCTCACCCCACCTCGACGCCTCTGGTGGTGGACTGTTTCGGTGTGTTTCCCATCCTCGTGGAACAAAGGAAGTTCGACTGCCAAGACGTGTCATCGTCTCTTTTTCAACCGAAAGCCTGGTGTTGTTCGAGGAAATCTCCTTTCGTTGACTGGATCATCAAGGGTCACCGGGAACCGACATCGACTGTTTCTGGAGACGGTCAACAACCATAACTACCTTGATCACGCACCGACCAACCTTACACCGCAGGAGTCCTCTCGGGCCTGTCCTGCTCTTGGTTCTCGTCATTCGCCTATCGACCTCGATACGTTTCTTCATCTGTCGTGGGAATCTCTTGATTTCTGCGTCATCTTGGCCGCCGTCGTCCGATCTGGGCACCACAGCTACAGCTTCAGTACAATAGGGAAGGGCAGGGCACCGACTACACCAAGTCTCGCTCTCGGAGTGCTTCCCTGCCTGAGCCTGAACTAGTGACGGAGATCTGGACCGGGGCCTCTTATTAACCACCAAACCCCGGACGATACAATAACCAAAAAACTAATCCTGCTACGAGCACCGACCAAGCTTGACCCCTCCCTCACGTGGCCTTGGCTTTCACCGACCGGCATTAGGTATCCAGAGCAGGTTGCCGTCATTCCGCTGCCACACACAGATACATTCTGTAGTCCGACTCAACTCATTACGGCGCTCGGGCTCCCACGCTCTGTCACACTCTGTCCGACGTTTCTCGCGACTCGACTCGGCTTGTGTTCTCTTCATCTGCACTCGCTGTCGGCTCCTAGCAACTCGCTCAATTGAGGATCCTCTCGGCTCGCCCTCAACCCCGGGCAGCCCCACGTCATCATGACAGACCGGTATCGCGGCTACTCGTCTTCTGGACGAGCTGCCACTTTCTCGAATCCCGCGAGATCCTCGATGCCCTCCAGCATTGGGTACACTTCTTTGTACGCCGGGGACATGCATGTCATGCCGGCTTCCACCCACCAACAGCCCTCGACGACACCTCGAGGATATGTGACGACAACGTCGACGGCCCCGGCTCCCAGCACCACTACCCGAACCTATGCTGTTACCCAGGATCCTCGCTCACACAGGCCAACCACTCGAGATGTCACTCGCCAACATCGATCCTCGACTCTTGACTCAGCCAGCCGGCCTCCGGTCATTGTCATGACCACGCAGCAGAAGGACCGACCTAACGGTACCACATCTCAATCTTCCAATGCTCGTTCCGGTAGTCCCATTCGAGACGAATACCGGTCCAGCGAGGGGCAGTTCTATACCCAGCCTGCCTCATCCATACGTTCACGCGGCACAACTCACTCCTACGCCGATCAAGCAGGGGGCGACGAGTATGCTCGCACTAGAGACCGAAGCGACAGCTTGGTACGCGATGACCCCTACCGTGGCTCTCGTCAATCTGCCATCTACCACACCAACCCACGACACAGCTCTAGCACTGTTGACTATGGAGACGATGGTTATCAGTACACCAATGCTGGCGAGCTGGTTCGCTATGATCTCGACCATTCAGGCCCACCCCGGTCACGAAGACGGGAGAGTCTCGACCGCGGGTACTATCGCCCCAACATTAACTACAACGCTGAACAGCGGACACTCAACGTTGATACTAGCCCTGACTTGAACCGCAACTACATAACCACCAACTCGACCAGCTCTTCCAGCAATCGACAATACGAAAATCGAGGAGGACCGCCCCCTAGCACCCGAGGATTCGACAAGATCCGCGGGTACGACGCAGCCCGAGAGGTACTCCCAGCTTCTCCCCTTCCCCTGGACCCCAGCATTACCAAAGTGGAGTCTCCTGTTGTGGCGACTACCGAGGTGACTCGACGTCCCCGTCCGGTGTCCCTGTATCAGGAGGGCCCGCCAAGGTCTACGCATCATGATGATTACTACCGCAGCCGCGAAGATGAGAGGAAAATGCGAGAGTTCCGTGACCGAAACGACTCTGACCGTACCTACGAAACCGAGCGCACTTATGAAGTCCCGTACTTTCATGATGACAGGGTCACTACTCGCGGCTTTGGTATTCGAACTGACTCTGATGACTTTGACGATCGGCGAGACCGTCGTCAAGAGCCAAAGAAGCGCTCCGACGAGGAATTGCCCCGCGAGTCCGAGTATGATCGTGATGATCGACGCAGAAGCAAGGTCGAGTCTAAGGACAGCCGCCGGGAAAGGCGTGAGAGCAAGAAGGGAAGCGAGGATGATGAAAAGGAGCGTACTCGCTTCAGAGACAAGGTGGCCACTGGCCTGGGTATTGCTGCAACTGCTGTTGGACTCGTGCCCTCCATCAAAGATGACGACAAGCGGGAGAAGGAATCAAGCAGGCGTAAGGGCTCGGACGACGAGCGCGACCGTGAGCGCAAGCGTGAGCGGCGGAGAAGTTCAACCACCCGCGAACGTCCGCGAGTATCGGAGCGAAGCCGATCGAGGCCCCGAGACTACGACCGTGACAGCAATGAGACGGGCCGCCGGAGCGCTGATCCCCGCAAGAGTGGCGAGGCAATTATCTCATCCTCCGACTCGGATGAAGCAAAGAAGTCAACAAGACGAAATCGCAACTCGGGTGCATTCAACCCCAATGATGCCTCGGACCTGAGACAGCTCAAGGATCAACTTGCCGCCATGAAGACGACGGAAAAGGATAAGGAGAAGGAGACACCAGTTGTGATCGAGACTAGGACTCGTTCTTCCTCACCTACAAAGGAACCGAGAGGTATTCCGGAAGCAAAATCTTCCAAGGACATTCGAGCCTCGCCCGATTCCAGGATATCGCCTTCTCCCAGGGAAGAGACTCGCGGACGCGAGGCCCAACCGTCCCCTTCCGATGAGAAGCAAGTTCGCGTTGTATCACCTCCCCGCGATAAGAAGGACGAAAAGCCGCTCAAGGGCATCCTGAAACAGCCCAAGGTCAGTTTCCCGGAGGAACCAAACCCCATCCGCGAGGGTGTTGCACCTCACAAGGAGGACAAGAAGGCAAGAGAAGCACCTCCCGGCGCAAAGTGGACCAAGATCAGCCGCAAGGTGGTCAACCCTGAAGCCTTGACTATTGGCAAGGAGAGGTTCGAGGTCAGGGATGACTTTGTTATTGTCCTGCGTGTCCTTAGCAAGGAGGAAATCCAAGCATACGCATCTGCGACGCAAGTTTTGCGAGGTAAGCTGAGCCGCCAAGACATATACACCTATCCAGATGGATACTAACTTTGGCACTTAGAACGACGACGCCGTGATGACGACGATGAAGATCGTAACCGTAGTGATGATGAGGATAGGCGCAAGCATCACCGCCATCGCCGTCACAGAGATGATGAGGAGGACTGGGATGACAAGGACCGAGATCGCGAACGTCGTCGACGACACAGAGACGATGATGACTATGATTCTCGAACGAGGGACCAAGATCACCACCATCACCACCATCGATCCCACCGAGACCGCGAGCCGGTCCTGGAAGCTTAACGCAGGAACATGAGCCAATTTCCATTTTGTTTAACATATGATGACGTTTTTAAGCGTTGCATGGAATGATTTATACGGTCGTTTATACATCAAATGTTGGCATATATACATGACTATCAACGAAGCAAGCAAACAAGCAAAGAAGCAATCATGTTGGGCGGCTTAGCGAAGACATTTTTCGGATATAAAGAAAACCAAATAAAAATTGGGTTATGGACGGTTCCTGAATCTTGGTCATGCGGTCTCTAAACAGTGTTGCATTGCATTACATTGCTGAGAAGTGCTTGCAGATGATATGATGGAGTTGAAGGTTCCTTTGACGGGCGTTGGGTTTCAATGGAACGGCCCGAAGCTGTCTTTTTGAGTTTGAAGCTTGAGGGAAACGGCTAGCGGATTGCATGACACGTCACGATTTAGGCCGTAACGTTGTGTTTGGCGCTGGCGCTTGTGGTGGCAAATGGGTGATGGCCAAGGTGACGGTAGAGGAGTGTGGGTGGTGTTGGTGTTGGAGATATCTAGACATGATAGAACCAAAGATCCAACCAGCGACTCAAGAGGTTGATATTGGCTATAGTGGGTATACATGATGACCCATATTCAACAGACAACATATATATCTCATCAAACTACAGACTACCTACCCAAAATGAGTGGTTCCCATACTCATAAGTGTGGCAAGCAGATTGGAGAACAGACAACCAATACTGACCCTTCTTGGCAAGTCAAAGGTCAAAGCAACCAATACCACTCTAAATATGTCCACATCCATTTTAGTAACTCTCGAGGGGCTTGTCACATTGTTGAAAGGCATCAGTGACAGTAACTAGCAGAACAGCCTCGCCGGAACTAGTCACTCTGTACTGCCACAGCCAACACAACCAACAAACATTGACTCTGTTCCAGACTTGGCCTTGAACTGATGGAGGGTCGAGATATCGCCTAAAAGATCCTCGGGGTTGCAGTGCTAGCCCATCTCAGTGACGGGAATGCAAGCAAACATCCCCATCCAACCCCCATCGCCTTGAACTTTCCCCCGTAAGCTCAGAGCTCCGCCATTCCTCAGACACTTGCCCAAACCTTGGACAGGGCCGATATTGGTTACCATGTCGTACGACGTACCTCTGCGTGGACTTGGCGGCCTGGGCAACCGTCCTGAGGTAACGCCGCCACCCGCAGGTTGCCTGCCTTTGCAGTATAAACGTCGCGAAACGTGGTGGACGATGCGCCGCTCTCGGACTTGGGCAGCAGAATTAGGAGGGCGCATGTAGCCGTCATATGACGGTCCATCATGAGACGGGCGAGTATAGCCTCCATTCCTGAAGAGACTGTGTCTGAAACATCCTGGTTTCCACCTTGAACCGCATGAAGCTGCAACGGACCGTCATCAAGGTAGTCTTGGAGGGTGAGGGGAGGGCGTTAAGGACCGATTAGAACCAAGCTGTTTCACGACTGCCTCTTCCCACGGGGCGTCTCTATTGGTCTCTCTTGTCAGCATGGGTAGTCTATGTAAAACGGATCTGGCATGGAGTGCATAGATAGATCTATCCGCACACAATCGTGCTGCGGGAAGGGGAATGCGGTTTGCGACGCTAGTTCTGACGGTGAGACGGCAGAAACCAAGGCAGGTAGAGTAGAGTAGATGGCTTCTCCATGCGTGACGTCGAGTTAATATGAGACCAGTTGCGGCTAACAGCCGTAGGCGAGAATGCCCATCCGTTTCATGACTCCATTTCCGGCCATGATAATGTGTAGTATGTAGGAGGCAGTCAAGTCTCCGTCTTGTCCTTCGAGCGCTATAAGCGCGTCAAGCCCCAGTTACAGCAGCCAAAGAGGATCATTGTGCCATCAGTCACAATGTTTCGACAAGGCACAAGAGCAAAAGTCAAGTCAAATTGCTCACACGTCCCAATAATAGCAACGCTGCGGCCACGGCTGAGAAAGGCACTGGCTCAACCGCCGATCTTGTCAAACTCTATTGAGCCGGTTTCCAGCAAACGGGCGCCGTGCTGTGGCGCCCCCTTCCCCCTTCCATCTCGCGCATGGCTTAATAGCTCATTGACAATCTGGACCGGTCACTGAGCCACGTCGTAAGTGGTTGCTTCCAGTCAAAATGTCTCAACTTGGCGGGTTGCGGGAGCGTTCCGCAGACCGCGGCAAGACGCCAACCTCACTTCACCTGACGCCGTGAACTTGGGCACAGCGAGATCAAACGGGGTGGCTCATCTTGTAGCCAATCCATAACCACTACATATGCACCTGGATATGTTGCGATGAGTTCAATGCCGCAGCCGGTGTGTCTGTATTGTACTTGTTAAGAGTCCTTCGCATGCGTATCAGACACATCTGTCCGCCTTCAACTCGTTGGAAATGTCTTGATAATGACGACGTTGCTGCTGCTGCTGCTGTGTTAAAGCTTCACCGACTTCCATCACCAATGATGTCTCAGTGGCAATGAAACGGGCCAAGTTGGTTCTCATGTCAAAACTTGGTTGGGTATGAGAGCCACCCGCATGGCGTCTGTGGCCACGCATGTCTTTTTGCTTCTTCCTGTCCGACCCCACCGATGAGACAAGGCGTAACCATCGGGGCAAGCCCTCAATGTCGAGGCCTCCACTTCCTCCATGTATCTCCCATTGTGTTCAGTTCGAGACGACGGTCTTGGGCCAAGTCTCCATCGACATAGGGTGAAGATTCATTAGCCTCGCGCCGCCTCTTCTTCGCCTAGCTGAGGCGCGTGGGGAACAAACAGCATGATACCCAACTCACGGGACCGTCTATCAGAAAACAGACTTGGATGACAGGGGTGGGAGCACCCGAGTTGTTGAACTTCAACGCGACAGTGAGACGCGCCCATGCCACGAAACAGACTTGTCTTGAAAGCACGTACGTGCTGCGTAAGAACATACGCAGCCAGACATAGCGATCGTGATGCCTCCTTCTTTCTTTGTCATGCAAACACAACCAAGGCCATCAGTATCCGTACTCTCAACTTACAGAGGGAGCGGACCCGAAGGTTCCTCCGTGTCAAAGAGAGACGGACGTGATAGTCTGGGCTCGGGGAAGCAGGGGGGGGTCACAAACTCTCGGCATCGCGTAGCTATTACCGCGTAGCCCGTCTCTGGCATCAAAGCAAAGTCCCTTAGAATGGTCGAGACCGCCGATCATCATCCGCCAGTCGAGTTCGTCTCTCTTTCGACACCCAAAGAGCGCAACAACGCGGGGGCAATGCACCACCACACGTGTTGAAGCTAACCACCCCGACTGCATCTGGCGGCCTGGTGGCTGGGCCAAGCACCTGCTTCTCGAAATAACGAGATCCTGGCTGTGCTTAGAAACTCCGAGGGTGCTGGTCCAAGCAGTGGCCTCCGAACAGCACGAAAAAAGCAAGCCCCAGGAGCGCTGGTTCGCAACTCGACGGACGGGTGGTGGTGGTGGTGGAGTCTTCATGTAAGCATGGCCTGCTTTTCTTTTTCATATAGGGCCCCCCTGTCAATATCTTCGCCATGTTCCAAGGGGCATTCACTGAATTAGACTGAACTGACCTTCTCCATGCCATGATGCGGATCCCGCAGTCAAGCATTGTACCCCCCAGAAACAGTTTGTTGCCCTTCTCGATAGTCGCAACCATGCATCGACCGATAGACTTGACAGCGCTTGTAGAAGACAGTCCGATTCGTGTGGTCGCTGAGGCGCTCCCACCAGGGTATCCCCTGTCATTGTCAAGTTCGTGGTTCTCGAAGCTGTCCACCGCGTATATGGTCTGGTGCCATCATGATTGGTTGTTCCGGTATCAAAGCCAAGGACTTATCAACTTAATTCTTCGAGAGGAGATACCAGTGTGCTCTGGGCTGATCATGGCTCGTTCCTACCAGCGAGCCATGCATAAAGGGTGATGAAAGGCGTGGGCACCTTCATCTTCCCATTGTATTGTCACAACGACAGGTCGTAAACCTTGAAGAAGACCCAACTTGAGTCCTCAAAAGCGTAGGGGCATGCCTCCTTGCCCTGCCAAACGATCTAGATCATTCCCGTGGTGTTTCCTATAAACCCTGGTGAACCAGATGGACAAACGTATTGGACTAGGGACTCATGAACCCCATCCGTTGCTTCGTGGTGCTGAATCCTTGCCTTGGCTTGATCTACAGATGAGACCCCAGCAACGACTGTCAACACCTCCAGTACCAGGTATCCAGACCAGGAGGATACCTGACGCTCGAGATGAAGCTCAGACATCAATCATCCTCCATCTCCCAAACGATGGCTGGAGGCCGCTAGACGGGTCCAACACGAGACGGAGTGAGGGTCCTTGAACCGAGGCGAACTGGATCTGCTCCGTATTCTCGGGCGGATATCAATCAAAGTCCACGGCCAATTTCCTTTTCAAGCCCCGGTGGACCCGTCAAGGAGACCGGCAGTTAGGTTGGCGAATTAAACAAGCCTTGAGGACACTGTTTTGGACATCAGCTCGGCCGGACGCTTGCTGTGGTCCAAAGCTTCTCTGCAACAACCCAGGCCAGGCACGCCAGGAGTCCTGGTCAATCTCCATGCGCCAGTTCCCTCCGCCAGGCCACCGTGGAAGCGGAACCCCCTTGCCGGCATGCTCACACATGTCGTCCTAATTAGTCTTCCGTACATCCCTCCCCTGTCCGGGGATGGCGGCCGCACCCCTTCCTCGCATCCTGGCTGTGCCTGGAGAATGTCAGACCCTGGTCCGGCCGGGACGACAGGGAGAAGCCACCAGTCTCAGTGCGGATAGCAGTGTCCCACAACAGCCGGTTGTCGCTTGGGTGTGGACAGAGTGTGGACTCATATCCCTGACCGACATTCCAATGGTGGAGTCTCTGGGAACCAGGCGAAGGATGCCGCTGCAGGTAAAGAAATTGGAGGCACATTGGCTCGTCAGATAGTGAGCCGTGATGGGTCATTAGACTGCAATGCTGCATAGCCTTGGTTGGCCGTATGCAATTCCAAGATGAAAGCGCAATGGGATGAAAGGGGTGAACGAGCGGCCGGCAGCTAGTGGCTGGCTTGTGGCGGGTGCTCTGTCAGTCTAGCTTCCTGGCCCCTGGACGAATCTGGTAGGGATCATTTGCTGGTAGCCTTGGGTCTTGAAAGATTGAATCTGTCATGTTTGACTTGCGAGGAGGTAGTCAATCTGGCTTCTGGGTACCGTTGCACCCTCGCTGAGCATGGCGACAGAGGCGAGGCTATCGGTGGGTGATAAATCCCGACCGACACGCCAGGATGCAGGTCAAGCCTTGAGGTCCAGACGCCAGACGCCAGACGCCAGTGGTAGGGCTGCGAGGGTATGTGAGCATCGTCAACAGGTCGTGGGCCGGCTTGGATTGACAAACGGCTAAGCTTTCCCCTTGCTCGATCGCACCGCACAGCACCAGCCAACCCATGGTCTCACTCCATGGATGGCATTGCCGGGCTAGGATCCGTACAGCCTTGCACAGTTTGACGGGTCGCTCTGTCAGTGTCAGAGCTAGCTACCTATCCGCCTGCGAGGACCACGGACGGTGAGCAAAGTGCAGAAAGATCGGGGATCAGTACGCGCTCCGTAGAGATGGCCCGCCTTTCTCGGCCGCGACACAGCTGGGCATGCAAAGATCTGGTGATGAGCGTTGACAACGACTCATGGGCTTCCCAGTGTGGTAATGGCGGGTGAAGACGCGCAGACCCGAGTTGCGGAAGCGATCCGGTCGTGGACGATAGCGCGAGTTCATTGAGCGAAATAAGTCACAAAGAGACATTATTTGGTCCGGTCTTCGAGACCGACTTGATGTTGAGCCTGGATTGGCCGTATACAGTAGGCACGCAACATGCGGAGCAGACCATCTGTTGGTGTGCACCCAATCGCGATAGGTATCATATGCTTTCTTTCGGCTGTGCCTCGGAGCGAGGGCGGGGGACACGGCTGCGGTGGCGGTGATGGATGTGCGTTGTTTCTTTGATCCCCAATCATGGCTCTGCCGCGTAGAGGATGTCATGTTTTCATGAGATGGAAGTCTTTAATGAGGCGGAAGGCAGAGTGCATTATGGGTGCCAGCCACACCGGTACTTTGTACGAGCCCGGTGGTGAATGCCACTAAGGCCAAGTGAGAAGGTCCCTGATCAGCCATGGACAAATCTGGCTGAACGTCAGCGTCGGACTCCCGACACCACGACCGAGGTTGGCAAAGACTAGCGCATTGTCAGCCGTGCAGCAGGTAGGAAATGAAGTGTCGACAGGTTTGGTGACAGGACGAGGCGGCTCGGTCTAGGACACTCGAGCTGTACAGCACACGCCCACCACCACGACTTCAGAAGTCCCTCGCCCGCCCTCCATCCCACCACGGATGCCCACTCCCACTGCATTGAAGCATCGGGACGGCTAGTGGCATGTGGCGCGGTGCTGGCACCTGGCTTAAGGTGAAGAGGGTCCTGGGCGCTGCGCTAGGATAGGGGAGATCCTGCGACCTTGTCCCGAGAAAATCCATGGGGCCACGGAACAAGAGGGTCGCATTCTTTGTGATCTTCGAGCTGTTGCTGGGATCAGCTCATGGCCTCGAGCTGTGGCCTGTGGACTGTGGAGCTGGCTCCGGTGATGAGAACGCCCGTCGCTGTCCCTCATCATTGGGCGAGGCTGGAGAGCAAACTTGGTGATGATGACTGAGGTTTTGAGGTATTGGGAGGGAACAAAGACCGTGGGCGGCTTTGGAACAATGGCAGTGGGCGGCAGTCAAGCCCAGGTACAGTACAAGCAGGTACCACCTTAAGCCACACCCTCCCGACCAGTCCATCGTTCCTTCCACCTTGATACCATCCCAAGACGTTGCTGAAGTTTGGTGCCACCAGCAAACGGCGGCAAGCACGGGCATGCGCCAAGTCCCCATCCCATTAAACTCGCAATCCAGATTTGGCAGCGCGGCGCCCATGCTCCGTACTGAGAATAGAGCCCACTGATTCGATCCGTCCGTCCATCCGTCCATCCATGGGGGAACCCAATATCCATTCATTCGCAGGTCTTCTTGTTACTGACGCGACGCGCTGAACCTTTCACCGCCTACAGTGGATGTCTGATCCAGCACAGATTTCGCATACTGTCACCGCAGGTTCCAGTTGCAATGGATACCACTGTACTTACCCATTCGCAGCAGGTTTCACTTCGTACATGCTGTGCTTGTGTCTCATCACGTGGGTCCATGAGATTACTTTAATTGCAGTGATATTGGCGTCGCACGCGTGGGTGCGTACTTGTTAGTGTTGGTGTACGGAGTATTGATATCCTGTGATGAGATCGTCTCGTGTCATAGGCAGAGTTGGGCAGCTTTGATGAAGTTCGTGCTACGAGCAACCAGCATTTGGGTGTCGATGTCATTGTCGTCTAGTCCAGGATGAGGTATTACTCCGACGTATTCTCTTCCTCCGCTTCATTTCTGGAGCAGATTCGTCATCATGGTAATTCTCGGGCCACGATCGTTGGTTGTCGAGTGGGTAGGTTGGCTCTAAGTGGCCCTGATTCATTTCGCGACGTCGCTTAATTATCCGATTCCATTTGGAGTTAATACCTAATATCGCCGTGGTTTCTCTGCCGTTCAGCTTACGTGCCCACCACCGGCTGTTTTGAGTTTGATATTCAACCTGATCCAGGACTTGTCGTCACTGTCGATCACCTCGAGTCGCCGGTTCAGCTTTTGGTGTTGTTGTACGTCATAGCCGTTCTTGGTCTTGAAGAATCATTGACCCCAGTCAGTGCCACTTTAGACTGCCATCCCCTGCTGGGCTGGGCTGGGCTTGGAGAAGCCCGGGCGTCATGGGTGACCCGTTGTCGCGGGCTCTGGCAAGGGTTTCCCTTGAGCTCCATGTCTTCCCCTCCCTCCAACTCCACTGCACCGACTTGACGGACCACCATGGCCTCACCCTGGTCTCCCGCTCTCCCCCCAGCGCTCGAGTTGCATGGCCGGCATGCCGGGTTTGGCAATGGCGAGTAAGGTTGACCGTTTGACCGTTGAAACCTTAAACTCGCATCCCCGCCACGATGCAGGGCGACACCCAATTCCCTAGCTGAAGCTCTGCGCCTTGGAGGGCAACAGCGTTTGCATAGAGGATGCTTGATCCCCGTTTGGGTGTGCATATGACCGTCAGTGACAATCTAGCTGCTATATCGGGTATCGTTCTTTGTCGTTAGTTAGCCAAACAGATTCCGACTTGTTGTCCTCGACCTGAATTGATTGATAAATCGGTGACAGGTTCACAAACGACGTCAACACCTCTCATCTTTGGAGAAACGGTGTGCAGAAAAATGGAACTAGTAAAGTCGCATTTGCCGACAGCATGTAAATGCTATTATAACCGCCAACTCTCACCGCTACACATGATCTCGACAATTGAGCCCCAATGCCCTGCGAAAGCCCCAACACTGCATCTACGTCTACATCTACCCTACATGGAGCCCCTGTTCCTCTGGGTGGGCGATGGCTTGTTGCCCGCACGTTCTCCCGCCCGTAGCCCTGTCTGACATGACCCTGGCAAACCTGGCGGCCAGCTAGGGTTCGGAGACCACTGGCACCCCTGCCTACAGGAAGAACATGGAGAGAAAACCTCTAGAACAACAACCCAGCAAGGGAAGACAGGCTTGCTCCTCGGCGCGCGTCAACGCCATTGGACAGTTTGTCGAATGCGCAAAGTCGCAAAAATCGGAGATATTTCATCGTGCCTAGCTTTACATCCATCCATACCACCCCGGGCATATCCCCATGCATGGAGCGCATGCAGTGTGCCTATTGGTACGTATAGGTATAACATGCTATCGAGTCGCACATATAGTAGAAAACGGCATCACACATCAAGATGGAAAAGTTGTCTCCGGATGGCAGTAAGATGAAACGCTTCTCGCCGTACCATTGCCCAGCTCTTGCGGATAGTGGCAGATGACTCAATCAAATCGGCAGATTCCTCCCAAGCAAGTGCCGCGGGTTGCGCGTCTTGACTCATCTCGGCGGTAGCAATCTGAATCAAAGGGGCGCCACTCACGCAAAGTTTGCGGCAGTTGTTAAAACCCGCTAGGCGATACATAGAACGTTGGCCGCAATATCCTGCCACATTGAGTCAACCGGATCTATTTTGACTGAACCCAAAGTGCCCATTCATTCCCCAACTGTCTCTTTCCCTGTGTCCCCATACACCCGTTCCTCCCGCTGCTTGACCCCGAGTCCCCGATGCGTGGGTCGACTTGGAAGGTGCGACGGGACGAAATATCCATTTTCCAAAGACATCAGAAAAAAAAAAGCCCACTGTCCTCGACCACAATCTCAACTTCGCACCCCTGCATCACACCGCGTCTACTGCATCTGCTGTTGCCTCCTCCGCCTTTGCCTTGTCCCTATCAGACCCCAACCCGTGCTGGCCACACTGGTGGCAGTGATCGATTCCGGTAGCCGTGCGACCCTCTCCAGATCAATCTGCAGCCCACAGCGCCCTGCTGCACCCAAGCGCGCCGCCTTTACCGCTAGATCCCCCTTGTCCTCGTCCACCCGCGACCCTCGCAGCCAGGCTTGTGCTGCCCCTAGCATCGGGCCTGGAGATCTCTGCATCTTGCCTTGCGACATTTCACGAGATCATCGCCGTGCTCGACGCAGGGAACAATTGCGACCGCATCGCATCACATCGTACTGGGCCCACGAGAATTCAGATCACCGAGGCACCGCCAGTGAACCGACGCCAATCTGTCCCGTCATTCCGTGAACTTGCACACTTTGCGCTAGACGCAGTGGCCTAGATTTTCCAGGAGCTTGCACCAACTTGTCCATTGCTTCTACTGTCAGGCAAGGAATACTAGGGCACAAGCTTTTGAGAGCGATCCTCCGTACTCGATAAACCTTGGTCCAAGCCCAAGACAAGAGTCAGAGCTCTCTTGCTTGCGCGGCATCAATCTTGTTGTGTCGTTTGGCTGCCCAGGCTCGCGTCCATCCATCGCAGGGAGATAGAAAAAGCTTCCATTTGGTCCTGCATGGCTGGGCAAGCTACCTCGCATTAGGTAGGCCCCCCTGCTCGCACCCATTTCCCGCGCCGGCCGGCCAGGATTAGCGCTGACCCCGAGCTCTCTTGACAGGCAACGGTTCCACCACAAGAGGCACCTCAGTCGCAAGGCTCCCGTCGCAGAGTGTCGTGTGCTAACGGCCCACCAACAAGCTTCAGTCAGTTAAGGTACGGTTGGTAGCCACACCTCCATTGCAGCGCGCTGGAGCTCCCCGCCCCTTGCCCACACATGGCCGCCATCTGGACCTTGTCTCGTTTTCCAATCTTGGCTTGGGACTTGTAAATCCTCATCATCCGTCATCAAACACAGAGGTCCCTTTGACCTGGGTCTCATCATCTTGGATTTTGGTGGTGGTCTCCCCTTTCGCGTCACTGCCCACACCCCTATCCTTGTCCGTCCGCCGCCATCTCATCGGTGCCCGGTTGCTCACCCAGCAACTGTCGTCGGCGTCACAATTCCAGCCCCCGGTCAGAGTGCGCCGTCTTCTTGGGATCGGGCCCCATCAGCAGAGCCTTGCTGGACCTGACTAACAGCCACAAAGACGTTTGCTGTCCCGAGCTGGGGCAGTATATCTTGCAGGGCCGCGCTGCCTTGACCTTTTGATAACGTTCTCGTGGACACCCCATCCCAGCTAGCTAAGCCCTGGCCGTCTCCAACCCGTTGCCAATCCAGCCGTCTGCAAACGCACGCACTTCTAAGCTAAGGGTGTCTTGCCTCCAGAGTTCATCCTTGTCTGCCCTGCTTTGGCGTACCCGTCCAGACAGGTATGTATGCATTCCATGTCCTGCTGCAAACTCTTGCATAGGGATCCCTCGAGGCAAACTACAAGGCCCGCACGAACTGACCAGGAAGTTAGGTGCAACAACGGCTAAGCTGCATCAACTCTCGCAGCCTGTTACATCACCACGATCTCCCAACAAGGCACGGCTGCGCTCCATTCTTGACTAAATCTCGAAAGTCGTTTGCACTGCGACCCGCACTTCTGGAAACAGCACGTGGAAGGACGTTACCTACAGGCTTGCCCCCCGATTGCTTTTGTACCACCAACAAGGGGAACGACCTGTCCAACCGACACCATCTGCCTGTCCAGTTGGAGCCCAGATACTCAGGTACGTTGGAACCTCATTGAAATCTCAGATTCGCCCAGACCAATCTACGTCTATCATGATGGAAACTCGTTGGCAAACAGGAGCATGATACCTAATGTCGTGTTCGCGTTTCCATTTTTGGTCTGCACTTGATCAGGTCGAAATTGAGACCCCCACCAGATTGCTACGTATCATTCACTAGCGACCTACCTTCTCATCAACGAGGGGCTGGTTGTGTGATTTTTACCTTTAGCGATTCTCCTTGAGCAATGTGATTCCGGGGATCAAACGCATTGCATTTCATCACACCTCACGAGGCTGACTTGACCTGCCTCCTTCACTCTAGACATCGAGCGAGCAACGCCCCTGTTTCAGACCTTGATCCGCCACTTTCTAGTCTTATGATTTGGACGAGCCACGCACTCGACCAACACTTGCATAGCATCTGTACAGATACAGATATTCGAAACTCAAGCGGGTAGGTCGCCTCTCACCTCCCCAATCCTTCCCTGCCCGTTCACACGCGAATCCTGAAAGCTGCGCCTTGGAAGAGGAGCTCGGCCGGCGGAGATTTTCTGGAGCATTGTATGTTGCAGCTTGGAGAGGATCTGGAATCACGCCACCTAGCTCTCTCTTACCACGAATATCCTGGTAGAGGAAGCGCCGTGCGTTGATCTGGCTCGTCAACGCTGCGTCTTCGTTGTCATAGCACGTTGCTAACCGTCTTTGCAGACAAGAACCGTTGGTTGACGTATTCCGTTCCTCATGACCGTCAGCATGTCAGCGAATCGCCAGATCTCCGGCCAATTCAAGCAGGAGCCCGGGGTCAATCCTGTAAGTGTCTCCATTTCCTTTTCGTCAAGCATGCACCTTTACACATCGTTTCCGGCTCGCATGGACTCGGATCATGGCTAGTATGCCATTTCTGCCAAACACGATCAGTTTGCTACATCGTAGCTCGTGGGATGTAACGCGTCGCGGCTACAAACGCGTCTGCCAGACCCCAGCATCAGCCTCAAGTGAAGGCCTGACTGGGTTATGTCGCTAGACGGCGCCGGGAATACCAAGGTTTCGAAGTGCGCCCCGCGCAATATGCCTGTCGCAAGCCTGACCAGGTCAGGACTCGAGGGTGGGCTGAGCAGGGTACGTCTTGTTTCACCAATGCCCGGGGCGCCCGCAGGGGACAGGGGAGGGGTGGTCAGTACCAGCCTTGACAAGATGCCCATCCATGGATGGATGCCAGACCCCGAAAATTGGAGAGGCCGGGCAGGCTGAGGCGGGACGTTGCAGTGCATCCGCCGCCTCAGCCTTTGCCATGAGAAACGGCCAGCGGCCTCGCATGCACCAGCCACATTGTACAAAGAACTTGCAGGCGGGCTGAAGCTTCTCTGAGCTCGACACGCGGCGGTCACAACGGCCTTTCGCCCCCGTTGTACAGCTCGCGGAGGCACGCAGCATACGGGCATTGAATTTCGGGGCGCGGCGGGCCGCCACCAAGGCGAAAGAAGGTCGGGTCGCATCCACTCAACGGTCGCGAGGCTGGCAGTGGCAGAGGAGATGTGAGTGACTGACGTCGAGTCGAATTGTCGGCCAGTCCCCAGCACACACCAGCCAGTTCAGTTGAGCAATACTCATCTCGTCAATGGCACGCCGCGGCTACGCGGAGCAGTACCCGGTGGATGATGCCTGAAGAAGACGCCGAGAAGGACGCTTAACTCAGCTGAGGAACGTCTTTTTTTGGGGGAGGCGATGCAGTACCTACCGTCCGTGGGCAAGCCAGCACAAGATGGTCAAGCTTGGCGGGTGTCGAGTACGCTACGTACCTATCGATGGATGCCAGGCTGGCTACCTTGGGTGGGGAGCCGGCGGCGTTGTTCCCCCAGTGGGGCGTTGGAGCAGGCAAATGGAGGCCACCGGCCCCTCTGATTCAGATTTTAGGGCGTGGCACTTGAGAAAAACGGTTACGAAGCATCAAAATGTCGACAGACAGAAGGGACGGGACGTGACGTGACGGAGGGAGTGCCCGACCGACCTCGCCTCAGCCATGCCTTCTGGTGCCGTACCGTACCTTTTCTGGCATCTCACGCCCAAAGTACTAGCGGTGACGCACGCGGTGGATCTCGAGTGAGAAAACAGACAGACACACACGCGCAGTTTTTGTCTGGCGAGAGCAGGCTGCCACAGATGGGCCCAATGCCCGTAGCCGCGACTTCGGGGGTTCAGTTCATCTGGAAGGGATCGAGTACGTACGAGGATTCTGAGCTGGACAAACGGTACTCTGCAGGTACCTGGAGCCGGACGGGAGTCTGTACAACATTGCTCACCCGGTCAGTCGCCGTTGCGCGTCAGTTGGATTGGAGCCCAAGTGTCTGGTCGGTCCATTTTGGGGGCGGACCAGCGTGAGTGACCGGGGCCCATGGGCCCATGGACGACGACGGTTGAGAACAAGGTCGTGGCCAAAGTGGCAGAGTGGCAGCCATGGACTCCCCTACCCACACCGCCTGTGGCCAAAATAGGAGCACCAGGGAAAAGCCAATCCCGGCGCAATCCTGGTCCGTTGGCTAGCCCCGGCTCTGGTGTGCCCCATTGGGCAGCTGCTCCTGGCCGGGCGCCCTGGTGAGGCGGCCATTGGCCACTTAATCAAACTAAGCCGACCCCTGTCGCGTTTCTTCCATGCGTTGTCCTCCCCGGGACACCTGCTTGGCCTGTGGCTCTACGCTACCTACGGTACGCTACGCTACACACTCGACTTGCGGGTACGGAGGGCTAGGGAAGAGGGCGTCTACACCCGCAACATGGTGCTCGCCCGTCACCCCTCTCGGTCCCCTTTTCCCTCAGCCTGGCCCTCGAAGCTGATTGATGGGAAGGGGATGGGTGGGCAGGGTCGAGGGCTTGACTGGGTGGATGGACGGATGGAGTCTTCTTTTCTGGTTCTCTGGAGGTGGGCGCGAGCTCCCGCAAGCACGCCACCCCACTTGATATCCGCCCGTTCATTCACTCAATCACTCATTCACGCAAAGTCGAAGACGGCTTCTCTACCCACACGCCCTCCCCCCTTCCCCCTGGTCCTGGCGTGGTTTGGCGTCGGCCTGCGAGTTGCAGGAGGATAGGCCCAGCAGCTGTCGTCAAGTGAAAGGACACCCTGCGGCGGAAGCTTGTCAACGCTTTTCCCTCGACATTTCACCGTTGCCCACCGCTCCGCTCTTCATCCCAAAGTAATTCATGCTCCTGAGATTCCTGCGACAGGGGTCTCGTCGCGGACTCGCGCACTTGCAGCAGCACATTTTACATCATATCGATATCCTCCCAATCCCCCATCCCCACTTAAGGACGACGGACTTTTCCCTCTCTTTGACGTTATATCACTCTTGTTGAACCCTGGCCCACGGCGCGCGCGCACACCTGCCAGACACGCCTCGTACTCCTGGCTCCATCTGCTGGTTTTAGCATCTGGTTCGAGCACCTGGTCTGCCATCCCGTCTATTTGCCCATTGCCCATTCTTGGATATCCACTTCAGATCATACCTTGCTCTCCATCCCCATAATCTTGGTTCAAATACCCGCTCCCCTGCCCCTTCGTCTGCCCCCCCGTCCGGCCCCCTCTAGCACACCCTTCCTCCGATCGATCTTGTCTTTCTTCCGCTCCAAAGGGCCTGCTCTCTTCTCGCTGTCCCTGGCACACGAGCTATAACCTTCGAGACGGGGACCTTCAAGGCACTGTCAACGCCGTTCGCTCTCTCGCCAACCAGTTCTGGCCAAGCGGTATTGCCACCCCTGCTCCCTCTTGCTCTTCCCTCCCACCCCGTGTTTTTTCGCTGTAGTCCGCGAGAACCGGGTTGCTTTATCATCATTACCGCTCCGAGCCTAGCCCGCCTCACCCGTGCGATCCCAGTCCTCACCAGGGGATGTCCACTTAAACCACCTCCCCAGACCCAGGCACTGGCAAGGGGAAAATAAAACACCAACGCGTCCTGGGCTTGATGCTATTTTCTTTTCTTTGGCCGCGCCTCACAGCTTCAACCTTCACGTCTTAGTCCACATGTCTGACTAATGGGTCTTCTCTCTATGCAGCATCACTCGCAGCACCAGCAACAGGGTCAGCCGCCTTCCCAGCACCTGCAGCAGCACTCGAGACCCCCGAGTGTAGTTCACCAGCAGCATCACCCACAGGCTCACCCGCCGCCTCAGCAACACCAGAGCGCGTACTCGTCAACACACTCACTTCCTCAAGCATACCAGACGAGTGCCCAGGCTACCAACAGCCAGGACAACCTCAGCTACTACAACCATCCGAGTCCCTACAGCACACCCGGTGCCACAAGCGGATACACATCCGCAGGTGCGTCAACACGAGCCCAGATAGCTTCTTGATGATGAGAAGCGCGTCGCGAACTCCAAACTGACTTTGCGCGATCCAGATACCTCCGACATGATGGCCGCCGCTCAAATGCCGAGACCACCCTACCCCCCTATGTCCTATCATACTCCCCAATCCAACTCTCCCGCCTCAGTCGCATCACCCTCTCAACATGACCAGCACCGAAGCATTTACGGCCAACCGCCGTCACAGCATCTGCAACAGTCGATGTACTACCAGCCGCAGAACCAGTACCAGCCCATGCCTCCTCAAGCGACCGCCTCTCCTTACGCGCAACACGCGCCCCACCCCCAGCAGTCAATGACTTCGCAACCCGCCATGATGATGTCCCAAACTGCTCCCCAAAACCAGATGACCCAGCATGCGCAACACGCACATGCGGGCATGACTGGAAGCCCCCGGCCAAAGATCGAACCTCAGGTGCCCCTGCAGCTCCAGAAGCCTCAGTCGTCGCCTATGCCTCAGTCTCACCACCCTCAAAACGGCGGCCAGCTCCAGAGCCCTGGAAACTCAACTCCTGGTGTCAACCCCAGCGCGGCGCCCGGGCCGATCCCCGCGACAACCCCTCTCGTGGTCCGACAGGACGGTAATGGTGTTCAATGGATCGCTTTCGAGTACTCGAGGGACAGGGTCAAGATGGAGTACACGATCCGCTGCGATGTTGAGTCAGTGAACATTGACGAGCTCTCGCCCGAGTTTAAGCAGGAGAACTGCGTCTACCCTCGAGCGTGCTGCCCCAAGGAGCAGTACCGCGGAAACCGCCTGCTGTACGAGACTGACTGCAACCGCGTCGGCTGGGCGCTGGCTGAGCTCAACATTCCTCTCCGAGGAAAGCGAGGACTTATTCAGCGAGCGGTTGATAGCTGGCGCAACAGCAACCAAGATCCCCGACTCCGAAGCCGACGAGTGCGACGTATGGCCAAGATGAACCAGCGAAAGCAAGTCCAGGCCTCTCCGCATCCCGGTGCGGCTCACATGCCCGGTCCCAGCGGACCTTCAGGGATGCCCGGCGGCCCAGGACCCATGGGACCTGGCGGGGCCATGGGCAAGCCTGGCCTCGGTAGCATGGGTCAACCGATGCACCACCACCAAGCAGGAACTCACCCCGACGGCACAGCTCAGGGTGGAGGGGATGAAGTCGGTATGTTCCACCAGATGTGAATGATTTAAAGAAACCTCACGTCTGCATTTTGCAGGGCAAGGCATTGCCGTGCTTTGTGCGCCCTTTCTTTTGCACTGAACCCCTTGCTGTCCCTCACCGCACAAGAAATGCTTTGTTCGACCAATGTTGTGTTGATTAATTGATACCAAAACCCCCTTTTACTCTTTCCTTGTTACTGTCTTACAAAAACATATTCCCTTTTTACTGCTGCAACGGCTATACCTGTGTCTTTGCTCTATTTTCTATCTGCTATTGCTACTGCTACTGCTTTGAACGTCTGGGGACTGGGTCTGTCATCTCCTTTCTTGTCTTTTTGCCTGTCTGTCTGCCTGTCACAATGAATAGCACAGGCGGTCTGCCACTTCCTGCACCGTTATCTATACAGCATCCATGCCGCAGTGGCTCCCGAGGGGTTATGAGGAACTCTTTGTTTTGTTGATTGGCACAGTTCTGTACATTACCATAAAGTCGCGCGCACACAGTCGCTGTTGTTGCTGCTGCTGTTAGTTGTTTGCTTTGCTGCTGGGTTCCCGCGACTCTTAGACGAGTTCAATCTGCCTTTTGGCTTTAAATGTTGCATCATCTGCCATTGGCATTTGGATCTGGTCCTCTGAGACTGATCTGACACAACCCAGTCTTGTTCTGTCTTGCATTTCAAGCGCTAAACACAAACACAAGCACATAGTCGAGTTTTGCTTTGGTCATCTCATCTCACTTCACATCATAATCACGCAAACAGTAAAACAGGAGAGAGATTGGCTAACTCGGGCTCTTTATAGGCGATGGTCACTCCTACGAACACCATCACCACCAAGCTCCGACGGGTCAAAACCCTCCCAACAACGACGACGTGAGACCGGCACACGTTTTTACTGGATATAACAACCAGCCATATCCCACTAGCGCGCCAATGTCTCACATGGCTCCCCACGCCCACGCTGGCGGTGCTGTCCCGGCTAAGCGCCACAGCCGTGGTAACGCTGATGAGCCTGACGATCTCTTCCCGGACATCCCTGAGGCCAAGAAGCGCAAGTTTATTCTTGTCGAAGATAATGTCCGCGGATCTCGCCTCCGTGTCCGGGTGACCCTTGAGGGTGTTGACACCAACGAGATCCCTGACAGCTTCCGCAAGGGAGCGAGTGTCTTTCCTCGTAGCTATTTCCCTCGAGAGATGCAAAGCCCTCCTCCAAGCGCGACTGGCTCGCGCTTCTTTGGTGATGATCAAGACGATGATGGCATCGAGGAGACTGAGGGTCGCGAAGCCAGTCGCCGTGGAGCTAACCGAACTGGCAAGGAGATGGTCAAGGTTCCCATGGGCGAGTCCCAAGGCGAGATTGCCATCTCCCGAATGAGGAAGTCTATCCGAGGCAAGGAGGTTCGGCTCAACGATCTTGGGTACCGAATGGCATGGCTCCAGAGCCGAGTCTTTGCTGGTCGGACCGTCTTTCTACAGCGAGCATGTAAGTTGCGATCAGCCTAGCCTAACCTGACCGTGTCGGATGTGATAACTGACAGAATCTAGTGGACTGCTACCGCAACAAAACGCGAGCTGCCATTGAGAGCATCATGCAGGACGTCAAGACGGTTGCTCCTCACTATGAGACGCGTGTTGGAAAGCGACGCTGGAATGAGCGCATGCGACGTGGAGAGAAGAAGGATGACGAGTAGAGATGGATGATGTTGTCCTGTCTTATGTCTTATCCTGTTTTACCCATACCCTCCCTACTACCCTCCTTTCAGACTTGACCATGAGAATTGGCCTCGTTCTTGTTCATCCCTGGCATTGTCATTAGAGATTGCTTGTCTGCCTGTTCTTGCTTCACGATACCATTCTGCGACGACATCGATGGTGATGTCCTCCCGTTTATTTATTACCCCAAACTTTTTTTCTGCTTTTACGGCTCCGGATCTACACCAAGTTCTTGCATTGAAACTCTTGTTGCGGTTTTTGACTACATGTCATGCCTCCCACTCGACTCCCCCCTCCCGCGCTAGCCTTTCATGGCTGTCGCTTCTGGAGTTTTCAATTCTCATATTTCAAGTCGAGTGGCTCCTGTATATTAAATTGCAATTCGTGAGGGTGTATAGATGCAGGGCAGATGACGATGCTTGGTTGACGACAACGTCGTCGAAGAGGGGATGCATGTTGTTGGATGACCTTTGTTTTGGTTCTGTGATGGTCAGAATCGAGGGTCTCTCTGATTGACGATGGGTTTAATCACATACGGGATCGGTTGGAAGGGTTTACATATGGAGGTGGCGATGGTTTTGACATCTGCTTTGAGACCACTGTGTGGTTATGCGTTCCTTGCAAATAGTTGGTAGACAATGTTGAATTTCTCTGGTCATCTATTTTTCCTATATGTGATGTGCCTGGGTCTGATGAGAAATAGAGCGATTGAAGGTGATGGCAGTAAAGAGTGAGATAAGAGGGAGGGCATGAGAGAAAATGAAACCGGTATGATGAGTAAGTGAGTGAGTTTATAGAAGAGAAAGATCGTTTGTAAAGATACAAAGAATAAAAATACGTTGCAAGACGATATAACTAACCAACCAGGACAATTCTAGAGCCATGTCGTCCATCGTCTATCTCCAAACTACCAATGCTCCCGGTAGGATCCACGGATCCAAGCGCCTTGGTCTATGCAGCGTATGCACTTTGCCTGAGCCTTGCCATGCCTGACCTCCCCCGCCTCGTTGTCCCCATACCAGCTTGCATCCTGGTCAAATCTCTCTGCTTTACTCGTGATAGGTTCGTCGAGTCTCGATCGTGTCATACGACAGCTCAGTCCCCAGGTTTTCCGCAATATCGGCATCTTCGCGGGCACGCAGGAGAGTGGCATTTGGACGATGCCCCATGCTGGTGATGAGATCAAAAGCAGCGCGGGCGACGATTGGCGTTTTGATGAGTTCCTGGGTCAAGTGAGTCCGGATAAGTCGAATACCTTGATCGTTAGCTTCTCGGTAGCCAACTTGGGCCGGTGACTTGATTTGAGAGAAGGGGCTTACTGTGTCGAAAGTTGCAAATGTGAGCCTCGATGGCTGCTGTCTTCTTAGGAGAGTCACAGTAAAGGGCGTTGAGGCAACTCCAGATGTACTGAGCGAGAGGGATGGGGCCTGGCGACTGCACGTCCCTATGAGCAGGAGGAAATAGACCAACAATGCTCTTAAATGATCTCATTTCTCCTTGGCTCAACCTCCCCCACGAGGGCTCAGTGGGACGTAGGCATGAAGTCTGCATGTGCGGGATATGCTCCAAGTTGAGCAATGCTTCAGTCAAGTTGACCATGGCGAAATGATGAGCCGCCGCTGAGATGATTTGATCCAGCATAGCGTCGATAGACTCGGGCATTGAACCAGAGCCAGACTGGAAGACGTGGTTCGTGTCACCCTCTGGAAGAAGTGAAGGGTATAGGAGGGTGAGAAGCAAAGCTTGAGTCCTCTTATATTGGGTAGTATCGGCAACGCAACCATCTGCGCTCCCAGTGTCGGCCTTGGCATGAGGGAGAAGTTGCCAGTTGGGCCAGAAACGATCGAGAGGCTCACCCAGGCGATCACCACTGAGTCGAGCCCAGTCGTCAAGACGACTGTAAAAGTTGAAGACACAGCGGGGAGTCGCTATCGACAGGGAGGCGCGGCAGGACTTGGCGACTGCGTTGTAGAGGTCTCTGCCCTGGCTGGTGTTGATCAGGGTTGAGAGGGTCTTGACGTTGCGGTTTTGGACTAGCTTTGAGTCGGGTCCAAGGAGATCTTGAGAGGCTTGAACCTGATACAGGGAAGCCACATTGCGAGCGATCTTTCTGAACATCTGATCTGTAGGGGTCGAGTTTCTGGCTGGCTGGACGCCCAGTGATTGGTTGACAACCCACCCGGTGCAGAGCATGCTCGGGGCAATCAGGGTTGCCCTGATTTCGTCGTCGATGCAACTCTGTATCTCACCGATAGTGAGAAGATGCAGCTTCGTGTTGGGTGTCAAGGGGTACGGAAGCTCGCGGATCATGTCTTGATGGAGAGAGGTCGGTCCACAGATGATGATGACCAGGGACGAGGGGTAGCCTGCTTGGCAGTAATTGCTTGCCTTGAGAGACATGGCTGAGATGGCATCGGGAAACGCATCAGCGAGTTCCGCTGGATCCTCGTGGACAATGATGTTGTCACTTATCCCGCTCACATCCTTGTTCCCGTAACGGAGGTTGACATGGTCTCGAGGATTCGAGGCACTCAGCCGCACCCAGTCCTCGGAAGGCACAAGCGAAGACAGAAGACGAGATATGGCGTAATAGCCCGCGACGAAGCGTTTATGAAACGGGTCATCTAGGTGCTGGTAGGGAACGGTGAGTACCTGGGCGATGCAAGAGTGTGGATGGATGTCGGGGATGGAGGTGGTGGTAAAGGTCGAGCTGGGGTAGTTGGACGCAGCCATATTTGGCTGAAGTTTGCGGCGAGAACCCTATGAAGCTTTCTAAGGCTCTTGATGGTGGATGAAGGGATGTAGGTCCAGTTTGCTAGTTGGATGGTGATGGGTTGGGGGTTGTAGAGTCGAGGTTGGTTTGGATAAACATGGTGAAGAGTGAAGCCTCATATTTGGCATATCAATTCATGTTGGGAAAGTCAAGCCGCATCGTGCACTGTCTGACAGGAAATGTGTGCCGGGACATGTCGAATGCAGGACGTCTACGCAGTTGTGTTTGTCTAATCTGTGAATGACATCAGGAGTGACTGAATGCCTTTTGTCTGGTTCTTTTAACGCGGGCACCTATAACAACCAAGGAGTGGGGATCATGTGTCTTTAATATTAAGAAGAATATCATTCAGGTCAGTTTCAAAATGAAAATAATTTAAAGACTCGTTTGAAGTGTCATGTGGTTGAGATGACTGTCTCTGTCAACCCTTTGCTTGAGGTAGTGTGGCCATCTCACAAACAAACATGGATATTTCAACATTGTGAAAGCAAAACAGAACTAAAGAGCTGCTTTTAAACGTCCACAGTAGATATTAATACATGTGGAAAACAAAGGCTGACCAACAAGTAACTATTTACGTACACAATGACGAATCTGCAGTTGTTTACACGCAAGTAGAGATTAGCACAGCGGGGACAAGATAGATAAGAAGAAATACGCGTTTCTCAACCCTTGCTCGGCGTATAAGAATACAAAGTCTGGGCGTATTTCGCTTCGTAATTCGACCGCGCGATCGAACGTGTCGACGTATGCAAATCTCGGCAACCGTATAGTAATACTCGGGGATCGTGATAGTGTCATTCACCTCAAACTAGACACATATGAGAGATGATGTGGGCATTCACAGCTTCAAAGAATTCAGGAATGGGAACAAGCTTTTTCGCCGAGATACGAAGCAGCCTGTCAAGACTTCCAAGTCCCCGCGTAAACCCTGCAGCTACAGCGCCAAGCGGAATCCAATCCATGGGCATGGGCAAGGGTTTCTATTTCCCCATACCAAGAGGAGCCAAGCCAAGGGCCTTTAGAGAGGCTCCCCCCCTCACCCTCGGAGATTCAATCTGCGCCTCGTTCCACTTCCTTTTCAGCTGGGGGCCCAAGCCACATACACACTCACTCAAGCATGTCACTTGTCCGACGGGGTTGGGAATGGGGAAAGCAAGCTTACATAGCAACTGGATAACTTTAGATCCCAGCCCAACTCTGCTCAAATACGAGTGGACGACAAGTGTGGCTCAACTCCCTTAGACCCTGTTTCTGGCAAGTGGGCTATTGACGCAACCCAGACCCCAAGGCAGCCCGCGAGGCGCCGTCTCTCGTCGTCGGGCGAACTTTTTGGCCTAGCCATTGGTCTCTCCTCTCTTTACCTGATCACCAAAGCTGTGAGTGAGACCGCTCCTTTCTTCCCTTTCCCGATGCTTTCAGTTCTGACCTCGCTCAAAGAGAAAGAATAGTGGCCATGTCGCGGCAGCAACAGCAGAGCCCTTACTACGCGGGTAACTATCCTCCGCCCCTATTCGCCGCCGAACTCGACAGCAGCGCCCCCTCCTCCCGTTTCGCCTCAGCCCAAGGTCCCGATGGAGCGCCCGTCTTCGAGATGCCCGGCGAACCGGTGCCCTCCAACCAACAGGGCGAACAGAAGAGGCCCTCGAGGACACAGAGCCCCGCGCAGTCTGGCCAGGCCAACCCGTGGCCATTCTATCTAGACGGTCAGGCCCCGTCAAAGCCCGCGCAGGAGGACGATAAAGACAAGCCATACAAGGACCCTTCTGCGGCGCCCCAGCCCGTCATGGCAAATCCTTGGGCATACTTTGGCCCCGAGGTTTCGGAGGATACTCCCGCTCCTCTCGCGATAGCTTCTGGGAGGCGACCGGTCAACCAAAGCCCGTCACCGCCGCCGGCGCCAGCCCCTCAGAGTGAGGAGGATCGCCGCCCCTCAGGGCCGGTATATAAGCCCTACCCTGGCAATAGCGAATCCATCCCCCAGGTTCCCCATGGTACCAGGCCGCCAGCCTCTACAAGTCCGAGTCCAAGTGACGGCGACACCTCTTACTATCCTGCGCCATTGAAACTGGGAGGTCGCCCCGCCAAGACGACACCGCCGACTGCGTTCAAGCCATATAGCCCTCCTCCGACTCATGATGTGCATGATGTGCATGATGTGCAAGATGCGCAAGTCAGGCCTTTGGCCGGCATTGGGAGGACCGATTCGCAGTCGACGACGACTTCAATGCCATATCGACCGTATAGACCGCATTCGCCTCAGACGGAGACAACAGCGGCGCCAGCTGCTAATATCCCGCCCACCACCAGTCCTCCTCCCCCAGCGGGGACTCCAGCTTCTCTAACTATCGGTACTCCGCCCGCTGGTGCTCAGGCTGTCGCTCCGGCTCCTCCAGTTACTTCTACACCGACTCCTCCAGTCACTGCGCCGGCTGTTGCGCCAGCTCCTTTGGCTTCAAAATCACCAGCGGCTACTCCAGCTCCCGCGGCTGCCGTCCCAGCTCAGACGCCTTCAGCTGCTCCTCAGCAACAACCAATAGGCGCTTCACCTCATCACTTTCACTCCCCGGTACCTACACACCCACCTGTGAACCCTTCAAGAACAGATGCGAGTGTATCTCCCAAGCCCACAACGACTGCCCCTGCCTCGCAGCAGCCGCAGCCGCCACAATACCAACAGCCGCAACCACAGCAGCAACAACATCATCACCATCCCCAGCCGCAGCAGAATGGCATTGCAGGTGCTGCTCCAGCCCAGGGACCCCCTTCGATGGCATCTCCCTATCTGCCATCTCCTATGACTCCTTCAGCTCAGTCCATCTCAATGGCTGCTCCTTCACCAGCAACACCATCACTTAACGCGGGAGCGCCGTTTGCTCAACCACAGTATGCCACCGCTGTCCCAACCCCAAATTATGCTCCGGGTCCTGCTCCGGGCCACGCGCCGGGCCCGTCTCCGACTCATCCCCCTGTTTCGGCAGCAGGTCCTCCGCAGACACAGCAAGCTCCGGCGCCAATGACCTCCCCTCCCCCAGCGATGCCAGTACTCAACGCCGGAGTGCCGTTCGCTCAACCGACATATGCTAGCCCTATTCCTACTCACAACTACGGGCCGGGCCCGTCAGCCACACCACCAGTGACCTCACCCATAGGCCCTCCACAATCACACCCAGGCCCGCCGATGGGAGCTCCCACTCCAGCCCATGGCCCAGCTCAACCTATGCCGGGCTACCCCAATTACAACTACAACGTCCCGCAACCCAGTTATGCGCCGGCTCACACTCCCCCAACGGCAACTCCAGCACCAGGAGCCCCAAGCCAGCCTCCTTCTCAACAACCTGCTCCTTATCAACAACCAGCTCAAACTGGCCCTGGACCTCAGCAACCTCCTCCCCAGCACTCGACCACAGAACCCTATATGGGACAGGGGAACATTCCCCAATCGCCTCCACCTCCATATGCGCAGACCATCCCTATTCGGCCTGGATCGCAACCTCCAGCAGCAGGCCATCCTTCTCAATATCAGCCACCTCCTCCTGGTCCTGGTCCTGTTCCTGCTGGGCCTTATCCCCCTCAGCCTCAATATCCTACTCAACCGACATATACTCACGGCGCCCCTCCGCCTCTTCAGGGACAACCGTCCTTTGGGCTGCAGCCCCCTCCTCTTCCTCCTCGACCAGCGTCAGCCCAAGGAGGAATGCCGACCCATGGCTTTGGATCCGGACCGGCTGGTTATAACCCGGCCAACTTTCCCGCTCCTCCCCAGACTTACTTCTCTCCTCCACCGGCACTGCCGCCACGACCTGGCGCTGGCGGCGTTGGAAAGATCTTTGGCAGTAGCTCAGCGGATAAGTGGCTAAGGAAGACTGGGCAAGTTCTCGAAAGTACCCTAGCGCCCATTCTGCAAGGACAGTCCGGGCAATATAGACCTGGACAACAACAGGGGCAGCCAGTGCCACAGGGGCAACAAGGTCCACGGCCATATGCCTCCCATATGCCGCATTTCCATGCTCCGCATCTGGCACCTCAATTTCGAGGCGCTCCGGACTCTGGCTCTCCGACGCCCGGGCCCGGCGCCCCCGGACCACACTAGACTGCGGCTAGAACGGGGTTCATAGATGGCGTCGTTCGATTTGGATATTACTAGTAGTTGACCATGTTTCAGGTCTTGATTAGAGTTCATCTAGTGTGCGTGCCGTTTGGATTTGGGAGGATCTTGATGGATATATAGAGCTAGCCAGCGAGCATATCAACGCCTTGGAGCGCGTTCTCCGTCTCACATATCATTACATATTTAATGAAAATGCTTATTTGCGTTCTGACGCTTTACCGTCTTCTAATGCGGAACTCTAACTGCTCTTGCAGTCTATCCATTCAGGTTGAGCTTGTGCTGTAGTCTTGGCTTAGATCGTACCATGGAGCGATTGACTCAAGCAGTCAATACGAGCATTTGGACAAGCCCCATGACATCACATCAAACGATTGAGATTTGGTTGTGGAACATTTTGGCCGGGCTGCTGATGCCAAGACAGAGATTCGGATGGTAGGAATTGACCAAGGTTGCCCAGAGAGACAATTCATGATGGATTGACATCATCATCATGAGTGATGACAGGCATTACATCATGAGACCAGGGGGGTGCAGACCTCCATTCCAGGCGTTGATGGGTGTGCTCACTCGGGACGGTTCTTTAACATGATGAGAATGAAATCTACGGTCTCCTAGGGCTACCCGTGATTTGACCTCTGAATGAACCCAGCTCAACGGTACTCGTCCACTTGACGATGGGTCCTTGGTCGAGAATACTCCGACCCGAGACCCGCTGGGGTCTAGAACTGGTTGGCCAGTGGAGGCATGGAACATGGAAGCGACATTGAATTGAGGTCTCTTCACCGCCTGCCGAGATGGGAACCCTGGCCTAGGTCCCCGCTGGGATGCGGAGATGGAGATGGGGATGGAGATGGACAGAGCCGGTTTGGAGTTCTGCTACGCACTGGATCTTGGGGGTCATGCGTGAAGCTTCAAAGCTTGCCTGCCTGAAATGGACAGCCTGGGGGTTGAAACGGCGGTGCATCTGGACAACTCGGTTCCGCACTGACAGACTGAGCTGAGGTCTGGTCTGGACTATTTGTTGTCCATGATGCACGAGCACGGAGTGCAGATGAGATGAGGCCAAATTAATGTTATATCACACGTACATATTAATAAATCAAAGCTCCATCCATCCTTCATCCATGCCTCGGATGACAGGTTGCTTACCTGGACTGGGGTTACGTTGGCGGAGGAGCTTTGCTGTCCAAAAGCACCGAGTAGCGAGATGGTGATTGCCGCAAGGGGGAGGGGGAGCTCTATTTTCAGCTCATCAGCAGGAAATGCACTGCAAGCCATCCGAGACAGCGCACCATGCTGCATTTTCATTCCCTGGCGCACCATTCGCTGGATGGGCCGCCAGCCTGCTGGGATCTGTGCTGTTGTCACCCGTGTGGGAGAGGCCATCTCGGCGGCGGGCTGAGACACGTTACACAGCCCAAGTTGGGTACCTCCTTGTTGGTGATGAGACTCGTACAGCTCCAGCTCCAGCTCCAGCTCCCGTGCTGCGGCCGACCGAGCTTTGGGAAATCACATTTCATCAATGTGCAGTCCATCCGATGCAGACTAGACTTACCTTAGCTCTTTACGTGGTGCTACGGCATCAAGTCGTCGTGTCTTGTCTCTGTCTAGGCGGCACAAGGCATACGGCACGGCGCTACGGCTCTTCCTCGTGACCTTTCTGATGGATGCACGGAAACCTTGGAAGGGGGATTGAGCTTACTTCTGGCGCTGCCTGAACACACGCACACGCATTCACGCACGTACGCCTTTTTGCCAACTCTCACGAAAAAGGAAACATGCTGATGATGATGGGACGTCGGTGAGGATTGGGGTCGGCTCCGAGGAGACCCCGGGCGGAACAGGCCGCTTGTTGATCTGTTGAACTAGCTTGAGGAATAGACGGTCATGCCGTAGAGTAAAAGAAGGGAGAAAGCATTGCGGAGGATATGTATCAGGACGGATCCGAACATGCTAATGCTGGGAGAAGGGGGCAAGATCCTCCATCACGAGACGAGGCCATTCATGCATCGCAGGAGAAGCCCATCCCATGCCTTGCTTCCATGCCTTGGACCATGTTGTCTCTTACCGCCCAGCTCGCTTGCACCCCTCACCGGGAGGCTTAGCCGGCGCTGTACAATTCGTTCGTTTTTTGTAATCAGGCTCCCAAGGCAGTTGGAATAAGCAAACGACAAGAGTACATAGTACGCGGAGCAAGAGGATTGGGCCACAGCCGATAGCTACCAGCAAACTGGATCTCGAGATTTGATGCGCGCGGCCCGCGCTGCGCCCTTGGCCGCGGCATGACAGTAGCATCCATGACGGTGGTAATTTGACGGGACGACAAGCTACAAATCACATGGCCTGACTATCCCAAGGGCGTAGCAAGTCGTCAAGTTACGTAGTACATGTAATTCTGCACAACCTAAAACCAGGCTCCGTGGCTGCCGGTGGGAGCGAAGTTCGAAGATGGATGCTCATGTGTGCTCTGGACCACCGGAGCCCAGTGCTTAAACAAACGGGTTCAAGAGCGAGGCCCTAGGTATCCTATTGTCGGGAGGTCCGTGGACGAGGGGTAATTGTTCGCAATGTCAGTGAAGGGGTCCCGTCGATCCATCCGCGCCGATATCCATCCCACCCAAGGATCGTCAGTGGCTCCCCTCCTTCAAGGGCGAACCGTACGCGCGCAGTTGCTGTGCGGCGGTCTGGGTCGCCCGTCCGTCGGCTACCGACCCGGGTCCAGGGCAACCCCGTTCGTTGGACCTAGGACGACGATTGATGATTGATTGCCCCGAGCCGATTCCATCATGCCTACCCGCTGCTGGGCTGGATCGGGGGACATTGGCTGGATTGAGGGTGATTCGGGAAGCGACATGTATGTAGCTGACGGACGAGCTACGTGGGCATCCATTTGCATGGCATGGCATCGTACAATATGTAGGTACGCATACATACATTGGCTGAGGACGCAAACGGCAGGGCGCAAACAGCTCACAGAGTGTCGAATTCATCATGAAACACAAATTCAATCGCCTGTTGACATTCATGTACCTATTCCCACCTGCCGCAAGGAGGCTTTCAAACTTGGGTTCCAGTTCTTTTTTAATTCGGTCTCGCGCTTGGCTTGTCCCATTGTTGCCTCATCTCCACTTTGGGCCGCATTCAGATCCGTCTGGGCATTAGAAACCTGGGCAGAAGGAAAGAAAAAGAAGAAAAAAAAAAAGTCACCCCAGCCGCCCTTGAGTTTGACGGTGACCACTAAAGGGGCATTCTGATGTTGGGGGGCTTCGCGCCTACTGGACAAGCGCCCGGCGCGGACCCCCGTGAATCAGCTTCCAGGCTCCTCTCGAGACGCCCTAGGAGAACATCCATGGTGGGTTGGAAGCCCAGGGCAAATGCACTGACCCGACAGTGAGTGACAGATGCTAGGTCGCCAAGGCCGACCTCACCCCCCCAACCCGAGCGAGCCAGCCCAGCCCAGCCCAGCCTGGGCCAAGCATTGAATGGGCCTCAGGTGCTAGGGCGCCCGCGCGCTTTTTTTTCCTGCTACTGTTCCCTGGCCCGGGCACCTCAGCCTCTAGTTTCCGCTTCAAACAGAATTCCACTGGCCCCTTGAGTCCTAGGTCTTGGCCTTCCAATCCTTTGTGGTGCCGCTTCTTCACACGCGCACAGGCCTCCTTCAGTCAATCAGTCACCTCAGTCAGTCGGGTTCGGGCTGGCTCTCTCCACTTTTCCTCGCTCGTTCACTTCCTTCCCGCCCCCCTTCACTTGACTTCCCTTTCCCTTTTTCCCGCCCTCTGGCTTCCATTTTCTCTCCCTTCCCTTCTTCCACCCCACGACGCCCTTCCCGCATCCTCCTTCCACACCTACACCCATCCGACGACGACGACGTCTACGCATTTTCGTCAGTCAAACCTCTTTTTTTTCCTGACAGTAATTTGAGATCTTCTCTCTTTTTCTGTCATCTCCAGCATTTCCCACGCATCGACTTTGCTGGCCTGCCATCCACCGAATTTTCCCACCTTCTCCGACGACTCTCGAGCCCCGGCTAGCCAACGCTCTCGCAGCACTCTAGAACTCTGAACGCGTTTGACCGCCCCCCGGTATTCAACGCTCTACGTGCAGGTACGTCAACGACATTTCGTTTGATATTGTTCTTCCCCTCTGCCTCTCGGCGTTTCTTTTTGTTGGAGATTTTCTCAACAACCCAACCCACGACTCATGTCAACGCCTGTTTTTTCCACCTTGATCACCTCCTCGCCAATTTGGCCGCCTGTCTGACGACTCGCTCTTACGTCGAGTTACGTCGGGTTTGCCTTGTGGCGTTGCCCACCGCCCTTGTCAAGCCTGATTTACCCCCGACCCAGTTTTGCCCCTCCCTGCAAGCGTCGCCGCCATTTCCCCTTCCTATTCATTTCAGCCATCGTCCGGTTTTACTTTTTCTCTTCCGAATTCGACCCGGGCTGACCTTAAATCATAGCCACCGCAGGCTTGCAGATCAAGAAAAACTCTTCTCCTCATTATCTCTTCTGCTTGCTTCCATTCCCACGGGAACGGAGCACTCTCACAGACCAACATGACGACCATGGTACGCTCGCCACCGATAGATTCCCGACCTCGTCCAATCCGAGACAAGCCATGGATCGATGGCAACGCGAGTCTGGCAGCACGTGGAGCCATCTGCAGGTCTTGGATGAGGCCACCACTTTGCTTGTCGTGATCTAGCTTGTCTCGGTTGGAGGAAGTTGCTTGATGGAAATAGTTTGCTAACTTTGGCTCAGGATCTTCGTGTCGGTAACAAGTACCGCATCGGTCGAAAGATCGGTTCCGGTTCTTTCGGTGACATTTACCTGGGCACTAACATTATCTCGGGCGAGGAGATTGCTATCAAGCTCGAGTCCGTCAAGGCCAAGCACCCTCAGCTCGAGTACGAGGCCCGCGTCTACAAGTCCCTTGCTGGTGGTGTCGGCATTCCCTTCGTTCGCTGGTTCGGAACTGAGTGCGACTACAATGCTATGGTTCTCGACCTTCTCGGCCCCAGCTTGGAGGATCTCTTCAACTTCTGCAACCGAAAGTTCTCCCTCAAGACCGTTCTCCTTCTTGCCGACCAGCTCATCTCCCGAATCGAGTACATCCACGCCAAGTCCTTCATTCACCGAGATATCAAGCCCGACAACTTCCTTATGGGCATTGGCAAGCGTGGCAACCAGGTCAACGTTATCGACTTCGGTCTGGCCAAGAAGTACCGGGACCCTAAGACTCACTTCCACATTCCTTACAGAGAGAACAAGAACCTGACTGGTACTGCCCGTTATGCCTCCATCAACACTCACCTGGGTGTTGAGCAGTCCCGACGTGACGACATGGAGTCTCTTGGCTATGTCATGCTCTACTTCTGCCGCGGCTCTCTCCCCTGGCAAGGCCTTAAGGCTGCTACCAAGAAGCAGAAGTACGACCGCATCATGGAGAAGAAGATGACCACTCCCACCGAGGTCCTTTGCCGCGGCTTCCCCAACGAGTTCGCCATCTACCTCAACTACACTCGATCTCTCCGCTTCGATGACAAGCCCGACTACAGCTACCTCCGCAAGATCTTCCGTGATCTCTTTGTCCGTGAGGGATTCCAGTACGACTATGTCTTCGACTGGACCGTCTACAAGTACCAGAAGAACGCCCAGGCTATTGCCCAGGCTGCTGGTCAGGCCAACCCCGACGACGAGGAGAAGGCCCGCGCCAGCCGCACCAACGCGGCTACTGCTGGCCAGTCGGCTGCCAAGCCCAACGCCATCCCCAGCACTCGCCGCAAGATGCTCGAGCGGGGCGCTGGCGCTGGCGGCGTCGATACTCCCGACACCAACCGTGCCATCGGTGGAAGCGACAGGATGTGAGTGACAAGCTAAGCCCATCTCAGTTTCAAGTTCCTTGTAAGGAATCATTTTCCTTCGTGCGTGTAGTGTGTTTTTGTACCGCTGGCCGAAGGGAGATTTGCTGACAACTATGGCTGACTCAGTGGACGATAAACAGGCTTCGCTCAGCTTCGAAGGGAGCGGGATATGCCTCGGGCAGCTATCGACCGAAATGATTGCTAACCTCGACTACTCCTCTCTTTTGGGATCCTCTCTTATGGCGACCGACACTGGCGACATGAACCCGACATCGACATCCGGATGCAAGACTTTGAGAAGCTGGATGGTCCTCAGCTGGCCACCATCCTGCTAGATGATCGCTGTCGATTGTTGGGGCGCGGTTCGATCACGCCTATTTCCTACGCATTTGCTCTATCTTGTTCTTCGACGCATCTTTGGGGATTCACGACTTTACGCATGGCTTGGGTGGCTTTTTATGGTGCGAGTGTTTCACATTGGACTGACCTTTATGATCAGTTCTCTGGGAACCTCGACGCCGTGAAGGGTAACCTGAACGGCATGTCCGGTACTCCTCTCGTCTAGGTGTACCAGACCTGTGGGTTCGTGGTTGGTCTTGTTTTCAGGACAACTTCGCTCCTCGGAATGCCGGATACCAGGCCGACTGCACAAGAGTCGCCCAGGGAGCCGAATGTGGGCCAACAGTCTTTGCTCCAGCCCATCATTCCGTCGTTGCGATAGAGCTGCGACCTCGCTCAACAGGCATCTCCTACGTCTTTTTTCCTTCGATTCTTAATTATTGTACGGACGCATCTTTTATTCCTTTCAGTTGGCTCTCGAGCGCCGGAGGCAGCTTCTGGGGAGGTAATGGGGAGATGAACGCAAGGGGACGAATTTTTGGTGGTGGCTGTTCTCGAGAGTGGACCATGGTAGCAAAGCCGGTCAGAGTCGTATCACGGCTCTGGAGCGAGCAGCTAAGAATGGCCCGAGAGGTGTTGGCAAAGAGGCAGAGGGAGACATCAGAACAACCGGTCAAAGAGTCAAGGTCAGCGCCGGTCTCTAGCTGTCTCAGCCACACGGATGGAATTGGGGGAGTGTTAGGTCATACGGTCAAGCTTGAGTCTGGCTGCGGAAGGCTTGGAGGCTGGTGCGACTCCTCCTCGCCAAACTCGTGGAATAAGACGGACCAAGGGCAGAATCGTGGTGGCATGGCCTGGCTGGCGATGGGATGGACGAAGACGCTGGGGTACATGGCTGGCATGTCAGCCATCCAATCGCTGGGTGATGCACTGAACCATTTCATCTGCACCCATTCATTCATTCGTTTCTTGATTGCACATTAGGTAGTCTACAATTCAGTCTGTTTTTCATTGGCAAACCAAGTCTGCTTGCATGTGATTATTGTGCGTCCTGATGGATCCTTTCCGGTGTGACAGAGTGGGTGCTGTTGAGGCTATAAGGCGGACTGGGGCCTTGTTGCTTTAGCGCTGGTAGATGCATATCGTGTATGCGTCTAGGCTGAGGCAGACGTCGAGGCTCTGTGGTTCAAAATCAGGCTGAAGACCCGGAGAGGAGAAAAGAAATACCATGGTGGTAAGCGAACTCGAGAAATGGAATCATGCTAGACATTGGAACTTGGGTCGCGGGGTTTTGGCGGCACAGCCTCTGGTGGGCGCGTGAGCATCGATGATGGCATGAGGGCATTGGTCACACGTGGTGGAGCGGAGCACCTCACGAGCCTCTCCTTTAGGCCCAGCCAGCGGGGGATGGAGGGGTTTATGGAGTTTTAGCAGAGGTCGAGATGACAGGACCACATCGAGCCTTGTCTAGCGCCGGCGCTGAATGATGAGTAGAGGGGAGTCGTAAGGTGGTCGTCGGCGGTGGCTTAGCTTATTCACGCAACTGTATGTCTAGGTTGAGGCTGTACTGAGCTCCTCCCAGCTGATTACCCATATATAAGTGGGAGGGAGAGAAAGAGCCAGCAAGTTGAAGGCCCAACCAAGTGAGGAGTCGCTACCTGACCTCGCCACCTACTCGCTGTTCGCCCTTCGCATCTCTCCTCACATCCTCGTCGTTGTCAATTGTGGCGTGTTGCGCACCCAGTAGAGGTCCTGTAGTTGGTTGAGACGGACGTCAGCACTTCCCACGGCTTGTGCAGCTGCCGCGCGCTCGGGAGGAAACTAGGTTGGAAGCCGAGGTCGGAAGGAAAGTGTGAGAAGGAAAAGAAGACAACTCACTTGAGGAAAGAAGGTACCTGCAGGAAAAGATAAAAGCCACTGCTCAGGAAGGTACAGGAGGTAACATTAACGGCAACTACGATCTATCCCATCGAGAAGGAAGGCACGGGATCACACCCTCTCTCATCTCAACTTTATCGCTCTCGACTCGAGTCATCCATCTTCTTCTTAGACCACACACCAACAAGTCCAACACAGACACGGGACACAGACACACCCACAAAACAAAGCCCGGACGAACTCGACGGTGATCGACAAACCAAATACCAACCCCACATTTCCCTTGCATTCGTTGCAGCCCGTTCCAGATCCCCGATCCCACTCTTGGTGCGCTTCTGCACCAGCCTCGTGCGCCCTTCTTTCTCTAGGCTTGGCGGACCCTTGCTCTTCTCTCTCTCTTGTCTGCGGCCTAGGACCGACCAGGACCCAAAACTTTCAACCTCTTTTGCAACCTGCCTGCTCTGCTCTTCCACCTCCAGTCGTTGTTGTCCGGTTGTCATGGGTGCATCGACTTCGGATTCTACATCATCGTTACCTGTTGTACCCGCCGTCTCCTCCAACTCCTCCAACTCCTCCCCCACGATGACGCCTCCTTCTTCGCTCGACCTGCTTTACCTGACTTTCAACTGCGCAAAGAACCTCCTCGACGTCCCCGTCTTTGCAGCCCACGTGCAGACCGCTCTAAGCCAAAATGCCACGACCCTGCCCGACATAGTTGTCCTGTAAGCTGTCGACCCCTCGTCCCTCAATCCGCCAACCATGATTCTGTCCCAGCGGGCAAACATCAAGTCGCGAGACGGTTGGCTCCTGACCTATTGTGCAGGGGTATTTGCCCACTGGAGAACGCAGTGCTGATTCTTGTGCTGCTTGTAGTTCTCTCCAGGAGCTGGCACCTCTGGCTTATTGCTTTATCGGCGGCTATTTCCTGAACCCCTACATGGTGCGATACGAAGAGGCTGTCAATACGGCTGCGAGACGACATCTTCATGACGGCAGCCCGAGTTCTAATGGCACGGTTACGCCCACCAAGCCTTACACCCTCCTCCGAGCGAACAACGTCGGCTACACCGCCATCCTCCTATTTGCTCGCGATCCCTCACGGCTTAAGAACATCCAAGAGGCGGAGGTCGGGTTTGGAGCCGCCGAGATGGGAAATAAGGGCGCTGTTGGCTTGCGCATGCTATACGAAGCCGACGGTGGCTCATCTACAGAGCTGACGTTTGTCGCCACGCATCTCGCGGCCATGGAGTGGAACCTGCCCCGGCGCAATGCCAATTGGGCTGCCATCATGAGGGGTATGGCCTTTGAGAACCCCGAGGAGGTTGTCAAGAGCTTCAAAACTTCGGTTACCCCATCTCCAGCTTCAACTCCGCCTGCTGAGGAGCCGCCTGAGCGTGTACGCCTCCTCGACGAGCAGCACCACGAGCAACACTCGCGGCTCCAGCAGCAGCTGCACAACATCTCGGTATTCAAGCCTTCATCCCATCTTTTTGTCGCAGGCGACCTTAACTATCGCATCTCTACCACTTCCCCACCCCCTGATGCCGCATTCCCGAGCCTTGACCCGGATTCGGAGAACTACTATCCAGACTTCTTCCGTCTCGATCAGCTCACACGCGAGCGTATCGCTGGTCGTACGCTACATGGCTTGTCGGAGCACGAAGTGCGCTTCCCACCCACGTACAAGTACGACGTGCTACCACCAAAGCCTGTAACTCAGGAACCGGAGCTTGATGTGCCTTGGCGTTTTGCAGTGCACCGCTACCCCAGCTGGACCGACCGAATCCTGTTCCTCGAAGTGCCTTCTTGGCTTCAGGGCAAGACTAGCGAGGTGCCCAAGCTCAATGTCCGTGCCTACGACTGTCTTCCGGCCTTGCGCATGAGCGACCACCGCCCCGTCTTCCTACGGGTTGACGTGCCCCTCATCTCACCAAGCGATCTCGCCCCGCCATCGGGTCTAGACCCTGACACGAGCAGAGACCCTCGTGCCCGGCTCCCCATCGAGATAGACCCGGAGGCCTGGGAGCGCCGCGCTGCTGCACGTCGCAAGGAGGTGATGGCGGGCTGGAGCATGTTCCTCTGGAGCACCAAGCAGGGCGCCTATATCCTGGCTGCCGTCCTTGTCTTTGGTGCCAGTGCGTACTGGCTGTACCACTCGCTCTAGAGCAACTCATACCTTTGCCTCCATTTTCAGTCAAGCAGAACCTTTGAAGGGGCGTTTGATTGTTTTGATATTCCGAATCATGTGTTTATGCCCAAAGATGGTGATGGGCAAGTCAATCTGCCATTGCTATACACGTCTCACATATATACATATATGAGCTTCATTCCCCGATGGAAATGGTAGACGAGCATTTCCCTCTCTTTCTTTCCTTTCAATGACGACATGTTTAGATAGACCCATGGGAGCAGGCGAACCGGTCATGCATCATACAGATACCTACATACATTAGTTTCTTTCATTGCGTGGAACAGGAACAGGAACGGGGGGCTTGGGGGCGGCGAGTCAGTGCATGGGATGGGATGGGATGGGACGAGGAGATGAATCATGTTTAACAAGACTACTATTAGATGCTGTTCAGTTTAAACAAGCTCATGTCATATCATGTCATATCGCGGAATATGTCGTTCGTTCCGGGGCGGCATGGCCACCCCATTCACTCTCATTCATAACTTAACTCATCCCGCTGGGAGAGAAGGTGAGAGTACAAGACCAGAAACTCCCAAAAGTGTGAGTGAGCAAAACAAGGCAAAAAGCACCGTCGGGGATATGATGGGCTACCAGTTCCCAATTCTTGATTAAACGCCATTCTCCAATCACCTCGTGATGAAAAGCGCAAGAGTAAGAGTAAAAAAAGGATGATTGAGAGCCAGGCTCAATTCGCTATGGACATCTCGTTCCCTCTTGATAAGTTCGTATCCGGACGCTACTGAGGGTGTTATTCGTTTAAATGCTTAATGGGCGCTCTTTGGGCGCCGTTCTCGCTACTGGCGAGAGTGGTCTGTTCAGTTTGGTGGTGTTGATAATAGGTGGATGAATCGGATGGTGTGGTGTATATATAGTATGATGTAGTGAGCCGTTTTCGGTCGGCTCACTTTGCTCCTCTGACATGACGCAACAGGTACGGTGGCGATTAAAAGTCGGCAAAGTATGGGTCGTACTTTGCAGCCATGTCGCCGCCGTAGGGCTCCCGCGAGCCGTCGTCCTCTGGGTACACGTCAAAGCACTGGGCGTCACCGGGATAGCGCACGGGGGGTTGTATCGGACCCTTGTGGCGGCGGTTAAGCATGTCGTCCCAGTTCGTCTCGCGGAAGAAGGGGTGGGCCTTTACGCGGGCTGCGCCGCCGCTGATGTTACCGAGACGACGGGAACGATCGACGGTGCAGAAGGCGCGTATTATGTCTTTGGCATCTTCCGAGAGTGGCGGATCTTGAGGGAAGACGACGGGTTTTTCCAAGATTCTACATAGGGTGTCAGTTGTAGTTTGCGCAGAGTTGGTTCGTAGAGTTGACTCACTGTTTGTAAATCTCAATGGGGTTCTGATGCCAAAATGGAGGGTATCCCGTCAAGAACTCGTATATTAGAATACCCAGAGCCCACCAGTCAACTGCGCCTGTGTGACCCTTGTTCTGGATAACCTCGGGGGCCAGGTATTCGGGGGTTCCGCAGAGGGTGTAGGTCTCGACGGGCCGATTGTCTTCGCGGTGACCGAGGCGCTTGGCAAAGCCGAAATCGACGAGTTTGATGTGACCGTCCTGATCCAGGAGGAGGTTCTCCGGCTTGAGGTCGCGGTAGGCGATACCGCCTTGCTGCTCGTGGAGATACTCTAGTACAAGGACGATCTCGGCGGCGTAGAAGCGGGCGACGGGTTCGTCGAAGCGGCGCAACTTGCGCAAATATGTAAATAGCTCGCCGCCGGGAACGTAGTCGAGAAGCATGTAGAGAGAATCGTGGTCTGAGAAGGAGGCGATCAACTGGGTGATGAAGGGATGGCCTGCGACGTCGGCGAGAATGGCGCGCTCATGACGGACATGATCGACCTGCTTAAGGCGGATGACTTCAGGTTTCCGTAGGATCTTGAGGGCGTAGACTTCGGGGTTGAGCTGGTGATCGAGGGGTATATGGGCACTGGCTGCTGGACGGACAAGACAGACTCGGGCAAAGGTTCCTTGATGTCAAGTTAGAGAGATGTGCTCGAATTGATAGATACAAGGCAATGCAAACCTGTGCCTAACGTGCGCACTCTTCGAAAGTCGCGAAGTTGGAACTTGCGGCTGGGCGGTAGTGGAGAGACGCCGCCGGCGACATCTTGAGACCCCGCGCTGGCGTCTGCGGCGTCGTGGGGATGCGGCGGCGCAGGGATGCCCGAGGAGGACGGCAGGCCGCCGGCATGCGAAGGCGCAACGGTAGCAGCCATGATATGCGACTCGACTCGAATGGGGGAGAGGGCGGGGAGACGAGACGAGAGATGGGAGGAGCGGTTTAGAAGATGGTGTCGATGTTTCAGGCAAAGGCCATAGTCTCGTCTATTCGGGGGAACCGGGTCTCGCTTGACCGAGGGGAAAGATTCGGGTTTGACGATGAGGGGGAGCGAAGAGAGGATTCGACCGTGGGGGTTCTTGTTGTTGTCGCCGCCGCCGCCGTGTTGTTGTTACTTGCTGGTGGTGTCGGGTGTGTGTGTGTGCTGTCACGCGGCCAATTGGGCCCGTTCTAGAGCAGGCCTCAACGAGTATCGGTTGGAGATATGGGGCTAAATGGGGTCGACAGGGGAAGCGACGGACGAGAGGAGGAGAGCGAGGTTGAAAATGAAATAGGAGGCGAAAGGGATCAAGTCAATGTTAATGTTTGAAGGAGGCGGCGGAGGGGGAAAAGAGTGGGAAAAGGGACGGCGAAATACGGGAAAGCAGATGATTGATGATGACCAGGAGGTGGGATAGGATGGGATCCGATGGGATAGGAACGGCTAGTTAGGCTAGACCTGACTAGAAACACCAAGCCAACTTGAGAGAAGCAGGTGCCTTACGTAGCCCGGCCTGCCAACGAAAAGTATTCCTGAATAGGAAAAGACGGGCTTGAAACGGTGAGAGAGAGGAAGAGACGGGCGGTCGGCAGGCGGCCGACGACTACAAAACACCAACAGGAGGGCATGGACAAGTGGATTTGAATCTTGGGACAAGGACATGGCAAAAGGACGAAGCCAGAGGAGGGGTTATGACGCAAGTTGTGGTCTATGCGAGAGCGAGACCAGGGTATCGTTGACTTTGACCACTACCTACACACATGGATCTCAATACTACAATGCCATCGCCATCGGCATGGGGTCCTTGCCCATACACCACCACCACCACTTCCCGTACCTTATCTCTACCAACCCGACCCATGATATTGGGATACAAGCCCGTCCCAATTGCGTCATGTGACGATGAATACACTGTACATAGGTACCTCTTCGTCTGACAGCTCGGGATCCCAGATCCCGGTTCCTCGAGAGAGAAACCCCACGTAATTCTCGCATGCCATCGAAAAGACGACAAACGATCGATCGCGGCTTTCCCGGCCGAGAAGGTCGCCTACGTTTTGCTGTGCTACATACCTAGGTACGTACAGGCGCGTGAGGATGTAACCAAGGCGGAAAATGACCGAGTGAGCCGGGAAGCCGACCGTGTAAGTGAGCTCGGATGAAATGACTCGAGGCGAGTGGCTCGCTTCTAGAAGTGACGATTCATGCTGGTGCCGTTTGCGAAAAAGACAGCTTGGATTTAGAGTTTCGGTTTGGGACTAATTATCGACGACATTGGTGATGGCCTCATTGTGGCTCTGTACACTCAATGATGGTGAGCTGGCTTGGGGCGGTAGGATCATGTCCTTTACGCTTCTTCGTACCTCTTCTTACGGCCGCTGGGTCCAACAAATATCCCCATCACTTTGAATCAAGGTCGAAATACAATACGTAAGCCGGTTCTGCTCCAAGACAGGACCATCTGGTGGTTTCCATGGATTTCTAACCACGGGCGTGCAGCTCATTCGTGATCGACTCGATTCTCATCGAAAAAGCCTGAGGCATGAAAACTTGGACATTACAGTTTGCCAACTGTATATCTAAATCACATGCTGCAATTGAGTTTCCCATCATTCCCCGACATGCGAGTGAGCATTAAGGTTTCACAGTCACGGTCTCTGTTATCAAGGGGCTGAGCGAAGCCAATCCGGATTGATACCGGGACTCAGCAACTTGATGGTATTCAGGGGATAGGGGCAGCTGTTGGCATTTATTCGTCAGGTATCTGCCAATATCAGTAGCCAACGCCCGGCCGAGAGCTGTCTGCTGATCAAACAACTGCCATCTCAGGAGAATAGCAGTCAATTCCTCTCCAACAGGGCGAACAGAGCTGTTTCCATGATTGATCAATCACCTAAAAGCATATTTTAGTGTCATCATGAAGGGGAGCGAGTGAGCACTGAGATCCGAAGCAGAACTCTACAGTCCCCAATGAAGGGTTAATCGAGGAATCCCCGATGTCGAGATTGTCGACTCAACGCGGCAGATGGATACATCCCAAAACCCCTACACTATCTGTGCATATACTTTCTGCCTAGAAACTCTAAAACTATATCTCATCCCCTCAAACCCTTTTGCATGACTGCCTTGATAACCGTGCCCAACAAGCATCTTGACAGTCACGGGCAACAGCATCTTCAGTTCGTGATGGGACTTATCCAGGCAGCCAGATGTAATGAGTGCCCCTGCACCAAATGGGGAGATTTTCTTGAGTCTGATCCGTCACGCTGGGATTGCTGTCACTCTGCCTTGATGAGAGGACAGTTGGCCGTCATCTCTGGCAACCTCCGAATAGCACTCAGGCAGGGAAATGAAAGGCCAATGATCCCACACATATATAGTTTTCGGTCAATTCATTGTACTCACTTTGCTTTTCCTGTAGCAAAATCTGATCATAGAATTCTCACCACGCGTGTTGCTTTCTCTCAATTTCCAGGCAGTCGCAGATTAGGGGGCAGCCTACCCAACAACGACAAGCTCTCCGAAATCGCCTTGAACATCCAATTCCTTCGCATTCTCTGTTCCGTCCATTCGCGGGGCTTGGGAGTTGAGTGTATCCTTAAGTGTGACAATTGACCGGGTCAGAGACACTGTCAACTCAGCCGATAGAGCAACACCATATCCAAGTCAATGCTTTGAACAAATTGATCAAATTAACCCAGAACACTCCAGGACGCCATTCTTGTTCAAAACCTCAGTAACTGAGAGCTGTGGTCTATCCCAAGGCCCGTTCTGGAAGAGTGGTCAGGGAAACGCCTCTGGGGAACCACGCAATTGCTCAGTTGTTTCCCCTAATGCCTACGTGAGGGCCCAAAAGTAAGTATTTAGGAGTAAGGATAATAGAATGAATCATTCTTCTAAGTTTCATCATCTCGAATCCCAACAAAGCTACTCCTCTTCACAATCATGAGGAGGCAGCCTCCTTGCCTCCCAAGTTCCCCTTTACAAGAAGAATCTGTTGAGATCAGCCAGGCTTCCTCTCGTCCATAAATACTCCTCCCAACTGCCCAGATTTAATTCTGCACGTCTGCCGACCTGATTTTCGTCCAAAAAATGGCCCGTCACCCAAAAATGCGCAGATTTATTTGTGCAGAATTAATTTGTTGAGATCAGCCAGATATCTTTTTCGTCCATAAATACCAGAGATCAGCCTTTCGTTTACTTATACCCCTCCGATTTCCCTCTCTTCTGGTTTTTGGCCTTTCTTCTCTTCCTTCTTGCATCATCACATACACGCACGCTTTCACCAGCCAGACAACACTCTTGCTATCAGCAGACAGTCAGTTGCTTGCTTGCACACTTCTTTCTACTCATATATTGAGATTCAACAACTTCTTCATCAGCACAGTGATAGTCTTGCTTTACGCTGACTCACAGTTGCTTGGTTACTCTCTTCTCTTCACTCTTCTTTACTCGACAACTTCTTCTTTGGCCAGGTGGCAGACCTTTACGCAGACAGTTACTTGTGTACTCAGCTATCTTCACACACATTTATACATTCAACAACTTGTCCAATCAGCTTTCAAAATGGGCAAATACCGTGGATTCTTCCGTGGACTCTTCTGTTGCTGCCTCTTTGTCAACCTCAACAAGGCGAAGAAGCAAGCTAAGGCTTCTCGCCCAGTTCAGACTTGGCATGCAACCAAGGTCAACCCTACAGCAAGTGTACCCAGCAATGTCCGCAGGAGATCCTCTCTTCGGAGAGCATCATGTTCATCTATTAAGAGTGTCTCTTCTCTGGCGAGGAGATCATCAACCAGCTCTCGTCATGGAGACTCTTCTTCTGGGCACTCTTCTATTCGCCAATCTCCTGGACAACACTCTCCTGAACACCATTCTTCTGCTGGACACCACTCTTCTGGTCATCAGTCTTCTGGTCAGCACTCTTCTACTCGCCAACCTTCTGGACATCAGTCCTCTGGCAATTACTCTCCTGGTTGTCAGTCTTCTACTCAGCACTCTACTGTTCAGTACTCTACTAGTCATCAGTCTTCAGGTCAGCACGCTTCTACACGCCAATCTTCTGGACATCAGTCCTCTGACTATCACTCTTCTGGTCGTCAATCTTCAAGACGTCAGTCTTCTGGACATTACTCTTCGGAAAATCAATCTTTTGGTCAACAATCTTCTACTCGCCAATCTTCTGGTCAGTATTCATTTGGTCATCAGTCCTCTGGTCCTCAGTCTTCTCATGTCAAGCCTCTGGGGTCTGTTCAAACTAGCCCAGAGCGCAGAAGACCTGTCTATCAGCCAAGTCGACCTGGATTGCAGCCCAAGAAGCCAGCAATCAAGTTGGCCCAGCAGCCACTTAAGCTAGCTTCACAGACATTGGGGCAGCAGACTGGTGACCAAAGACATGTCAAATTTGCCAGTGTTCAGTCCAACACCAAGGATTGCAATACTGTGCTGTACAATGACAAACGTCCAACCCCTACAAAGGCACCTGAGTATGATCGATTCAGGCGGTGGGACAAGGTTGCACTTCCACCCTACCACACTGAAACTCGGTTCCATGAGCGAAAGCTTGCTGGGGAGAGCCCTTGGGCCCAAGGGGAGGCTACTCATATGAAAACCATTGGGGAGAGACGGACGGACAGCCGCAGCATGTCCAGTGATGTCTTCTACCCCAGTCGTGAGTGGTAGACTCAGATGAGTCTATGCTCTACTACACTGTACTCTACTTTACTTTACTCTACTCAAAGACAAGCTAGTCTTGTCCATTACAAGAACGGGGATGTGGTGATGCAAGGGGCTGGGGATGATGTCTCGAGGGACGGGATAGGTTGTGGGGGCACTTGGGTGAAGAGCGAGGGAGCGTTTCTGATTGAATTGGACATTGTTGGGTGTTGTGGTCTTTTGCATGTCTGATGTTCTTCATGTGGAGTTGTTGGCATTGGTCTGGCCTTGTTTGTATTGCTTTAGTATGATTGACTTAAGGTTGGCTTGAAGCCTTGTTTTGGTGTTTTATAGAGTAGCGTATCACCACCATAGAAGTGGTTGAATTCAGCATCTGATTGCTTTACAAGTATAGTGTGTTGCTTCTTTGTGAACTTGTCAAGTAATTGATCTAATTCAGATCACTTATTCCATAATTCATGCAAACACAGTGTCGAGAAGAATTTACCGAGAACAAGACATTGAAGCTATTCACAACGTCAACAAAGTCGAGTTCCCCTGTTGTTGCTGTGGTGTTGGCTCAGCACAGCCACTCCCCACCAGCCACTTCCACCCATCTTTGCGCCTCAGCTGACGCTGACGGTATCCATCAACAAGGCTCACTAACAGCGGCTCTTGCCTAGTGGAGGAATGCCCTGTGATGCCCCCCGCGACCCTGGCTCGCGGACCTGACGCACGCACGCACCGCCCGCACGGCAGCTCCAACCTCCAACCTACCTCCGTCTCCCATCCTCTACTCACTACCTCCATCCTTCAGCCTCTTCAACCCCGGACTCCTTTACTAAGCCCCTGGTTCAATATACAACATCTGTCTTCTCTTTCCTGTCTGGTCTTCGTTTCTGAATAGCTTCGCTTCCTTCTTCACGCTCCTTGTCCCTCTTCCGCTCGTTCCTCCTCCGCCTCACCCGTCGAGTCCTATCGCCTCCTCTCCGCCCTTGGCTCGACCGCATCCTCTCCCTCCCCTCCCCGTCATGCGCCGTTGACCGAAGCCATGTTTTCCAACCTGACCAACATCGTCCAAAAAGCCCAGCAGCTCATCGATCCTACCCAGGGACTCAATCTGTCCAGCTCCGACCGCAATCCCTCCAAGTCGTCCCTTTTCCAGAGCCAATTCCGCCTCCCCTCCTCCCAGACACCCCTCTACGAGATCAACGCCGAGCTTACTATCCCACCTTCCAACGTTACTCAAGGCGATAAGGACCACGATCGAGGATGGCACTATGCTGGAAAGCTGCACTTGTCAGAGCACTACATGTGCTTCTCGACAACCCCCACTAGCTTCCTCCAATCTGCCAGCACATCAACTTCAACCGCTTTCACCGGTCAGACCCACGGCGGAGGCCCCAGCGGCAACGGCTTTAGCTTTCCCCTGTGCGCCATCCGGAGAGTTGAGCGTCTAAACAGCCAGAACTTCCAGGTATGCAGTACAGCCTTGTGTCAGCGCCCGGTTGATTTCTAACCCTTTGCTCTTGATATAGTTTGCGCTGGCCATCACGACTTGGAATGGCCTGCTAAGTGAAACCTCCAAAGAATCCAAGAACAACAAGGATGCTCGGGAACAGCGCATCACCATCCATCTTGCCGGCACCAGGCAAGCCTGCGAGCGCTTCTGCGACGGTCTCAAAAAGGGCCTCCGGGCAGGGGTTGGCAATGTGGCTAAGCTGCGACGAGTCGTCGCCGAGTGCTACTCTGAGCATCTCCTGAGAACCGAAGACAAGAAGAATATTTCCCCGCCGGATGCAGGCCTGGGAATGGTCTTTCGGTATCCTGGCGACCCAAAGAAGCTTCGTGATAGGGCCAAGATGCGCCTCTGGGCCGAATACCTGCGCGACAACGGCAGAAACTTTACATTAATCCGCCAGCCCACCTTCCACAAGCTCATCCGGGTTGGTTTGCCCAACCGTCTCAGGGGTGAGGTCTGGGAGCTCACCTCGGGCTCTATCTACCTACGGCTAGAGAACCCTAGCCTATATACTGATACTCTGGCCAAGTTCGAGGGCCAGGAATCGCTCGCTATCGACGAAATCGAAAAGGACCTTAACCGCAGTCTTCCAGAGTACCCCGGCTTCCAGAGCGAAGATGGTATCGGCCGTTTACGTCGGGTGCTAACAGCATACAGCTGGGTTAACGCCGAAGTCGGATACTGTCAAGCCATGAACATTGTCGTGGCCGCCCTGCTCATTTACATGTCCGAGGCTCAGGCCTTCTTTCTCCTCTCTGCGCTCTGCGACAGGCTCGTCCCGGGCTACTATTCCACAACTATGTACGGCACTCTGCTCGATCAGAAGGTGTTTGAATCTTTGGTCGAGAGAACCATGCCCATTCTCTGGGAACACCTTGTCAAGAGCGATGTTCAGCTATCGGTTGTATCGCTCCCCTGGTTCTTGTCGCTCTACATCAACTCGATGCCACTTGTTTTCGCCTTCCGTGTTCTGGATGTGTTCTTTGTCGAAGGACCAAAGGTCTTGTTCCAGGTCGGATTGGCCATCTTGCGCATCAACGGCGAAGAGCTACTGGATGCCGCAGATGACGGCGCATTCATCTCGGTGCTCAAGTCGTATTTTGCCCGGCTGGATGAATCGGCTCACCCCAAGTCGGAGAACCCCAAACTACGGGCTGTGACGCGATTCCAGGAGCTCATGGTCGTGGCGTTTAAGGAGTTTGCGGGCATCACACACAGTAGCATAACAGAGCTGCGCCTCAAGAACAAGGACGCCGTTCTCAATAACATTGAGAACTTCGCCAAAAGGACAGCCATTCGCAACTTGGGTCCTGACAGCAAGTTGCTGAGTACAGAGGAGCTCGGGTCACTTTATGACCGTTTCTACAACATCCTGTATGATCGCCAACAACGAGATCACATCATTCAGCAGGAAAAGATCCGGCGAGCGAGGGCAAGCAGAGTACGCGCCTCAGAGCTATTCACCACTCATCACGACGAAGTAGAGAAGGGACGTGTAGGCCTGGGCCCAAGCACAAGCTTGATGGACTACGATGCATTCCGCGAGTTCCTTGCTAGTATGTCGAAATGGGCCATCTCCGACTCGCCAAGCTCGGCGAGACATAGCAACCACGAGGACCGCCATGGCATGTTTAACAGCGCACGACGGCCATCTGATATGTCTCCTTGGGGCACTGGCCCTGAACCAGCCAGCCACGAGTTTCTCGAGCGGCTATTCAGGAAGTGGGATGTAGACGGCACTTCGGCCCTGACTCTTCAGAACGTTGTCACGGGCCTGGCACAGATCAAAGGGAAGCGTGATATCATGGGCACTATCACGTACTTTTTCGAGCTCTACGACGACGATCAGGATGGCAAGGTGGATCGCGAGGGTATCCTGCGGATATCTGAGGCTTTGCTCTTCCTTTCGCGCCGTGGTCTTGAAGGCACACTGAGTCCCAGTTCCTCCAGCATCTTGGAAAGTGACGCAGCAAGCGCGCACGAGTCCCAGACTAGCTTGCCCCATGGGGTTTCGCATAACGAGCGATTCCTAGGGAGCGTGAGTGCCTTTATCCGGCGATGCTTCGAGTATGCCGACCCAGCCAGTGGACAGAATGAGGAAGCGCTAGCCACACCAGTGGATGAAAAAGCCAACGATGATGCCTTTGCGATCGGAGACGATGATGACGGCGAAGATCTTCTGGGTCTTGAATCGCCGACCGGAACGCCTACAAAGGCCAAGCGGCCCAGTCTTTCAGCAGAGAGTTCCCTGGACGCACCTGGCGGTGCAGATTCGGCGTCGCGACGTAGGGTATCGCAGGCAAAGTCGGAGGCTGCCAATGTAGCACTGGACCCTGCGCATCCTCTACACCTCACATTGCCTACCTTCAGGATGGTTGTTCTCGCTGACGAGTTGCTGGAACAATTCTTTGAGTCATCGTTCCCTGCATCTTTCCACATCATCGAAGGACTGCCAAGCTCTGTGTCATCCACGCCATCTCTTACAACATTTTCCAGTCTTGGCTTCGGTGCCAGACCTCCGGTTCCTCCCCCGGCTGGTCCTCCAGGAGCGGGACGTGGTCTCCGTGGTGTCCTTGACAACATTGTCACGGATGGAATGCGAGTCGCAACTGAGGTTCGAAGACGCATGGAAGAGGCTCAGAAGGAACTCGAGAAGAACGCACTGCCTGGTCAACGGCAAGATGATGAAGACGACGACGATGATGATCTCGGCGTTGAAGTGGGCGTGAGGAAGGGACCTGCAGGTACCAGCACAGATATAGAACGACGGTCAGTGAGGAGCTCAGACAGGGATCTATTAGACGGGGCGGATGCGGAGGCTGGCGAGTCGGCCAAGGCGCAGGGCTCACAGAGCTTGCTGGATGCTGATCCAAGTGAAGGGCGGCCACGGGCTGGTACCGCCACATCGACGGGGGGTTCAGCTGTGGTTGAATTTGAGGGATAAGAAGGCCATTGAGTGAGCCGGTATGGAAGATGGTGTGTTATGTAACAACCAGCTTTGTAAAGCAAGGAACGAATGTAGATTTTGATGGCGTTGCTCTCATGCCTGGTGCGTATGAGTCAATGTCACATATTGGGATGATGGATGAGGAGGGCAATGAATCTCGATGGCAAGGTTAATGGCGCAAGGTGAACATGGTACTGGGCACGAGTACCCGGTAGACGGCAAGGTAAGGGAGGTATTGATATTGATATGGACATGGATGTTGGATGATATGGTCTGAGTTGTTCTGCTCTGTTCTCCTTTACCTGGCGGCTTTGAGTTGATTGATGCTTGACCCCTTGATATCTCCTGGTGTATAGGTACTCAGTCAGGTCTAAGGGTTAAGCTATCAGATTCGATAACCCGAGTTCCTCATGTCAACCAAGACCTTGTCTATGACCTGGCCATTCGACTTGAATGCCATCATGGCCGCTGCCTCGGACGCATCAACCCATTCCAACTTTAAATGCTCCTCCCATGCCTCTCTCGTTCCTACGTCTGGTGTGGCTGTGGAATCTGCCTTGGCGGCAAACCAAAAGACCATCTTGAACGCTCCCGTGTACACGCACGGATAGACGCAGACGGAAGACACCTCGCAGTTGAGCAGGCCGTCGGTGACATCAGGGTTTGTCCCGATAGCAAACGTGCCGAGCATGTCCTGCGTGGGCGTCGCGCGTGTGGCTACCTTGAGCGGCAGAACGGTCACACTCAGGCCCGTCTCCTCATACGTCTCCCGTAGGGCGGCCGCGAGGAGGTCTTCATCAATGTTCTTACGGCCCTTTGGGAGGTGGTATGTGTTGTTGGATGTGTCGCGAAGGAGGGCAATCTTGTGTGTGGTCGGGTCGACCGGGACAGTGCCGCATGAGATTAGAATGTGCTGAGAGGGAAAGAAGTTTTGATTGGTTTTCAGGAAAGCAGATTTGTCGGCGGATGGGTTTGCTTCACATGCGGCCATGATGTTTGATAGTTGCTGTCGCAGGAGACGAGGAGTTACCCGAGGTTTGAGCACAAGGGATATTAGATACTATCTATGTAACTTCAACTACACTATCATACATTTGAAGTTGAACTGATATATTCATTTGCTTTGGAGATACGTCCTGGAGCTAATCATGCAGCATGGCATCGGCGAGGAGTCATCCTCTCACCCTACATCAACCACCCAAAAAGACAAACAGCCAAAACTGTTTCCAGCCAAGATGACCTGTCACCGAGCACAAGTCAGTGATGCGCAAGCAATTGCATCATCTGGTGCATCGTGAAACACAGGCTGGAATCTACCCGGGAAGCGTTGGAATGATGGCTGGCCGTTGCATGTGCATGTTGAGGTTGGGATTGCAGAACGACACGCGGCAGCGGTTTTTTTGCTGGTCTCACACCGGCTAGTTGACAAGGTGGAACAAAGTCTCGGTCGGCACCTGGGAGATGAGGGTCTTGAAGATGTCTGTTTAGTGGGAGTGTTTGGGAATGAGGGCGGTGCTAAGGCGATTTGTGACTACACTTGGTTGGTGTTGAGAGTTGTTTGTACTGCTTACGGCCCATTAGACTCTAGTATCCTTGGTATCATATTGGCATAGTAATCTATGAGCCAGAGAGACGACGAATGGCGTGACGATAGTCCATATGCACAAACCCCGCCATCACGATCCATTACATCACCGAAGCCATCAAACAGCACTACCCTAGATAACAACCATATCCCTCAATTCCAGAACTACACCATCTTGAATAACCTACCTAGTCATTACCAATCACATGAGCTGTCAGAGGTAATCCTGCAATTTCGCATCATGCCATCAGTTCTCATCGTAGGAGCTACCCGGGGCCTGGGAGCCAGTCTTGTCAAGAAATACGCCAAAGCCGGCAATACGGTCTACGGTACTACGAGATCGTCAGAAGGCCCCCAAGGGTTTCCCGAGCAGGTCAAATGGATCACCGACATTGATCTCACACTCCCCAATGTGGGTGACAACCTCGCCAACCTCCTGGATACTGCTCAACCCCTGGATTCAGTGGTAAGTTGATCAATGCAACACCAGATAAGAGACCCTGACAAACAAGCAAAGATCATCACAGCTGGGCACTTCTCGACCGAGGACTTCAGGCCGGACAAGGGACCCAACTGGGAAGAAGAGCAACTCATGTACACGACCAGCTCCGTCGCGCCCGTGTTTGTCGTGCACCGGCTCGTGCACAAGGGCCTGCTCGGCCGGGGCTCCAAGGTGGTGCTCGTGTCGTCCGAGGCCGGGAGCATCGCTTTGCGGCATCCGAGCGAGGGCGGCGGCAACTACGCGCACCATGCCAGCAAGGCCGCCCTCAACATGGTGGGTAAGCTGTTGAGCTTGGATCTGCAGGAACAGGGTATCATTGTGAGCATCGTCCATCCGGGCTTTATGCGGACCGACATGACCAAGGGTGTCGGGTACGACAAGTACTGGGATGATGGCGGAGGTGAGCTTTGTCTAACCAAACATGAAGGTATCAAGCAAAGACTGATTTCATCGTAGCCGTGACACCGGATGAAGCCGCGGCAAGTCTCATTGAGTGGACGGACAAGCTGGACATTAGCAAGACGGGAGAGTATTGGGCTCCACGAGGATCGAGTAAGTTCTAGATGGAGACTCCGCTCCGGAGGAAGTCTACGTGGAGACGTTGCTAACAGAGCCCGACAGGAGACATTGGGACTGCCGAGGCGGTCCTGGGGAAGGACTTGGCTACACCACTCAAGCTGCCCTGGTGATCGGACATGTCGTCATTTTAGGATAGATGCCAATAGAAAAGGTAGCTTCGTGTGGGGGAAAGAGTCTGGAAATTAGTAGTAATTTCTGGTAGCGACTCGCCCAGATGAAGCTATCGTATCCTTATCCTTTGTTGTTGTTGTTTGGGGGGCGAGAGACGGCACTCAAAGAGTGTGGGGTTGTGAGATCCAGGGTCCTTCTGTGCATGACTAGACTAGTTAAAAAGTAGCAAGCAGAGCACGCCACGATGCTGCATTCAGAAGGACGGCGCTAGCAGTGTAATTCAATTTAAATTCATAACTGGATTATTATCCCGGGACGCGGGTCGCGCGTGTCAGTCAATGAGGAAGGGCCCCTAATCTGATTATGATCGGCCACACCCGGTGATGGTGATGCATGTCTGGCCGAAGAGGACAGTGGGACGACAAAGAGGAAGCCCACTGTGCACGCCAAGTCTGTTGCTTGTTTATTGTGCCCGTCCTGTCCTCTTTGCTGAGAAGGATTCACTTGACTTGCAAGGGAAAAAAGACCAAGACCCTAGCACGGGAAATTGCCGTCAACGTTGCACAAGGGCGAACCTGGGATGCAGGCATCGGCGGATAGAGGAGCTGTTAGTGTTCTTCCAGATGACCCGTTGCATGGCACGTGGTCTATTACTCCCCCCTTCCCTGGCCAACAATCAAGGTCAACACGCCAGCCAAGTCTGGAGAGGATAAGTTTGGCGAGGATACACTGTATGTATCCGTAGTCGTCCATGGATCTTGTAACTGCGCAGGGGAAAAAGGAGATGGGAAGCCACCTCAACACGAGGTATCATCTCTGAGAACCATGACGCAAAATGGGGCGCCGAGGCTGAGACTCAGCCTGAGCCTGCCTGAGCCGTCTTGTTTGTTTTGTTGCCAGGGAGTCAGTCAGTCATTCATCAGTCAGTTGGTTCAGGTTCAGCCTTTGTCCATGTTCCAAGGCCCGAGACAGTCATGAATCCCAGTGACCAACTGCTCATTCAGAGCAAGTCCCAACGGTCGTATCACGACATGTCCGTCCATTCTGCCCGGTAGAAAAGGGATAGGAATGTAAATTTGAGCCTTGATCGCTCGCCGGGGTCTGCAGCAGCTCTTGCTTAGCGGTGGAGTATGGCGTCGGGTTCTCGTGCTGGCGTCAGGGGTCGCGGAACTGCGTGGATCATGGCTTTCAACACCTGGACCCCATTGACTGTGGAGGAGAGCCCCATCCTGGCCGTCCTGGGCTTAGCGGCACCTTTAAGGGGGAGGGGGGGACCTTGCATGTTCGGCCGCCTCAACAGGGGATCTTGGGGTGGATGCTGGTCTGTTTTAATATTCATAGCCGTCTGGACGGGTCCGAGGTGGGTTTCTGAGAGGAGTCTTCCGTGGTATCCAGAGAGGTGTCAGCTGAGTTGATAGATATCCGTCAACAAGCAAAAACTGAAAGATATGGAATAGGGGTCGGAGATGCAGCCTTACCGTTGGTGAGGGGAGCGGCCTGGCTGAGATCACAAACGCCACGGCGGCTTATAGTGGCCGGACCAAGTGAACTATGGCGGTGGGAGGATTGGAGGTCCCCCGTGCCCTCCGTGATGCACTGTCCGCCCACCAGACCGGGTCAGCCTAGAGGCTCCCCACCATGGAAGAAGCATTGAGCGCCATCAGAATCGAGGCCATCTGCCGCCACGTCTGGCCTGGCCAGGCCGGAACCAAATAAAGACCAAGACATTGACTGAGAGGGAGAGACAATGGGGGCGAGAACGGAAGCATGGCAGAATATTGTAATGCGAGCAAAAAAGGAGATGATTTAGCCTGGTCTCGTCTGCTGCCCCATTCCATCTTTTGCTGGGAGTTGTCGAGATGGCCGACTACATCGAATGCCGTCGAAACAAGGCTTTGCCCTCGGGGAGCTGCAAGGATCCAACAACGCAAATTGCAGAATGCAGAGAGCGAAAAATAAAAACGCCATTAATTGGACAGACAGAGGAGAGCTGACTCCATCATGGATGCTGGACCCATGGGACTCACTCACTTTCAGCTCACCTGCCGTTCGTTCCTACTGTGTCTACCCCAACCCCAAGCCAAAGAAAGCCCAGCCCAGCCAAGCCTGGTCTACAAGACTGCACTCATGAGCAAGGAACCTAGGCAGGTGTACCGTACCAAAGTGCCTTCCTTCCTTACCTACCGTATTCGCCGAACTGCTTTGCCGGAAAGCAGGAACCCCGTTATTCCTCATTCGTTTTTGCCTGGTCCATTCACTCTCAGGTTCTCTCTCACCTCCGTCCCTCTTCCTCTCCTTTCCCATTCACCATCACCAACCTCCACACGCTCGCTGTTTGCCTCGTGGCTTCGTCGCCCATCGCTCCTTTCTCACTCCCCTCTCCTTGTCGTGTCAACCGGCAGAGAAGGACGAGTCTCGGATTGACTGCGATTCATTCCTTTCATCATCTCATCTCATCTCATCCTCCAGTCCTTGCAACCCGGACCATACCATACGGATCCCAGCAACTAACTCACCACCAACACAACCGACTTACGGCTGCATATCGCTCACCAAGTATCGATCGCCAGATTCTTTTTTTGTTCGCTGCCCTGTGTCGCCTTATATCGAATCCCTTTATCCCAAGCTTACCGGAATCACCCTGAGGACTCGACCGAGCTTTGACTCTCGCCTACCAACCTGGCACTGTCCTTGTGTCGTCAACCGAGCCGGTCCTCGTCCCTCTCCTCTGATTCACCTCCAGTTCAGCCGTGGCTCACCCGAAACTACTGTTGTTCCTAGCGTTGGAAATCCGAGAATCTCTCGAGTTGCGACCTTCTTTCGACTTGCTCTCTTGTTGCTGCGTTCTCACGACTCCTTGGCTACGCAACATTCGTACCTGGACCCTGATTTCGCCTCTTGATTCCGCATACCCTTGTCAGACGGCATCGTCGTAGTGCCAATTCACCACCCCTGCCGGAGTCCCGCCTTTTGTCCTGGCCTGCCCAAGCTCAACAGCCGCAACCTGCATTGGCCTGCCCCGCTGATAGGCGCGTTGACGAGTCGCCAGCCAGTTGACCCTGAGCGACCGAGCCGGCCACCCGCAAATCGGAGACCTTGAGCCAGCATCTTCCTTTGTCGACCTTCCAGCTCCTCGACTGTTTTGCACGGCTTCTGCAAACGCCCGGGTCCTTGCCGCACTCGGTGATACCGTATTACTCTACGTCCGGAGGCATTCTAATCACCGACCCATAACCTTCACAGCAAGAAGCTCTCTCCCGTCCGTCTAGGTTCGCCGCTCGGGCGATCATCGTACTTTCTCAGACGAGCCAGCCCCTTTCCGCGCCCTTGGCCCTTGGCCCTTGGGCACCACCAAAGACCAACCCACCCGTCCACCACAAGCCCAGCATAGTCGACGGCCCTTGACCCGCTCCGTCCTTCTTCCATCGACGACCTCCTGGCAAGGACGGAACAGAGTTGACGGGGATCCGACTCGTACAGTGTGCTTGTCGACTTGGTATGACGCTAGGTCTGGGCTGCTAGGCCAGAGGAATTTAACCCTTTCCGAGCTACGTATTTACCGCGGCCAGTTCTCGCAATCCAACTCTCGGCGAGTTGCTTCTGTTTGCTCCCGCCCAGTACAGGCACGGCCCGTGTTGCCCCAGGTTCGCATTGCACCGTAACGCATCAATCGCTCTGCTCTGCTCTGCGTTGCAACAGCCACGGTTTAATCTGCCTGATTTTCCTTCACTCCTGTCGCCTGGCTCCGCATCATTCTCCTGGGATCTTCAAATCAGAAACACGAGCCCGAGCTTGACCCCTTTGCAATCATGAATACAGCTCAGTCTTTCCAGTCTGGTAAGCGCCCACCCCTTGATCTCGCTTTGATATGATCTGCGACAAAGAGCCCCCCATCCAAAGGTGTCCGTCCCCCTTCGAGTCGTCGCCAGGATTTGCGCCCGTCTCGTACCCCAGCCCGGCGCTTGCAATCTACAGGCCAAACGGGACTGGATGAGGGAGGGGAGACGGATCGGGGTGCGAGCCAACTTGGCAGACAACTCAGCAGAAGATTGCTGTCCGATCCACCTGTCTGGCGGCCATCTTGTGTCATGTTGAGGAGATTGTCTGTTTCATCTTGGTCCATCTGTCGTCGTCATTCGCATGCATGCGCCCGTTGTCGTTCCGTTTCGTCTGTTTGGCAGCAACTGATGGTTTCCTTGGAAGCAGGCCATACCGGTCCTGGCGAATCCGCCAGCCTCTCACTGAATTTATCTTCCAACAACCCCTTCCGCAATCGCGCTCCGTCTCCTGCCAGCGCCGACCTTCTCCTCCTTTCATCCAACAAACCGGCTTCTCCCTTTGATGACCCTCCACCAAGACCACTATCGCGAAACCCTTTTCTTGACCAGCCACTCTTTGAACAACAACAGCAGCCTCTGAGGTCACCTGGCGTCATGTCATCGCACTCCGACTCCAAGTCTCTATCTGCCGAAGAGATTTTTGTATGTTTGCTATCAGCTGCGCATCCCTGCTGAAATGCCCCTCTCAGATGGGCGCTCGTAAATGATTACCTGGCGAGATGCTGACCGACTACGTCACAGGATTCATTGACACTCGACGACGCCTCCGCCAACGACCGATCTAAGCAGCAAGGTCAGCGCCGACCGATGAATCGCCCACCTCCTCCCCCTCAGACCCAGAGCGGTAACCACCGCCCAACGCGCTCGCAGGAGGAGGCCCAACGCGCTCGGAGGATGCAGCAGGGCCCTGGTCCCCGACCGCAGCCCAACTCGCCGCAGCGACGACCACCCCCGCGACGAGTGCGACGGAACTCTGAGTCCTCTCTGATGGATTTTGATGCACGCCCACTCACAGACGAGGAGAAGAGAATGATTGAGGCGGCCAGACGTCGCGAGGCTGAACGACGCGGTGACGGCAAAGAACGGGGCGATAAGGGCGGCCGCGACCGTGACCGTGACCGTGACCGTGACCGTGATCGCGAGCGTGAGCGTGATCGTGGTGATAGAAGCAAGCCTAACCGCCCCAGTCGTCGGATGGACATTATTGATCAGCTTGATGCCACAAGCATCTACGGAACTGGACGTATGTTTATGACCCTTGTAACGTTGGTCTTGTGAATACTAACATGGACAGTCTTTCATCACGACGGGCCTTTTGATGCTCTCAACCCTCACCGCAACCGGCAGAATGCTAGACGGGCACCGATGCAAGCTTTCCCCAAGGACTCCCTCAACAACTCCCTGGGCGGCGCGGGACCGCTTAACGCCCAGGCCGATCACTCGGCTTTTATGGGCAATGCCACAGACGAGGCTTTCCGGGACTTTGCTGCCGGAAGCAAAGGTATGCGATATGGAAGCTCATCCCGCAAGGAGACGCCCATTTTCGACGCCACCGGTCGGGAAGAGATTCACGGCGACGAGTCCCACGGTCTAGGAACATCGACCTTCCTGGAGGGTACACCTGCGTCGCGAACCGCCATTCAGCGATCCCAGGCAGAGCAGGCACAAGAGTCGTTTGAGGGAGGACTTCAACGAAAAAAGTCTCTTGCGCAACGCATCCGCCACATCAACAAGGGCCCCCGCGGCTATGACCAAACCCGAATTCCCGGCGAATACAACAGGATCACTCCTGATAACTACCCCTCAGCAGCGAGCAATGGCTCAGACAACAACCCATTCTTTGCAGAGTTTGGAAAGGGAGAGGAAGGGTTTTCGGTGCGACCTCGAGATGGTCGCATGTCGCCCAACAGCCCTCCTGCGCCTCGGCGCCCGTCTGCCGGAGCAGTCTTGGAGCGACGAGCGACAGCAGATGGTGCTACGACACTTGATGACGCTGCTGCCAAGCCTTCAGGTTTCATGGGCCGAATGAAGAGCTTGAAGGGCCGAAGACCTCGGCCGGAGATTCCTGCCAACGGCACTGCGCCCGGGACGGCCGTTTAGTGGAGGACAAGTGCCGGGCGACTACTGGACGTTGGCCGAGGGCCGACGCGGTGGCAGTCGAAACATGGCAACCGGTCAGCGAATGAGAAGGGATGGGCTGCTTCTTTACCGATACGAGACCAGGAAAACACAGCGCCAAAGAAAGAGGATATGGATAAAGAAGCAGAGTACACGGAAGTGCAGGATTCGGAGTCTTTCCTTTGTCAAGGGTTGGAGGCGCCACGCAAGAGCCTTGGTGATGGACGTCCTTCTTTGGAGAAGCGATATGAGAACGCAACGAGATGAGATGTATCCACCGGACAGGTTTTCTCTTTTTTGTCTTTTCTTGTTGGTTTTTGGGACGGCAGGCAGCATGGATGACATGAAGCAGGCGCAAAGACAGGGCCTGCTTCTCGTTTTTTGGAGAACAAGTTGAGAGAAGCAGAGACTCTTTTTAAGAAATGCAGATGCAGATGCCAGTAAGGGCATGGAACTGCAGAGTTGACTGCTGGAGGTTGTGGTCTAAACCTTTTGTATGTTTTATAACAGGACTTGATGTCTGACTGCAGCAGCAGCATCAATACAATCCATATCAATCTGCTACATGCTGTCTTGTCTTGTGTCTTGTGTCTTGTGAAGTGCTCCGTAGACGAGGACCTGTGTTGCCTCTGAACCTCCTGCCAGTATGCATATCAGGAAACGGATCATGTCTCCCTATCTAATCGTTCAGTTACGTATGCTCGTCCAGGATATAGTCTTGGTATCATACCATGATAAGCAAAGAACATCATAACGAATACCATAACCTTGTATAGAAATCCTCAAGATAGACGGGGTATCTTGGTGGGAGTGGATGCCGCCTCCTGATTGGCTCAGATAAAAATACCCCACATCCCCACAACGTCGCACCCGCAATGCCGCAAATCCAGCATCATGAACAAACACCAACCAACCACGACATCATCGGCACCAACCAAAACCTTGAGAATCCACAATTGGGCTCCGGCACACATCGAGATCCCATGGTTTCATGGTCTAACGGTTATGACTGCGGATTCTGATTCCGCCAGCGAGGGTTCGACTCCCTCTGAGACCTTTCTTTTTGCTCTTGCAACAGAGATTGTACTTTTTGCTCTTGGTTCGGATGAGTTGTTGACTTGAACTGCGTTGAAACATTGTCATGGAGTCACCACTTCCTGTCTCGCAGGCTAGTTCGCATTTTGCGCTTGATCCGATCCCAGCGTCGGTGCTTGCTGACAAGGAAGAACGACGACGTGATGCTGCAGTTGAGCTGGGATATTGTATGACAGGGTGTGCGGTTCTTGATGATGACGTCCTGCTGGGTGGGTTTGAGCGAGGCAGTGTCATCGGAGTCAGCGCCGAGGACGAAGAGATGGGCGTTCAGGCAAGTTAAAGACGTGATGATGCAGACCCGTGGTTGACCGCATTGCAGCTCGGCCTCCAGACTCTGGCGCATTCACTGTGCGACGAGAGAATCACCAAAGGGCTCGTCGTCACCCCCAAGCCGAGAAACGTCATGCTGGCTCGTCTGAGGGATGCCGTCAAGGCTGAACTCAAGTCGCAAGGTGTTGGTGGAGACGCTGCCAAGACGAAGTTGAGGGAATGTCTCGAACGAGTCATGCTTTCCTGTGTTTTTGACGTTGATGGTCTGTGGGAGGTGTTGGCGGATCTTAACAAGCCGGCAGAAGAAGAAGAAGAAGTTGAAGAGGAAGAGGGGCAGGTTGAGGAGATACAGGATAGTCAAGATGATGACGACGAGGCTCTCTCACCAGTGGACAATGCACAGCCGCCGAAGCAACAGACGACTCAACCTGGCATCATAGTCGTCACACACTTCTCCTCGCTGCTGACCGGCGTTTTCACCCACCGTGAAAGGTCAGCCGCTCACTCTGTCATGGAGTTGTTAGGTTCCCATCTACGCGACCTTTCGCGCAACCTATCATCGAACCCTCTGATAATGCTCCTGAACTCGACATCATCTTCATTAGGCCCACCAACGGCACAGCCAAAGAACACGCCCCTGGATGCAACTCTCCGGTCCATCTTCCATACACCGTCACCAGGGCAAGGCCCTCACAGTACGCGCCGTATAAAGCCCAACTATGGCATTGTCTTCTCGCAGTTACTTGACCTTCACCTGCTGTGCACCCGTATCCCACGGACGATGCAGGATGCCAATGCTGCGGTACAGCGGCTTGGAGAAGAGGTTAGAATGGTCTGGGTAGTCGAAGTGTTGCAGGATGAGATAGGGGTTTGGAAGGGAACAAGGGGCGATAGAAAAGGGAGGGAGCAGTTATGGACAGCAGTAGATGTTGAGCAAGCAAGAGTCAAGCCAGCGTTTGTATGAGAGAGTGGAACGTTCCATCACAAGGTCGCATTTACAATTCAGATGCTCGCCGCGAGTAGGTAGATTACGCGCAATTATCAACGTCCACCCATTAATTCACTACGCTCCATCACAATGCCCCCAAGCTCCATGCCAACATCCAATCGCTTATCCTTCCAGAGTACAAGCTCGCTAACCCTTCTGTCTCTTGTCTGACATGCAGCATCTCTCTCACCTCATCTCATCTTGCTCGTCCGCCTACCACTCAGCTTCAATTCACTCCACTCCCATACTCAACACCTCTACACCTACCCCTATCCGGTCGTTCGACGTGCTCTGTAGTCCGACACCGACCTCGCTCCTTGAAGCTAGGGAGTTGCTTGACCGCTGATGAGACGTCGTAACGTCCCAGACGCAGTTCAGCCCTATCTTCACATCGCCCAGCCAGGGAACGACAAGCGAGGCCCCATGCCATGACTCTCCCCTGAGCATCTAGCGCCCGGCAATGGCTCACGCCATAGTACTCGGGTGCCGCCAAATAATACAAAAAATCTTTCCAGAAAATACTCCATTTGCGTACGGGCCGGGCTGTGACTATTGCTATGAGCCGAGCAACTCCGACTTACGGTTGCTCTTCCAAAAGTCAATAGCCTCGACCACGTCGTCTCCCTTTTCGTCCTCGTGTGCGAATAGAATCTATACATGATTAGCATAGTTGGTAGTGTCAACGGCTTTCTACTCACCTCATGTGTGCTGCTGTGAAGCATCCGAATATTCTTGCGAGGTACAATATGAACCGCACCGTTCTCCATGTTGCGCAACTCGATAAAGTTGGGCTCAAAGGCAAGGATCCATGGGTAGCTGAGGGCAAAGTTCTGAGGCGTACCCTCCCAGTCGATTCGCCATTCTGGTCGAGCTCGCCATCCGTTGCGATTAACGAAGAATGAAAACTCGGAGTAGTTGAGGAGGAACTCGCCGTTGAGACGTTCAATGTGGATCGGCTTGACCCCTTCCTTGCGATTAACAAAGTCGAGTGACGTGTCTGCTTGGTCAAGCAGCGACTGCGTCTCAAGTGTCTCCAGAGAAACTACCTCGAAGCCTCTGGCGCAGGCGACGCACAACTTGGACTTAAGGAAGTGCACCGACGACGATTCAGTAGGAATGTAGAATTCCTTGAACGGCTTCAGCTCGTCGTGTCCTCCGCTCATGAACTTGCTGATACCCTTCTGCTTCTTGGCCTTGGTCATGGCATCATTGGGCTCAAACACCTTGATCGTGGTTGACAGAGCCGACGACTTGACACAGCACACCAGGTGCCTACCCAGGCAGATGCCAGTCTTGAAGAAACTGCAGTGGTTCTGGATCTTCTTAGGTCTCCTCACCGTCGCCGGCTCGTCAGGGTTGAGAGCTGACACTGGGTACGACTGTAGCGTCTTGTTGGATAAGACCAAGAGCAGCTGATACTCCTCTAGGATGTCAATCTGAGTGACAGTGGTCGTCTCCAGAACTCTCCTGGGTACCTGATCCTTGACCTTTCGATCAGATACGTAAACACCATTGTCCGTACCATACAACAACTTGCGACCGCCATCTGCCACTGGTTAGCTAGCCATTTCCTCAACAACCCCCAAGTCGACTTACCAAAGGGCGTGACGCAGTTGACACGGTTCGTGCCAGCAAAGAACTTGCTCGTAATGGTCGTCGTGTTGAAAAAGTCGGCTCTTGATCGGAGGCGTTCTTGGGCGTTGTGGATGAACTCGAGCCACTTCTGTCGAGCTGCCTGGTTCGCTGCGTATAACGTCAACTCGTACCCTGCTTTGCCCAAATGGCGGAACGTGATCGGCCAGCCGTCCTTCTTTGCTGTATCATTGGCATTGGCCCGGATCGAAGGGATCAAGCTCGACGAGGATCGCTTCATATTGCCGTCCTTGGGGATCACCTCATCCATTTCCCTAATCGCAAGAAGTTCCAGGGGAATTGGACGACGGTACGCCTTGATCTCCTCATTCTTTCCCGTCTGCTTGATACGCACCAGCAGAACCGCGTGGTCAAACAGGAAGGCCGTAATCTCTGCAGGATCCGTGGGCGACTTCTTGAACTGGCACTTAAACACCATCTCACGGCCTTCCTCAGTCAGTCGAAGGTCCACCTTCTCATTGGCCCTGAAGCGAAGCTGCTCATGAAGCCTCCTCAGGTTAAATCGGTTCTCAGCCTTTCCAGATTCCGCGTTGACTCTGCCCAGGATGTCTCGAATCATGGTTAGGACCTTGGGGATATCTTCCTTATCGGGGTTACCATCCTCCGTGTATTTCAGCACATTCTCCAGAAGTAGGGGGTATCGAGCTAGACGCGTCGTAGGCTTGGTTAAGTAACCGTTCAGCTCCAGCTTTCTCGATTCCTTGCGCCGCTCGATCTCGTCCACGAACTTGGCAAAGTACGAGTTCACCGATCTTTCATTTTCAAACTCGAACTTTCCTTCCAGCTGCTTGGAACCGTACAGAATGAAGGGCTCAAACTGTGGAACGTACTCCAAAAAGATGTCTCCAATGTTGTGGACGATGGGCTCCTTCTGCTGTCGAGTTGTCAAACCAGAAGCAAACCGCGAGCTGACAGTGTGAATACTCGGGTGGTCGATAATGTTGCTAAAGATGCCCTTGACCACCTTTTCACGGCGCTGGATCGGCACCGGCGAGGCCTTTGATCGCAAAGGCAAGATCCAAAAGTCTCGAAGATATTCCAAATCCTTGACAAAGTCTCGCTCGGTGTAGCAGATCTCCGAAATGACCTCCTGTCTCTTCTTCTCTCGCTCTCCAACCTTCTCGGCAACCTCCTTGGGAACCGAGTTGATCCAGAGCTTCTGCTCGTCCGTCTGGTCGGCCTCGTCGTCGTTGACGTTGGCTGCATCCTCCTTCCGCAGGCCAGGGTTAATCTTCAGGTTCAGCCTAGAAACCTGCTCCAGTCGCCGAGGACAGGCGATGGAGTAACACAGCTGATCCCTGGTACAGGTCGGAGAGTAACATTCAGACAAGAGCACAAAGACGCCATTGACCGCAGGCTTTTCCTCTGGCTCATCCATCAGGGTCTCCCTAAACTGGTACATTTCCGACTGAGAGTCTCGCAACCGGTGTTCGTATGTAACATCGTGGAAGAACTTTTGGGCATCCAGCGCTCGCCAAGAAGCAGGGCAAGGTTTCGATCTGTGGTTCTGATGATGTATGACAAGACGTCGACGGCTCTGAACCGCTGAAAGCGTTCTTGTACGTCAGCTCGTTCTTGGTGCGGTCACCCGTGATGATCTTTCGGCGGAAGCATTCTGCGACTCGTGACAGCAGAGCTGGGTAAACGAGGGGCGGTCGGATCTTCGTCGCGGTCGGCGGACGTTCGCTCTCGATCGACTTGCTTCTAGAAGGCCGATGGACAAGAGTCGAGGCGTCAGACTCGGAGGGAGTGATGGTCGGAGCTATGGTGGAGGCCATGGACATTGTCCTGCTGTGATCGCCAGTGCTGGAAGAGACCATGCTGGCAGTACGGGTCTGTGCTCCTGGGGCCTGAGGGTGCGAATTGGAGTATCCGTTGGTGGCCGGTAGTTCTCCTGGTGCTCGTCGGTTGGGGATAACTCGGCCGCTCATTGTCTGGTGGGCGTCGCCCAGAGGGTGATAGTTGCCAGTCAAGGACATGGCACGATCTTCGTGACGCTCAGGCACAACCCGCCCTTGAGCTGTCGTCCTCGCCGAGTTTTGGTGCGAGTAGGGAGCCTGTCGGAAGTGATTCGCGGACTGCTGGTATGAGCTGGGAGGAGGATGATACATTGGTTGTCGGGGAGCAGAGGCAAGAGATTGAGAGCGATAAGGATCACTGTTCATGGCAGGGCCCGGCCCTGGCCCTCCCTGATAAAAGCGCTGTGCCGGTGTCCTTGCTCCCGCAGCTTGAGATGGCGGCGGGCCTCTATGCTCCATACGCGGAGGTGCCGGCCCTCCGGGACCAGGATAGGGACGCCTCTGTTGCTGTTGCTGCATGTAGTGGGGCGGTATCTGCTGGCCGCCCGACGCTGAGCGTTGACCGGCATAGTATCCATTCCCCATGCTGTTGCTGTCCATTGTGCGAGTCCTGCCGGAGTCACGATCGCCGTACTGACCCGGAGGAGGACGGGGCGGCGGCTGCCGCTGCATGCTCGACATGGACGACATGGTCTGGGTGCGACCGTCCATCATGGGCGGAGGCATGCCGGACGACGAGGTCATGGTCTGTGATCTCCCTGGCGGGGGAGCGGCACCGAAGATGTTGGAGAAAGCGGCATCTCGCTGGTAGTTGTTCTCTTCGCCGTAGCCCCGTTGTTGTGGCGGCCGTTGAGGAGCTCCCCGAGGATCGTAACCGTAGTTGGACATGTTGACGGATAATTTGCCTGTGCATTGACGCAGTCAGGAGAGGAAACGGACGCGGATAGGGAACGTGGGTGGAAAAGGCAACGAACCGTTTTTGCAGCCGTCTGATGCTGGAGTCCGTTATCAAGCGGATCAACAGGCGACGTCGACGGATGCGCCGCCGTCAGTCGACGCCAACACGGCCCCTTTGATGATACCGTCGATGCAGATGCGTGGGCCAGGAGTCGTCCGTCTACTGGCGTCGCAGATGCCCTCGCGAGGCCGCGCCCGTTGGGGTGGGAGTCGTGAGTCTCAGCAAGATTCGGGGCTACTTCTGCCCAAGCAGCAGTCGGCTTTGCGAGTTTGGGCTCAACGGGTTCGAGGGGGCGCTGGGGGAGGCGGCCGGATGAGCAAAATGCCAAACCTGGGGCCTCAGTCCGGGGGTTCGTCGGCCGATATAGGGCGACGATAAAGATATCGCGGGCAATGGACGATCGCCGTTTCGACGTCTTGGTGACCCTCTGGTGATGGACTTTTGAGGGGGTTGCAGGTTCACGATCCACGCACTCTGGTGCTTCGGAGGTAGGTCGAGGTATGGAGGTAAGGTAAGGTAGCAGCAGCAAGTAGTAAGTAGGTAAGTGGGCAAGTGGACCCGGGGCAGCAGTGTCCACGTCCGTCCACGTCTTCTTCAGGTACCAGCACCAGCAAGCGTGCTACTGTACGTACAGCGGGCAGGTCCAGTGGCAGTGGACAGCGCGAGCAGGGCAGGGCAGGGAGCCAACAGCGGATAAGCCAGGGCAAGTCAGTGCTAGATCCACCGTAAACCCACCTGTCTGATGGCGGTCTCTTGGTGGCCTCTTGAGCGTGGTGGGTGACTAGGACTGGGGCGGCGCAATCCAATGTAATGTGGGCGCGCGCCGCGATGGATGGGCAGTTATTTAGTACAAAGTAAGGGGACCAAGGATGCTGGGGTAGCAGTGTAAGAGAGCATGGATGTTGCACCGACGGCACGACGAGGGTGTTAGGTTGCTGCCCAGGAGCGGTCCTTGCCAACAGTCCCTCCCATCATTGAGAGCTGCCAGAGACCACTGTCTGTAATAGGTAACGTCGTGACCGTCCTCTCGTGATCCTGAGGCCTCTTTCTCATCCCCGTCCGTTCACGTGTGTATCTTTGATTGCGCTGGGCTGAGCAACTTCGGTGCGCTTTGTCTTGGGGCGTACCGAGGAGGAGTAGCTGGCTCGATAAACTCTCCACGGGAATCACGGCAATTCAGGTAGCAAGGGGACAAGGCGCTGGCTGTAGGCAGGTCGGTATTGTACCGTACGTGAGTGTGAGTGAACCTCCTTGCTGGGGATGGAGGGTCGCTCACCAAGGGCCAAGGGGCACGCTAGCAACCGTTGATTCCCTCTTTTCTGCCGCTACGTGCATCCTTCCTCTCTGCCTCTATCTGTCGTCCGTACGTCCTATGTGTTGTTTTATCTTGGCTTTAACCAAGGCGGTGAAGGCAGCCGCTGAACGAGCAAACCTCGTCGCCTCTCCCAATGTCTTATACACATCTTATTCGAGTTCCAAAAAGGAACCCGTCCCTGCCCGAGGCCTTAAAATCAGGTACCGCCGGCTGCCCCGGGTCATCAACTTGCCTATGAGGAGAGGCCAAGCGGACCAGGCGAACCATGCGGCGAGGTGACCACCCGCTAACAGGCCACCCTGGAAACGGACCGTCAGTCAAGATAAAAATAGCGATTGCCAGATATAAAAAGATGAATTGCTGAAGGAGGCATCCATCTATCATCATGGCATTGGCAGCGGCAGTCAATCTCCCACTCAGACGGATTGAAATTGCAGGTGTTAATAACTGCAAGGCACTAGTCGTGGACAGGGGGTTGCTTGAAGTTTAGAGCCGGCCTTGGCACTTGATCAATGTCACGTGATTAAGCGTGGAGGCTGTCGGTCCGTGATTGGCTGCGCCAGCTTAGCCCAGAGTGGCTTTCCACCTCAGCTCCCAACTCTCTCTGGTAGCCTTGAGGTAGGAGGCTACATCATCAACAAGCTCCCAACGTGAACCGAAAATCGTCAAAGCTGCCCTTGTCCCCGAGCTCCTCCGACGGCCGCGCTCCTTCAACATGGCAGAATCAGAGCTCGCCCCCAAGTTCGCCCCCTTCATTGGGATGGTAAGTGTCGCGCTGAGGACGACTTCAAGGGGGGACGCGAATGCTGATGCAGCGACTGGCAGGCCGGTATTGCAGCTGCAATGATCTTTGGATGTACGGTGTTTCCTCTACGCGACGCGATATCATCGAGCCCGATTGCTGAACGAATCTGATAGGTATTGGCGCTGCATATGGCACAGCCAAGTCCGGTATTGGCATTGCTGGTGTCGGTACATTTCGACCAGACCTCATCATGAAGGTATCAACCATCGAGTCTCGAATACGCCATGCTCATTATCTGACGGTCGCTCTAGTGTCTCATCCCCGTCGTCATGTCCGGTATCATTGCCGTATACTCGCTCGTCATCTCCGTCCTCATCGCTGAGGATCTGGACCCGTCCAAGAACTACAGCTTGTTTTCGTACGTCGTCGATAACGTCCGGCTAGGCAGGAATACTGATTAACGATACTAGGGGCTTTATGCATCTTGGATGCGGTATCGCAGTCGGCATGACAGGTCTTGCTGCTGGTTACTGCATCGGAATTGTTGGTGACAGTGGTGTTCGTGCTTATATGGAGCAGTCCAGGATCTTTGTTGGCATGGTCCTGATCCTGATTTTCGGCGAAGTTCTTGGTCTTTACGGGTATGTATTTCATCAGCAGGCACATGACGTCGTCCACAAGCTGACCCAGACTACAGTCTCATTGTTGCCCTTATCCTCAACACCAAGAGCAAGGGTTAAGCGGACCAGCTCGAACCCACAACACCCTATTTATCCAACCCATCAGGAGAGTTCGACGTGTACGTTGAGGATGTCGGGACTGCCACAAGGTTACAGAGGCACGTCTTTGTATGTACATCGGCATGGCGTTTATGGAACGTTTAAACGTGTATTTTTCAATCAGGTAGAGGACAGGCGGAGAAATTGACGGTATTTAGCATCAGCAAGCACAGTGTCAAGACCTGCATGACATGTTTGTGTGTGAGACCCTGGTTTTGTTTGAAAATCCATTTGGTTGAGCTACCTAATTGTTCCAGCCTATCGAAAGCCTCGAAGCCCTATTGTGTGGAATGAGTGACAAAGAAGAAGAAGAGGAAATGCCTGCGACGATCCCATTTACGCCGTCATTTGGAGCTCATAATCAAAAGCCAGAGAACCCTGTGTTCCCATGCATGTCATGCGTCATCCAGGACCCAATCTAGATGATCAAACGCCGAGGAAAATGCGGCAATGTCGTTTCAGATGCAACCGGCAAACGTCGACTCCGACACAGCAGCAGCGTCCCAGCGCAGCGAGAAGAGAAGAAGACGATAATCATGAGACCCGTGGAAGGAAGGGAAGATACCTAACATGAGGAAAGATGCCAAGGGAAAGATGAGAGAGAGAGATAAGTCGAAGTCACATCAAACGGCGACCACCGATACGGCGCAGGAGCTTTTTACGGCTTCCCACCTCCACGTCACGGCGGAACCTGGTCCAGTTCCGCTCTCGCTCGTCCGAGTCCTTCATTCGAGCTATTTGAGTGTCAGTATCCGCAACTTGCTGCGAGATGTCTCCTCCTGATCTCACCTAAGAACCAGTCCCACTGGCGGTCCTCGCGCAAAAGGATGTCGTCTCCCGACTCGCGCGCGATCCTCTCCTGGCGTGCCCTCGCCGCGGCGACTTCACCAACCAAGTACGGATCTTCCAGAGGCCGGCTGGTATTTCTCTCCTGCTGGTCTTGCTCGGTGAGGTCGGTCATGACTCGACGAAGGCTGTCCACTGGATCGCGCGTCTGAGCAGTCATCCGACGCTGAGCAACATTATGGTAGTGTCGAGCAGCAGGGTTGCTGGTGACCGAGGACCATGTTGCGATGCGGAAGTTGTTCAGGTTCGGCACGGATCGCAGAGGAGCAGCGGGCACAGGAGGGAGGCCGATCGTCCGCTGACGGTTGGTGGGAGTAGAGGTTCCGCTGCTATGAGGAACGAGAGACGTTGTTCGGGGTGCGGCTGTATTTCTGACTGGGGGAGAATACGGCGGTACAGCCTCGGGAAACGGGTTGATCGAGTGGTAAGAGGGCGCTTCCGAAACTGAGGCACACCAGAATCAGCTCCCGGTCTCGTGCAGGGCTTCCCAGTAACTTTGAGCTACGCATAGGTATGTGGTTTATGGCAGCCTGTGTAAAAACGCCTCAACACTTACCATAAGAAGGCGCAGCAGAGCGAATGGAGGCCGTTTCAAAGTCGTCACGGCTGTAGCGCGACGTAGCGATAGCACCCGTCATGATGGTAGAAGCCGGAAGGGACACGGTCGAGAAAGCGGAAGGGGGGCAGTACAAGCCAGCTCGAGCATCTGTCCCAAGAAAGGTTGTCGAGAGACTGAAGTTGAGTATAAGTACCGAGACAACAGGAGGATCACACGGCGAGCGGCTGGGACGCTTTAAGGGTCCGTGAATAGTCAGAGGGTGAGTTGAGTGAGACCTGTCAGAGTTGCGGGAACCAGGAATGATAGCCTCTTTTGTTCTGGCCCAAGGTAAGACAGGAGGGTCAGGATACCCAGCTGTTTAATGCACAGCCGCGGATAAACATGCATGCATGCAGCTCAGGGAGGCAGCAGATGGTGGGCAGCAAGCGACCTGGAGAAGCACCAAGTCGGCAAGTATGGAGTACACGGCATGGGCTGGGAAACCCAGTACTTCGGACAAGTTCCAAGTTCAAGGCCAACCCAGGTCTAGCCTGGGCATCCGTAACCCATCGTGGCGTGGGAGCCATGGCGTGGAGGTCGGAGGGGGTTGAGATGCGGGGACACGTGAGAGCAGACACGACGATGATGCTGTGGACGACAACACCATGACGCGCCGCCCAAGACATGAACCAAACTTTGCTCCCTCCTTGGATCCTGTTTAACAGGTTTGTTATCTACGCCCGTTTGTGTCACGAGCGCTGTGTCTCTCTCCTTGGCGACAGTATCTACACAGCGGCGACGACTCAGGCCTCCAAACTAGTCGGTTGGTAGACATGTGCTGTACGTTAGCATCCTCTCGGGCAACCCTCAGGGCTTCCCCTGACCGGGCGTTTTCCCGAGTTGGAATGACGAGCTTCCACGGAGGCTTCTACACGGCGATAGCGGGGTATCACAAGTGGTTTTCCGGGTCTCGAGGGACCACCCGCCAGTGTTTCTGCCCGCTGTGAATGGCGGGGTTCTGGCCGCGGTGGATCATATTGATCGGGCTGTGTGCGCAGGGGGGAGGGGGCAGCATGGAGTTGTCGTGGTGGGGAGGTCGAGAAGCCCAGGGCGGCCAATCGATAAGACGTCGACGGCCCTTTGAGGGAGGCCCTGTCCACCACGGACGGCGTGGACGGATGTTGAATCCGGTTTGTTGGCGAGCCTAGACTTGGCGGTGTTTGGAGCCCAAATGCTGGCAGGTTTGTGGTCGACTTGTGGGGTCTCTATGATGCAGTTTATGCCGAGATGGTCTCGCTAATCCTGCTTTTATATCCGTTTTCTGCCGTCGTCGTACATGGCGAGAAGAAGCAGCTCCTTGGCTGACCATGCCGAGCAAGCTTCTTCATCGTCGCTGATCGCCCCTAACCTCCGTGAGCCGCGTGGTCGGGCCGGCCTATGATGCAACACTTGATAGACCTTTTGGGTGTAAAGAGGATGCGCTATGTGACACCCAAATCATCCTTGCGCAACACCATCAGCCCAGGCCCGACTTGGCAACCCCTCCCCCCACATGTCGCCCTCGGGATGGCGGATCTGGAAGATGTGGTGTCGTGCTCTCTGCGCTCTAACTCAGTTGATGGGCTTGTTGTAAGCTTCCGCGCCAGCCATTGGTACTTTGGGCATTTGGGCTTGCGCCTACTCGAGCAATGACCGCCAGATCGAAAGGGTGGGCTGGAGAGATCACCAGATAACTGGGACGTTGAACTTGTGACTTGTATGCGTTGCAGATGCAGGAACCACTTGCGGGAACGTTGTGAACCATCTCGAGATCCCTATCTCAGAACATCAGCCGCCACAGCCTACGGTAATCTTTTCCCGCTCCCGAGTCATTGCGAGAAACCAAGTCGATCAACCGCATTCCTCCAGAACGGAGAGTTTGGCTGGGCTCGGCACAAATTAATAACTCAGGGACGAGCCCTCATGGAACATGGAGCGGCTTCCAGACCGCCCCGCCGAACTGGTGGGATGGTTCATATTGAAACTGAACCAACCTCCCCCATGAGTATCTGCTCGACCCGTCACAAATAGCATGCTGCGCTTTGGTCGAGGGCGGTGAGAGTGCTCTGCTGACATGCGTCAAAGTTGCATGCCATGTCTCGCTCTGAAGGCGCCATATGGAACGGTGCTTTGGACCCTTGAAGTCGAAATGGTGCTCGGCCGGGGTATTTTGCACTTGTTTCTGGAAGGTGACCGGAAATGCCCGCATCTGTGCCGAGGCCAAGACCTCGGGACCATTTGTTTCTTGATAAGGTTACGTGGCGGCCTCGGGGCAGGACGAATGTTAAGGCCTGCGTGTCTTGCAGACGATTAGTTAACCAACGGCGCCCGGGCCATATTTGTTGGGGTCTTGGAGAGATCCTGACTTGTCTCGTGGACGTGTGCGTTGCTGTTAGGCCTGAGTACATGCAGACGAACGGACCTCTTTAGGCTTACTGCCAGGTCAGGCGACAGTATTTGTGGCATTTCTGAAGAGATTAGAGCCATGTGAGTTGAATGTAACGAAAGCACACTAGGTTTCGCACTATGATATGCTCATGGCTCTTTCCGTATCAACTCTTTCCAAATGATGTTGCCATGGACGCTGTGTGCGAAGTGAGGTGAGCGGGGAAGCATGGGGGACGTTTGCAAGGAATTAGGTATGGATGTAAGCAAGGTAGACAAGTTGGTAAGGAAAGCATCAGCAGTCGGGTAGGCATTTCCCAAATATGAAGAAATCTACGGGCTCTGTAACTCCCCTTCCTCATACATATCTTCCCAGCTGGGCAGGTAGGTAGGTATAGTCCAGCGTCTTTACACAAGGTATAGAGTACGAAGGGTGAAGACACTACTCAACTGGATTTGAAAGCAACAGGATATCAAGCAAAGAGCTACTATGTCTTGGCAAGGTAGGAAACTCCCTAAATTCCTTCTCGGTGTAGTTTTAGCCGAGATTCGGATTGCGATACACACTTTACCCGTTGATACGTGAACTTCATAGTGGGATGCTGTTCTGAAGTCAGATGGTCCGTGCACTGAACAAACTGCCCCGCGAAGCCCAAGCCCGTTCTGTGTCTGAGGGTGTTAATTGAGGTACGTACTCTATACTTCTACGCGTCTTCTATCAGTTTTACGCGACCTCCATGCCTACCGGTGCTCTTTGTTCCACCTTCGCTACCGTCTACTATCAGCGTGATAGTATCTTCACGCCTCTCCATTGAAAGACGAAAAAGCTGAGAGGGCCATGAACCGATTTATACTCCGGTAGATTTGCAATAGAAAAGCTCAAGAGCTAACATCCACGCTCCGATGCCCACCCGCCAACAAGACTCCTCTGAGGAGGAGTCGCATTCGCGATCGCCAACGCCTTCATCACGAGCTACACCAGCACATCGCAGTCTGGCGATGCGAGAACGAGAGAACATGCGCAGTGCATCTGCCTCTAAGAGAAAGCGCGCCGACACGAGAACTGGCGAATCCTCAAATTTCCGAAGGAGGACGGTAGAGCCATCGGCAGATAGCGACGATGACGGAGACGACGTGTACGATCCTGACCAGCCATTGGAAGAGCGTCGCAAGGTCCAGCAGGGCTTCAGAGACTTGCTTCGTGAGGTGACGGAGAATACCGAGGAATATCTACAATCCGACTCGCGAGGACTACACGATGCTATTCTCCGAGCGGATGAGCTGTCCAAGAAAGTACGACAAACCACCGAGGCAACGATTGATTCACGGCTTCTTGTCAGCACTACCGACTTGTCATATCGAAAGACCCTACGGCTAACCCAGGGCAGCCTTTCCCAAGGCCTTGACGTGGACGAGTTTGTGTCAAAGTGTATCACCTACATGAGACAAGGCCGTGGCATCATCGATGACAATGCGCCAGAATTGTCGAGTACTCAGCGGCAACGAAGAAGGCCTACCAGAGGGGATGAGGATGGCGAGGACGATGTTGGCGACGATGGCGATATGATGAACTGGCCTCATCTTGGCCGTTTCGCTTCATTGCCCTACATCCGCCGGCCAGCTCTCCCTGGGTTCCTCCTTGGTCCACTCTCAGTTGAGAAGAAGGCTCGCAAGATTACGAAACGAAGCGCGCCTTTCCGACCCAACAACTTGACAGAGACTCGCCCAGAGGTGTTGAACGTTGAGGATTTGGCCAAGAGAGAAAATGATCTCACTGCAATCTGCGGCAAGATCCTCCATCAACTACAGAACATCCAAGCGGATATTCAACAAACTGTGATGGACCTCATCGATGATGACATGGACGAGGACGAGAAGACTAGGATCATGCACAATCATGGCCTTCGAAGCACTGGCGGTATCGATCTGATGCGGTTCGTTGTGAATCCCAAGTCGTTCGGGCAGACAATAGAGAATATGTTCTATGTCAGTTTCCTCATTCGAGATGGGAGGGTCGAGATCGATTTTGATGAATTCGGCCTCCCAGCCCTAGGTGAGTTTGCCTGTCACGGAAATCCTCCAATAACAACTAACACGAATTGCAGCCCCGGTGGATAGAGAAGTTGAAGAAGAAGAGCCCACGCGCCACGGCGCCGCGAAGCACCAAGCGATTCTTTCAATGGACATGGAGACTTGGCGTGATATCATTGACACATTCGGCCTTCAAGAACCAATGATTGCACATAGGAAAGAAGCGACGAACACAGGCCCCGGAGCGCGGGGTTGGTACAGCTGAGGGATGAGCAGCTACTCCAGCTAAGACGAATCGAGCCTCGATAACTCGAATCGTATTGTCATGAAAACCTTGATACCCTTGTTGCCCTCGGTGGGCAGCATCTCGGAGAAGGCGATGTTTGGCTTGTGCACAGCCTGCTGTCGCACCAGAGAGGCGCATCTTCTTTGTTCTCATCACCCCCTACTTGTGGATACAATAAGGAGGGAGGTGTGTCTGATCCATGTTTGACCAAGGCGTGTTTCTTTGACAGAGAAGGCTTGCAGTTAGAGAGGAGGCACACTTTATTTTTGGCGCACGGGGTTCAACATGAAAGGAATCTGGAGTCAAAGAAACTGTATAGACAAAGACCTTCCCTTGCATGAGCATCTCGGTCACAGGGAATCTCGTTGAGGTGAATGTCAGTGGACTTTCTCCTTCAAAAGAGGGGGGCTTCTCGTCTTGACCAAGATGATCTTGAACATTTCAAGACTCAATTTTTCTCATAACGCCTCACCAACCCAGAAAACACCTTTACTACTTTTTTACTGCCGATCTACCTTCTGAGATACTGACTATCTTGCAATTCTCTTGTATTTTTCGTCACAATGCGCCCCAAAGGAGACCGACACGAGGGTGAACCGGAGGAGGAGCTCCCCGCTGTACAAGCCAGAAAACCAGACAATCTTCTCACGGAACCCTTTATGCGGCAAGTCGATACCCAGCTGAAACAAACACTTGCTAGGCTCAAGGGGACGAAGAAGGGCACCCTATCCAAGCTGGGTCAACAGGTCGAGAGTATTCTTCATGACGCGACGCCTGAGAGTCGCGATGAGGTCCGCAAATCCTTGGAGGTGATGCAACATGTCACCGAACAATATATCGAAGCAGTTTTTGAGGAGGCCGTCGACGCCTCGCGAAGCAACTCCCAGTCCTTTCAGGATATCCTGATTGAGCTGGATTCTGAAATGAATAACCGACATGAAAGGGAGATGGCAGCGCTCGAGAAGACGCTGGGGGAGGCCCAACAGACAGACGCAGTTTTCGGCGAGCCGACTACCAAGCCTCAAGCCGGTCGCCGAGGCCGTGGCGCGCCTACCATGCCCTCCCGTACCAGCACTGCTGGTAGCTCTGATAAAGCCTTTACAGACTTCTTTGATGGCGCAAACCAACCCAGAACATCGGCATGGCAAAGTCCCCGTCGGCCCCCCAAACCAACCGCAAGGGGCAGTTTCAAGTCGTCGCAAGGCCAGAACAAGAACAAGAAGTTTTCGACCACGTGGGACAGGGGAGGAAGACGTCAGGACAGTGTCGATTCGCCGGGGATTGGAAGCGAGTCCGAATCCAAGACTGAAGTGCCGCTCGAGGCCGAGGATCTCAAGTCTACCGATTACGAGGGTCTGGACCCGATGATGCGAAGCCTCCTAGAGGCCGGGGAGGATCTTCATAAGGAGTTCAAGAAGGACGCCAGCAAAGCCGGTACCGAAGAGTGGCAGACCGAAATGGAACACGCCGAACTTCAGGAACAGCTTAACCAAGCTCTGTTGGAATACAACAAGCAAAAGGGCATGGTGGTGCAGAAAGACCAGTTGATCAACGGACTCAGGGAGGAGATCACCACGCTCAAGAACAGCAACCTAGATCTCATCGCGAGCCTAGAATCCATGGGCCGGACCCCCAGCGCAGGCGGCGCTGGCACTCCCATCGCAAGTCAAATTGGTCGCTTCCAATCTGTAACATCCTTTCCTTTCAACAGCGCTGGTGGCTCTCCTGGCACTAGCAATGTGGCCTGGCTCAGCATGTGGCTTCCCAAGGCCGTTCAACTGCAGATGGAGACAGCCAAGTCAGCCATTAAACGCTGCACCGCCGAGGAGGCTTCTTGCGCTGAGAAGATGTTGCAACTCGGTGGCGGTAGGCAGACAAGCAGGGAGAGGGACTGTCTCACAGCCCGACGGAGCTCATCAGAGAAGCATCGTCAAGATTTCACCTTGATCATGGGCTTCTTGGAAGAGCTATCAGGCCACTCGAAGAAGAGTGAGGGCAATCTTGCGGATGAACTCTCGGGAATAGACTCGGCTGAGTCGATCAAGACTGTGAAAAAGATGCCAACTTCTGACCCCTCTAACTCAGGCGGCCAGACTCCCACTGATAATAGAAGCAGCAAGAACTCATCCTCTGGGTCTGTATTTTTTGAGTCTCAGGGCCGAGATGATTCGACATCGCCCAAGGAGTCTACCAACGAGGCCCATGGCCCCTCAAAATCACCCAAGAGGCAAGGCAGTACACCAAAGGTACCATCACCTCTTGCAAAATCCCACGCTCCTTCAGCAAGCGAGACTGCTCCCGAAGCAGGCAACGCTCCTCTTCCAGCAAGTAACGATACTCCCCAAACAAGCAACACTACTCCTCCAGCAAGTAACACTGCTGCCCGGGAAGTTCCCCCAGAAGGCAACAACAAGCAGGTGAGGGAACCAGAGAACCCTGAGATCGCAACGCAAAGGGCGGTCGAGACCATCGACTCGGGGGTGCTTGGGTTGTGGTCCTTCTTTGCCCATGTTGGCCTGGTTGCCATGACACATGCAGGAGCCTTTGTTCGCGTCAGCAAGTTCATCCTCAGCATCTTCACTTACATCATGAACCAGATCAGCAGGGTGGTACGTCTGATCTGGCCGTTTAGCCGTGCCGCAGAAGTGGAGGCGCTGGCACCAATCTTTCCCAAGCTGCCATCGCCCGAATGCTTCATCGTCGTCATGTACTACTGCTCGGCCTTTCTGACGTTCCAGGTGTACATGGCGACCCAGCGGGAGAGGCAGATCTGGTTCGAAGCCAACGGGCTGACGAGGAAGTACATGCTGGAGCGCAGCCGGAGTGAGAGTCTGTGGCTCATCTACGGGGTAGATGGGAACCTGATAGTGGGAAGGAAAGATATCGAGGACTCTTTGAAGCTGGTTTACTTGCTTGGGGTGAAGAGTGCGCAGCACTTGTATCGTTTAGCACAGGGCACGCCGCCTTGAGAGGGAGGAGGACGTGGGAACTGGGCCAACAGCGTTGTAGTTCCATGCATGTTTATTGATTGTATCTCGGTCATGTTTGGTGTTGATGTGTAGGTAGGAAATGACTATTTTGTTTGGTCTAGGTTAGTGATACTCAATACCTATGTTATCATTCATTCTTGGATAGGCACAACTAGGAATTGAATTTGGAATTGATGACCAGGGTTGATTGACAAATTATGCTTGATGATCCCTTATGCACCTTGTATCGGACCCGCCGCTTCTGCAGGTCCACCCGCTTACAACGGCGAATGTGCTGCGTATTACTCACATGCACTAATGTCAGTTTTTAGCTGATTTAAAATAATAATATTACGGAGTGTCCTTTTTATTTGGAATTGAAGCCGACAGCCACATCCGCATGGCACCATTTTACACATGAATCATGGCGCAGTAGCCCACTCGATTGGAGCAGTTAAATAACAAATCCCTCCGAGCCTCGGCAATTAGACAAATCAAGCCCGATGCCGGGGTGCCTGAATCGGCCGAGCCCGTGTCTTTCATCCCTGTTCTGAAAGCTCAAACGGGTTTAACTAGGCCGAAGAAACTTACCGCAGGTTTATTGATGTCATCACGAATCAACAATTTGCATTTGCCATTACCAAGCCCTTGCTTCTTTTCCTTCTCTTCTCTACTATCTTGTATCTTGTATCTGCCATGTTGCGTACCTCGGCGAGTCGGCCTCTGTATTTAAATACGTCTCGCCTCCCTGCTTTGCATAAATCCTTATCTTTACAGACACTGCAGCAACAACAACAGCCACCAACCATTCAGCCAGCGCCAAGCCTTGCATACAGCAGCCCATCATCTTCGGCTCGAGGTTCCAGCGTCTTCCATCTTCAGCCTTCGACTTCAATTAAAAGACCTAGAGTCATCCATCCCATCTCGACTTGTTCGCAAACACGCACCTTTACTCAGTCACGCCATACAGCAATACCCTCAACAGCCATGTCGTCAAAGCTCATCCCTTCAAAGCCTGAGGATGTCATGGTCATCCGCAACGTCACTCCCAACATTGCCACCTTTTCAGTGCCCTTTTCCCGCTATGGAAAGATCAAGATTGGCGGCCGGGGTACCTTGGTGAAGCTCACCTCGGGCAGCCTTGCCGTCTTCTCCCCCGTGGCCCTCACCGAGGCCGCCAAGGCCAAGGTCACAGAGATGGGCGGCGACGTCCGCTACATCGTCGCCCTCGATTTTGAGCACCACATCTTTGTCTCTGAGTGGGCAAAGGCGTACCCCTCTGCAAAGCTCATCGGCCCCGAGGGTCTCCCTGAGAAGCGCGCCAAGCAGCAGGACGATCCCAAGATCGGCAGCGAGGAGTTCGCCGTCGTCTTCAAGAAGGACAACAAGCGCGAGATCCGCATCGACCCCGAGTTCGACGCCGACTTTGACTACGAGTACGTCGATGGGCATGCCAACCTCGAGATCGTCTTCCTGTACAAGCCCGAGCGCGTCGTCATCCAGGCCGACCTGCTCTTCAACCTGCCGCCCACCGAGCAGTACAGCAAGGTGCCCGAGGCCGAGGTTCCTCAGGACGGCGCCATTGGCAAGGTCTTTGCCTGCGTGCAGAACCCTCGCGGTGACGTCAAGTGGCTGAGGCGTTTCAACTGGTACGTCGCATCCAAGGACAAGAACAGCTTCAACGAGAGCATGGGGCGCATTGCCCAGTGGGATTTCGTCACCATGATTCCCTGCCACGGAGATATCATGGAGGGCGACGGCAAGGAGATCTTTCAGAATGTGTTTGAGTGGCATCTCCATGGCCACAAGTGAGAAGTCACTATGAAGTATTGATGCATGATGTATTAGCATAGAGGAGTTGGACATGAGTATGTGTTTTGTTGATACCAGGACGAATGGGTTTAATGATGGGATATGAACTTGCAGATTGTTTACCTCAAAATGTTACCTAGGCGATAATTCCAATGACCTATCTATTTCAAGTCTTCATCTCAATGTGTCTGGCCAGCTCTAGATGACGTTTTGAGTTAACATCAATAACACTGTGGCCTCTCTCGATAGACAAGATGATAAATGTAGACAAATCTGATATATCAATTATGATGCTCGACTAACATTTTCAACGAGCTCCTCTGTACTCTTGCCGCTCTTTTTATCAGATTCTGTCAACACGCCCCCTTCAACATTGACGCTCCTCCTGACCATTATCCGGCCGAGTACGTTATGATGATTCTGCGGTGGCTTTAGAGACGACGTAACTGTAGATCTCGTTCTCACCCTCTCCAAACCCACCGCCTCAGGGCCTTCTATTGATTGCTTTTTGCCCTTTGCCGAGCGCTCAGGAGGCACCTCGACGAACCCAAACATTGGTGTTTGTCCCGAGTCTGCGGGTTCTCCGCCGTGTTGTAGAAACTCGATGAGTTTTCCTAACACGGCGAATTCAAGCTTGAGCTTGATCGAGTACATGACTACCTTGAGCCCCTGCTGCCATAGATAATGGCCCATGAACTCAATGACAAGCAATGCGATATCCATAATAACAATCAGAATGTTGATAACAAACAGTTGTCGCATGATACGGCGTGTACCTCCGAGTGCTGTCTTGAGGATATCAATGGTCTTCCAAAGGTATAGCCCAGAAATAATAAATTCTTGCACGCAGAAGCACGTCATGTGAACCTTTTCCAGGATATTGAAGATGGGATTGTAGCTGGCCCTCCCTTCCCGGGGACGATAGCTGACTGTGAATAGCAGGACGGTCATGGTGGTATGCCAGACGACAGCGTTGAAGATGATCATCCACTTGACGGCCAAGAGTATACGGTCGTTATCCAAGACCAGGTGGAGTCGAGAGTATAGGACCAATGCCTGCCCAGTTATCAAGAGCATCCAGCCAATATCATTGATGAGTATGCCGGCGACATCGCCGGCGAGGTCAAAGTAGTCGATTAGCCAGCCAACCGCATACGGGACCACGCCGAAAGATGCCACGAGGAGACTCCAAAAGTAGAGACCTCTGAACCGCTTAAAGGTCGTGAAGATGAGGGAGAGGAGTTCGATGCCATTGTATAGGGATACGGTCGTACATGTCTATGGAGACACCATTAGCTTGGGGACTAGGGAGACGGCGCAAGTGCCGCACAATAACCATTACTGCCTCTGGGGTATATCTCCCGTCAACTCTTCTAACAAGCTCGCCATCGCTATGGGTCGGAACGGGCATGCTTTTGCCTGCTTCAGGCGTAACAATTTCGCGTCATGGGCCGCTGCTGCGGTGGGGGAACACCCAAGTAAAAGGAGATGAAGAGTAGGAAAAGCAAGTCCTCACTCGTTGGACACAAGAGTCTGCTGGTGACGATCCCATGCTGCACGTGCCCTAGCTAGTCTCGCCAGGCAATCCGGGGTAGTTATGGGTCCGGGGAAGTGTGGGTAGACCGGGGGACCGGAGGAGGGACCATGGAAGCTAGGGCTATCATTTCAGCTGGAGCATGTCCTCGCTTCAAGATAATTGCTTCAAGATACAAGGTGGCTGCCCTTCCGAATTGCCACAAGGTTCCGGCCAACCGGTTTCGGGTCTAGCATTCCTTCAACAAGAAACGAGCGAGACGTTGAAGGTGAGGAGAATGTTTGGGGGGAATATTCCTGGCACAGCGTTGGATCCATCCATTCCAGCCCCGGCGAGTTTTTGCTGAAAATGGCTGCAACGGCAGTTGTGTGCCGTGAGTGGACAGCCTGGATGATTGCCAAGAACTCAGCTTTCAGCGCAATGCAAGGCACGTGAGATGCGCCCTGGGATCCATCAGGGGGTGATTTTTGATACGTGAATCCATTGATGTGAATATTGATGGATTGATCCCAGCTCACTCTATACCTAGGTAGCCTATGATGCAATGAGCATAGATGCTGTACTTGCCTAGGTCGTTCCTTTGTCCCTGATGAGTACCCTCTAACAGGCTCAATAGGTTGCTGGCAGGGTATGACCGGAACTTGGAGTATGCTTTTAAGTTCAGTATTATTGAATGACCTTGAAAAGGGCACTCAAGAGGTTATTCGGCCTTCCAATAATTATAAAATTTGAAGACACTTCCTGTCTTATTATGCAGCATGAAACTCAGACTGCTCAACTTGAGCTCTTTTCACTGCCCGTCTCATGACAGCCGCGCGTGATGGCCCGTGCACCACCTGCAACTCTTATCTTATCGCCATGCAGGCAGTGACCCGGAGCCATGAGCGCATCCATCTGCCATCTTTCATCCCAACTCAATCTTGACTTTAAGAACTCCACGCGCATTCTAACCTCGACTCTCTGTTTTCACAGCATGACTTGACCTATCATGTCTGAGTACGGCGCATGGACCCGTTCTCCTTTGCGGGCTCCAAGGATGTCCATCATCCTGTGAGCATTCGCATGTGCGACTCCCCCCTCCACAAACACTCCAGGACTTGGCTAACATGTGCGGTAGAATGAACCTTGAGGGCGAGGAGCCTCCATTCAAACCTTCGACTCTTCTCGAGAAACCCGAACTGCGACACGTCGGCTCCAACACGAGGTAGCATAGCCATATCCTACCGTTTGCGCATCCACTAACGTCAGCTTCTAGCTCCTACTCTGACCTCTACGTCACGGTTCAGGTTTGGGCCGGTTCCAAGCCCTTGACTGTACCCGTTCAGACCGCCTACAAGCCCTTCCGAACCGAGCGAAAGTATGATATCCCATAACCCGCTGCAGAGCGTTTATTGATTAATGGAATAGGTGGAACGAATGGCTTCAGCTACCCATCACATACGATTCCCTTCCACCCAACTCATGCTTGGCCATCACAGTATGGGACTTGTCGCCAACCGGTGGGACAGGAGCGCTTGGCCATGCTATTCCATTTGGCGGCACCACCTTGCCCATGTTCGACGAAGATAATCAAGCGCAAAAGGGTAGGCAGAAGTGCCTCGTTCACCGTCACAAGCACGCAGATGGTACGGACAACACAGCAACTCCCGCTCTAGCCTCAAATAAAAAGAGAACAACGTCTCGCAAGGGACCGCTTCCTCCTCTGGATAAAGATGCAGAGGAGCTGGACCGGATGGAGACTCTGTTCAAGAAGCATGAGATGGGCGAAATTCCCCGCGTCGACTGGCTAGACCAGATGGTGTTTCGCAGCTTTGAGAAGCGAGGCCTTCAAGCCGCAAAGTCATCTATGCAGATGCTCCAGCGACAGCGAGCCATCAACGGAGAGAACGACCTCAATGATCGAGATGATGAGAAAAGCGAGGATGGACGACCAGGCCCTTCGACGTTTCTTCTCAACGTGGAGCTGCCACGTTTCGATTTTCCCGTCGTCTTTGCCGACCACGAATACGACCCTCCCCCGATCTCGGCATTTCAGAATCTTTCAGTTTCCCAAGCTAGCATGGCTCATCGTCAGCCGCAGGTTCAGTATGGACCGGGAATTAACGCCCTCAGTGAAAGCTCATATGGGCTTGAGGGGCGGCTCATCAAGGTCTATGACCCGAGGCTGGCCATAGAGATAACCCGGCAGAGGCGAAGCATCGTCGATTGTTCCGAAGCTCTCACCGACATGGCATCCTCGACAAGGACCTGAAACCGAACGCCAAGGTTCGAGATGAGCTCAATCTCATCATGTCATATCCCCAACCCAAGTCCTTACACCAGAGGAGACAGATTTGGTGTGGAAATTCCGATATCATTTGACCAGAGATAAGAGAGCCTTGACCAAGTTTGTCAAGTCTGTCAACTGGAGCGACCAGAGTGAATCGAAGCAAGCAGTCCAGGTCCTTGGGCGGTGGACTGCGATCGACGTCGACGACGCTCTTGAGCTCCTTGGCCCGTCGTTTGACAACCCGGCAGTCCGGTCCTATGCCGTGGACCGACTACGCAAGTCAGACGATCAGGAACTGCTCCTATACCTTCTTCAGCTGGTGCAGGCTCTCAAATACGAGCATATCTCGACGGACTCGGACGAGGAGAGCAGCCATGATTCATCTTTGGCCCGCTTCTTGATTCAGCGTGCTGCGGCCAACTTTATGCTGGGAAACTATTTCCATTGGTATCTAATGGTGGAATGTGATGACCGCAGCCCTGAGCAGGGCGTTGATAACCGAAATATCTACCGAAAGGTTGCTTACGAGTTCATGACGGAGCTTGTCAAGCAGCCAGGCGGCGCAGAAACACGCAAAACTCTCCTGCGACAAGCCGAGCTGGTTGCCATCCTGTCTAGGATCGCACAAGAGGTCAAGACGTCAAATGACACGATAGCGAAGAAGGTGGACAAAGTCAAGCACTTCTTGGCAGATCCCAAGAACGAGCTGCTTACCTTTGATCCGCCCTTGCCGATGCCTCTCGATCCATCAATATTGATTATTGGCGTGGTACCAGATCAAACTCTGGTTTTCAAGTCTTCACTGAACCCGTTCAAGTGCACCTTCAAGACTACTACTGGAAGCACTTATCCCATCATCTTCAAGTTGGGTGATGATCTCAGACAAGATCAGCTCGTGATCCAAATCATCACACTGATGGATCAGCTTCTCCAGAAGGAGAACCTGGACCTCAAGTTGTCCCCTTACAAGATCCTAGCAACCAGCACATCAGCAGGCGCCTCGCAGTTTGTCCAGTCTGCAAGCTTATCCAGTATTGTCAACAAGTTCCGGCAAAACCCAGCGTTGGCCTACCTCAAGTATCATAACCCAGACGACAGGCAGCCTCTGGGTGTGCGACAAGAGACGCTGGACACTTATGTGAGATCCTGCGCGGGCTACTGTGTTATTACATATATCCTGGGTGTGGGTGATCGTCATCTCGAGAACCTGCTACTTGCACCCGACGGCCACTTCTTCCACGCTGACTTTGGTTTTATCCTTGGTCGAGATCCCAAACCCTTTGCGCCCCTGATGAAGCTTTCTAAAGAGATGGTGGACTGTATGGGCGGCGTGCAGTCAGAGCATTATCAGCAGTTCAAGCAATACTGCTTTCTGGCATACACGGCGTTGCGCAAGTCGTCAAACCTGATACTCAACCTCTTCAGCCTCATGGTGGACGCTAACATCCCAGATATCCGGCTGGAGCCAGACAAGGCTGTACTTAAGGTGCGGGAGCGGTTCCACCTGGAGCTTAGCGAGGAGGAGGCCCTCAGATATTTCGACCGGGTTATTGAGGATACGCTGACGGCGTATGCGCCTGTTGTGATTGACAAGCTGCACGAGTGGGCGCAAGCTTTTCGAGCATAGAAGTCTTGGTGACTGGTTGTGTCTAGTCACTTGGAGTTTTGGAGTATCTCACGAGACCATCGTTGGTCAAGATAGATTATGTAGTTAATTTTTACTGGGCTGCCACGCCGTTGGTGCTATATTCTGTCCAATTTATGTCTCTCCAAAGACAAAGACGCCCTTGCCATTACGGAATCCCTGAAGACCTTGCTGAACAGCGTTGCGAAGCGTCTCCTCCTCCGTCTCCCAGTCCCACTTGACCTCATCAATGGGAACATCACGGAACTGGCCTGCGCGGACGATATCAAGGATGTCGTTAATCATGTGCTTGCGACCAGCAGGGTCACGCTCGTTCCACTTGCTCAGCCAGAAGCCAATGAAGCGGATGTCCTTGAAGATGAGGAGACCGACAGGCAGGGACACGGGCTGCTTGGCCATACCACCATAGGTGACCATGCTGCCGCCCTCGCCGAGGGCCCGGGCAATTTGAGTGGCCGACTTGCCTCCGACGCAGTTGAGGCCAAGGCCGATCTCCTCGCGGCCACCTCGGGTGATTTCAGCGAGCTGATCCCTCCATTCACGGGAGAGGAACTTGGACTCAGTCACTACGATGTCGGCTCCAAGGTCCTGGAGCTCCTTGACGAGTGCCTCAGTCGCCTCGGGTGTATCGCGGTCACGAACGACGTTGATGCTCCTCAGACCCCAGCGCTTGCCGAACTGGATGGCTGCCCGACCAACGCCAGAGTTGGCGCCGTTCTGGATGAACCACTGTCCGCTGTTGACCTCAAGAGGACGCATGCCCAAGCCCGCCTTAGGACCGGCATTGGGGCCGTAGTGGCGCAAGATACGATAGGCCGTGCAAGGGTTCACACTGACAGTCGCGACCTGCGCAGGAGTCAAGCCCTCCTTTTCAATCTTGATAAACTTGTCGGCCTCGTCGACAGCGTGCGTCCTCCAGGTACCAAACTGGCCGATGGCGGGGATGACCCAGTCGCCCTTTTGCAGAGAAGAAGAGGGGGAACCGACTGACACAACCTCGAAGACGCCTTCATTGCCGGGGACGACAGAGGGTTCTGGTGTGCCAATTAGGGAGGTAAAGGGTGGCTTGGAGCCGTAGGTGCCCTGGACGGTGTTGATATCGGCGGGGTTGATGGGAGCGGCGAGGGATCGGACGAGGACCGAGTTGGAGGGGATGGAGGGGGAGATGGAGTGTCGGTGGAGTCTAGAGGCTGTCAGCGAGGGTACATGAGCAATAGGTGAGAGGAAGAACATACTGGAGCACATCAGAAGGCTCACCATACTTGGAGAAGACAAGCGCCTTTGCCTGAGTGTAGCCATAAGGACCCGACTTGTATCGCGCCGCAACGGTGGGTAGCCTCTGGAGCTTGGCCGAGGGACGAGCAAGGCCCGAAGCGAGGGGTCGAAGACGGAGACAATGCGAGCTCGCCATGATGGGCTGGAAAAATCAATTAATCGGAAGAGGATATAAATTGATTTGCTTGTCGGGCGTAGAAAGTCGCACAAACGTTTTTGAAACCTCGTTTTTTGCACCTCGAAAGAACCGAGCTTAAACGGGAGCTCTCGTTTGAATGACGTTGAAGAGGCGGAGGCACAGACCAATCAGAGCCCGCAATTAACCGGGGACGGCCATTCGGCGGCGATGGGGACCGAAGCATGCGGGAGATGGAGATGGGGGGATCCTCTTTGAGCGTGGCAAGTGGGGATGTCTAAATCGGGAAAACAGGGACGACGAGATGGGTAATTGTCCTGGTGAGATTGGGAATAGTGGCAAGAGTTTCACAAACTTGTATTTTCTTGTGGTGGGTTGCCTAAAGTCTCGAGCTTGTATCTTGTTTTTTTTTTCACCCAACCCTGAACTTCCGAGTTACTTTGGGTATAGCACCAGGAACGGTTGCACTAGAGATGCAACGCTACGATGATAAAAGGGGTAGACAATCTGTTCCTTTTCGAGGTACAGCGATCAATCATCTTGTGCTCTCGAGTAAGAAAGAAACAAAAAAGAAGTGTTTCCCATGCCAAGAAGGGAGGGTGGGATCTGATATGGAACCCATAGATGCAAGACAAGGCGTTGGAACATGTCTCAATCGATCACCTGCTGGCTTTCTGTCCCTGGTTTCCCCTGGAGACACGATCCTGTGTGCTGTGTTTGTTAGGAGAGCTTGATAATATAGCGCATGATGATATTAGATTGCTCTCGTGAGGATATAGTAGTCTATGCGGCACAGCATCTCTTACTAGTAAATTCTGGTAAGCTGCAATCAAAAGAGCCCAGGTGCAAAAAAATGCAAGCTCGCATGCCAAGTGCCTGCATGCGCCGTAGGTGGTTTGGTTGGTAGCACAGTTAGCATGTGAGATTTGATGTATGGCCCGGGAAGCTGGATCTCTCTGCTACAGGCCCGTTTTCTCCAGGGCTTTTATCCTCGAAAAGAGTCTGTCGTTGCTTTTTATCAGTCGACATTCGGCCCTGCGGTGGGAATCGAAAGATGGCTGCTGCGGCACACGTTTCTTCTTGTGTGGTTTTGGCGTGGACGTATGTGGCGTGGAGGGGTTGTATAAGGGAGAGAGAAGAGGAAGGGAGTTTGACCAGTGGAGGCGCATGTGAGATATAAACGTATGTACGTATGATGGACAGATGAAATTGTCTAAGCCATGAACGTCCTGAATTGTTTCCAATGCTGTTTATCTGCCTTGCGTCCATCCACCAGCCCCAGCCCGTGCCGTGCCGTGCTGGGACCTGACCCAACCCGACTGCATGAGGGGACCTACGGTACCTAGTTAGGTGCAGTGACAGCTGGGTAGGTACATGAAAAGTAATGGGCGGGACGGGAGGTGCCGCTTTGCCAGCCAGTCAAAGTCAGGTACCAGAGCTCTAGAGTTGGGTACCTGGGGCATGTCCAACTCTGGCCACCGCCTTTGTTGGCTCACCAGCTCACCCAGAAGACCTCGTGGCTCCAGTGCCCTCCAGCGGGGGTCCGCACCAGCCGGTGGGTTCGCTGCAGCTTCTCCAGGGGCAGGCCCAGCAGCGAACCACCGGCGGCGAAGGCTCATAGGTACCTCTGCGGTACTGGCGGTACCTCGAGGGTACCTGGCCTTGCTCCCGTCATGACATTCTCCACTCCCTGGCCGCCTTTCACGACCTTCTCTCTCAGACCCCATCCTCCACCATTCTTTCTTGCAAAAACATGTGTCCTCCCTCTTTCACCTCCATCCCTTTTGCTTCTTTGCTTCTTTTCTATTCATCTTGATCTTCAAACCTTTGAGCTTCGCCTTTCTCTACCTCGCTCACCGCAATTGAAACCGGGATCATCCCAAGATCCCAAAAGCACGCCACGCCGCGTCCTCAACCCTTGCAAGTCCAAACGACAAAAGCCACCCCGACCCCTGCTCCAGTTTTCCACCTCCCATCTTGGTCCCTGACAGGCTACCTCTACCTACTCTATTCCTGGGTCCTTGGCCGTTTTACGCTCTCCTTTCTCGTCGCCACGCCCTGTTCGTTCCTGCGCTCGCTGCGGGGAGTCAGTCGAAACTCTGCTTCGTCATCTCATCCCGCTTGTTTGGATCCCAGTCGTCGACTTAGACGTCACTCAACGAGAGAGAGACTGCCATCTTCACCTTGGCCATCCGCGTCTTGAGCTCCTCCCGTCGCCTCACCTCACCTCGCCCTTGCTCCACCCTCGCTCGCTACCCCTTTCCGAACTCGGGCCCTCGCCATTCATCGATCCCGTGCTCCATCTTCGATCCGTGCCACGACCTGTTGCTGTTTGTCGACCGAGACTGACCTCACCACCGCCACCATGTCGTCTCTTTTCAACAAGAGCGGCGGAGGCTCGCGCTTCCAGCTGCCCGCTCTGAACCTCAACTTTGGAAGCATCACAGGACGGCACCAACATCCCGCCGCCTCCGGACTCGCCGGTTCAAAAGGTGCCGACTCCTCCCCAGACGCCGCCGCCTGTGAAGGAAGTCGCGAAGGAGACCGAAAAAGACACACAGAGCAACGTCGTCAGTGACGACAGCAAGGAAACGCCCCAACAGAGCATTCCTGCCCCCTCCAATGGTAATCTCGCTGGAACCAAGCGCTACGCGGATGAAGATGTCCCCCTGAGCCCGGCAGCTTCGAGCCGTCAAGGCAGCATCCGTCGCCTATTCAGTAGGACCATGTTGAATAACAGTTACGCAGAGGGCCAGAACCAGAATCCATCGAGCGCGAGCCTCGCGGCTGTCACCAACGGTCGACCTTCCAGCCAGGGCGGCTCCAGCTTCCTCGACGAGCGAAAGTCGAGGAGGAGCAGCGGCTGGTTCAGACGGATCAGGACTGGAGATACGGGGTCCAAGCGAATCAGCACAATGAACTTCGAAGAGCCTCCTCGCGCGCCCACGCCTACGGCCACGATCAAGAAGCCTTCGGGACCTCCGCCTCCCATGATCCCCGAATTGACCGATCTTGAAAAAGACGAGGGAAGTCTGGGTGATGATCTTTTCAAGAACATCAAGTAAAACAACAACCACGACAACAACTCGAATTACGGCTTTCGAGAGCCACGTTCGACTGACCAATTCTGGCTAAACAACCACCATCTGTTTTTTTCCTTACACTGTTTGCATATTCAAAGACCGAAGATTGAGACACCCTCGCCCACCACTTCTCGCCCCCCTTTTTCACCCGAGCAGAGCAACCAAGCACCTCACGAGACGGTCGACGCTTTGGAATATTCCCCTTCTATTTTTATTTATCGATTGGCCTCTATCACTCAGAGGCCGATTGATCCACCTTCTTGCTGGGGAGGGCGAATTTGGTGGTGGGTGAAGGGAGATGTAGAAGAGGAGGAAATGAAGAGCGGCATGAAGGCAGCTCATCAAGATACCCAACTTGTTTCGCGGCTCACTAAATCGGTGTGCGATATGGATTTGTCCGTCTTGTTCTTCTTTTTGATTCTGGCTGGCATTCATTGATTTGATTTGGTTTTCGAATCGCCACCCACGACGCTTCACGAAGTGTATCGTCATCATGTTTTCACGTCACCCGTCCGTTATTTACTTGACACCACACCTGCCCTCGCTTCGACGCAACGCAGCGCTACGCTCTACACCGCCATGCCATGCGAGGGATTGTTTCTGAATACTTATTACTACTACTTTTGGGAGGCGGTTTGAGTCCCGGGCTTTTTTTCATGCCGGGATATTGGGGAAGGGGCTGTCACGGCCACTCTCCAGGGCTGTACATCTATTGGTGCCTACTTGCGGAAAAGCCGTGCAGGAAGAGAGAGAGAGAGGAAAGAGAGAGAGGTTGGAGACAAAAAGAGCCAAGATTTCTGGCCAAAGCTTTTATTATCCGAGGAGGGGAGGGAGCCGATTGTGTTTATTTTGGTTTGGATACGAGATTAGAAACAATCAATCAATGCTTGGGCGCGTTGCGTTTGCTGGCCCCCGATTCTCGCGATCATCTCCTATGCCGGCCTCACGGTCCTCAGATTGTCCCATGCGGTGAAGAAAGCTGACTCGGGATTTGTAGAATTGTGGCTTGCTTGCGCGTCGATTGTCGAGCATGGACCAGGAGACGTGAGATGGACGACCCGCGCCAACCGGGAGGGGGATAGACAAGGGTGTTGGTTGTGATCATTTGTGTGATCGTATTCATATCCGTATCCTATGTGCGTATCGTATCTCTTCATCAGTTCATCATGTCCAACTGTGGCTCTTGTAAGGTGTCATGAATAGCATCATGGCCAGCCATTACAGCTCCGAAACTCATCATCTCGCCACCTCGTACTCGTGTCTCCACTAAAGGAAGACACTCCTGCATCCAACTTTGGCTCCTGTCACTGGCCAACACAACTGATACAAGCTTGGCCTACTCCACGACCTCCTCACCTGTCTTTTTGTTTCCAACGATATAAACTGGGTCGGAGCGATTTGAACACGTTCACTCCATCTCAGACACTCAAGCCCTCGTTCCTCAGCTTCTCGTACAATGTCCCCATAGACGCCGCATAGCCCGGTACCAGAATGCCCTCGCCGGTGGGCACTGGTGCGTTGAATAGAGGAACCACTCTCGTGGCGCCCTTGGTGACCTCGAGAATCGTTCCGTCGCCGAATTCTTCGTTTACGACGAGCTGCCACATGCCCTGGGCAATTTCTTCGGGTTCGATAAGGACCGTGTCTTTATCCAACATCACAGCCTTGGTCGGGTCGTCGTGCCAGAGAGGTGTCTACCGTATCAGCTTCAAGTTGAGTGTATGTGGTCGTTGATACTCACCCCACTGCACCGGGAGCTACACATCCTACGCGGATGCCAAGCTCATCACGTAGTCCTCCCAACGAACGCACAAAACCGTGTAAGCCGTGCTTACTTGCAAAGTACAACGGCGTCGTGATGCCAGCCCCATAGCCTGCCATGCTACCAACGTGCACAAGAGTACCCTTCTGCTTGGTCTTGGTCCAATGGCCGATAGCCAACTGACTTAACCGGATGGGAGATGCAAGGTTGACATCTAGAACAGCATAATGACCTGGATCCGCATCTGCAGGGTCGGCAGAGACTGTGTCTGGGTTACTCTCCGTCTTGGGAGCCTCCCAAAAGGATGCCCACTTGGGCTCAAAGAGGCCAGCGCCTGCGACGACGATGTCGACGGATGAGAACTTTTCCACGGCCGTCTTCCACACCGAGCTCAGCTCTGGCCAAGATGCGACGTTTGTCTTTTGAAAGAAGGCACCGGCTTGGCCGTCAGCAGCCGGGAAGGGATATTTCTTGAGGAGCTCTTCGGCTTCTGGTTGAAGTTTAAGGTCGGCGATGAGAACTGAACAACCCTTTTCGACAAGCATACGAGCGAAGCACAAGTTGATGCCTTGTGTCGATATCAGTTATTGAACCCCTCATAGTTGGCTGTGTCAACTTCGTACCTGAGCCAGCCCCAGTAATGAGGGCATGTTTGCCCTGGACAGTAAGAGTAGTCATTCTGGAAACTAAAATAATGTTGTTTCTTTAAGGTCACAATGAAGGATTCAGTCCAGGGTCTTCAAAGTTGCAGGGTTGGTGCAGTATCGGGAATCTCACAACCGCCCTGGTCGTTTCTATTTCAAACGAAACGGCGATAAGATGAGTAGCGGATACACACCCCGATTCTCTGCGGGGTATCTCACGTTAAAAAGAAGAAGAGAAACATGGGCCGAGCATGGCCTCATGAGCCAAGCCCTGCCGCTGCAGTCCTGGCCTTCTCCTCATCCACAGATCCCTGCATCTCGGAGGGGACAGGATCCTCGGGTTTCCCATCCCGGCATGCCCACCCGTCGACCAGACGCAGCGTTTCGCGGCTCCACAGCCTGTTCATGAGGGATAGCCGCACGGGGACCAGGGCGATGATGATGAGGGGGAAGGCGGGTGCCGCGACGGTGAGCGTTACGCCGAAGACGATGCCTGTGAGGATGATCTGGGTGATTGTGTAGGCGTGGATGCCGAACCAGGTTACGCCGTGGGGAAGCTCGTGTAGGTCGGATGGCGGGGTGAGAAGCTGGACAACTCGCTCGAGGATCGGGTTGACTGAGAGGGACTGGTAACCCATGAACATGAAAAGACCAGCGAGCACTGAGGTCTGCGTGAAGCCGAGTAGTTTCTGTAGTGGTGGAGAGACAAAGATGAGGATCATGGCTCCTTGGATGAAGTGTGAGTATCTCTGCTCATATGTTCGTGCTACCGGCCGAGGTGAATCTGGCTGCTCGCCCTCTTCAGCAGGAGGACTTTCAAGGACGTAATGCATCAACGACTCTGAGTGTAGCGGCGCCTGAGGGAGAAGTCCGTTGGCTGGAGGGATACCCAAGATACCGCAGATGATGGTGGTTGTTCCCAAAAGGACAATATCCCAAGCATACCCACCAGGCTTCTTTGTTCCGTAACGCTTCACGGTGCAGATGATGCTGCTAATCTCGTGATCAAAGTAGAACAGGACAGTGACGATGGCACCAGGGATCATGGATAGAAATACCCATTCCACAGGCAGGTCCCAGAAACGCACAAAGAAGGTGTGTCGATCAGGGTTCGTAGGTCTAAACTTGGTCTGGACTTCGAGGCGAACGTGGTCAAGGTCTGCCAGCTCTCCGATATAGGGGATACCGATCCAGAAGACGATGGAGATGGCAGCGGCATACTCTGTTAGTCCGAGACGAACATAGCGGTGAAGCATGGGCTTCCATGAGTTGGCTGTCGACAGCAAAATGGCAAGTATACATGTTCCAAAGGCACCAATGATGGCGTATAGAAACGCTGCCAGCGAGACGCGGGCATGAGTGCGCTTAAGCTCCATGGCTGCCTTGTGGAAGTAAATGACGCTGTTGAGAAGAGAGAATATGTCGGCGCTAAAATGCGTCACGTACTGCATGGTCCAGTCGTGGGCGTTGAAGATTGCTAGGAGGTAGTGCATCCATCCGGCGTGGATGAGGGACCATGCCATGACGGGGAGGAACTCGACCTGTAGACTATGAGAATGTGTTCAAGATGTGGTTTGGAGGATCTTACGTGAAAGTGTGTTTCACATAGCTCGTAGATATTTTCAGCCAACACGGAAAAGGGGCCCGTTACACCCAAGATGGTGAGAGGTTGGCCTGAGAAACTACATTCGTCAGCATGAGATATTCACAGTGATAGGCAGCTCACTTACACTGAAAAGATCAACCCGCAAAGCCCAGTACTAAACACCACCTCGATAGTCCCCCAAGACTTGCCCGTAAGAGTGTACAAGTCACTAGCAAACGTGATTCCCGGAAGAATATTGGTGAAGAAGATGTAGACGGCGCTCGCAATAACCTGCTGGTTAAAGACTTGCCAGTCTGATACCCATCGACTCTTGAAGTTGACCATGTCCTGCTTCAGCAACCGAAAGGGTCGAAGCTTGCCACCCTTTCCAAAGTACTTGGAGGGCTGACCGGATGCATCGTTGGTGCTGAATGTTTCATCTTGGACTGCTTGGTTGCCTGGGCCGTTCTGTGATGCTGGAGTGATGGTGTTTCCAGATCCAAAGGTAGGAGTCCTCTCCATCTCAATTGAACCAGTCGGCTCGTGCCTAGCCATCTCTCAAACAAAAGAATACAACTCTTTCAACAAAGGTCTGAAACAGGCAGGGAAAACAGCGCAATTGCTTTGTGGGCGTGAGACATGCTGAAGCCTCGTCCGGGACCTCAAGCCAACTTATATCGTCTCTTACCTGCAGTTCCTTGGTCTACAGCATGCTTGCTCTTGGCATTGCCTTGGCTCTAGATTCAGATCTTGGCTTTTATTCCTCTTGTGTATGTCGTCGGTGAACCGAATTGATTGCTAGGGCTTCACCCGCACGCTCAATGGATGATTGATAACGCGTGGTCGCTCCTCAATCGGCAATTGGCTCAGGAAGTTCTCTTGGTATGACGTCATGAAGCTCTACTCTATCTTAAAAAAAAGTCTTATCTCCACGTGCCGGGTGGGGCGAGGCTGAAGGAGGGGGAGGACAATTGTGCAAGGCTGACATTTACATCATCATTTTTTTCAAGGGTCCAGACCCTTCGTGTTGATGGTAGCAGATGCGAATATCGAAGCGCACGACTAGAAACATGCCCCCGACGGCCAATTCCGAGTGATATCCAAACCCCGCGACAACAATGGCCAACTTCATCCCCCGCCAGGCCTTTGCCATCCCAGGCTCGGTCCCCAAGACCTACTACATCGGCCACCATGCCTCGGCCCAGCAACAGGTGGTGAACAAGCTCCAAAACATCTCCCTTATCCTCGAGTGCCGCGACTTTCGCCTTCCGCTATCCACCCATAACCCCGCCTCGAGCGTGCCGTCGCTGGCCGGCCGCGCCTCGTCGTCTACACAAAGTCGAGCCTCGGCAGCGACACCCCCGGCGCCGCAAACGCCCTGCGAAAGCTACACGGTGACCGCTGCGTCATCTGGGACAAGGCCAACCCCGCCGCCACAAAGACTTTGCTGAAGAAGGTTAAGGAGGTTGCGCGGGAGGCGGATTCGTTGACGGGTCTGTGGGCAATGATCGTCGGCATGCCCAACGTCGGCAAGAGCACGTTGCTCAATGCGCTACGGAGGGCCGGTATGCCGGGGCAGACGGCCAAGGCCGCAAAGACGGGGGACCAGGCGGGTGTGACACGAAAGATGAGCACGCCCGTCCGTATCCTCGAACCCGAGGACCGGGGCGGAGTGGGTGATGGTGCTTTTATACTGGATACGCCCGGCATCTTTCAGCCCTATATCGATGACGGCGAGACCATGATAAAGATTGCCCTTACGCAGGGCATCAAGAAGGGGCTGGTACGGGACGTGATTCTCGCCGATTACCTCCTCTACAGGATGAACCTCGTGGATCCCACCTTGTATGAGAAATATTGCCCTCCTACAAACGAGATTGATGAGTTGCTCGGGGCCATAGCCAGGAGGGAGGGCAAGGTAAAGCGCGGTAACCACCCCGTTCTTTCGCACGCTGCTGATAGACTCTTGTTCCATTGGCGAGAGGGAAATATGGGCAAGTTTGTCCTCGATGACTTATCAGACAGCGCCATTGAGGAATACCAGACCTGCATGGCAAACCCCAAGCTGAGCCTGAACCAGGCAAAGAAGCTGCAGAAGCAAGCACGTGCCCAAGAAAGGGCGGGTGCGTAGTATGACCTCGAGGTTCTGAACCTGTGTGTCATTGTATCGTTGTATCATATATCTGTCTGTATAGACGACATTTTCCATGTACACTACCTAACGACGCTCTGTTATTCATATCCATCCCTCCGAGATTCATGCCTCTCCCATAATAATGCTGCACCTTTGCAGCTTTGTAAGACGCCAATGGCAAACTCTTTTAACCAGGCATACTGGGGTATAAGAAAAGAGCCGGAACACCAAAGAGCCCAGACCTCGTGGTTAGTTCCGGATAAAAGACGAACGAGAAACCGTAACTAATGAGCGATGAAAGACAATCGCACCCCTGCATCTTGCTTTGATGCTTCGTGACGCCCGTAATGCACCCAACCGTAAACTCCAAAAACATTCAAGAAACCATAACCACCCATCATTGCCACTGCCTAGCATAGCAGGGTGCTGTCGAAACCCGGTGCTGTATGTGCTTAGGTGTACTGGCTCTGCCACTTGACCATATCCCGCGTTAGAACGTCCATCATCTCCATACAATTCAGATCTTTGAAATCTTTGTCGTGAGAAGACTCCCTGGTCGAGCCGTTCTCCACTGCCATGGACTGGTTCTCGGGTCTGCTAGCAACTTGCGGGACAGGAGTCTTCTGGGGTGAAACCTGCCCGCTGCTTGCGGACCCGTTGGGCACTGGAATGGCTTCTGCCGCAAGATCCACCTGGGTTCGGGAGATAAAGTCCATGATGGCGCCGACACGCCGCTTCATATCCATCATGCTCAGCTTATGATGCGGGGCTGCCTTTGACTTTCCATGTCGGTGGTGGTCGTTGGTCGACTTGGAATGGCCTGGTGTTGAATCGTCCCCATTCTTCTGAATGTCTCGCGACATTGACCGTGCTGGGGATTCGCCATCCGCATCACGGTCTCTAGTATACTGGTTTCTGCCCTTGCCCTTCTTGTGAGTATTTCTGCCACCTCGTTTATGGGCATTCGTGGTCGGAGGGTGGCTCGCGGGTGGAGTGTCAGGGACTGGCTGAACTGGAGGAGCTGGAGTCTCGGTGACAATTGGAGTCTCAATGCTCTTTGCCGCGGGCGGTTTTACCGGGGGAGCAGGCGTCTCGTCAGAAGGATCAGAATCTACCAAAAGTTAGCAAGTGGAAATAGCCTCAGACAGGTCCGACTTACCCTCTCCACGACGCCTCTCTGCGCGTCCTTTGCGCTTATCCGCTGCCTCTTGCCTCTGACGTTCTTTATCTTCTTTTTCCGTCTTTGCTTTTTGAGTCTTGTTATTTCGAGCCTTTTTGGCGCCACTGCGAGTGCTCGACTCTTCATCTGACTCTTCGCGACTGGTGGCCTCGACAGGTTGAGCAGGAGGCGAAGCGGAGCGAGAGCTGGTTCGCTGTCTCTTGACATTCGTGTGGCTTCTCGTTGCCGTCAGCTTATCATCCCGAGGCTGGGTATGAAGGGCGACTGACTCTTCACTGTCACTGCGTCCCCGCTTGGCTCTCCTGGTCAAGGCCTCTGGCGCATCGTGAGGAGCATCTTCCTTGCTTGCCTCAATGGCGCGAAGGAGTTGTTCATCTTCGTAGGCTCGGTCGCGGCTGTTCATTGTAGATCGGCGCTTCGACGTCTGCGAAGCAGAGGTAGGGCGTGAGTTTTTGCCTGTCCCGGTCTTTGGGGAACGAGTTCCCTCCTTCGCAATCGAGGCAGCCCGCGATGTGGCCCGCGATGGGCGATTGAGAGGAACATATTTCGAGTATTTTTGTCTGTCAAGCAGAAGATGTTAGCATTCGGGCAAAATCAACGCTGGCGTGTGAAGTTTGCAGTGGCCAAGAGCGAACGAGGTCGGCAATGACTCGAAAAAAGTTGACCAAATAACCAAAGCCATTCAGACGAATTTCGAGACGGCCAGCTCGCATTAAATCGAGACAGGAACTGACTTACCCGTTGCTTGCAGTATGAATTTTATGTAGGTCTTTGCGACATTGTTCGCAGAAATATTCTTCGGGTGAGCTTTCGGCACTGAAAATGCCTACACAGGCACCATGCTGCCAGACTTTGCAAACGTCGCATTGAACGAAGAAGCCGGTAACATCTTCAGTGAACTCAATGGAGGCGAAAAAGTCGGCGTCGGGTCCCTCCACAGGTGGGCGACCCGGGTAGTCCTCAGAATCGCAGATGCAGCGGACAGCCTCATCTTCCTCCTCCTGGAGGTCATCGCTTCCATTTGCCATGTCAAAATTGTCAGGCCTGGAAGCCTTTTCGGTATCGTCGTCGTGATTGCGTTTTCGCCGGCGACCGAGGAGGGTGTCGTCGAGATCCTCAAAGGGCTCCGACGACAATGAGGCGCTAGGTGTGGACTTGGTGGAGGAGGGCTTGACGACGGATCTCGTGTTCCGTTCGGCTCGGCCAGATGTGCTCGACGAGACAGATGATTGCTGGGATTGTGAATTGGTCGCGCGGGCTCTCGATGACCGTCGCGGCGAGGGAGGTGCCATGAGTGAGTCGGGTCACCGAGGTGGGGAGAGGAAAAGAGAAGGAGACGTGAGACGTGAGGAGGACGAGGACGAGACCCAAGGTCCGGTAGGCGAGTAAGGGCGCGTGTAACACTGTCGAGAGAAAGGATGTATAGTTAAAGTTGCTAAAAGAGTCGGGGAAAGATAGGATCGCGAGAATTGGTGTGTGGTGCGGAAGCGATCAAGGCAGATGTGGGAGCTGGGCCGGAGACCAGCGTCGACGAGAGAGACTAGAAGGTCGAGGAGGAGCAGTCGAGTTGAAGACAAGATTGGCAAGCAAGCATGTCGTAGAGGAGTAAAGTCGAATCAGTCATGACACGGAGGAACCGCAACAATGTGTGTATGGGCGAGAGGAGACGAGAGGAGAAGCTTGATCCGGAGGAGGAGAACGGGAAGAGATGGACGGAAGCGTGGGAGAGCGACCGGCATCCATCAGAGAGAGGGAAGGTGGGCGCGGGCCTGGGTGGGCGAAGCGCGGCGTGGTGTCGCTTCAGAACAGAGCCGGACCACTACAGCACCACAAAATTCGCCAGGTACCTGGACGAGGTACCTCACAGGGGTCCTAGGGTCCATATCCGCACTGGGGGGCACGCGCCTTACAGGGAGCTTCAGCGCTGCCCATTCACTGTGCAGAAATTGTTTCGATTAGCTCGCCCGCTCTGAGAGGCGGGTAATGCCCGGTTGCAGTCCGATAGTCCGCTTTGCGCGGTGGGATTTCCGCTCAATGGGCCTCAGTGACATCAGGGAATCGTTGATGTCGCAGTCAGCAAACTCTCATCATGGAACTGCCAAGTCGATTATTTCGTGACTCACAGTTGGGGAGATGGCAGTAAATTTAAAGATCAAAATGAAATCAATAAATCGTAGTGTAGCTTAGTTTATTTAAATATTTAAATCGTCAAAGATCCTCAAATCAGGCACAGTGCAAATCATCCAAGTCCCGATCATGGCCAGGGAGAGTGGTGGGCGTGGGGAGGGCGAGTGCCACCTTGACAGCACACCAGAGGGGGAATTCTGCTGACTAACCTAATAATCGCCCTCGGCCCTCGTTGCTACTCCTAGCCTCAGTGACGATTCGCACATTCGAAATACTGAAACCTCCAAGGTGCTATCAGCTTTGCGCTGTCACGATCTACGTCACTTGCTCTCGGGGCCTCCATCAACGACCTGCTGTTTCATTTCGAGCCTCGTCGGTGCTTGCCCGAGGTGTCCCTCACCCTCCTGGGCCCCGTCCGCCCGTCAGTGACTGGGTAAGCCACCCGACCTTGAACGACCGACAGCAAGCCTGGCGACTATCGGCATAACCGCTGCGAGAGACCGTCGATGCTACAACCAGAGACATCACCAGTGCCAGCCCACGCTCGTCGTAGTCGCAGCTGCTCGGCCATGATATGCCTTGCATCGACGACCATGTTCTGACCCGCACACAGAACGCTTTAGAGCCCGACCGAACCAACTTACCCCCCTTCGAGCTTTCCAGCGTCAACCAGCCTCGACGCCCGGCGTGCCTACCCACGACCTTGATACCCCTTTCGAATTGTACGGTCGATCTTGAATAATCGAGTCTTGTTTGTCGACGTATTTGTACAGATTGCTCCCTCCTGGGCTTGTTTGGGGAAACTCGTCGCTCCACCGTTCTTGGTTATACGGTTTGGGTCAGGGTTATTATACGATGTTTGCTGGGTACGCTTTCCGTTTGATTCCAACGCCGGCGAAGCCCGTCGCAATCCCCAGCTGGCCGTTGATTGATCACCCTGGACGGTTATCAAGCATGGGCTGCGGAGGGCGGCATCCCACATGTCCACATCCCCCACCAGCTACCTCTCTGCTCCCATGTCCTCCTTCGCTATATTCGTGACTGGTTTCGTCGGCATCATGGCGACATATCTGCTAACGCGAGCCTTTTGCTCTTCTCGTGCAGATCATAGCCCCAAAATGTCGCCAGATACTGTATCGTCGCTGTTCCCAGACCGACCGATTCGGCCGTTGCCGAAACGCCGGCTTAGAGAGAGGCTGTCTCCAGACGTTGCGGACTCAATAAAATACCCTCCGTCGACTCACGAAACCACCCCTCTCTTCTACTACCCACCATACACTCTAAAAGATGAAGGAAGCCCGCCGAGGACCGGCTCCACGAGCCCAGTTGAGCAGGGACGCAGGACAGAGTCAGGGCGCAACTACACACCACGGCGGAACGGCGTGGGGTTGCCAGACGGCGAGGAGGAAGAGACTGCCTTGCAGAGCAGTCTTGTTACTAGATCACCTCCAGAGACCCTTACTCATCCCGCTCGTCGGCCATCAAGGCCGGACCCGCCTCGACATCCAAATCCACAGCCCCCTCCATCAACGACCTCGTCAGTAGACGGCTACGATTCATTCGAGAACACCAATAATAAGAAGAAGAGGAAGATTCCCTCCGCAGGGGACCCCACTCTCAACGGCACTCATGCGCTGAACAACGAGATAGGCTCCCTAGCCATATCTTCCGGCACATCACACCCCCCAACCAGCGAGCTCCATGGCGATAGGTCGTATGCCCATTCGGGTGCGTATCCAGGTTCGGGAACCTTTTCCACCAGCAACCAGGGAATATCGGGTCCAGGACGAGGCAGATTGGGGCGCTCCAGGAATGGAAGAAGTCCGCTGCGAGCGTTGCCCGACGGTAACACTACGTGGGCTGGACGAGCATCCAAAACTGCACCACCCCAATGGGCACCAGCGGGTGAGTTTTCTTTCATTATTGCTGATGCTTTTTTCATTGTGCGCCTATGCATTCGCTCAGTGATGTATTGTTGCGGCTATCCGTCTTATGGAGATTTGCCTATTCGGGTGAATCTCAGATAGACTCTATTCTCCTGCAGCATTTTGCGCCAACCACGCATAAGCCGCCGGCTGGAAACAGGTAGCGGCACGGAGCCATGCATAGTACTTGACCAGCCAGCTCAGCCGACCCAACCAATTTTTGCATGTTGCCTGCATGTTGTGAAGGCTCTTTCCTCCTTCTTCTTTACAGCGAAACGAACCCAACATTGTCTTCTTTATCAACAACACCAAACCATCCATTCAGACGGCTAATACCAGTCCTAGAACGCGAAGCTCGCGGTATCATCTCTAACGCTATTGCTGTCGCGAACGCTGAGAAGCAGCGTCCTCAACCACAAGAGAACGGGAGCTTACTTCAGCAATACTCTTCAGCAACGAAGACCACACCTGCCTCCACTCAATTCACCTTCACCTGCGACTCCCAAGTTCCCGGGACGGTTCGGTGGCCTGGTAAGTTTCAGCAGATCGTTAGCTGTAATGGCATACTAATTAGCAAACAAGGCCATTCGAGTAAACATAGTATGTCGACTCAGACGATGCCAGGCATGTCGGCAGAGATGGACGGTAGCAACGGTTATAATCACGACGGTTCTTCCAAGGCAGCTAGTCGCGGATCAGGGAGTTCTCGTCGAAAGAGCAGACGCCGATTGGAAAAGGAGCTCGACATGGCCGCAAGGCACCGACGTCGAATTGCTGCCGATAATTACTATCAAAACCCTCCAAAGGCGGAAGACATTTGGATCTGCGAGTTTTGCGAGTACGAACGAATCTTTGGCGAGCCACCGAGGGCACTGATCCAAAAATACGAGATCAAGGACCGACGGCATCGCCAGGAAGAGGCTGATCGTAAGCGTCTTCTCGAGAAGGCTAAGGCGAAAAGTCGAAAAGGCAGGAAGAATGCGAAGGCACCCACAAGAGGACAAACAACAAACCAGAACACTCCTCCAGAGCCAGAGCCAGAGCACACAGACCCTGACGCCCCTCCTATGAACACGGGCAACGGACACTCCACGCAGTCCGAGGACGACTACGTGGACGGGCTTGATGATCACTACTTGGATGCAACTGGACATCATTCGCATCGGGGGGATCCGGGTATACCGGCGGGTGCAACCTAGGAGCCGTCAAATGATACGGAAGTCGAGACAGACCAGTCGATTAATTGCTGGCTTTGTTTCTTTCAGATATCTCATTAGACGACCTGAGAGCTAAGGATCGAGAGCCACTCGGTGAGGAGGAGGCTCTAGGAAGCGACCTTTGTTTACCTAGTTGGGTTTTGAACACGGGAAGTTGGCAGTGTGTTTTTTACAACTGTCACCACAGCATGGATATGTAACGGCGGGGAACAGTCAGCGTTAAACATATCATGTCATAGGTGTCCTAGTGTAGCGCAACCCAACTCACGACCACTCTTACATATTTGCCCCAGTAGCCCGAGTTGAAAAGCTGTTCGCAGTGAGGTGACGGAAAGTCAAGTTCCATTGAGCGGCTCGAAATTAGACGAGTCTGGGACTGACGTCAGGGCGGGCCAGCTAGCAGAGCCGGGGCTAATTATAAGTGCTCTGACAGGTAGAGTACCGTAGCCGCTCAGCTGGAGAGTGGGCAAGCAGACAATTCAAGATTGAGCTGACACCGGCTGAGATGGAACCCAGATGGATGAAAAGGCCGAGAAGTAGATCTCGGCAGATGGAGAATTTTTGGCTTGGTTTGCCGTTTGTCAGGAGAGATGAGCCTGAATGGGAACTGATCTACAAATAGCTGATGCATGGGCCGGATGTGTGGAAACCGGGCGGGTGAGCTGCACATGATGGAAGCTGAGCTGAGGGCTGTGCCCGGGACTGTGTTAGTACAGGGAAAGCACTTGTCCAGCTCTGCTTACACCGCCGTTGGCTTCTGTACTGTAGTGTCAACGGCATCAACCATTCAGCCTCCCAATCATCAGGACCCTTGACGTCCATGTTTGATGCGAGCATGACGACTCAATTAAAGCAAAAGCCCTGCCCTGGCTGGCCCAGCCGGAACAAAAGCTGCAGTGGGGTCCCTCCTGTTAACCTCAAATTGGGTTAGCGCGGCTAGCGTGTCTAGCTTGGTCTAGTGGCTTGATACCTTTCGTCATCAGTTCTCCGTTCTCATCTTGGATCAATTCCAAGAATCCTCACATCTTTCTCTTTTTTTTTAACTGTACGGCCCTGGCCCGCCCTCTGCTCTTCCCGACACTCTAATCATCACATTCCAGTAATTATTTCTTATTTTCCCGTCCTCCTGGATTCTCATGCCCGCCTTCTGTTGAGATCTGCTGGCGTCCACGCGCTTTTGACCTAGCCCGCCATGTTTGGAGGTTCGAGGAGGCATCGCCCTCCGCCCAGGTGAGAGACAACCATTTCGAGGCGCTTCTGCAAAGCCGGTTTTGGCTTTTGACTTTAGTGCGCGAGTGCGCCAGGCCGATGCGATGTCATGACACGCCGCCATCCGGTCTATTTGACAGACACTTGTGCGCTTGCGTCGGTGTCCTTGATATCTGCTGATGGTCCCTTTTGCGACGACTTTCATCTCTCCCTCTTCTCATTCTATCGCAACCTCACCCCAGGCCCTGCTAACATGGCCGTTCCATCCAAGCCCTTGACCAAGGAGACAGCCAATCCTAATGCTGCGACGGCCGCTGCCTCAGCCTTTATGCGACGCGAGCCATCCGTATCCCTTTCATCCGCTGCTGCCGCTGCCGCCCTCAAAGCTCGACCAGCGACGCCCACCAATGTATCTCAGGTTCAGTCGAAGCGCGCTATGCGCAGGAGCGCATCAGTTTCATCCACCGGGAGTCGTGATAGAGGGAGACGGGAACTTCAGAGGACCCCAAGCCAGAGTTCCATGACGGAGCGCACCTTTCGATCACCATCGCCGTCGCCCGCGCGCGGCGCTCCTCCCAATACCCACGACGTACCTCCCGTACCCAAGCTCCCGAACCATGAGCATCTCAAGACTGAGTCGAAGCCCACATCTCACAAGCGAGCCATGAGCTTGCAGGTCCAGCCCTTTCAGACGGCCAGTCAAAAGATGAAGGATAGCCAAGGTTCATGGTTTGGGTCACCAACATCTGGAGACATGTCCAATGTGCGCCGGGCAGCTGTCGCTGATAAGAGGGCATCTGCCGATTTGCGACCCAGCAGTCCAAGTTCCATCAACTTCTCTTATCCCCGTTCCATGCTGGAGCCCTTGGCTGCATCTGACAATGCCATGGTATATGATCCCAACTCGAGGAGGATGGTCCCCCGAGCAGAACTCCTCATAGTGGAGCAACGCGTCAGGAACGCATCCGAGAAACCAGTCCGACGGCACAAAAACGAGGGATCAAGAAGCGGTACTCACCTGTCCAAGGGAACTGTCGGAAGGATAAAGGGAACCGCTGTCGAACCCGCTGCCCCGCCACCCACTGTCACCAAGACTACACAAAGCCCTACGGACATTTACTCTACGGTTACGCAAGAACAGACCCCAGAGCCGAAGAAAGCCCCACCACAGCCGCAACCAGAGCCAGAACCCGAGTCTGAGTCCGAACTCGAATCCGATCTCGAGTCTGAGCCGGAGGTCAAGGCCGAAACCAAATCGGATTTGTCGAGACAACAAACTCTGGTCGAATCAGAGTCGGAGTTGGGATCGGAAGTTGATGAACCAGTCGAACCCAAGTCTATCAGGGCGGAGCGGATTGAATCGAGTCCGGCCGCCGTGGTTTTACCTGATGCTTCGGTTAGAAAGCGACCTTCTGTGGTTCATGAGGCTTCTGATGAGGAGGAAGAGCCCGAGCCTCAACCTCAACCTCAATCTCAACCTCAGCCTACAACACAACCCGCCCCGCAACATCGTCCAACCGATATTATCGATCCAGTACCTGTCAAATCCTCCCAACCATCTCAGCTTGAGCCTAGCAAGGAGGAACAACAGGAGCAAGTCCAGCCGGCCAGTATCCCAGCTCCGATTGAAAAGCCGAATGGAAGCATTCGTCGGACGCGTATGCACTCGGAGAGTCCTGCACGCAGCCCTGGCCGGACTACGCACTTTGCGCCCACGACCGATCAGTTACTCGTTAGACACGAACCCCTCCCCCGATCTGTTTCGCCTCGGAAGTCTGCACTCAAGCATGCAAGCCCAACGAGAGATGCCTCCCCTTCAGAAGATGGCTCAGAAGCCTCAAATTCTATCTCGGGCTTGATCAGCCAAGACGATGGACTTTCCCGAAGGAGGAGCGTCAGGGTAAGCTTTGACGATCAGAACACGACGGTAGTGGGAGAGTCTGCAGAACCCTCTGAGCCTGAGCCATCCCAAATCCCCAGCCCTCAGGCAAAGAAACCCTGGCACAACATCATCGGAAGATATAAGCGAGACTCGATTTCTCTTGATGACGATGAAAAGATGACTCCCAGACCGGCGCTGCCCTCGTTTGGTAGCATTCGCGAAAAGAAGGCAAGGGAGACAGAAGAGCGACCTCTTGTCCGCCCCCTGGAAAGATCACTCTCTCCGCCTTACCCTCCGGCCAACAATCGACCGGTAGAGCTGGAACAGTCGAGTGATCATGCTATCGGGTCAGTTCTAGCGCGCGAACAGTCTTCTCGAAACGAAGCCAACATTTCCAAATACAGGGAGCCATTGCCTCCGGTAGTGACATCAGTCGAGAGCAGCGGATACATCAGCAACAGCGACTTGAGCTCTGATGATGAATCTGAACCCGAGACGCACACTCAAGCGAAGTCTTCTAGCGAGCCCGTTCCTGAGATACAAACAACTGCCAGCGGTGTTTCAAAACAGCCCGATATCGACTCTGATGACAACTCAACGCCCAGCGACTACGTGCCAACGATATCGATTACGCAACCCAGTCCTCGTATCCCAGACGAAAGCCGACAGGACTCGCCGCAAGATTTTTTCGACGTCCCAGGCGGATTTCCTGATGAAGTCAAAGGCGGATCAGGTGGTTTGGAAACACCCGATGCCATTGAGAATGCTACTTCAACCACCAAACCCACCAAGACAGTTGTCAAGCCAGCGCCGATTACGCCTCAACGGTCATTTGAGTCGACCACCATGTCTCCTCCCAGTCCCCAAATGCACGACATTCAGGAAGAGTCGGAAGAATCAGACGGAAGCAGCATCTATAGTGACGCATATGAAGATCTCTCTGATATAGAGGGTGATGGTTTCATGTCCTTGAATGCTGTTGTCGAAAGCCCCATCGAACCAATGCTTCCTAAAAAGGTGTTTGAGAAGGCTATTGCGAAATCCAAGGAGGCATCCAAGGAGGCAGATGCCTCTTCAGAAGCCACGAAAGAAGGATGCAACACAGACGCCCTTGCAGACGCCCAATGACTGGGAGAATGCCAAGGCCTACTGGAGGAGCCTAAGTGCCAAAGAGAGACGCCAGCTTGAAAAGGAGGCTATGGAAGATTCCGATGAGGAGCCCGCTCCCGTAGAAGTGGTAGCCCGTGAAGCCGAAGCAGAAGAAGCAGAAGAAGCAAAAGGCCGTGGAGAAGCCACAGGAATCACCCACAAAAACCTCATCAGGACATCGGAATCCGGATCGAGTCTACCAGATCTCACCAGGACGACCTGGCCCCGTGACGAGGTTGAAGAGCCTAGAGTCAAAGCTGTGGCAAAGGAAGCATCCAAGCCAGCAGGAGGATCAAAGCTTCGAAAGTCTATGAGGGGCCATGAAGCTGCAGTGGTTGAGCAGTCATCACCCGCGCAAAGTGTCAGCATGCGCAAATCTATGAGATCTGGCGCTGCCTCTACACCAAGCCCTCAGGAAGGCCACTTTCGCAAGTCTCTTCGCCCAGAGCCAGAGGCTACCGCAGCCGCTGGTACTGGCATGAGGAAGTCGCTCCGAGCCAATGGTTCCCCTGCAAGCGTACAAAAGTCTTCCCCTGCTCAGAGAAAAGACTCTCGACCCGCCTCTTATCAGCCGGCAGCCACGACACAGCCAGCCCAGGCACATCGCCGACACCACTCAGAGGAGAGGGCTCCTATCACAAAGCCAAGCCTTAAGCGACAGGGTTCTGATTCTAGCGAGAGCAGCTTTCGACGTGCTCGGGTTGGAGGCGGAGAAGGGATGGGCTTTCGCAGAACCATGAGAGGAAGCGTGCGAGACGCTCCAGCCCCTGCGTCTGATGCTGGCAGGGGCAGTGGTCGATTCAGTCTGCGGTCCTTGTCACCAGCTGGATCAGCTTTCCGGCGCAACTCCAACACGAGTTCTCCCCCTCCGTGGTCATGGGCAACCGTATGCGTCACTCATTGCGTGGTGACTCTAGCGATGCTAGCTCATTCGCATGCGCGTGTCGGGCTTCGCCGCAAGGGCAAGAAGGCTCGGGGCGGTAGCCGTTTCGATGACTCGAGCGACGAAGACGATGCCCGTCCAGCCTTCAGCAGTCGCTTCGTGGACTCAAGTGAGGATGAGGGTACTCCCGCCGCGGTCGAAGCAGAAGCGAGTTCCTAGAACGATGCGCAACCAGGCCTCGAGCAATGCAGCTGCTGCCGCCATGGGAGTAACTCCCTCTCACGTGGAAGACGAGGATTCCTGACCTTCCAGATAGCGATGACGAACCAGAGCAGCCCCAACCAACCGTAACCAACGGTGTTACGAGTATGAGTCCTCGTACGGCTTCCACGCTGAAGCGGAGTGGTTCTGGACGAGAGAGTCTGGGGGCCTTACCTCCTACGCAGACGGCCGGTGATGTTTCCATAGGCCCTCGACCAAGCCACAAACGCCGAGGCAGCTTCATGTCGTCGATCCTCCGGCGCAAGAAGGATCCCTCTGACAAGATTTCCCGCAATCACAGCGAGAGTGCTTCACGGAGAGACACTCGTCTAGAGCGCAGCACTGAAGAGCTCGCCGTCATCCGTAGCAACAGCGGCAGCCACCCACACAACGCACGTCTCCAGAAGCGTGGAGCCAACTGGCCGCTCCAGGACGGCGGCCACACCCACGAGGAGGAAGACCGTTTCGACGATGGCTCTCAAAACACATACGTCGTCGACGAGGAGAGACGGCCGTCCACCGCCGGCGGGCCCGGCCCATCTCCAACCTCTCCAACCGTCAAGACGGGCTTCCTCAAGCGCGCAGCACCTCTCACAGCGCTATTGGCGCTACCCATAATGCTCCCCCCTCTGTCGACGGCATCCCGAAGTTCAGAGACTGGGACCCCGAGGAAGAAGAAGTTTGGCACCCTACGCAAGATGTTTAGGCTGGACGACTAAACACATACACATACCCCCTTCCCCCTCCCCCCCCATTCTTTAATCAATACCGATTATCGATATGACGACATCATGTAATTCATTATTCGCTAGCCCGCAGAATACTTGCTCACTCGTTATTCTTCTTGGCCGTTTTTTTTTTTTTGCTATTTTATGTATAATGGAGCTCCCCTTGGATGAGCTGGGCCCCCTTGGATAAGGGTTTGGTTGGTTGGAACACAAAAAGCCCTTCCTACGGTTCGAGCCAGAACCGAATTTCTTTTGCAGTCACTGTCAAGAGTAACATCTACCTTGTCATATTCCCTCTATCTATGTCATGTATACGCCTTGAGCACTGGACGCCATCATATGGGACATCGCTATCAACAAGCACCACTACTGTTTCATCACACCCCAGGTTTAGTCACCTTGATCTCATGCCTTTTGTGTGAATTCCATGCCTTGTCCCAATGACATCTTGTGATTCATCTATATTGAACCCGAACCAAAGCAGACTCCCGTGTCCTCTGAACTTGCTGAAGCGTCACCACGTATCACCAAAACTCATTCGTTTAACAATGTTGCATCAATGGCACTTTTTTCCTTTCTATGTGGTATCAATCCCGTTTCCATTCCTCCTGGCCTGTATACGCCAGCCTAAAAGCCGTTCTAGATCAGGACCAATGCAACTCCTTCACAAACGCCTCGCCTCCATGATGCACCCGGCGAGTTCCAAGCCTATACCGCCAGCTCGTCCCCTTACGAGCATGGCCTCGGAAGAATACTACCCGGTCCCCAAGCCAAATGCTGAGAAAACAAGACAAGAAAAGAAGACATGTTATTTTGGTGCACCCAGACTCCACAGCAGTGCATGCGCAAACACCCATGAATGACTCCAACTAGTTGAAACATGATTATCAGAGAAGTCTAAGACTCCGCTGTGAAATGGTGTACACAGCCGTAGCGAAACCGCCCGACATCGAGTCATATACAGGGCACCTGGTGTGTTTTTCACGGATGAAAAAGGACCTAGCTTTTAGATCTCGGCTTGTTGCCACTACTTCGTGCCTTTTCACGCTCCAAAAGGAGCGTCAGCTGGCTTTTTGTGCGTCCCAGGGGAAGACTAGCCGATGTCGTAGGCTGGGTTGGTGTAAATCGGGCGTCGAGCACCGACGGTTTGGGTGGCACAACGGGAATCGTGTGGTGTTGAGGCGGTCTATGGTCCACGAATCCAGTCACGGGTGACGATCCAAATCCGGACTGATCAAGAATCATACCCGTGACGGCAACGTTTGACGTTGATGAGGTAGCCTCGGTAAAGAGACCTGGCGCTCGAAGGTTATGCTGAGGCTTGGGCTGATCATAACCGCCGTGAGAATGAGACCGGGACATCGGGGGAGCCAAATGACTGCTGGATTTGTCGCTTTCAGGAGACCCAACGCCAAAATTCGACTTCGAGGAAGCCCCAGATCCCCTACGTGACCCATGGCTGGCGAGGTTGATGAGCGATCGGGCTTGTGGGAGCACACCTTTCTCACGGTGGATACTTCGAGGTCGCTCGTTCGGCGGTGACGACCGCAATTTTTCCTTGGAGACCTCGTTTCTGGGGGAAACCGGCCGAACGGGCACCATGGGCTGCTTTCCACGTGCTTTCTCGCTCATCACGGGATGCTCATGGGACGCCCCATGGCTTTCTCCTGAAGCTGGCTGGTCATGTTCCAGGCTTGTGTCAACATTTGAAGGTACGGGCCGCGGGACTGGTGCATGCCGTATCCCGTTCGAGGAACCGGAGCCCCCTTCTCGACTGCTAGACTCCACGGAGGTTGCTGTTAGTCTCTTTGGCGGCGCCGTCTTTCTGTTTACGACAGCCGACGAGGGAGCGAGCTTCTGGACCGGGGGGAGGGAAGCCTTTTTCTTCGGTGAAGAGACTACATATACGGGTGCCTCCGAAGCCGTAGCGGCTGTGCTCCCCGAAGAGGGGATCTCATCTTCATCGGCAGATTCATGGGGTGACACAAAGCGGGCAGTGGGCCGCGGCCCTGATGATGATGGGCCTCGGGCTTTTTTCAGGATCGGATGGGCAGGTGGCGGCTTTGACGCGCTGGAAGATAGCGTCCTCAACGCTGAGTCGGTGGATTTTGAGTGGCGGGACCCCTGGGGCTGTGGCAGTGGCAGTGGGGGTGTTGCCTCTGCTTCGGCTGCTTCCAGAATCTGTTTGATCAGGGGTGGTATCTGAGCGTCCATGTCAGTAAGGACCGAGGGGTTTTGGTGGGTATTAACCCCAGTGACACGTACATCAGGGCCCTCCCATCGATTCGGGGGTCCCTTGAGAGGGACGAAAGTCGGTCCAAGAGAGATATCCTCATAAAGCCTAGCCAGAGTGCTGCCCTTGAGAAACCTTCGGTCGCTTCCCCAGACATGCCACCAAAGGTTCTCGAGTCGACAAGCTGTAGGATCCTTGAGTTTCTTGTATGTTGTAGTATATACTGCGGTCAAGTTAGACGATGTATTGAATACGAGACATATGCAGAAGGGCGGATATACCATGCCAATACTCCCAGACCTTGTCAGGGGGTACAACGGGAAAGTCGGCGACTTCTTTGTAGATGTTTTTCGTGTTAATGACAATGCCCTTGGGCAATATCATGGGCATACTCGAATCCATTGGCGAGGTTCGGGAATGCCGCTAGAGCCCAGTAGTTGCTGAGTAGCTTCTGCAGGAGGTGAGAAATAAAGGCCGGATGGTCGTCTAGTCCGCACAAGCTCCCCAACGGATCTTGGGCACAGAGTTTATTATTGGCGGCTGCACAAACGGAGCATGGTCGCTGAAAGATGAATCGTGAGAGGCCGGCGCTTGAGTAAAAGTCCAGGAGATGAGTATTCAGTGAATGTGAGGGTGACTGAAAGTCGTGAAAACCATCCAAGGTGAAAAGAAAGTCGTATTTTGCGGCTTAAACGAACGAACGAAGGCCTCTGAGTACTTGCTCAGCAGCAGAGTCGCGGTGAAGGCGAAAAGGCGGGTTAAATAAAGCGAAGCAGACGCTGAGTCGTGAAAAGTCGTTCAACTAGGCCAGATTTCGGGGACACCAGAAATGGGCTGAACGATGCAGCAGCTGACGGTGATTAAGGAGCACAGAGAGGTGCTGAGTTACAAGATCTCTCTTGTTGTCGTTCCCTTTACTTTTTTCTCGCGTGGCTCATTAGTCGGTGAATCCTCCAGAAATCAACTCCCGTCGTAAAGGAAACCCCAAAGAGACTCGTGACTCGTAAGCTCGTGACGCAAGAACTGGAGAATCGCGTGTGAAATCGCGGCGATGACAGTAACAGTGGACTTGGTGCTTGTGAATCGACACAACGCCAGCAGTAAGTGGCACCCAGTGTCAGTGTGGTGTTGCAGTAAAAAGCTTAGCTCAGCGTGTACTTTGGCGCAGCCAGGAGCCAGGTTGCGCAGGCCGTTCAGGTGCCGTGTAAGTGTAACAGGGAGTTCGGGGGTTCTTATTGCATGCTTCCCAGGTCAAGGGCTTTTCCAAAGCAATGAGAAAGTCTGCGCGTCACGAGGTCAGGGGCAGGCATCGAAAAAGGGATGGATATAGATAGGGAATAAAAAGGGACCAGATCGAAAAAAAAAAAAAGTCTGTACCTGCTAGTGAAAAGACGGTGGAGAGCCGGTGGAGGGACTGATGATGCTGGCTGAGGGTATCAAGTGCTGCGAGTCGGAGTTCCAGGGTACGTCCCAAGCTGCTAAAATCGTTGGGCCGTGACACATGAAGAAGAAAAGCGGCGGCGGCGACGTCGGAGGCTGCGGGCGGTGCTTGTCGATGGCTGATGAGGAACGCAGCTTGCAGAAGAGATACCAAAGCTTCTACGCTCTGGCGCCGACTGAGTTCAAGGGTGGGCGTCGTGCTAACGAGTTTCGGGGAGAACAGGCAGAGTATAAAAAATGAAACCGTGTGCCGTGGCAGACTTGTAAATGGTGGATGTACGTGACGAGGGAGGGCGATTGAAAAGGAGGACTCCTCTCGTCTCGGTGAGGATGACGCCGGGAGACGGGTGGAGATACAATCAAGCCAGGTACCTTCCGGAGAGGCCGCTGATTCTGCTGTTTCGCTGACCGGTCCAGGCCAAGATGATCCAATTTTTGGTGAATGAGAGCCCTGTCGAGGGAATGCATCAGAGCCTCTGCCAGAGGGAGCCAGGGGTGGGCTTCTAGCTAGCGACTTGTCCGCCGCGCCCAGGCGTTTATCTTGCGGTGGAGTTTGGACCTGGCAGATGGATGGGATGGGACGGAGCTGGCGGTACGTACTCGCTGCTGGTGGTTCCCTCCACCTCGCCGACGGGCAGCTTCTGGTAAGTTGACTCGAAGGTGTTGTGTGAATGGCACGCGGCAAAGCCACTGCTGCGAGGGGGAAAGGAGAGAAAGAAGGTGTCGTTGTAAGAGGGGGAGGAGGAGTAAGTAAAGTAAATGGGAAAAGGTGAGAAATAGGCCAAGGACAGAAGGAAATCCAATCTCAACATCGGACCTTCCTTTACAACCTATGGAAAGAAGGACATGACCTCAAACCTGGGCCTCTCTTTCCCTTTTGTTCGGTGGTTTTCGTCGTCTGCTCCTTCTCCAGCTAAGTTTAGCCCATACAAATCGGTCATGAGCGATGCGCCGCCGGGCGGGCCCCCGGGGGGAGGCGGGCTTGGCGTGATTCCTAGTGGGCAGCTCAGGTGAGGTGCGCTAGCTGGGCCCCCCTCCCCCCCATGATGATGGAACATGGAACCCTCAAGTACCGTACCGGGCTACCAGAACCAACCTCATGGACGGGAAAGCTCCTCACATGGTCGATCTCTGGTCCCGGAATCCATCTCTTGCGCCGAACCCCAAGCTAAACTAATGGAAGCTATACTTTAGTGGGTCCTCTTGTTCTTGTTCTTGTTGTTCTTCTTCTTTCCCCTTTTCCCTGACGTTGAACTTGCTTGCTTCTGCTTCTAAACAAGATCTAGACCTTGCTTGTGTGAATACCGGTTTTTCATCGATCGATCGATCCATTGGTCGCCTTGAGGTTTCGTCATCAGAGTCTACCTGCCTCCCTACATATGCTTCTGTGAAAGAGGTCAGCGGCCTGTCGGCGACCTGTAGGTCACTTGCTGACACGGCAAAGACAGGGCTGATGATGCTGGTAATATCTCCGTACCTTTTCGTTGTGGTTGCGTCGCCCTGTTGCATGCATCACACCTACTCTCCCGGCTGCTGGTGGCTGAGTAGGTACATATCCGAAGTACAGTACTAAACTCGGACAGGGACCATTAGGACCGACCCCCGAGGTCACGGGTTCATGGACGGGATGAAATATCACCAATCGTCGACTCCAGGCGCACAAGTTACGGCCGGTTATATGCAGGGCAAGCTGTCATTCTGGCCCTGGGGCGTCGAGTATTTCGTGGGCCGAGTTTTCCGCCAGAGGATTGGGAATTGGTTTCACCGCCTCAGGTATAATCCCGGCCGAGGGGCTTCAATATTGGATGCCTTCATGCCAAGATCAACGACATGTAGGTACCGTTTCCCAGGTGGTTGACAGCTGGTCAACTATAAAAGCCATTCAACTAGATCGTGACGCTAGTTGATCTGGTTTCGTTGTACCTTGGATTCTGCCTTGGACTCTTCGTTGACATGGAAACTCGCTTACACGCTCAACTACAAGACCATGATATTAACCTCACACATTAGCAGCTGCAACGCAAACAACTCGCTCAAACCTAGCAATGATCAATCATGTTTCTAATCAGAATCATTACAGCCGATCCTCCAACGTCTCGCTTCTGCGGCTCCGCGTACTTTCTCGCCTCTCACTCCATCATTTGCAGTTCCTGACTCGAGAACCCAAGAGGTGTCGTCTGCATCTGGCAGGATCATCGCCTATGCTGCGTCTATCCGCTCGCAGTGCTGCCTGACACACACTAGCGCAACGCATTCTAGAACAATTTACGATTCATTGTCTCTCCGCAGACCCGAGTTTCGGACAGATGCGCGAAAAGAAAAAGTTGAGTTGTCACGTTGCTCAGATATAGGTTGTCGTGATGCCATGCGTGTTTCGTCCTGTTTGGGGCGGGTTTCCGGCAGCAAGTCAGTCTTTTCTAGATTGGTCTTTTTAGTTCTTCCCCCATCCCCTCCATTACGATTCAATCTTTGTTTTTTCTTCTCGCTTTTTCTTTCTCTGTACCTTTTCTCTCCTGCCGCAATGAGTCTTCTGATCCCTCCCCCTTGCGGGGATATCCCCAGAATCCTCGTGGTCGTGTGACCCGTCAGCCACCATCCGCGGCAAGAGACGACATGTTCCCCCCTCCTGAGGCTCCCAACCCCCGCTTACTCGCCCATCCAGTCTAAAGTGCGCCAGTCGCAGAGCGGGACTTCACGAGACTCGACCTGACGCCTGTTCCTGGAGGCACCTGACGCGGGGTTGGTGAGGGGAGCAAGCCACCCCGTCTCTACGCGTGGTTGTTGTCGGCCGAGAGGAATTGCACCGCAAACGGATGCCGTCATAGCAAGAACCTTGACTCTGTTCCGCTCCGGCACATGAGCAAACCCGGCGTCAACTTTGAAATTTGGATGGAAGCTCGGCTAACAGTGGAGAGCTGAATGAAGCTCCAGCTCTCGTCTCCTCTTCCGGCGGGGGAGCCCACGAGTTAACCTCAGCCCCCAATTTTAGGAGACAAAGGGATGAAGGGAAGAGTCGTCTGGCTGTATGACCCGTCATTTCAACAAGTTTGCTCCCTTCCCACCAACGAGGCCGCCGCTGAATGACGATTTGAAGCAAGTTGCCCACGTGGTCGATACTCCAGTGCAAGGTACATGTACTGTCAACGTTCCCCCCTCCCCTCGACAAGCCCCTCGCGACAGGGCAAGCCCCCCACGTTTTCGAGCCACACCAGCTTTGACGCAGCGGGGCCCTAGGTCGCTATAGCTTCACAATAAGGAGGGGTTGCAGTTGAATAGCAAGCTTCCTCTTTGGTCGGGTAGACGTCCTGAGGGGCGATTGCGCCATCTTGGCCGCCGCGCGCGCGCTCAGATTAAAACTCATCTTCGGGAGCGCATGGCCTCGGCCTCGAACTGTCTGTCGGATGTCGCAAAACCGGGGATATGTGACCCTGCAGCCGACAAGTTACCTCCTACCCAGGTAGTTGGCCTCGACCATGAGCAGCGAATCCCATGCCTCGGATCTTGCTGACCCTGACTTCTGGTGGCATGACGAAACCCCTCAAGCCCTACAGAGGGCGCCGCAGCTCCAGGGTTCAGGCAATCGACTGTCCATCTGCCCAGAGCCTCCTTCGTGGGGATGCCGTACGATACTGGGGCCAGTGGCAAGGAGCCTGGGTAGGATTATTATCATCATTTCTGATCTATCATCCAGATCAGGTTCTTGGGCTCGCAGCAGCAAACTCTTGGGCCTCCTCACCTCATTCCCGCATCGACATCCCGCGCCTTATTGCTCACCTTGGCTGCAGGAGGGTGAAAAAAAATCTTCTTCCTTGCTAATGCTGCAACGGCACCGTTGATTGTACCATGGCTTCGGAGTCGACGAACATGTTGGGTTCGCTGCAGCCAGATCCTTGTTCCCCCCATCCGTTTTCGGCAATACCGTAAGTTGCTTGATGAGCCGCCTCAGTTCATGGGGGTTGCACTCGGGAATGTCAAGGGTTTGCATGTGCTGGTGCTGTGCGTGCAGCGATCCGATTTCGGCACCTAGATAGGCCACATGTAAGAAGTTTGACTTGTCATCGAGATCAAGTCACTCATCAATTTGTGTGCACCAACTTCCAGGACAGGGGTGTGACCTCTAGTTCAAAGCCCAGCATTGTCAGCAGGTATCAATATCCGTCTTGTAATCTCTTCTCTCATTGTGAGTTTCGACTACATGTACTTTCCTTGAGCCAACAGCCGCTCCAAGTACCGACATTAACAAAGGATTCAAATTGTGGCACAGCTCGGCAGTTGAGCGTTCCTTGTTGGCAGAATATTTTTTTTAGTTGTCATTACCATTATCTAACCCAATCCCGCTTCTAGCCTGGCAAGCCTGCCCACCAAGGAACATGTACAAACAATCTCAGCTGTTTTTCTTTTCTCTTCTTTTCTCTTGCCGCACACTTAAGTGACAGTGTAGCCGCCATCAACTCGCAGATCGGCGCCAGTGACATACGAAGAAGCGTCAGAGAGGAGGAATGTGACGGGACCCATGAGGTCTTGGGGTTGACCCATCTTGCCCTGGGGAATGAGAGAAGTCCACTTCGCCTTGAGGTCGGGGTTGTCATCGAGAATCTTCTGGGTCCTGTGACAGTGTTAGTCATGTGTTCAAATCTGCCCCAAGACTCCAAGAACGCAAGGGGAGCGCGGGGGATGAAACTTACAATGCGGTCAGCATGTAGCCAGGAGAGATGCAGTTGACTCGGATGCCGGCTTGAGCCCACTCGACAGCGAGAGAAGCTGCAAGATGTCGGACGCCAGCCTTGGCGGCGTTGTAGGGAGCTTGGGGCTGGGGAACGTTGACGATGGCGCCAGACATGCTACCAATCATGACCATGCTTCCAGGAGACTTGCGCTCCATCAGGTGCCGAGCGACTGAGGTCGCAAAAAGATAGGTTCCGTCAACGTTGACGGCCCAGAGTTTGCGCAAACGATCGATGGGATAGTTGACAGCTTCGAAGTTTTCGGTGAAGCCAGCCGATGTGACAAGGTTGTCGATCTTGCCGTGCTCCTTGACGACCTCGGCGATACAAGCATCAACTGACTCGGGGTCAGAGACATCGGCGTAGTGAGCAGTAACCTTGGGGATGCTATTGGGACGATCAGCTTCGATTGGGGTTCAGTGCGGAAACAGGGCGACATACCGTCGAGCACGAGGGTTCTCCTTCTTGAAGGCCTCAATGAGCAGAGTTGTCTGCTTCTCAGCCTCCTCCTCTACAATACGGGTCAGAAATTGGCCTTGAATTTCAAGTGAAGACAGAGAACGTACTATTCATATCAACAAGAGCAAGGTTGGAGCCAGAAAAGACCATTCCCTGGCCCATAACGAGACCCAGACCGCGAGCACCACCGGTGACGATACCGACATGGCCGTCAAGCGAAAAGGTGGGCAGAGTGGGCTTCACATACTGTCCACCAGTACCAGAGACGGGCTCACTGCTAGGAAGCTCGTGGTCTTCGGGGTACTCAACCTCGATACCAGGATCGGTCTGTGCATACTTTCCAGGCTTGTCCTGGCTGAGGAGGAACATTGTGAATCTTGCGCGCGCAGTGACTGTGAAAGAAGGGCGCAGGACGGTGTGGAGCGGCGCGGGCGCGCACACTGGCGGAGAACAGGTAAAAAGACATGATGAAGGACAGAATATGACGATATGTGAGGAGGGGAGGTAAAGAAGGAAAGGAATGACGGGACTGTATTGCTTTTAAGGAAGCAAACAATGACAGCTTAGCAAAGCTAGAAGCTGGGGACAACCTGGGGCGATGAGCTCAAGTGGCAACAGCTTGCTCCAGGATGAAGCTTGAGCTCTGGAGCTTGACGTCGATATTGCAGGGATGTGCAGGGCTGGTGTGGCGCCCAGGAACAAAAAAGGCAAAAGATGATCCTTGGATCCCCAAATTCAACAGCAACGATTGACTGAGATGCAGATTACGATCGTGATGAGCACAAGAGGTGATGGGTGAAGAGGTGAAGCTCGAAAATGGGGTGATAAGTTGGAGGTTTATATCGTCGAGCTAGAAGGCAGGAGGTCAAGACTGAGAGCTCCTTCACTGTAGCGTAGGTAGTGTAGCTAGCTGCTCTTCCCGCCCCGGGGTCCCGAGTAAACGGAACCACCGCAAAGAAGCAATCCGACCCCGGTCCGACCGGCTTCTAGACGACAACCCACACATCACACCTTGAAAGCCGACCCGACCGGCTTCTACACGATAGACCCTAAGAACCGACCCGACCGTGGATCCATGATGCATCACGACGACCATCATCACCGTGGATCCCTTCCAGACCTTCCCAGCTCTACCAATTGGCAAGTCAGATGAGGGAGGATCTGAGCAGGGTGGAGGGCGCGGAAGACGGACACCGACACACAAGCAAAATACCACGAGGATTCCCTCCACAAGAGCTGCAAGCCATTGAGGTCTTGCCCCGCCCCAGGCATCAGTATAAAATTCGAGCCTGACTTTGTCTGGATAGGCGGCTCAACAAAGAAGGATGCCAATGGCTCGGTTAACGGCTGCATGAAGGATGGGAAATGGCTTTTCTTTCTGCTCATGTGAGGAACAAATGGAGAAGGTCCTCCAGATGTGACGAGAAGCCATTTATTCACTCAGAGAGAAGTTTGATATCTGGGGTCTGAGAGCTTCTGGCGGTGGTGGTGGTGCATCAAACTGAACGGCGTGACAGCCCCCATTGGCCTTGGCACTTGGGTGTCCCGCGCCGGTTTTCCACTTCTGGGAGGTCGGCCAGTCCAGGGGCCACCCATGGTTTTCAGGGACTTTGCAGGGGGGATCACTCCAATCGCCTGGGAGTTTCCCATCTTCCAATTGACACCGCGATCCTTGCCCGTGGTTTTTGCTGTCGCCGCAACGCAACCCTCTCAACAACAGAACACAACCCCACGTTCTAGACGCCCTCGCTCGTCTCCGGCCGAGTCGCACAGAGCCTCACCTTGCAGAATCTCTCCCCTCTCCGGACAAGCCGGATACGGAGGAAAGAGAAGCAATGAGCGCGGGGAAAGGAGGCAAACTTGATCATCATATCATCAGATCGGTGGCGATTCTGCCAACTTGGCTTGCAGGTTTTCGTGTGCAAATCTTCATTACTAGGTGGCATCATGCACAGTAATCACAATGCTATTCAAGACTGTCTCTTGCGATTGAGGAAAGAGAAAAGCGAGCGGTCAATTGCAATGGCTGATCATCATGATCTCTTGCTAGAGGTGAAGAAAGGGCGTTCCAACTGTAATTGGCAATTGGGAGCGGTCTCCATTAACACCATTAGCTGCTTAAACTCAACAAGCAATGTCAAGCGGTCTACGAAACCAATTGATCAATGTAGACACACCAGCGGGTAGACGACAACTTCATCACAGTGGGGACAGGCACCAACACCAGCCCAAACATCTCGCGATGGCTGCTTCCGAGACATCCAGCAACTCCGACGAGCATCAACAACAGCATAACGAATTCACGAGGACCCCACTGTAGCTTCGTGCCAGGGCAGGGGAAGCAGCTCTCGATGACCCGGTCGCCAGGGCGCCGCTAGTCGTCCCGCGCCCTTGGGCTAGATTGCCCATCCTGGTCGGTCCTCGTGGGACATGGAAATTTTCCAAAGTAACCCTGCTAGTCGGCCGACTCTTGTCTCGACCTTCTCACATGAACAGCAAGTTTTGTTTCCCATTGGGCTCTGGTTTCTTCTTTATGCTGGTTTCACTGATACTATGTACACGGCCCTCGACACGTAAGCCCTTGATTAACAGGAACTCCCAAGGACCATGCTGGTGAGACGCTGGTCACACCGCCAGCTCCTTCACTTACAGGTCTTCTTCACCTTGGAACCTCGTCTCACCGACGAAGGCTTCACCGATCGCCTTGATCTTTGCCGATCCCTGGTCTACTCCCCCACGCCAATACTCAACAACGCAACCCCTGCGTCGATGCTTTTGCTACTTCATGCCTGTGCATATTCCTTGTTAAATGCCCTTCCAATCACCATCCGCCTGATCTCAGACGTGCCGGCTCCAATCTCGTACAGTTTAGCGCTGCAGATGTGGTCAGTTCATGGTCTCTGATACATAGATTCTTCAGGGTCATCTTCATCCCCCATCCATCCCAGGATGGCAGGAAATGAGACTAGAGGTTGGAGGACTTACTCGCGAAGCAATCGAGATGCGGGCATCTCCTCCACATATCCCATACCGCCCAGTAGTTGGATGCAGTCGAGCGTGCACTCTGTTGCCCGCTCGGCAGCGTACAAGATGGCACCAGCGCAGTCTTGAGTACGGATCAAACCATTCTCATCCACGGCCTTAGCCGTCATGTATGTGTATGCTCGAGAAGCTTGCAGCTTGGTATACATATCTGCCAGCTTGCCCTGGAGGAACTGGTTGTGTGCAATGGGCTGGCCAAACTGCTTTCGCTGGTGTGTAAATGGCAGGGCAACATCAAGCGCTGCTTGCATGATGCCGAGGGGACCAGCACTCAACACCAGACGCTCCAGATCGAGACCCTCCATGAGGACTCTCACTCCACCGTTGATCTTGCCGAGGATGTTCTCAGTAGGCACGAAAACGTTGTCAAACATGAGCTCGCCCGTGTTGCTGCCGCGCATGCCCATCTTGTCGAGCTTGCGGGCACAGCTGAAGCCCTCCGTCTTGGTATCCACCAGGAACGCCGTGATGCCCTTGGATGCCTTGTCGGGCTCCGTCTTTGCGTACACGACGATCACGTCGGCATCGGGCCCGTTGGTAATCCACATCTTGGATCCATTGAGCACGTAACCGCCGTCCACGGCCTTGGCTGTCGTCCGCATGCTGACAACATCGCTTCCGGCTCCCGACTCAGACATGGCCAGGGCACCGACGCTTGTGCCGGCGATGAGGCCGGGCAGGTACTTTTGCTTCTGCTCCGGTGATCCATTGAGTTGGAGCTGGTTGACGCAGAGCTGTGAGTGTGCCGCGTAGCTGAGGCCAATGGATCCAGAAGCTCGGGAGAGCTCCTCCATGACAATAATGTGTGCTTGGTAACCCATGGCGAGACCTCCCACGTCCTCGTCAGCCGTGATGCCGAGGAAGCCAGCCTCTCCCAGCTTCTGCCACATCTCGGCGGGGAAGGCATTGGTCTTGTCTGTCTTTGCCGCAACCTCCTCCGTGATCTCACGGCGAGTAAACTCTTGCACTCTGTCCCTCAACTCATCGAGCTCCTCCTTTGAAGGGGCCTCGAAGCCTTTGGGGTGCTTGGACGAGTGAAGTCGAGACTGGATTGCGGGGAGCGTCACAGCAGGGCGCCATTGCCTGGCTGCAACAGGCCGGGCGAGTGATCTGAAAGTCCGTACGCTTGCCATTGTGATTGTGATATGTGAAGAAACAATTGACGAGGAACAACAAGGCACAACTGGTAAAATACAAAAGACTTTGCTTATCTCAGAGAGTCAATGTCGTATGGAGGTATGCCCTGCCGAGGCGCATCGGCCAGTAAAGGCTACGATAGCCGCGCCTAGGACCCGGTTCGACGCGGCTTCTCGCGGCCCGCTTACCCCAGGTTTTCGACGTCACAAGCTCGGCTTTGGCGTCGACCCGTGCTCCGGTATCTATTCACCACGGGCTTGAAATCTCGGGCCTCTCTCTCATTCCAAGAGGCCCTCGACGGCGCACAGATTTTATTCTCAATCTCACTTTTGAAATCTGTCGAGAGCAAGCCCCTTAGAAATGTCCCTGCCACGTTCTTCCCGCCAGGCCTTGCGCCTCGGTCGCCAATTCAGCCGCCAGCAATCGCAGGTGTCCTCCCAGAAGCGAGCTGTCGCGAACCTCACTCCGCCGCACCAGGCCAATGCCATCTCGCGGCTTCAGAGCGTCATTGATCCGTCGTCGGATGAGTTCAAGGAGAATGAGCGGCAGATGAGCGAGGTCATGAACCGCATGCAAGAGCTCACGCGCAAGATCCAACAGGGAGGCTCTGAGAAGGCCAGACAAAAGCATCTCGCACGCAAGAAGATGCTCCCTAGAGATCGAGTTACAGCATTGATCGATCCTGGGACTACATTCCTTGAGCTGTCACCCATGGCTGGATATGAGCTTTACCCGGAGGCCGAGGTCCCCGCGGGCGGCATCATTACCGGTGTTGGTGTTGTCGAGGGAGTGACGTGTGTTATCGTTGCCAATGATAGCACGGTCAAGGGCGGCACATATTATCCTATTACAGTGAAGAAGCACTTACGAGCGCAGGCTGTTGCGCAAGAGAACAAGCTACCGTATGTACTCCAATGTCAATCTGCCATGCTCCAGAACTGACAAGCAGCAGATGCATCTACCTCGTCGACAGCGGTGGCGCGAACCTGCCTCATCAGGCGGACGTCTTCCCCGACCAGAATCACTTTGGTCGCATCTTCTATAATCAGGCACGGATGAGCTCCCAGGGCATTCCCCAGATCTCTGTGGTCATGGGCCCTTGTACAGCCGGTGGTGCCTATGTCCCAGCCATGAGTGATGAGAGCATCATTGTCCAGGAGCAAGGCCACATCTTCCTTGCCGGTCCGCCGCTAGTCAAGGCTGCGACCGGTGAGGTTGTCAGCCATGAGGATCTTGGAGGCGGCAAGATGCACTCATCGGTCTCTGGTGTGACAGACTATCTTGCCGTGGATGATGCTCATGCAGTTGTGCTGGCCCGGCGCTGCATCAGCAACCTCAACTGGCCCAAGAAGTCCCCCAACACTCAGGCCCCCAAGCCTACATTCTCAGAGCCTCTTAATGACCCAGAGGAGCTGCTTGGCATTGCCACCACCAACCTACGAAAGCCCCTCCCCATCCGGGAGGTTATCTCTCGTATCGTGGACGGCTCTGAGTTCTCCGAGTTCAAGCGAGACTTTGGCACGACACTCGTGACAGGTTTCGCCGAGATCTACGGCCACAAGGTAGGCATTGTGGCCAATGACGGTATTCTGTTCGCATCGTCTTCTGTCAAGGGCGCCCACTTTGTTGAGCTATGCACCCAGCGCGGAATCCCTCTCGTGTTCCTACAGAACATCGCAGGCTTCATGGTCGGCTCGCAGTCGGAGCGTGACGGCATCGCCAAGCACGGAGCCAAGCTTGTCACGGCCGTTGCTTGCGCCGACGTGCCCAAGTTTACTGTCGTCGTTGGTGGCAGCTACGGTGCTGGCAACTACGGCATGTGCGGTAGAGCATACAGCCCGCGCTTCCTGTGGATGTGGCCCAACGCCAGGATCGGTGTCATGGGCGGCGAGCAGCTTGCTGCCGTGATGGAGACGGTCGGCAAGCAGGTCGACACTGGACTGAAGGAACGAATCGAGAAGGAGAGTGATGCGACATACTCGTCTGCTAGATTATGGGTAAGTCAACTGCAAGCACAATCACGTTCATAAGTACATGAAAGCTAACTTGTGACAGGATGATGGAATTATCCCTCCCCAGCACACAAGACGATACCTCGGCCTCGGTCTGCAGGCTGCGATGGGAGGCAGGAATGAGGTCAAGGCGGGTGATACCAAGTTTGGTGTCTTCCGAATGTAATGAGACGAGTTTATTAAAATACAACAATATATTAGACGTGAACATTGCATCCACATGCCTTTGTCTACAATGAAGCCTTCATAACTCCATTATCAATCGCCGAACCAAGCAAATCTCCCGCTGGTCTGAGTCAGGGGCAACGGAACTTTGCGTCCTTTTCAGTCCAGGATGTGACAAGGGCATCCGTGATATCCGTCTGCCTTTGACTGGCCCGGGTAGCGTTCTTGAAATCAAGCCTGTCTTCCCGGGGTTGACGACCGGTGTTCCGATACGGGCTTGGGCCAGACGCCGCGGGAACTCGCGGACAGTTCAAGCCATGTCCATCTTTTGGCCGCTTAACTGCACGTCTTCGTGTTTGCTTGGGTACTTTTGGCCATTGGTCAATATATTCATGAAAGCTGTTGTTATTTGCCATCTAGGCCTGCACATTCATCACAAGCATCCTATTGTTACAGGCAATGGCAATAGCAGTAGCAAGAGGGGAGCCTACGAGACTCTGTTCTCTGTTGAGTCTTCCTTTCCAGTAAAATCACGGTCATTGCCTGAAAATCAATAGGCTGCGATGGGTATTTGCGGAGGATGGCCTCGCAATGCATGGCTGAATAGGGTAGCTGGTAAATACCCGGGCACCAGGTCAATGCTGCCAGAGATGGAATCTTTTCCAGACTGGACAGTTACAATCTCAATTCTAGACCTAATGATAATCACTAACAGCGCAATGTTACTGTCCAGTTTAACTGACACTCTCACATAATATCTCAGTGACATGTTGATATGACCCTACCCAGCCTTGATGTCTGCCAGGCGGGATGAGATTACTACATATCAATCAACACAGCCCATCTGACGCAATCTCATTTCGTATTCTCAAAACTTCCAAAAGTCCTGCAGCATTAGCGGGACCACGATAATTGCCGCTGACTTTGCGAGGCGGAAGAGCGGAGTTTGACCTGGGCCGCGGCGTTGTGCGTTGAAATCATTCATATGAGTCTACCCTAGATGTGAGCCGGGAGCGGATCCCAAGTATGGAGAGTGATCGACAACCAAAAAAGCGACCCATGATCCATGGCGTTGCAAAATGACGTTGGAACCGACCCACTCAGATCGATGTACATGAGACACGCCAAGGTGGGCGGTGGAACTCACGGCTAGAGCAAGTTGTCAAGCTGATGTGGCTTTGTGCATGGCCTTTGAGAGGCTCGAGCTTGACTGGGTGCATGAGGGTGTTGAGAGGATGCATAAGAGGATGACCTAGATAGTAAATAATCGTCGACAGAACTGCCAGCAGGACACCCCGTGATGACGGGAGTTGGCCAACTTGACAGCACTTGATTTGTTCGAAACCACAACTCGAGGCTTCTTTTGGTCAAACCAACGGCAGAGGCCCACAGCGGCAAGGGCTGTCTCGTATGTAACCAATCACAAACACGATCGCCTCTAGATCTCGAAAGGTGAAACACCAAGCTTGCCAGCGTGACCAGGGGGCCTCGAGTGATGCGAATTGTCGTTCGATGCCGACGTAAGAACGAAGCGCTTGCAGATGATGCGTCTCCCGACGGATTGCGGGAAGAATTCGAAATCTCCCGAGCGGAGGATGCCTGCGCCCATGGCCAACATTAGAGTGCGGAACCAACAGACGGACCTTCCGTAACCGTCGACATGCACGGCCGGGAAGAGATTAAAGGCGAAAGGGCTGTTGATGAATTCGAGCATTGACCGAAGCTACTGTATCGAAGAAATTGAAGAAAAAATAAAGAGATCGAGCGTCAAATCATGGGCTCTTAATCGAGGACGCCTCGTCAGTTCGCTCGACAGACGGTCCAACGCCATGCCGCGCCCTAATCAGACCTTTGTTGGGTAGCGCCAACCTAGGTGGTTTTGAAGCCTGTCTCCTCAGGAGCGGCGCTGATTCTAGTCCTCTTTCTCTGCTGGCGGTGTGCTTTGGTTGTTGATGGCTGAGCTGAATGCCCGTGACAAAGCGGAGCTGTGCTGGCTGGATACGAGTCCATGTGTACAGCCCGATCTGACAGAAGGAATAAATAGAGTCGGTGCGTTGTCGTACGGCAGACAATTCATCATATAGACGTCGTATATTACGGAGGGGGGCGAAGCCGAAGGCGATGCTCGGCCAGCGCAACAAAGGAGCAGAAACCCTGGAGATGGACGAGAGTCATCGTGTTGGTGTTGAGGCGTACTCGATGATGGACTGGCCTCTGAGACCAGGCCTCGACGCAGGAACAAAAAACGCTAGTGTTTCTGGTAGAACTTGTGTCGCAGGGGACATGCCCGTCTGAACTCCTGGTCGACTTTAGCGGCCGATGCCGCGTTTCCATTGGTGGGACTGACCCCATGGATTGGAAGCGGTGGGTGTCGAGACGGGTTTTGAGGGAATGGACCAGTCAGAGGAAGGGCTTCGTCATGTCTCGCGTGCATGTGTGGGGAGAGACAAGATAGCGGACGACGGACCCAACGGCCGACGGACGGAAGACCCCCTTGAGAACCCTTGCTTGTTGTAACCCATCGGCCCCTTCATCTTCAGGGCCTGTCAGTCGTGATGGGTTTCCCGCTCGGTCGCCCGTCTTGTGGCTTCTTTGTTAGGTTGAGATTCATCATTCTCTGTTGCTGGCACTGTTAGAGCCTGGTTACCCCAGCCACAGAAGAGAATAGAGCCCGAACGGCAGGGTGACCTTGGTGAATGGTGATGATCCTCTGTATTGTCAGGACCTGTCTATTGTCAGACCTCAGACTGGGTCTCAGTCACCCGTAATTCCACTCCCAAAACGGGCCCTTTTTTGATTGATTTCTCGGGGCTCGCACAAGACGGACCTCTTTCTCCCGGCGCGCCGTCGGTCGACCCCGTTTGTCCTGCTGCTCGAGGGATAGCTTGTTTCGCCCTATTCTTCCTATGCTGGCCAAGCTCCAACGCCCTGGGTCCGGTCACTCACACACTCGATCCATCCGTCTTCTTCCTCAACTCCTTCCCTCTTGCCCTTTTCCCACTCTTGCCTTTGTAACCCGCAACCGCACACATCGTGCCTTCCCTAGCCTGCCTCGACCAGAGCTGTCGTTGTCTGCGCGTCGTTCATTTCTTTCACGACATATTTTTCCATCGCGATTTTCTTTCGTGCACATATTTGCACGCCTCTTTTTTTTTCTTCTTCTCTTTCTGCTTTATTTCAGATCTTGTCCTGAGGACAAGGCGATTCCCCTTAACCAAGCAAACAATCAAGCCGCTTTGACAGGAACAACCACCGCGCGAGACCGTCATTTTCAGTTGAAGAGGGAATTCAGGAGAAAGAGCAAGGAACCCAAACGCCTCGAGACACCTTCCTTCGACTTTAGGTCCCGACGCCTCATCGACGAGGCTCGCCATTCACGAGTCTCTGCCTCTGGACGCCGCCAACATCCTCAAACCATCCAGACGCCAGCCTGAAACAGGGCCTCTGGATTCGTCCACCTCCGTCTCGGTCACACGGCCCCTTCCCTTCCACCACGTCTCGTCCACTGGATTTACTCGCTGGCTGCCCTGCCACCGAGCATCGGATCGCTGCGTATCTTGGCCTAGTGAGGTCGTTTTTCGTCCTTTGTTGCGAATCCCTGTGGCATCTCCATCCCGCGACGCCGCTTCGACTCGCCCCAGCCAAATGAAGTCTTGAAACCCAGAAACCTCTCCGTATGTTCCCCATCTTCTGGTAGCCTGGGATGGTCTCAGCTTGAAGCGATATCTCTATGGTCTTCAACTTGGCAGTCTCATATCCCAGGTGCTCCTCCGTCTCCTTGTGACACTGACACCTCTCACTAGATTCCTTCCCCTTTGCGCTGTTTTCAACGCCTGCGAGGTCTGGTTTACCGTGCAAAAACTCTCATTTTCGTTCGATTTCGTCTTTTCTTCTCTCCACTCGTTTCTTCTCTTTCGTTCGTGTGTCGCCTTATCTTCGTTTTCCGTTCATCTCCGGACTCACCGCAAAGTCAACAAAACGACTGTGCGACCTGACCGATTTAAAGAGACGTCATCTTTTATGCCGCAGCACCTCAACCAATTCGACTAGACGTCGATCCAAGAATATACGGACGCTGTGTCGTTCGTCTCCCCCGTAAGGACGTTTTCGAGCGCCGCAAGCCGCCGGCTACCTGCATCAGTTCATCACTTGCGTTCTCTGCAACGGACCGGCCTCCTGCATATAGTCGCACTGCAGATAGGGGCTTGATGCCAGACGTGGAATTCTGTTGCGCCGACGAATTTTCAGACCGCCTTGATTTACCATAAAGGACCTCGATGAGTCAACCGGATGATGGAAGAGAGATGGACACGCCCTTGTCAGCATCTGGATCTGTAAAGAGAGCGCGAGAAAGAGCAAAAGCTGGACTTCCACGACATCAACCTCTCCCGGTTCACTCAGAAGCAATGGATGACGGACCACCCGGTGACCTGAGAGCTCCGCCTCGTCGACCCATGGCCGCACAGCCGGTCGGGCAGTCAAGGCTTCCTCGGGCCAAGCCCGTGCCTGCGATGGATGGCAGGAACGGACAGGGCATTCCCGCTATTTCGAGGCCTACTCAAGTTCCGCAATGGCCCTTGACCGGCCCTCCAATGGCCTCGATGGCTTCGATGAACCAACCCGACCCCGAACCGTATCGACCACCTCCTGGACGACCGTTGCACGCCCCCCAGCGACCACCACGCCCCAGCCAGGTACCTTCCTTGCTCGACCAGTCTCGACTTCAGGATCCCACCCCCGTCTTCTTGACACCCGAATCCGACGAATATCACTCCTCCGTACCGCCCTCACCGTCTTCTCGAATTTCCACTTCTAGCTTGGGATCGGTTCCCGACTTTCCGACTCCTAACCAGTCGATTGCTGCAACTCCCTCGCGACGAAGTGCTAACCTGGGACCTCCTCCTTCGTCTCGACGAGGAGCATCATCTTTCTACTCAAATGCGTCTTTTGTCTCGCCAATCCCTGAAGAGAGCTTAAACTCGAGGTCCCATAGATCCTATGCTTCGAGCGCCGCCATCCCCGAGAGCTGGCCAGGTTCCCGAGAGGTTAGCCCGACCTTTTACGAAGAAACAGATACCGATAAGAGCCGCCACTCAGATGAAGATGACTTTAACGAGTTCAACGACGAGAGCAAACTGGTTCGCAGCGCAAGCATTGGAAAGAGAGGAAAGCCTTCCATTGTAAACACCAAGTCAGCCATCCTCGATTCCGCCCATCGACCAGCTCCATCGCCCGTTCAACCGTTCAATTCAGGTACCGGATATGTCGATGCTTCAACTAGCTCGTCCAACACGCTTCCCCTGGCGAAGGCCTCGGGTCAAAACGCTCCCCATGATGTCTTGAGCCCGGATGCCATTCTCGGTGCGTACGCTGCTGCAAGCGCAACCAACCTAGAGACTCCTCAGGCGCCAACTCCATCTCCCCAGCCCTTCAACCGACTGTCAGCTATTCGACGACCACCTAGGCTTGACATGGATGCTGTGAGGAACATGGAGGAGAGAGGTAGTATCACAAGCTTGCCGGACCTGATCCGACGAGCAACCCGACTCGCCAATATGATGGACCGTGGCCGCCGACCGGCGAGCCGATTCGAGGACTTGAGTGAATATCTCGATGAGAAGGCTCAAGTCCGTGGTGGTGACAAGGAGAACTCAGGTAGGTGTACCCACCCAATGATCAGGGATCAGCGTACTGACATGCAGCAGGTTTGTCAGACATGTTGGCAGCCTTCCCTCCCCCCGCACAGCAGCAAACAGAACGAGGCTCTTGGTTCCGGACAACATCTTGGCCTCTGGCACCTAGCCGACTAGGCGAAGCGCCTTCACGATCGGGTCTCCGCGATATGTCTACCCCGGACGGAGACCAGAAGCGACGCCGGCGATGCTGTGGCCTACCAGTTTGGGGTTTCGTCCTTGTGATGATCTTGCTGTTGGGCATCATTGCTGCTGCCGTGCTTGTGCCGCTCGAGTTTTTCGTCTTTAAGAACTTGGGCAACAAGGATAAGCCACAGACGGCACTTGCTCAGTGCCAAGAGTCACTGACATGCCGGAACGGAGGGACCAATGTCCTTTCGAAGGGCGTCTGCTCGTGCATCTGCACGAATGGGTTCACTGGCTCCGACTGCAGCGTCGGGGGCTCGGATGGCTGTACGACGGCGGATCTGGGAGGTGAATTCAACAACGTGACGATCGGAAAGGCTATCCCCCGTCTCATTGAGGATGCAAGTGCCAACTTCTCTATCCCTCTTAATGGCACAGTCATCCTGAACAGCCTCAACGCCGGAAACCTGTCTTGCATTGCGCAAAACTCATTGGTCACCTTTGACGGCAATTCTGCGCGAGAAGGCAAGGGCTCATCCACATCCAATGAGAGTGAATCGGAAGAAAAGCTTGCGCTGGAAAGTGGAAGTCCAGACCTGGCTGTGCGAGCAGAGCCAACAGCCATCACCATCTCGGAGGAGGCCCCTACCTTCCTGGTGGTGGATGAAAGCACACCGACCGTGGTACCGACGTCAACAGGAAGCGCGTCGGACGCGGAACAGACGTTGGCAACTGAATCAGGCAGTGTGGCTAGCCCTACTGCTACCTTTACGGTGACAGAGGACGTACTTGACTTTGCACGTGTTGCGGTGCTCTATGTGTTGCAGGAAGAAGACTCAGAGAGTGCTCAAGAGGCACAGTCAGCGATTGGACGCTTCTTGGCCAGGGCTCATAAGGACTCTGGGGTGGAGACAAAGACTGCCGAGAGCATCAAGCTCGGAGGAAACAACACGGTAGATCTTTTGAGATTCACGATCGACCTTGGGTCTGGAGCCATTGGAGGAAATGCGAAGCGCGATGTGGCGGCTCCTCAAGCACGCCGGTCTACTCCAGACAGAGCACATACACATGGCTCTCTGCGGCGAGGCGGACCGTTACGCGCGAGACGCTAAGGTACAGAGATGCAGAGACAGAGAGAGAGAGGAAGAAATGGTGTACATAATGTGCGGATATAGTTATGCATCTTGGTACGACGGCGCGATCAGTGTATTTTTGATTCGTTTTACCAGGGCCGGGCCGTGGATGGTAATGACGGGAGAACAGGAAATGGGATTGACGAGGAGAAGATCTTGCATAACACACTTCAGAACCCCCCCTTTTTTTTTACTCTTCTATTCTATTCCCCCCTTTTTTATCAAGTAGAACTCGCGAGCGAGATTAGCGTGGGCGTTTTATCAAAAGAAAGAGAGGAATGGTTTCTTCCATGACCTATCAACCATGAATGCGATGCTAATCCGTGGAGTTGAAGCGTTTGTTCTGTATGGGATGTTTTTTATTTATTGAATTATATATCATATCTTCATGCATTCTTCATGGCATATAAAACACCTCCTCGACGGGCTTCCACCATGACGGCTCCCCTGCCTCGGAGCTCACAGCGCCGGGGACCACACTCTCTTGCCATGCATCAGTCATACGCCACCACTCCCTAACACGAGGGTTCTCTGCCATGAGAGCCATGTCGGCCTTGTAGTCGGAGCCGACGTACTTGAACGAGGCGAACAGTACATGAGACTTGTCGTCGTAAAAGATGCTGTCTATACTCGGTGTTAGCCCCCCCCTCTCTTGTATCTATCTGTCTGTTTATATCCATACAGTCTTTGATGTTGCACTGCTTAATCTGCGCCAGCACGTCGGGCCATACTCGAGCGTGCACGTCCTTGTACTCTGCCAGGTGCTGTGGCTTGAGCTTGACGATCTGGGCGAAGCGGCGAACGGCTTGTGACATTTTGGGCGGTTCAGACAGAGAATTCAACAAGGTATTGTTAGCTAGAACTAAGTCAATTGGAGGGTATGGACGTCTGGTAAGTTATATAGCATAGATTTCTCGGTAATCGGGCTAGAGCGTAGCGAGTTTACTACCAAAACCCCGCATATTGGCTCAAGAAGTCTATTATATATCCACTGATTTGCCATGGGGCTTTTTAAGAACCGTCCCAATGACTTGAGAAAACGGTAGCGCGATCGGGAGAATGCATGCCACCCCCAATTCCCTCGAGTCGCTTATACTTGATGGCCCACCTGTTGTGGGGGATGGACACTGTAGCATGGGACAGCGGCGCAGACGAACGTGATATACAGGGCATAGATATACCATGACTGACTAGGTTCTCGATCTGGCAGGCATGTACAGGGGCTCCCATGTCATAGAAGTTGAGTCTTGGCCCGTGATGGATCAACATCATATAATGTACACAGAGTATACCCTTGTGATATGATAGGTAATTGTTGATGAATTTCGCTATCTCCAACAATGCCCGCGGTACATACAAAGAAACCCGCGAGCATCGCTGAACCCTTAAAGAGAGGACGGCAACAACCTTTCAGTCGCCAAAACTAAAGCACCTTTGGCCGTAGCCACCCAATTCGTGATATATCATCCAGTCCATCCAACGCTAGAACGCCTTTCCCAAAATTCCAGTTATTCACGCATTCTTGGTATCAAATAACACGCCCTCCGTGAAGGTACCGTGTTGGGTTTCTTTTGCTTCGCCTTTTCCTTCTAACCTGGTCGGACCGTTGTATAGGAAACGGCCAAGTGAGTCACACTTTAGTGGCGAGCCTCGGGCTGCTCGTAGTGAGGAGGGACCTCCTCGTTGACAATCAGACCAGACTTTTCGTCTTCGGCGATAATCTCCACAATGGCGGCCTTGTAATCGGCGCCAAGGGCAGGCTCGGGGCGTTCACCCTTGAAGTAGCGGATCAGGCGGACAGTAAGACTGCAGAGGAACATGGCGAACCTGAAATTGGTTAGTATGTCAACAAGAATGATCAAGATGAAAACATACAGAGCAACACCAACACCAGCAGTGACGCCCATGAGGACGGGAATGATGATGTAAGCGGTGATGTGCTTAAGCATGTTGGCCCAAGAGTAGTCGACGCGCTCGGGGACAAGCTGGGCGTGGCCCTGGTGAGGAGTGCCAGCGTTCTTATTCTCAGAGTTGCCGTGTCCGTGGTTGTTCTTGTGGCCGTGCTCCTTCATTCCGTGGTTCTTCATTCCGTGGCAGCCCTTGCCCTTACCCTTGATGCTGCCCTTGATACCCTTCAAGGTCTCGTGGAGCAGACCCTTGGCACGGCACCACATTGAGCAGTCATCGCCCAGTCCGTTGTGAGAAGAGCCCTCAACCTCGATGCTTCCGATGATGATCTCGCCGACGGGGGCCTTGATGAGCTTGACCTTGACGGGAGGAACGCCGTCGACGAACCGGTCGCCGACCTCAATAATTCGAATCTCAACACCAATGACCTCGAGGTGCTGATCATCATCCATGCCCTCTGGTCGGATGGCAAGGCCATATCCAAGTCGGCGCACAGCGCTCTTTCCATTACTCTTGGTGACGGGGGCCGAGAGGTCTCCGTTCCACGGATCCGCATGCGGGTACAGTTCAAAGCCGTTGAGCATGAGTCGATGCTCCTCGATGTTAAAGTTGAGCTCTAATTGGGCGTTGCGGTCGCGGCAGCGGGTGCAGGGGATGGTGATGGACTGGCCAAAGGCTGTAGCGGGGACCTCGAAGGTGTCGACGTCGATGGGGAGGGTGCGGAAGATGCCATCATCAGCCTCGGAAGTGTCGGGGACGATGAGGATAGCTGCAGCCGTGGCTGCGAGGGCGAGCGGCTTAAGCAGCTGCATCGTTATCGGTATCGTGTAGGGGGTATCAATATAAGATGAAAAATGTACGGTTTCCTGGCGATGGGAAATGATTGTCGTCGATATTTACGGTAGAGACGGGAGAGGGAGAAGTTGAAAAAAAAGGAAGAAATAGAGTCAAGTGGTGGTGGTGTGCTCGTGGTTGCCTTTAGAGAAGAGTAAGAGAGATGATCGGATGTCTCGGTGGCGTAGGCTCCGCTTTGGGTAAAGGAAAGGGCCAGGCGAGGGGGAACCTTCCATGGATCCTCAAGCATGAAGTGGAAGTGGAACGCGGGACGTCCGGGGGTCACGGAAGCTCCTGGTACGTACCTCTCTGCCCAGCCAGGCTGTTAGTAGCCACTGCAGGCTGCTTGGTAAGAACCTACCTACAGTGGAAACAGTGCATGTCGGCCCCTCCCATAGCGCTAAGCTGAGTTAAACAGCTTCAGACTCCAAGTGCCGCGCGCGATGATGGTGATCATGCGTGCTCTTTCCCGCCTTGTCGGCAATCAATGCCTGGCAACTGAGGCATCAATTACCTGCTTGGGCATCTTTCCGCCCGCAAGCGGCAAGCTCCTGGTGTAGATCAGCGTCACCTCTCGACTGAGATTGTTGTTTCAGTCGTCTCATGCTACAACCTCGAATCATTTGTCAAGTCAAGTCAAGTCATATCATCTCATATCTGCCGTGTCAAAAAACCGAGACCGATACCGAATACATCTCAGGTTGACATAGATTAACTAACTAACCAGGTGGTACAGTCATGTAACCCTCTCACACATAACCCATCGCGTATCCGTACTCTCTCTCGGCTGACATCCCCTGCTTGCATCCATTTGCATCTCCACCAGCCTGTAGCATGCTTACACGCGGACCCGAATACAAGCCCGGCCGCCGAAACCAGCAGCCCTGCACTGACTGCATTAACGTTGGAAACATGACCAGTCCAAGAAAACACCAAGAGGCGCGAGACTCTCGGTCTGAATAATAATCGTCTCAGCTCAGGGGAAGGCCGCCTTGTGTGGCACAGGCACAGATTATCGCCAGATTAACTCTGCACCAGCCAGCGTCCCCGTCAGATCGAGACTCTTCTATTCTTCCTCACCAACCTCAAAAGTCTGTCTGTGCCACAGAGCCTTCAGCCTCCCCGCCAGATGCTTCCATCGCATGGACCACTCCTCCCTCGGGGCCAAGCCTCCGTCACCGATGCCGATGCCGACGCCAAGGTCCGACACGTTCTGATGACGATGGACTGGAGAGTCCTTGTCCCAGGGAAAGTTCGGGTTCTCAGGCAATGCCAATGTGCCTGTCGAAACAGCCCCGGAGTCCGACTGTTCCGTACCCGTCGTCGTGATCGTCTTCAGAGTTGTCAATGACGGCCCGAAGCTCGTTTCTGGTCCTTGTCAATGTAAATCCTTAGCATGCCAGTCATTAATTCCACTAACCTTTTGAGGTAAACGTGTGGGTTTTGTTCACCCAACCCAGCGTGCTAACGTTATAGCTGACTGTCGCGCCCGGAGTGCTTGTGGTGTTGCAAGCCGACGAAATCTGGCCCGGCCCCGTCGGGAATGGTGGGGGAGCTGTCCATGCTCCGGGTGTAGTCGAGCAGTTGGTCACAGTCGAGAACGTCGAAGGCACCGGATACAAAGATGAGTCAGTGCAGATCAACGACGTGCTAGACGTCGACTCGCATTGACTAGCTGTGCTTGTCAAATTCCACGACCCAGTGGGAGTGCTGGTCGCCAAAGTCTCTTTACCGGAAGCCAGGGAAATCGTCGAGTTCGTCACAGGGAATGGCTTCCAAGGTGAGCTCTCAACTGTTGTCGAGGGTCCCCTGGTCAGCTCTGTCTGGGTTCCGCTAGTTGTCTCGAATGAATCACTGCCGGTACTGGCGGGAATACCTGATGTCATGACCTCTATGGAAGACAGGGGTGGAGCAACTGTCTCAGAGGGCTCCGAAGTCTCCGAGGAAGCCGTAAATCCGGATGTGGTGTTCGACCAGATCGCCGAGCTAGAGATCACACCACTGGAGATCCGTGAAGTGCCAGTGCCCATGGATATAATGGATATAGATGTGACAGATGGCGTGGTGGTACGGATAGATTCGGACGACTCTTGACCAGTCATGGTAGAGTTGCTGGCTGAGAAATTCGGCGTGCCAGTAGACTCCGAGGATCCTGGTCCCATTGTGAAACTTGTTGTCCAGTTGCCTGTCCATTGCGACCTCTCCGTGATAGTAGAAATCAACATACTGGACATGGAACCAATAGTGGGTGTCAAGGTAGTGGCATTGGACATGGGAATCTTATGCGTATTAGTTCTTGCAGTAGGTGTGGGGAATCCTGTTGAAAAGGTCGAGTTCAGAGGATAAGAGGTTGTGATGATCCTAGGCGTCGAGATCGGGATGAACGAAGAGTTGGAGCCAGTCGGGAAGGGGGCCATCGTGCTGTTTAGTGGTAGCGGAATAACGGTCATCGTGATCGTTAGAGTGGACGATGTGTTCGTCTGAGGGAACGGAGGCGCGCTGGACTGAGTGGTGAATGTCTTGTTCGAGCCGGACTCCGACAGGGTTGGGATGGTACGGTTGAACGACACAGAGATAGGTGTTGTGACGACGGAAACCAAACCGCTCGTGCTCGTTCCACTGTTGTAAGTGCTGGTACCGTTGATAGAAGTTGGGGTGGCAGCTGAAGTAGTACTCCAAGGACTGGGACGACCCTTGGTTCCCATTCTTGACCAAGTAACAGTCTGAGTCGTATTCTGCATCTGACTTTCAGACACCGTAGAAGTAACCGTCGTCCGAATGGTAGTCACGGATCCCGTGGTGTTGGCAGCCCTAGAAAAGGTGCTAGTCAAGTTCATCGAACGAGATGAAGTGACGGTAAACTGGGGAACTGAAAATGTTGTCGAGCCAGAAGGGGTCAAGGTAACCTCGTTCGTGGTAGAGTTGACATAGCGACTAGTTCTACTCCCGATGCTCCAAATGCCGCTGCTAAGGGCAGAGCTCTGCGCAGACCATGGGATTTCGGTGACTTGCGAATCCACACTTTGGCTGACTTTAGACGACAACCAAGAACTGTGAGTGGACCACCAGTCAAGAGTCGTGACGTTTGGAAGGGGGACTGGCGTAATGGTAGGCTCCATAGTAATGATCGATGTGCTGAGGCTAGGAAGGGGGCTGATCGGAGTGCCAGGTCGGGTGAACGGGCTCGCACTAGATCCGATTGTGACAGTTGTGTTATAGATACTGCTTGTGAAAGTTACTGTAGTTGTGAGTGAACTGGTGAGCTGCGTTGGTGTGCTCCTCGTTGTGATGGTTGAGGTCACTGACACGTCCTGACTTGTCAACAGACTTGACGAAGCAACCGGCCCAGTCACAGTTGTTACAACAGACTGACTCAGAGTGGTGGTGAATACAGCAGTTAGATTGGGGGGGAGCGAGGTATCAGTCAAAGTGATCTGAGAAGGAGGCAAGGGAGGCGCAAGGACAGTCGTGACCAAGCTTGTCATGGCTGAGGTTTTCGTCGTCACGTCCAGTGTCCAGGTTGACCAATCCAGAGAGGAGTTGACCCGTGAGATCGAAGAGAGACCTTGACTCGCGCTTGAGAATTCAAATATCGAGGATGTAGTTGTCAGATACTCTGTAGAGACTGTAGAGGCAGAACTCTTGGACGTGCTTGATTTCTTGCCGGTTGGCCGAATACCTCCAGGGAAGATGGTGATGACTGAACCCTTAGACGTCGTTACCACAGTCGCCGATAGAAGACTGGAGGCAAGTGTTGTGTTGATAGGTAGAGCGCTGGAGGCGAAGAGGGTAGTCGAGGAGATCTCAGCTGAGCTTTCGGAAGCCACTGCACCAGATTCTTCAAAGCTGCCAGTTGAGCTGGAGACCGAGTCTGAGATCGCTGATGAGTTTGTAAGGAATAAAGTTGGCGTAGGTTCAGTAACCCTTCCACTTGTGTCAACGATGCTTGATGTCATAATCGTATCGGAAGCGACGATTGATGAGGTTTGGAATCTAGTATCGGAGCCTGAGGGTGAAGGTGAGCCACTGGCTGCACTGATCAGGGAGCTGAGAGATGGTGTCTCGGTGATGGTGGTTTCAGTCGCTGTAGAAACTGATCCAATACTCTCGAGCGAAGATGTGTTGGCAAAGGTAGTCGTGCTAATCAGTGTGGAGGTATCAATGAAGACCTCAGAGGTGTACAAGGTTGAAGTCGAGACAATTATGTCGGTGACAACCTCCCTTGAAGTTTCAGACACCGAAGAAGCTGCACTAGAACTTGGGGATGTGTTCTCACTCAAAGTGGTTTGAGTCGTGAGCGTCGTGATGATGCTGGACACCAAACTCCCAGAAGATAAGGAAGCCCCAGAAGAGGCACCAGATGCAAGAGTCTTGGTAGAAATGCGAGAGGAATTCTGAGCGGGGTTGATCGTAGGTGCTGTATCGGACTCGGTCAAGGAGGCAGACAAGGTAAATGACGAAACATCAGAGGAAATGTCCAAGGAGATGCTCGAACCCAGAGACTCCGTTGAGAAATCTTCAGAGGTCGACAATGATGCTGTATAGGAATCTGTGGAACTCGACTCGGAAACAGTCACAGTGATGCTGAGCACATCGGTTGTTGTTGTGACTGAAGGGACAGCCGATGTAGTATCCACGGCAGAGGCAGACGAGATGATGCCGGAAAGAGTATCAGTCCGGACTTTAGTCGAGGGAGTTCCTTCAGAGAGCTCCGGCAAGTCCACGGTCTCCGTCATCCGTGTCGTCGTCACATCGGCTGTCGTGCTCGAGTTGTACCTGGTTTGGACCTGGGTTGAGTAGACACTAGAAGAGGTTTGACTGCTGTCGCTCGTCTGAGAAGTCGCAATGACCTCAGGTGCTGTCGTCTCAGAGGACTCTTCGGGGACATCGGATGATCCTGAGTTTTGGCTTTCCCCTAAGCTGGTTGAAATGCTGAGAACTGTGGCAGAGGAAAGGATGTCTGACGAAGAAAAGGAAGTGGATGTTGTGATAGATGAAATTATATCTGAAGAAATGGGAACGGTAGATTCCATGACAGAAGAAATATCCGAAGAAGAAAACTGAGTAGATGAAAGTACATCAGTCGCGTCTGTGGTACTGGCCTCTGAGGAGGGCTCGCTGCTAGAGAAGGAGCTTGTGCTGTCTGAAAGGCTGCCATCGCTAGTAGTGCCAGAGACCTGACTCTCAACCGTGGAAGAGTCATCATTGCCAGTGGTGGCTAGAGTCAGAGATGACACCGAGTCCGTTGAATGGACGGTTGATGCAGTCTCCGAGCCAGTGACGCTACTAGCTTTGGCACTCGAATCTGCTGATACCATCGAGGTGTCGCGCTGTGGTCCAAAGGTGGAAGGAAACGAAGAAGACTCAGAAGATACAGTGACAGATTCCGAGGAAACGTTCATGCTAGAAGCAACGCCAGTTTCAGAAGAAACCTGAGCCTCGGTCACTGAGCTGCCAGTCTGCGACGAGAACTCCATGAAGGACGAAACTAGACTCGTTAGATTGAACAGGAAGAATAAAGTCAGAGTACTCACGGATTTCAGATTCAGCAGAGGTCGCAGGTGCCCCCGTGTAGTACGGAGGAGGAGGGCCGTAGCCGAAACCGGTTGCGTCGACATTGCTTGGTTCGCGAACCTCAATGAAGTTGTCCTTGTGCACAACGTTTGGGTGCTGTCGGTGAATAAGCTGAGCCGAGCCACCAGAAAGGCAGATCAAGATCAGAACAATCGGCAAAAGGCCGAGAAGAGGAATATTGGGAGGTCTCATGGTGAGGAAATAAGAATGCTGCTACTCGGCATCAGTATCAGGGCTCTTCTCCTCGTCTCCAACCGAAGACCACGCTGAAGAAATAACTTACTCTGACGAATGATATGCACTCGAGAACACTTTGATAGGTGTGAACGAACGTATGAATGCTGCGGGAAGTGGTATCGATACAAAAGAGCGGAGTGTTGCGGGCAGGAGATATCTCGCGTTGGGGTTGACGCGAAGATGAGAAGTGAGGTGGAAGAAAAGAATGCGAAGGAAGGATGAGAACGAGCGAGAACGCGCGGCACGAAGAAACAAGGAAAAGGGGCGAAAAAGGTGTGCAACTTGCACCAGTTCTCTCGCAGTGCTTGCCAGCTGCCCAGCAAAGGGGGGAAACGGGTGCTGATACCTTATAGGCTCATATTCCTCGATCACTGTTCTCTGGATTCGCCCCCTGTTAGCCTATCACAACATGAATGCACAGACGCAACTCAAAGTCAGATAGATTACGAATGCCTCACCTCGGGGTCTTGCGTGTTAGTAGGGAGGGAGTTGTGTGTCCTCCAATCCGCCCCGTGGCCCGTCATACGTTGCCCGTCGACGGCTGCGAAAAGCCTTCTTCCCACGCCATCGAAAATATTCCGAGAGATTGCTTCACAATGCTTCCCGTCAAAAGCTACCGGTCTTTGGAGACGGGGCATCATCCCGACTCCATATGCTGGGATGCGGGAGCGGAGCGGGAGCGGAAGCGGCGCTTGAGATATGAGTAGAACTCGGAGCCGATGTATATTACCGTCCTTCCATGTGCTCGGACCGGCGGTTCCTGATTGAGGTTGCATAGCCGCTTGCTTGCAGTCGTCGATTGCCATTCATATCCCTTTCGCCTCATCAACCGGTGCTTGTTCCAATGTGTCATGTCACGGGCCATCCTTCATCTCCCATTCTATCCGCGGGATGGATGTCACAAGAAAGACACTTCCAACTCCTGGTCCGTTATCTGAGCGTGCTATAAATTGTTAATGATGAACCCCTGAGAGTATCATGACGTCTCGAAGTTCAAGACAGTTCGAAGTAAGACCAAACACCGTTGGCCCCCTTTGACATATGTCCTCTGCAGTTGCGTGAGGAGTTTGTTGACTCAAGTACAGGTCACACAAGACTCGCAGCAACATATCCCTCGCACGCCCGTGTTGCATTGTGCATCCTCCTGCGGGATCTGGCCCACCCCGGTAGAGTGCCTGGCAGAGGAGATCTCGGCCGTGTTCTGCGCTTGATGCACGAAACATCTCGGGCCTTCCACCATTCGGGGCTAACGGCCGGGATGTCGAGCGTCGCACAGTTCAAGGGCCCAGAAGATCCAAACTGACATGCCCAGGTACAGCAGTAACACCTGCAGCTAGCCTCGGCAACGAGGCGAGATGCAGCTTGCCGTCGGACTGCAAGGTTGCAGTTTCCTAGGAGGGACAGGTTTGGCATCCTGAACGTTGTCCCAGAGATTCATTCTATGGCGTGGATCTGGTCTTTAGCTTCAACTGGATCCGTCGAGGGACTTCGTATCGACATGAAAAGCGTAGCCGACTCTGTCCTACAAGGCATTGTTGACCCAGCTAAATATCGAAAAGCTGAGGGGTGTCATCTCCGCCAAGAACACACTCAATGAGCTCCAATGATAGAGCGCTCGAGAGCTTATTGTTGAGTGACCTTGGTTGCCTCGCACCTGTTCTCGAAATTGGATCATTCATGTCGGTCTTCAGCAGGTGATGAGTCCTTCAGAGTGACGTATGAGTGGAAAGTATTCAGGGCAAAAGCGGCGATGGTTGCGAGACAAAACGAGACCTTTTTATGAAATGAGAGAAACAGATCCATTGCCTTAAACACACAGAAACCACCTTCCCTGATTAAAAATCCCGTGATCATGAGCCTTCCTGCCTTAAAACTCTCAACATACGTAGAAGCGCCCGGGTAAACAGGCAGGAGTCATCGGCTCAAGCTGCCTTACACTAGCTCTGTATGATCTCCTTCAACTCCCGCCTGGAAGAACCATCCCAAAACCTGTCCGTCGTACCGAATCTCTCCAGGGATATCTTTTCTCGCTAGGAGTGAACTCCGATGAGTCAATGTGGTGAGAATATCGGCTCGTCTACTCGGCCTTCTCGGCTGTCTCTCGCAGGGATGGGGCCGTTTCATCAGTCATGGTGGTATTTTTGTCTTCGATATCAGCAGCCCACAAGGCAGCGCCGACTACACGGTGTCAGCTTGTATTCGTATCTACCATCTTTGGACGACTCGCCTGTGTTGGTAAAGGTAAAGAACATGGAGGCAACCGGTATCATCTCGAGAAGAGTGGCAACAAGTCCGAATCTGTACCAAGGCGTCGATTAGCTACGTCCAGCTCCTCGCGTGCTACGCTTCACCAGAAAGGGTCCGGAAATCATGACGCGGAAAGGTTACGTACGCTGTGTAAGGGCCGACATTCTTGTTAAGCCAATCCGACCTCTTTGGAGCCGACCATCGCTTGAGCTGGAAGTACTGGAATATCATCAGCACGACGGCACGGCCATCAATGGCAGAGTGTTACTTACTCGATCATGAACTCCCTTACCTCGGTTGCGGCCTGAATCAGTCAGTAAGGATAGAACATGTGTGATGGGAGTCTATTGACCTTGGAGAACGATAAATATCGCGGTACCGACCACAGGAATGGCATTGAGAGGCAGATACATGACGTAACGAATGATGGCCTTTGGGCTGAATCTCTCAAATGGGCTCTTGAGGATCTTGCCCAGCTTCTGCATCGGATCGCTGCCAGATTTGACCTCTCTTCCCTCGCTTACGATCTGAGTGTCTCCGCGTGCGAGCAGAGTGCCGTCGAATGTGTCGAGTAGTGCATCCTGAAGAAGATAGTTTCGAGAAATGAGGTTGATGATAGTGGTGCTCTCGTTGAGAACGAGCAGGCTGGTGGTTATAACTGCGAGTGGTCCGTTGACAAAGACGAGAACGGCGAGCTGGGGAAGATAGGTGAATGCGAACATGCCACCGATGACACTCGTGGAGAGGAGGATCAAGGGACCGAGCTTGGAAAGGAATGGCGCCCATAGCGAACGGTGGGTGATGAGATAAATGATTCCCTGTATCGAAGGTGTTAATGAGTGCTCTCTCTGAGATGGAGGGAACGGAGTCGTGCCTTGATCGGGTAGAGATAGGCCTTGCTCTTGGCGGCGTGGGCGACATGCTCTTTAGCCTGCGCATAGTCTTCCTTGCTAAAGGGTAATCAGTCTGCTGTTATGAAGGGCATGATCTTGTCGTAGCCTTACAAGACCTCTTGAGCCTTTTCGCCCACGGAATCGACCATTCGGTTCCGCTTGGGCTGGTGCTGTTGCTCAGATGCTGAACCTTCCGCTGAATCGGCCATGGTGGGTTGCTTGAGACGAACTAAGCGAATGGTGTGGTGAGGTGGAATGGAAATGGTCTGAATATTCAGCACTGGTGTTTTGACTAGGAGAAGTGAATCGCTTGACCTTGATTGTTTATATCGTGACGGAGTCGACAATCACAAGCTTTCCATTCCAACAAAGCCAAGGAAGCTCAAGGGAGGAAGCTCTCAAATCGATGTCGTCATCTTGGCATGCAGCAGGAGCTTGGTTGGCGGGGCGCCTTTGACGCTCAGGCACGTGGGGCTTTGGTGCAGCTTGTGTAAATGAAGACATGTACAAACATGAGATGATTTCATTACAATTTTGAAGCCTAATAATTTACGAAGAATGTATTGAGTATACGGCATGTGCAAGAGTATATGGCTCAAAAATGAAGACGTTTGTTCCTATGTCTAGTAATGATAAAAGCACGAAATAATTCTTCGTGTTGAGCATCGTAGGGTAGGTACCAAGCAATACCTCATCCTTTCATTACCTACCTTACCCGTCACCTACGCTAGAGGGAGCAACACCTCCGCCTACCGGGTCACTCCTCTGAAGATAGTGGAGGTAATGATGGTGTTCTTTGCTCATCAAGTGATTGATATAAGAATGCCATCAGTTTCAACCTCCAACCCCTGGTCCGTTGGCCCAAATACAAGGAACTGCATGCAGCCATTTCCCCTTTCAGAGCGACAGCGCCAAGAGTCATCCGCCATCAGACGTCACCGGCTGATCTGATCCATCCCCCGGGAGCAAACGTCCAGAGGACCCGCCCCGCGCCGTGAGCTGACTGACCCACCTTCGGCCCCAACCGTCGGGAGCCTATATCGAGAGTCCCGGGACCAGACGTTTGAACTGGCTTGTCCTACCTTGGGAAGACGTCCCTCCTCGAAACAAGGCAGAGACGGGTTGAAACCCCGCGCTATAAGACACTGAGACACCCTCTTGCTTGTTGAAAGAGAAGAGCCCCCTTTTCTTGTACACTTGTGGTATGTCGCGTGAGCCTCAACGTCTTCCCCCCCCGTCCAATTACAAGGCATCGGCTGCTGATCACTCCCCAAGATGACGGTATGCGTCACAGGGGCGCGTTGTATAACATCAGTCGAACCCGACGTTGACGACAGCCTCGTCTAGACGATGAGAACATTGGAGAGTGCCCTCGATACCTTTGTCGAAAGAGTGATAGGAACATCATCATCATGGACCAACGATACATCTCGAATAATCTTCCCGCGCAGAGCTTGGGATCGGATCCCAAAGAGCTCCTTACGTACGCTCTCGAGCTCGTCGTTCGACACACGCCTCCTCGAGAGGTCTATCACGACCGTCACCTGGGAGGCCTCTTCACCGGCTACACGGGCCTCGCCTACCTGTTCCTCCAGATGTCAGAAATGCACCCAGACCTCCTCATCTCGGGTCATGAGTTGATATTCTGGGCACGGCAGTATCTCGCTGGCGATCGAGGACATTTGGTCTTGGAGAAGGGTAACTGTGGCATCTCGTCTGAGAAGTTGTCGTTTGAGGCGGTGCGAGCATGTGTGACCAAGGATCCGGGCCACTTGGTCGACTTCCTGGCCAACATGCCAAGGCTTCTTGGCCCATACTCGAGCCCTCAGGACGACCCCTTTCCATCAGAGATACCATATGGACGAGCTGGTACCTTGTATATGTTGCGGATGGTCAGACACTGGGTGCCAGGAAGTGCAGGGCTCGTGGAATCTCCGTTACGGCGGTTGACAGAGAGGATCATGGCGACTGACGACGACGGCCGAGGCAACTGGGAGTGGCATGGGAAGCGATACTTTGGTGCTGCTCACGGAGATATGGGCATCATCACCCAGCTCGTTCTCTCCAACCCATCACTCGCTCCACAACTCTCGCACCGCCTCGAGAGACTGCTTGAACTTCAGCTTCCAGATGGTAACTGGCCTTCCAGCGCGAGGAACCTAAAGGAGGGAAGAAGTGCGAACCTCGTACAGTGGTGTCATGGCGCCCCTGGCTTCCTGTGCTCGCTCAACTCGCTCCGTCCGTATTTCCCACACCTCCAGGACCGTATCGACTCGGCGGTGGAAAAGGGGCAGAGCATAATCTGGCGACACGGTCTGCTCACAAAGGAACCGTGCTTGTGCCATGGCATTTTTGGCAACGCCTTGTAAGTCTTACCGCGGTGGACCCCCCTTTTTTTTCTCTCTCTCTCACCTTGATGTGCCTTGGACCTCGGTTATCAACTGACCTCGGAATAGAGTCCTGCCTCGTGGGCCCAGTCGAGAACACTTCCTCGCTCTGGCGACCGCCGATGCTGTGGACAAGGTCCGCCGACACGACCCAAACCTGTTCGAGAATGCCTCCTATGGGCACAAGGCTTCAGTTCTGATGAATTACTTACCGAGTGCTGCATGGACATGGGCAGTCTGCGAGCAAGAATATCCCCGGCTCATCATGTACAACGACCAGTAACAGAGGATGATGAATCGCTTGATGCCATCTGGCGGTGGAAGCCGTGGTTAGGCAGTTTGACAAGGGAGCGATATCGGATGGGACACTGGCGTCTTCTATTTTTCCTTCTTTGCCACTTGGGTCTCCCATAGTCTGGTTGCGAGATGGACAATGACTTCAACCTGCAGAAGCACATGGACATGGCATGTCGGTACTAGCTAGCTGCATGCTAACCGAGGATAACTGGGCATGTTGTGAGGACGGGGCACTCACGGGATCGGGCCGGCGAGCATCATCATCCTTGGGTTTCCAGCCCAAAGGCTGGATACCCGCCCCCTGAGCTCGTCCCACGTCTTGGCCAGATAGTCCATTCGATCGGGAAGCAAGAAGAGGCAAGACAAAAAAACAAAAGCCAGATTTGCATTCCTTGCGTGATAAGTCGTCCGGAGTGGTTCGTGAGATCCACCCTCACATGTCTGTCGCGCGGTTGGCGCCATCTGTTGTCTGGAATCCACACCTCGGCCGTGGCTGGAGATTTATCGGAGTCTTGGAGGCGCCCGCCATGGACAAGGCTTGCATTCTAGAGGATAACTCTGCGATGTTTCGATGTGCCGGGGCTCGCTATTGGCCCCTGCTTGCTGTTGTGCCAGATATGATAGGGATGCGGCTGATTCTGAGGCTCATCAGGCCAAGATCCACCGCCAACACCGGAAGAATGCCGAGTTTCTAGAGGTGTCGAGAGAGGATTGGACGCCCGACGATAAGGTGAGTGGATGGTGAGCAAAGAGCCCCATCAAGTCCCGGTTTTTAGTACAACCTCACCTTAAAGACCCGGTTTATAGACGTGACGAGCATCGGTCCAGCCGAACAAGGCTCGAGTGCCGAAAGGTCTTGATTAGTAAATGGAAAAATTTGTCCCTGAAAATTGGGCTGAGCCTGTGATTTCTTGTCGTGTGCTTCCAGAAGCTCGAGCTGCTTGCCATGACTCTTATCGTGATATGGCGACACTGCGGCCGAACGAATGGCGACGGCTCGTTGGTCATCTCTCGGCCGAGTTCCTGCAGCGGATATAACACACCTTGATGCCATTCCCGGATATGTGGGGCCGAGGACCGGAAGCTCACCAGATGGGGCCAGGGGCGTCTCAGGGCCGAGGGCCTCGGACGGTCTAAACGGGTCGTCAAGAGATTAGAAGGGAACAGGGTTGAGGCGTCGGCGATGAGGCGCGCGCAGGAAGAAGGAATGGAGCCAAACGGCCAGCCGTTCATGCAAGTCGAGGCGTGGCGGTTCGAAAAGCAACTCTGAAGGCAAAGACAGACTTGTCCTCAAAGGGATCGAGATCACAGATGAATGGAGTCGAGATGGGAAAACGAAGACTCGCAGGGAGCGTAAAAGTGGGCTTCCACTCACACACCTGAAGCTCGCTCATCCATGTACTGGAGACTGGATCAGAGAAGAGACGATAACGTCAAGGAACCCCTTCCATGTGCCATGAACGGTGAGGCATTTCCAACAAAGCAAGCAATAGTCCCCATCCCCATCCCCAGCATGTTGTATGCATTGCATTGCGTTGTTTACATGGCAGGTCATGGGGGCCATGGATGGGATCTTTGTGCTGCAACGTCCACGGAGCAACAGCAGAAATAACAGCGACCCGCCGAAATTGGCGCCAGAAAACGTCAAATCATGGGAATAAGCTCCGATCGAGAACTGGCCGTTTTCCCGTTCCCGTTCCCGTTTCGCTGTCGACGTCAGAAGGTAATGTCGGCGGTTATATCGCCGACCCGATCGCGAGGTGGAGTCACACGCCTCCCGGCGGAGGGTCGGCGGTTATGAGAAGCGACCCGACGACAAGGCTGCTGCAAGCTATTGAAGCGGCATTTTTTCTTCAACGGCGAAAAGTAGGGTCGCAATCCGCGAAAAAGAAGACCATGACTTCATTTCCATCAAGGGGGAGTCTGTGTCCCCTGGCGTCAAACACCCTGATCTCCAGCGCAAGCCTCCTGTCGGGTCTTGAAGAAACGCTAAGCTGGTCGGCCGCTGATGTTGATGGGACCGGTGGGTATTGCATCGGCACCGATCAGGGTTATTCGGATCCGTGCTTGGCCAAGTAGGATGGAGAAGAGAGAAGACGGGCTAATGATTCGGCCAGGGACCTTGGGAGCTTGCTTGACAGGCTGGGCTGGTCCCCGTGGCTCGGAGCGAAAATGGCCATGGCTTGCCGCTCCCGGCACCGAGCGCGGCAGGGTGCATTTGTTCCCGCGAGCTTCTAGAAGATGGAAACCCGGTGTTCGGCATCCATTCCTAGGGGTGGCAGTCGATCGACCCTTTTTTGCCTCGTTTGTGATCCACTCACACGGACGCACGTTTTCGGCGGCTGAATTCATAGGGCCACGGGCTGTCTTGTTGGAGATTGAGAGAATCTGGCTGAGATGAGACTGTGATTGTCTAGGCAGAAAACGTGCTCTCTCGGCTCTCGTGGTGCCGACTGGACGGTCGTTGTGAGATGGCCCCTCCAAGATTTAGACACTTTGATTCGGTGGCCAACGACGTTTTAAGCTTCATTCGTTTTGCTATCACCATGACATCAAGGTCAGCCAATTGCGCCCGTCACAAGTCACGTTGGCTGCAGAGAGCCTTATCTCCGAGAGTATATCAGACAAGTGATATTGACTCTAGTGATGGTCAGATAATAGCTTTGGCGATGGTGATGATGGTGATGATGATGATGATTATGGACGTGAGAAATGATAATCTGCTTTGTGATGGAATGGATCCATTGTCAAGTGTGGATGCGGATGTGAATGGATGCATTGCATGGTCAGAAAAACCCACTCACCACATGAACGTGATTCATATTGATGAAAAGAGTCATGGCAAACTTCAGCCCTGGGAATGATCTTATTCCCGGAGGCTCACTGCTATTGCCGGCGCGAAAAGAACTAAGACGAGCTAGCGCCAAATGGGCGATCAGGGTTTTTCGCTTTGGCCATGCTGTCATTGACTGCCCGAGGTGAGGAATCATGCACCAACACGACCCAATCGATGGATGCAACAACGCATCAAAACAAGACGCACACGCCATGTTCTGTTCCGTTCTCGCAGCTCGCAGTAAGCATGTTTAGCACCATCACTCAACACGAGAGTTTGAGACAAATCCAGGCCTGCAGTGAGAATTAAAAAAACATGATGGTAACGCTGCTGATTTGCTCGAGACTGTTCTTGTCTCAGTGACAGATCAAGACGTATGACGTCGGTGGTTGCGGCCTCGGGACAGTGGTGCCGTGGGGATGAGTTTACCAACCAACCAAAGAGACGAGATGCGATTAAGGAACAGCGAGATGAGGCTCAAGGTTTTGCAGGTTCCGCTGTCCTAGCAGAAACCCAAGTTGACGAGATGTCGCCGAGCCTCGTCCGCCTCCCTTGAGTGCCGAATCAGAAACGGCAGCACGTTTTCTCGGGCTCCCGTTTGGGCTTGAGGCGGTGGCTAGAGGAAAGCATCTCTGCGTACAGCTTCAACGGGGACTCTAAGCGAGGAATGGATGTCTTGTCGGGGGCGTCCTTGAATGCTTGCTGGGTGTCAAGGGGGATGGGTCCATCCATCCATTGTGATTGTGCCCAAAGCAAATGTCTGGTCTAGCGGTATCCACGATGCAAAATTGAAAGTGGGATTTTTTATTCTCTTGTCTCACACTCAAAATTCGGGGGACCAGCTGGTAGCTGGAGAAAAATAGGGGTGCGAGAATGGAGCGAGATGAATCTGGGCACGGTGCAAACACCATGATGAGATCATTGAGATGTATGGATGGGCCAAGCCGCGGAGCCCATACCATGCCATGCCCTTACCGATTACTCGGGAATCAGGCACGGGGTCTTGTGCCGGCAAGTCATGAACGGCAAAGAGAAGCAAAGCGCATGTGAATTGTCGACATTAGAGAGAAAAGAAGCATGATGCGGCGAATGCGGCCTGGTAATTGCCGCCCGCGGAGTCCGATCGGGGTCGGCCCTTAGAGAAGTCCGGACTTCAGGTCTTTTTCTCTAGAGTCCTGACAAAAACTCGAAACCTGTGACCTCAGACAGACCCAAAACACACCCCCTTAGCCCAACGTGCAGAGCACCGCACAGCAGGGGGGGAAGCTAGTAAGCCATGAGCCATGATGCGTCACCGCGACGGCAAAAGCCCGCCGGGCTGGCACTTATATCCGTGCCGGGGCGGGATTTGGAGAACCACACCTACCTCACGCCAGGTACCCTCACAGCCTTGGGGCGGTGCGGCGGTACCTGGGGCTGCCCCCTGGGATTCCCAATGCCGACCCTCTCAGCTCGCTCGCTGCGCTGATCAGCGCAACCTCGCCAGCCCTACATGCGCCCAACCACACGCACCACGCACCTCGCGGCTTCACCCAGAGGCCGGGGAAGCGAGTTGAGAAGTAAAAAAGAGTCAGGAGGTACGGCGGGATTAGTTATCTACTGCACAGCAGGCTTTTGCAGGAGCAGAGCAGCGTTTTAGCGTAGCTTTCTTTCTAGTGCGGTGGAGACCTACGGGCTGCGGAGGCGCTCATGACCACGACAAAGGCCGCTTTGTTTTGTGTCTTGGGTTTTTTGAAATTCCGCTTTCCGCTTACTCACTGATGATCGGACTTTACAACTCTCCATGGTTACTTTACTCAGCCATGTCTTGGGAAGCAACTGTGCATGAGCGGTCAAAAAGTGAACCAACTGTAATGCAGCCAGAATAAACAGAGCATGATAAACCACACAGAGGCAGCCCAGATGGACCCATGCCATAAAGTTGAGATACGGCCAGAATGACGATTCGCAAACCTGCACTGCAATCTCAGTCCAGTCCATGAATGTGGATGATATCGCCACGTACCTGGGGGCGGTATCTGTATCGGGGCCGGGCGTCGACATCGGGGTCATCGGGGCCGGGAACCACGCCCCCCTACCAACTCTGTTCCCTATTTTTCCCTCTACGAGGATCTTGAATACGCTGCTGGATTGGCCGAGAGCGTACAACAGCCCGCGGCCGACAGCGCGCACGATCAAAGTTACAGGGCCATTGTTCACTGTCAAACTTACCTGTTGTTGGTCGAGCATGGGTTCTTGCAGGGGCCGCAACCGCATGGCAAGATGGCCGCAAGGGGTTTCAGCGTATCCCAACCCATGCCTGTCAGTTGATGGGACAGACAAGTCCAGAAAATGGGATGGGCATTTTTGAGTTTCCCCTGGAGGGATTCCTGGTCTTCCTCGTTCATGCTCGTAACGAGGAGAACGACAGTGGTGGCCCTGTTTCCCGTTCCCATGTCTTGGCGGAGTCTAGCTCAATCCCGTCACGCTGGGAACCATGTGGATTTGTCGAGTCGAGACAAGAGGCTCCAGAAGACGACACGGAATGGAAATCAAGAAATCTTGCATGGGTCAAGGTTCTGGGTTCTGGACGGAGGTCGGCTTCACGGCATGCCGGGGACAGCCCGCAATTCCCTCGTCGTCCAGTCCACCGCCACTGCGGCTGCTGGCTGGCTGCTGGCTGGCTGCATCTGCAATCACAGTCCATCTCGACCTCGTGCCCCCCTGCGGTGGAGGCACCGAGATGCGCGTTATGCCATGCCTGCGACTCTGTTTTTTGTGGTACAGTAACGGGACAGGAGGATTCGGTGATGTGAGTGGATGCTCGATACTGCGAGAAGCGGACAGAGTCAGAGAGTAGGTACTGTTGGAAGCGAGCCGTGCGGGTAGACGGCAGGCCCGCTTCTTTTTCATGATCCTGATGATCCAGCAGCATCCATGATGATGACGAGATCCGACCGAGAACCATCCAGAGCGAGTCGAGTCTCATTCATCCTCAAAATTGGGGGATATATATCAAGACGTGGCCGCCCGGTGTTCTGGCTCTCGCCCCCCCTCCCCACATCCCAACGTCTTACACGCATTTGTAGACCAAGACGAACCTGGACATAAGTTGTCAGCCTTTAACGGTCATGATAGCTTTATAAGCCTTGAGACGTCCAACGCACATACAGGCTTCGCACCATATCACCTTGTCCAGCAGCAGTAATCTACTGCACAGCACAACACAGCACAGCATCAAGCTCGCAGCCAACAAAAACATATCATCCTTCACCAAAGCCAGAGTCGTGTGCTCCACCTTACGATTTCCAAACAAGCCCTCACTCAACTCAGAAGCACAACCAATTCCAAAACCCCCCTGTCTCGTTCTCGCTCTCGCAATCGATCCTTGTACCTCAGCCTCGCCCTCATCACTTGTTAGTCTCGATCTGCGCCTTGAGCATAACGCGTCCTCTCATCTGCTCATCTGAGCTGTCCTGTATTTCAACGGTCATCGCCCGTTTCCTACAGCACACTTTCTTCCCCTTGTCAGCAACCGGCCCAAAAGCATTACCACCCCATCCCATCCTCCTCCTCTCCTCACCACTCATCCATCCATCATCTTCTCTGCCCCCCCGTAAGTCCGCCCGTCGCGCGCGGACTTTTGGCTTCAGCTAGGGGCATCTTGTCGACGCCGCGGGGCGACCCACCACACAAACCTCAGTCTGCGGGCCCTTGTTCGCTCCCTGGACGATCCCTGTCGCCCTCGCCTTCTCGGACATAAAGACCTCGCCGACCGTTAGGCACACACCCTCCATCCCTCACCCATCCATCATTGATTCCCGCACCGCAAGCGGCGCCGGACAGTTGATAGAAAACCCTCCGAGGGCCGTGGCCCATTCTCACATAATCCACCTAATTCAAGGCCGTTACGCATATCTCAGACAGTCACCAGTCACACAAGCCTGGGCCTGGTCCTGTCCTAATCCAGCTGCGCGTTATATTCCTCTTGGCTTCGACTGCTATTATTATTAAGCTCGTCGAACCCTTTTTTCTTCTCCCTGTTGCTTCACATTCTTATTATACATACATCCTTCCCCCCCTCCCTTCCCAGCTGTCTGGTTCATCCCTCTCTTCCTCCCACTTACACACATTACATCCATCTCAACATATCCATCTTGCCTCTTCACTCTAGATTGGATGACACCTCGACCCATTCGTCCCACAGTCAAGACAAGATCTTCAACAATGGGTTCAAGTAGCTTGCCCTCTCCTCCTGCAGAGGATCACAAGTCGACTCTCTCACGAAAGAGCACATCAAGTGCCAAGTCTGTCAAGCCTGTCCACCGTGCCTCCAAACGAGCCAGCTCCAGTGCCGCTGCCATTCACCACCACGACCATGTCACACATACCACTGGCATGGACGGTCGACATAAGCGTGTGTGGAAGGCTTGTGAGCGATGTCGTATGAAGAAGACCAAGGTATGTGTGGTAAACTCCGAGTGTGTCCCCCCACTAACACGATCAAGTGCGACGGTGAATTCCCCTGCAAGCGATGCAAGGATGACGGTCTGGTATGCACCGCCGGTGTTAGAAAGAAGATGGAATACAAGCAACTGCCTCGAGGGTATGTGTGGAAGAAGCTTACCTGGATCCACATGTCACTTACACACGCCACAGATACGCCGAAGTGCTCGAGAACACTCAATTCGCCCTCATCGCCACTGTCCACAAGCTTTACTCCATGGTCCGGAATAACCAGCCCTGGGAGCTGGGTGAGCCCGAACTCAACGACCGCGGGCAGCCCGTGATCCACAACATCGCGCAGAAGCTTGGCTGCATCCGACCTAATAGCGACATCGACCTCCCTGTGCACTCAGTATTCCCCGAAGACGAAGCTGGCATGGCTGAGCTGGCGCGACAACTTGAAGACCAGCAGAAGGAGCAGGAGCCCCAGAAGGAGGTCAAGGACACAGACTCTTCAGTGTGCAACCGAACAGAACGAGCATCGTCATCAGAACTCGACCACTCCGACTTTGAGCACGACTACCGAAAGGCGGCCTTTGGCAACAGCAATGCCATGACCCTCTCACCGCAGAGCTTCACTGGCAGTGCCGACTTCGACTTTGCGCCCCCGCCTCCCGAGATCGACGCTTCAGCCATGTTTCCCTCGCAATCTCCTTCCATGTCGAGCTTCCCTGCTTGGTCAATGGCCAAGCCTCAACCCAGCGACCTGACGATGCAATTCCTCCAGCAGCAACAAAACGGAATGATGGCCAACATGGATCTTCTCAACCAGGGCCTTGTCGAGTCAGAATTTGGCACCATCAAGCCCCACGTTCTATCGTGTCCCAACCCCGAGGTGATGATGGGCATGGGCGATCCCATGATCTATTCAGGCTACGACGGCGAACCGATGCGACTATGACCACCACGACCCCTGACTGCGCTTGACTGTACAGTACTATAGATTTACTTGTTTACGGCCATTCCCCTCACGTCGAAATTCGTCACGCGGCACGGTGTTTATCGGTATCCTTTTTTTATTCTTCTATTCTGGGCACATATTTCTAGGGTTTTGGTGTTGTTTTTTTTATCTGTACGAAAAGAGGATGCGAACTCGTAGAATCGAGTGTGTCCTTTTGGCGGCTGGCGTTGGATGACTTCTCTTAAGGCTGGACAAATGGGAATCTTGTACAAAGCTCCCCCAACTCGATGCCACGAGACGGACAACGTGGAAGTTGGAAGCGGAGCAGGCAGGCAGGCAGGTTGGCAGGCAAAGGTGTGTGAAATACGGAATATGGGCAACATGATACAAGACAAATGGAACATGGCACGAAAAGGAACATTTTCTTTCTCCCTCTCTTTCCACCCCGGGCGCCAGGGGGAAAGGGGGCTGGGTCAAACAAAGTGCACACTCGGGCAAGGCAACCTTGTGAAGGTTTTCTGGGGAAAAGAAGCATATTTTTTTTGATAGACGGCGCATACCATTTAATCCGAGTCCCGAATTGCCACGAAGAAATTGTCATTGCCGTGACTCCAAAACTCTTGTGACGGCTGTTTTCGTCTCTTGTCTCAAATCGAACGACAATTGCCGAGCCCTATGCATGAGTAGTACCGTAAATATGGTGTGAACTCGGGTCTTGTTGGCGTTTGCCGTGATGGGGATGGATCTGTCATGTCACATTGAATGAATTCTCCGTTGAGCCGTCAATGGGATTCTAGACCTGCATCCAACCGCAGCAAGAGACGGACAGGGAAGGGATCCCTCCCCCATCAGATCATGAAAAGGGTGTCACACGTCATTGACTACAGGAAGTATCTTTGGTCCATTCTCGATTTGTTTTTTGCTCTACCATGCCGCTGTCCATCGGGGCCCGAGACCGAGATCCACCACGGGCTGTAAAGGTGGCCGAACGGGAGACCCAGCAAAAAAAAACTAAAGTCAAAAAAGAGAGGTGAACGGTGTCCGCGCGCAGCAGCACCGCATTCGCACACGCGCACACCTTAAACTCCGTGATTCCGTAGGTAAGGTATCTCTTCTGATGGAGGGAGCGGAAACGGGCGCAAGTCCGCACCTTGCACATGGCGTGAGGGGAGACCGGGAACAGAATAATTGGAGAATTTACCATCTTTCTTCTGCCTTTGGTCAATTTGTGATTTGAATGTTACAGAGCACATGTACAGGTATCGTTATTCTGCCTCTGGCTTAGCCTGGAACTGGCCCGTTGTCCATGATTGCAAATCAACCTTGGCCATGATTAGCGCCGAAAACGTGAGAGTGTTTGACATGGGACACTAACGACACGCCCTCTACTAATCCAAACAGCTCTCCAACGTAACAGCACCGGCGCTAAGATGACCCCAGAAGCCTCACGAGAAAGGAAAAAAAAACCTAAGAGAGAGCACGTTTTTGCTTGAGCCGTAAATCCGGGCGGTGGGTTTGGCGGGCTGGCGCGCGCGCGGAACGGACGAATTGCAGGTTTACCAATCCGTCCTTGATTATTGAGCAATGGCGGGATTGATGTGAAAATACATAACGGGATAAGAGTCATCATTCATCATCCATTATCCATCCCCTCCAGGCCCCTCCAAGGAGGAAGAAAAAAAAAAAAAAGGAGCCCAGAGACTCTAGCTCACTCGGAAGCTTGTTAGTGCCTGCGGGCGCCCATTCCAAACTGCAAGAGGTTATGTTTTGGCGGGTCTAAAGCAAAGGTCATCCTGCGTTTGTTTGTTTTTTTCTTCTCTCCCAAGTCTTCTTTTCTTATTAAGCTTCGGCCTGGGTTTGTCATGGTCCCCGACAAGGGGAAGAGATGGGGTTGGAGATTGCGGACCGCTTACGATAGCAAACTCACAAGATGGACGGCGGGCAGAAGAAGGTTTTGGAGAGGGAGGGGGCGTCAACTGTAGATTGGGACATAACACATAACGCCAAACAATAACGGGAGGGGGCAGTAGCAGCGACTATGAGATGATACGCGCGCGCTCAGTTCGGCCGCCGCCCTTCTCTCGATTACAGAGCAACACGCATTGCACACGCCAGTCCAATAGACGAGTGCGAACGACAGGATTCGGGGTAGGGGGCTTGCTTCTCTGTCTATTGGAGTCAGCCCTAAGCTTTGGACAAGGGGCATTAACGACACCGACGGACGAAGCGACGGACCAAATTGAGATGGAGGCTTCACAAACGCTGACTGATGATGCGCTTGGTGCTGTTTTTGGTTGAGTTTCAAATCCAATCCAATCCAATACAGTTGGGGGCTGGGTCTAAATCCATTGACCGCCTTGGATTTTATCTCTTGTTCATGGATCTTTGTCTTGTCTTATCCATGGCCATCCAGGTAAGAAAAAGCTTCAGCGGCGCCTACGCACGGCATTGGACGTCAATGCTAGCCAAGCCTAAACAGCCTCATGATGCTCTGTGCGTCTACAAAGATCCCCCAAGGCTACCTTGATTGCTTTTCGGCTCTTTACTACCCCCGGGAACCTTGCAAAACTCGCTGATCAGTTGAGAGTCTCTCAAGATTCGAATGGACAGTCCGCAGACCTAAACGACAATGCCGCTCCCCGCGGAGTGCGGAGTTCAGACGTGGGGTGGGCCGAACGGGCATCGCATATCTGAGATGTAGCCCGGCTTTCGGGCTCTTGCTACCCTCCGGCGACTGCTAGGGGTGTGTACCGGCGAAGGGGGTGTAGATATTGATTTCCTTTCTAGGTAAATGCTTCGAGCCAATTGCTGTCGTGTCGCTCCATCTCTTCCCCCCCTCCTCTCTCGCCTGCGTGCGGCTTTCCATAGGTATCGTCCATGGGTGTCAGCATTTGGGGGAAATCCCAACCAGGCGGTTACGATGATGACGGGCGATCCCCATATCTGACTCCGCCTCTAAATCGAGAATCTCAATGGATTGCTTCGCTGGCGGCGTATAGGCGTATCACTCATGAGATTGCTGTGAGTAAGACCAGTCGACTGAATGAGTGATGGGGAGTATCATCCATCGTGTGCCCTTGCTAAAATCCCTTGTGGCTGGTCTCTTGTTCCTCATATCATGAGAGTCCACCATTGCTCGTTCTGCTCGGTTTCGCATTTCGCATTTCCTCGCTGTTTTTTTCTAAACAAGCCCACCCACACACACCTTTGGTCACCCTTACCCTTGGCTGTCACGGCCACGCGGTGCAGAATGTGGGGCCGGGAACGGGGCAGCCCTCCTCCGGCAGCGAGCATAACTCGGCGCAGATGAGATCCATACTGGATCTTGGGATCCTCTTTTTGTGCCTGTTTATTTTCTTGTGCCCGGCGTCTTGTAGGGCCCCGACCGGCCGAGGAGACGATCAAAGGGATCGGGGTTTTGAAAGAAGAAATTTGGAAATTTCGCAGAGAACTCTGTGGAGAAGAGATTTAGTGGGTAAGGTAAACCCCTGCCTGGACTTTAGCACAAACAAGCTTGTTGCTGATTCCAAAACACCTTTTAACTCCGGACTTGATGACTGTTTGAATATTCCGACTCACTTAAATCCGTCGGTGCATCTTCCAAGGTTGACCGGTCTCCCCCAACGAATCTTCTGCAGTCATGTCGCACTCCAATTGTCCCGTCCCCTGTAACAACGGGAGGCAGCCACTTTGCACATCCAATAATTCCTGACGGTGGCTGGGATGGTGGTCGACGAGACACGCATTGCTCTCGCTCGATACAGTCCACGTTTAGGCATCCCCAGGTCTTTGAAAGGGGAAAAGACCGAGAGCCAAGCTTGCCTAGGGCTTGTCCAGTCACCTAGGGCTGCGTCACCTCTCATTTCCCTCCAGAGGCTTAGACGTGCCCCTCCACGTAAACAAAACTCCTTCGAGAGTCGAAAAAGGGCAAAAAGGATGGTGGTGCGTAGCATCTCAGACAAGGCCCCTCGAAGGCTTGGGCCTCTGGGCCTCTCCCACGGACACGGCGTATTGGCGATTGGCTCACCCGCCTAGAAACCATTCCCTGCAAAGCTGATGCACGTGGGGTGAATGCGAGATACGAATTTCTGCCCGGCCCCTCTTGGCTCTCCTGTCCGTAAATTCAAATCCAGGCATGGTGTTGTGTGTGCCTCTCACCACAATGCCACTGCCACAGTTTCCCCCCTCCTTTTTCTGGGCGTTTGACCCTTGGGTGGACAGAATTATCGAGACGCTCTCTAAACCGACGCCTTTGGCCAGGATCTGCGTCTGTCGTCAATCATTCAATCACGACAGCCCAGTCAGTGGGAGCACCATCGAGGCCAAGCCAAGCAATGACCATGGCTCCATGAGGTCAAGCATTAGCAGCCACGGCTTGCCTCGCAGCCTTAGGTGCCATTCGCTCTCGCTCCCGTCGGGTCCTGGCATCCCCCCGCCCTCACGCCTCGCTCGCTCTTTGTTACGCGTATTCCCGTTCGACGGGTCCTTCAAGAGCCCGATAATCATGCTCCGTAGTTTGCCCACTATCGAACAATCATAAACAATGCACAAGCATGAATAAAAAGAGTCTCTGCATCATATACACGATACGCTAAATGCTTGATAACTATGAATAACTCTTCATCAGCATCGCCAACTCACTCCTTACAGCTTACAATAGCCCTATCCTTGTTTGGGCGAAACGCAGCGCCCAACCTTACGTCAACTTAATCACCGCCAGGAAACGCCATGAAACAACGTGTACATGAGTCGATGGCTTAGATCTGCTTGACTGATGCAACTGATGCGAAAACAATCAAGACAAATTTCATCTTCTCCTGGCTCTCCTGTTTGTCTCGTCAAGTTTGTACGCGTAAACTCTGCGCCCCGACGGCACTCTATTCCCCGACACCCCGACATAGACGAACTGACCTATCATTGAGCTCCTTGTAGGTCATCGCATCATGTGCCATAACCTCGCCCTGTTCGTCTGCCAGGGACTGGCCTTGGCAGCGCATGCTTCCCCGGCAGACCACCTCGATGGGCGGGTTTCCGAACACGCGCATAGGTCTACCTGCCGGGTTCGGTTGGCCTCCGAAAAGCGACAACGAGATGGTCGGCAGTGCATACTCCTACCGTCAGGATAGTCGTGGTTTCAGGCGTGGAGGGCGATGTGGGTGAAACGGCGAGTCTTGCACACGGGCGTTAATACTGCTCCAATTGTACGTGTTGTAGTTGAAAGCTGCCAGTTCCTTCAATTGGCCCTTGCCATTATTGGCTCCATATGAGAATTCGATGATGAAATATACATCTCGATGTTTGGATAAACCGGTTATATTGCAAACACCCCCAACACAAATACAGTCAAGGTCGGTAGAAGGATCTTGAAAGGCAGGTGTCGACACTCCGTAAAATACAAGAAAACAGGCAGGTAGTCGTAGCTCAACATCCATTGCATGTTCAATACTTGATTTGAGAAATAGAAACAGGTTGTAGGTTCCACGGTGTGGCCTAAGGGGGGAGTCATGGGTTCCTCTGAGGCCGCTCTGGGCTGATATCAGGCCAGCTTGTCTCGAGGAATCTCGTCTTAGCCGATGGGAACCAGTGTAATATCGACGTAGGCCAGAACTTGTGTGCGGCTACAAAGGGAGTCATCACAATCTTGCCACCTTCAACTCTGTCACGTCCAAGATCTTCGGTGTCCAGTAGCTGCTGTACGAGATATTCATCTATATAAGTAAAGGTTGAGAGTCTCTATGAATGAATCAGCGAGAATGCAGTCAGGAATCATGTCCAAACATTCTTCCAATGTTATTCACCGCCCTAATGTATTCAATGGCCCTAAAGTTGATCCAAACAATGTAAGTGCCCTGCCCCTGCTATTCCTCTCCATGCTCTGACGGCCATCCGATCCAGTAATCTCTTCATAATTCTTCGCGAAAAAGCAACAGCAGTCGATACCATCTATTTCAAACCATCCAACGAACGAAGCTCGTCCGTCCAGCAACATGGGCATGGAGAATATCCCAAATTTGCAACTCGATGGGGGCTCTCCAGCGAGTCCCCGCCGTGCACAAAGTCTAGTTTCAGCACCTCTATCTTCTTGATAGACGTTTAAAAGGATGGGATATCCTCTTTGGGAAGAGTATATAGGATCTGCGGGACCGACAGTGGCGAGATGCTGGAGCTTGATACGTCGACTGCCCTGCTTGGGGGTCATTCCATGGACGGCGTCAAGGCCATCCCTAGCGAACAGATTCCTTGCGTCCCCTGAGATGGCAGTTTCTTGGCTGTCACAGTGATTATGTATGCACCTCGGAATTGTGACTTGGCTAGAAGAGTGTCGACGTTGGCCAAGGGCTCCTGCATGTCCTTGACGAAGCCAGACGCCAGTGTAAGTCGTGGACATATGTTGGCTATTCAGTCAACGAATAAATTAAGCACACTGTGTATGGTTATAGGCCGTGACATCAAGAGTGACTGGTTACGCTGGAGAATAAACGTAATAGGCACTGGAGGTCTGGTTTTTATGCGTTCATTAATGAGACTATTCTGCTACCAGCCGATCTATGAAGGTCGTGTGAAGAGATGACGCCACATATTACATGTCCAACTATTCAATCATGTCTCATATAAACAACAGATAAGAAGACATATCAGTATATTCAGGACTATTAGCTTGTAGTTGAAGAAGTGAGTGACTCTGGCAATGTCGCCTACCCTATGCCGCTCCTGGAACTCATGGTGATTCAACAACTGAGGTACTGGAGAGTATATCCTGTGGTTATAGCTTCATTTTATAAGATTCAAAAAGCTTAACTAATTTCTTAGCAGTGAATTGGTTGTGAAATGAAGGCGGAATCGATTAGATATATTTGCCCGGGTGGTTAGATTTGGCGTCCATGAGGGTACGACCGATGAACTCAGGAATACACATCCAGATAAACCCATGACGACATCCGTGAAGAACGACAAAATAGCTTGGACTTGTTCAAGATCTCTCTATCATTCTCTTTATGCATATTTAAGAGTGAGTAACGGGCGTGAATAAAAGAGTTGAGTTGCTATTTGTGTATCAGCCCCGAGATGAAGCCAGTGTGGCCCGACACGGGGCTGCCCGACTTCAATACTTTAAGAGATATGAGAGCCGTAGATAAACTGGCCTAATGTCTTTTATAGTCCCATTGATGGCAATGGACTCAACTCTTCTGCCCCCTCATAAATCCTCAACACAAGTGCTCCAACCTACCCTCAAGGGGGCCTTTGACTGGCCTCAAGGACCACCGCAAAGTGTTGCCCTCCAGTCGAATCTTACTGACGGGAGCCTTGGAAATAAAAGGTAGTTAGTGCTTCGTAAATGTGAACATGCTCGGTAATTTGAGTATCTTGGTGGAACTGGGGACTTCATATAGACGGAGTGAGTGTTGTGGGGTCGTAAAAAACACTTCCGGCAGAGCACAGTTAACTTGATGAGCATGAAATGGAGCCAGTCATATTGATCGCGCTATTATTCATGTTACTGATATCATAAGAAATTGACTGTTGTGATGCCCAGTTATGCGACAACCACCCTGGATTCTCATCACTGCATTCCTCCAACGCCTTGCTCTCATGTCCATCCTGTATCCGTTCAACGCCGACCGTAATACCTCCGTCCCAGATGTCTTGCAGAAATGCTCTTAATTCTTAATGTCCAAAACTTGCTTCAAGACGCCTTCACTGGCTCTCCACCACCTAGCCCTCTCTTCAAGATCATCTGCCGCGCCACCAAGTGCGGCCTCCTTCCTCCTTCTCGCCTCGCGTGCCGCCGTGGCACTGTTTTGACGCTTACTCTCAAGAGGTTGAAGCTCAACCTCGAGTCGCTCGGCCTCCTTCCTCTTCCGGGGAACCTTGGCTTGCAGCGACTCCAGTTCTCGAGCAAGTTCCTGCTGCTCACGCTTTCGTTGGGTAACGAGATCCTGTGTCTTGGCGAGTGGTAGGTTCATGCTTGGGCTTGATCCCCTTGGCGTTTCCTGCGATGCTCGAAGCTGCTCGATCCGTGCCTCCAGCTCCTCAATCTTGGTCGGCATCTCTAGTAGCTTTGCTGTCTCGAGCTGCACGGTTTCGTACTTTTTGCTCAGCTCGATACCCCTGCGCTCCAAATCCGTCACCATATCGGCCACTTCAGTCTTGAGCTCTTTGAGCTCCTTCTTGGCGCCGGCGTTCTCCTTTTCGAGCTCCATGTTCTCCTCCATAGTGACAATCATGGGCGGGTCGCCAACAATGGCGCGGATGAACTTTTCTTTGTGACCTGCTGCACATACGAGAAGCGTAGTTTGGCAAACAGTTCCTTGTAATGTGCAAGATCAGCTGCCAAGCTAGCAGGCGTCGGCGCGTCGAGAGCCGAGTTTGACGCATCTGATGTTCGTTGACGGGAATCCTGGGAGTTGAGCTTGAGATGGGCTCGCTGAGTTTGATGATGGAGATTTCGCGTTTGATCGAATTTCATCCAAGGCCTCAAGGACCTCTTGCGTCTTTGCTTGATCCATTGTGGAAGAATGTGTATAGAAGGCTTTTGTTTGATCAAGTTTGGATGAAATTCATACAATGACTGGCGTTTGTAAGGGTTTGTCCTGTTCAACGGTGCGACAGGAGTTGTTTAAGTTGCGATAGTGTTTACTTCCGACCCAAAACAGGTTAGTGCAGGTAACCTTGCTTATCTAAGGCGGTGAGCGGGGGCATATGCCTGCTGACATCAAGGGAACGTAGATTCAAGATATTGGAGAAGGCATCCTCCAACTTGCATTCTTTTTTGGCGCAACGTCGAATTTGCCATTTTTATCCCACGAGTTGCCCATGCTTGGAATTTTTTGAACAAAACTCGCCATGTCGAACGACGAGATCCTTACCGACGACTACGTCGCGGACCTGCTTGCCCAGGAGGCAAGCGACTGCTCCCTCAAGTATTCGGCATTGGGCATGGAAGCATATCGCGAGAATAAGAAGTAATGGAGTCCAACAGAGGTCTGGCAAGTCTGTTGCTGACACGGCTTCAGACCTGCGAACATGCTTAAGCCAAACACCCGGTTCCTACGACATATCATTAAAGACACCGATAATCACAACAAGGCGCTGCTGGCCAAGGAAGCTGCCGAATCGAGAGCGCGGTTGAAAGATTTGGAGCGCGCTAAGGAGATTGAACGGCGAAAAACAAATCCGAGTACACACGACATACGAAGGCGACAAATGGGCGATATCCATGCGATTCTCGGTGGAAAAAAGCGCAGGAGGAGTGATGATGATGCGGGGCCATCTTCCAGCAAAGACTCGAAAAAGCGAGAATCCGAGCACAAGTCTAGGCGCGAAAGCGATTCGAAGGATAAGGACCTCTTCAAAGAGCGTCACGACGATCGAAGGCATCATGGGCGATTATCTCGAGAAGACCGTCACAGTAGGACTGATGATGGGGAATCGCGCTCGGAGCGGTCGCGGAGGGAGCACAGACGGCGCGAAAGATCACGGAGCAGAGGCTCTGAAGACGAGGAACGGCATCGCCATTCCCGGAGGCGGAGAGATAGGTCTAGGTCGCCTACGCGTCGCCGACGGTCTCGGTCCCCAAGAGAGACGAAGAGCAGGCATCGCCATCGGTCGCCCTTGAATACAACGAACGATACACGGAAGCAGAAGGATGAGGAGAAGGAAGATTCAGATGCCGGAGAAGATCTTTTTGGGCCAGCACCGCCTCCGAAATACCGCGGGCGAGGGACTATCGGGGGATCATCAGGGATCGATCGACGATTCTCAGAAAACTACGATCCCAAGAAGGATATCCAGATGGACGATGATGAGGGAGGTGGTAACTGGGACGACGCGGTGGAGGCGTTTAGAAACCGCCAAAAGCTTCGGCAAAGCCAGGAACAGCGCTCGAGTCCAGTTGGACTCACAAATGATAAGGTTTCGCAGGCTGGTAACGCGGACGAAAAGAGTGCAGAGAGTGTGCGTTGGTCCAAGGCTGGCGAGAAAAGGGAATGGGACCTCGGTAAGGAGGATGAGGCTGAAGGGGTATCCTCAGGCGGGTTATAGATGCGACGGATCGGTTCAAGTCAAGACAATAGCATCAACTAAGTGGCATGGCGGATTGGATCTGGCGAAGATGGCATCGGCAGCAGGGCCTGTCTTGATATGATTGGCTTCGGCGTACGAGCATGGTTTTGGAAGATGATGGGTCCTGGGATATACTTGACTCGTCGCGAATACGATAGACGACGGATTGGAAATAGAGAAACGCCCCAACTTAAAGGGCTGAATTGCTTTGTTGCTGATCCCCACAAGGTGCCGGTTCCGGCAGTTGGATGGATGTTGACAATGAGGCTCTTGAGGTAGACCAGCCAACACAATGACACCAGCGCCTTGTTGGCCGGAGCCTTATGAGAAGTATGCCTTTTGAGTTGGGACTATTCTTATTGACCCCTGAAAAGATACCAGCTCATGGCTGGCCTGACACATCTGCTCAGCCACGAGCAAGGATAATTGACATATCGGAGGGCGCCGCTGAAGTTCTCAACACGAGCACCGGGGCTCCCGATGGACTGGACTCTTGAGCCGATCTAGGACCCGCAAGGAGGGATCGATCATGATAACTCTGGCCAACCGATTAGTTAATTACGTATGTGCCTGGATCCGGGAATCTGGTGGCATGGTTCAGTGCCATGTTTGACCACAGCGTGGTGCCACTACAACCGCGGAGGCCAGGTCGATTGACAGCGATTATGCCGAACAAGCGGTACCTGGGCAGAGAAGAAGACGGTACATGCAAAGATGGGCATCTGAGAATAAACAGCCGATTCTTGGGAGTTTCGACCAAACATGTCAATGCTCTACAGAGCAAAGGGGCCTAGAAGCTAACAAGCTCCATTACAAGGGCTGGGCTATTTTAAGGTGCATACTGACACAGGCCCATTGCCGGAACCGGGGCTAGATCGAATCAGGAACATGTTGGATCAGCCAGAGATCAAGGCGATTGAGGCATCGAAAACCGAGATTTTCGGATTGTAAGTTGCGATGTGCAAAGAGTGCCCCTTTCGGGCGATCGCATAAGCACAAGCACGCAGGTTCTCGGCGCAGAAAAGCTTGGCCCTGCGTCTTGAGCTTGTTGGATCAAATGGAGGCCCAGCTCAGGTGACCCCTCTCACGTGCGACGACCTGCCGTGATGACCCCTGTAAGAACGTGCCGGGGGGGTACCTGACGAGGAGGAAACAACTTAGCAGGCCCGGAAGGACAGGACCGTTTCACAACACGCGATCTTGGGCGTCCTCCATCGAGTCGCCGCGACGTTGCACAGACGCGCTGCTTACACTCTCTTGCTTCGCGCCGAGATGAAAGGGAGCCCCCCGGGCAGATCGGCGGCTGCTTGCGGTGGACGATCAGGAACCAAAGGGACGCAATGGCTGGCAGGGCGTTTACCCCGAGGGGCGCTAACGCCAAACCTGGGCGGCCGGTGGAGCTCCAAGAACGTGCTTGTTTAGGCTTTTGGTTCGTGACGTGACTTGCTGGAAGGGCTAGACGAGAGGGACAGGACAGTGGAAAGTGGGCTCTCCCCCGGCGCATGGAGTGGGCGCCTGATCAGTGACTGAATGGTGACAGGCCCCACGGGAGTTGTCCAGCAGACGAGAAGAGGTTTCCATGATGAGCTTGAGTCGATGTCTGAGGCGAGTGTCTGAGTCGGGCTTTGAAAAGTCTCACTGAGTCTCACTCATTATTCAAGGAAGCACACGCCTGCATCAAAGAAACTTTGTCCTGGCGTTTATTACATCTGCAGAAGCAAGGCCGAGGCGGCGTCTAGGTAACTGAGCCTGACGTTGGGTGGTATCAATGAACCCAGCCCCCTCCCTCTCATGGACTCTTTCTAAGCTCGAGTCCAGACCAGATTAGAGGGTAGACCCTTTGACCCAAAGCCCAGAAGGAGGGGGACCGCTCACAGCATGGACAACCACGGGAGGGCTCATGTATCCATGGGCCTTCTGTGGGCCTGAACCCCCGCCCTCGCAGCGCCATACCGCGCCGTCGTCGTCATACCTTCGTCCATCCGCTCCATGACCGGCCATTGGCTTTGCCGTAGTGACTTTGCGACTTTATGAGGTGCCGCGCTCCCGCTGCTCACGAGGCGGCTGCGCGTTGTGTTGTACCTCTCATGACTGGTAGCCCTTTCTTGAAAGCTTTTTCCTTTGTTAAACTTTGAGAAGCTACTCCAACTGCCATTATTTTTTATTTTTTTACCTTTTACTTTTTTGGGGCAGGTGCAGTCAGCCAAGCCAAAATAACGTCCATCATCTCGACTTCAAGTACTTACTTACCTTGGGGGCCTGTATTCCCTCACCTCAGCCTGCTTCTCCTCCTCAACTCTTCTAGCCTCGTCCGTCTTCTTTGTTACACTCTACTCCGGGTTGAGCAAGGAAATATTGCCAATCCAAGCTTAGAACCTTACTTGCCTGCCTCTTACCCCCCGCGACGAAACGAATGGTCGGTCTAGGCCCGAGGTGACGTCTTTGTTATCTCTCCGAGGTCACCTCACACCTCACCTCACCTCATCCATTTGTGTCCCGCCTCCTGCTCCTCCAACCTCCCCTCCTCCTCTCCTCCTTCTCCTCTTCTTCTATTATATCCTTCTCCTCGTCACCCTCTCGGCGAACTCGCCATTCCCACCGCATCCGCTTCAACATGCGTCCTCCACGAGTTTTCGTTCTTATACTATTCATCGCCGTATCTCTCTTACTCTTCTTGCGCGCTATATCCTCGTCGCTGCGATCCGCCTACGCCGATTACCCCGCCGGTGGATTCTCGTCCAAGGCAGCCCAATCCTCCCAATCTCGCCATGAGACGACAAAGTCGACAAAGTCCGTTTGGGGCTCCATGTACTACAATACGCCCTTTTCGTTATTTCCTCCAAATGCCGCCATCAGTTTGACCGACGACAACAGCACGTCTTTTGCCGCCCGCCCAGCCGCCTTTGGCCCCAAGCTCGCCATCCGCGGTCTAAGTGGTCAATTATGGATCGGTAGCGGTTTCGCTGAGGATTCTCTACTCGACGGCACTGGTGAGCTGGGCTGCGGCGACTTGCCCGGTTGGAATAAGGACGCCGAGGCCGTGGGTTTGAACAGGGCTCTCCGGGCTGCCGTCCCCTCAGTTGCCGCCCCCAGGTCAGATGCTTCTACGCACTCTAAGCGAGGCGACCAAGTCTTTACTCGAAACGAGCGCAACCACATCACCAGCCCTAGCGAGTTCACAAACGGCCACCGCGGTCAGTCGCGGAACCAAGATGCTTCCGATATCAAGGGCAAGGTTGTGCTTTTGATGCGCGGCGGCTGTGGCTTTCTCGACAAGGTCATGTGGGCACAGCGAAGAGGTGCCATTGCCGTCATCGTAGGCGATAACCAGAAAGGCGGCCCTCTGATCCAGATGTTTGCACACGGCCCCGAAGTCGATAATGTCACTATTCCCTCTGTTTTCACCGCCCGAACCACGGCGCAGCTGCTGTCTGCGCTGACCCAACCGGGTAGCTTTATCGAAGACACTCTCGATAATCAGGGCAATCCTGTTCTTAGGGTTCAGCAGGGTCCTAGGCCAAGGAAGCACAAGACGCAGAGACCCAGATCGAGTGTTACCGCTTCGACCCGGGAGAGACGGTCTCTGGTCAGCTCACAAGTCAGCAGCCGCTTCAACCGATTTATTACCAGGCGGCAACAGGCTCCCTCCAACTTTGCCCGGGATTCAGATGAAACCACTCAGGCAATCCGAAATACCCTTCGAAGGAGAGCCGTCAAGGACACCCGAAGCCCTCTTCTACCCGAAGATGATTACGATGGGTGGAAGCCAGCAGACGAATCCGAGACACTGGATCCCGCCTCGGTCAGAAAGACTTCCGTTACGCGCCACGGCTCAGGTTCCTCGGATTCCACAGCCGATGCCGAGCTCTTGAAATTTTTCAGTGAGACCGAAGAGGAGGACGAGCCTGATTCACCAGTCGACAGACCCGACGATAGACTAGAACGCCCCGACGAGGTACACGAAGGGCTCTGGGTAACCATTACTCCTACGAGCAATGCCAGCCCCTTTTTCGATACCCTCCTTGTGCTTGTCATCAGCCCCCTGGTGACTCTGACTGTCGTCTACGCTCTCCTTATCCTCCGCGCCAGGATCCGCCGAAGGAGATGGAGGGCACCCAAGTCGGTCGTCGAGCGTCTCCCCGTTCGCACCTATCACACGGTTGCCACATCCCCAAGCCTCTCGCCAAGAGCGCCTTCTCCCTCAAGCGCATCTCCCACCACTCCTCTGCTTCAGACTCCTCTGCTTCAGGAGACTCCTACACGCCCCCGGCCCAGGTCGAGAACTACGACTGGTGTTCCCGAAGACGAGTCGCGAGTTGCAGCAAGCGAGTCTATCCCGACCCCTTCGACAAGCACAAGGAACAACCGTCGTAATGAGCGTGAAAAGGGCTCCAGCGGATTCTCTGCCGAATGGAAGAAGTATATGGGACGCCAAGTCGAATGCGTAGTCTGCCTGGAGGAGTATGTCGATGGCGAGAGCCAAGTCATGAGCCTGCCATGTGGTCACGAGTTCCACGTCGAGTGCATGTGAGTTCCCCCTAGTCCTATCTATTATGACATTTTTTGCTAATTGATCTGCAGTACCCCTTGGTTAACTACTCGCAGACGGACATGCCCCATTTGCAAGGGCGACGTTGTTCGATCCCTCGCTCACGGCTCGTCATCGGAACCACATTATGAGCCGTATCGCGATGATGACAGTGATGACGAGGAAACTATTGCGGAGGGCTCCGGATCTCGCTCTGACGATCGAGAATCCGACCTCGAACAAGGCCTGCTTTCGACGGAACCCCGATCCTCACGATGGAGCCGACACGACGGTTGGCTCAGCTTGTTCTCAAGCGGTGCCGGCAGGGCAAGGTCTCCATCTCCTGAGGATCGCAACCGATAAACTAGTTCACACCCACTGCCCCTTTCCAGGCGGCAAGCCATCATGTGTGGCGTTTGGATTTACACATTTCTGGAGTTTGGTTATTGGCGCGACGGGTCATGGCGCACTGGGTCAGCGCGCAGCATCATGGATAGGTAATTGGACTTAGACGACCCCATACGGAAGGAATTTTCTTGGGTTTTATGAATAGCACTGTTTTGTACCGAACCGAGTCTGTGGCCGGAGGCAATGAATGGGTTGCGCAGAATCAGTGCCAAGGCACTTGCGCTTGGATAGCATAGATATACCCTCATGGTCGACCGTGGTACGATGTTGCGATCGATCTTAAATAATTGAGCATGTTTGAACTTGACACAAGCTGGAGTGATTAATTGTTGTCTTTGTTGAGCCTTAAACTCCAAGTTTGATTTTATTTTATCCAAAACTCTACTGTAACCAACTTTTAAACATATGAAGACATCTAGATGTAGCCCTTGAGGATGGCGGCCTCGGCATTCAATATCGACGAACCAGCAGCACCAATGACAGCTATAACAGTTAGCAATCGAGAACGTCAGGAGCATTTGGTGGTAGAACTTACTGTTGTGGCTCAGGGCAGTAAACTTAATGTCAAAGATACCAGCCTCATCCTGGCGCACACGGCCAACGCTGACAGTGTAGCCACGGCCGAGGTCACGGTCGAGACGGGGCTGAGGCCGGTCAGGCTGGTCATCACCAAAGACCTTGATGGCGGGCTCGGGGGCCGGAGGGCAGCCCAGGGTCTGGGCTTCGCTCTTGTAGTTGCGGAGGGCCTCACGGACCTCGTCGGCAGAGGGGGCGGGCTTGCGCTCGAAGCTCAAGCTCACGCAGGCAGTGTGGCCATCCATGACGGGAACGCGGTTGCAGGTGGCCGAGACACGAAGACCGTCCTGCTCAACAAAAGCGGTACCGGACTCGTCGAGGCGGCCCAGGATCTTACGAGCTTCAGTCTCGAGCTTATCCTCCTCGCCCGAGATGAAGGGCACGACGTTGTCGATGATGTCCATGCTAGACACACCGGGGTAGCCAGCACCAGAGACGGCCTGCATGGTGACGATGGAGACGGTGGAGATGGGACCGAAGGCGGCCTGGAGAGCAGCAAAGGGGATGACGAGGCCGATGACGGCGCAGTTGGAGTTGCAGACGAGGAAGCCCTTGTTGAGCTTGCGGACCGAACGCTGGTGAGGGATGAGGTCGAGATGAGGTAGGTTAACGGTGGGAACGACGAGAGGGACGAGGGGATCGCGACGGTAGTTCTTTGCGTTGGAGAAGACGGGGATATCGGCCTGGATGAACTCGAGCTCTGAGGGAGTCACAGTTAGCAATTGCCTCGAGCAAGCTGTAGAAAGGACATACCAATGTCGCCGGCGACGTCCGAGTCAAGACCGCTAAAGACAACATCACAATCCTTGAATTGATCCGCCTTGCACTCCCTCACCACCATCTCGGCGATGTCGCCCATGGGGGCGGCCTGCTTCCAGCGCACGGCATCCTTGTACTTCTTGCCCGCGGATCGGGACGAGGCGCCGATGGCGTGGAGGGTGAGGTTAGGGTGCTGGGCGAGGAGGAGGATGAAGCGCTGACCGACGGAGCCAGTGGCACCGAGGACACCTGAGGTTGAGTTAGTCTTGGTTGTTTGTGGTTGAGGGTATCATGAGATGGATATGGTGATGGAGGGGTAAATGTGGATGAGTAGGACAACATACCGCACTTCTTGGTAGGGAATTCAGGAGCCATGATTAAAGAAATGTCTCTAGACGTTCAATTGAAAACGTAAAAGATGCTCGACAAGTGAATCGGGAGATGGTCAAAGATGTAGGCGTTAAATTTTAGCCCTCGAGTCGAGTGAGTCTTGTCTTCGGAGGCCAGACCCCGCCATAGGAAAACCTCCCCCCGCCATCGGAGTCGGGTCGGCGACGGAGGGCCCCACTGTGAGTCTGGAATTTATGGGCCGAGACCCCCCGTCTAATTATAGGCCTCGAATTTGCAACTCAACTGTGGATGAAAGACTTCAAAGTGGTATGACATCAGACGTTTCCCAATGCAATCTTATCGAATATCTCTAACCAAATAAAAAAGAGAAAAATTACATGATACCAATGCAGTAGCATGATCTAAGCAAGATGCCATATGCTAGTCTACTTGAGGATGAATCATGAACTGATTATACAGTCCACTCATCCATGAATCCCCTTGTAGGTTGTACCAATAACCAAACGCCAATCCAATGCACATTAGACCATCCGCCCTCTTCCCTACCTATTCACCGCTGTTCGTAGTTTGCCACATTCACGCCGCAATGGCGCTACTTCGGTCGCCGTTGGAGTAGATTCGGAACTGGATAAAGATGACGAGGTCTTCGGCAATTGTGCCCAGGGAGCCGAGCAGCCAGGGGAGCGCGTTGAGGAGGTAGCCCTTGTCTTGAGAGTAGGCGACGAGGCTGATGCCGTAGGTGAGGTTTCCGCTCAGGGAGAGCATGAAAAAGAGAAGAGCAAGACCTGTGCATGTTAGTCTTACTGAGTCCTATGCTTTGGAATGCGAGAATCTCACCTTCGCACGACTTTTCCCGATAATTCTTGATAATCTGGGGAATTCGAGCACTGGCAATTTGTTAGCAAAAGTACCAGATCTCATTGCGAGATAAGCGTACCAGAGATAGAGAGCGGCACTGAAATATCCAAGCGTGAGTCCAGCAATCTCGATACCGGTCTTGGCGTGATCATGCGAGTCGGGAGTGCCGGGGTCGGCACCGTCCCAAGCACCGACCTTGTACGAGACAAACCAGCCAGCAAATCCAATTGCATACACAGCAAGCAGACTCAAGGCATTGTGAACCCAGGGGCTGCTGTCGGGAGTCTCATCCTCGCCCGTGACAATCTTCCTCAGGGGCTCCATCGACGACTCGGTGTGCGTCGCATGGCGACGCTGGGACCCTGGGAGGCCGAAAGAAGAGCTTCGTCGCCGTCGCTGGTTGCCAATGAGGGGCGATTCTTCAGAGGGGTCCTCGTTCTCGGCGCGGCGAGCTCGACGGGCGTTGAGGGCGTTGTAGTAGAGAACCTGGCTGATGAGGACGAGGTCGGCAATGCAAAAGTAGCCGGCCAATGCAACGGCCGTGGGAGCTAGGCGGGTGAACAAGGCACCTGTCGAGTAGAGATTAGTGAGTTGACAGCGGTCGTTGGCGCAAGCCACCAAAGTGAATTTTTTTTTTTTCAAGGTTTCCAGAGAGCGATAACAAATTCAAGACGTGAGGAATGGGCATTGTTTCGTTGAGTAACAAATTGGCTGGATCGGAAATTTCTTGCGCTGGGGGAGTACGAACCGACGAGATTGGTGACATCGCCCAGAAGCCAGACGACGAGAAACGCCATGCTGAGGCCATCGGCGCTCTTGGCCTTGTAGTTGGTGAACAGCTGAGGGAGCTGGAAGAGAGTGTCAGTGTAGCCCAGGCGCAATGCGACGGGAACGCAAGAGGGGAGGGACGTACGAGAAGGCATATCCAAGAGGTCAAGCTAATGCTGCCAAAAATGCCAGACACGGCTTCTGTGATGGGTATCGACCGCGCCGCGGCGGCAAACGTAGTTGTGGCCAGGAGTGGCATTGCGAAGTTCGTCTTAAGGAAGCAAGTCGGGGAAGAAGCTCAAAGAAAGAGAGGTGAATAGAGAGAGAGGGGGGGGGGGGGGGAAAGCAAAGTAGAAGAGGAGAAAGAGAAGGAAGGGTGTGTGGTGCGACAAAGGTGGGTATCACGAGGGCAGTCAAGAGAGAGATGGGATGGAGTTGATCTTTCTGCCGTGACCTAACGGACGACGGAGGCCGAGCGACGCGACGATGCGAAGTTGAGGGGTCAAGTTGATACGAGTCGGTTTTGAGATTCTGTCAAGCTTATGAGTCGGTAGAGATTAGATACAAGAAGCAGAGAGAATTGCCCCGTCAGAGTCATGGCCCGTTGTCGGCTCCTCAACCCATGGCCTTATCGCGCTGCCAATTCCTTGTTGCCAACTGAACCGCCTGCATTGGTCCAAGGCTTATCGGCGGATGCTCCGCTGTGACGCACTTGGGGCAGATCTTGTGAGCTAAAAAATGGGGAACATGTTGGGAACCATCAGTCCAATCGAGACAAGGCATCCTTGATTTGGCGGCGCATTCCTCGGAGTTGCCTTTTTGTCACTGTTGGAAAAGCATGCATGTAGGGTTTCTTCAGTGTCATTCTAGGGGTCTTGAGATGATGCTGTGTTGCTCTGGTTGGACAGTTGCTTACAATCACAATAAACTCTGCTCTCCATCTGCATGCATGCACGCACGCACGCTGTATCCATTCTCAATCACCCCAAGCTATCGAACAGCCAAAGCCTCGTGGTCCCTCCAGCCAGCCATGACCTTGTCCACCCCCGTTTCGCGTGGCGCCGCACATGTCCTCATGATTCGCCATGTCTTGTCTGCCCGTCCCGCCTCCAGTTCACGAACCCCTGTTCCTCTAGCAACTGGCCGCAGCTTGTCCAGCCAGCAGCCTGCCCTCGCAGCCAACCGGAAGCTGTCGCCCCGCGGGAAGCTATCGATTCCATGATCCAGCTTAGCCAGCCATCTGCCGTCCAGCTCATAGCTCGCGGCTGCATCGCCATTCAGAGGCGTAGAATTGAATCTAGACTTTGCCTCTCTCTGCCTGTTGTTCTGCAGGGTTTCAATAAAGCTTGCATCTACCTTTCTGCCTCGTCTCTGCATCTCAGCTTTATCCTCTTGTCATCCGCGACCGGCAGTGTATATAAGCTGCATTCCCACGTCAGCGCCTCCATTGTTTGAGCTCCATATCTGATCCATATCATCCATCTCGCATTCCATCCATCATGAAGCTTCTCTCTGGCAGCGCGCTGGCCCTCTGCCTCGCCAACCTGCCTGCGACGATCGCATGGGGCAGTGCGTACAGAACGGTTCAAGCTGTGCAGCATGTCGTGCTAACATTGACGCAACAGGTCTTGGCCACATCACCACCGCTTACCTCGCTAGCCACTTCGTCTCCAACGCGACAGAAGCCCATCTCAAGGAGCTCCTCTACAATGAAGGGCCTGATTACATCGCCAAGATAGCCAGCTGGGCCGACTCGATCCGCTACACCGACTGGGGCCGATATACAAAGACGTTCCACTTCATCGACGCCCACGATAGCCCGCCCGAGCAGTGCAACGTCGACTTTGAGCGCGATTGCAAAGATGATGGCTGTGTTATCACCGCCCTCGCAAACTACACCAAGCAGTCGCTCGAGCCTAGTCTGCCTTTCTGGCAGCGCAACCAGGCGGCCAAGTTTGTCGTGCACTTTGTCGGTGATCTCCACCAGCCTCTGCATAACGAGAACGTCGAAAAGGGCGGCAATGGTCTCTATGTCAAGTTTGACGGTCGCCACTTTAACCTCCACCATGTCTGGGATAGCTCCATTGCTGAGAAGCTGCTGGGCGGTCTGCACGGCAACCCCTTTGTGCTTGCCGAAAACTGGGCTAGACAGCTCGCCGTGGAGATTACTGATGGACGTTTTGCCGAGGAGAAGGAGACTTGGTTAAAGGACCTCAACTTTGATGACCCCGTCAGCACTGCCCTCGCTTGGTCGCGAGAGGCTAACGCTCTCGTCTGCACTCACGGTAAGTTTGTGCCGGGCGAGACTATAAGATTCAGTTATTGACCAGGTATCGCAGTTCTGCCTGAAGGTGCCGCTGCTATCATCGGCCAGGAGCTCGGAGGCGAGTACTTTGAGAAGGCTGCCCCGGTCATCGAGAGGCAGGTGGCTCTGGCCGGTTACCGGATGGCGGCTTGGCTGGATCGCATCGTTGAAACGTACAATGACGTTGAGGCGGAGCAGTCTGCCGGTGAGCTATAATGTGTTTATGAAGATACGAAGAATCAGCAAGTCCCCAATGGGAGAATGAAGAGAAGGAAGCGTAGTTAAGGTATTTGAATCACTACTTAGTCTGGATTATGTCTGAATTCTAGATCATGTCTAAACTCTGGATGGTGTCTTGATGCTTGGCAACAACAACAAGTGTTCAACACTGATCCCAATCTGGATGCCAAGGCCTCAACGTCACAAGGCAATGAACCTTTGATGTCTTTGCTTTGCAGTCTAAATTACGCTTATTCACCGAAAGACCCAATCCATGGAATAGTTGAGGGAGCTAAGGACGAAATATTCGTCTACCCCGAGTCAGCGTCGCACCAACTGGGGACTCTGAGACGAGGGGGAACCCGCCACCGCAATGCGAGCACACAAAGCGAGTTTCATCGATTGAAACCTGAGAAAACCAAAGGCAGGTCTCGGCAAGTCTGTAGAAAACCCTCAAGAGATGCATTGTGCGTCGCAGGTCAACCTCGACGGTTACATCGCCACGGGGGGATCCCAAGTCGCCTCGTCTATCTGGGGTTTACTCGAGCCGAGCAACTCTGCGACACTTCTGCAACAAGGACCTTATTGTCAGCAACTATATCGCTCACAGTTTTTGAGCAGGCATATGGGCGATACGAAATTGGTAATCAGGAACTTTCGCATGGCTTCTTTCTTGGGTTGACAGATGGGACATGTTTTGCAAAGAGCGGATGAATCCTCCTGTCTTTTTTGACACATGACAGTTTTGGAGGACGAGCTAAAAGAGATGGATGGCATTTAGGGCCAGGGGTAAACTAACGATGGACTTGTTTTGCTTCACAGATTCGTCTTGTGTGTCTGGAAGGGCAATTGAACCATCTGCGAGTGTCATTTGGTCAATTGACAGCTTGGCGGCTATTGAAGATGATGATGCGCATTAAACTGTGTAAATGAGGGCTTGTCAACCACTCAATGGCCCCATGCCAGAAACAAATAGGCGATCATATGCGGCCGACAGCGACCCAGGTCAACAAGGACAAATTTAGCAACGACAAAGAAAAAAAGAACCTGTTCTCTCTCCCTCCCTCTACAGTCACAGAGTGGAAACTCTCCGACACTCGCGCCCAGCGTCGCCGTCTCAGAGCTCAGCCCTCGAAACGCCCTGTGCCTGGAGTTCCTGAGCCACCCGCTGTAGGGCCTGGTAGCTGCGTCTCGGCAAGGATCTTGATTGGCTGCCCTGAGCCCCCTCAGCCCCGGGTTGCAGGACGCCCAGAGGGAAAGAGGCACCGGCTGAGACGCCTGCAGCCGCATCAACGACTTCAACGACACAACGGCTTCTTGTTCCTGACTCTTGCATCCTCACTAACCGTGACCGTCGACTTTTTCGCTCACCAGCACCGTAGCTATAGGATTCTTCGAGGCTGAGCCAAGCGCTAGCTGACACCCTTTATTTCCCTACTGTTCGCTAACAGCTCTCAACACTTGCTGTTACATCACCTGAAAGGCTTCCTCTTGGCCTTTCTACCCCTGGTCCAACCTCTTAACGGTCTAAGCCGACCCCCTTGGGCGTCCCGTCTTGGCAGTCAGTCTCGCATACCGACTCCTTAGACGCAGCTAGTGCCCCACGATGCCTAATCGTGGTGTTTCTCGTCAAGTTTGATCTGCTACCTCCCCCCGGTCTTCCCTCTCCCTCGTGGCCGAACTCCTTAGCAACCAGAGATGCCCTGTCCGGCTTTAACCCTCGTCACGGAAATGCGACCCTAGACTCGGCCCCCTCTGCCGCCGAGATGAGATCCGTCTGATGTGCAAGCCCGAGACGCTCGGGTGTCTGTGATTGTTATAAGTCATGGCTCGGCAACTCTGTCTCCGGCTCTTCCTCCACATCCTCTTCATGCTTTAAACCCTCTTGTTTTCGTTCCTCTCCTTGACCAGATTCTTTCTTTTCTTCTCAACTCTGGTAGTGTCTTCTTTCATTCGTTCCTTTCTTGAGACCCAAGTTGGCCTTCTTGTGTCTGTGACCATTCCTTTCTTGTCTTTTTCCTACTTTCAAACCGGTCTGGAACCACCCCAAAATCTCCTTCAACCTCCCTATCTACTCTTGTCTTTGACAATATCATCTCGACAATGCAGGTCAAGGGCGTGATCGTGGCCCTTCTGGGCATGACTGCTATCTCAGACGCTGCTGCGGTTGAACGAAGACACCCCTTTGCTCGCGCTCTTCAACGACGACAATTCGGCGGTGGATTTGGAGGAAACAACGGCAACAACGGCGGTAATAACGGCGGCAACAACGGCGGCAACAACGGCAATAATGGTGGCAACAACAATAATGGTGGAAACAACAACAACAACAACAACAACAACAACAACGGAGGTGGCAACGGCGGTACAACCTTGAACGCGGCCAACATCCAAACCGGCTCCCAGCAAGATGGTAACAACCCTGGCGCAGACGGCCAAGCAGCCTCAGCGACGTATGTACAACCCTTCCATGCTTGACAACAGAACTAACTCAAACAAGGGATGATGCCAACTTCATCAACTTCTGTAATGGTCAGACTCTGACCAACGGTGAGCAGAACCGTGATGGATCTTGCAACGGCATTCGTAAGTCTCAATTCACAAGCCTCTACTTCTTGACTAACCCCTTGCAGCTATGGGCAAGATCCCCTCGGCCAACAATATGGTTTCCTCTGTCTTTACGAGCCCCCAGAACGGTGACGATATCCAAGCGAATCAGGACTTTGACATCTCAGTCCAGATGATCAACTTTGCCCCTGGATCCTTCACCAATGCCACTTCTACCTACTATGCGGCTCCTCAGGATCTCGATGGCGGTGGTAACATCATCGGTCACACACACATCACTGTCCAAGATACTGGCAACTCCTTGAACCCTACTACTCCCCTGGACCCCACGCAATTCGCCTTCTTCAAGGGTGTCAACGATGCCGGTAACGGCCAGGGCCTCTTGACAGCCAGTGTTGATGGTGGTCTCCCCGCTGGTAACTACCGTATCTGCACCATGGCCTCCGCATCCAACCATCAGCCCGTTCTCATGCCCGTTGCCCAGCGAGGTGCCCAAGATGATTGCATTCGCATCACTGTTGGCGGTGGCAACGGCGGCGGCGGCAACAACAATAACAACAACAACAACAACGGAGGCAACAATGGAGGCAACAACGCCGGTCAAGATCAGAACCAGGACCAGAACCAAGGTGGTCAGAACGGTGACCAGAATGCAGGTCAAGATCAAAACCAGGGTGGCGACCAGAACCAAGATCAAAACCAGGGCGGTCAAGATCAGAACCAGGATCAAAACCAAGATCAGAACCAAGATCAAAACCAAGATCAGAACCAGGATCAGAACCAGGACCAGAACCAGGGAGATCAAAACCAGGGAGACCAGGCTCAAGGTGGTGATCAGGCTCAGGGTGACCAGGCTCAAGGCGATCAAGCCCAGGGCGGAGATCAAGCCAATGGCGGAGATCAAGCCAATGGCGGAGACCAGGCTAATGGCGGAGACCAAGCTCAGGGCGGCAACCAAGGCGGTAACCAGGGTGGTCAGGGCGGTCAGGGCGGTCAGGGTGGTGGCTTTGGAGGTGGCAGAGGCGGCTTCGGTGGTGGCAGGGGAGGATTCGGCGGTGGCAGAGGAGGATTCCAAGCAGCGTCAGTCGACGGTGGCAACCAGACCGAGGCCGACAATGGCACCAAATAATTGGGGTCAAGGGAAGCAGCAACAAAGCCACTACTTCCATGTTATGCCCTGGTGGCCTATGGCATGAGTAAGGAGTGGCATGTCAAGAGTCGTGGCCGACGCATTCCGGTAATTGGGTGAAGATGTATCTAGATGGGGTACGAGTTTGCGCATCAGGTCTACGCTCTAACAAGTGGGAAAGCGCCTGAATGCGAGTTTCCGCCAAGGACTGGGTTTTGGTCGGTCGGTTGGCAGGTCGGTTAGAAGGTAGGTTTAGTTACCATGATACACAATTGTAAGAGTTATGTTTATGTTCAGCTACCTATCCTTGAAGTTGTGAAGTGAATATGCAACTGTACTTTGTGAACTTCAGGGGTAGAACCTGTTTCTTAGTCAGTTATTGGTTGAACGCACATGTCACTGGGGTATCATGATGGAGGTCTTGAAACCAGGTGAAACCGGCAACTCATGACCCGGGTTGCAGGTGCTCGGGTGGGAGACCAGAAGGCAGATACAAAGTTCTCTAATTGCCAAGTCTATTCTTGTATCAAACAAAGTAACGGGAGGTTTAGCGATTCTAACCAGACTCTATGAGTGCTGTCAACAGTACAAAACAATACCGAAACTAAAATGCAAAAGTCCAAACTCAAATTCGAATGCCCAAAGAAAGCAGATACGCCAATTACGATGCACGCAATTCCAAATAATAGATCCTGCTATGGACTCTATCCGCCGGCCATGCGGCCAAGTCTCGTCTCAGGCGCTCCTCCGGCCTGTGATTCTGTTCAGACGACCCGATCTCCTCAGCAGCGGAAAGTCTCCATCATTCAGGAGGTCAGATTCGGCGTCTGGTTCCGGGGCCGACTCGGTGACGGAAGGAGGGGTTGCTGAATGGTTGCTGCTGTTGCTTCTGTTGCTGCTTCTGTTTCTACTCTTGTTGCTGCTGCTGCTGCTACTTCTGCTGCTGCTTTTGTTGCTGGCCGTCTCCCCCTTTCGTCGGCGCTTGTTCTTGGGGACTTCATCGACGACAGTATCAGAATCGTCGGGTGTGCGTGTTCGCTTACCACTCCGGAGGGTGCGTCCCTCAGTACTGGCTGAAGTTGAGGAGCTACCAGTGGTCGACGGAGATGCACCGCGCCTTATCCTCTTTCTAGGCTTGACAGGTATCTCGTCTACGCTAGATTCCGAGTAATCAGACTGGGAGTCGTCCTCCGAGTATGACTCTTCCGAGATCCAGTAGTTAGGTAGGCAGCCACCGATACATTCACTCCTTTCCGTGAGATAGTCATGGACGTCGGGCAGCCAATCGGGGTCAATTGGAAGTTCACCCAGCGTGGGCCCATCAACCTCGACCAAATTCTCGTAGACAGGAACACCTGCGAGATCCAATATAGAATGCATAGAAACGAGGCAGGTCAGGCCGGGGAAGCGGTCGTCTTGTTCTGCAAACATGTTCTGGGCATAGGTGATGGCCTCAGCCATGTTTCTCTCCTTGATGTCAGCCACCATCTCGACAAACTCTTTAGAGCCCGAGGCCTCTTCCATGGCGTTTGCGCACTGTTGGCTAAAGATCATTGGGTCTGTGATGTAGATGGGCATGGTGTTGTAGCGTTCCGATAGATTGCGGAAGAGATTTTTCCTGTTCTGATATGGGTCATTCTTCCTTTCCATGAGGTCTTTCAGCCGTTCCAAGTTGAAATTCATCTGTTTCATGTACTGTTCTACTCTCGACGTTGCCATTTTTGCTCTGGTGGTGAATGGTGTTTTTTGGTGTTGAGATGTAGGGTGGATGGGTAAATGTTGATGGATAGATGGAGATATCTGTTGACCCTGGGTCAAGTTAAAACTTATAGATGATATTTAGGTTGTAGAATAAGATGCTGGCTTTTATTACTCCTGGGTAGTCTTTGCCCTGTGGTCAATCAATGCCGATCTTCTTTGTTGCGAGCTTACTTGCAACCTTTGACACTTAGTCCTCCTTGTATGATAGGGCTCTGATGTGGACGAGATGCAACGATGCTACTGACTCAAAGAATGCACCTATTCAAAAACCGAATCTTTATTCTTATTTTGCATTACTAAAGTTGAAAGACTATCATGTTGATGCACCCTCTGTTTTCCTTGGTGAATAGGTACAAGGCTCAGTAATCTTGGCTCTGCTCGGCTCATCTTCTTTGTCCCTGTCTTCAGCTCTTTCTGTCACATCACCTCTAGCTGAGCAGTTATTTTTAACTACCCTTTGCTCTGGGTCTTTGTGATAGTTCTACAAGGACCTTACGGTGGAGGAGTTGGACCTGGCATTGTCCTAAGGTTGATATGCCGTGTCTCTGTCAAGGCTCTTTGAAGATACGACGGCCGGTGATTTGACAGTTTCTGGTATCAATGATTCACATCGAGGCATATGTGGAAACGTGTGGTTCAGTCAAAGGTAAAAATGCAGCGTCTATTTGTCTCGAGAACCATTACTTGACCATGCTAGAATGCAAGAGGGCAGCTGCCACAGATGAAGAATGCTTTGTGCGCCAAACACCAACGCCCATTGTCCAATATCAAGTCTCTTTTCTTTCATCCACGCTTAGGTCTAGCCAAAGTTAGCAATTGCACAGTTGAAAGGAGAAATGTTGCACGTACCCACAGCCCTGAGGCGTAACCTCACCGAAAGGGCAGTCTCCCGAGAGCTTCTCAACAATCTGGTTTGCCCAGACGGGCGTGATGACAATGCCGGCGCTGGCGAGGGAGGCAGCGGCCGAGAGGAGAGTGACAAAGAGTGTGGTCTTCATGATGATCTGAGTTGTTGTTGGTGGCGTGATGGGTGGATTAATAAGTGAAGCCCGCGATGACAGAACCAGCTGAAACGCAAAAAGGGAAATTGATTGAGCCGACAGGGGCTATAGAAGAGGAAGAATTGATTAATTATGAATGAGAGAAAGAGAAAAAGAGGAGAAGGAGAAGAACAGAGAAGAGGAGGAAAAAAAGAGGCGAAAATGACTCCTGTTACAGGGGCGCGACGGTCATGGTTTCAGGCCGTGAAACATCCCCACGGCGTGACTGGTGGAAAGACGGTTTCGCCTACGCGCCTAGAATTCAAGCGGAGCCCAATTAGGATACAGATCCGACGAAAGCAATTGCATGACTTTAAGACATTCACTGTCAATATATTTCTTGATATTAATTGTAGATTATTGTCTTGTTTATTGTTGTCGTGAATCGCCTTTAAACATTGTAAACCCCTGAAACTAGTTAGCCGTGGCCAAACTCAAACGTTGCATGACTCTCAACTCCAAACTTACCCCTAGTTCAACTGGTCTTGGCTTCCTTCTTGGCATCCTCCTGGGTATCGTTTGCTTCTTCAACCTTTTCCTCGGCATCTTGAGTAGGCGCAGTAGCAGCCTCCTTAGGAATTGACGTTGCGTCCATCTCAAATGGTCCTCGCTGGACTTATCTTCCAGCCAACTCCCCTGGTCTCTCTCTCGTCTCTAGCTCCGCAGTTTTTTGGATCCGCTGTCGTCTTGGCCTTGGCTTGCGTCTCGGGTCCGGTTGACAACTCTGCCTTTTGAATAACCTCGGTATCAGGTCCCTTGTTCTCATCTAGCGGACGCGACCATGTCACGGTTGGCCTCGGTATCCGTCGAAGCACTCCCATGAATCCCTTGTATGACTTTTCAGGGTTATCTGGACTTCTCTTCTTCCTTCGGCGAACCAATATGAATACCCCAGCTGTGATGATGCCTATCCCGACAACCACTCCAACGACAACACCAGCAATGAGGCCAGTGTTGGTGCCACCGCCCTTTGAATCGCTCTCGTTGTTAATGCCGTCACCGGTTTGCTCTGGATCGGAACTTGTGCTCGAAGGTATCGTCGACGTTGAAGTTTGCGATACGTCTTTGGGGTTTAGCGTCTCAGTACCTGGTCACATCCAAGTCAGTAGACGTTGCAACTACATCATGGCCATCCTTACAAGTTGAAGGCAGCCGCGTTGGCTCTGTGAGATACATGACGCCGACTGAAGTCTTGATGCCGAGAGAGTTCTGGCAGGTGATTAGAGTCCCCGTAGATCCCCTCTCTGACCACGCCTCCAAGATGTAAGCCGTTTCGCAACTCAAGTCGCCAGAGCTATCTCAACCCATTAGCATCCATCGCCATCAGATACAGATTGGTTGAGAAACACACGACTGGCGAGCCCATGCCGACCCCGTTGACTCACGCCCTGTGAAGCGTTCTACTATGACCTTGCCACCAGAAAAGGAACGGCCTATTTCGTAGACGCTTCCACCCTCTACCTCAAGCCTATCTTCGCAGTAGTAGAAGCCAGAACGCTCGCGAAGTGCACCAGAGCCAGGGCAATATGCCGTACCAACTTGGCTGGTCAGCACAGTCGCGAAACTGACTGCAACAACGTATTCGACGACGATGATATAGTGTAGTATCCAATGAGATGTCCTTGGCTGACTGGATTCAGGACCGTCCTAGCCTCTGAACTCTCGAGACCCCCAGCCATGGTGGAGGTTGCGAGGTGTAGGAACTCAACCACGCAAATGAGAAATAGTCAGAACGAGGGAAGAGTTTGAGAACACTCAACCTACCCCCCGGGTAGCATCTTGACCCCCGATAATGCATCGCGGGTCTTTGCAGCAGCATCTGTCTCTTGTTTTGAGCGCCTTCAATGGAGATAGACCTGGCGATGATCTCCACACTATGCGCCCTACGCCTGCCCGAAGGATCGGCCATGTCCAAAGAGGAAACCAGGCTGAACTTGCTGCAACCCTGAATGGCTGTTTGACAAGGGCTCCTGCTGGACCATTTAGCTTGTGCGGTTGGGTGCAAGGGTGCATCAAGCTTGTCTCTGCCAGAATTGGTGATGCTTGTTTGTGCGTTGAGTTTGGAGTACTACTCTCGAAAGACAGACCAACGATTTGCACATTCAAACTCGGTGAAACTACTGCTTCCTCTTTCAGCTACGATCACAGATGCTGTGAAGCCCTGTTATACGCTTGCCAAGTCTTATCCTCACCTTGTTGTTGGCCGTGGCTATTTGTGGCTGCAGAAACATGCATGCACTGCCAGCCTGCTCCCATGGGTGTTTGCTTACACAGCCCATCCAAGATAATCAACGTCGATCGTTACACCAATTGACGTATCGTATTGTGTTGTATTTGATTCTCTCAAGATCTCCCCCTTTGGACTGGTTCATCGCTGCTTTCTTTCAACAACAGCTTCATCACCGTGTTTGACTGAGTGATATCGACATACGCTTACATCATACGATGTCAACATCCGACAAGTCTATTCACTACGAAACGCTTCGAAATGTTGTCAAAACTGATACGAACTGTACATTTGAGGAGCCTCCTGGTCGTCAATCCGACGTCCGCGATCGTCTGATACCACCTGGCTCCTCGCCCTCGGACTCAAAACGCCAGAACCGGAGGCAACATTGGAAGAGGATCGGACTTGCGAGCATCGCTGCAATAATATTCGGCACAATAGTGATCTTTGCTTCGTTGGCGATCCTCGTCTTTCTCTGGCAGGGCGCTCAACTCGCTGAACGTCGTCAAGAGCCACTCCTTTGGCAGACCATTGTCTTTCACGGCTGGGCCCCTCAAGTCGTCACCATTTGCTCTGCTGCGATTCGTATCGCCATGAGTTTGCAAAACGGCTTCGTGGTTGCAGCCGTGGCAGCCATCATGCTGGAAACTTCAGGTGCTTCACTCGTCGATACCGCCATGCTGTCGGTTGAGAGAGCCCTGGGATCAAGTCCTCTCAACCTTTTGCCTCCTGCTCTAAGGCGATGTTCCACTAGAGAGGACCGTATCTCAGCCATACTACACCTTTTACTGGTCACAACTGGTTTTGCCATCAGTCTGGCCTCAACCTTTACCTCGACCATTCTTCTCTCCGACTTTAGGTCTGGCTTGGTTGCATCGCCCTCTACCACGACCAAGACTGGAATCGACTTTGCCACAGCGGGAGGGTATCGATATTTTGGAACGTCTGTTATAAAGTCAAGGCCCGTGGCCAACTGGCGATTCGCCGAAGCAAAAGACGGCGAGGGGGCTGCCCCCTCCACCAAGGGCGACACAGGCGACACATACCGTTCCATGCTGCCCTTTCAAGATATAGACTCGAGGAGACTGCTCGAGTTCTACTCTGGACCTGCCGCCGTCACCAACTTTAGGACCTTTTGCGTCGCCCCAGAGTTTCGAAACTTGTCTCTTGCTCGCATCCAAGTCCCGGACAACGGCGGTGAGAGGAGTCTCAACGTCCTCGCCGACGTACTTCCCAGCACGGATTGGAAGTTAAAGTATGAACCCTTCATCGGCACCGACAAGCCTAGTCAAATCAAGGCTCGACTGCTCGATAATTGGTATGCCTCTTCGCCGCCTAGCTGGCCGCTGACACTCTACTACTCTCTTGGCGACACGTTCAAGCCCGAGAGTCAATCAACTACTTGGCCCTATTTCTTCCACCGGGCCCTGCTCTTCAACTCGACCGCGCTCCTTAATGAGACCGATAGGTGGAGTGACGACCTGCCTGAGTCACTGCTTAATCTCACCACAAAGAAACAAGGCCTGTGGACAAAGGTCATGAATGCCGACGGAGTCGAGGTTTTCAGTGCTACCGAATTCTACTTCAACAATGCTGGACCGCGGCTGTACAATGTTACCATGTCTGGCCGCGGTATCAAATCTGAGCCTTCTGGAGACTGGCGCCGTGGGCTAGGTCATGAGAATCAGATTGATATCCTCCATCAGATGGGCGTTGGAGCTTCATTTGAAGATCGTGGTATCTTGGAGCTCACCGTGGGTTCTCACCTTACCGAGGGTAACAGACCTTATCAGATGCCCCTTGGCCCTACTGCTCTATCAGCCTCAGGTACCTCATCTTACTCCGTCACTCAATTCTCCTGGGCCTTTAGCGACTCTTGGATGACCACTATGTCCATGGGCTCGATGGAATTCCCGCACCCGGCTCACTCATCCATCTTTCAGAATATCATCCAGCAGACTGAGGATCCAGCTCGAGCGGTGCAGGCCTTGATGACTCGACTGTACCAGATGCAGTACTATGATTTCCTGCCAGACTTTGATTACAAGCAAACCACCGAGACGATGTACTCGACCGAGAGGATCATCCCATCACAGTGGACAGGGCTTGTCATCGTGTTCTGCCTCGTGGCGGTTCACCTCGTACTGGTCTCTACCACGATGGTGCTCTTTGTCTCCCGAACCAGGGGTTCTGCGCTTGGGAATATCTGGCAGGCTGTCTCTCAAATGGCTTCTCCTGCAACGAGGCAGATTCTAGAGTCAACGGATTCCAAACGAGATGATGAGGTGAGGTCCTCCTTCAAGACAATGGGCAAGAATGCTGGGTATATGGTATGTCACGGTCAGCTGAGACGGGACGGATGGAGATTCAGCTCCGAGAGAGGAGAAATGAGATTATGGACTCGAAATTGTTACCATGAAGCATATATTTGAGCGCAGAGCTCTTTGCACTAGTCACATTAAACGATGGACTTGATGTTCTTTATTCTTACAAGAACTCATATTACACGTATTCCACCCACAGCCTTGTCCGGGCTGTCAGACTTGGCGTAACTCCAATGTACCAGCCCATATCCTCGCACCCCCTTCCGCATATTACCCCTTAGTGTGCAGTCTTTCAAAATAAATCGTCGTAATTATGCCACAGGAACAGGAGCGGGGGCCTCGGTGCCGGAGGCGGACCTGGCTCCGGGAGGAGGCATGAACATGGGGAGGTAGGTGACGGCGAGTGACATGACTGCAACAATGTTAGCGTGAGCTCCTCGATACGAACAGCGAAACCAAGCAACAGTTCTCGCTTGTCGCGCTAGAGGGGTAAACGTACTCGACATGCCGACGGAAAAGTATCCAGGAGTGGTAGAGTTCTTCTTAGACTCCTCGCTCTCGCCCAGCCAGCTCTGAATGGAAAAGACAACAGCAGCCCTAATCGATTCCGCCTCGTTAGCATCTCGTTCGTGCATCAATCGTCGCTCGACTATCGCGCCACCTCTCTAATCAGGGGCAAGGCTGATCGACCCACGTACCATCCCACAAGCTTGTTTCGCGTAAACATGGCGGCCATAGGCAGGGTCGTAGACATTGTCGAGGAGAAGTCGGTCGACTCGCCCGTAGCCTTGGGCTCCTGGTAGGGGACGACTAGTGTTCTCAGGTTAGTTCCTGGTCGCATCATGAAATCGCATCGCGCATGGTTCATTCTCCGCCGGGGAGAACAAGTGAGAAAATGTCGGAAGATATGGGTAGTAACTCACTCAGGTCAGCTCGTCGAGCATCCTTTGTGGGGGCCATGATTGCTGCTGTAAAGGAACACGGTGACGGAGATGGAGATTGGAGGTTGTCGCGAATTAGCTTGCGACCTGTCGAGTTGAGTTGAGATGGGGGAGGCTTGATGAACTGTGGCTGTTGGTTGTGTGGGGAACGAGCTATACTAAATGAAGCTAGGTGTGGCGTCGCTTCTTGACACCTACCTAAATAGGAAATGGGTCTGATGCCCCCACAACACGACATCCACCAAGACTTGCATCATGAACAATTCAGTAGTGCTGATTGAAGCAATTGACTAATCGATACACACTTATCATCTTTTATAGAGCCCTCGACGGGGCCTGTTCCGAGAGGGGATTGGACCGGGAAGCGTAACACAATGGTCGACACAGACGCCGCTGCATCATGAGCGTGTATATACATGACAACGGGTATCCTCCCAAAACTTGCGTCGACAACATCAGCATCAGCAATACATCAGATCATCACAATCCACCCGTAACCCATAGTCAGTCCCATAACATGCGCTCAGTTCCATACAGTCCCGCGCCAAAAAAATTCAAAAAAACAATCCCATAGAAAAAACGCCGAAACATGCACTTTGCTTGTAGCCAAGTCAGAATAGGGACTCGACCTACTCCACCCTGATGATGACCTTCCACTGCAACGCCCCGGCCTCGCGAATCGCGCAGGCCAGACATCCTCTCTTGCGCCGGCTGATGATGGCATTCCAGCCTTTTTGAGCACAGAGGGCTCGGACCAAGATTTCCATGTCCGAGCCAAACTGTCGCTTTCGTGACTCAAAGTGCATCTGCTCCGCGGCAGGGAAACTGCCTCGTCGTTGAACAATGTTGTACTTTGAAGTGAGTCTCTCGATGGTTGGAGACTGAGGAACCTCGGCTAGGTTGGTGATGCAATCGATTACAAGAACACGCTCGCTACCCATTCGCGAAGGTGAGCGACGGTGAGTCTGAGGAACAGCAAGGAGCTCCGAGAGCGGAGCGTGCTGTCTCTTTAGGAGTTCCGAGATGTGCATAACCGTATAGTTGTACCACTTGTGTAAGGGATGACCTGGATATTTGGTTAGTTATGGTAACGAGTCGATTGATAATTGATTCATACCTGTCCTGTGTGCCGGGCGAGAGCTCTTGCCCAGCATATCGGAACCAGAGACATCAATCTGCTGAATTGTTGGACTGGACGGAGACTTTAAGAAGCGAACGCGATGCGATGGTGAGCATGGATGCGCCGTGACAAAGCTGATATCGTAAGAGAGCGAGAATGAAAAGTTCTCAGGAGTAAATCCGTCAATCGAGACACCAAAGTTGATGTTGGCGGGGAATGAGAGAAGTTCAGGGTCTTTGGTGTTGGAGCCCGCGAGTGAAGCCGACTTGGCGAAAGGCGTAGCCTGGATAGAGTTGGCGGGAGCAAGCAGTTCCAGGGAACGCAACGTAACGCTCATCAACGGGGGAGGGGTAGAGTAGTTGTTCTCGTGGGGGATGATAAAGTCGGCAGGGAGAACAGAGTATTCGTCAGCATCTCCAAGAATAGAAGACTCTCGCTCAACTCGCTTCTTTGCCCAGAGTCTTGCCTTCTTTCCAAGGTGAGCATTATCCTCTGATACTGTGTTAGCATTCTTGTGCTCGAGAATTGATGACCCTGTTCAACTTACCTGCTACGTCTTCGACCTCAATGTTGACCCAGCCCTCATCGAGGCCAAGGGGCAGAATGTCGCTAGAGACCCATCCCATGCACTCGGCTGATCCCTTACCAGCTGCAATAACTCGGCCAACAATGCAAGACGTGCTCCAGAAACTCTTGCCAGAGTACACAAAGCCGCCACACAGATTAGCAAACGGGCCCAGCTTTGCCATGGCATTCTTATCATTCTCGAGGAGGGTAGCCATCAAGAAATGATAGACACCCTCACCTGGAAGCATCAATCCAAAGATGTATGATTTGGAAAGCCATCCCGAGGAGTGTAGAGCAGCAGCAAGCTTTCTTCGCTGAGGCTGGGGCTTGTTGCCGTTCTTCTCACCAGCCGGTCGGTCCCATGCCCCGAAGTACGATGCCCGCTTAGAGCCATTTTCCTTGGGAGTCTTGACACCCGAAGGAGATGGTGCAATGCCCATTGACTGACGGGCGCTCTTCGCAATGAGGCCTTCGTAGGTATCGATGCCGGGCCAGTGAATCTTCTTTGCGAAATGGGTGAGACCCTCGACTTGTTGCTGTGAGTGACGGCCCTTAATGGTATAACTATAGTTCGTGTTGGGCGTGGCCTCCTCCTGGCGTTGGCGGAAGGTGAACTTGCTGACCAACGATCCAAGCCAGCCTGACGATGATCCGGGAGGGGTAACGGTTCCCTTTGGAGTAGAGTCCTCGGCCTTTTCAATCTCGACGTTCTCAAGCCAGCTTCGGGCAAGATGCAGCGACCACTTGACCATGGGGGTGGCAGCCCTCTCAAAGTGAACGACGTCAATGGGGCGGAAAGCTTCGACGCCATACTCCTCGCCCTCGGTGATGGCGTCTAATCGAATGAGCAATTCAGTAGCAACAAGAATCTGCATGAGAAGCCAGTATTTCTCCTCAGCACGCTCACTAGCACTAGTAGCATCGTGAATCGAGGAGGCATCGTCAAGGTCATCGTTGTCGGCACCTCCCCAGAGGATCTGGCCTAACCTGATCCTCCACTCAACATGGGTAAAGTCAAACCAGACATTGGCAGTGCCCAGACACTTGAGAAGGGCATTGATCTGGTTGGTCAGACTGTAATGGTCGCGCTTGTCGACGACAGAATTGACAGGACGCATAAAAGTGTGAAAGAGGTCCTGGTAAGTCTGGACAGTCGTCTTCTTGCGGAGATCATTGACGCGATACAACTCGCCATTGCGCTTGATGCGGTCGAGGATCTCTGACTCGGGGAGGCGGCGTAAGTACCCCAGCGGGGAAAGCATACGCTCGCGTGCCTCAACAATGGCCTGAGCCTTTTTGCCGACGCTGTCAAAACCCCATTGCTCTTCCTGGAGAGAATCACCGACAGCGAGCTCAAGGGCAGCCGAATAACCCATGGTTCCCTTCTCGAGGCCCTGCATGCTTAGCATGTTGGGGCGTTCCCGGCAGCGGATGAAGAAGTGGGCCTTGCGGGACTCGACGGCCTTCTTCTGGGCGGCGGCATCATGATTGAGATCGCGGGTGAGATGAGGCCATGCAGTGAGGCCGCTCCAGGCCCTGTCCTCGATCTGGACGTGGTCGGTCAAATCGCGGATCTCCAATGCCTCGTCAAAGGGAAAGGCGACACTGGGATTGGGTGCGCCAGAGCAATGACCCTCGCTGCGGGCAAAGTACTGGGGTGCGCCCGAGAAGAGCTTCTCAATCTCAGACTCGGTAAGGGTGGCCATGATTCTATCCAACTTCAGAACGGGCGAGGGTTTTGGCTTTGACGGGGACGAGCTGGCATTGTCTGGCTCAGAGCCCGGGTTCGGCGGAGGAGGAGGAAGGGGCTTGTTCTGGTCCGGTGGTGAACGCGGGGAAGCAAGAGTCCTTGGTGAATGTGACGGCGACTGTGATGATGAGGGTGTCTTAGTCCCTTGGACTTGGGGGGATCTGCCGTTGGAAGCTGGAACTGGAGGTGGGGCCTTGCGGCGGAAGCCTCGGTCGGGAGGAGCGGAGCGTGGCGGAGGAGAATGCGGGGAGGAAGCGACCTTGCAGGAGGCAAAGAAATGTTAGTGGCACGCTCAAGAAGTAAAGAATTGAGGGAAAGAAAAAAGACAATTGGGGGACGAGACAATTGAAGGATGGAAAAATATGACAGATTTCTTTTGCTGGATAAACGGGAACATGCACGCTCGGCAGGCTTTAGACCGGCACAAAGCCAATTGGACTTCCGGTATGGCATGGTGCTGCGGGATACAGCAAGAGGCGCACCGACCTGAGCCCATGGCCCCCCCATCGAGCGAGGCATGACCTGAGCATCAACAGAACTTGCAGCCGATCGTCCTGGCACGCGACACCCGGACCTGGGACTGGCCTTGCTTCCAGGGCTTGGTTGGCTGGTCTGAGGGTGGCCTGATGGTGCGCCATAGGGGAGAGGGGATGGAGGGAGACGCCAGGTCCCGGGCCCCTCGAGTCAGGGATCAAATGCCACCAAAGGATGAAATTGTCTCAGCGGTTATTAACAGGTAGAGTAAGAAAGAAAAAACCTCTCTTTCACTTACACGCTCCCCATCGCCCTCGGTCACATTTACCCGTCCGCCTCTCTCCTTGACGCGCTTCCTCGCCCGCGCAAGGAGACCCTGAAGCAGGTAGTCAGGCCTGGAAAAACGGCCAGTCCCCGCTGCGGATGCACCAATGGCGCCAGAGTCTTCGGTGTCGTCCTCGGCGCTCTCCTCGCCGTCGTTGTCGTTGTCGTCGTCGTTCATAGCCGCCGTTATAGTTGTGGTGACGCCCATGGCGTTCTGGGGCTGCAGCGCCCGGGATCGCTGCCGTTCATGATGCGCCGGCGCAATCTTATTCTCAGCCGATCTGTCCTTCTGCTTCTTCTTCCTGTCCCTCCTCAATGACAATGACCTGTCAGCGACATCACTGAAAGTACTGCTCGCTGCTGGCCGCGGAGACGGCCTAGATTTGGTAAGTGGCATCGCCGTAAAGGCGCCGCTTGCGTTCCAGGGACAGCAACAGCAACAGCAGCAATGGAGATCAAACCCCGGCGCAATGCGGGCATCCGCCGCCGAAGGTTCGGATCGGCCTCGGCGATGGTGGCGATGGCAGCCAACCTCCAAAGTGGGACGGCGCCCACAGTTTGAGAGCGGGATTTGACACGACCGAGATGAGCTGCTGCTGCTTTTGTATCAGTCGGTCAAGCCAAGGTTCCGTGTTTTCCTAATCGCTACCGCCGTCAGTCAGATGTTCTCTGCGTTGGTTCGCCCTGCCGGCTGCGAGCGGGATTGGCTCCGGCGCGCATTCAGGGCTCCGTCGACAATAACTCGACCCGTCTTGTTGGTTCCGGCGCATGTATGGATGTATGTATGTATGGGCAAAGAGTGTATGGATGGGGAATGCAAATCTCGCAGTGACAGGAAGGAAAATAACTCGCCGGTGACGGGGGCAAGGCCATAGTTATCATTGACCCCCGTCCTTTTCGTCAAGACATGGAAAAATGCCCTCCACTCGCCTGTCAGTCCACGTACGTACATTCTCAGCATATAATGCTTCCCAGGAGTTCAAGCGGCTGTCTCAGGTCGTCGGCGCACAATCCCGTGCAGCAAATAAATCCGCCTTCTGCCCCTCTCCCCGTTCCTAGGCCTTTTTATCCGCTTCTCTTCTCCCTCTTGTGCAACAGTCTCCACGCGCGCGCGGGTATCTAGGAGGCCAGGACGGTGGGCCGTGGTCCTTGAACCTTGGAGGATCGTGGGCCGTGGCACCTGGCAAAAGAGAGGTGACGGGGAAGGATCTGCGATTCGATTCGCGTCGATGAACACTCGCATACAACACGTATACGTCCCAAGGGTATATAGGACCAGAGCCAGCTTCTCCATCGGCACATCATCAAGGAACCTGGTTTATATATTGCCCACCCCGGTGATGGACCGGCTATCCATGCGCCCGCCCGTCCCATGGATGCCAGAATAGAACTCTTTCTCCGGCTGCTAAAACCGCAAACTGGCCATGGAAGATCCTCCTCTAGCCGTACCTGTCAGCCCTCAGCCTCAACCTGGTACTGGAAGCTGCGGGAGTTTGTGGGCCTGGCCCAAGGAATGCAGCGTAAAGTGGAGGGGCTATCCGTCTCTCAACCTGGGGCCGACGAGTTTCGAAACCTCCGTCGCGAGAAAGCCGAGCCAGAAATAGGAATATCCACCGCTTCTTCCAAGTTTTCTCTTTTCCATGCTCAGGATCCGAAAGCTTCGTCATCTTCAAACTGCTAGTCGAAATCTTGAGAGTAGTATCCCCGGATGAGAGAATCGGCATTTGACGCTCGGTCTCGGTCATCCTGTCTTGGATGGTATCCAGCTGCTGAGTTTGTCCAGGATGCATGTTCCAGCCCTGCATAAACAGCATCCTTCTTTCAAAACGTACTACTCCGTATCCTTCTGGACGTGCGTATGTGCGTGCGCGCGTGCGTGCCTTCGTCTTACATGCGCTCGCCCGTCCCGTGGCGTCTTGTTTGTCCCCAACCAAAAAAAAACCTCAAGATTCGCAACATTCAGCGTTGCATGGATGTTTGGACCCGGGATTGCTGCTCAATTGTGTTGGTTGCCGATATCTAGGAAGCTAGGAAGCGTGATCTTCCATCGTCATGACCACCATGAGGCCCCTCCGTCCACTTTACGACTCCTTCGCGTTTCCACTCTCACCACCAGCATTCTCTTCATCATTGTGCGTCCATGTGAAACAACGGCCGCACCCCGGTTGCAACCGTTCGCAAAAACCGAAACACGCGGCAACTTGCAGCCGCGAACTCTGTCGAGCGGGAGCATCGCCCGTCCAGGTCCAAGGGGTAGTTGCATCGCACCCGATGGGACCGACCGTATTAATAAAAGGCACCCGATCCTAAGGGAGTACCAAGACAAAGGGAAATGGGTATCGAGATAGCCGCGAGGGCGCAAACTCCAGCCAAGCAACCCATGTAGCTTTCTGCTTTCAAACACTTCCTGCACCTCCACAATCCCCAACCTTTGAACCGTAATTTCGTTTATGGCCTTGTGCACTCTTCGAGGCCGTTCTGGGAATGCGGTGAATGCGTGCTCCTTCTCTTTGTCAGATCTTTTCACCGCCTCTCTATCCAACATCCCGTAGCCAGCATAGAGCGAATTCCGGACATGCGGGAAAACAATACTCCAGGTTGAGCTGACCTGCACGAGGCATTAAGCCTTCAACGTTGAAGCATTGGTAAGACATGGACTAGTACACTTCGAAGCTCAAGCTGGGGGGGTATCATGCACGACGACGAGCAGGTATTTGGGATCGGGCACAATCACCAACTCCTGCTTCTTTGTTCGTAACCGTAGAAGCTTCACCTCGTCCTGTCCAACATAAGCATGAATCCTTGTTAAGATGTTGGTTGAGATTCTCACCTCTCCGTCCAGCTCCTGAACCAAGCTCCCGGAGCTATTCACATAGTTCCACACGACTGCAGCAAACTGCTCGACTCCTTGCGTCTCGCTCTCCTCTAGCGCGGGGGCATCGTTTGAGAATGCTGTGGCGGTCGAAGTAGTTCGTGTCTTGGAGGTCTGGAGGGCATCGACTTGTCCGCTTGTCTTGAGAATCGCACCCGTAGCTCGGTCAAGGACGATGCTGGCCTTGACGCCAGGCTTCTTGGATAGGCGACCAAGCTTCTCTTCGAGGGCATCTGGCCCGTTTCCCTATCTCTTATCAATGCATGATCAAAAGTTGATGTTCAAGGCGACATACCAAAGCCGAATCAGTCATCGTGAAGTCGAAAACAAACTTAATGTAGGTCGTGATAGTTAACTGTTGCAACGGGATCGGCCCCTGGCGACGTGATTGGATTGACGCCAGCTCGGTCGCGGGGCAGGACCTCACGAGTTCTGCCGCCCAACACCGCCAAAATTTTAGAGCCCCTCCAAAGAAGGAAAGTAGATCTTATCAGTCTGGCTGGATCAAACAATCTCAATCACAGCGTACAAGAACAGGACCATTGCGTAACGTTGCAGGTCCTCACGTCTCTTTCAGCCTCATATTTCCACCCGTTTCACTACTCAAACCGGCATCATGGGTTCCAGCAACAAGAAGAAGAAGGAGAAGAAGAAGGACTTCCAGGTATGATTGAATCGCTACGTCTCATTATGAACATGAACTGAAAAGTGCCTAGAAACCAAAGTTTAAGGTTGGAAAGGATAAGGCAAAGGCCTCCAACTTTACAGACACAAGTTTCAAGTCAAGAGGTGAGAAGGATACTGGCACCTGTGGCGTGAGGAGTACTAACAGCCACAGCCATTGTGATGGGACACCAGTCCCTCTCAACAGTCGCACCAGATGTCGTCCAACAATTCAAGCACAGTCTATCACTCGCCTCTGGATCTAAATCCGACAAGCAACGAAGAGAATCATTGGCCTACCTCACAAGCCAACTCTCATCAGAACCACCTACCAACCCCGTGGGGACTCACGCTGTTCTCGCAAAGCTCCTCCCTCTCATCTCCGATAGTTCAACACCAGTACGAAGCCAGCTCCTCAAGCTTCTTAGGGTTCTTCCCCCGGCAGAAGTCAGACACAGCGTGGAACCGGCCATCATGTTCATTCGAGCAGGCATGACACACCTTTCTGCCGACATTAGCAACGACTCTCTCGGTATGATGGAATGGCTATTGGACGTCGCCGAAGGTGACTTGGTTATATGTCCAGGAGGGTGGGTGAAGACGCTCAACAGCTTCTGTGCCATGATGGGATGGGCATTATCATCGCCCAAGGCTGGATGGACATCAGGGTCGCGGTCCGGTCTTCGTCCCAAGGATGCTTCAACATACGCCCGTCAGATTACCACACTATCACGATTCATCGAGGCTGGCCTTCGACATGAGGATGAGATACCGGACGACGAATCAGAAATCTGGGACAATTTGTACAGAATCCCCAGAGACTCGAATGCTTTTGAATATCTGAACCTGTACGGTTCCCGACGCGACGAGGAGGGCGAGATGTACCCAAGCCGAGAAGCCAGACAACGAGTGTTCCAGCGGAGGTTCTTGGAAGCGATAATAAAAGGCGCCGACCAGGCGAAGAAGGAGGGTGGCGCAACCGGGCGTGCGGCCGCTGGTCTCGACAAGGTGCTAGAAGAAGGGATGGGTGACTACGAGAGCTCGACGGCGATGGATACCCAGGATCTGTTAAGTCTTTGGTGAATGGTTTACATATTTTAAGGCGTAAATAGATACATTGCTTTGTCTGTATTCAGAGCTACCACCGTGCCCTGTGGTTGTTTGCCCCTTGTGCTTCATTTACCGAACAGACTCTCAACTTCCTCCTCGCCTTCACCAAACTCGGATGCATTTTACAGATACAAGGCTGTCTACACAGGGACAGCTCTGTAAGGAGGGATTCCCTCTATGGGTACATTAATAATAGAGATAAATGCCTGGTTAGAACGAGATGCTGCCTGCTTGCTACTCGGGCTCCAAGGCAGCATATCACACAAATGACTCAACAAAGGACAATGTATGTTGCCGGACAATGCAGCACGAATGCGGCGATTGCATTTAACAAAGCTATTCTCAAATGAAGCTCTTAGGCTCTTCTCTGCCTAGTAATGTTTACTCAATTCTTAAGTTATCAATATCTCAAAAGGGGAGGGTCATAAACAACCCACACACTCATCTCTCCTTATACCAACAACTATAATCCCTCCTTTTAACCGCTAATTCCAAGCGGGTGTTTCCTCTGATTTCTCTCGTGCCCGTGCGGGCATCCTCCGCCACCGGCAAACAGCGTGCTTCCCCTCCCAGCGTTGCCTCCGAGTGCGGCCTCCTATCCTAAGTCTTAGGGTCTGCTCAACGCGTCGTGTTTTCCCCTAAGACTTAGGATCATAGAAACCCGAGGAAGCTCTGTGAATCACTGCGTGCAGGAAGGCACGTGCAGGCAGCCATAACAACAAACGCCTTCTTCTCTTCCTCTCCACTCTCCCTTCTCCTCCTCACATCCTTCATACCGGCCTGACACTTCTCGCGACTTCGTCGAGAACGGATCAGGAGCCTCTTCTTTTACGTCTCATAGCAGCACGAGAGGAACAGCTCTAAGTTGTTTCCTCTATTCTGCGCCGAGAGCTTCGTAACCAGGTTTGTCGCTGCCGCCTCCTCCTCCTCCTGCCCTCCCTCCTCTGCGCTCATCTCCCTCTCTTCCGCATTTGCATTTCCTTCATCGCGACAATCATCCCTCTTCATCTCCTCCTACGCTTGATGCCTGGAACATTTACTGACAGCTCCTGTGAAGTAGGCTCGCATCCGCTCTGTCAGGTGAACCCGCCGGCCTTCAGCTCACCTTCTGCGCATCGAGATTCGCAAGTAAGTATCATCTCTCTTTTCTCGTCATTTACCCCCTCCATTCTCTCCTGTCCCCATCCTACGGCAGTGACTTCGCCCAAGCTTTCGCGAGCGCGGGTGTCCATTGCTAGTTTTGACACACCACACCCCATCCCTCACTCATGTGTGTCTCTTGCCTAACTTCTTACAACAGAACTTCGACTACCATGACTGCCGCTTGGACTACCGGCCCTCCTTCGGGTGAGGCCATGAACAGCAATGGTCAGAATGGACACGCTCAGCACCATGACGATCAGGGCGACGAGTCTTCCAAGGCCAAGTGGGCTGAGCCCCAGGCCGTTGACTACACTGCCCTCGAATCCCAGAACTACGACCAGGGCTGGGGCTGCAACGCCCGCTCCTATGAGTGGAAGGACGAGTATGGTGATGTCGGACCAAAGTTCCCCGAGCTCGAGCTTGAGCTGTTCGGCGACCCCAGCACTCGCCATGAGCGCACTGGTTTGGACTTCTCTCAGTAGGTGGCTGCCCTAGCTCAGTCGTCTTCAGCATCGCTAACGCTCCTACAGGATCCAGAGCATTGAGGTCCAGCAGGAGGGACCTCAGAAGATTGGTCCGATCGCTACCTTCAAGGACGCGGGTCTTCACCCTGTTATGTTGGAGAACGTCAACCTCTGCGGTTATGACAACCCAACCCCAATTCAGAAGTTTACGATCCCTTCGATCCTTCAAGGGCACGACGTCATTGGAATCGCTCAGACAGGTAAGCTCTTAGTTCCTGTCACCGATCATTATGCTAACGAGATATGTAGGTTCGGGCAAGACAGCAGCCTACCTCATCCCCATCTTGAGCAAGCTCATGGGGAAGGCCAAGAAGCTTGCTGCCGCTCGCCCCAACCCCCTTACTTTCCGTGAGGGCCTTGACGAAGTTACCGCCGAGCCTCTCGTCCTCATCATTGTCCCCACCCGTGAACTTGCAATTCAGATTTTCAATGAGGCGCGAAAGTTCTGTTATCGCACCATGCTGCGACCCGGTGTTGTTTACGGAGGTGTTCCCATCCGTGAGCAGATCGGTCTGCTGGGCAAGGGCTGCGACGTGCTCGTTGGAACCCCCGGACGTCTGGTTGACTTCATCCAGCGTCCCAAGTACCTAACTCTTCGACGTCTCCGATACATGGTTATCGATGAGGCCGATGAGTTGCTCGATCTGGACTGGAACGAGGATATTGACAAGATTCTGTCCGGCGGTGGTGAGTTCACATTGCAATGAGCCTAGTATCAGTGACTAACCAACACCTCACAGAACAGGATGAAGGCAACGTCAAGTTCAGCCTTTTCTCGGCTACATTCCCCAAGTCGGCGCGAGATCTCGCGAAGAACTACCTCGCCGCCTCTCATGTTCGTTTCCGCGTCGGTCGAGCTGGAAGCACCACTGCCAACATCAAGCAGATCGTGCTTCCCGCTGAGCCTCATGAGAAGCGTGACATTCTCTTGGGACTCCTGGAGGAGATGCATGGTGTCCGTACCATCATCTTTGTGAACAGTCGCCAGGCTGCCGACAACCTGGACGACTTCCTCTACAACATGAAGCTGCCTGTGACTTCGATTCACAGCGACCGTACTCAGCAGGAACGCGAGGCTGCGATGCGCTCTTTCCGCTCGGGTAACGCACCCATCCTCATCGCGACGGGTGTCAGCGCTCGCGGCATTGACGTCCGCAACGTCGTTCATGTGATCAACTATGATCTTCCTTCCATGGACCATGGTGGTATTGAGGAGTACAACCCACGTATTGGTACGTCCTTCCTTGCCTTGACTTTAACTGATATCCCAGGCTAACTTCTCAGGTCGTACCGGTCGCATCGGACATCGAGGCATTGCGACATCGTTCTTCACAGAGCGGGACGAAGGGATGGGAAGCGTCCTCACTCGCACTCTTCTCGAAACCAACCAGGAGATCCCGGATTGTCTCCAGATGTACGTTCCAGAGGGCGAGGCTCGCACCAACCTCAAGTTTGAGGCGGACTCGGACTTTGACCCCAACGACGTCGCCGGTGCTGGTGACGCTGGCGGTGCTGCTTGGGGAACTGGTGACGGTGATGGAGGTGGTGGCGGTGATGGCGGCAACGCTTGGGGAGGAGGAAACGCCGGTGCTGAGGGTGGTGACGCCTGGGGCTCTGGTGGAGGAGACACCGGGGCAGCGAGCGGTGATGCTTGGGGTTCTGGCGAAGGCAACTCGGATGCCAACTGGAACAGCGCCCCTGCTGCTGTTGCTTCCACTGACTGGTAATCTGGTCAGGATCTGTCACGGGCATATGTCACCGACACCTGTCACTGACAACCATCAACATTTGGGGGTGTAAAATGGTGAGATCTGGGGATCTAGTAATCGAGTAGGGCTGGGTATACATCAAGTACTGGTTCTATTAGTCAATTCTTTGACAAAGTCATAGCTGATGAATGCGGTGCTCTACATGTTCTTGAGGATTTTAGCCAGGCCCTTGATTTTCCGTGTTGGTCCTCCATAGCCCAGTTCAACAACACCTTGGGTGAACTTCCAACTGTCTGGCTGACTTGCGACAGGATACTGCACGGGAGGGGGGATGCTCGTGCGGACGCCCAGCCAGCCGAAGCGGTCCTCACACACAGCCTTGGTATTGCACAGGCCACGAAGACCCTCTTCGCCAGCGAAGCGGCCGTAACCAGAGCCACCGACACCACCAAATGGCAGCTGAACGGCGTAGTAGACGGCAAAATCGTTAACGGCGACCATTCCAGCGCGCAGGCCGTTGACGATGGGCTGCAGGTTGGGGTCACGCTCAGAACCGTGGACAGAGGCTCCGAGGCCAAAGCTGTCGATGTTGGCAATGGAGAGAATGTCCTCGGGAGACGAAGACTTTGCGCGGAGGAGAGTCAGGACAGGGGCGAAGCACTCGTTCTGGGCAATGCGCATGTCGGGTGTCACATCGGCGAGGAAAGTCGGCTGGAAGTAGTGACCTTGGGGATAGTCAGGATGGTTGTAACGCTTGCCGCCAGCAAGAAGACGAGCTCCCTGAGAGACGGCTTCAGCGATGAGTTCCTCGAGGCGATCGAAGGAGGCGTCTGAGATCATGGCACCAACGTCGGCCTCGGACCCCCAAGCGGAGAGCCTTGACACGAGGAGCAAGAAGCTCAACGAGCTTATCGTGGATGGCGCCGGGTGCAATAACACGCTCAATACCGATACAGTTCTGGCCAGCAGCTTGGAAGGTTCCACGAAGGATGACTTCAGCGATACGCTTGATATCACGGGAAGCAGAGTCGAGAATAATAAAGGGGTCCTTGCCACCGAGCTCAGCAACAACAGGAGTCAGACTCTTGGCAGCACTGGCAGCAACATGGTGGGCGACGCTCTGAGAGCCGATGAAGGTGATGTGACTGATACCGGGGTGGGAGGTGAGATGGCCAGCGGTTTGGGGCCAACACACAACAGTCTGGACAAGTTGAGGGTCGAATCCATGAGCGACGAGGGCACCACGAGCGATACCGGCAAAGTAAGAACTCGACCAAGCTGTCTGCTCCGAAACCTTGACGATAATGCCATTGCCAGAGAAGAGGGCGCTGATGACGGGACCAATCAGGTTGTGGAAGGGGTAGTTCCAGCTGACAAGAGCGGCAACGACACCCAGAGGCTCGTAGTGCACCGTGTTGCGCTTATACATCATGAGAAAGTTGGTCGGGCGTCTCGAGGGGCGTAGAGCCTTCTCGCCGTGGGCAAGAGTCCATTGGAGCTTCTCAACGGTGACGAGAATCTCGCCAAGCTGAGCATCAACCATGGTCTTGCCACTGTCCAAGCAAGCAATCTTGACGATTTCCTCCGCATTGTCGAGAACATGCTGCATGATCGAGCGCAGAACAGCCCGGCGCTGGTCGAATGTAGTCTCGGCCCATATCTTCTGAGCAGCAGCTGCCGAAGCAACGGCGCGGTCGATAGCAGCAGGCGTCGCGGCGTTCACATTGCCCAGGAACTGTCCCGTGGCCGGGGCGTAGCACTGAACAGCGGAGCTGCCCGAGACTTTGACAGAGGGGACATCGACGTAGGTACGAGGCTCGGGGATCTTGGGCGCGGGGACCGTGTATCGGCGGGGGCGGCCCGTGGCGGCCGATACGGAAGCCTTTGCTATAGCATTGGTGATTCGGATGAGGAGGAGGGTAAAGAGGATGGCAGTGCCGCTTGCGATGGCCGAGAGAGTGTTTTGTCTGAAAACAACGTGGTTAGCTTCCTCTGGGCGGGCTCAATGGCTAGGTATAGCTGAAGCCTTACGAGATGTTGTACTCGGCAGCAAGCTCATTGCACCGCCGCCAAGCGGTGAGAATAAACGGTTCCTGTTGATCCATTGCCGATGAGAAAAAGAAACAATTGCAATTCTCTCAACCGCAAGTGTCCGTAGAAGGAGGAGGGGAGGGAGAGAATTAAGAGTCCCCTTTTTATGTATGGTTCGACTTGTTGAGCTGCGGCTTCGTTTCTTTTGAGTGTGGATGCGACGTGCAATTGAGGTCGGATTAGCGCCGGGGATCGAGTGGGGCTTACCTTCCTCTGAAAGGTGCCTGCCAAGCCTTGACCGCCAAGGGGAGACGCTCCTGCCGTATTCGTACTCGATTTTATCTGATCCTCTCTCACACAACGGTAGGTGCTTCCCGTCGGCACCTGCCGGAGGTGGGCAGAGCAAGATATAGGTAATGGATGCGTTGCAACAGTCTCAACACCACGAGTGAATTGTAATATCATCTTGATTTCGTGTCTGGTCTCCAAAAATAAGGGACAACCTAATTATATAGCCACTCCTATTTACATCCCCCATTTGATGAGCACCATCTCCTACTCCCCGTCTCTCTCTCGGGCCTTACATCCTCCACCGTCTGCCCAACGCCAGTCCATCTGTTTCGAGCGTCTCTCTTCTCTCTTTCTCTTCTTCCCCTCTTCACAAAATGAAAAGTCCCTCGTTGGGGAATGAGGTTGCTGCCTTTCAGCTCTAAAGATGCAAAAAATATGGAAAACGACATGAGAGAGGGAAATAATAATAAAAAAGGTGATGGCACCGAAACGACCAAAAAACAAATCATACAAGAACCCCTTTTGCATGTCCCCTTTCAAAACGCCCTGCGTGCGTAAAGCAAAGACTCCCAGGGTGAAGGCTGGGAGGAGTTAAACAACCAAATCGACAACCCCCCTTCCTTCCGCTACCTGCTCCAGTGTATGAGATGAGAGCTCACTGACTGACAAAAGTTGGAGGGGAGCAACTCGTAGATCGCTCGTGCAGATCATAAGTGCATCAATGGCCCCCTGTGTGGCCCGGGATATCAAAAGCGGAAAAGGGTAAAGAGAATAGACAACTCGGTGCCCGACAACGGCATCTATGCCGTCATGCCGAGTTGAGGTAATATACAAGGAGCGTCAGGGTCTCCCAAGTCGCATGGAGCCATGATTGTTTAAACATTGGCGCTCTTTGTTAGCGACAGACCGCGGAGTCGGGGGCGGAATCGGCCGCCTTGTGATTGACTTGACTCAATCCTTGATAATCGTGCGGCTGACGTAAAGTCGCTGCTGGCCTCGAAGCTGGGCCGTACCCTGTCCATCGATGCTCGGACGCGATCATATGATGGCCGGGCACGGTCAATAGACGGCCGAGCCTGCATGGGAACATCCATCGACATGCGAGGACCCGTGTAATTAGTCGAGTCACTGCCATTCTGGCTGTGTTGATTATACGTTGTGGTTCGCGTCGCCGTCGAAGGTGGGTAGATTGGTCGCAGGTCCTCGTCGACACTTCCGTACGTCATGTGCTTGGCTGCCTTCCTCGACTTCCTCGAGCTCTTAGACGACTTGGACTTGTCGCTCTTGGTGTCGGCCGTGAGAGGGTCGTTTGACTCCTCCTTCTGTGTCAGATGAGCAAACATGCCCATCCTCTCTTGCTCACGGATAATGTCGACATCGTAAGGCCAATACACCTTCTGGAGAGCCTTGATGGCAAATCGAGGGAAGAGGCAGATGACAGGCACCAGGAAGAAGACGGCCCAGAACGATGCTTCTTGGTACACCTGGGTGGCGGTTCCGTAGAAGAAGTCGGATGAAGTGAAGGACGTGTACACGCCAGTCCAGAAGAAGATGAACACGTCGCTGATAACGACGATGAGCACCATTAGCCAATCCCATCGGTACGTGTTGATCAAGATGTACATGTTGATCGTGATGACGGCCGGGTGAGCAATGTAGGCACCGAATCGGAGACGGTCCTCCACACCGAGTCCGTTGCCGGTCACAACGATACCAGGCTCGAAAAGCAAGTAGGGGATGAAGAAGACCATAACCGACTGGTAGACACCATCAACCATGTAGAGCCTATCGCAAGTTAGCATTCGTGTCCCTCTTTCTATGACATTCTGTACTTACCAGAACTTGAGCTGGGTCCACTCCAGTCGCTCAATACCTCGGCGGTAGAGCTGAGGAACGGCCAACGATACCTTGTCAGAAACATCCTGATCCAGCACACCCATAATGGCGACAGGCACCGAGGTGAAGAACAGGTTGAACATGAGAATGTAGGTGTAGTCGAAGAGATAGGTCATGTCGAAGTCACAGTAGAGACCGTACCAGAAGATGGCGAACGTCCACACCATGTTCTTGTAGAAGAAGTTGCTGATACTCTCAGCCAGACGGCGATAAGACCAACGACCGTGGACAAGCACAAGTCTCTGAAGGAATCGGAACTGAGCAATGGCATAATCAGAAGACATGGCCGCCTGGCGACCTTCGACACCGGCAATACCGACACCAACATCAGCCTCCTGGATCATGGCGACATCGTTGGCACCATCACCGATTGAGAGTGTCATAACATCCAAACCATTCTTGACCATGGCGACGACAGCAGCCTTCTGAGCGGGACTGACTCGGCAGCAGAGAACCGACTTGCACTGCTTGCAGAGCAAGAGGAACTTTTGCTTCAGACGATCGTTAAGGACCCATCTAAGTGTAAATCCATCAATGACCAGTCCGTGAGTCGGCGCGGGAGGCTCGTGGTTCTTCTTGGCATGAGCGAGATCCTCATCACTGCCCGTGATGTTGAAAGTCTTCAGGTTGTCGTCCAGTAGCTTCTCTGCCATATCAAGGAAGGTGTCGTCAGTCACTTCTCCAGACTCATCCTCCTCCACCTTCAAGTGAATAAGTTCCATGTCGTTGTTGAGCAGGTTGCATGAGAAGCCGATGTTGATGGCAGTCTCAACCTTGTCGCCTGTGAGAACCCAGAGCTTGATACCAGCGTCACCCAGAAGGGCAATAGTGTCAGGCACACCATCCTGCAGACGATCCTCAATAGCAGTACCACCAATCAAGTAAAGATCGTGCTCAATGAGCTCAGCCACGGCCTCGAGCTTGTCCTCTCGGTCCTCCAGTGCAGAAGCAGCAGCGTCGTGCTCCTTCTTCCAGGCTCGATACTCTTGTTCAGAAATTTCCTTGTGGGCAATGCAGAGTGTACGGAGACCTTCTCGGGCAAACATCTCCAAGTGTTCAGCTGTTTCCTTCCTGAGCTCCTTCTGCTCTCCCCGCTTGAGGCGAGCGTAGATGACACTGTCGGCACCCTTGCAGAAGAGAACAATGCGACCATCGGGCATTCGCACAATTGAGCTCATTCGCTTACGGCTCGAGTTGAACTCGATCGTGTTGAGAATCTGGTAGTGTCGGTCCTCGCCCAGAACGTTCAGGTTGATGCCTTCGCCCGAGTGGCCGAGAACTGTGAAACCCATATCGCGAGCGGTAGAGACCAGGGCTTCCTCATCGGGAGACTGAGCCTTGAAGATCATCTTGGGCGAATCACCATCGATCCTTTCAGCAATAACGGTGTGGCAAAGAGCCAGAGCAAGCATGAAGTAGTTGTTGGCCTGCTGCTGTTCAAGGCCGTGCTCACCAGACAGGTCGGCAACGAAATCGGGGGCGATAAACGTGACGTCTTCATCGTGAAGGTACGGGCTGTCATGAAGTCTGCGAAGGCCAGCAATTGCGCGAACCTTGGCTTCAGCGATCTCGCCTCGAATCCTCTCAGCTTCCTTCTCAACATCGACACCAAGTCGCTTCTGCATTCCAGCCTGAGCTTCAGTATAAGCCTCTCCGTAAGGCTGTCCATTGATCGTGGCCTTCTTGAACTCCATGACGTTCTGAGTGAGTGTACCGGTCTTGTCGGAGAAGATGTACTCGATTTGGCCAACATCATCCGAGATGTTCCAAGACTTGGGAATACAAGGCTGGTCGATCTTTTCGTAGTACATGTCCACATCGCTGAAGATGAAGATGGCCTGCAGGGTTCGAACAATTTCCAATGTGATGTAGAGAGAGATGGGAACCAAGTTCTGGAAGAGAATGATAGCAGCCCAGAAGGTGATGAAACCACTCATAGCAGGATTTCCACCGATCGAGCCGAAATCGAAAAAGTAGAGTGAGGCATCCGTCTTTGCCCATGCGACGCCGTTGACGATAGCGGACAAGAGACACATGACGAGCAGGATACCAAAGTTGCAAACAACGTTGAAGTTCATCTCTCGGGCAATTCGTGCGCGCTTACTAGGGGTAATACCGGCGTTCTGCATAATCTTGGTGTCGTGACCAGTGTAAACCACCACACCAAGAACCCATTCGGTGTTTCGGAGGTTGCAACCACGTAGAAGGAGATTGTCGATGGTGATGGGCTCCGTCATATCCTCAGGCTCGTCGTCAGCATAGCCAGGAACGGTCTGCTGCCACTTAATGGCACCGTTGTACTTGTACAGGTTGGGTTGGGGAGCCTCGCTCTCGATAACGAATTCGGCGCGTTCGCAGTCACGCGCGTGCTTGAGGGATCGACCACAGCGCACAGCCTGGCGGACCTTGAGGTTGGTCTCACCATCCAAGTTCTTGGTCTCGACATAGCAGGCTCCATCGGGGTCAGAGGTGGAGAGAATAATGATGTCGGCAGGAAGCTCCTCGTCATTGTAAATTCGCACAAAATCGCCCACAACCAGACTCTTCCAGGCATCCTTTTGGAATCGAGCGCCAGCGGCGGGATGAGTGTAGTTGATGAAATCCGACTTCATCTGCGCGAGGGCCGCTGAACGCTTGGCGTCCTGCTGGTCGGGAAGCTGAATCTGAACATGCGGGCCGGGCGATGGGGAGGGAACGGGGGTCATCTGAATATCCTCACGGGCAGACATGAAAGACTCGCGGTTGGTGAAAGGTGAAGCGATAGACCCGCGCACGGATCGTCTGGTACGATGCGATTCGACCGAGGGACGAGGGCCATCCTCCTGTGTTGGGCCCATCTTCCGCTTAGCCAACTCCTCCTTGGCCTTCTTGGACCACAGGCTCTGAATAGAGCGCCAAATGAGACCGAAAAATCGCGAGTTGGCTTTCTTGAACTGTCGCCAGGCGGAGACGTCTCCCTCGAGGACGTTGACATTTGTCCAGTTTCGCAGTCGATGAACCGGGGCATTGTTAAGCTCGATATCGAGAATGGTTCTTCGGTAATCTTCGATGGCATCCTTGATAGCCGTGACAGTGATGATGAAGATCAGGGGAACAGCGTTCAGGCCGGGATTCACGCCGCCGAAGATGGGGAAGATCTGTACGATGGTTAAGGTTTATGTGCAAGGCTGCAAGAGAGTGGAATCGTCAACTTACGACCAGGATAACCAGGAACAAGAAGAAAATGTTGGCGACATTGTGGAACTGGAACCACAGGTTCTTGGGCACGAAGGATATGGGCGTATACTTGGCTGTTCGAATCTTGTTACGCGTGAAGGACTGGACGGGGTGACCATTCTCGTCAACGAGCTCTTCCGGCAGAGGTTGATTGAAAAAGAGTGTTCGGTTCTCGTTATCCTCCTCCTCTACATCATCGTCGTTGTTCTCGGGGGCATCGTGAGTTGGTTGATCGTCACCGGGCGGATCGGAACCATCGGAGGGTGGTGAGTTCTTCTCATTCGAGCCCGTCTTCTTGTGTCCGATGCGGTTCATTAGGGAGTTGCGCTTGTTGTTGCTGCTATTGACGCTTTTTCTCTGGGTGGCCCATCGCGCTCGCTGGGTAGCATTAATGGCCTGAGGATCAAGGTGACCGTCAGTGGTTGTTGTGGTGGTCATGTTGTTGAAGTCGCGGGCAAGCGCCCGATCGGCCCCTCGAAGCCAGCCAGATTGGGGACACTTGGGCGGAGCAAAAGTCGAACGGGCGAGGGAGAGGGCGTAGTAGGTGAAGCGGATAGAGCAGGTGCAATTGAAGCAACACCAGCTGCTCGTGGAATAGACGGCGTGAGGCGGACGGGCGATGTTTTGAGGCGAACAACGGCGTCACCCGGGCCGTTTTCTGATTGTCGTCAAGACGGAGGGAAGGGGAGCGTTGAAGGTTGTTTGAAGCAAGATGCGAGAGCGAAGTACAGCAACAATAGCAGCGGCGCACCCAAACCCAAGGGGAGTTGTGTAAGCAAGAACGGGGCGGCAAGGAAGGGAAAAAAGCTACGGTGGACTTTGGAGCGACCCTCACCCTCCGCGCGCCGCCGCGGGCTCCCACTCATACTCCGTGCACATCCACATCCACACTCCCCCGTCATCCCGTCCGCCAGTCAAAACCATGCAGCCCGCTGAAGGGCCTGAGACTCTAGCACTCTGGGATGGCCATTTCTGGACGGTACCCGCTCGGGACATTGAGCCTGGGACTCGCTGGCGGGAGCTGCTCCAAGGGAAATGGCAGTGGAGAGTGGGTGTCTAGGGCGTGGGGCGTCGCCGGTGGTGGGTGGGTGTGCGTGGGGAGTTGGTATCCCGGCCCATCCGACGCACTCAATCGTCTGCCCGGAATGTACACCCCAGGTACCTGTCTCCAAATGCTGGCTTTCCAATGCCTGGCCTTTGATCCTCCTTCTGGTAGAGGCGCCTGCAGCCTCTAGTCGAATCCTGGACTCTCTCTGGCCGACGCAGATGCCTCGCTGTCTCGCATTCACTTATGCTTGCTTACGACCCCAGAATCCGGCCAGTACAGCCTCTACTTCAATCTATCCGTCCATCCATCCATTCCCCCAGAATCCCTCGCTCGCAGGGCGTCGTCGTCGTCGGCTGGAGCGGGTGCTAATCTAGATAGCTCGTTCACGATGGCAGCAACGGCGGCATCAATCAGCGGCCACGCCCACTAACGCCGCGCCACACAGCCAATTCACCTCCTCTACCGACTGATGGAAGGCTGCCTCCAGTAAATAGCCCAGCGACCCTGGTCCTCCGTTACTTCAGCCCCGGAAGCACGGGGCGGGTTGTTCGGGCGTCTCGGGGCGTGTCGGTCGCTCATGGAAGCCGCATAATTCACCAGATCCCGACACTAGAACTGCAATGGAACCTTGCTCTTCCATGGATCCTTTCATATTGCATTGTCAGTCTGGCCTCTCTGCCTCTGCTGAGGCCGCTCAAGGCAACAACCAACGGCGATAACGGACGACATCGACAACCCGGATTGGACGCTCTACCTGTTGGCTATTGTTGTCAACTCCGGCACCCAGAAGCAATCAATATTGGCCATCATCTCCTCTTACTGCATGCGCCTCTGTCTGGCATTTGGGCCCCCTTGAAGCGTAAGACGCGCACCCCTTGCCAAGGGGGAAGACGCCGTGTCTGAAATTCGCCAAGGGCCTATCAATCCGCCCTTTGCACATTGAATTTTTTTTTTTTTTGCACCTCTGTCGCCTCTTTGTTTGCCTCTGGTGATATCAATATCTGCTCAGCCTGAGCGCTAAAGGTCAGACCGATGGCTTCCGCTCAGTCATCAAGTCGGTGTCGGGGTTGCTACGTAGGTTGACAATTATAGCTCCATCTCGCGTCCGCAGCCGGACCTAAGTTTTCTCGTCCGACCGGCCCGTTGACGTTGCGACTCCAGATTGTCGATAGCGCCATCTCTAAAGGTAACCTTGGGAAGTTTCCATCCGCTGCCATCAGCATGACTAGTCTCATGTCGAGTGATTGTTCATCAACGTTGTCAGGGCCGCCTCTGTTTTCTCGTGCTCATGTAAGCCAACCGTTATGGAGCCGCCCTAGCAAGCAGAGCCCGCTCACCGTGTCGACCCAGCGTTAGCTTGACGGCTGGTGGGCAGGCTCCAAGCTGAGACTCTGCCATCAGTCAGGTTTTACTACCGTATCCTCCACCCAGCCGCCGGTCTCTTGAAAACCACCCCTGACGAGGGCAGGGGGTGGTAGGCTGCCAACAACTGCCAAGCTTTAGGTGCCTCCCTTGGGGCTCTACGAGGTGCTCATCTTGGCGAAAAGAACGGCGTCCTCCAGATGTCACTAACGGCAGAGGTTGAAAGAATGCTTGGCTGGTCTCTGCGAGTCGATGTAAACTCCCATCAGCATAACTGATGGCAAAACTAGGAAAACGCTAAATATCACAAGTCAGGCGGGAGATCTGACTACATATCTCTGTGAACCCTCTACCAACCACTCAATGGCCTGCAATCTTGAATCCATGAATGTCCAGGTACCGACCTACGTAACCACAGGCAATGATCCCTCCACCGCGGCATCAGAATCCGTCGTGTCCCGGGATTCAGATCTGTGCCTGCTTGGCATCCAACTTGGATAGATTTCGCTCAGTTGTCATTCGAGGACCTGGCTGTAGAGTACTGCAACTCTATGGTCTCGGCCCGCTGCCGTCCAGTTCAGTTCTTACATATTCCGCTGAAAACGGCAAGGGGATAGGCTCGCCAACATAACTCTACGGGCATGCTTGAACCAAAAGATGATCTCCGCCCGCCTCGTCCGGCCAGAGATGGATGCGACGATCCAACCCGGTCAGCCCCACGCCGATATGAACATTACCCCTCGTCTCGTCTGGCTCGCGGCCGGCCATCTCCTTTTTTGTTTGTTTTCTTGTTTCTTCGCTTCCCCTTCTTTTCACGAGCATCTTGTCATCCAATTCAGAAAATCTCATTAAATTGTTCGAGGCGCAGTCGGTCTCGGCGCCCTCGGGCCCGGGGTCCTGGTGGCCTTCCTATACCGGATAGAAGCAACTGCATTATCCTCCGTGCATCCCGTAATGGCCGTCAATGGATGTCGTGTCGGACACAGCAGCGACCAGCGAAGTCTTACGTCCGCATTGTCGGACTCTCGGGTCTTAATTACGAGCGAGAGAAGCGCCATGATTTTTTTCGGACGACAGCACCAACGTCAATGGCCCGAGGCCTTTACCCACTGCTGCACAGCACACCCATTCGGCGGAGTCGCCGTGGCTGGTTTCTCCACTTGACTCTTGCTCACCTATCGACGTTTCATCATCTCACGACACACACGAGTTGTTGCTCGGAAAGTCAAAGACCAAGAAGGTTATGCTAGCAGCCTTGCAGGAATCATGACCACCTCCATAACTGCATGCTATTCCCGTGACAGAACCCTCTGTGTTGGGTGGCATTGCGCCCACCAGTGCCACGATGCTCACCACCACGGTGCAGTTGCAGTACATACCACGTACAAGGAACAACAACAAGCGACCCAGTTATTCCCCTGTTCTGAAGCTCTAGCTCAGCACCGCTCAGGAGCCAGAGTGCCCTCTGCTCCTGTTTCGTAACGTACTTGCTTGTCGAGTTCCCGCAAGACCCTGGCTAGGGGTCGCCCTCCCCTTGGCGTCCAGTGCAGGTCCAAATTTCCAGCGACATGGCCCGTCAGTGATCGCTTGCGAACCATGCCGTCGAAAAAGCAATGCAACGCTACGCTACGTAATCTGCAAATTCTAGAATTCGGCCCCGGATTGGGCATCTGCGTCAATAGGTTCGGATTTGCCCCATACACATCCTGGCGGCTTCATGGTTGGTTGTCGGTGAGCATCGTATGGGATCGCTTCCCATTGGCATATGAGTGAGTGCTCAGCTTACTGTGCAGAGTGATTGAATGAGCATCTGATACACCCATAGCATCTCTCAGTCACAGCCTCGTCAGATTGAACTGCAGATAAAGTGAGACTTGAACACATCAAAGACACATCGATCGCGAGACCCTCTACGCTCACTGTGGGTTTCGTATAAGTTGCACCGTCGATATTACGAAGTGCAGAACCGTCGTCACGAGATGAAGCCAGGGGCCACAGCTGAACCCGCGCTGCTGCATGAGCATTTCTGGGGACAAAGACACATGCCAGACACGAGGATCCAAGCCCGATTTTGTCGCGCGAACAATGGTCGCATGCAATATGATTTGTGCAGCAGTACCCAGCACAGGCACGCAATGTGCTGGAATGAGCATCGAGCGACCGACTGACTGCAAGGTTCCATCGACGACGACGATCATTCCCAGGGCCCTCGGTGCAAGTGCAAGTGCAATTGCAGGCGCACAGCCCCCTTTTCCGGTAGTACACGAAACACGCAGGTGTTGATGATTGATTATGAGGCTTGATCCCATCCATGGATCCATGGGTTAGGGAGCGCATCCGGCGCGTCGGTTCGTCACCGAACCCTACCTACGTCAGTTGCCACGTAAATACCACGAACCCTGAAAGCTAGCTGCCTGCTAGAGTTGGTCAGAGCTGAGGGCTAGTTGCTGCGAAGTGACCGACAATCTAGACGGGACGCCCTTCTGGAAGTTCTGGGAGAGATAGGGGGGAGCATTAACGGGCACTGTCTCACAGAGCCTTGGCGGCTAATTTTGTCGCGCCACAGCATGGGATGGGGCTGCGCCTCACTTTGTGCACATTGTGCTGACAGCAGCCACTCGACGGCCATGGCCATGCCCACAATGCGCCCCGCCAAAAACGCGACCCCGTTTCCAATTAACGCGGTCCAACTACACCTCACACCGGCCCATGAACCTGCGATTGCTGTGACAGAGGATTCAAAGGCCTTCAGAGCCTCGTGCCATCAGTTGTTCAGTCATCAATCAACCTGCATTTGTCTCCCCGCAAGTGGCCCAACATGTCGCAAAAGGCTAGAAATGGGAATATTATGAGTTTCTTCAAGCCTGTGACAAGGTCTCAAACACCCCAGAGACCCCAGGCTCCGAAGCCTCGCTCGCCATCTCCAGAGCCGCACTCATCCCCGCCAAGTCAAGTTGCTGTCACCCCTGTCAAGAAGAAGCAACCGCTGGCACGGGATATCGAAATCCGCGCCTCGGATGATGAGGATGACTTGGGGGCTTCGTCAGATGACTCCCTCGAAGACCTATGCGCCATCATCGGGCGAGCGCGCCCCGCCAAGGTGGCTGACTCTCCAACCAAGAACAACCCATATGCTACACCAAGAGCAAAGAGAACTGCCGTTGAGTTTCACTCCTCGCCGCTGGCCATTATACCAAAACACAAATTCGACCTCAAGGCTCTGGCCAAAGATGCGAAGCAGGATGATGCTACACATGCAAGCTCAATAAGAGCCAAGGCTCTGACTGAGCTTGCTGATGCTGAAGATGAGATCATGACAGACGAGGCATCGCGGGACGTTTTGGAGGACATCGTCAAGAACAATACCGGACAAAACGCCCAGAAGGTCCTCAGAGCGGTGCAAAGATCAGAGTCTGGTCAGTCACAACTTCGATACTGCTTCTTCAGCGAGGATTACAGTCCACCCAGTCCGAAGGCAGCACCAAAGAATCTCAACAAGGGGCCTTGGAAACTATTGACACAAGGTGATCAGCAAACTCGGGAGCAGCATTTACTGTCTGGCTTGCCGCTCACACTCCTTGGCATGCATGGAGGTTTACCAGACGAGCTATTTGAGTGGATTCTCAGCGAATTCTGTCTTGAAAAGTCAAGCCTCGTCCGCAAGGAGTATACCAGCCTAATCAGCAACTGCACCGAACAGATTGAGCGGCTAGTTACGCCACGGCGGTTGGAGGAGCTGTTCTATCGCTTCGGTGCCTCCCCTGAACTTGAGCAACGGGACTCTGAGTTGAGATTGTCGAAACCCGGCGTAGAGCCCTATGAGGGACGTGACTGGTCCACTTTGAGTTCCTTCTTGTCACTTCTAAGTGCCATGACTCCGTCTATGGCTCTGGAATCTGTCGTCTATGCTGCACAAGCTTTGCTACGGATGTCGATGGACAAGTTCCTCCTCTACAACATTGATCTCCTGGTCGCATACGAGAACGCCATCAAGACTCTAGTCGAGGCAGTTCCTCAGGCAAACTGGGACATTTTCGTAAGTCATATCACATGGCATGCTTCAGGCTGGTTGCTGACGAGTGAGTTAGTGCTTTCACACATGTTCATTACTACACATTCTCATCAAGGCCCAATGTGTGAGAACAAATGCTCTGACATGTCTACTAGTCAGTACACCCAAAGTCCACGATTTGAGACGTCGGCTTGCTGTGGTATTTCTCTACGATGATCCAGACCTGGGCCGCCATCATCCAGATAACACGGTCAGCATCCAAGGCATCATCGACCGCCTTCAAGAAGATGACTTCTCTGTTGGGCCTAAGACGGACTTTGCCGAGTTGCAGGCAAACATTCTCCTTCTCAACATTGCAGTTGACGACGGTTCATTTGCCGCAGCAGACGACCCAGACGCTGTGAAGGAGTTCAACAGCGAGATTGATGAACTCACAACCCAACTTAGAGGGATCTGGAGAAAGATCAACGACGCAGGCATGAAGCTCACCCGAACTGAAGCCAAGAGTGTCATTGAATGGGTTCAGCAACGACTTGCTCACTCCGTCCGGACGCGCCGAAAGGCCAAGAAGAGCGTGTTTGACCTAGAAGGTCAACGAGAGGACCCTTTCCTCCCACAACAACAGAACCTCATGAAGAACTTCCTACGGAAGCCAACAGAAAAGGCCCCAGCGCCCGCCTCTCCTGTGGTTGATCAAGACACTATCGTTGTCAGGACGAAATAGGGAGGATGAAGCATGGGCAACTCTCATTAGGCGCAGGCGCAAAGGATTCAAGGGAAAGGGGATCAATATCACTCAAGACGAAGGATTCTGAACGTGTAATGAATTCTACCACGAGCCAAGTCCGGAACCAGACAAACAATAATGAAAAGATGATGCACAGCCTCTAAACTACAAAGCACAGACTGATTAACAGGGCAGGTCGCACATGATAGAGAGCCTCCTTGATCGTGCACTCATCTCGGCGGGCTTGATGTATAAGCAGGAGTTTCCATGAATCGATGGTACCCAAGGGAGTTTAGTCAAAGAACTTGCGGTTAGGATTCTTTCCGAACAGGGCCTCTCGCACAGCGGGAGCGGCGGAATCCTCCAGGAGTCGCAACCGAGCCTCGAAGGTGTTGTCAATGTCAATCTTGCCGTCTCCGCTAATGATAACCACACCGCCGGCACTGTATAATTGTCAGTTCCCATGTCGCAGCTCGTAAAGCCAGGGGGGATCACGTACATTCCGTCAGCGAGGGGTTGGTCCTCCTGAAGCTTTACCGTGACGTCCTTGCCAAGCTGCTTCTTGAACTCCTTGGAAGCCTCATCGATGGCCTTCTTAACGACGTCATAGTCCTTCTTGCGCGCGCGGACCTGAAGCTCAGGCTCGTTGAGAGCATACAAGCCCTCAAGCACGAGACCCTTGAGGACCTTCTGGTACTTGCCCTTGTCCTTGACGCCCTCGGCGAGCTTCTTCTGAGCATCCTCGAATATGCTGTCGAGCAGCTCCTGGCGGGCGCCGAGAACCCTAAGCCGCGTCTTGTTGGAGACGGTGGAGCGGGTGATTTGCTGGGACATGGTGGCCTGCTTGAACTTCTTCTCGTATTGGACGTCGATGGCGTCGGTCTCCTGGCGGACGAGCTTGGACTTTTCGATCTCGAACTCCTCGTTGGCCTTGATCTCGATCTCGCGGGCCTTCTCCATGGCCTCCTGCTTGATGAAGGCCGTCATCTTGCGGAGCTCATTGTCGACCTGAGGTGAATCGGGCGCGCGTTAGCATCCTGGTAAGACGGATGGGAGGATGATGACGATGGCTGCGTCGTTTGGGCAGCGTACCTGCTGGTCGGACAATGCGTGTTGCGACATGATGGCGGTTTAGGGGGGTAACTTAAGGATTTCGATGGAATCGAGGAGTTGATAAGGCGAGCAAAGCCTCGGCGCGGTCAGAAGAATAGACAATGAGAGGCAGTCGATGGCCTTTTGTTAGGAGCGTCGGCGGAGATGGAGGTTGAGGCTTGGGAGTGGAGTGCAAGCAAGCAAGTAGCTGTGACGCCAGCCGCCAGGACCAAGCCAAGCTGTTCGTCGCCTATGCCCATCTTACCCAACCTAAAGCTTGAGCAAAGCCACACGTCTCCATGTTGCATTGCCCACCGTTTCGTACATATGGCCACTCATGGACTCCGATAAGACTCGCTATCGACTATTATGTAACTGCACCGCCCAAGTGGCTGGCCGGTCTCGTGTTGGAGCTGCATGGCCTCACGTCAGGTGTCCTCGAGTTGAGTTCGACTCCGACTTTCTTGTTATTAGGTTTGAAACGGAGACAGATTGCATCGAATTATCGCTCCCTTGCGTTCCACAACACCGCTCTGTTTCCAATCCTCCGCCTACAACTCCAGGTCTCAGCGCCAACCAGGAGACCACACCCGGGTCGCGATCCAACCGCCGGTCCGCAAGGCTGCCGCTTCATCATTCCGGCGCTTCAACGAGCCATTCGCGTCTGTATCCGATTGAAACGAACCTGTCCTACTCAATACAGGCAGCACAAGGCGACCATCGAATCGGGTACGCTTCCTATGCGACGCCTCAGCTACCCGCTTCGAGTCTCCGCTGCCAGATGACCTCGGACCTGGCAGAGGCGCAATGGGGTTGCTTGGCGGCATCTCATCTGGAGGGAGCATAGCTGTACGTTTGATGGTAGATGCGCTGGTTGGCTAAATTATTTGCTAATGCTCGCCCTCGCAGCTAGGAATTCTGGTCGGATTGCTGTCGACAAGTGTTCAGAGCCTCGGCCTGACCTTGCAGCGCAAGTCGCAATACTGCTCGAAGACTTAGGCAAGTCGATTCTCGATGTCCGGCGACCGCCTTACAGGAGGAGGAGATGGCAGATCGGCATGGGCATGTTCATCGTGGCGAACCTCCTCGGAAGCACCGTTCAGATCTCGACTCTACCACTCCCCGTCCTCTCAACACTTCAGGCCGCCGGCCTCGTCTTCAACTCGATATGTGCGTCATTGATACTCAGCGAGCCCTTTACGCGATGGTCCCTGTCCGGGACGGTCCTCGTCACGACAGGCGCCGTGCTGATTGCCATTTTCGGAGCCATCCCTTCTCCAGCGCATGACCTAAAGGAGCTGTTGGAGCTCATGGCGCGGAAACCTTATGTGGTCTGGATGATTCTTCAGGCTCTATTTGTCGTTACCCTCGCGTTGTCCATCGACGTGGTCAACAGCGTCTCGAACCTCTCCCACGACGCCCGGTTTCGACTAGCTCGTGGCATCACTTACGGCGTCATAAGTGGAGATCTCTCAGCCCATGCTCTGTTATTCGCCAAGTCCTCTGTCGAGCTAGTCATCAAGACGATCGCTGGACGCAACCAGTTTGTCCACTGGCAATCGTGGGCGATTGTTATGGCGCTCGTCACGTTGGCCCTGTGCCAACTCTATTACCTCCACCGAGGCCTTAAGCTGGTCTCTACCTCGTTCTCTATCCCTTGGTTTTCTGCGTTTACAACATCGTTGCCATTCTAGACGGTTTGATATACTTTAACCAGACGAGCTTAATATCACCTCTAAGAGCCTGTCTCATCGCCTTGGGGACGGTCATCCTCCTGTCAGGCGTGCTCGCGTTGTCTTGGGCGCCTGAGCGATGAGCAGCATACGCCCGGAGTTGGCCAGTCATCTCTGGCGCCGGGCCTAGGACTTGTGGAGGACACCGAAGGGGAGGAAGAGTCTCTCCTTGGCTCGGACAATGCAATTGCCGACGACACGACACCACATACATATCAGACATTTCCGCCTGCGATTTGCGAGACCCCTTTAGTTCCTTCTCGCAAGAGAAGCTCACGGTGGGCTGAGCGCGCTGAGATATGGGATGAGCTAGAAGATCGCGATGAACCTAGCACTCCTGGGAACAGGCGACGGTCCAGCACACTCCCACAACATACAGAGTCTTCGCCGTTGCTGCCGACAAGGAGGTCTATAGGTGGTGCTCCCGCCGGTGAAGAGTCTGGCCCCAGCACCGAATCCACACCTCGAAGATTGACCCGACGGCGACGGAAGAGCACAGGTTTCCCCGGCCTTGTTGCCCGGAGACACCAACGAAGTAGAAGCTCCACGGTATCGGGTCCGCTGGGCAACCTCCTCTCGATGAGTTGGCTCAGGGGTAGAAGCAGGCAGCCGTCACAGACCAGCACCAGCGATAGCTACCCCTGGGGCACATCTCCACGAGAAGGCGGCGGTGAGAAAGGGAGAGGCGACTCAGTTGTATGAATAAAATGTGACGCATTTTGGTAGTTGCAAGAGAAAGAAAGAGGGTGAGCGAAAGGCGTTTTTTTTCTCTGTAGTTTCATTACATCTTTTCAACACGGGGACCATTGGGTTAGTTCTTGTCGAGTGCGGCTACCGACCTTTTTTCTTGGGTTGCAAGGTTTCTACTTGTCCGCTGCGAAATAAATCTATAGGGTTTTTGGGATCAATCAAGGGCTGTTTGCCAGAGCACACGATGGGATTGGTATTGTTTAATCAGTTTCTATGCGATGCTGGTGGTGGGCGTCTGTATAAGAAGGTCCCGTGTAGTATGAAGCCCGTTAGGACAAGACATCTATTTAATAGAGCACAAGACAACATACCCGGTAAGAAGGGTCTTTGTATGACTTGCTTCAAGGTATTAGGCACCTGTATGACCGTAAGATCTTGAGGGTCCTCATAAGAGATCACAGTCATACCAATTGTTAGAGAATAAGTGGCTACCGTTATCTTACTTTGTCTTGAAGTATTGCAAGCAGTCTGCTAGGAACCCACGTCCCGAACCCGCGTCTCACAGTCAGGGTTGAGAAGAGATGAAAAGATGAAGGCAAAAGATCTAATCCCAGACAAAACATACAATCTTCAAGGCCCAACCACTACAGCAATCGTCACAAACATCCACTGATCAGACAGAAACTTGTTCATGTCAATCAATACACAGGAATTTTACATTGACTCTGTACTCTAGCCCATGCGAATCCGGTCCTCAAACACCGGGTGCCGTCTAATGATATTAGGACCTTATGCGCGAAAACAAACGAGGAAAACAAATGACAAAAACTCCCAAATTCCACCCTCCGCGCCCTGTACTCCGTCCGGCATTCCCTCAACTCCGCTGCCCCGGCATCCTTCCGCCGGTGGTGATACCGTACAAAGTGTGTTTCAATTCCGAATGCCCGTCCCTTGGGAGTAGTGATGGTGTGTAGTTTTGTGTGCCAGCCTCGATAAAAAGCGGTCAAGGTACTCAGAGACCATATCTACTGAGCTATTCCTCCCGCCTCAGCTGACCGAATCCCCCTCTGGTAGTCATTCGTGACGATGTGTGTGGTACAGTGGTTCCTTGGTAGAATGAAAGATTCGACAGCTCTACCTCGTCGTAAGAGGCAGAGCATCAGATGCATGGACATGGTCGATAGGCAAGGCCGCGGGAAGAGGATCCGAAATGATATAGACCTTCTAAATGCAAACTTGGTCTATGGAGCTCCTCCGTTCCGGTATACAAATATCAAAACATGGCCGGCGAACCGAATTTCCATTAGTGCGGGTGTAAATCAAGGCCGTAAACGATGCCAATGCTATGCAACGGTACTCTGACAAAACAGACAAAACTGTAGCTGAACTAGTCGTACCCAGCAGCGGCGGTTCTTCTCCTCTTTTCGGTTTGTTGAAGAGTTGTTGTAGGTGCCCCATGCCTGGAGTTGAGGCGAAGCCGCTGTGGTCCCGATATAATTATGTTCGCGTCTGGAAAGGGATGTGTATATACTTTGGCCCTGAGGTTTTTCCTTTTCTTTTGTATCAACCGGGACTCCTGGTTAGTCCGACTCCTAGACGCGACTTGTGCTGGCCCGGCTACGCTCATCTTCCTCTTCCATGACATCGCTCAGCCTCGTGGGGTGGTGATGTCGAGGAACTGTCTCCCAGCCGGGAGCTCCGTAACCTTGGCCAGAATAGTCCTGAGGATCCGAGTATGTGCCAGTCCATTGACCGCCGCCTGCAGAAGTTGAGGGAGACTCTTGTTTACCACTTGGTGGGTTGGTGGTGGCAGGCGTTTCATACTCTTCTGCGTCAGGATCAGAATCCGAATACGTCGAGGGTGGTGCAGCGAAAGGAATCTTGTTGCCTTGGGCATCCAAAATGAAGTTCCCATTGGCATCAATGACGTACTCACCTTCGCTGTAACCACCCTCTGACACTGGCGCTTGGTAGCCACCGCTGCTACCTGGCGGGACGGGCTGAAGGTATCCCTCGCCGCCGGCAGTCACAGGAGGCTGGCCTTGTGGAGATGCTGTCACCTCAGGCGGGTAGCCCTGTCCATATTCAGTCTGATAGGCGGCTTGACCTCGAGATCGACTGGGGCCTTGGGTCATGGGCACGACCTGGACACCTCCCACAATGGTAGGTTGTCCTGACTGCAGAGAAAGAGTTCTGTCGCGCTCCTCTTGCTCTCGTCGTCCCAGCTCCTCCCATGCTCGTCGCGCCTCCTCCTTGGATATGGAAAGCTCCTTTCGCATTTCGGTGAGCTGCTTCTGGGCCTTTGAGGTTCCCCGTTCGTTCTCGACAGCCTCTCGGATGGCGTCGGCTCGGCCGCGTCTCTCCTGTTCCAAGGCAGCCTCTAGGAGGGCGTTAACTTCTTGTGCGCGCTCCAAATCAGCTCGTGTCTCAAAGAACCAACGCTGGAACTTGCGCTCCGAGCTCGCCCGGAGACGCTGCAGCTCGACAACAGCATGGAAGAGGTTTGCGCCAGCGGCAGATAGATCAGTCACCTGGCGGGCGAGCTGCTGGTTAAGAGGGTCACGGTTCAAGTCGTCCTTGTTCTGCTCAAGTTTTCGGATCCAATAACTAGTGAGACCCTCCCAATGAGCAGACAATGTTTCCCAACGCTCAAAGGCGTGAGGGAACGAATTGCGCGGTTTTGAACCGCTGGCACCGCCGGCAGCTGTCTGGGCTCCGCTGTCGGCACCTGGTGCGGCAAAGACAGGCTGTTGTGTGGTTGCTGGGCCTGTGTAGGTCTGAGTAGGCACCTGGGCGGCGGAAGCTGAGCGCCCATGTCGTGCTGCAGTGGGTATTTGGGAAGTAGTAGTAGATGCCCTTGCTCGGGCTGTGTTTTCGGGGGCGACTTGCGCCTGTCGCTGAGGGTTGACCTGCTCACGCGCTTCGGCGCCACTACCCTGCCCAGCGGCAACGCCAGCAGTTCTACGCTGCTCTTCTGCTCTCCGTGCCTGCTCCAGGATGCGCGCTTCTTGTTCAGCCCTCTCGCGCTGCTGCTGCTCTGCTTCGGCGCGTTGTCGCGCCTCTCTGGCAGCACGCTCCTGCATGATCATCCTCGGGCCTCTGATGCCAGAGGGCGAGCTCGTCTGACCAGGACCGGCAGTGGGACGGAAAGAAGCGGCAGGCTTGCCATTGGATGTAGGAGGCACACCTCCAGCAACCATGAGGTCGGCCATGCTTGCGGATTCCTCTTCAAGATCTGGGGTGAAGGGATTGGGGTTGCGCAGCGCCTCCTCGAGGGCAAAGAGGATGGCGCTGTGGGTGTGCTTGGAGATGCGGACCACGGGGTGTGGGTCGGGGCGGTCTGCAGTTACAGAAGGAGTCTTTTGTCTCGGAGGGGATTGAGGATGTTCTGAAGACACCTCGTCGGGATCTTCGGTCAGATCCTGCGAGAGCCGTCGCCGGCGACGGGGAGCTTGTTGGGGCACCGAGTGGAGCGGGATGAGACCCAACACAGTTGGGTGATTCTCAGGCAAGTCGTTGACGGCCGCGAGGGTCGCCTTGGGCGCAAAGCCAATCGAGGCGGCGGCGAGATGGACTTTGCGAGACTCAGGGGCAGGGCTCGGAAGTGCCTCGAATTTGGGGGTTCGGCGAAGGCTTCGTTGTTGCGAGGACGGCGTAGAAAGTCGCTCGACGGGGTCCGGAGTCTGGATTAGCAGCGGTCTGGAGACGTTGGACTGCTGGCGTTGCTGTTGCTGGGTAGGGGTCGTGGGCGCGTTAAGGTCGTGGCGGTCGTTATTCGCAGACGAGGGGCGTATTCTCGACACGTCTGCGGCGCTGGAAGGACGAGGTTTTGGAGTGTGCGAGGAGAGCGAGTTGTTCGACAAGGCGAAGGTTTCACCAGCGGGCGCTGGTGGTTGCGGTGGAGGATTGGACCAGGCGATTTGATGAGGTGTGGTGATGGTGGTGTGGGGGAGGTCCTTGATGCGTTGTTACTGCAACTGCAGTTGGGCCTGACTAGAGAAAGACGAACGATGTGAGGCCGACGTTGAGAGATTGGTCTCGGGGTGACGACCAAAAGTCTCAGGTTAGTTCGGCTCTACTCGAGACAAGCCAAAAGGTTGAATGGCCTGACTGGAATGTGTTTGGTTTTAGAGAGTAGAAAAGGAAGGGCATCAACCGATGAAAGCTGGGATCTGATGGAGGGTCCCCTGGTGATGTCAAAAAAAGTTGGTGGCCGGGAGCCCAAAAAAAATTGGGGAGGTTGGTGGTGCTGGTGTGGTGCTCACCCGCTGGTCGTGTCGGGTGCCAGTAAAGTGGCCGCCAACGCCAGGCCAGGCCCAGTTGTAGAGGGCCGCGTCCAGTGAGAGACCTCCCTCGTAAAGAGCCAGTAGCGGACAGAGGCTAGACAATCTGCAAGCACTCAGACCACGCACACGCACACGCGCACACGACGCGAGATGCGAAATTCCCAGCCAGCAAGAGAGACAGAGATGGCTGATCAATTGGTCAATCGGCCAATTGCTTCATTCGATAGCCCCGTTTCGTTTGCAAAAGCGCAGCGCAGTCTAGCGTAGCGACACTCTATGCGCGCAATCGCTTCAGCTGAGATCGGGCCTGCCACCAGGCCGCCTGTTCGCAGGCTTTTTCCTGCGCGCAAAGCCTTGAATCGCAAGTTAGGAGACGACGTCTGGTTGATTCGCTGTAATAAGAGGTCCTTTGCGACGCGAAACTGTGCAATGTGCTGCCCTCTCGGATAGGCTCCGTCTTCGATCCGAATTGTCACCGGCCAGGGCGCGTCGCGAATCCGTTATGCGCAACTCGTTGAGCTGCAGAGCGAGGTAATCAAGCGGCTGGGAACGATGGGGACGCACAAAGCAAACATGCTCGCAGCCCAATGGCGAACCTGTGACTCTGAGTATCCACGCCTGCGTCGAGATATCACCATCACAGTAGACAACAGGTCATGGTAAGGTATGAATGCGTTGGGAGAGGAAAGATAGGTTGAAGTTTAGGTGGAGGAGAGAGAAGGGGGCACAGCACAGCACACTTGCGACCTGACGTAGAACTGGAGCTGGAGTGCTCCTCCCTCGGCCGGCCCTACTCTGATGACTTAATTACGCCAGGTTTTCAAGGGAGTCGATCAAGGCACACACAAGGAAGCCCAAGTAAGGTAGCTAAGGTAGCAAAGCAAGCTCTGGCCGCTTTGACCGGGGGGATGATGGAGCCATGGGGCGGCCATTAGCTACAGTAGCTGGCTGCCCGGGTCCCAAGCTTTCTCTCGCCAGCAGCCCTGCTGATGAATTAGCTTTGGGCCAACCCTTCGAGTCTCTTCGCCCTGCTGGGTCAGTCAGTCATGACCAAGGTGATGGCATGAACTAAGGCGATGGATGCGTTGTCCATCTCTTTAAGCGCATGCGCGTGGTCGAGTTGATCTACCTCCCCCCTCTCCCTTTCCCCGACACAATGCTTCCTTTGTGAGCAACGTCATTGATGCGATGCGCTGATCCGTCTTGAAACAAGTACACAAAGACGGCACGGCCAGAGGTCGAAAACTCGGCTTAGATGCTTTTGCCGAAACTCTCTAATTTACCATCGCCGGGCCTTGTCTCGGGATGGATGTCTGGCGTCTGACCCGGCCACCCGTCTCCTCAATGGCGCCGGCATTTGCTGTGTGGGCGCCTCGAGCTTGAAGCTGAGAAAGCAAGCTCTGGGAGCTCGGAGGTGAGAGAAGCTGGTGCTGTTGGCAGGCAAATTGGGCAACCCTAGGTTGTCCATCTCATCTCATACACAAGCTCAAGGACTGGAGCTCTCTCCTCTCTTCTCAGCTCTGACCTCGGTCCTCGACCTTCATCGCACGACTGCGCGCGTGGGCAGATTGCGGACCTGGGTCTCCTTCCATGTCGAGACGCCGCGTCGCAGGATGTTTGGGAGCTTCGACCACATTTCACACGCGCCGAAGGTACGCATAGGCCATCTTTGGTCGGTTTCTTCATCTCAATCGCCCCTGAGGGCAGGGTTGAGGGTGCAAGTTGACCGTGGTACGTACGATGGCCCAGCGCTGGGGAATCCACGCCTGAAAAGACGAGGCGGCCAGTCCCATTGGCAGGGAAGAGCCAGGGCAGGGCGGGTCGAGGGAAAAAACGAGACACCAGGACAAAGACATTGGCTTATCATCGTTTAAAATGGGCGTTGATGAGTATAATATGAATAATACTATAGTGAATAATGGATATATATCATAGTGGCTTTTATGAGAATATCTCTTTGACTATTTTAGTTCATTTTCTCTAAATTTACTGGTGACGTCCGGGTCAGTTAGACCTGCTCTGCCGTCCCTGTGCCTCGTTTATTTCTCAACCCCCGTCGCGGGGACGTGATGACCTCCATCCCAGATGAACCATCTTGCTGCTAACGGCGCTAGAGCTTGTCTTCGCTCGTCACCACCGCTGTCCCCCCGGTCCCGGATCTGATCCCCAGCCCTGGCCATCGCCCAGCCCCCCCTCGTCTGGTCTTCTTCTTCCCCCTAAAAAGGGCTTCCATGCCCCACAGCACCGAGCAACCGGTTGACTTGAGCGAATTGGGGACTGGGACGGGGCCGAGTACGACGCTGAGTCGTGGTTCTGGCGGGAAGAGGACCCGCGTCGGTTGCGGTTGTCTGACACTTGCTTCCCGTTCAAGGACGAGGTCTTGGACTCGAGCGTCAATGCCACCGACGAATCTCCAGGTTCCAATTGCTTTTGTCTTGTCGTTGCTAGATCGTCCTGTTTGAGCTTGACGATCTCTCAAAGACGAAAAAGCAAGCCACACACACCAACTTTAATAGCTTGGAGGGGGCGGGAGCCACGGCACGCCCCGTCATCGGGTCCCCCAATCAACGGCGCCGTTTCCCATCTCCATCTTGTCCTAGGCCAGTAAGCTCGTGGCCCAAGTTTCGGGTCGCGCAACCACCAAATGTCAGGTCGCGTTTGAAGCATCGACTCTCAGGCGATTTTCTAGACGCCCATTGTCCATGCCCTTGTCATGCGTACTCGTTTTTTTCTCATGTCCCTGGCAGCTGCCCCGCGGGTATCTCGCATAATGCTGGGGGGTGACCCTTGATCCTTTGAGCATCGTCGATATTGCACATTTCCGGTCCTGGCAAGACGCGGTTTGAAGACAGGGATCTCGCGGGTCAAATCTTAGCTACCAGGCGGAAGCTGGAGGGCTTCCCCTGTGGCTGATTTACGGATACTGTGAGGTGTTTCGGACGCGAGAGAGGCGAATGAAACACGGGGCCATCCCGGCGAGCAGTTTTGTCGCGGGAGCACGTGCCGCTGCTCGAGGGACATCCAATGCTTTTGTCAGGCCAACATGGGTAAATGTTGATGTGATTATGCTAAATCCCTATGGTTACTGAGTTATGCGAATTGCATGTTAATGTTTTTAAGCATGATAGTATCGAATTTGCCTCTTGCACAAACCTTTGTCTTTGCAAATTGTCTGCCTTGATCAATATGGATACTGCTTGTGTCGAATAAGCCGTGTAATGAATGGATGTTGTCACTCTTATAAATATTTTAATACCTATGGGTCTTCGTTTACTCCTTGACGGGCTGCGTACCCTATGGACGACAGACTTGCATTGAATTTCTAAAGATGATTGTGTTGTGGTTAAGATACTGTACCTGAAGGTCATGGATCGGTTGAGGTACCACGGGATCGACCAAAAGTCTGCTCTACACATGAACATAAGCTGACGGGCTGAGATCAATACTAAACGGATGCCAATTTACCCACGAGGACCCCAAATTTCCACATACAGGTTCGAAATACCATCTTCAGTCATTTCATTGAGTACGTGGTGTTGCGCCGTAGGGTAGCGCACGCCTTATAAAGATCGCGAGACACACTGAGACTTTGAGCGCTGGTGCAATACAAAACTGGGGAGTTACAATGATTGAAATCACTGTTCTAAAACTACAGGGAGAGCGCTTTGGGCCGTAGTTTAATGTTCTAGTCACACCACGGCTATCCTCCCTGGCAAATGTCTCCTAGTAGAGGCCAAGGGTGGACAAGATGCTCCGGCAGAGACAGCTGGCCGTAAGCTCCTACATTCGGCACATTGATAGGCACCTCCAAGATGGTCCCCGACTGGCGATCAACGGGAGGGCCATAGCGCAAGCCGTTTGTGTGCAACGTGGCAGGGAGATGGTCGAGATCGCCGCACCCTGAAAGTCCCCTAGTCCCCTAATAGCGGCATCTGAGAGGCCTCGTCGAGACAAGATTTTGATAGGGTCCTGTACCCTACGGCAAATCCGATCAGAGGCACGTACCAGACCACGAGAAAATACCACAAAAGGGACTGGACGCTCAAAGGTAAGCCTCAGGGCTAGCCCTCAAGATCTCGACCCGGCAACGTGCCCTCTTCCCCGCGATGAATGGATCTGATGGCTACACACGCACGACGCCAGCACGCTTCAACCGCAGTTGGGTCGCAGACAAGATGCCGATCATGAAACGGCCGTATGCCAGTTACCTGATCCCAACTATGTGATACGCTATACACGATGCGCAGCGAGGTAGCCACAAACTGCCTCCGTGTAGCGCCATCGTCATTCCGCTTCTCAACTGTCACACAGAGGCTTTGACGTCAAGACTGATACCCCGCCTGTGGTGCAAGGGCAAGACGAGGCTCCCACGATCGCCGATGAAGGATCCGCGGGAAGCTTGTGATTGACCTGCCAAGTGCTGCATGCCCCTGGCCCTGGCATCAAAGTTGAAGACCTGTCACAGATCTTTGAGACACGCAGAGCCCAAAACGTTGAGGCGAGGGGCCCGGAACTGCCCAGAACGGTCCAAGGTCTCCAAGCCTGCTTCTGACGGCTGAGCAAGGGACTCGACGCCTCATTGGCAGACGCACGGAGCTCAGGTTCGTGGTGTAAACAGTCGGATGCGGGGAAACCCAAAGTCCAATACCATCCATCCATGTCGAGGGAGAAGAGGAAGCTGTTGAGAGATGGATGGTACCCTGCGTCTTGCGTTAGCCTGGGAACTAGCAACACAGATCTGCCAGCTGATGCGAAGTTATGTAGCTGACAGTTGACAAGCTCAACTTGAGATCCGATCCAAGCTAGGGATGATGAATGGTCAGATCCTCCGGCACTTGTCATATTTGTGCATGTTTGTTGGCCAAGCCGACAGGAGAGGGACACGCAGGGCGATGCTACCCTACCTCTTTGAGCCAAGCTTGCAGCTGCCGTCAAGTGCTCGGACCTCTCCTTGCCTATCGTGAGCTGCCAACTCTCCTCCTACAACCACATACCTCGCCAAACACTCACCAAAACATTGCTTTCCCTTATCTGAATACCATGATGCTTACAATGCGAGCCTCTTTTCCGCGTCCAGAGTCGTGCGGAGTCGCCGGCTAATGGGGACCCAGAGAAATTGAATGTTTTCTCCTACCCACCAAGAGCGTTGCCGCGGAAAAAAGTCCACAATGTTTACCTGCTCAGCGCCTTGCACATGCAGTCCATGCTATCAAAGACAGTGTCTCACGCCTCCACCCAGAGGCCACGCAGTTCTTCTGTCTCGAGGTTGCGCCAAGCAGGGAGGATGTCTTGACACTCGAGGTACTGTGGGTAGTCGGCAGCTGCCGTACCAGCGTCGGCGAGCTCTGCCCGTGGCCAAGCTGGTCAGGGTTGGCATTGAAGCTGGGGCCCAATGCCTTGCTCAGAGTCCGGCCGACCGAGCATCTTCAGCTTTCGAGAGGGACCGATTGTATCCCCGCCCGTGTTCACCATCGGCCGTGACGGCATTGACGACATGGCACGGCGGCAGCCCGTGCGAGCAACTCGTCTCGGGGAGACCACGGTCCCTGCCACCAACTGGACCAACTGGAGAGTCAACCGCTCGGGGTGTCGCTGATTAGAAGCCTCGCGTGTGCCAGCCTCGTCGCTGATCGCTGGCTAACTCGGCGTCATTCCCCAGAGAATGAGCCCCGTTCGCCTTGGGTGTCTCGACCTGGGCTATGGACCCGATCACTTGGGAACGAGTTGATTCAATCCGACGAGACGTTGCAACGACTGGTTGGATGGAGACGCTAGCAAGTCTGGCCGTAAGGGAACTGCTGAGCAGGACGGAGCCAGCGCTACTCGAGGCCATCTGGATGCCACAGACCATACCATTGCCTCCCAGCAGACCCTCAGTGCTAGTATACGCGCGAGTCAAGTGCACTTGCGTGTGGTCCCGAGCCTTTGTTTGTTTCTTCGAGTATGGCCATTGTCCCGCCGCGTCTCTCAATATACTTCCTTTTCGCGGGTAGCACAGAGCCAATTCACCTATCCGAACCATTATCTCACATTGCTTCTTCCTGCGGGAGCTGCATGTCCACTTGGCTTGGCGTCTCCTGTCAAACAGGCCACAACAATCGCAGCAAAGCAAAGAGACATGAAGCTGCAGAAGACTCGTCCGAATGTGCTGCAAGATGGGAAAAAAATTTGACAGCCAGAAGCAAGATGCAAGGGACGAATCGCGGCTGCATACCAGGGCCTAGAGGCCCAAGCCCTTGGACAATACGCAAATACCGGAGCTGTCTGACAGCGTCGGACGTGTCTGACCGGAGGGATGGCCGGGCTTAGTCGCCCCCTCCATGCAGGAATGCCCCTCCAGCTCAAGGGGGATGCTTGATCACCACAGACACATGCAACGCCTCGAGTGGGTGTGGTGGCTCCACGACCATGTCTCAAACGTCTTTTGACAGTCCTGCTCGTCCATTTATTTGTATATCATGCCCGTCCGTATCCCTGAATTGTTCACTCTGATACCAATATTGTTGCAAGTTAATTTCATGCTGCCAGTCTGACGATCCACCATGGAGCGCTCTAGCAAGCTAGCTGACCTCAAGCTCGTTTCCAAATACTATCCTGTTACCAACTACTCGTATCCTCAGCACTCCGAACGCCTCTCGCAGTATGGACGAGATCGCTTCTCAAACGACCGGGCCTCCCTGGGGTCCGACGCCTCTGCCCCGGGGCTGATTGATGATCCGACGGACTCGGAAGTCTCCCTCGACGACGACTACCAGTATCATGCACACGCCGCCGAGCTGTGGGACAGCTTCTGGCTTCCCAGCAAGACGGACAACCTCGAGCTTCACCCTCGAAAGCAGTATCCTGCATTGATCCCCTCTCCTCAGCAGAGACGAAGGCAAACAGAGGAGCGCCGCGTTCCCGCATGGCCCCTCCCTGACAACCCTCGGCCCCGAAACCGAAAGCCGGCGGCGACCTACTCGCCCTTCCCGAAGCCGCTTCCACTTCCACCCCGGAGCACATCGCTCGTGCCCTCGTGGCAATGCTCGCGAACAACAAAAAGAAAAACCACAGCGACCCCCTCGCCCGGACGATGATGTGTGCGCTTTCCGGTCGCTGCAAAACTCACCGCTTGTTGCCCACTTCTCGACTTGCTCAGACCCATACCCCCAGACGAATTTGTCCCGGTCCGCCACACCAAAGGCGCATCGCCCGGCGACGTCTCTAGAGATTCGGATTTCAACTCCCTCAGAAACCGAGTCTTTTACTGAAGCACGGGCATGCCACTCCGCTCCGCATCTCGTCCTAGCAGATCGTCTGCATTCAGCTCCCCTCATGCACACAAAAACATCGGTCCCCTGCCTCCGGCCGCTTCCGCCAGAGCCACAGCCGGACGCCGATGCCGAGCCCCACTCGGTATTCGAGTATGATGATTCTGATTCCGAATCGGAAACTCATGGAGGCCGCTCATTCTGGTTCCACCGTCGATCCGCGAGTGACCAAAGGAAGACTGGTCACCGGACAGCACCTTCATCACCTCGTAAACGTCAAGGAGGCGACGTGATTGGGCGGATGCTAGGACGACGAAGCAGAGGATGACATTTCATCCTTTCTTTTTTTTTTTTTTTTCATTGTCATGTTTCTTTGTTTTTCTTGATACCAACTACATTGTCTCGACGACCCGACCAACGGCACAACAGCACCACACTTTTTTTTTCCCTTTTCCTTTTTCTATGACGAGTTTGAGTGGAATTCAATATTTCCACCATGTTGAAAGACGTTATCAAACGCCACGACCATTTTTTACTAAATACAATGACCTCTGTACAAGAAGCAACGCCAGAATGGAAAGCTAGCAAGGAGTTCCGGAAACCACCCAAATCGGGTGATGAGAAGCGGCGAGGAAAGCCGCCCCTTTGTTTATTTTTCTTTGTTATTTTTATTTTTATTATTATTATCTAGGTTTAGCTTCTGAAGGAGCTATAACATTTCACATGCCACGAGGAAGGATTGAGACAGTTGGGGAACCCATTGGATTGCAAAACAATGGGTGTGGGAGACGCCTGTTGTGAAGGGATGAGAAGGACTTTGATGAGAGAGCATTCCTGACACGGAGCTCTGTACGATATCTATCACAACCAAGTTTTTAGTCTCCGAGATAGTTCCAGGATGACGTCCAACAAATTCAATTTGTTCTTCTGTCAATTGTCATGTGGCTCCTCTTTGTTGTTGTGTTATGAATGCCTTATCACGGTTGTCATTGTCTCACCCAACCACACAGAAACTTGTAACCATAGAAATAACTCGGCTCTTATAACTCTTGTCAAAAAACAGGATTCGAGTGTCACGCGTAATACGGAAGCGAACTCGTTTACCAACCACACAAAGGCTTGTATTGGATCAAAAAACATCCATCATATCTCATTTCTTCTTGCTCGTCTAACCATCCCTTTCATAGCCTTTTTTCCCCGAGGACGAAAAAATCTTTTTGCTGACCCCCAACTCGTCAGTAATAACACAATTGACATTCCAGTTCATCATCCCTTCCCTCGCAAGCAGAAAAACAAACCTGAAAAGTCAGACATACAATCGTCGACAATACATAAATCAACGTGTGAACCCTTTCTTTCCCCTTTCTTTACCAAAACGCCAAAACAATGCAACGTGAGTAAAAAGCAACGCTCAAAACAAACACACGCAAGGTAAAAAATCAAAACAGCAACCATATTACACCTCCCATTTCGTGTCGTCAAATAACTTTCAGTTCACAGCATTACTTCGGTGCAACACATTACAGCATCATATCATGATCATGCATTTGAGCATCATCGTGTAGATCTCGTGGATCTCATTCTCTTCTCCGTGAATTTCTTCATGGGTCGGACGCTCAGCCGTCGCTCATCGCGGCCTGCGGCGACGCCGAAGAACCAATGTGACTGCTCACGAGAGTCGGCACGGTCAAGGCCGAGCCTGGCCTCGAGGTCTGCCGTATCGTTGACAGCCAAGAAGGCTGAGTCATGGACCGGTTCATCGGCGGTGCAGAGGGCGATGAGCTCGGCGAGGCAGTCGACAGGGTGTGGTATGCGGAGGGCCTGGCGGCCCGGCAGCATGAGAGACAGGGTGCCGAGGTAGAGGAATAGGAAGGCGAGTAGAACGCCAAAGACAGGCATGTTGGGGAACATCTTGACCTGCCCGCGGAAGTTGGTGAGGGCCATGAAGAGGCCGCCCGCGAGGATGGGGATAAATACGAAGAGGACCGACATCAGAGATGTAACGGCGACTCGCCAGTGGCCGTTTCGAAGGGCCTTCAAAGTGCACTGGATAGGAAGGCACACGGCGTAGTCAGCGAGCAGAGACCTCGAGGCGATGGCGCCAGTGGGCTTGGATAGATCAGCCCAGGGCTGGTGGACACGCAGAGCATGGTCCAGGCTCTGGAAGAGCAGAAACATGAACATGCCCAGGAGGGAGGGGATAAAGGCGTAGACAAAGTTGGCGGCTGAGAAGGCTCCGCTTCCAGGTCGCGCAGTGAGATGAGGGAAGTATCCCTGGTCCAGTCTGGTCTCAGGCAAAAAGGAGACCACAAGAATGGCCACAATGACAAATGTCATGAAGGCAACCGAGCCCAGAATGACAGGAGTGCGCAGGGCGATAGGCAAGTATCGGTAGTGGGCATAACGGGCCTCGGCCTCGAGGTCATCGCGGGATGATGCAGGTGAGATGTTGTAGCTGGCCTTCTTGGGCAGGACGCTATACGATGCCCTTCCAGCTTGCGCATCCTCACCCACACATCCGATGCCGTACCACATGCCACCACCCTGGCCATCCATCTGCCAGTATCCAAGTCTGTCGAGATGTCGGTCTCGAAGCTGAGCCTGGAAGAGGGTGCTTCGCTGAACGACGTCAACACCTTCATAGCTCTGAGTTGTATTGCTTTGGCTCAGCAGGGGGAGGAGATGGCCGAGTGAGCGGACATCCCACATAAGTCCCGTCCACTTGTTGATCCAGAACATCATCAAGATGATGGTGGCAACCAATAGTAAGATGTACAGAGTGACAAGGGTCCAGACAACGCCCTGAACTGCAGCCCAGATCCAATCTTGATCCTTGTAGATGCACGTGAAAGCAGTGCTCATAAGAGGAATGGTAAAGTTGGCGAGCCACGTGCAGACGCTGAACAGCTGAAACTGCCAGGGGCCAGTGAATGAGGGTAGGAGGAAGGTTTTAGGGTACAGTCTTCGGAACAGCGCCAGATATCGGACGCTGGGCTCCGCATCGGCCATGGCCGTGAATGGGAGCATGCGCATCGAAGCAAAACGACAGCTTGGGCGTAAAGGAGGATGGCCGAGAAGATTTGAGGCAAGATGCGGAACAAGAAGTATTGACCACTGTAGATGCTTCCGGGGTAAGGAGTGAATCCAGAGTCCTTTGCAGAGTAAACGGCGCAGAAGATGAGGGGCGGCGATCATGAGAAGGCACAGGAGCACCAGGATGATCATGGAGATTGGGCGGAGAATGGCGGGTTTGTAGTCGAGGGCAGGATGGGCTCGGTCAATCGGGATAGACCTGGGCCTCTGCTTTTCGCGCTGAACAAATTGATCAGGCTCGGTGGGTGGGCTCGAGGGTTGTGTTGGTGTTTCCTCGGGCGTGGACGGCACATCATGGTGGACCACGGTACCGGGGCTCTCCTCTAGTAGAGGCGCCCGTGTCTCAACGGGCTCCGGGAGTCGGTCCTCGACATATGCGGGCTGCGGGACCGGCAAGGCGGGATATCCCATATTTTCAGGCATTCTCTCAGGTTGCGGGTAATCTTCGTCCTCATCGTAAAAGTCGTTTGATGAGCCAGACGGGAAGTGGACGGCCGCGGGGCCGCCCCGTTCGCGAGTGAGGGCATCCAAAGCATATTGAATGTAGGGTGTGTCATCGACACCAGGTGTGACCTTTCCAGCGGCAATAGTGAGCTCATCCTTAATGCTCTCCATGCGAGGATCGCTCTGGGCGGCGAACATGGTTAATTGCGCCTCGTCGAAGCGAACGACGCCGGGAGGAACTGTGCGCTGTGTCTGTGTCGGTGGTGTAGGTGCCGCAAAGGCTTCAGGCAGTGCTGAACCAAAGAGTCGCTCGGGACCGTAGATCTCAGCTGTTGATGCTGAAACCTTTGTTCCTAATGAAGGAGGTGAGGGGGCGAAGAAGAGACCCGCGGGCTGTGTCGATATTGATGAGCGGTTGGTGTTGGTTGAGGGTTGTCCCGGACGGTGCCTAAGATCATAGTATGGCCGCAGGATCGGCTGAGAGGACTGATCGTCGTCGTCGCCAGGAGTCTGCGCGGGAGACAGCTTCGGCGGGCCTTGACCTATGTGGGCGCACCCGTCAGTTTCACTGACAGACCAAGCCAGTTAAGTGTAGTTGGTGTAGTGCGAGTGACGGTGTAGGCAGTGATAGTGTCTGTGATGATGCAGGTAAAGGAGGTAAGTGCGGATTGTGCAGGTGATGGTGTGTGAAGGACGGTTACATACGACGAGCTTCAGGAAGGTCGAAGTTGAAGTTTTGCGAATTCATTCTGATCAAGTTGGGAGGGATGTTAGCCAACTTGCCACTCCACTCACACACACGCGCTCAAGTCGACCAATTGATTGCACGGAACAGATGGCGAAGAGAGACAGCATGGTAAGAAACTAGAGAAGAATGGGATATGGTTGGACTATGAGGGAACTTTGGCGCGAGGCTGGGTTTGTGAAGAGAGAGGTTGGGAAACTTGGGAGGCCATCACCAGCCACCGGCACCCCACCAATGACGGACGGGGCCTGGGGGGGACGGTTTTAGTTTTTGGTGGGGGGTGGGTGATCCTGGTCAGAGCGAGAAAGCAAGGAACCGATGACTTTACTTACGACGAGAGCGCAAAAACCAGCTGCGAAGCACAGATGCTTTCGAGATTGGAGATCTCAGTCTGTTCCTCTCTCTGAGGAAGACAAAGAGAAGAGGGAAAATTGAGATGAAAAAGAGAGAATTCTTTTTCGTCGGGCTCGGACGATGCTTAGGTTCGTAGCACCTTGCACTGCTGAGTTGTCACCCGGTAAGGCGAGCGTTTAAGTGCCGCTAAGCCTGAACAGGACAAGCTCGACCGGGCCGCCAGGAGCTTCAAGACGGTCCCCATCCATTACGCCTGAGCCGTCCCGTCCCACCATCTCGAGAGACACTGGGCGCCAGTTGAGAGTCGCTGCAAATTATCATGTGTCTTTATTCGCTGGCTATTATTACAATATCTGCTAGCTGCTTTGATACCTTTGTTCTTATTCTTCAATGAAGCTGTTTGCAGCTCACAGCAGCTGCACAATGACTTATTTGCTCGCTTAACCACATCCCGCATGTGATAACCACCTCGCTGCAGATTCCGACCTTTCACAGACGTGACACGTGTGTGACACCGACAACGAGTGCAGGCAACCTTGGCTCCATTTCGCCCTGTAATTTTTTCTCTCCCTGGAGCTTTTAGCCCTGGGCTCCAGCTCAGGTTGCCCCGAAAAGCAAGGGACCCGATTGACGGGCTAAAAGACAAGCGGTCCAGCTCCTGAAAAAGCTTGGGTGTTGGGTTACAGGGGGTTGAGACATATACCAACCACCTCTTTGGCAACACCATTCATTTTTAGATATTGGCTTCAGTGCAACCCCCGATCAATAGAGGACAACATCATTACTGAGTTTGAGGCGTTTCACAATTGCGATTTTTCAGGGGGCTTTATCTTTGTGTTACTCCGAGCATGCAACGTTTATGGTGAATACCTATTTCGTGTCGGCAATAGAGGGCTGGCAACAGAAGGTTGGCTGGAACACCACATGGCGCTCACATGCTCATCAAAGCTCAATGTCTCGGCAACAAAAAAAAAATGAATCACTAATTGGGCTAAAATCCAAGTTCCTCGTGACAAGGCATCTAGGAGTTCTCCGGGCCTAACACAGCCTACCCAGCTCCAAGCTCCATGATCGCCAGCAAACCCACTTACATGCAAGGGCGCGAGCCGCAACTCTCTGCAAGCCGGCCTCCTCATGCAAGGTACGCGCGACCTTGGATCCAAGATCAAGGGAGAATAAACTGGGATGATGCCGGTCGAGACTCTAATGGCATCGTCTCAGCTCCCAAGAGGCTGGGGATGACAAGGCTCGGGCCTGAAATCTGGCTGCGCAAGGCGGCGGGCTTCTGCGTCATGATGCTCAAACAAGGTCAGGTCGCGTTTCGGGTCACCCAGGTCTTTGGGTCGTGTGCCGATTGGTGACCGTACAAACGGGCCAAATGATATATGATTTCGATGTTTCTCCCCCTCGATGACTCCTAGGATGATGAGATGGAGGTGGTGGCTGGACGAGATGATCAAGGAGTTCCGTCGGTCGCATGGTTGGCTTGGGCCACCGTCGCCTTCAACATTCGAAGCCAGCCTCTTGGTCTTGGGTTTTAAGAGGGGGTCGCGTGTCGCGTAGAACCTGCCTCACGTCATGGCTACATAAAAATATTTCATGATGCTCTGTGCGCCGTGTCAAAGCATTGAATTGACTTTAGCCACCTGATGGCGCTGAGACAAGAGCTCTCAGGATCGCTGGGAGGAACATAGTGCTTAACCAATCACCAACTAACTTTAGCCCAAGCCACAGAACATAGCCTAGGAGAATATGTTGGTAAAATAGAACATTGAGAATACTTACATAATTTCAATAATCTCTGTTCAAAGCCCAGATCGTGGCATTTGGTTCGCTGTTCATTGAGGACTCTGCATTAGAGTTGACGCTGTCCAACCAAGTCTCCCTTCTTCCAGCTACGTGAACATCTCAAAGAACTGGGATTCGCTGATCTGCATCACGTGACAGACTAAATAGAAAATCTTTCGCTTTGTTGGTTTTTGTCAGCTTGAGTAATCATCCAAACACCTACCCCACACCTTCTCAAGATCTCGAATTGACCAATCCGAGGCCTGCTTACGCAGGATGAACAATAATGACAAAGTCGATTAGACTGCCGACATGCTTTAGCTATATCTCGTCAGCGTTGGCAATCATCGTGAATTGAATTTATTCTCCTACAAGCACGTTCTCGAGAGTTCGTCCAAATCGTCTATATATGTCTCGCTTCAGTCCCTTGGTTGCGGTTTTCGTTGCTACAATTTCCATCCTCATCATCATCTACTCACCAGCAAATTACCTCTCAAACATCAAGCAACTCACAACAAACATTATCTACCCAGACACCTCTACAAACACAAATCTTTCTGAGAATCAAATGATCAACACCGCAAAGAACATGTCCAAGTCTCTTCGTCAAGCCAAAATCACCCCCCACCGCTCCAGCACCCGGGGTCACTCTGACCATGGCTGGCTCAACACCTACCACAGCTTCTCCTTCGCCGACTGGTATGACCCGAGATTCTCTCACTTTGGATCTCTCCGCGTCCTGAACGAGGACCGGGTCAAGGCCAACTCGGGCTTCCCCACGCATCCTCACCGCGACTTTGAGATCTTCAGCTACATCCTTGGTGGAGAGCTTACACACCGAGACTCGATGCTTGCCAAGGGCAAGGAGGGAGGCCAGTCGGACAAGTTTTATCGCATGCACCGTGGCGATGTTCAGTTCACCACTGGAGGAACTGGTATTGCTCACTCGGAGATGAACGAGCACAAGTCAGACACCGTTCACTTCCTTCAGATCTGGGCCATCCCCTGGAAGCGTGGCCTGACTCCCCGATACCACACCCGTCACTTTAGCGAGGAGTCCAAGAGACTCGGTTTCGTCAACATCCTGAGCCCTCTCAAGGGAGGCGAAGAGGCAACTGTCCAGCAGGAAAAGGACGCCGAGGCCGTGCTCCCCGATACTATCCCCATCCACGCCGACTTTGTCATGTCTGCCGGTATCATCGAGCCCAGCAAGACATTTGAGTGGACAGTTGGAGGAGGAGCCACCCAGGAGACAAAAAGAAAGGTCTATGTGCACTTGCCCATGACCAAGGGAGGAAACGCCAAGATCCGCCTTGACGGCCGGGAGGATGCCGAGCTTTCGGAGGGCGACGGCGCCTTTATTGAGGGTGTCAACGCCGGCGACAAGCTGTCGGTAGAGAGCATTGGAAGCGCCGATGCAGAGGTTATTGTTTTGGATACTGCTTAGAAGCAAGACGTCGGCAACAATATCCGTCCGAATCGGGCCGTTGCTGCACCTGCAGCATTGGGGAAAGGACTGGCGTTTGATGAGCGCGTCTAAATGTACTTAGCGTAAATGAGTGTAATGAAAACATAGAGTCTTGTAAAGAATCATCTGATCCATTTTTTCCTCTTCCTTTGTGTGCGTCCTCTGCAAGTCATGTGCCATTTCATTCATCCTTGTGGCACAGATGAGATTGATAACTGTAACCACACCGATGGATTCATCTCCAGTAAGCGGCAAACAGTAAATGGATGTCGGGTAATAAATCTAGAGATATTGATGCAAGCCAAATTGCTCACCAAAAGTCCACCACTCAAAGACGGGGATGACTTGAGGATTGCATGATGTTTTGTCCAAGAGATGCCACCCTAGAGTCAGGGCACATGTAAAGGCCGGTTTACGTCCGGCTTGGCGTGATCGCTTAGATTCCCAGCTCGTACCTCAGCCTGTCAGAAGCCAGAGGTGCCTGAGAACTCGTGGGACCCATGGATTACCGACCCTGGAAGGTCGTTAGTGGTGCTTCCATGTGATTGCCCATGCTGCAGCGCTGGTCGAGTTGAAAACCGAAAGCGATAGCGGAGGTGAGGTTTGCAAGTCAAGGAGAAGCTATGGTGAGTGAGGTAAAATGCGAGCAAAATTGGCTTGGAAGGGAAGAAATTTGGAAAGGCAGCCACGATTCTAATAACATAAAGACTATTTGAAAGAAATGAGTACAAGAAGAAACGATATCCGGGTGTAAACCGGAGCGGGCGAGAGCCTGGATCAAAAAAGCACTCAATCTGTCTACCAACACCAACCGAAAAGATAAAGACTCGCCAGGGGTAAATCTTGGCAAAGCGTCGACACCTAACCGCCCAGGGTAACCCGTCGACTTTGGTCAACTTTGGCGCCAGACGGTGTGGTGGGAGAAAACCTCCGCTGTCAATGAGCAGAGATGGTGTTGCGCCAAGGCCCAGCTGGTCGGGACGATCATTTCCCAACTATTCGAACTACCGCAAGAGTACAGCGCAAAATGAGAAATGGAAGAGTGTTCATTTCCAGAAGACAGCCGAAGCCATTCGTCAAATAGTGGGTTCACGCCCGACGACGGCGTTGGTTGGTGGTGGAAACCATTGTCAGACTATAGGCAGAGGGCTGGCACCGGAGACGGGAAGAAGAAAAGCGACCAAAGCCCACACGTCCCCTTTCTCCTGCTTCACAGAATCCTACGGTTTGGCGGCCCGAGCAAGGGGTTTGTTTGTCAGACTGAGCACTAACCGCGGCGCAGCAAGAGACTCATGATGGTGTCAGGCTTGAGTGACAGCGACGGTCAGAGTGACAGTGACAGAGCAGCCCGTGGAGTCGATTGGCGATCCGGAAGAAAGCGAGAAAATGACGATCCAGCGCAGGGAAGGACCCCGGATCGGCAATATCCTAACTGGGACGCGCTCACCACCCAAGGGGGCAGGCTGCCTGACGGTGCAAATGAGGCGCGGTGGGTGGTCCAGTCAGGGGTTGATATTGACGTTGGTTGCCAACCAACTTACACAAAGCATTAAACATTAGGAGGAGATGCACTCGAGAACAGTCCTGAACGTTGCAAATCTAGTCTAAATGTCACTCCTTTCTGCACGAGCCATATCATCAAGGATGATCCTGAAAAAACTCCGTCTAGAAGGGGAAATCAGCCAGCCTTCTCTCCTCCCCCTGGTGAGTCTAGCCCACCATCTCCGCTAACAGTTTAGCCCTACGGCGCGTGATGGAGGCCGTTACAACATGGCATTGGGTGGTGGAAGACGCAGGAGCTGCTGCTAGCTCAGGGACTAGCGCACGAGCCGCTGTGGCTTCTTTTCATCCCACATCCCGTGGCCCCACGTGTAACAGGGGTCATGTCCAGTGACTCGGTCTCACCAACCGCTGTTGTAACTGTCGAGGCTTTTCATCACAGCCTGGGAGAGGAAGACTAGGACTTACGGCGCGAGGCTATTAAGTCCGCCTCGCACTTGGAGGCTCAGCTCAATAGAGGAGAGCCTGACCGCTGCGTCAGAAACCGGTAGTGTTCACTAACAGATGAGATGGCCTTCAGCTGCTGAAGCTTGAAGCCACAACCGAGACACCCATTCTACAGGAGTCGAATTGTCTCATTCTCGGAACATGTTCGAGAAAATACCCGAGCCCTACGGCGTTCGCTTACAGCCTTTGTCTCGATGTCCATAACCGACGTCACCTTGTGTCCGAAAAGGCCTCAAGCGTTGTCCCAAGCGTCCAAAGATGGGAATCGCCTCCCTCGCCAAGATGGAAATCTCCAGTTTCCTGCCTGGTCCCATTTCCCATATCTCTACCCTCCTCACAGGGCATGACACCACCTGCTGGCAAATTGGCGGCCGACTTCACCATCCACCATGTCGTCGTTCCCCCATTCTCACCTTGGCGGCCCCGGCTACGCGGCTTATACGCCCCCCTGCCCCAATAGTCTCTCGCCACCATCATTCTAACGCTAAGCCTGTTCCTGAACATGGCAGCAGCTGCAGCCTGTGGTTCTATCGCTGTGCCTGCAGAAGTCTGCATGAGGCTGTTCACACCCGCCGCTCCAAGTCGGAAATTGCTTTGGCGGCGGAGGCGGCACTGGTTGCGCCCCATCCAACTCCCTTGGGAGACTCCTCTCTGAATGGAGTCAGCCTGACGGGTAGGGTCCAAGCCATGGCCCAGATAGGAAACCGCCGCTTGCTATGGCTGCGGACTGCAGGTTGGGCTTGTGAGAGGAGAGATGCCGTCTGGAGGAAAACCCTCCTAGTCGCCGCCTCCACGGTGAACGTCTTTTTCTTTCCTTTTCCTTTTCCTTTTCTCTCCTACCTTTGCGTCGTCTATCAAACCTGTTGACTCTGTCAATCCTAGACACGGCTCGTCTTAGGCCTTGTTGCAAACTTTGGTTTGCGTCCTTTCTTTGATCTTAGTATCACTGCATCACACTCTTTACCGGCTTAGGCCACATTCCAGTCTCTATTACTTAATACTCTAATTCTCCAAGCATAATGGCTCTCTCTCTTACTTCCGGCCTCGTTCAGGCTTATGGTGGACTGAACGGTTACTGGGTATGTATTCAGTCATCACTAAAACACGAAGTATGTAGCTGATATCGATAGGGACAACTCGGAAACGAGGCTCTCAAGAGCTACTGTGACAACGGTCCCGAGTATGTGACACTGTCTTTCGTTAACCAAGCCCCTGAGAACACAAACTCTGGTTACCCTGGCACCAACTTCGCCGGACACTGCTGGGCTGGAACCTACAAGAATAAGGACAACGTCGGAGGAGACCTCCTGAGCGAGTGCTACCCTATTAAGGAGGGTATCCCTTACTGCCAGGAGCGTGGTGTCAAGGTACTCCTTAGCATCGGCGGTGTCTATAACGAGAACGGTGGCAACTACAAGGTGACGACTGACCAGAAGGGTGTCGACTTTGCCGACTTCCTGTGGAGTGCCTTTGGTCCTTATGACAAGAACTGGAACGGTCCCCGTCCCTTTGATGCCGACGATGGAAGCACCCGACCTGCTATCGATGGTTTCGACTTTGACATCGAGCACGACTTGCGTATGTAGCCCAACTCCCGAGTTACTCGGTTTGGCCCCCCAGATACTGACATATTTTAGCCAACGGTCCTTACATCGCCATGATCAATGAGCTCCGTAGACTCAAGAGCGACGTCATCATCACTGGTGCTCCCCAGTGCCCTACTTCCGACGAGTACTTCTACATGAAGCAGATGATCAACGAGGCCAAGTTTGATGCCCTTTTCATCCAATTCTACAACAACGGCTACTGCGATGCTATCGAGGACCCTGACGTGTCTTGGGACCGGATGAACTATGACGAGTGGGCGGACATTGTTGACGGTAGCGAAGCTAGCAAGGGGGCGAAGATCTATGTTGGACTGCCCGCCAGCGAGGACGCTGCCGGCAGTGGATACCTCGAGCCTGACGCGCTCAAGGAACTCGTCTGCAAGCTGAAGGACAAGCCTCACTTTGCCGGTCTCTCCCTGTGGGATCTCACCCGTGGTGCTTCCAACGTGGTCGGCGGCAAGACCTACAACCAGCATGCCGTTGATGCCCTTGAGTACGGATGCGACCCCATCCCTACCACTACCACGAGCGCGATTTCGTCGACCACCGAGGCCTCCTCTACCGAGTCTACGACTACTAGCGACGTCTCTACTACCACATCTGATGTCTCTACTACCACATCTGATGTCTCTACTACCACATCTGATGTCTCTACTACCACATCTGATGTCTCTACTACCATATCTGATGTCTCTACCACCACTTCTGACGCTTCCACCACCACTTCGGATGCCTCTACTACTTCTGATGCCTCAACCTCCGAGACCGCTACCTCGTCTGAGACCACCACCTCTTCCGATGCCTCTACCACCGCTACTTCCACCGAGGCCACATCCACCGAGACCTCCACCGAGACATCTACCGAGGCCTCTGCCTCCGATGCTTCCTCGACTACCGAGACCGCCACCGGAACTACCACCGATGCTAGCACTGATGCCTCCAGCTCCGTAACCGAGACCTCTACCGATGCCACGGACTCCTCAACTGCTACCACTGATGCTTCCACCGCTGGTACCGATGTCTCCAGCACTGAGACCTCATCTGCTGCTACTGACTCTGCCACCACTGACTCTGCTACCGGCACCACCGAGACATCAACTGGCACTGACGCCTCCGTCACTGGAACCTCGTCTGCTGCCACTGATTCTTCTACTACTACTGATGCCTCCACTGCTTCCACCGATAGCACCGAGATCAACACGGCTATCACGACTTCAGCTTCCGAGGCCACTGACTCGACCTCCCTGACCGAGACCGAGACCGAGAGCGTTCCTACGACACTGCCCACCACAGCTTCCACCACTGATGATGTCAGCCTGACCACTGATACTGCCTCTGAGAGCGTTCCCACATCTCTGCCAGTGACTTACAGCACCTTCCATGGCTGGAACACAACCTGGACCACTGGAGCTACGCAGACATACGGAAACCCCACTCGATCCTCGACCCTGATTCCCGGCCAGACCACCACCAAGTGCTCGACCGAAGGCCAGGCCTCTGTCACTCGCTCTGCGACTGTCAGCATGACCACCAGCACTGTCTGCACCACCAAGGTCTACACTGTTACCAAGTGTCCCCCTGAGGTTGTTAACTGCCCTGCTGGTGGCTATGTCACCACTGAGACTATCCCTCTGTACACGACTGTCTGCCCTGTCACTGCCAAGGCTACTCCTACTCAGTATGCTGTGGCCCCTGAGTATGAGACCAAGACTGTCTACACCACGAGCGTCCACACTGTCACCAAGTGCCCCCCTGAGGTTGCCAACTGCCCAGTTGGCTCCGTCACCACCGAGACTATCCCCGTTTACACCACTGTCTGCCCTGTGACGGAGAAGCCCCAGCCTGTCCCTACCAAGGTTCCCGGCCACAGCGAGACCAAGACCCTCTACACGGCCAAGATTTACACTCCTACTGAGTGCCCCGCTGGTGAGAACGACTGCGTTGTTGGAAAGCCCACCACCGAGGTTGCTTCGTGGACCACCGCTATTGTTCCTCCCAAGGAGACTCAGCCTGCACAAGTCTACCACCCTGAGATCCCTGAGGAGGAGGAAGAGGTGACAACCGTCAAGGCCTCTTACACGGTCTACACTAACGTTGTTGTCCCTCCTGCCACCCTCGAGACTACCATCAAGCCTGTGGTCACCGAGCAGCCCTCGGGCGTCGCTGCTCCTACTGGCGGCTGCAGCGGCCCAGGCTGCCCTCAGCCTACCGCAGTCCACACCCCGACACCTAAGAAGCCCGACTATGCCCCCATCACACCCGCGACGGCCGGAGCCTCTTCCCTCGTCGCCGGCCTCACCGCGGTGGTGGGTGCCGTCCTTTTCCAGGTGGTTGTGCTGTAACGTGGAACGGCCATTTTGTTTTCCTATCTATGCACCCTTATGTTTGTTCTCGTATATAGACTTGGCAGAAAAGTCTTGATGGGCTTAATGGCCTCATTGTTTACGCCTCTGTCAAGTTATTGTACACACGCTCTTTTACGTTTATCAACCTGCTAAAGGTTACTTACCATTACGTGTCTTATTAGTTATTTTACAAGATATGTATAAATGTATATGGTTTTATGGACAAAGGTCAATGGCTGTTGATGTTGATGTGATGAATCGTTTGCGTGCTCTGAATAGTTATGCTGTAGGCGTCTGGAATAACTAACACGCATACTTGCAGGGACCAAATGTCTCCCAGCTCGGCCGGCAACTGGCATCGAGCCTCAGCAGCTGAGAGTACCCTTAGAAATCCAATGAATGCCTTCCATGGTAACCGAGCACTTCCAGTATGGAGGTTGTTGAGGTGACCACCGGCAGTTCAATAATCCGAGACGAGACGCCTTGTTTGATGAGCGTTTTACTTGAGCGCAGATCCCTCAAGGCAGAGAAGATACGTCAGCGGCTCACGCTACAGGGACTTTAGTGGCGTATTCGCGGTTCGGAGGATGGATGATCTTTGCGTTTAAAGGCGCAGATCATTGAGAAACTGAGCAGGTCGAAGAACGGGACACCCGATGATGCCGCTGATTGCGGGCGATGGCGATGGGTGACTAAGCTGAACAAGGTCTTCCGGCCCGTCTCCCCTTGGATTCCGGCGGGGCTGGCTGGCAGGCTGGACTGGACTGATGGCTGGGCTGGTAATTAACTAAATTTCTTGGTTGTCCAGGCAGCTCAGCCAGGATGGCAGGATGGGTTGGGAATGGCTGGAAACGTCATTGAGGGGATACGATATAGATGTATCCGCATACGACAGAGCAGTAGAAGTACCGTAGGTACTGTCTGTACTGCAGTCAGAGTGATGATGCGTACGTAGACTGACACGTACTGCATAAAAAAAGAGAGTTACAAGAGGCAACGATTTCGGGGAATTCAAGCGTTGTGGTTGGATGCTGGCGGTTGTCATGATGGATGGATGGTGGCAGGCCGCAGTGGCTGAGTCCAGTTGGTACCGTACCTGTGGTGGTGTACTAACGTAGTAGCAGCCCAGCCCAGGCCAGATGAATCCCGCTTCCCCACCTTTGAATAGAAGTTGTTCCCCTCCAACAACAGGTTCAAGTTGAAACAAGAAGACGCCCATCTCCCGCTCGTCTTCATCTCCGACATCTGTCAAGGAGCTCCCAGTCGTTGCATCTCGCATCTTGCTTTTTCCTCTCGGTGCAAGCAAAAGCACCGCGTCCGCATTGACATTGACAACACACCACCCAGATCTTGGCCCCCTTTCCCCGCCTCCAACTTCTCTGGCGATTGGTAGTCGGCCCAACATGTCAGAGGCTGGCGACAGGTAAGCTCTCCATCACATCCCCGTCCCAGCTTGCGATTGCACAGGACAAAAGCTCTGCCATCGCCTGCTTTGTCATTGCTGCTGCTTCTGCTTGGCTCTGTGATGCAGATGCACCGCAGAATGGGCCACATCGCATCTTTAGCCCGCCCCCCAGCATAAAGTCAGTCCACCTACTGACCGCTGTTTATCTCTCCCCCTCCAGCACCCACAAGCGGTCCAAATCCGCCGCTGCGCTCTCCCTCCTGCGGCGCAAAGATACCCGAGAAGAAGAATCCGGTTCCGAAGACGGGAGGGCCCCGAGAACTCCTTCCTCCTCCAACCCTGTCCTCTCCATGGCGCATCAAACCAGCGTCCGCGGCCATGGGCCAAAGCCCTCCATGTCGGGGAGCGGCCTCTCGCCCGTCAACTCTTCTCACCAGTATCAGCAGCAACACCAGCAGCAGCCGCACAGGTTTGCGCCTACGCCTCCTCATCCCGACAAGAGCACCGCAAGCCTCGAGCAGTCTGTCCGCAAGTTTAGGGTCGTCGAAGCTCTCCGCAGCGGTGACACGGCATCCATATCTCGCGTCATCAGAGAGACGGCCGAGAATGGACCTCGATCGAGTATCTCATCCGTAGGCACCTCAGGAGGCGCCCTTGACGACACAACCATCCTCCACCTGGCCATCCAGTGTGCCGAATTTCCAGTCATCGAGTATGTCCTGTCCGACGGGCAGGGCTCCATTGATGTGAACGCCCGCGACAAGGAGGGCAACACCCCGCTCCACTTGGCCGCAGTCCAGGGCCGAACCACCGTGGTCAAGCTCCTCTTGGAGCAAAAGGACATCAACGACGCCATTGCGAACGCGCAGGGCAAGCTGCCACTCGATGTGGCCCGAAACCCCGAAATTTTCCAACTCCTCCAGCTTTCACGGTCGCTTTTCGCCGAGGCCAAGGTCAAGCAGGTCCAGGAGCTGATCGAGCGGGGCAACTATGGTGCGCTCGCTGGAGTCCTCGAGGAGCACCGTGTCAAGACCGTCCTCGACATCAACAGCCCCGAATTCGCCTCTGAGCCTTTCACCGTTCAGACCGGCGGCACTCTGCTCCACGAGGCTGCCCGAAAAAGAAATACCAATCTCATCCAGGTTCTCCTCCTCCATGGCGCCGACCCGTTCCGCCGCGATCGAAAGGGCAAGCTGCCCCAGTCCGTGACCAACGACGATGCTACAAAGGCTATATTAAAGCGGTCGCCCGCAGCCGTTGCCGCCCAGCGCGGAATCCAGGAGAAGGCCGTGCTTGGACAGGCTGCGTCTCAAGGCGCAGCTGGCTCGAGTTCTGGCGACCCCCTGGCCGGCCGAGAAGCTCGCGAGATGAAGGGTTATCTCAAGAAGTGGACAAACTACCGAAAGGGCTACCAGCTTCGATGGTTCGTGCTCGAGGATGGTGTCCTCAGCTACTACAAGCACCAAGATGATGCGGGCTCCGCATGCCGCGGTGCCATCAACATGCGAATTGCCAAGCTTCACATGAGCCCGGATGAGAAGACCAAGTTTGAGATTCACGGCAAATCCTCCGTCAAGTATACCCTTAAGGCGAACCACGAAGTTGAGGCCAAGCGCTGGTTCTGGGCTCTGAACAACTCGATCCAGTGGTCCAAGGACCAGGCCAAGGAGGAGGAGAGGCGAGCTGCCAGAGGTGCCGAGCTGCTTAGACAAGCCAAAGCCGACCCCAGCACCCTCTCTCTCCAGGAGTCACATAGCGAGAACACCAGCGTGACCGACCTGCGCAGAAATAGCTCTCAAATCGCCAGTCGATCTTTCTCCAAGGTCTCTTCTGTCGACCAGAGACCAAACTACCCCGGTCCCGGCACCGTTGGTAGCCTCGAGGACGACGACTTTGTTGACGTCCAGACCGACGTGGATACGAACCGAGGACCCAGGAACGGAGGTGCCACCACGCATAATGATGTTGATGACGAAGATGATTACGGTGACGACATGAGCATGCACGAGGAGCCTACTGCTACAAAGGACGCTCTTAACATTACGGCGCAGTCGGCCAAGCTCCAACTTGAGACCATGTCTCACGTCCACCAGGCTCTGCTTTTCGAACTTTCTCAGAACCCCAACACCACTCTTTCGGATCCCAATGTTTCCCAGGCGCTCGGCACATACGATGCAGCAATCAGAAGCTTGTCAACTCTTGTGGCAGACCTTCTACGGATATCCAAGGATCGCGATGCCTACTGGCAGTACCGTTTGGATCGCGAGGCCAACATGCGCCGTATGTGGGAGGAGAGCATGGCACAAGTAGCGCGTGAGCAGGAGGTCCTTGAGGCCCGTGTTGGTGAGGCAGAGAAGAGGCGGAAGGCAACAAAGCGAGCACTGCGCGAGGTTATTGAAAGCGGCATCCCAATTGCTGAGCCCCCCGTCGAAGAGACGCTAGTCGAGGAGCAGCTCGATGACGACAGGGAGAAGGAGGACGAGGAGGGAGAATTTGAGGACGCAGCAACAAAACTGCCACCGGCAGTACCCAAATCACCTACTCTCAAGACGCTTCGAAGGAAACCTACAGTTATTGTCGACCTGTCCGAGAGCGAATCTGAAGAGGAAGATGAATTCTTCGACGCCGTTGATGCCGGCCATGTGGAAGTATCTGAACTCCCCGTGGAGGAGACCAAGGCAGAGACTCAAGATATTGTCGTATCTGGAGGTTTAGACATTAGTCCGTCCTTCAAGGGTTATGAGAACGGTATCAGAAAGAGACTTAAGATGGATGCTGATGACCGGCCCAAGATTTCTCTCTGGGTAAGTGCTTTGAATACGGTCAAGTCAACAGTGCTAATGACGAGTAGGGTATCCTGAAGTCGATGATTGGAAAGGACATGACCAAGATGACTCTACCTGTATCGTTCAACGAGCCGACGTCGCTCTTGTACCGTGCCGGTGAGGATATGGAATACGCCGACTTGCTGGATCTTGCTGCAGACCGAACCGACTCTATTGAACGACTCATCTACGTTGCGGCTTTCGCGGCTAGTGAATACGCTTCGACTATTGGCCGTGTTGCCAAGCCATTCAATCCCCTGCTTGGAGAGACGTTTGAGTATGTGCGTCCTGACAAGAACTACCGCTTCTTTATCGAGCAAGTCAGCCATCATCCTCCAGTTGGTGCTGCACATGCCGAGTCTCCTAAGTGGACATACTGGGGTGAGTCGGCAGTCAAGTCCAAGTTCTACGGCAAGTCTTTCGATATCAACCCCCTGGGCACCTGGTTCCTGAAGCTGCGACCTACTGCGGGAGGAAAGGAGGAGCTCTACACGTGGAAGAAGGTTACGTCGTCAGTCATTGGCATCATCACTGGAAACCCCACGGTGGACAACTACGGACCAATGGAAATCAGGAACTGGACCACGGGAGAGGTAGCTCACATCGAGTTTAAGCCACGTGGATGGAAGGCATCCAGCGCATACCAGGTTTCTGGAAAGGTGCTCGACGCCTCTGGCAATGTCCGATTCAGCATGGGCGGTCGCTGGAACTCGAAGCTGTACGCGCGCCTGACACCTGGCTACGAGGCGGCGGTCGATGAACCCAAGGAGAGCGGTGAGATGCACCAGGGTGGTCTCACCGATCCCAACTGCGCGTACCTTATCTGGAAGGCCCACGAGCGACCTACTGGTATTCCTTTCAACCTGACACCCTTCGTCTTGACATTCAACCATATCGATGACCAGCTCCGACCATGGCTTCCCCCGACGGATTCGCGTCTTCGACCTGATCAACGTGCTATGGAAGATGGAGAGTATGACTTTGCCGCTGATGAGAAGAACCGACTAGAGACGGCTCAGCGAGGACGACGACGTATCCGTGAGGAGCGAGGAGAGGAATTCCAGCCAGCATGGTTCTACAAGACGCGATGTGAGATCACGGGCGAGGAGTACTGGCAGTTCAACGGCAAGTACTGGGAGCAGCGTGACAAGGCCGGCCCGAACGGCGACCCCCAGGTTGCTTGGGAGGGACTGGAGCCCATCTACGAGGACCACGTTGATGAGGACACTATACGGTAACCTCAGACTGGAGTTGATGCTGGAAATAAAATAAATATAGCAAAAAAGAAGCGGTTTCGAGAGGTGTTTTTTTCTAGTTGGAGTGCGAGGAATGTTGTATAGATAGAGTTTTTAGGATAGTAGCTGCCTGCAATCACACCTTGCCGTTCGTAATATGCATATATGTTTGAAGCTTACAAATGCCGAGATTGTGAGTGATGGCCGGAGTCACGGGCTGCCAAGATGTGATTAGATATTCGGCCGATTCGGCCCCACCCCCGGCTGAAGATCCGAACCTCGGCAAAAAGTCTTGGCTAGGGGTAAAGTTACGTATGAGGCTCGTTGTACAAGGACGACACATGAAAACCGCCATTGTTATTGTTCTCGTTCCTGAACATATTCATATCACGTAGTACTCCTTTTTTGCTGAGTATTTGTCTCTGCTTGTACACCCACTTTGTTATAAACAAAACTCCCCCAATTATCGCAGCAGAGCCAAGATGTCGCCGCCCATGGAAGATAGACCCACGCTCCTTCGGCCGCCGGAGCCCGATTCGAACCAGTCGCTGATTGAGAACGTGCTGGACGTGACGGAGCTCAAGGTCTTGGGCCAAGTAAGTCTATCAACTCGTGGTATACGCCAATTCCAACGCTGACCGTTTAAGGACGTCTTTACAAACACGCGTCCCCAGTGGCATCCTCCAGGCGCCCGTGGCATCTACGGCGGCGCCGTCATCGCGCAGTGCCTCGCCGCAGCGCAAAAGACGGTGCCAGAGACGTTCCTCGTCCACTCATGCCACTGCTACTTTCTCCTCGCGGGATCGTCCGAGACGCCTATCCTGTACCACGTCGAGCGCGTCCGTGATGGTCGCTCGTACGCGACGCGCACAGTCCAGGCTCGGCAGAAGGGAGCTTGCATCTTCACCACCACCATCAGCTTTGTCCGTGAGGCCACCTCTGATAAAAAGAGACAGGAGGTGCGGCATGCGGCGAGTTTGCCCGAGGGTGTGTCTGCGCCGCCGGATGATTGGGATGGTGAGCCTGAGTGGGCTCGTACGGGGCCGTTCCAGAGTCATAGGATTGAGGTTCTCCGGGCCGGCGATCCAAAGGCTAAACCGCAGGACCGCAAATCTCGACAGTGGATGCGGTCGCGGCAAAAGATCTCTCCGTCAGGTGGACACCAAGCGCATCTAAACGCTCTGGCGTACATGTCGGACAGTTATTTCATCGGCACTGTGTCCCGCATCCACGGACTCTGGCGGTTCCCTTTTCTCCAGATGAGGTCCCCATCTCTGGACGAGGCGACGCAGGAGCAGGTGCGTAGCCTGTGCGAGTTTGAGGGCATGGGTAGCAGCGTCGAAGAATGGCGAGGACGGCCCATGCTGGGAGCCTCGATCACAGCATTTACTTTCACGACCGAAGGCCGTCAAAGCCGACGTGGATGTTTGTGACCGAGATCATGGGCCGGTGATGGGTAGAGGCGTCGTTGCGCAGAGAATATTCAGCAAGGAAGGGGAGTTGTTGGCTACATGCTACCAAGAGGTAAGTCTTTGTTCCAAGACCTTGATGTAACCTGTGCTAACAAATTCAGGGCGTTGTTCGACTCAAGCAAGACGGGGGAGAAAAGAGTGCAAAGCTATAGAACCTTTGGCTGAGTAAACATTCATTATCAAGAGCGTTTGTAATATTGTTGAAGAGCGAGATAGAAAGGTTTTCACGGTTGGCCTGGATACGATTCAAAGTTTACAACTGATAATTCACACATATTTTTTCTTTTTTAAAGTGAAGTAAACGTCTGTTCATTTGTTGTCTTTGTGGTTCCAAGAACAATAAAGAGTACTTACATCTAAACCAGCGGAACAAGCATCAACTGACGTATTATGCAGACGATGCATGTCCCTTTTATATGTTCTACCAAGATCCAGCTACCCAATTCTTGGTCATCAGGAAATAAGCTGCATGCATGGCATCATGCTTCTATGTTCGCAACGAGATTCACAGGAGAGAGACCTCAAGATTTTACATAAATAGCACATTGGGTTGTGAAACTCCCAGAACGACGGCATCTCAGCAACCCTCAGCGCAAACCCCGTCAAGGCAGCTTTCCACCAGTTTTCGTCAAACCAACACCGCCGCTCTTCTCAGCAACACTTGTCAAAGACAATCACCATGTGTCACAAGACGATGGCATTCTTCACGGTGTGTGCGCACTCCCAGAAGGTCCCAACAATCAAGTGCGACATGGCTCAATGGTGGAAGCCCATGCTATACAAGGATCCATGCATCGTCACGAGATTTGCAGAGCTGACCCGCGGTTGGTGTCCTGAGTGCGAGGCCGTCTTCCAAGCCAACGCTGTCAACAGCGGTGTGGCCAAAGACTTTGACCCCCGATCTGCCGAGTTCATCTCACGGTACTGGGCCTACAAGAGCCAAGCGGGTTGGGTAGGCCCCGTGAAAGCCACTCACTTCCCTAAGGATCTGGTTGAGAAGAAAGATGAGATCGTCTGCAACACGCTCGGCGATACTCGATATGAAATCTATGCCCTGCGGCGTGAAATTGAGGTCTACGGTGCTGACAGGATCTGCATTGAGAAGCTCAGTTGCGTAGCCCCGGGCCAAGTCGATTTCCCGGCTATCATTGACAAGGCTCGTCGCCTCACCCTCGAATGGGGTATCTTTGGCAGAATGGATGAACCTTCGTTCCCTAAACTCAATTTGTTTCCCCCCTCTAAGCCAAAGGCTCCAGACATGGCTAAACAAGACTAGAGAGGCAAGGCTTCTGAACAGGTTGCCCAATGCGAAGTCTGTCATGGGAATAACCCTAAGTAGATCCCTGAGAAGGGGCAAGTCAGTAATGACAGAGACTGGTTAGGAAAACGTGTGACGGAGCGAGCCTACCACAGGACTGTAGGTGAGGTGGATATCACCAGGTTGAGACGAAGATAGATCTCGGAATTGCGGATAGGCGTGTCGTTAATTACTGATACGATTATGAATTATCTTGTTAATATTGATATTGTAAAAGAACTAACGTGACGGTACCTCCTTGGTTGTAATTGTATTTCTGTGGTATCCAATGGTAGGTAGTGTTGATGTGAATAAGGTCTAGTCACGCTTGGCAGGACAAAGAGCCAAGCAGTCGGAACAACAAACTTCTGGCGCATTTCAACAAGCTTGGCCTTTGAACATGGCATTCTCCTTGGCAATCATGTCTCAGACAAGCCTCGGTTCTGAAATGGGGCCATGGCTGTTATTCAAATGGTAAGCCACAGAACCAGGGCGTCCATGAAGTTGGGTGAGGAGGCGGACAGGGTCTTTCCGTCGGTTAATGGCGAGATCTGAGTTCAAAGGATAGAACCCATAGACATGACTCAACTGTACTGCCGTTAACGTGTTCGTCATTGTTCAGAGGGGACGGGAGTCTAGGCGGGGCTGCTCATGGATAATCCATGACGTTGACATCAAGTTTGAGCTACCGTGTGACCGATGCGAGGGAGCACTGCGAGGGGTTAGAGACAAATCCTACAGTAGCTTGTGTAGGTACCTGGTCGCTAGAGTCGTCTTCTGGGCCACTGTCGGTCGTTCGCTTAGAATCACAACGAAGGCACTGTCGCTACGATATACGGAATCCAAGAAAAGTGATGTTTTTCGTTTAGCGACGCTTTCGTGTGGCGTAAAGACAAAAAGAAGCCTGCGAAACTCATGCAACCTCGATTACGGCTTTGCCAGGGGAATGCCAAGTCCACTGCATGACAGCCGAGTTGCGCCAAGGTCTGAGGGGCAGAGAGGCTGAGGTGTAGAGCTAAATGGCGAGGGTGTCGATACTGAGGCGCAGTAGAAAGGATGGGCAAGAGGTATATCATGTGAGTCTAGATGAACACGTCATTATCGTGATTAGCCCAGTTCGATCCATCTTTCGTCCTGTTTCTGCCTCTGCGTTGAAGACTCGTTGGCTATGACAATGTCTCGGTTCTGCCTTGGTAGGTTGGTGATTGGAGGAAATCCTTATGCAGTTGGAAGGAACGCCAGGTTGAGACCAGGGTAGAACGAGTCTTGGCAGATCCTTTGAAAATGCGCATAATGGGAGTTTGCTGTAACCAGAGATTGGGTAATTCAAGAGATTTTCTTGTTGAAGGAATCTCCATCAAGAGACGGAGGCTTCACAAGTATCTCAGGTACCTCTACCTCTAGGCTGAATCATGTTCAGTGGTACCTTCCTCTGTAAAGTGGCGCTGGCGCTACCGTCGGCAAGGGAAGGCGCACCCAGGAACCTGCCTTAGCGGGTGGGCATGTGGGCCTGGGAAGGTCCGGGGGGCGTCGAGGCGTCGTCAGTGCCTGCAATTTTTAGCTCTACCAGTCTTTGAAACATGGGAAGGTGGTGACTCTAGCTGAGTTAGATATGGAAGTCGATCCCGCATAAATCAGCAACGCAACCTCCATTCTTTCCTTTCTCCATCTCGTACTGCTGAGAGCAAGTGTCATTTGGTGGATTTTCAGGTGTTGCTCTTAATTCTTTCTTCACAAAGTTCATCCCTATTTTTTTTTTTTCTACACTTCTTGTTTTACTCGTTTCCCTCTTCCCCGTCGTTCCTTTAATCATCAGGAGGTTTGTCGTCAGATAAAGTTCGGGCAAGCACGGAAGGCATAGACGCTCCGACGACTCCATCGCGAACCAACGATCGATCGACACGATGCGCACGCTCCCCCTCCTCTTGTCCCTCGTCGCGGGAGCTTCAGCTGGCACCGTTTCAGCTCGCGTCAACAAGAAGAAGCTGGACATTCCATCATCGCTCCACAAACGCGACGGCACACTGAACCTCGATGGCTTCAACAACATCTCGGGTGGTGGCTACTACGCCAAGTTTGACGTCGGCACGCCTCCTCAAGAACTCAGTTTCCTCCTCGACACGGGCAGCAGCGACACATGGGTGAATTCGGACGACACCGACTTGTGTAACGACCCTGAGTTGCAGGCCCAGATTGGCTCATGCTACGCCACATGCATGTTCACCAGACGATGCGCATACGCCGACACCCAGCTGACATCATGACAGTCAACCCCGATGACAGTAGCACATACAAAGTTCTCGATCGCAATGGCTTCGACATTAAGTATCTTGATAGCCGTCGCATCGAGGGCGACTACTTCGAGGACACAGTGACCATCGACGGCAAGAAGATCAAGAAGCAACAGCTTGGTCTTGCCGTCACCTCTGTCCGCCCAACTGGCATTATGGGCCTTGGCTTCTCCGCTAACGTCGCCGCCGAGAAGCCGTATCCCGCCATTGTCGATACCATGGTCTCTCAGGGTTTGATCGAAAGGGCGGCTTTCAGTCTCTGGCTCGTATGCCACCCAGTGCCTCCGCCACTCCGACACAGTCCAACTAACGTGGGTTACAGAACGACCTCTCCGCCGATGATGGCAACATTCTCTTTGGCGGTATCGACAAGTCCAAGTTTGTCGGCAAGCTCGCTACCTTGCCTCTCGTGGCTTCAGCTAGTTCCCTAGACGGCAACGTCACCTCGTTCGCCGTCAACATCAGGAATATGGAGGTCACGATACCGAGCGGCCAAACCAAACTCAGCCTTGAGAGCTTGGGCTCCGGCGCTGTTGCCATCCTCGACTCTGGCTCCACCATCTCCCTTATTCCCGACAGCCAAGTCGAGGATATCTACGACCGCTTCGACATTCTCTCCCTCGGCTCCAGTGCGGTCCCCTTGGTTGACTGCGCCTACGCCGATGACAAGGGTGATGGCATCAGTTTTGAGTTCGAGTTCAAGGACAAGACCATCTCAGTCCCCATGGACGAGATGGTGATTAATGCCTTTGCGGACCAGCAGAGCGCATTCGAAGACCCGCGATTAGACCAGTACTTTGGTGACTGGGATGGTGTCTGCATGTTCGGCCTCAGCGCCGCCAGCAACTACGGTGTCAGCCCCAAGGGCTTCTTCCTCCTTGGCGACACCTTCCTGCGTTCCGCCTACGTTGTCTACGATCTTGCCAACGAGCAGCTGGGCATTGCTGAGGCCAACCCCGGCTCCAGCAAGAGCGACATTGTGGAGCTCAATGCTGACGACAAGGATTTCCCTGATATCCAAGGTGTCGCCAGTAAGTCCACCTTCAGCCCTACTGACGCTTCCTCTACCACTGGCTCCCGCCAGACTGTCACCGTCACCGCCGGATCTGACGCGTCCTCAGGCAAATCCGGCGACGACGATGACAGTGCAGCTGGCCACCTGGTCCCTGCTCTTATGGCTATGCTCATGATGGGTTTGGGTGCTTTGGTGACAGTTCTGTAAAAGGTTGTGGGCGGGAGTTCAGTGTTTGAGGATAAAAAGCCGGCTGGCGTAGGACATGCATTGCAGCATAGCATGGACTGATGTATTTCGCTATCACATCCATTTCAGGGGCAGAAACCCCCCGTGAAAGTTTACGTCTCACGACATGTATATACGATACCCCTTGTTGGAAAGAAACATGGTCATATTTGCAAACATCAACAACCATTTGTACATGATCCTACCCCCTGCCTATCTCAACCCTGATACTCGCACAACTAGACACGCCAGATACTTGATTGTTCGGTTTAAAAACAAGGCATATACAGCCTGCTGGATTCACTCTACTGTCCATTGCTTGGATCAAGGGTCAGGCCAGTACACACATCATATAGATAGATCGCTTTGTTGTTTAACTCCTAATCCATTTTAATTCGCAAACCCCGAAACCGTGACCCATATGCACACGAAACTGAACGATGTTGTGCATACCCCAACGCCCAATCTATTCTATCATCCCTTCCTTGCTTTGATGAGACGATTGTCCTATCCCATCTTGTTGTACCGCTCTCTGGCCTTGTCCTGCACCGTGTTCACGTAGTCGGCATAGCTATCTTGGTCTTGCGTTCAGCCAGCTGGGCTGCATCACCGAGATTACGCCCTCTGCACCGAGACCGACACCCTCCTGGTAGGCGTTGGTCACGATCACATCGGTTCGCCCGTCTCCATTCGCACCCAGACCTGCCCCAGTTGCCCAGCCCATCTTGGCAAGCATGCCAGCGCCCTTTGACTTGGCTGGCTTGGCTGCGGAGCAGGCTCCTCTGGCTTCGACACCGGCTTTGGCTTGCCAAGTGGTGCTGGAGTAGGCTTGGTGGGCTGGTTGTATGCATCTCGTCTCTCCTTGGCGCGGTCGCGGTACTGAGAGGCTGCTGTAGCATCCATCTTCTCCTTTGCCTCCTTCTGCAGTCGCTTATCTCGAGCGGCCAGCCTGGGTAGGGCAGCTTTGACCTGCTCCTCATTCGCCATGGCGTTTGCGTGGTTGCGCGACTTCTCGTGGATGTTAACCTCGTCTACTGATTTATACTTGCGCATGCAAATCAGACACATCAGACGATCACGGTCAACGTATGAGATTGGTGGCTTCTCTGCGACATCGGCAGGTGGCTTTGGTGTGGTGTCGGACGAAGCCGGTGTCTCAGACACAACGGGGTTGCTAGAAGCCGCAGGCTCAGGGGCGCCAATCTTGGAGGCTCCAGATATTGAGATCTTGATCGCAGGTTGGGCTTTCGGTCCATCAGCTCCACTCCCTGACAGCGATATCCGCAGAGGAGTTCGGTTGACGTCGCTCAGCTCAGGCTTATCAGATCCTTGATCATGGGCATCACGGAGCTCATCTCTCTTTCGCTGCCACATGGCCATCTGTCCAGCCATTGGCACCATCTTCTTGGTAGAAGACGCAGGCAGACTACCATCCGCCTTGCGCTTCTTTGGCTTCTTGTCATTCCCTTCATCGGCGGATCGTTTCGAGGTGCTCTCTCCCCCTGGAGGCTGTGTAGTGACCACCTGTTGGCTGGGGTAGACGTGAAAGTCTCGGTAGCAAACGCGAATAGTCGGGTTGAACAGGGGGTTAAAGGACAAGTGGTCAATCTCAGGTGTCACCTCCCGTTGCTCAGGCACAAAGACGCCCATGTGCGTGCTAGACACAGTAACCGGGCAGGCCGCAACTGTGAAGGACCGTGACTTGCGGAATTTGGTCATGGCGGCTGTGGCATCGTCCACTGTCCAGAATTCTGCAAAGCCGTACTTGAACGACTCGTTGGTGTTGACGTCGCGCATGAGGAATACACGATGCAGGGACCCGGGTCTGGCACCGTAACCTGTCGTGTCACCAGTCGGCGCTGTCGATTTCAGCTTGGGCGCACCGTTTGAGCTGTCTTTGGGGTTCTCTGGTTTCACAAGCTCCAGGCGCTTCATGTCGTCCGCCAGCATGTTCTCGCTCACGAATGACGCCAGGGGGTAGACAACAAGAATCTGTGATGGCACGTCGGCAGCATCTGCCACGCCGGTAAGGCTCAGTTGCCACGCTGGGGCTGTCGCAACATGTTTAGCACTGATGTAAGGAAGCGAGCAAACCCAACTTACCTGCTTGGGGACCACCGCATATCTTACACTTGGTCCGAGTAGCGTAGTTGGAAAAGTCACACTGCCTTTGGTCAGCCCAAGGAGCGCATATTCATACAAGACACCTACTGTTGGACAAATCCAATTGTCGCCAGGGGCTCCTCGAACATCAGACTCATCGCGAGTGTCTCGGCTTCGAGCGTAGTGAATATACGCATCAAACTTCCCTTCTGGTACGTCATCAGTGGGATGCGACAATTCAACGAGAAGCTTTGGATAATGCTCTCTCATAAAGGTAACCGCATGATCGACTTCTTGGAACTGAACAAACGCCCTGCGATGCCCTATCCGAACTTGTCAGTGACGGCGAACTCGAGTCTGGTTGTAGAGATCTCACCTTTTGAGGCTGACACGCGCACATCGATCGAGGGGAACTCGGCGGCAATCGAGTTGCTGAGAATACTTTCTCGCAGCTGCAGGCTCTCCAATTAGTCTTGCGAACTGATACAGTGGCCGGTGATCAGATATGGAGCTCGGCGCCGTTGTTCGTGGGTCAGGACAAGCAGCGCGAAACAGATAACTCCTGAACAATCGGGTTTCCAACAGAAGGTATTCCAGGGCTTGGATTCACTTGCTCAGATCGGCAGGGTACCAACCTCGTTCGACGATATGCTGAATGGTAGACCTTCGAGTATGACGGTGTCGCTCGGCTTGCCGGCCTCGCGCGTTGGGCTGTGGGAGCGGCTGCGGTTGTCGTAGCTTCCTGACGGGGACCTCGAGTTGGGGCCATCCTCGTCTCGGTACCGGCCTTTTCCACCTCGGTGCCTCTCGTTCTCGTATCGGTCACGACCATAGTCTTCGTTGCCGGTGTAGCCGCCTTCATCATACATGCCGCCATAGTCGTGCTCGTCTCGGGCATTGTACCGGGGGCCTCGTCTCGAGTATCCATCATCGGGGCGTCCTTGTCTGCGATCGTACTCCTTGTCGTAGCGCATGTCGTCGTCCGTGTGCCGAGAGTCTTTCCCCCGTGGTTCGTCGCGGAAAGCTTGCCTGGGCGGAGACCTGGAATGATCTCGCCGTCCCGTGGGGAAGTCAGCCGAAAAGCTCAAATCATCCATGGAGGTCCTTCTCGTGTATTCCATCACTGCCAGAGGCCCGGGTTGTGTGTTTACCCTGCCGCGATCGGTAGCCGGCGTCTCGCTCGTGGAAGTTGTCGTTTGGATTCATTCTTCCCAGTCGAGCGTTTGCGTCTGGTGATGGTGATGGTAGTGACGGCGCATACAATCGTAAGCGCGTACGGTGAATTATTCGTATTCGCGCAAACCAAACGGAAGTGAATGAACAGATAACAAGGTGAAGAAAAAAGCAAAATGGAAAGTTTGCACGGCGAAATGTTTGTACAAGGTCAAGTTGTTGGCATGGCTTGGACGGGAAGAAGTAGGCTGATGACATACTTCCTAAAACGGTCTAGCGCTCGTGTTGCGCTGCACGAGGCCTCACTAATGTGCATCAAGTCACTCTCAGCATAAATGGATGTGAATTAAGGCTGCATCTCGGTTCTATTGTTATCTCTTGAATGCACTAGAATATCATGATGCTTGGCTTTTATTCTACTTCATGATACCAGTTCTCCGCAAGGTACCGCTGAGATGTTGTACTCAAGTGTCACCTGGTAAATCAGAAACTCTCACCACTCAGGAACAAGACAACCTGAACCCGGGTTTTGGGCTTCGTGTCTCGGCAGTCTCTAGGTCTTGTATGGAATGCTTCTAATCGCTGCATGTGGATCCTTGGAATGGATGCTTCGTTCCAGGTCTTTCCCACAGTTCATGAACCTAAGCTTACTCCATGGAGCTCTCATCCCCACCATATATACTGCGTTCTAGATACAATACTACTATGAAAGAAATGAAGAAGACTATTCAGGGCATTTATCACTTGAATAAAATCAATCTCCTTTAAAAAATTGTCGTCCAACGTTGATTCTCCTTGGTTCGTCGTCCCCTCTTGGGTACTAGTCGTCAGAAACCCAATCAACCCAATGACATATCCTCCCACTCTTGACGACAACAACTCCGAGGCGAGCTTAACCTCTTCACTATCGCATAGACCGTAGTCAAAATGACAGCCTCAGAAAATACTCAAGATGCCTGGGAACTATCAGACGAAGGCTGTCATGTCGCTCTAACCCATGACCATCTCAACGCCCAGGCCATCATGGACCGTGTGCGCAGCCCCTCTGCGGGTGCAATTGTGCTCTTTGCAGGTAAGCAGCAGCATCCCCTCCTTGATCAGTCGTTCACCGACCGCAGGCACAACTCGAGACAACTTTGGCGGAAAGCCCGTCAAGGAGCTCCAGTACACGGCATATCGCCCGCGCGCCTTGCGCTCCATGCTCACCATCGCGAGGGACATCCGGGACCGGCACGGCCTCCGCGGGGTCGCCATGATTCACCGGCTCGGGACCGTGCCCATCGGCGAGGAGAGCATCCTGATCGCCGTTTCGGCGCCGCACCGGCAAGCGGCATGGCGAGCGGGCGAAGAAGCGCTGGAGGAGTGCAAGGCAAAGGTCGAGGTGTGGAAGCGCGAGGAATTTGAGGGTGAAGAGGGCGTTTGGAGGGCAAATCGCGATGGAGTCATGGGACAGCGGGAGGAGAAGAAATGATCGTTTTCAAAGAGCGATTGGAAAAGGAAGGACTTTTGAATATAAAATTCATTCGCTATCATCATATGAACCTTGAACCTAGACGTATTCCCCTGTCGACATGAGGTAGGTATCTCCAACCTCCCATGCCCCCCTCCCCCCGCCTACCATGCCTTTGCTCCGAACATCCATGCCTCTTCGGCGAAATCCAACCGCTAACCCCTCATCATTGTATCATGACCACACCCATACTCCCATCCTTGAAAAATCACACTCCTTTTTCCCATGGCAATGTCTATGCCACCTTGGGTGCCTCGAACTTTGGCGCCTCCACCTTGGGGTTTCTTTCTGGTAGACCGGAGGTGGCTCGGTGAGGATCTCGAAGGGGCAGGGAGGGGGGCTGTGGCTTCCGCAGCAACTACCAAACATCACTAGGTATGTGTAAGCTCTAGTACAGACGGATGTTATAAAGCATTTTGCAGCTTACCGATGTGACCATGGTAGGGCCTCTGTGAATGTGACGTCCATGCCCAGTCCTTGGATCTCAATGTCTTCTGAGAAGGCAGAGGGGTAGACGATGATTCCGTACTCAGAATGGAGAATCCGCCAAAACTCAAGGGGAAGCCTAGATACTCGGTCAATTCGGTCGCAAAGGCGAGCGCATTTCAAGATTCTTACTTGTACTGTCCACGCTTTACACAGGCGTGCATGAAGACGCAGACTGTCTCGAGGACAACACGGCCTTGGTTGACGGCATCATCCAGCTGCTGCGTCTCGAGACCGTAAACCCGCTTGAGACGCTCCTTGGAGCAGCGCATGGCGATAGACCAGCCCTTGGCGATCTTGTCGATATCCCGCTCAGGCCACTCCGACATGATGGCTAGATTTTGAGATTTGTTGGAGGGGAAGGTTGGAATATGGGCAATGATGCTGGTGTAAGTGGTTGGATGGCGATGCTGTCCCGCAAGACTTGGTAGAGGGATTGCAAAAGAATTCAAGATGATGAAGGGGAATACACAAGTGCGAGTTGGGGGAAAATAATTGAGCAGCCTCTTTCACTGAGAACCTCTTTGATTCAAGTACCTTTATCCTGTCCATGCAGGTGCTCACCACATCAACGCGAGTCGCGTGGGAGGAAGCCATCAAGGTGCCTCGGTCCATCAGTCTCAGCAGCATCGACTCCCCACGTCCCTGGCTAAAAAATCCGTCAAGGTTCGCCAATCACGGTCGTCCGAAGCAGCTCATTGACCCCAGTTCAAAGTTGATTGCGGCTCTGAGTCGGCGTGGGGTCCGTCATGGCTTTCATCAAACCATGCAGGAGGGGGAGGGGGAGGGGCAACTTGGGGAACCCTTCTGGCCTGCCTCTTCGTCATCATGTCATGTCATGACCCATTAGGCCGGCCGATCACGGGATTATAAGGGCAAAAGAACTTGGTATGAAATGATGGAATTAGAGTAATAGTATAGTAGTGTGTGGACATGATATAGTCCGTCCATCCAAGGACATATATGTGTAGTAGTCGTACTAGTAGTTATGTACTAGGTCATCAAAGTCAGATCGCTCATGGTATCTCTTCGCTCCAGATCATTCCAACCCATAAAAATACAGTCCATCTTGCAATGCATCTCCAGATAACTCGCCTCTTACAGGGCAAAGTTCTCGGTGTGCAAGAAAATCTCCTCCAGTTCGTCGTCGCCCCAGATCTCGGCCTGTAGTCGCGCCACCGTGTTGGCAACGCCGACTCTCATGGATGGCGGACCGCACACAAACACCGCCGTGCGCCGGCCAAGAATGCCCCGTCCATCGGGGCCACCGGTCGCCCACTCCTTGAGCATGTAGCCCAGGTCAGGTCGGCCGTACTCCACGCTCCATCCTCCGTCGATCTGATGGGGCACGGGGAATGCGAACCGCATCAAGCTCTTCTGAAACTCGGTCGGCGTGCTGGCGAAACCAAAGTCGAAGCCCGAAGGGGGTCCGAATGTCGATGTAGGTCGCGGCCGTGCCGGTTCCAAATTGGTAGTTCGGAGATGCGCGAGCTCCGGAGCCCGGACCGGCAAGTCTTCTTCGCCTCCCGGCCTCGGGGGGTCCTGAGATAGTCTCGGTGGTGCGTAGTTAAAGTGAGGTGGGTTTTCAACGTTCATTGGCCTAAATCGGAATTCTTCCTTTATAGGCTGATCGTCTTCGTCAACTTCCGGTTTCTTGTCCACGGGATAGCCATAATTATCGAGCTTCTTGAGCGCCTCCTCTCGATTAGTCGGTGGAGGACCAGGTGGTGGAGGCGGGAATTGGTGAGGCTGGAGGTACTTCTGCTGAGGAAGAGCAGTGATGCGATCCTCATCCTCAGCACGAAGTTCTCGCTCGCGCTCCGGATCACCCTGAGCCTCAGACTGTATCAAGGCCGAGTTTCGCTTAGAAGCAATACCGGCTACAAATCCATCGAGCTTGTCGTGGAACATGTGGCTCAGAGCCCTGGGGTTGTTGGGGCCAGCATTGGGAGGGCCCTGGTTGAAGGGGCCTGGAGCATCCATACCAGGGCGTGCTCTAACAGCTGAGGTGACAAAGAACTTGCAAGTGACACTCTCAGGAGGGGCAGCCTCTCGGCAGATGCGCAGCTCCTCGCGGAACCAGTCCATCGCCTCGAGTCGCTTCAAAGCCCAGACGACAACAACCTTCTTGGTAATGGCCTTGCCATCTCGCATTCTCTTGATAAGATTCAGGAGCTGCGACACAAGCGCAGTGATACCGCTGCCTCCTGCAATGAGAATGCAGGTGTCGAAGGCAGCGAGATCACGACGCATGCCACCATAGGGGCCATCCAGGAAAGCGCGATAAGTATGGAATGGTCCCTTCTCAATGGCCGTCTCCAAAACCCGACGAGTGAATCCTCCATAGGGTCGGAAGACGAGAGTACAGTCACGGTACTCCTCACCATATTCCGAAGGGAAGTCGTCACTGCATAGTGAAGCAACAGTAAAGGGATGGTTCTCAAAGAGAGAGATGCCCGGCATTCGGAGGTAGAAGTATTGTCCAGGCTTCCATCGCTGTTGAGTTGGAATGGTGATCTTGATGGCGTTCTCGGCCATGAGTGTGATGGCAGCCTCATCTCCAACAAGGAAGGACATGCGCCAGGGCTTGGTCCAGTTGAGCTTGAACAGTCTCAGGAAGTAGGAGAATGCCCAAATGCCAATGGTAGTCCAGAGATAGGCCCATGACATGAGAAAGTTCTTGGTGTGCCAGAAAAGGAGACCAACAAAGAGCATTCCTACTGGGATGTGAAGAAGAACAAACACCTCATATGCCATTCTCCTGATGAATGGGAGAGACGCCACACAAAGCCAGATGAGAGGCACCAGGCAGGCAATGCCGGTGCCGTAGATGATACCGCTGCCACCAGGAAACAGTCGCTGGAACACTTCCATACCGCCATCGTCCCAGACGGGCTGGATATAAAAGGGGATGGCGTGGACGAGTGAGAGGAACAGCAGGAGATAGCCCGCCCATCGGTGGAATACGTTAAGTCGCTCAGGGCCGATGCCGATAAGAATGGTCAGGAGGTTTGCCTTCATACTTGTCGCGATGATCCAAGGCACCAAGGCAACACCAATCATGCCCGCGCGAATTGCCAGTGGTGGTGAGCCAAACTGAATGCTCTGCCAGTACAGGGGCTGCTGGAGGAAGCAGTAAAGGACGACAAAGATGAGCGAGACGAAGACAGTGGTGAGAACGGCCAGTGACGAAAAGGTAATTCGACGTTTTCCCAATACAAGGTCCGGGATTGGGCGGTAAAAGATCCAACGGAAGAGAGCCAGGGTATCGTTGACAATGCTGACAGAGGAGAAGTGCGCCTTTGGTCGGAATGCCTTCTCACCAGGCACCTCGCCTTCGTGGAAGAGCCGTGGGCTCTGTGCGCCCGGGATTCCACCAGACATGGCATACTCTTCCTGCATGCTATACAGGTTTCGGTAATGCTCCTCCACCTCTTGCTTGTAGATGGCTTGTCGAATCTTGTCCTGCCAGAGATGCCAGACTCGCATTATGAGAACGGTGCCTATCAAGGCAATGGCGAAGTATGACCATCCTCGGCCATATTTGCCAGACTTGTCCCAGGGGTCGACAGTTTGCGCTTGGATGAGACCGGGTGGACTTGTTGGTGTGATGGCGATTTCAATGCGCTTGACCAGGTTTGAGAAGGCCTCGCGGATGTGCAGGTTGGGAGCCATTTCGACCAGCGACGGAGCTCCAGATGAGGGAGGTAAAGAAAGAGGCGACGAAGCGCGTTGAAGGCCTTTCTCTAATTCGTCATGAACGGCGGTTGTGGTATGCAATTCAAGCTGGTGAGTCGGTATGTAAGGGCCTTGGTGATGTGAGACGATGTCGTATCAGCGCCTCCAGTTGCTGCTCTATCAATTGCTGTACGGGTTTCGAGGGTCTATAAGTGCACAATAGGGATAACCAGTCTATGCTACACCGAGTCGAAGAATACCAGATCCTTCGATTGGATGTAGAAGTGACAGAGGCACGGACGATAAACGAGAGTATACAGAAACACCTTGGTGCTGGGGGGATTTGGGAGAGCAGAGGATTAAAACAAGAGCTACGGTGGGGGCCGTGAGGGCATGCGGCCGGATATATGGCCTCAGGCGATCGGGTCTTCGTCTTCACCGTTCAGCAGACAAGACTAGACCAGGGAACTTGGACAGGGTCCGATGGGAAACGGCAGACGGTGGGTGCCTCTTGTGATATGGCGGCGGCAAAGCTTGTCACTGCGAGCATGGGCATGGGGTGGATAGAGAGAGGTGGGATTCGAGATTCGCCATATGGAAAAGAGCTTGACCGGTCAAATCACAGCAGGGAAAAGCTTCGACAAGCATTGTAAAGAGGCGCGCCATACCGCGCAGAATGTGAAAGGTCACCCAGGTTTTCCAGGGCAAGCGGCTGACGGAGCATCGATATTGGCTGACGCTCGAAATGCAGTCTCCCCGCCTGTGGACCGCTAATCCGTCACACAGCCGCGAGAGCTGGCGTGAGCGGCGAGGAACAGACGCAGCCGGCGTGATGATAGTGGATGGGGAGGGTAGCATGCAGGTAGGCTAGAGTGGACGAGGAAAGACGATGGCGGGAGGTGGAGGTCCCGGCTTGTCTGCCGGGGCCGTTGGCTGCGTGCGGTCTGCACTTTCGGGCTGGGGATCGCCGCGATGGATGGCTGGGGTCGGATTTTGTTTCCTCTTGTTTCTTCTGTTTCTCTTCATGTTGGGGGCCGTGGTTATAGGCCTCGACACTTGGACAACCATCAACAGCTTCCATCTTGCAAATGTTATCACGGAGTGACCCGGCGCTATACACAATGTCAACAAACAAGGCCTGGACTCGTGAAAACTACTAGAGCCTGGGCATTGTGATTGCGTGAATCGAACGAGCAAAGCTCTCAACAGTCGTTGGCTCGTCCCAAAGCCATGGAAGATGAGCGTCTGAGAACGTGGCGGGATTGGATGCGCAAGGTGCATCCGAGCACAGGGTTCCTGGCACTTGCTGCGGCCCATGCGTCCGTCGCCTTTCCATTCAGGACGGGTCGATTTGCGGTTGGAAGCTGTTGGGGGCCGGATGGGATGGCGGAGGAAGAGGGTGCAGGATCAGGGTGGAGCTCCGAGATGCAAAGCGGTGATGAGGCTATGGGAGCCTCTGATTGGCCCAGAGACGCCGTGACGACCCTTGCGGATGTGCCATGGCTTCTCGAGCGGGCGGCAACAGGCGACTCGCGATTCGCTGCGGCCCGTGAGGGCTTTGCCGGGGGTTTAATCGCGTGCGTCGTCGATTCGTGCACCGTTCCGTCCGCTTGTTTTTTCCTTCATCAGCGGGCGGTTGGCCTCATTCGACGGAACGGGAGTTCTCTGCCTGTCTCGGGGTTTTGATGCTCAAAAGGGGTCAGGAATGACCCGGCCACCCGTTCATCGTTCGATGCACAAAGACTCTCACCATGTCGCACGACATGTTCCTCAAGTCTGTTGGTGATAACCCGCGTGCCATGCACCTTCGCTGCGGTCCGAAGCGGGACGGCGGCCGCTGCACCATAGGACCAACAGTGGAACAAAAGACCCTATGTTCCCTGGTCTTTTCCCCGCCCCCTCTATAGCTTTGTCATTCCTCCCAGTTGAGGTTTTCTGCTGCTGAGCGTTAAATGTTCCGGTCATGATGCCGGTCAGCAACCAACAGACCGGCGCACTAAGGTTGATCATTGCTTGGATGTGAATCCTATGTGATGACATATCCGGACTATCCGTCATCTGGGGTGGTATCGACATGAGTATCTGTAGAATCGTGCGAGTCAAGGGTTTGTCGTCACGCGCTTACAAGTTTATGGTCAATTATACACCCGATGGTAATAGTTGATCGATATGGTCCAAGTTGTCACCCAGCAGCTTGGTGACACTAGACATCACACATTAGCACAACCCACTACGCTCCAGATTCGGAATCTGTGTATTATATCGCAGAGAAGCCGATTCGTGCGTCTCCAGCCGAGTCAATAATAACCAGTGTTATAGTGCCAGGGACGGCGGCAAGCACAATTCGGCGTGACGGCGTCAACATGTGAAACCTGGTCTAGTTACCCTACATTGTCGATGTGAATCTGAGATTTGGAGATTCAAGTTCAGCCTCGTACCCCGCCTCGACACGATTGGCCAAAGCTTCCCCCAAATCCACCAATCAACACCACGAGGCTGTCACTGTTTCCAACTTTTCATCATCCTCGATTGTCAAAGACATTGAGCCTTCTCCAAAACCATTCCACCACAACCACACGAAAGCCTCGCCGCCCAAGGGGACAGTTGCTTTCAAAATGTCTCATACTTCCGGGCTTTCTCGCTCAACTTTTGCGAAGCTCTCCCCCCATCCTTACCTGCTTGCCAACCTTGATCCCTCCGACAATGCAGCCCCAGCTCGAAGCAATCGTCGGGCCCCGACCGACGTCCGTATCCCATCAGTGAACGCGTCAAGCTTGTCGCATGCACATGGCAGCTCCCTCGTGCGGATGGGCGACACCACTGTCATCTGCGGCGTCCGAGGCGAGACAATCCTGACCTCCAACATTCCGAGCTATCGTGCCTCCAACACCGAGACCGAGCTGAAGGAGTATGATCTCCTGGTCCCAAACATCGAGCTTGCCACAGGCTGCGCTCCCCAGTTCCTTCCAGGTGGCCCTCCGAGCACACTAGCACAGACTCTCAGCACGCGCGTCTACTCCCTCCTTCACAGTTCCAAAGTCATCAAGCCCGAGGACCTGCGGATATGGCACACCCTGCCAGGCGAAAACCTCGAAGCAGACGACGAGGATCGCATGGAGGAAGACGAACCGGAGACGAAAGACGGAGAAAAGGCTGTTGTGGCATACTGGGTACTCTACATCGATATTTTCTTCATCTCGTTTGACGGAAACCCATTCGATGCTGCCTGGGCTGGCACGCTGGCAGCGCTACGAGACACAAAGCTCCCGAGAGCACGATACGATGCGGACCGAGAAATGATTGTCTGCACTCGAAAAGACCCGATTCCCCTCACCATCACTAGCATCCCAGTTGCTTGCACCGCATCTGTTTTCACTGGCAAGGAGACGGACCGACCCACTGACGGCAAATTCTGGATGCTTGCCGACCCTGACAGGCTTGAAGAGTCACTCTGCGACGAGAGCGTGACTATTGTGGTGACTGCAAGGATGGGGACATGAAGATCTTGTCCATCTCGAAGCACGAGGCACAGCCTTGACTCCCCAGCTTCTCACGTCGAAGCAATTCTTGAGTTGGGCAACGAAGCGGTGGGAGGGGGTTAATGCGGCAATCACTCAGTCATAGAAAAATGATACCCCAATACAAAGATGACAACGCGATGCGTGCTATTAGGAGTGGCTGTTTAGATCTACAGCCTTCAGACTTCATTCTTGGTTCTGGTGAAGAAATGTGTCAAACCACTCGAGCCACCCTTTCAGACTTTATTCTAGGGCAGTAGATACTGGAAGACAAATTGCTCTACCACTCAGAAAAGTGAGTAGTAATGAAACTACTCACGCCGCAGACAATGTTCCGCCAGAGGAGGTAGACACTGTATAAAGGGCTGAGCGGATGATGGGAAGAAAAAAAGAAGAAGAGAAAATCCGACGTCAATTTCAGTTGAATTGAGGTCCCGTGCACGGACCACGGAACCGAACCCAGCCCCACCTCGGCCTTCAAATCTCCGCGTCGCAAAATAAAAGTCAGACTCAACTTCCTTCTTCCTTCATCTTCATTCTCCCTCACCATGGAATCCCTCTCAGACACCCTGTGGGATGTAGTGATCAGCGGCACTGGGCTACAGCAGTCCCTACTCGCCCTGTAAGCTTTGGATTCCATCGTCGAGACTCTTGTCGTGTGCCTTGATCAGACTGACCCAGCCTTCGTTGCTCGAAGAGCTTTGTCGCGTTCAGGCAAAAACATACTCCACGTCGATCCCAACGACTACTACGGGGGCTGCGAGGCGGCTTTCAGTCTCCAAGAGGCGGACGAGTGGGCCCAAAAGCACAGCTCTTCCGACAACGGGAAACTGTTTGCTGCCGCAGAGGTCAAGCGGGATGCCGACAGCCTAGCTTCGGTACGAGCTTACAGCTTGGCCCTCGCGCCACAGCTGATACACTCACGATCGAAGCTGGTGACGCAGTTGGTCGACTCGAAAGCGTTTCGTCAGATCGAGTTCCTCGCCGTCGGATCCTTCTACATCTACCAACCACCCTCAGACTCCTCCCCGAACCCCTCCCTCAGCAGGATCCCCTCGACTCGAGAGGATGTTTTCTCAAACACATCTATACCGGCCCGGTCCAAGCGGTCCCTGATGAAGTTCCTCAAGTTTGTGCTTGACTATGAGTCGGAACCTCAGACCGATGTGTGGAGGCCTCGCGCAGACGAGCGCTTGGCAGAGTTTTTGGCGTCCGAGTTCAAACTTGACGCTACACTCCAGTCCTATGTCGTTACCTTGACCTTGAGCCATGATGGAAACATCTCTGTCAAAGACGGTCTTGCGATCATTAGCCGCCACCTGACATCTATGGGTGTCTTTGGGCCTGGCTTCGCTGCCGTCTACCCCAAATGGGGTGGCCTCTCCGAGGTAGCTCAAGTGGGCTGCCGGGCTGCTGCTGTCGGTGGCGCAGTCTACATGCTGGGCTCTGGCATTCGGGATTTGCAGAAGCCACAGTCTGATCAGGCGGATGCGCCATTGGCGCTTACCTTTACTAACGATATCGAGGTGAAGGCCAAGTTGGTGGTCCAAGGCAACGAGGAATCGGACCCAGAAGACCGCCGAATCAGCAGGCTCACTGCGGTGACCAAATCCGACTTGTCAGCTCTCTTCGAGCTGCTGACCGAGGGCGCTCCCACGCCAGCTGTTGCTGTCGTTGCCTTTCCAACTGGTTCAATCTCTGACGAGGATGGAAAACCCTCAGAGTATCCAGTCTATGCAATGGTGCACTCGAGCGACACAGGGGAGTGCCCTCCTGGACAATGTGAGTTTCGCCTTTCTTCCTTTTCTATCTTCCGCTTGCTTTGGTGTTATGATGATTCACATACCGAATACTTATCTACATTGTCTGAATTTCATTGACGATCATTATCTCTGACAACCTGATACACACCTTACCCCTTCAATCTTTGTTTGCTGCACATGCTTGCATGACATGACGCTAACAAATGATATCAGATGTTCTCTACTTGAGCACCGTTCGTACATCGTCGGCCAAGATCATTCTTGAAAAGGCTCTGTCGTCGCTGCTCGCTGCCGTAGCAGACGGCCAAGAGGTCACTCCTTGCATCTACCAGTTATACTATGAGCAAAGTATGAGTGCCAGCACTTTGAAAGTAGATGGCAGTGTTGCTACCTTTTCGTCCTCTTTGTCAAGCCTGGCTTTCGATGATCCCCTACTGGACTCTGTTCAGCAAGCCTGGGAGTTGACCGCAAGTGGTTCCGGTCAGGACGAGGCGGAATACATGAAGTTTGAGGATCGAGAACGCGGAGACGATGACGATGCTTACGATTAGATAATGTCTTGATGTATAATGAAATAATATGACTTGGATTCCTCTCTCGATGTGAATGATGGTTGTATCATAGAGGCTATCTTGCTTGCCTTCTGCCCACGTACTTGAATGCTGCCCATTTTACCTGTTGCCTGATTGTCCCATGACCCTATATCGCCCACTTGAGCTGATCCCGCCAGTTGGTATCCGTATTCTTTGGCCGTTTCCCCAGGCAACTTGTTGATCCCAATATTCCCCATATTGCTGCAATCCGAAGCAGTCTTAAAACCCCAAAACAATATTCCCATTTTTTACCCGAAAATCAAAGCAGCCCAGCCCATGTCATGATATTCCGCAGAGACATGTCCCATCAACGTTGTGTATTCGCCAATCCCGGCAGTTTGTTGCAGATGAAAACAAAAATAGAAAAGAATGAGGTATATCCCGGAGTTCGAAAAGAAATCTACGCCAGTTCGTCGACCAGGTCATCGTCTTGCTCAGGAAGAGTCAGTCCGATGCGAATCGTACCAAAGGGTTGGTTCTCGGCGATGCCATCCTGTTCGACAGCGAGGGCGCTCTTGGTTGCAAGAGTCAGGACATGCATGAAAGCCTCCGAGATGAACTTTCTCGCGCTGGCTGGGTCCTCAAGTTCGTCCGTGAGGGTGTCAAAGTTGATCCAGCGGCGGTCAACCCGATCGTGGGAGCGAGTATATCCCTTGGCCTGGGCTCGAACTGTAGCATAACCGAGGAAATCAAGGGCAGAATTGTCGAGACCCTGTGTAGTGTTCTGCGTGTCGTTGCCAACGGGCAACTCCAGACCATCCAGAAAACCTTCCTGCCCGATAGAATCGTTCTGAGAGTGAAGCTGTGGGAAGTCGTCAGAACCATAAGGTAGACCGGGAATATCGCTCCAACGTTCAATAGAGCGAACGGCACTTCCACGGCCAAGAAGAGGGCTTGGGGCAGGAAGATTCTTCTGCACACTTCCATGTCCTCGGATGGATGAACCGGGAGCAACTGAGGGAGGGCGACTCCAAGGAGCCATGGAGGAGGAGTGTCGATCCTCGAGAGCTTGAACAACCTCCATGCCCATCTCAGGGACCATGTCGTCACCGGGAATGATTGCACCCATACCGTCATCTAGACCGCGCCCCATCTCAGCACCACCATCCGTCTTTTGGCGAACACGTCTCTCATCACCTTGGTCTTCTTCGAAGGCTTCGGCGGAGACACGACGTCGTCCACGGGACTCGGGCTCCTCTTCCGGCTCAGGCTCATTGCCCTGAAGACGGGCCAGAAGCGACATGCCAGAAAAGTCCGCGACGAGTGGATGATCGAACCCTGCAAGAGTTCTCCCAACGCCTCCAATACCGTTGCTAAAGAGGAAGGCCTTGGCATTCTTTCGTGCTTGAGTTAGAGTCGTTGTCGGGATTGGCTTTCGGCTTGCCCCCATGTTTGCAAGATAGTTGACAGACCAGCTGCGAACCTCGGCCGTGGGGACATGGTCTCTCTGATCAACCATGCGGCACAGCTTGCGAGGTCTTCCCCGACGGGCGGAGGCCTGGGCCTGCTCGGTCTCAACTGATTCGGTGGTTAGAACAACTGAGGAGGTGGACTTTTCGGCACGGCGACGCTTGGGAAAGGGTTCCGCATCAGGCAACGCATCTTCTCCCATGATGACCATGTTTTCACCACCGACCTGCTCCTTCTCAGGATCAAGGCCAGCAATGTTATCCTGAGGTTGAAGGTCGAACCCAGGAAGAGGCGGGAGCTCTGGCTCAGGCTCGCCCAGGCTAACAAGGTTGCCGTCGGCGTCGAAGTTGAGGAAGACACCAGGGATGCCCTCAAGCTCATCTCCGCCGAAAGGGTTGAAGTCCGTCAATGTGTCCTGCGGGTTGAAAGGCTTCGGAAAAGGAGAGTCTCGGTTGAGGTCAGTAGGAAGACGGTAGCTGCCTCCCGAATGCGAAGACTGCGGGAGGTCGAAGCCCAGCAGTGAATGATTTCTGCCTGAGGAGCCGGTGACTTGAGTCAAAGGAGTCATCTGGGAGACATTGTGCTGAGAAAACTTGTTCGAAAAAAGAATCAAGTCGTTGGCGCTGGTGAGGAGATCAGCGTTTGGCACGCTGTTGGAAGGGTCGAAGTTCGGATCATCCTGCAGAGTGATATTGTGACGCCTTGGACGGTTAGTGAAGCTTGAGAGACGGGAATGAATGGCAACTTACTTGGTCTTGCCTGCACGCGGGTCCGTTTCATTTGTTTGCATGACTCGAAAGAAGGTCATCATGTCGGCCTGGGTCTTCTCGGCGTCTGAAAGAACGTAACGACACTGCTGGGCAAACACGCGAGAGACACCATAGAGAAGATTGCCTTGAAGACGCAGAGCCAGAGGGGCCCCGGGATGGATGATGGTTTCGCATGCTTTGGGGACGTCGACCTCTTGGATGGCCTTTCTGGTCACCTTCTTCTGATTCGTGTTGCCAACCGTGGCCACCAGCCTGAGAAGAGGTCAGCGGAAATCAAGGAGGAGAGTAGAGAATGTAGACCAGATGGTAGCAACCCCATACTGGGTGTTGCCGAGAACTAAGAAGGGAGTTAGCAATAGGCTGAGGGCGAGTGATACTGGGCGGACACACTCTCGTGGCTATAGAACATGGTGCTCTGCCTTGCTAATTCGAATCCTTGGATACCTGAAAAAGCTTCCCGAGAATAAAGATAAGTAAAGAGAAATCAGATCCCGTCAGAGTGGTTCTATCGAACCCCTTGGCCGATGCCCCGACGAGATGTTGGTCGTGATGCTGGAGGATGCTGGCGTGAGGTTTTCGGAGAAGACAATTGAGGGGAGGAGGGAGGAAAGCGCGAAAAGGGAACGAGAAAAAGGTGTCACGCGCCAAGATCAAGTGCAAACGAAGCTCATGGGCGGCCAGTTTCGGCAGCTGGTCGTCAGTGTCAAGCAGCTGGCAGTTGAGGCAGGAGCGACTAGGAACTGAACTCAGCGTGGATAATACATCTGCCTCACTATTGTCAACTCAATTAGCCAAGAGAAAGACGTAATTCTCTTCTTTTGGAAACTCGATTATTCATGCATACAAATACTAAATGATTCTATCTATTCCACCTCTTGGTCCTGGTGGCCATGCCTTTCGAGCCTAGGTCTAAGTTCTGCTCAATCTTCGCACCTTCCAGCTGCCAGAAGCCGTCATCCTAAACCTTAGGATGAGGTTTACTTAAAGCAGAGCTTACCCCACTCATTATTCAGTAGCACTAAGCCGAATCTCTCAACTCAATTACATCTGCTGCTGACATTACAACCTCATATTCCACTCCTCGTTATTCTACCTTGGAATTTCTTCGATTATGAGTCCTCCAACCACTACATCTCCCATCAAACAACCAACTCAGGTTCCGTGGTCTAGTTGGTTATGGCATCTCGTTAACACCGAGAAGGTCCCCGGTTCGATCCCGGGCGGAACCACATTTTTTGCCCTCCTCACCTTTTGTCCCCGCAGATTCGAGGACTCCTCATACTTTTTGATGGCCTGGAAGTGACCATGCCCTCGTTTAGCACATTACTGGTATTTCTGGAAGTATGACACTCATGGAACGGAGGTGTTGCGAATCTGTGACATTCAACTACTTCTACGCCATTTTCTGACCCTAGTTGATAGAAGCCATAAACCAGAGTATACACTCGGGCGTTCTATGATGGCGGTCCTCGTTAAGGGTTTCCGTCATTTGAATCGATCTAGTCCTGACAAGCACTCTCCCGGATTACCATGTTACTTGTGGGTGGTTCGAAGGCCAGTTCCGCTGGCAACCAAGGCAGCGCAGAATCCAAGCAAAGCCACCGCAGTCGAAGCTCCAAAAGCGTACTTGAGACCATCATAATAGACAAGACGTGCCTTGAGCTGGATATCAGGCGGAAGGTGGCGGATAGAGTCGACCGAGTGTCGAATTTGATCGATGATCTAGATATAATTTGATCAGCATTTTCACACACTACCGGCTTAGCTGACATGAAAAGAAAAAGGGCGTACTCTCCATTTATCTGATACCTCGCTCAGTGCGTCCGGCAAACGGACGCTGAGCGTAGTTTGCACAATGGCCGAGGTGACTGAAACACCCCAGACGGTTCCTAGGGAGCGGATGAGATACACGGTTGAGGCGGTGACTGCATGGTCTAGACGTGCCTTGTTAGCTCAATAAAAGCTTTCCTGAGAGCGGTCTGCTTACCGGCATGGTCAAACGACGCAAGAGATGTAAAGAGAATACCAGGGTAGATGATGCCCTGACCAAGGTTTGCAGGAAAGACAAAGACAAAGTACTTCCACGTGGAGTCTTCAAACCCAAGTGAAGTTACTAGAGCATTTCCCACTACCATTAGTAGAGCCCCTGTGCGGACAAGAGCAATCAACCTGCCCCAGCGAGACATGACGATGCCGGCGATGACACCGCCAATTGGGGTGGCAAGCGAAGGGATTGCAAGTCGGGCGCCAGCCGTGGTGGCTGAATCGAGTAGGACGACTTGGAAGAAGAGCGGGAGCATGAAAAGATACTGAACGACGAGTTAGTGACAAGGCAAGCCAGTAAATATCTTCTACTCACACCGTAAGCGGCCATACCAGCACACACGTTTGCGGCTTGCGTTGCTATCGGCAGTCTCCCCTGAAGTAAACGGAGAGGAATCACTGGGATAGCACTCGTTTTCGCTTCAACTAGGAGAAACAAAGCGAAGAGAGCGACACTGCCAACCAATGAACCAATCACCCAGGGACTAGTCCAGGGCAATTCGTTGCCTCCAAGGCTCAGACCAACGAGCTGGACTGAAACGGCGACTACCAGCAGCAATGATCCGGAGAAGTCAACCCTCTTCCAGACGGCACCCAGTCCGCTGTCGAGAGAGAAACCTCCGGGTTGGTTGGCGACAACGAGGTACCCAATCACAAAAGCCACGATGGAAACTGGAACTTGGAGGAGGAAACACCATCGCCAGCCAATATGGTCTGCGATTGAGCCTCCGAAAGAAGCTCCGGCGATGGCTCCAAAGCCGAAGATGCCGTTTTGAAGGGCTTGGTACATTCCTCGCTTTCGAAATGGGATCATGTCCGAGTTGACGATGGTAGCTTAAGAGTGTTAGTCACCATGTTATCAGGTATGTCTAGTTGATAGACTCACCCATAGTCATCAATCCTCCTCCGCCAAAACCCGTCAGTGCCCGCATGCAGTTAAGAAAAATCACATTGTTGGCCACACCACACCCAAGGCATCCGGCAGCAAAGGTGATGGTTGAGATAAAGAAACACAGGCGACGGCCAAAAATGTCAGAAACCCTCCCGTATAGGGGTTGGAAGGCAGTGCTGGTAACGAGATATGAGGTGGTCAACCATGATGCCGTGTTGGCGGCGTCAAACTCGGAGCTGATGACGGCGTAGGTTGCAGCAGTGATAGTACTGTCAAGTCCATAGAGGAAAACATTGGACATAATAGCCAGTTGAATCCAGATGAAGCCCCGTGGGGGTTTCCATGAGTCTTCATCTGGGGCGCGGAGGAGGGGCTGATCCTCGCGGGCCTCGACGTCGTCTGTAGGGTTCAAGACCCCAGGTGAAGGAGATGAACTTCTCATGACGAGATAGTGCAATTTTTGTGAAACGAAACTGAACGTCGAGACTGTGGTAGTATGCCGTCGTATAGTTGAATTGAGACAAGGTTGTGGGCTTCAACACTCTCACAGTAACTTGTGTGTGCGATTAAAACCTAGAAACTCAATGCCGAGAACCGTGGGGCATTTAACGGGTCATCGGTAATGAATTGATAGATCGGTGTGACTCTACTGCTAGCACATGTCGAAATCTCTTGTCCGAATCACGTATTCGAGGTTCCGAGAACCGGTGGACCCTCGGAAACTGGGATGCCAAGACGATGCTGTACCACTGCATCAACTCGGATGTCGGTGATGCTACTGTATGAGTGATGGTCAATTGACACAATTGAGCTTCTACGTCAGCTATCGGGGAGTAATTCCGTCTTGGTACATATGGAATTGGTAGTTCTTTAATAGTCACATTAGACATTGACTCCAGTCAGTAGTTGAGGACGGCTACATTGGTTGAACCCGAATCTGAATAGATGCATCCCACTACTTTGTAAAGCAAACCGATGTAATGGTGACATTGCCAAGCATATCTTGGACCTCATGCAAGAACTCGTCTAGCCCAACCTCACCTCGACACGTCACGGAACCTGCACATCTCAACGTAGTCTCCTTTGTCGTCATACAGAATTGCATGGAATCACGCAATGCATCATCTCAAGCATTGGCACAAAACTCAATCTTTATTCCCTCACCAAGAATGGCGATCTTTCCCCGCTCGTTGATCTTCCAATTGTCCAATGATTTCCGTGGCTAAGCAATGGCGTGCTGCAGTGTGTATAACGGCGACATTGGTCTCTTGCGGCTTATATATCGCCACAATGCCAGTGAGAACAGCATCTCAAACAACTTACTCAAGCTTGTAACTCCAACGTCTTGCTTACTTTACTGAATTCAATCTGAAAACTAGTGGTGGACTTTGGGCTCGTAGGCTGCATCAAGGTGAATGTACCTTTTCTTGGGCGAGATGGAGATCCGGGACGCTGACGCTGCTAGCAACGCTTCTTCATCTCCAACATGAAGCACTCTCTTTGTAACTTGGCTGCTGCCTCTCTGGTCTTGGCGCCTCTCGCTGCGGCTGACTGGCAGTTTCGCTCCCGTCCTGACCTGGCACCTCCTCGTCTCAACATCACCATCCCTGCCACGGACGAGGTCGAACCGGGATATCTCTTTGTGGCTCCCTTTGCTGGCTACCCAGACACGCCTACTGAACAACATGGTCCACGTCAGGCAGGTCCTTACATCTTCAGAGACAACGGCGACCTTGTTTGGTCTGGCTATGGTCTGTACAGCATCTGGGCCACCAACTTCCAAGCTGGACGCTGGAAGGGAAAGGACATTCTCTTCAGTTTTGAGGGTGACCACAACGCTGGGTACGGCCATGGCCACGGGCACATCACCATTGTGGACCAGCATTATGAGACGATCCGTGAGCTGCGTGCTGGGAATCACAAGTTGGTGGACAAGCACGAGTTCCATATCGTCAATGAGGAGACTGGGCTTATCCAGATCTATCAGCCTGTGCCTCGAGATCTTCAGAAATGGGGTGCCAGTCCAGAGCAACAGTGGATTGTAAATGCCATCATTCAAGGTTTGCACCGACTGCTGAAAGCTTGGTCTCTGTTGTACTAACTTAGCTGTAGAGCTTGATATTGCTACGGGCAAACTCCTATTCGAGTGGTCCAGTCTCGACCATGTCCAACCAGACGGCAAGTCCTTACCAGACAAAACAACCCGTTCCAATACTAACATTGCACAGAAGCGGTCCTCCCCATCAACCCCGGCCAAGCCGGCTCCGGTTACAACAGCTCCGACGCTTGGGACTACTTCCACATCAACAGCGTCGACAAGGACGCCGAGGGCAACTACCTCATCTCAGCCCGTGACGCATGCGCCATCCACAAGATCAACGGCACTGACGGCTCCATCATCTGGCGTCTTCATGGAAAGCGCTCCGACTTTGCCGTCCCTGACAACGCCAAGTTCTGCTTCCAGCATCACGCGCGCTGGCTCTCCCAGGAGGAGGACGCCGAGGTCATCAGCCTTTACGATAACAGCGCACATGGTACCGAGCACAGCGGTGGCTCAGAGGTTCATACAGCGCCCACGAGCAGTGGCAAGATTCTGCGGCTCAACACAACCTCGTGGACGGCCGAGCTAGTTGCGGGCTACTTTCCCCCTGACGACCTCCTTTCCAAGTCCCAGGGCAGCACACAGGTCCTTCCTGGCGGAAACGTCCTCGTCAATTGGGGATCTGAGGGAGCTCTGACTGAGTTCACAGCCGACGGCAAGCCCATCTTCCATGCCTACGTGGACTCGGGCTTCCTTGGTGTCGGCGCTGAGAACTACAGAGCTTTCAGGTACAACTGGACCGGCATTCCCAACGAGACGCCCGCCATTGTTGCACTCCAAGGAAATGAGGGTACCAAGGTGTATGTTTCTTGGAACGGTGACACTGAGACGACTTTGTGGAGGTTCTACGCCGTGACTGACGAGTATGGCTCTCGAGATTTCCTTGGCGAGGTGAAGCGAACCAGCTTCGAGACCAGCCTTGTGACATCCAAGAACATCGCTAGTGTTGCGGCTGAGGCCGTTGATGTACGCGGAAGGGTCATTGGTTCTACGGCTTCTGTTCTTGTCGAGGCTGAAATTCTTCCAGCCCAGTTTGACAGCGCAAAGGGTCAGAAGCCACTGGGCAGATACAACGCCTTGGGGGCCGACCTATGAACCCAAAGCCACAGACCGAGCCTAAAAACGGGCCAAAGACAACAAAGACATTCGTTTCAATATCAGGAAGATGGGAGCTCGTGTCATGAGCCCAGACGCTTGAACCGAGTGGGGGATACGGCTTCGCCTAGTACATGCCACTGGCGATTTTGGAACACTCGTGTGGTTTTGCTTTATTTGTTTTATGTACCCGACAATCGTTTAACTTAGATAGCTCATCAAGTCACTCCTTTGCTAAAGATGATTGTGTTTAATGACGTCACCTACTGTGTTGTGTGGATAAGACATACCGGGCCAAGAGCTTGGAATTGTTTGAAAGAGGATCTAATTCAGCAAAGTTCCTTTTCTCTCTACGATATTCGCCAGAGAGAATTGCAAGAAATATGAATCTTAAGACCTTTATGATTCACCATTATATGACCATTGACGATTATCCGCTTTGTGTTGATTCTCGTGAATCTGGTAGGAGGTTTCACGACTGACTCGTGAAAAGAACAATGACCAAAAACGGCAGCTGTCGGTCAAACAATGCAGGTCCCGGGTTTTAGTGTCTCTAGAAGGTGCCAAATCCCGGAGCTTATGCGCCGTAGAAACTGGGGTAAGAAAGCGTACCTGTGATGGATCGTGGGCATGACGTTGACGAGATGACGTCGTCGATTCATCATGATGCGGCCAGGTGCCAAACGATGCATAATGGCAGGAGGGGAACAAACAGATAACCTTGAGTATAAATAATTCGTCTACCCAAGCCCTGGTCCACTGATTCTTCACTCCAATTCATCAACATCAGAGCTTAACAAGCACAACTCTTGCACTTACACCCACACTCACCACAACAACAACTTCACATTCAACATGCCTCGCCAAGGAGACGGTTCTTCCGACAACGGCCCATTTGATGCCACCGAGCACAACATTGCCCACGGCGTGGGCAAGCCAGACGTGAGTCCCTCTTCTTCAACACCCAAAAGATGACTGCTAACACACAACTCGCATCAGTCCGACCGAGTCGACCGCGCAGACAAGACAGCTCCCCTCCCCGAGGGCAAGGACGAGCACGGCGCGGGCCTCAAGGACGCCAACGCCAGCGGTGGACAGAGCCAGGGCATCAAGCAGGGCAAGGATGTTGGGCAGGGCAACTAGATTTGGTGATGGGGAAGAAAGATGCCTCTAGCGATGGGCACGTGAGTGCGTCATGACGACATGAATGAATTACAAGAGAGAAATCAACAGCAAACAAGCTTGTTTCTCATCTGGTGAACGGTGACTGCGAGGATGTGATATCCTGAGGTGAGGTTGGTGTTATTGCTAGTTGGGGTTTGCTGCAAGTGTCAACAACGACAGCCCTCATACGTTCAACTGACCAGACAACCTCAGGTGTAACGAATTCCAGTATCGTCGCCTGGTCTTTTCCACTCTCCAGGTTTTCTCGAGTGTCAATCGATCCATCTCCTTCGGCTCTCCAACTGCCAAGGTTGATGACCATGGAAAGACGTCAAAGAAGCATCGAGATTCAACGAGCCCCACATCCCCACCAAGCCACACACCCCACAAAAAGGGACACCAGAGCACGTGCCCCTAAGCCCGCAAAAAAAAAAGGAAATGAAATGACTCAAAAACTCCACGCCACTACCGATATAATACGAAATAATCAGCAACTTGTCCAACAAACAACCACACCAAGCGGTTCCTTCACCGCATGGACTCGGTCTGGTGGTCTAGTGGTATGATTCTCGCTTAGGGCAAACCCGAAAGCAAGCTTGCGAGAGGTCCCGGGTTCAATCCCCGGCCAGACCCTTTCTTTTGCCCTTCATTCCGAAGGTTTCGTTCTTTTTGGTTCAAGGATCAATTGGTTGGTTGGCATTGGTGATAGTTACTCAGTTACCGAATCTGACTCTCAACTTTCGACAACGTCTCTCAGGTTCCTCCTCCTCTCCTGTAGATCGTCCTTCACTCATCTCATATCGTCTCGGCTCCCTTCTCTCAACTCTATCATGAGCATACCGACGTCTCTCCCTCTCTCTACCAACAACTCGAACCCCGTCATCTCCCCCCTCCAAGTCTCCCATGACCCGTAACCAGTCCCGGATCCTCTTTTGCTCATCGTTATGGTGTCGTTGCCGCTTAGCGAGAAGATAAATGATGTCCTCTAGCGGAGGAACACCTCGCTCCTCCTGCCAGACGCCTATTCTCTTACTGCGTCTCTTGTCCTTCTGTGCGGTGGGTCGAGTGTGGTCCTCGTCAGGGCATTTGCAAGGGGGTTCACGGTCTACCCTACATCCTCGACATTGATGCTTGTCACCACAAAACTGCTCCAAGTTATCAATAACCATGCCAATTGAGATTGAAACATAATGTCTCGCACTTACAACGTTGACTTGATTGCCAATGGCGCTGTTATTACCCTCTTGTCGAGCCTTTGTCGGTGCATAATTGCCATCACAGGAACATGGGCCATCTTGATCGTAACTCCACTCGGACCATGAGCTCTCACTTTCACTCTCCCAACATGCTTCGAAAGGCTCGGACGATGAGAAAGGGACCGGACGTACGCCACGATGTTGGGGTCGTGCCCTCTTACCTCCTAGGCCAGCTAAATCGTTCCAGCAGTCGTCAATTTCAGCGATACCATCAGCCATTGTTGCAAAGTTTGGTCGTTAATAATATGCCCCGTAAAGAAAAGAAGATTGTCGAGAGACCACAATGAGACCATGTCCCTCTGATAAAGACAAAAGGCAGACCGTAATTTCTCTTCCCCAGCCATGTTTGCGTCGTACTCGACGCCCGAGCCTGCGCCGATGATCAAGGACAGATGCAGAATATTGGTATGACAGACTTCGACTCTCGTTGAGCGAGTGACCTGACTACTCTAAAATCTATTTGCACAAGAAGACGTGACATAGACGGGGAGTTTTCATCGTTACGTGCTCGCATGTTGTGATCGCCCATGTAACCATCCATCATCGGCTTCACTTGTCCAACGTAGTGAGCGCGACTGGATGTAGATGAGTCTCTCCAGTATCCTTGTGTATCCCACCTCCTTGTGCGGACCATGATGCGCTGTAACCAAGAAAAAATCAAAGAAAGAAAAAAAAAAAAAAAAGCTCGACTATCCAACCAACCCAACGCCTTCACGATATGCGCCGCCAGATGCTGTCCGCCGGGTGTGTGATATCCCGGCCATTCGTCCTCCACCTGTATAATTTTCGTCGAAATTGGGATTAACCGACGGCGCCTTTTTTATGCATTTGTCCCTTTTCTTTCACTTTGCATAACCCTCAGATGTATGCCCCACGAGGCTCAATTCGTACTCGAGTTCGCTTCCTCGCGTAGATTCCTCCTCCATTCAGCGAGATCGTCCATCCCCTCCAAACTTCCCCTGCGGCCCCAGTTTCTGGGCTGTCTCTTGAGGAACGCACCCACGGCACCGAGGTAACCCTCGTGTCGCAGGAAGTAGGCCTGCTTCTCACCCTTACTCCAGAACTTGATGGCGTAGCTCAGAGTGTTGATGGTCTGGCGGTGGCCACGAATAAATGACCCGCCAAAGTAGATGTTGGAGAGGTTGTGGATTTGTGACTGTAGGTAGGCAATTTGGCCGATGTTGTTGGAGATGGCGTATAGCAGGGATCGCGAGACGTCGGCACCCGAGAAGGATGCATCAGCGTTGGAGGAACCAGAGTCCTCTGCTGCAGACTCGGCCTCGCGCTTCATGCGGAACACCTTGCCAAACGAAGAGGCAATGGTGGTACTCTTCAGCCCGATCTTGGCGTAATCAGTGCCGTAGATGTCGCCCACCAGCATGTCCACCTTGGTGTTGTCTCCATGCGCCGCCTGTTCCAACATCTCGTCAAACGTGCGTGCACCTGTCAGCAGAGACAGGAGACCCCAGAGAGTACCACCTCCCAGCGAGGTACCGCCTACTCGCTGGTGTGAACGCGGGCCTGTGACCTTCAGGAAGGAAACACCAGAGCCAATATTGACGAGGAGATAGGGATAGATGTTGTCCTGGGGTTCGACAAAGTGCATGGGGTCCGTCTCGGAGTAGGTAAAGACCTCGCGGGGGATCTCGGTGATGAAGAAGTCGAGGCCTGCAAGTTTCGACAGTTAGCGCAAGTATAGAGAATTAGTTTAATATCACTTACCAATAATGAGGCACTCCATCTCTTCCTCTCTCGAGACGTCCACACCCAGCGCATCTCGAATCTTGTCGTAGAACTTGAATGCGCCACCACCCGTGGCCATGACGCACAGCTCACCGGGTTGTGACCCATTGACAAGCTGGTTGTCGCGCAAGTGTCGCATAAACTCGACAAAGTCATCGATGCGATCCGTCTCGAAGCTTTGAAAGTTCAACCGGCCGCCGGGGTCGGTCGAGTCGACCTCGCGCGAGAAGTAGACGAGCTTGGCCAGCGATCCGCCAATCTACGTATACAATGCGCCGTTAGCCCTGCGCTTCTTGTTCTTGTTTAGGAAGGAATACATACGTCGATCGCAATGTGGCTCACCACGGCCGTGTGGTTTGGCAACCGGATGTCGCTCGTCTCTGGATGCGTTGGACTCACGCGGCCATTGACGGATGTCAACCCTCCGGCGGCAGCGCTGGTAGCCGAGGCTGGGGTGGCCGTGTCCGGATCGACGATGAATGCGCCCTGGACATTGATCTTGACGCTGCCAGGGCGGTTGATGGTACTGTCAATCTCCTCGGTCGACGTCATGGTCCTGAGTCGGCGCTTTGGGTGCGAAGGCGGAGCGGGGCCGGACCCGTTCGGAGTGTCGACAATGGCCTCCTCGCGGTCTGAGGCAGGCGTCATGGTGGTTGAGTTCTAGTTGTTGAGGTTCTTTTGTTGCGCGCAGAGGTAGGTTCGTTGAATAGAGGGGTGATGGATGGATGGATGGATGGGGTGGTGGAGTCAAAGGGTCCAGGAGGCGCAACGGTCCTCGGTGATGGCACGCGAGAGCTTTGAGCGGCGCAAGTCAATCTAGGTCAAATATACAGCTGACAGTCGAATATATGGTCAGATCGGAGTGAATGAATGGGTGAAATTAAGGAGAAGAAAAAGAGTCAAGGCTAGGACGGGTTGTGGAGGGGTTATCAATCGAATGGGGAGATTGAACCATGGGATGGGATGGGGGTCATAAGAGTCGTTGACTGTCATCTTTATCGATAACGAGGCTACAGGCATTTCTCACTACCTAGGTCCGTCCCCATGGATTATAATTCATCATTTTCTCCAAAAGCCGGTGGGCCGAGGCTCCGAGATGGGGGGGGGGTTCCTCTCTTTCAAGGCCGCCCCTACCCTTGGATCCTTGGGGAAAGCTCCATTCCTCTCGGTTTCCCCAGTCTATTCATACATTTTAATGGCGCGTGCTCTCAACAAACGCCGCCCGAGCACACACACATTGAAGGTTCTCCTTTTCTCCGGGCGACGTCCATTGTCATATGATCTTCACTTCTTACCCCCCTTATCGCCCTGTTTTCACACTCACTCAACTTACATTCACATTCACACTGTAGCCTCAACATTGCCTCACCACTTACACACAGTCTCTCTGCACGCACAGTAATCCCGATGGCCCGGGCGGTGCGGTGCGGTGCGGTGCATTGAGAGGAGGGGCCAAGGCTGCATGAGGCGGGCGGGCAGCTTATGCCGATGCCGAGCTTGGTCCAAATGCCGGAGTCGGCTCTTGTCACGGAATAACAGACGGGGCATGGCATCCATGATATGCTTGTTTTGAGTATCAACAACAAATGAATGTCTTTTACACCTCTCAAGCTGCCTCTAATTATATCCTACAAGGCCTCTAGACCTCGAGACGCAGGCATTTACCCGTACATGACCAGACTCTAGTTGACACACTGCCAAGCAAACAAAACTACTAGGGTATCCCTCTCCAGCGAATTACCAAGACGACAAAGGAAATCAAAACGATTGTAGACTTCTAAAAGTATCCTCCCCCGGGAATGGCCACAAAGACCGCCGTAATAACACCCCCGAAGAGGACTGAAGCTAGGATCGCCTGGATAAAGATGGTATCTTGGATCTGTCGCAGTGCAGGCTCCTGGATCCAGACTTCGCGGTCAAACACCTTGCGGACAATGTTGCGCTTCTCATACTTGACGATCCATGGCTCATCCTCGTAGCTGTTGGTCGACCCAAACGACTCAAAGCTTCGCTTCTCCATGTCATCCACGTTCTCACTGTCCACAAACAGCTCCCACGGCCTCACGTGCCGGTGATGCATTCCGTGGAGGACGACGCACATGCCTTTGTAGGCTGCGACCAGCGTGCTAATGCCCAGTATAAGCGCGATCGCCACCAATGCTCGGTAGCCTCGCCCCGCGCTGCTGAGGGCAAGAATGATGCCCAGCACGATGCCTGCCACGATCAGCCCTACACCCAGCGATCGTGCAAAGAAGACGCGTGCAGGGTTTCCGTTGCAGATGGACCATCTGACAAAGTTGGGGTGAGCCTGATGCCGAAGACTCGAGTCAACCGTCTTGAAGACATTGCGGAAGGCGCTTGGGTGAGTTGTTTGGGACAGTGCTTGGATAGCCGCCCTCTGCTCACAAGACGACAGGTTCAGTTGTCGAGGAGCACCGTCCATCAGATACGTTGCAATGACTCGGTTGATTTCTTCCCGGAACGGTTGGATCGTGACTGTCTGAAAGTTAACTTTCTGAACCCATTCCATGTTTGGGAATGTCTTGACTCACAAGGCTGCCGGGCCCCAGCCGCTTGGAATGCCTCCGAGGCTTGGCTCTGATAGCTCGCAGCGTTGAGCGAATGGACTGTGTTGGATGCCGCGTAGATTGAACCGTTATCGCCTCTGCTGCTCTGCGGAGGCGTCGCGAACGGGTCAGATCCGCCTGGCACATTTTCCTTAGCGCCTCGCTTCTTCTCAAAGTCGGTGCCTTTGAATATCTCTGCCGCCTTGGGCTCCTTTCGCATCTTGTCGGCTTGATCCTTTCGGATCTTGAGAACAGTCTCGTCTTGCATAGTCTGTGTCCACTCCGGGGCCAGCTTGATATCGGTCGTCGAGGTAGTATTAAACCGCTTCTCATAATCCTTGAACCAGAGGTAGAACTGAAGATTCTCGGCGGCATGCTCGACATAGATGAGGTAGCTCATGAAGTCACGGACAGTCATGGGCTGTGGGAAGGAGTTAGCATTCTTCTCAGACTCACAAGACGAGATATACGGGCTCAACTTACCGGACAGGTGCCGCCGCTGATGATCTTGTCAAAGGCGAGTGAATCAGGAATGCCAGCAGAATAGCCAGAGCGACCAGACTTGACAGACCCATCACTCTTCTCTGTGTCAGAGAACGAGTCTCCGCTGTTACGGAACGTCTCCTGGTCCACATGCTTGGGACGGGTGTAAGTGAGAGGGAGAAGACCCATTTTGGGCGAAGAAACAATAGAATAAAAGAACGGATGAAAGTGGCTGTTGAGAAGTGAGAGCAAGAAGTTGAGGGACGGAGAATCAAGCAACTTTCAAGCAAAGCTCTGCAGCCCAGGACAAGAGGATAGTGTAGGGATTAAATAACCTGCTGGAGGAGACCAGAGATGCACAAGAAGCCGCCTCCTGGTCATTCAGAGTGGCCAGTGGCTGGCTTGAGGCACACACGCCCGCTGGGGAGTGACCAGCATGCCGGAACCTTTTGATGCCCACTAAGGCTAGCCCCCCAGTCTACCGTAGACCTACATGGCGGATTCCACTAGAACAGATGGCTCCGGATGTAAGGGGAATTGGGGCGAGGTGGATCTGGCAAGGCTTTAGCAGTGAACTCTCCGAAAAGTGATGCCGCCTCGCGACAGCCATGGCTCTCGAAACCCAGGGACACGGTCAAAGTGCTTATCCCACAAACTTTCGTCTCTCTTTGACCGAAGAGCGAGGCAGTTGGGAGGGTGAATCGAGCCTTGGACGACGCGTCTAGGTGTCCTCTGCTTGGCACCGACGCCTGTTGACTTGTCCCAGCATCATCGTGCTTTCAGGGGGTTGTGACTATCCGCTAGCTCTGCGTTAAAACCTGGACATGGACGCACGGTGACAGGGGCTCGGAGAACTGAGCAATCATAAACGACCCTGAGAGCAAAGTTCTCCTCTCGGAAAGCAGCCTTCCCCTCCATCTTTGCTGTGCTCTGTGCCTCCTAGATGCTTCTGTGGTCAGGGAAAGACGGATCGATCGGGCACGGTGGGTCTTGCTTGGGAGCCCACTATCTCTCAAGTGAGGATCAGGGAATGGCACTCTATTTTCGCTTAGATCTTAGTGGCCGTCATGATCCTTGCTTTGTGAATGGTGACTGGTGGCGGAGAATCGGAACTCGAGGATAGACGGCGCGAAGTTTGCGTTTCGGTGTGGCTTGTGCTCGAGCTCTGAGCGAAGCGGATTGGTGGCCGCGCCAGGCCAGTCGAGATCTCTGAAGGAAAAAGAAATGATGGCTTTCAGCTCGTGCCCTCTTGGCTGCTCGACTTTGCCATGTTTTCTCCCAGCCAGCCAAGCAAAGGCAGCGGCTACATTTACCCCTGTACGCCCTGCCGCCTCCTCTGCCCTGTGCCGACGGGAATGTGTAGTCGAAGTATGTTCAAGGCTGGCGTCAATGCCATCGGCCAGTCCGCATCAACGGTCGACGTCACACAAGGTGAGATGGACGTTGAATGCTGGCTGCAGTAGGCTAGGTCCTAAAGCAGGGCAACTGAAAACTAGGCCCTGAGCCAACGCTTACGAGTTGGCGTGAACTTGTCAGTCAGGGCGTGACCAGCTAGCCCTGAGCCAGCGTTCCGGTGAGGTGCTTAACATTGACCTCACTAAACTCCAATCCACACCCAACAGTGTCTCGACCTCATCCAGCGGGGGACAGAAAACACCGAACTCGCAGATACAGTCCTATGGTTGGGCCAGGTTCGGTGTTTTTTGTCACCCGCTAGCTCATGTCCCACGGACTGCACGAAGCACGGGCTCTGAGGCTAAGAAGGCTGGCAGGCGTCCGGCCCTGTCGTACACGGGATGGACGCGCACCTTATACGAAGTGCCCTGTTCCCTGTTCCCTGTTGCTGGTGGAGACGACAGCTTAACGCAAGAATCTGTGTTGATCTCGAGTTGTATCCAAGAAGTCGGGACTGGGGGATCGTCGCTGGCAACCCGTTTAAGACCTGACCGACAGGTCAGCTTCTGCGAGGCCATGTTTGCTGCATCGTGAAACGCATTCAGGTCATGTCGGAGCGACGATCTTGTCCTGAACGGATTGTGGCTGAGGACTGGTTGTTGAAAGGCGACAATGCGTTTCTCGGACTCTCTCCTCGTGCGCCCTGACTATTGAATAGTCCCAGCACCAACATTTGTAATGGTGACGATGGCACAAGGCCTGCAGACGCCCCGACCAGCCTGGAAATATCCGTACGGAGCACCGGCTTTGTCAAGAGGCAGCTAATCTCGACAACTGCTGCCCATTTAGCACCGTTTCCACGACGGACCAACCAGCTGTACAAGGGTCATTCAGCTCTCCTCGATGATGCCGCCCATTTGGACGGCACGCATCTAGATCTTTCTCCCCCATCGATTCCCCCCACCTTGGTCCCGATCGCCTGTGGTATCGTGGTGCCTGTCCCCTGTTGAGGTCCCCCACACGAGTCCTTGGCCCCAGGTGTGAATAGGGCTGCGCAAATTGTCTTGGAAGGTAATTTGCTTTTCGGTGGCCACGACGCCCTAGAACCCTGAGTCACGAGCCTGACGTTTGAGGTAACCGTTGAACTAATGTCTCATCCGTTGGTGCGGAAAGGGGTCGAGTTTGAGGATGTAACAACGCGACCCTTGGGTTCAGGGCACTTGTCAAAGTGTCGGAGGGGATGTTGTAATTGTGACGAGAGGAGGGAAAACAGGGCGAAATTAGCGGTTGATGGGTTGTTTTGCATCCATCCCGTCCAGGTAAAGTGTGGCTGGCGTAGTTGCCTTGACTGCAGCGGCAGGAGCTGCAGGGAGGCCAGAGCTGCAGCATCTATCCGATGCGGCAGTTGCTCCCGCCCTTTTGACCAATCCTCCCTGCCCTTGACATGAAGTCATTGCTTTTTGTCCTTGTTACTATTTCCAAGCACCAGGAATTGAGACTTCTCGGGCATCAGTGACAACCAACTAATGCATGCCTAAGTATGCAGGTTGCCGGCCTCTAGGTCTTATCACATTCGAAGAGGACTGTGCGTGATAGCGCCTGCCTGTTTTGCATTGGATAGTGGGTTGATCCTCGGTCAAGTCACAGTCACAGACAACCTCCACCACAAGGGAGGATGTTACTGATATCACAAACTTATTGAGCAGTCATCTATTGAGCAGTCATATTCTCATGGCCTCAGACGATGAAACCATATCATGATTTGGGAGCATCTATTCCGTCCTGCCTCCGCTAGGCATAGTATGCGTCCTGCAGTTTCTGAGCCTCTGTGGACACACCACCCTTCTCTGCTTGTTCTCCTCTGACATGCTCACGGCCCTCCCAGAGCTTCTCCCTCTCCAGTAGGATCTCATCCGCCCATGCCTTGCCGGCCTCGGTACGCAGCTTACGCGCAACGCCCATGAACTCGCCCAGGTCTCGCTGACCCTTGCCGTCCTTCTCGTACTCGACGGCCTGCAGCATCAGGTCGATCTTGTCAATATCTTGCGCAAACTGGGCCTCCGGAGTCTCGGCAGCTTCGAACTCGTGCCATAGCTCTCGCAGCTCAGAGGTATGAGGCCCGCCCCATCTAGTGGCGATGTACTCGATGGTTGCCGTTTCCCGTCTGGCCTTTTCGGTCTTAGACACTCCGCTGAACGGGGTGATGTCGCCCACGACTGATTCAGCAATGTCGTGAACCATACACATTTTCATACACTTGACCTGGTCGAGACTCTGAGGAGCGAACATGGCTATCATGCCCATCCTATACGAATGGTCTGCAACAGACTCGGGGCTGATGGCGGTTGAGAACCAGTTGTGCATCTCATGCTGGACTGGACTTACTTGATGCCATGTCTCTTCCATCCCTCTCTCTTTGTCGTCTTTAGGCCCCCCAGAAGATGAAATAGGGAGATTGGCGAATTGGACCCTTGAACCAAATCATTCCCAGCCAGGGCCTTTTCAACCGTCCATGGCTCAGCGGCATCTGGACCATTTGTCAGTACCGATGTGTGTAGAAAGGAATAAAGGTACCTGAACTGGTTGATATATCCGTCGGGGCTGTTTCCGGCATACTGTCTTCAAGATAGATGAGGCCTGATGAGTTGAATGATGCTGGAATATTTTTTCGATTCTCAGTTCATGCATGCAGCAAAGCTTCCCCGCTTCGGCTAATCTCCGTCCGTATACACAACGACAATCATGCCCATCTTGAGGAAATGAACACTGCTAGCATGAAGTCGAGATAATTGGGAGCAGTTCATCGGTGTCCAGAAGATACTTACTAGGTGACTGTGTGGCAGTCTTTATGGGCCAAACATGTAGATGAGCTGTGATTCCAGCTTTGACTACGCTTTCGTATGAATCAATAATGACAGCTATTATTTAATAGATACCAGTAAGCATCAAGAGCATTGTACATGGCATCTCATCTTGTAGAAGGGCCATCCCCAGAACACTGAGAGTGGGCACCGTCACTCAGGCTTAGAGGGAGGATGCTCTATATTACAATGAGGGCAGCCATTTATATATGAGCAATAAAAACTTGCTATGTCCTTGAAATAAGACTTTTTGAGTCCATAGGAGGTGGGTGCATTCCTACTGCGTGAGTTCCGTGGAGGCCCTTACAACCATTGCTCCCCAAGAGACAACACTATGTCAGTATACTCGAGGCTGTATTAAAATCGGGCGATAGAATTATATTATGAGACTGGAAATATTGTTGAAACATGCATGGCGTGCGATGAAATGCAGCTCATTTCTTCCGAGTTTCCCACTCGACGGTTCAACCACCAGGTGAGATGTCAAACCACAGGATTGTCCTTTTTAAGCTGGGAAGAGTTTTGAACATTCACAAAGGGCATTCAAGAATTGGTGATGTAGAATCAATTGATATTTGAGCAAGCAATATATGATGCCTTCTGAATTCTGGGTGTCCCCATGTACTCCTGGCTACCTTGATGTCGCCATGGAATTGCTCGACCAATCCCAACCGCTTACGGCAGAAGATCGAGAGAACTAGCCCTAGACGTATAATTAGCAAATGTGGAACTTTTATATAGCTTAATTTGACCTCCTGGGCGAGTGTTCGCGGAGCGGCGAGCCAAGTGACGAGGCATAGAGGCAGGTCAGTTGACCATTATCTCAACGAGAGGGCTGACTTGCAAGAACCACAGAATTGTGTAGGTATGGGTTGATTTTAGGCATCTCGACACAGGTTCTGGTCAATCTGATTTAAAGAGCCTCGCATGCAAGATCTCCCGATAGTGGCTTGGGCTCCTACCACATCGTAGATCTAAGCCGTAGGCATCAAATGACTCCGCCTTGGAGACATAAACCGTGAATGGAAGTATCCCGAAGAGAAGGAAAAGTTACAACTCATGAATTGAGTACTTGCTAGCCCAAGATTACAGAGTGTTGTTGTTTAGGCAAACTGATTGACGAGCATAGCCTTCAAGTACACAAACTTGACAGAATATCCTCCCAAGCGTCAACACAAATCACTTGTATTCTACGAAATGATATCGGAAATCATGTACTGAGCTTGCCATGTGTGATGATCGGCAAGAAGAGCAAACTGCAATTTTGAGGTGGATGATGTTGTTGATACCGACCCCAGTAACGCCGTCAAGCTTTCTGTGTGGAGTCGAGGAACCCCTCACTCAATTGAAACAATAACATGTCTGCATCAGCTGAGATTTCCAAGAATAAACCGCCAGGGTTCAGTCATGGCCTGTTCCTGGCCGCCGACTGCCGGCGTCAACAACACCAACTCCCGAGGAGCTCCGTCCAGCGGTGAGCCATGTGTAATTAACCTGCCTCTTCGGGGAATGGTTTCAAACTCACTTATTCAAAGGAGCCTCAACATCGAGATTTGAGCAGGATATCATTCAACCTTTTTATCACGGGCATCCTGGCTCGATAGGTTGGAGGCTATCAATCCCACCGCTCTCCGGCGCCCCAGCACCCCCACTTCATGCTGGCGTGGAGACGTGTCGATTGATTGACTGTTTCTTTGGCTTTCCATGACTTCCATGGATGTTGGCCAAGTTTAGCTTGACTCGTGCTTGTCAGGCAAAACCCACGTGGCATTTGTTTGAGGTCGGTTCGGGAAAGGCATCAAATTCTAACGAAGCAGGCTGGTCCCGAGAGTCATGTTTGTGTTTGGTCTTTCACCCTTCAACATCTATGGCGGAACCTCTTCTCCCTCCATGCCCAACACTTGCCTCTCTGATCCAGACTCAACCCCGTGGCGACGCTTACAAGCTTCTCAGCTGCGTATTCGGGGCTAAAGAGCTTGCCTTCTTCCACACTGTTCCAAAAGTCCTTGCTGAGATCCGTCTTTACCGTTCCTGGGTGATAGGCGACCGATATGGCTTTATCGCCGCTTCGACCTCGAAGGAAGTTGTCGTAACTCTTGCCCAAGCTGATAACGCCGGCTTTACTCGCCCGGTACGAGAACCATCCCCCTGCACGGTTGTCCGTTGTTGATCCTACACGGGCCGCCATGCTGAGCCATACAGCATGGTCAGGAAGTTGAAGCTCGTCGCTCTCGGGGCTTGAAGCGAGCTCTGTCGTTCGCTTGGGGAGAAAAGCGTCAAAGTGCTTTATGAGAAGTAGAGGGCCGACAGTGTTGACTCGGAACTGCTCCAGACTTGCCTCAGCGTCGACTTGACTTGGGTTCTTCTCAGGTCTCAAGATGCCAGGAATGGCACACGCAAATCGTAGATGATGCTTATCCGTAGGAAACAGATCTGCCGCCTTTGAAGCTGCCTCGCTGAGGGACTTGTCATCCGTCACATCAGCGTGGACGATGGAGAGTCTCGAGGCGAGGCTGTCGCTCTTAGGAAGACCCTCGAGGAGAGAAGCCTTGACATCCTTGGGGTCATGGCGGTGACGAGCTGTCGCGAGGATGGGGAGGGATGTCTTTTGGAGGAGGTGACGGGTGAGGGCGTAGCCAATGCCACGGGTTGAGGGGGAGACCAAGATCCAGGGTTTGCTCATGATGAAAGCTCAATTATTTTCTGGACAACTATTGAAAGATTGATGAAGAGTTTGGTATGATAACGATAGAGTGTCGGATTTTGTGTCTCAAACTCCATGGCTCATCGATGATGCGTATACCCTCACCTCCCACGATCGACGTCATGCAAGGAATCTACTCAGATCTCAGACATCATCAGCCACGACCCGCGATCGAAGCGTTAGCGCATAAATCCAAAATAGGAAAGACGAAAAGAAAACCGTTGACAGTGAGTGTCATTGAAAATAGAGTTGAGAAACGTCTAAGGGTGAGGCGTTTGGATTAAAATGAAAGAGGTTATTGCCATGAAACAAGGCGTGTGTGTATATATATATTTATTAAGGAAAAAATACAAGTGGGGAAGAGATTTGAGTACATGATAAGGATAAAAACCAACCCTCTAGACTCGTCATGACAGCCGTTAGCTAGGAAAAATATTGTCTGGTGCAAAAAAGACTGATATAAATGCTGAAGTTGACAATCAACATTGTTCAAAACGAAACCCTCAAAAGATCAAAACGCTTCAAAAACCAACCCCCCCCCGAATAAACCTCCAATACCTTGCCTTTGGATATCAATATCAATAATCAAACCGCGAATGCGTGCAGACCGTCCTGTTCCATGCCGAGCGACCTGGCCTCGAAGCTCAGTCGCGATCGTCCAGCTAGCTCCCTCATCAGCGGCTCGATCGTGTCAAATCCACTCATGTCATCGCTCACGTTTCCTGCCTCCAGCTCCTCCTTTGTCCTGACCAGCTGCTCCAGGAACTCTCGCTCAGAGGTTCCCCCTGGTCGTGCCAGCATCCGGCCTCGGCTGGTTTGTCGTGATGGCCTTCCTTGAGGGCTTCGCTGACGGGGTAGTTCTTCGTCGGAAACCCAGCCTTGGGCGCGGCGAGGCTGTTGGTCCTCGTGGACATTGGCTAGGGTGCGGTTTAGGTTGTCGAGGACGGGTACGAGTGCTCGTAGCCATACGTCGCCGTTGCGTTCTAGTCGACGGACTCTTCGTTCCATCTCTCGAATTCGATACTCGCGGTACGCCTCGTAGCGGCGTAGAACCTCCTTCTCCATCGTGGGCATCTTGTTCTCCTCGGTTTCCTCCTTCGTCATGACCAGCTTCCTCGCCTTTGATCGGGGGCTCATTGCCCTGGCCTCTTTAGTCTTGCGTTCCTGCTCTCGAGCTGCGTTCCACTCTCGTCGTCGTGAGAGCGAGGTTCGGTCGTGGCCCGTCTTCTTGTAAGCTGGTGATCCATGTGCCGACTGGGGAGGAGTTGGGTTGCTTGAACCCTCTATGTAGGGATTAGGTGGTGAAGAAGTGCTGCTGGATAGATCTTCCTGTGCGGCCTTTGAGGGTGTCTTTGGTACAGCCTTGGGCTCTGGCTTCGAATGCTCTGTCGTCTTTGATTCAGGTTTAGGTTGATCTCGAGCTTCATCAGGAAGTCTTGATGATGGCGGAGGTGATGGCTTGACGTTTGCCACAACCATGATGGGACATATGCTCTGTCGGTTCGGCGACCTCACAGGTACTGGTGGAGGCTTCTCCGTATCCTCCTCAGTTGGCGCCGCCTTTGCCTTGTCCTGATCACTCTCTGGCATGATCTCCGTCGTAACGATCAACTGGCTCTGACGCTTCATGCGTTGCGCCTCCATGTCCTTGCGCTTCTTGTCCCGGACCTTTTCACGGCGGCTCTGTGTCGACTTGACTGAAGGAGTAGGTGAGTCTTCGTCCTTTGTTGCTTTCTTCTTGGGTTTCTCGGGCCTCTCGGTCTTCTCTCTCGAGTCGCCCAGCGGGCTAGTGGTGATAACTGTCACTGGAGTCTCCTCCTTCTTCTTGGTTGACGATCGTATCCGGGACTCCTTTACTGCAACAGGCCTTGCCTCGACTGGTTTGGCCTCTGCAACAATTGGGTCGTTGTCACTTGTCGTCATGATGCTCTTGGAGAGTGACTGAGATCCATCCTTGGAAGGGGGCCTGTTAAAGGAGAGAGGAGCTGGATGAGTTTCTGTCGGCTGAGACATCATGGCATCGATAGATGACGTCCCCGGATGCACAAAGCGACCACCAGTCATGCTGGTGTTTGGCAATGGAAGGTGTCTCGCCTATTCGAATTTACTGGCGTCGAAGTTGACTGATCGTAGTCGTGAAACTCCCGAGATTGCTCATTGGACTGTTTGACCTGATCTGGCGACAACACTCTGGGCGGAGTCGCTGGGATATAGACATTAAAAATACTCGGACGTCTCTCCGTGACTGCTGCTATTAATAGCACCGGGGAGTAGGTTCTTCCCAGGGTGGTGCTCTGAGGTCTCTGGTGGTTTACTGATGCGGGACTCTGCGACGAGGCAGGACTGGTTGAGGATGACTCCCGATCTTCCGTGACAGTTCGGAGTACTGTGACGACGCCCTTATCATTGAGTACAGCCCTCGTAGGGGTGTATCGCGACGTGAGCGGCTTGACACTGCGGTACTGATAGACGGGATACTGCGACCTGGGGGTCCGGCCAAAGGGTGAGGCGTCGAGCGGGATGGAGATGGCGATATGCCGGTGCCCGCCTATGGTGATGCCCGAGACTGCAGAGTCCGGGAGCCGGATGGTCTGGGGCGTCTTGGAGAGGGATCTGCTGCTCCTCCTCCTACCCAGCTTGCGCAGCCTGTACCAGCGGCCCCTGTCCTCGTCGCTGATGTCGTCGGGGATGGACATGAAGTTGCCCGACGGCGGCGCGTGGTTCCTCAGAAAGTCGATCAGCTCGGCAAGCCCATCCTGCCGGTCTTCAGGGTCTTGCTGGTCCAGGAGGGTGTCGTCGTGGAATTCAACGTCCTGGCTGGGCCGGGTGAGCAGGTTGGAGGCTGACTTTGCCCTTGGCCGGGTACGTGCCGCTGGCGTTGTTGTCGAGCTGAGCTGCGGCTGAGACTGACGCTGCTGAAGAGGCCTCGAGGTGTAGGCTGGTGAGGTTGTGCGAGGAGGATAGCCGCCGCCATTGCCCGACGTGACATAAACCTCACGGCTGTCGCCAATAGTTTGAGCCATGCCGGGCCACTACTAATACGAGAGACACACGCCCAGAGCCAATGTGCCTCGCCCAAATGAACCTGTCCTAATTCCTTTGCGCAACTATGGTGCACTTGCATCCATGAGAAAGAGAGGAGAAAGAAGCCCTGTCTCAGTCAGTATGCGGAAACCCGTGAACACTGTCTCCGGTTCTTTCTTGCCTCTTTGTGCGTCCAGTGTCACCGTCCGTCCCCTCGGGGCTTTTCTCTCTGCATGCAGTGCTATGCTTTGTACTCCTCCCTCCGGTGGGTGAAGGCCGTCAAGGGCCGGGAGGGAGGAACTGGATGACAAGAGAAGAGACACGGCTGGTTGCAGGTAGTATCACAGTACAACAGCTCTCTAACGATTCAAGTCAGCCACGGGGGAGTTGAGCACTGTGAGAGACAAGATCAGGTCAAGTGGGATGGGATGTAAGTTGGTGATGTGTCGAAAGTATGGTGTTGAGGGAAGAAATCAGGTTTGCAAGGACAAGGACACAGACCCCGGGGGCGGCGCCTCATCATCGAGCTCTCTCTTTCTCTCTCTCCCTCCTAAGCAGCCTCTTTTTTTTTTTTTTTGCGCGCAAGCCCCCAAGCCAGGGCTCTCTTTTAAGTCAGTGAGGTCTCAGTGCCATGCCGTCACCAAGCTTGGCCGCCCCATCCATGTACTCTAGGAGCGCCACCCTTGATCGAGAAAGGGAGGGGGGGCCAAGTGCCGCTACCAGTTGGACGGCGTTGTCCTCTTTGGCTCGGAAGGGGGGAGGGCCCGTTGATGGAGGCCGGTAGAAACGCTGGGAAATGGCCCTGGGCTAGCCAACAAGTCATGGTGCCGCAGCCGTAATTGCGACTCTGACGACAGCACGTATCCAGCCCATCGGGTTGTCGCTCTAACCTGGTGACCACAAAGATCGACGCCGCGCGGCGGGTACCCCATCGTTCGGTCGTCTCTCTCTCTCATTCAACTCTCAGATTTGATACTGGAGATCTCATTTCCAGCCCCGTGGCTAGCTCGCTTTCTTTTTCCTCTTCTTCCCCTCCTCTCTACCTGCAGCTGTGGCAGCAGCACATGTCCGCCCACGTACATCAAGTCCAACCTCCCTGAGAGAAAAAGAAAACGAAGGAACAATAAAAAGCAAAGCCGCGTCCAGCGCATTGAGGGTCCGAGAGGGTCCCCCGGAAGTGCAAGCGGACAGGGATCCCGGATCGTAGACGAGAGGACGAGAGGGTCGCGTCTTGGTTGGAGCTCACTCCCCGTCGAGATCCAGGGCCACCCATCCCATCGTCAGTGCTCGCAGCAGCTTTGTTATCTGTCGTCACATTGTGTGCCGCCTCTGTGTTCTGTGTGCCCCCAACCTCTCTAATGGTTGGACGGGATGACATTCTCTCAGCCATCCCACCAACGAATGCTTCTTCCCCCAACTAAAGCACAACCAACTCTCCTCCTTTCAGCTCGCCCGAGGCTCTTTTCAGGAACGCCGCACGCGTCAGGCACAGCAAGCTCGGTCCAATCTCCAGCTGTGCTCTTCAACCCACACCCCAGTCAAGGTCCCCCAGGCGGAAATGCTCCACGGTCAGAGGCCCTTCCGAGCGCCACCGCTGATCTGCCCTGCAGAGCACCGTTAGTGCCCTGACCAAAGCCAGGTTTTGCCCGGCTTGTGATGTTGGGTGATCAACTCTCTTTCTTTTCAGGCCTTCCATTCTGCGTCTTGGCATCTGAGCTGGACTCTTCAGCGCATGTCGTAAACAGTTGAGATCGTCAGAGCCTGCTTTGCTTGCTGGCATATGCTGTGAGACTCGCATCTGCTCTTCCTCTCCCCGCTTCCGCCCTGAGAACGACGGGTTGTTGCCAGGTTGATGCCGATATAGACCCCCTTGTCCCTGTACCTGTGATGATAGAAGACCCCTGCTCGCTTTCATTACATCGCGCCCTGAACGGACCAGGACCCTACCTCGCACCCCAACTACCGGATCCTTCCTTTTAGCGAGAAAGTCTGCCCATGGGCAAACAAAATCGCCTCATTCGCCGGCGCGTTCGTGTTTCAATTTGCGGAATAGAGTTTGGACGACTTGACAATTCTCCGGTCCGTGATGATGTTTTTGGGAAGAGTGTTTTGAAACACCAGCTCAGTGCACATTCGCGCCTTAAACCTTTGGTCTAAGGATTAGGGAACGGCTAGAATCCATTTTGTTAAGCCTTTATTCTAGCTTGGATCTTTTTCTTCCTCTAAAATTACCACTTCCCAGTAAAATGAAGATATCTTAATGAGCATTCGCTAAGGATACCCTCAGTGGCATGTCAAATTGCCAGGTTGCTCACCACCCAAGTCGACCCCGTGAGCACAGCCATGTCACGTGACACACACGAACCATCACAGGTCTCGAGTCTGGACATGCATCCAATGTTGAACAGATGGAAATAACGGTCAAGCATTTTCTGCTCGAGTCTAGCCAGACCCGGCCATAAAGAGCAAGTCGAGTGTTGCTCAAGTCTCACCTTGGGCCTCGAGACTGGTCGAGATATGTCCCGACCACGCACCCATTAACAATTGCCCGAGATGAGCATCCTAGTTCCCCCTTGCATGAGACTCTCATGGCTCACACGCAAGTATCGTAACCTCGCGCCGCCAATTTTCTTTTGCTAAAAGCTGCAAGCCACCCATCCACCCATATCCGAGATTCAACCTCTCGGCGCTCCTGCGTAGTCCCAACGGTGAATCACCCATCTCGCATTGTCTTCTACAGTTGTGCCTCTCCTAAAATGCTCCATATGCCCTCAACGCCTTTGAATGCAACACGCCAAAGATCCCGTATGCGTATAGTACAAAATGAGGTCCATCTATCTAACCCTTTACCGTCTCTTGGGAACAAAGAGGCTTGGCTTTCCCTTCTTTCGGGGCCCAGGTTGCGGCAGAGGTGGCCGAATCGGCTGCTGCAGACAGTCAGTGAAAGACTCAATCAATTAAAGCAGCTGACATACCTTCTTATTGTCGTCCTGTCCCTGGTAGGACGTCGATCCACTCGATGTCGTCATCGGATTCGAGGGTCCCGTCGGAATCCTCGGCCCCGTTGGTATCTTGGGACCGGTTGGTATCGAAGGACCAGTTGGTGCCATCGGGGGCGGTCGTTCTGGAGGCGTCAAGCCCATGACTGACATGGCCGAGGGATCTGTTGGGGGCTTGGGCGGTCGATGTGGTCTTTGACCAAACTTGCCCAGGAGCCCACCGCCTCGTGCTTTGTCGCTCGCTATCTGTGTTGGTGTTAGATTGATCGGGTTTGTTGGTCACTTTTGGCTGACATACTCTCTTTGTCACGGGTTGATGGGGCTCTGGTCCATCGTGCGACCGTTTCTTTGTTTCTCCTGCAGGCTTACCCGCCGATGATGTGTGAATAACCGGAGGCCCACCAGACCGTGGGACAACCTCAGCTCTTTCAATCCCGCCGAGGCCTGGAATGTGTGGTGCTGCAGGTTGTTGCGCCGCTGTGACAACCGGTGAATTCGAACGCGATGAAGGAAGTGAGGACGTTCTCGAGGGCGCGTCACGCATGACAAGGTCACCGTCTTGAGCCTTCTGTGGCACAGAAGAACCCGCTCCGGTTTGGGGAGGCGGGGGTAAGTAAGCGCCTGGCTTGGCCTTCTCGAGAGGTCTGCGGAACATGTTCAAGATATCGCCCTTAGTATAGCGATCTCGTGCCTGGGCGTCCTCGATGAGCTTCCGCCAGAACTCGCCTTGCACAAGGGCTCGAGAGTCACCCAGAATCCAAAGGGACGACTTGGCACGTGTGAGACCGACGTTCATACGTCGAATGTCAGTCATGAAACCGATACCTCCAGTTGAGCTGGCTCGGACACACGAGAAGATAATAATCTCACACTCTCGACCTTGGAAAGCATCGGTGGTGTTGAACTCGATGATGTTTGTGATCGCCTCACCGTACCGTGACCGGAACCGGTTGCGAAGCTCATAGAGTTGTGCCTTGTAGGGAGTGATGATACCAATCTTGCCAGTCAAGTCACACTGTTGGTACTCCTTGCTGAATCGATCATACAGCTGCATAGCAACATCCAACTCCTTGGTGTTGACCAGGGATTGGCCTCTGTGACCTCGTTCTTGAACACCCTGGACATCAAAGAAGCGGTAAGGGCCAAGCAGCGCGCTCTTGTGCCATGGTTGCTGTCGAAGCTCATGCATGTTCTGACCATCCGCGAGTTGTCCTTCGTAGAACTCACGACTAGGGAACATACTAATCTCGGGATGCATACGGTACTGCATGTCAAGCAAATGCACAGATTTGGGGTGGTTCTGCTGCATTCGGACGAACAGACTCTGGTCGTATCCGAACTTGGCTGCTGACTGTGAAAGGACTGTAGGTGGAAGCTGCTTGGGATCTCCGACGAGGATACACTTGCAGCATCCATACTTGAGGGGGATTAGAGCACTCAGCTCCACACACTGGGCAGCTTCGTCAATAATGACTGTCTCGAACTCGACGTCAAGGTTTCGGAACATCTCGTGACCACTTCCACTCAGGGTGGCACAGAGGACCTGGGCAGAGTTGAGAATCTCCTGCTGGACCTGGCGTCGGCGCAACTCCATCTCTCGAGCAACCGAGTTGCCACTGCTCTTGTCCGCGTCAATCTGCTTGCCGATCGACATCTGGCGTCGTTTGAGCTCCTCGAATTCTCGAGAGAGCCTATTGTAGAGACCTCGATCATCCCCGTCTCTTGATGCCTCAAGGCGAGGTCGTAGGAGCGAGAGTTCCTCCTTGATCTTGCCAGCATCTTCATGAAGTTTGTCGCGGTCAGCCTTGGCCTTGTCCTTGGTGCCGTCACCTTCCAAGCGGGCCTTGACGAGTTCATCGAGGGTGACATCTTTCACAGCAGCATTGATGGCATCACTTCTGCCAAGTCGAATGACATTGATGTTGCGAGTCTTGCCCGAGGTAGTCTTGATGCCAGATTTCAATCGCAATACCAACTCGTCCACGGCGGCGTTACTGGGGGCGCACACAAGGAGCTTCTTGGAACGAACTTGGTTGTTGGCGGCAGGTGCTCCGTTTGGTCGTAGGGGCACGCCCACAGGAACACCCGTGTTGTTCATTTGGCTGAGCTGCTCTGAGAGAAGGGTGCCAACCATGGCCACGATGGTCTTGGTCTTTCCAGTTCCAGGAGGACTGATAATGTTAGCGTTATCAACTTCTACGGAAATCATAAGAACTCACCCCTGGATCAGTGTAAAACCATCATTGTCGTGGGCCCCGAGAACAGCCATAGCTTGTCCACGGTTGAGAGAGAAGTTGTCCATGCAGGAGGACACCTTTTCTTCGCCATAGCGAAGAATAGGAGATGGCTCGGCGTTCAGGATCTCATCCATCAGGTCATAGTACTGCAGACTCTCCAACGCAGCGTACTCTCGTTCGATAGTGGTCATGTTTGTGATCTTGACGCCATAGACACTAACGTTGGGGGTCAGGACCTGTGTCATGGGGTTGTTTCGAGAGGCCACCCGGTAAGTGACCTCGATCATCTCCTTCTTGTATGTGATACGATGAACCCTGGCCAGACAGTGCCGAGCAGTCTTCTCGGTCAGGGGATTCTCTGCCTCAGATACGAGTAGAATGTCGCCTTCCGACACACCCCGATCCTTGTTCTGGACGACGGGCATTGTGAATGTTGCTTCCAGATAGCTATCGACACTTGCACGACTAGCAATCTTCATGCCAAAAGGTTGGGCCGTTAGCTCATCCTTGGAAGTGACAAAGGAGCGCCAGGCTTCGGATGCCAGCAACGGGAAGAATGTATCCTGGTATGATCTGGGGTTGGAGTACTTGGTCGCAACCTCAGATGCTTTTGGACCGTTGGGTGGGTCATTGCCTGCGTGGAAGATGTCCCAGGCCAAGATGGTGTTGTGCAGTCGATCCATGGGAGGGATCAACCGAGCTCTCATCTCCTTGACAGATCTTTGCTGTCTTACCTTCTTGACGGGCTTACGGAGTTTGTCACGGAGCGCCTGCAGACGACGCTTCTCGGTCTCATCAAGAGTCTTCTGGCCTCCAGTGCTGAGAGCCGCGAGCTCGTTGTCAGCATCAGACTCATCCTCTTCTTCTGACTCCTCATCCGAGCTATTAACCATGATGTCGCTTCTTCCATGATCCTTGCCGCTAATACCAAGGCCAAGTAGACCAGAACCTTCGCCGGGGACAATCTCCCCTCGAAGGGCCTTGGCTCGCGCGATGGCCTCTGCATCACGCTTCATCTTTTCGGCCTTCGCTCTCTGTCTGCTTTCCTTCAGTGCAGAGATAGCCTTGAGATCAGGTCCCTTGGGCTTGGGCTTGACCTTAAGCATAGCCTTTGCCTTTGCCTTGGCTTGTTGTGCCTCAAGCTGCTTAAGGATAGGACTGTCGATAGAGCTACTAAGCTCAAGCACATCATCCCGGTTTGATCTGGAGGAGGGTGTGGTGATTGTACCTGTGGACGAAGTACCCGACTTCGACCAAGCATCAAGCCTGCTCTGTTTCTTGACCTTGTCCTTGGTTTTCTGTGCCGACTGTTCCACTATGCCCAGTTGGTAAATCTGAACCTCTTCATCAGTCTGCCCCAGAGCCTGCAAAAGCTCGGCCCGCTGTTGATCTGTCATGTTTGTGGTCCTAACATATTTTCCAGGTATACTGGTGGGTAGACAAGCATCAGTGATCAGCTTACGGGAGGCTGGGTTGATCTCATGGCCGTTCTCTCGAAGACGGGTGAGAATCTTGCACAGGACTCGGACTGTGACATCGACGAGCCACCTATCTTTAAGTCGGATCATGTTTTCCATGCCGCCAAAGTGCTGTTTTGCTGGCACAAGGATCTGGGACATGGTATCCTGCTCACTCTTGCCTAGAGCTTTGGATATGGCTGAAGTGATGAGACCGTCTTCCGCGACGAGAGCTTCAGCAAGCTCCATGATCTCTCTGCAAAACTCTGTCATGGTGGCGTTCTGGATGTATCGAGACCAGCCTTCGATGTTCCTACAGGCAGTCGACACGAACCGCCATTGCTCGCTCCACCAACGTAGAACCTTTGCTGCCGACATCGGCTCAAGAGTCTTGACTCGGAGGACACCAGACATAGGGTCTGTCAAACCACGGAGGATATCTCGACTCATGTTGAGAATAGGTCTGATAGGACCCCAAGGATTCGGGGGCTTGAGGATCCGCTCCAATGCCCACACTATGGACGAAAGGGTTTGATCAGGATGCAGCTGCGACATTTGCTCAAAGGCGCTGCTGCGGGACAGCTCTCCAGTCCAGCTTTTCAGCAATTCAGAAGCTGCCTCAGCGAGGTCCGACTCTCCGTGGGTGGATAGGCCGATGGTGCCCTGGAAAGCATGACGGTCGTTGAATAGAGTGTTGAGATCCGTGGCGTCGAGTTCAGAGACTCGTCCAAGGAGGTTCCCAAGAACCTCCACGGTTCCGGTGAGAGCCTTATTGAAATTTTTGCTTGACTCGCCCAGGTTGGTGTCGCTCTTTGGCGCTCTCACCTGTTCGACACCAATCAAGGGTTCGAGGGAGAGCACAATGTCTCTTGCTAGATCGATTTGCTCGGATGATAGATCAAACATTTCGACGACGCCTTGCCAGAAAACCTTGGAGTCTCTTGTGACTGCGGATTGAAGCTGCTTTCCTTCAAGGCAGGCAATGTACTCCTCTGCAAAGATCTTCATGTCCAGCTTCATGGCAGTTGACATGACCTTCTTGGCTGCGTTAGCCACTTGGAAAGTTTGCCAGCCCTCCCGGTCTTGGCCAGGGGCACGCAGATTTCTCAAAATAAGATCTTTGTACTTCATGACCAGATTAAATGCAGCACTGGCATAGAGGTGCGTGGTTCCAGCACCGATCTTGGTGTCCTGATCAAGGAAAGTCGTCATTGTGAATTGCAAGGCATCAAAACCAGCGCGTATGCAAGCGGCCCGGCCCGGCTCTCCAATTGTCTGATCCTTGGCCAGCGACTCAAAGAGAGTATGCATCAAGACCTCACAGGCATCATACCTTCGATCTCGATTAAGCGATTGCAGCCAAGGGTCAACCCAGGAAGTAGGAAACGGCACAAGAGAGGAATTTGTGTCGAATCCAGACCAGCAATCTTCCAGAGACTGACGAAGCAAGTTCTTGTAGACTGGACTCGCGAAGAGCAAATCTGCAATCACATTGGGTCTTGCGTCACCAATTACGTCCCAGAATGCTGTCGGCGCCTTCTTGAGAAAGCCAGTCAAGACGATGATAGTTATGACCAGGACGCCCTCTGCAGGGCATGATTGAATATGGCTGAAGAGCAGGTCGTAGATGTTGAAACTTCCTGGTTTTAGCTCAAGGCTTCGGAGACGTTGAAGTATGACATCGGCAGTGAGTGTTCTGAGAATTTCGTTGAACCCTTGCCAGAATTGCTCAATCTCGGGCCACGCTTCTGGCGCCTGGGCGTCCTTTCGGCTGATATCGTCAATGGCCCAACTGAGTCCTCCGCTGACAGCCCAGTCGAACTGCTCCAAGGACATGGCGTTGCTGTCAAGGTTCTGAAAGTTCTGTGTTGCCCACTTGCGACGGTCTTGGTTCCTCTGGTCAAAAATGAAGTATGTCATTCCTGGCAAAGGATCCTTCGTTCCGAGCTTGAGTCCACTCTTGCCTTGCAATCGCTGAAAGACGAATTGAAATGTTGCCCTTCGGTCTGGCTGTGCCATGTACGGCATGCAGCATAGAGCTTCATAGACGGAAATGTGAACCTCGGTCAAATGCTCTCCGAGTTGCGACTTCTTGAATGCAGCACCGGTGGTCTTCACGATATTCTCGATAAACTCCCTAGCCCATACGAGATTTTTATCGATGCGAGCGACGTCTATGTTCTCGAGCATTTCCCGAATCTCGGCGACAACTTCTTCGTTCCATCGTCTGAAATTGTTAACAAGGAAATTTGCCATGCGTAGCGCAGAGGTAAACTTACTCCTGGAATTGCTGGAGAACATCTTTGCGCTGCATGTGCCAGTTGAAGACACATTCGGGGCAATACTTTAGGATGTGATTGAGTCTCTCGGCAAGTTCGTCTCCCCACTTCCCCTGGCTCTGCTTGTCAAAGGCAAAGATCAAGCAGTTCCAGTATGTGACCTTGAGGCGCTCGTTCCCTTCCTCAATGCGACTCTTCTTCTCCTCTTGTGATATGGCCGAGTCGGGATCGTCGAGGAGTTTGTAGTTCTCGTAATCATCGTCGCTGACTCGGGGGCAAAGCAGATGGCACTCCTTGGGGAACTTTTGTATCTTCTCGTACCACTGACTGAGCTCCTCATGTATGTCCATATTGTGCGACGTGTCTGGGTAAACGCATCTCTCGATTTCGCGGCCAAAGTGGGGTATCGGACTGATGTCGACAACAAGGTTGGATCATCGAAGATCTCGGGAGATGCGGTAGCCGGCGACGTCTCGATGTAGGTGCCGACCCTCAGTGTGGGTGGAGGTGTGGATGAGATTGGTGACAGAAGAAAAGGTAGCGATCGAAGGTGACAGATTGTTGGTTGTTGTAGGTGAAAGGTTGATGATGTCGAAGGTGGGATTTATTTTGTTGGTGGTTGCTGGGTCACTTTTCGCCCTGAGGACTAGAGATCATCAAGGTCGCAACACGGCGGCAGCTGCAGCAGTTGGGAAGAAGGAGCGAATCTAGTAGAGTTAGAAAAGCAAACAGATAAACCATGAGCACAATGAGTCCCTACCGAAAGTCTTTGTTCTGCAACAGGCAGTCAGCCTGCAATGGAGGTGCTTCGAGAACAGGCTTTGAAAATAAATGTAGTTAGGTTGAAGCTCCGGGACGGCCTTGCCTTGGCTCTGACGCGCCTGGTAGCCGCGTTGTTGCAGGGGTTTTAATGAAGTGAGTGGGGCTGCCGTCGCTAGGGAGCGGTTGAGGTTCGGCAAAGTGCAAGTGCAAGTGCAAGTGAATCACTGGACCTCGACCACCCTGATCTCCTGGCTTTTATCGAAACTCGACTCCATCCATGTTCATATCTTGCTACGGAGGAAGTAGGCTAATTCCTTCTCAACATTTCGAGGATCTTTTTACAGCTATTTCTATGACTCTTCTTCGTGCTGACTTGCAACACTCGTTTGGCTTCCCTATGGCGTAGACTCGGCGTTATTCACAATCATTTTCACTCATTTTCACTCATCCAGCACAGGATCCAACAATTAATTTTCACATCTATCGTACATATATACAGGCCCAGATCGGATATCAGTCACTATCCTCGTCCTTGATCTGCTTCTTCTTTGCCGCTGCGTGCTGTCTCTTCCCCGTTCTCTCGACGAGTCCTTCTAGGGGGCACTCTTCGTTGTTCCACTCCTCGCTCCCCTCACTCGTGTTAGCTCTGCATCGTATGCAGCTTCGCCCATGCTGAACAAAGAGCTTATGCAGCCCGTACTTGAGATGATTCGGTATTCGCACTTCCAGATGACTAAACGTCTGGTCCCGTGTGGCCTTCGGCGGCATCCACTTCAGCCACCCGGTAAGCCGGTGGACGTGTGTGTCGACGGCAAAGCTGGGCTGCTGGAGACAGAATAGGATGACACAGGATGCTGTCTTGACGCCGATACCGGGAAACTTGGTCAATGTTTGCATCGCTTCGTCGGGATGCATTCCGTGAATGTGGTCGAGTGAGAGGATATCCTGTTCCGTCTTCAAGATCTCCAAGTCCTTTTGACCCTGGGTCTTGCCATCAGCCTTGAAAGCCCCAGACATCTTGCCTGACTTCTTCTCCTGAATGAAGGCATCTCGTCGCTTCACGTTCTCCTCATGGACCAACTCCAAGATTGCCTTGATGTCTTTTCCCTTGACCTGGGCCAAACCACCTGTCTTGATCGCTTCGACAATGGTTGTCAATGGAGCCGTTCTGACCTTATTCCAGTCAACGCTTCCCTTACCAATGCCTTCATCGACAGTGCCAAAAGTGTTCACTAGCCCTCTGAAAGCGGCACTCGAGTTTCGATTGGAAGTGTTCGCACTGAGGCGGGTCCGGATCAGAGCATCGAGAACTGAAGGAACCTCTCCACACCCTGACACCTCCAATGACGGCGCCGGTATCTTGTCAGGTGCCTTAGCTTCGCCATGAATAGAAGCAAGTCTGCGATAGACTTCTTCGCACTCTCCTGCTGAAGGAGCTGTCCATTCGGGAAAGGGGGTGATGCCAGGTGTGAGTCCATAGGGATTATCCTTGGTCTTTTTGACAGGCTTTCGAGCCGGAATCTCTGGCACCACCTTGGCATCCTCATATTCATCTTTCACCTCCCTCTTCACAGCAGATTGTCTGCTTGATCTTTTGGCGGGTTTTTTCGTCTCAAGCTCATCATCCGACTCAAGATACGACGACTTGGCAGCGGATCGCCTGGGTCGCAACGATCTTCGAGTCACCACTTCTCCATCTGTGGATGGCGGCTTGACCATAGGACCAACCAGTGGTTTGGCCTCCGGGGAAGCGATCTCAATTTTGACGTGTCCGACTGTCCCATTCGTGACCTTTGTTGACGTGGCATCCTCTTGGTGGTTCCTTCGGGATTGACGGGCAGGGCCCAGATTGTGTGGCAACTCCTCTGCTTCATCGTCGGGCGGGCCAGCGACCTTGGTCTTCTGTCGTTTTGGCAATGCTTTGTCCGTGGTACTTGCGGTCGCCCGCTTCCGTTGTGTACGTGCTGTCATGGCGGGTTGGGCAAGCTGAGTGAAGGTGCAAACAATACGAACGGCTAGTGGCGTTTTTTGGTGGTTGAGGTTCTGAAGCCTGTAACCCCAATTAGGCAATCTTGCGAGACGTTTGGCGGAAACCAAGAGCAAGACCTTGTTCATGACAAGACTTGGTTGTAATCAAAATGGCCCTAGATCATGATTTAAGTGATTGTTTCCCAAGTTATCGACTGCATTTCTGCGCTCTGGCATTTCCCTAGCTCATAGATCAACCCAATTATCAATGACCTCAAGAGTCGACCCCAAGATCGCCAGCCCCGCCGCCTCCCATTTCCCAGCCGTGTCAAGCGGCGAAAGATCCTTGAAGAATTGGATCTGCAGGATGAATTTTTCAGACTATTTTCTCCTGCTGCTGATAGGGTATTGATGATTGTACCTCTCGACTCGGAGTTCAAAACCACAGGGCAGCATGGCCAAGGAGAGAAATGTCACCCAGTGGACATTCCTTGGGCTCCCAGGTGAGTTGCGCTGTGCGCCTGGTCATAGAGCACAAATAGAATCATGGATACAGTATCTGAGACTCTTCGGTGTGTGCAATGCTAGAGTGATTTTCACGTTATTGTGGCTTTAAAATGATGATGAATTCATCAACTCCATAGGTCTTATATTTGCAATGAGTCTCGATTGACTGTAACCTCGCCGCTATCCTTCTTCATTCCTCGTACATCCTTTCAGCAAACCCGACGCTCAAACAAACCTTATACACGATGTCGAAGGAGTGGTTTTCTCTCCCATAACAGAAACTAATCAATCCCTAGCTTTTCTCTTTACCAGCAAACCAGTCTCAGTAAGGACGGGTCCCAAACATCGATTGGCGATAGCATCACCTGGCCTTGCCCCACACTCAATTACGCCGAACACGCCCATCGCGCCCATCACGCTAGACACACTACACATGTTGAGAGAACAATATGAGAGCGGTTTCGATACCGGAACAACACGCCAAAAGCGCCAGAGACGCTCCTTGAGCGATATCAAGAAACTTCTTTGTGAACTGCTTAGATAGGATGGATATGAAGCATCTATAAGAGGAGCTCAAGGCTGCGAGGGAGAAGGGAGCGTCCTCGACCAAACAGATTCAAGTTCTCAGTCACCACCACCCTATTAGAACAAGAACTCCCATTTTCTATCAGCTTCAACCACACGATGGCCTCAAACACCTTCAAGCAGTACTGGCTCCCTGAGAAGAAGGGATTCGATTGTCTGACCCTTCGCGACGTTCCTAAGGAACCTCCCAAGTTTGGCCAAATATTGGTCCGAATCAAGGCTGTTTCTTTAAACTGGAGAGACGGAATCTTGGCGATTGGGACATATCCTTTCCCTGGACCAGATGCCGTGGTTCCTGGGAGTGATGGTGCCGGTTTGTTTGCCCCAGATTCTTTGACACGGTCCTTGCGCTTCTGACATGACTCTATAGGCATTGTCGAAGAAATCGGAGAGGGAGTCACTGGGTGGAAGATCGGGGACCGAGTCTTGGCCAACTTCACCCAGGATCATATTGCCGGCCGACTGACACGCGAGATCGGCCTTACTCAACTGGGCGGCGAAATCCAGGGTCTTCTGGGTGAATACTTCATCTTCCCTCAGACCGGCGTCGTCAGGATCCCGGACTATCTCTCCTTTGAAGAAGCCTCTTGCCTTCCTTGCGCTGCACTGACTGCGTGGAACGCTCTGTATGGTCTCACGCCCCTCCGGCCCGGCCAGACGGTTCTGCTTCAAGGCACTGGTGGCGTTTCGACTTTTGCGCTGCAGATTGCTCATGCTGCAGGAGCAAAGACCATTGTCACGTCTTCATCTGATGAGAAGTTGGAAAAGGCCAAACTTCTGGGTGCAACGCACGTTGTCAATTATAGGAAGACGCCTGACTGGGCGGCGGAGGCCATGAAGATTACCAACGGCAAGGGAGTTGACTACATTATCGAAATTGGCGGGACTTTGACGCTTCAAGCATCTTTTGATGCCATTGGATTTAATGGGCAGATCAACTGTATTGGCCATATCACCAACCCGGACCCGTTAGGGGCTGGCAAGGAGCTTCGAGGCCCGGACGCAGCGTTCCTCGCGCTTGACAGGCTTTGTGTTGTTCGTGGTGTAGTTGTCGGTTCTCGAGAGCAGCTTCAAGACATGTTGGCTTGCTTCGAGGCCAAGTCAATTCGGCCTGTCATTGACCGCGTCTTCTCGTTTGAAGAGACCAGGGCGGCGTACGACTACCTTTGGAGCTCAACCCATACTGGCAAGGTTGTCATCCGCATCCCGTAGAAAGAATAGCAAGATAGGAAATAATCGAGAAACCTTGCTACATTGATGGTCGGAGATTGGCTATCGGATTATTCGTGAGCCCAATCATGACTAATGCAAGAAGCCGAATGCACTTAGACGCCAAAAAGTGCCATGTCGCCACACCTCGTTTGGTCTTGGATCTGCCTCCACACTCAGTCACACCTTAAACCAACTGCAACGACTTCTCCAAACTTAAGATGCCAGAAAAAACAGTGCAAAGGAGGAAAGGCTCTAAGCATGACAAGACAGGATGTTTGACCTGCAGATACAGGTTAGCACACCCCCAGACTGCCCTTCAGCTCTGATCATGCTCTCCCGGGCAGAGTTTCGGCAACTCTTCCAGTGATAATCACACGCTAACTTGGCAGCCAGGCGAAAGAAATGCGTGGAAAACACGTTTCCAGTATGTGGGACATGTGCTAGGCTTAATCTTGAGTGTATCCGAGATCCGATCCGTCGCATTGTACCTCCTTCTCGGAGTTCCGTAACGGAAGCAAGTGGGACAGCGGAGGAGACTCTTCGTCCGACAGTTCCAGAGTCGACGGCCTTGATGAGGCCATTGGCTTGCCTACCACTGCAGGCGGAGTCGCTGAGGAGACGCCATGCTATGAATCACTACATCAAGGTCCTTTCAGAGCTCCTGACCGTCAGCAAACACAATAACTCGTTTCTCTCTGGTAAGATATCTTGTCCACCATTCCGATACTCGTTGCTCACTTAACTCAAGACTTTCTACCCATGGCCATAGAGTCGCCGGCGCTTGCCGAAGCTTTAATTGCCTACGCCTCGGGTCACCTATCTTCATTGGATTCGTCTTATACCACCGTATCACTCGAGGCACGGTCCAATGCCTTGCAAGCTTTGTCAAGGGCAGTGTGCCTCCCAGCTGACCAACTCACCTTTACCGAGCCCGTCCTCTCTGCTTCTCTTATTCTGTTGACTTCCGAGGTGTGTCTGGGGAGTCATTCGAGCTGGTATAACCACCTAATCGGTGCCAAACACCTGATCACATCGGCCCAGCACCAGGCGGGGGTGGGACCTAATGCCCTGAAAGCTACCTCTGAAGGCCGGTGGGTGTTGCGCAATTTTGCATACCATGATATCATTGGGAGTGTGACCCTCGGCACCAAGCCTTTACTGGACGCAGGATATCTCGAGGGTATCACAGATGAAGTCGACACTTACTTAGGCGTTGCTTCGGCGATACTTGCTTTTATTGCCCAAACCACCAACCTAAGCTGGGAAACGGCCGACTCTGAGGTTGCTTTCCGCCTTCAGCAATACCGGGTCATCGAGAATGCCCTAAAAAGCTGGCAATGCCCAGATGATACCCCTCCCACCCTTGAGGCTGTGGCCTCTGCTTACCGTGGAGCTGCGCTCATACATCTATATCGAAAGATGCGACAGCACCTACAACACAGTGACTCAATTATTCAGCAAGCCCCAAACGACGTTGATCTATCACGAGAAATCCTCCAAGATAGAATCAACACAGAGGTTTCAAGCGTTCTTGAGAGCGTTGCAAGAGTTCCGGTCGACGACGTTGGCGAATCCTCTCTTTTGTTCCCCCTATTTATCGCGGGAGGCGAAGTCACGGACAGTGGCCAGATGGAGGCCGTTCGATGGAAGCTTCAGTGTTCATTTCAGAAGCGTAGATTTCGGAATATCTCAAGGGCTCTCGAGGTCCTTGAGGAACTCTGGGCTTTGCGGCTGAGGACGACTGAGGCTGATGGTAGTCCGGACTGGGAACATATTTTAAGCACCAGTGACGAGCTACTTCTCTTGACTTGAGAGAACAGTCTCGATAAAGCGATTAAGTAGAGCTTTAGGGTCACCGATCATAGAACATTTGTTGTATACGTCTATGGATCCCACCAACCTTCCACTTGATCAACCCACGCAAGTTTTCAGCAGCGGACACGTCAGTTCTAGATGTTCAATTCTACCCAACACGACCAAGCAGCCCCACTGCCTTGATACGCTTAGCGAGTATTGCATCCTCTCTTTTCAGCTTCGTTGGTCATGGCCTCAAAATGCAGTTAACTGGCCTTGCCCCGTAGGATTTCGGAGACCATCCAAAGCCACCAGCATGAACAATATCCGATAGATCGATGAGTACTCCGCTCTTCCAATTCTTTTCGAGAGGCGAAGAATTATGCCCGAAGCCAAAAAGCCAGAAGAACTCGTCGACTTTTTCCACCGTGGCCGGATCGTTTTCACCCTCCTCAACAAATTCATAAACAATGGCAAAATACTCCTTTTCAGGGGAAAATTCGCGATTGATCTTGTCAACAACCAGACTTTGTGCCCATAGTTTCGGAGGCATATCAAGGAAATTCTGACCGTTGAACTTCAACCAGCCGTAACAGTTCCTCATTTGAAAAGGCGTGAATGTTATCAAGTGCATCATACTTCGTTTCAGGCTTAGCTTTGACGAGAACCGAAGCTGAATCCGCTGAAGCCTGCTTCACTGCCGTCTCCATCATTTGGAGGAGAGCAGCGTTCTAACATTCCCGCTGCACAGCGAAGTAGTGGTAGAACTCAGGTGGCTCGGCATCCCAAAACTATTGATCGAGTGAGCTGGTATGCCTAGCGAGAATGAAGATACAAGACTCCCTCACCACTTTCAGAACAAAGGGCCCATCCCCTCTGAACCACACCTTCCAGACGTACCCATCAAGTCCACCACTGAGATGAGATGAGGATTCCCAGTCAATATCAGCCAGGCTGAAAGGGCATCGCCGCAGCCGTGGCAAATCAAAATCTTCTGCGGAACAACTAGGCGGGCCTTCCATCAGTTCGTCATCGCGAAATGGGACCGCCTGCGCCCTTGCTTGTCTTTTGTTCACGGGGGGTCGGTAGAGTTGTGCGGCACGAAGCCGAGCGATATGATCCTCTATGCGGCGCCGGGAAAGACCATGATTCATGATTACATTGATAGAGAGGCGGTTCGAAGGGAAGTTGAAGGTTGCTGGAGTGGGTAAGGAGAGAGGGGTGTTGTGAACTGGGATATTACGTGAACATCAGCCTCTACTACCTAACCATCTCACTTCCAATACCGGCCTACCCAGCACCACACTAAACGCCACATGAGACGGAATGCTGAAGAAAGATGTCTTTACCAACTAAGAAACTGCGTTTCGATGTTCGGATCAAGAGCTCTTCATGGTATCTTGAACCTGTCGTCAATGAGTGAGGACGATTGGCGGGATTTCGCTTCTCTGGTTGAGCTTTGGCGCCCGGGCGAAGCTTTTCAGGCTGGTTCCAGAACAAACACGAGAAGAGGTATCATCTACCTGTGTATTTGCGGACGAGACCTTGTTAGGTACCTTATAGTAGTTAAATCTGCCCCTGTGTTAAGTGTACTGCAAACTTCCAAACTGCTGCACGCTCAGCGTGAATGAGGCCAGCCCTTGCCGGATGTACCTCGTTCAATGTGGCACGATGCATGTTGGTCGTGCGCTTGGGAAGATCCATTGTACACTTTTCACCTTGCTGCGTGGAGTCTGGCCCCCAAATCGGATGGGTTGAAAAGATCAAGGCCATTCTGCTGATCGAGTTGCTTGGGTCAGATGGTCCACTGGAGCTTCCAACGCCAACTTCCATGAGCACCACCACAAGGCCACACCCAACAGCTTACCAAAGTCGCAGGTCAAGAAAGGGAAATAAAAATTAGAGTGAAATGGGACCGTACATTCATGAGGACACAATGGAGGAGCATAAAAGGGTCGAGTTGGCGCACATTATTTGCATCTATTTCCTCAAGATATCTTCAACCTTCTCCAATTCAGCTTCCCTCAAATAAATGTCTTTTATTACTATTAAAGCACCTACATACTTACTATCACTTTTTCATACCCCCCAAGGGCCCAAAGCTTGCTCCACACGTCTCTCATAGCTAAAGAGGTCATCACCAATTCAGCCTTTGAAGCATCGCCCACCTTAGATCGTGTCAGACACTGGCCTTCATATGCTTTTATTTCTCTCTTCATCACTTGAATTTCTTGTCTTTCTAGAGTCTTCATTCGATGGCCCTGGGTCTGCTCGAACTCCAGAAACCCTGCAACATCTGCGAACTCAAGGATGCCAACCCTCCTAGAAGCCCTGACAGCTCGCAACGTTGCTGCTAACGCAGAGGCCGTTGTCCCTGGAACCAACACCACTATCGTCACATATATAAGCCCGGGCAATTGGTCACCCTGGTATGACTTCAACTATGCCACTTTGACTCGGATATTCCGGAAGGAACTTGCCCCGACTTATCAAGGATCACCAGAACAGCGGCCTCTGGAGTTAGACTTGCTGATAAATAATGAGCAAACCCTGGAGGATGTTCTGCAGAGATTCTTGAGTCCTAAAATTAATTACGCACTGGAAGGCCCACGAGGCCAAGCACATCTCGGAAGGGGAAGTCGGTGCGGAAGTTTTGACCGTAGGCCTGACTGGTCGTCGGTTTCGGCCCTTTGCATCGATGAATTCGGGCAATATGCCAATGCCCTCACCGGAGATACCAATCTCGGTGCAAAGTGGTGGCCATCAATGGTGGAAGAGGACAGTGGAAACTTTCACGAATGGCAGAAGGTTTTGGCTCAGGTCGAGACCTACATGGCAACCCATGGGACCAGATATGGCTTTGTTGTTACCGACACACATCTCGTGCCCTTAAGGCTCACCCGACAAGCTACTATTTCTGGCTTGGTTCAAGGGCGCGGGCGAAGACAGAACACTGTTCACCAGAGGTACACCTCGGATAGTACCATGGCATCGAGTTCGTCATATCAGGACGATGATCCCCTAACGTGGGAATTTTACAACCCCGAATACGCAATTATTCCCTGGAAATCTCATGTAAATGGAGGCCTCACTGTTTAAATTGCTCTTTGGTGCTTGGCCATGATGGCTACAAATGGGGATAGATGGATCGACTATTCGTATCCTAGTCTCGACAGTTGGCGCGGCGCAGACAAAGGCTATGTCCACAACACCTCAGGTGCTACCAAAAAGAAGCTTTCCGATGGTGATTCTTATCAGTAGCCAGATCCTGATAGTGCCAGGAGAGAAGTTCCTAGAGAGCAAATGACGCCTGAGGCCGGTGTAGCATCCCAGCATGATTACACTCGGCCGCCAGGAAGCCAACCCATCGATCTTATGCCTCAGTCAGCCCAGCCTAGATTTTCTCTCAACGAAGCTATCTCCCAGGATCCCAGTGCGACAACCGAAGAGTGTGTCAACAATGGCGATGTCAATGAGGCCGGGGATCAGAATGATGGGACAGTGGTTGTATCTTCTTGGCGCTCTGGTCGGCGAAAGGAAGTGAGGATTCAGCGCCATGTATTGGGGCGAAAGTATTACTTTGTGAGTGCCAGCGGATCCAAAGTCGACACCACCAAGAGAGAGTGGAAGCGAGTCGAGGACGGGTATGAACTTCAGGGCCAGAGACATGTGTATTTCACAAGAGAGTTTCCATAATCGCAAATATCGATGAGGAGTACTATGCAGATTCGCTTTCCCCCCTTATCTGAACACGGGCAGTTTACTTTCTCGACACCAACCAGGGCCCCCCATCCCCGTTTGTCGAAGCTGCTCCGGCCTTGATGGAGACCAGAGCAGCAGCCAACACAAACCTCAACAAAAGCTAGGCTGAAGACTTACACCCAGGTTCCAATACACATGGAAGACACTAGAAACTATCATTGCGTAAACAAGTATTATGGAATCGCGGAGGACTATTCTCGAAGCTGGCCGCATCTCCCAAATGTGGTAAAAAGCGTCTCGGCCCTTCATCATCAACAAACTTCCACTCCAGAATAAGGTTAGGGCATTGATTTGTTTAACTCGAAGTACTGAGGGGAGTCTTGGGATAGAAAATTCAAGTTTACGATAACGTGGCCTAACAGAAAAAGGTCGAAGCAAGGTATCAGAGCAACGCAAGGCGAAATCAGGGGTTCGTGGCCCCTTGTGTTAGGTTGATAAAGCGAAGGATGCCATGCCAATATCAGGCAATCAAACAGTGGCGACTTACAGGTTGAGTAATTCCTTCCTTCTGTTTGCAAGGTATTAAATGCCATGTTCAATCTGACCTCACGGTGTAAACAAAGAGTCAAGTTCTCCCCGCGCAAACGGGGGCAGTGATGTACACTTTGATCACAAACTTGGTCAATTGCTCGGCGTTTTTCCTCAAACGCGCGCAATCTCTGCGCCATTATAACTTTTACCATATTATTACTCCACAAATTTAGCGTTTGCCTTTGCTTTATCGTTTCTCGCCTATTATTCTTTGCGTTGCCCTCGCAACACCTATGCAGCTCTGAGCCGTCACTGCAAACGCCTTTGGCGCCCCCCTTCAACATTCACTTCTCAATGAGGTAGCCAATCCGCCGAATTCAGGCGCAAATTTGACTCACACAGTTGGAAGAAGCCTTTCTTCAACTTCCTTCTTCCTTTCTTTCTTTCAATTTCCACATCACATCACAGCATCACAAGGTATGTTTCCCTTATGCTTTCATCTACGGTTGCCTAAGTCAGTTAACTCAACAATCTAGACTCCATCACTCTCTCTGCCTTGGGTTCACCTTGGCTCCTCATCTAAAGGATGCCGGCATCCTACATTAACCTCGAGCAAGAGGACGAGGTCTGCTTTCTCACCGAGAGGCCATCCGGGTCAGGTGGCCGCCAGCGGCGGGACTCGTCTTGCACCATAACTGACGAGTCACCACCAATTTTCGGATCAACAACTGAGGAAGTGATTGACCTCACAGTCGACTTGAGAACCTCAGGCCACCATCTTCTCAATGACGACGAATTTGCACTTGAAAAAGTGCGGGTGGCCAACTACACCATCCAGCCTGGGACCTTTCTCCAAGTTCACGAGTTTGACTCAGGAGACTACCTTGTCCAATTCGTCCTCGTCAAGATTGTGGTTCGGTGCACAGCCTCCGGTGAAATCAAGATCCGCGGCATTCCTTTCACCAGACTTCGCTCGGCTTGGGGCAAGCTCCCCAGAAAGGCTCACGGAGTTTGCATGCTGCTCTACTACAACCAAGATGATCCAAGTGCATCCGAAGAGTTTGTCGATATCGGCCCATCCTCTGTCATCAAACCCTATCCCCTGCTCACCACCAACGCCCTTTATCCCCGCTTCAACCGGACAACCTTTCACCCTGAGCACACCGAGGCAAGACGCCGCCCAGAGAAACAGTCTACCCACTTGACCTGCCGTTAGAAGCTGGAGGTCTATTTCACCGGACAAGGGAGCCGAAAGAGACAGACCGAGGAAGCGTTTGTTCGCGTTCACGAATCCGAAGTTCTCGAGCCAAAGTATCGAATATCTGAGGAAGTCCTCAGCAACCAATGGCGAGGCACCAGAGTCAAAGGAGGGTCGTGGGCGCCAACCTTCAATTCCCAACAGGGCTGCATAAACCTTGATGACGACAATGGCATCAAGCATAGGAAGATCCGAGCCAAGGGTCAGAAGTACACTCTTTTCGACTCTTGTTCAGGCGCGGGCGGAGTCTCGCGAGGAGCTCTGATGGCGGGATTCAAAATCCAATACGCAATCGACAAAGCTCCAGAAGTTTGGGACACATACGAAACAAACTTCCCCGACACTCATCTCTTCAAGATGTCTCTTGATGAGTTTCTCTCGTTCGACAATCAACACATGCGTGTCGATATCCTCCACTTCTCCCCTCCATGCCAATTCTTCTCCCTGCCACACACCACGACGGAGACATCATCTTTGCTCTCTACAGCTGCAATCAGTTGCTCAAGAAACTCAGACCTCGTATCATCACTGTCGAGCAAACCTTTGGCCTCACTCATCACCGTCACGCCGAATACTTCTACTCCTTTCTCGCCGACTTCACGCAGCATGGCTACTCGGTGCGATGGAGAGTTATCAAACTCTGCACTTGGGGCGCAGCACAGGACCGAAAACGTCTGATTCTCATTGCCGCCGCTCCAGGAGAACGACTTCCTCCTTTCCCTCAACCTACTCACGGTCCAGAGGCCGGCTTGTTGCCCTACAACAGCATTGGCAAGGCCATCCGAGGCATTCGACCAGGCGATGATCTTCATGATCTCGACAACGTGAAATACTACCAGCCCCGAAGAGCTCCATATGACCCGAACCGTCTTGCTGGAACCATCACCACCCGTGGAGGCGACTTCTACTACCCCGACGGCACACGCAACTTGACTCTACGAGAGTATGCGAGTCTTCAAGGTTTCCCCAAAAACCATCAATTCCTTGGAACCATGACGTCTATCAAGAGACAGATTGGAAATGCCTTCCCTCCCAACACAGTCCGCGTTCTCTACAAGCACATCGAGCAGTGGCTTTTGAAGGAAGATGGCATGCTACCCTACGACGACGGCGGAGATGCCATCCTCATCGACGATGACGACACCGATTTGACGACCAACCTCACCGATGCCTCTGAAGATGAAGTTAACCGTTCACCGGAGATGATGGAAGGGCGTGATGCCTGTGGACAGCAACGAAGGTGCTAGAACCGATTGGCGAGCTGGGAGCGTGGTCATCGACCTGACCTAATCCCCAACAACTCCCCTTAGGATCACGGAGATGGAAAGTTACTGGCTTGACTTTTTTTCCACGATGTTAGATGCGGTATCACATCTGCATGTCAGTGTTTGGGAGGCTTATTCTAGGCTACAGAATGATGGCTATCTGTTGGGAGGCAGGGTTGAGCACGAGTATGGTATTTGGCACACGTTCATAGACCGATGGAAGCTGCGAGTAAGGCAAGATGCCGGTAGATAGCTGTGATGAAAAGTATTTGATTGATTTTTCCATTTTACCTTTGCTGTTGACCTGACAACGACTGTGAATCATCACCAGACACCGTTTTACACCTTTGCCGGGTGCCTCTCAGGGGCGTGTGTACGTGCACCGCCTCCCCTCAACAAGCCGTGATTCACTGTCTCGAAGGCAATAGAAGGATATTTCTCAGAACGCTCCTAAGATTTTCCCTCACCTGCATGCGACTTTGACAGTGTTGGGGCTTGACACCTGTGTTGACAGTGGCAGCCTACGCGCAAACGCAGTGCAAACTGCCTTCCTCGTTTGAACATAAAGTCCCCTCCTCCCACCCTCCTGCCTCTCTTCTCTCTTTCCCTCCTTCACCATCAGTCAGAACTTCAGATTTCTTATCTACAGCTTCTCGAACGTTCAACATCAATCAACCATCGATTCATCGAGTTGTCTGACGGCACTCGAGACGACGAGAAATCCATCACCCACTTTATCTTCATCTGACCTTCCCCTCTCTCTATTCTTTTTCCCACTTTCCTGCCTCCCTCCTACCCTCACAATGTCCGTCGTGACTACTGTGACCCAGCGGGTCTCCGAGAAGGTTGACAGAAACACCCATGACTCTGCTTTAGTTTCTCGGTCGCTAACTATGAATGCGCAGACCGTCGCTCCTTTGCATACCTTCCCCGTCACAGACCTTTATGTCTGGAGACACGAAGAGGGGACAATGATCGAAATGCAGAACGAAGAGGCTATTCTGCAGCGTTTCAATCAGCAGCGCACACCATTCCAGTCTTGGCCTCTCGCCCCTATCCCCGGTCTCACGACTTCGTTTGCCAAATCTTGGTTGTTCCTTGTCAAGGTCCCCAAGATGACCGAGGACATGATCTTCCCTGCCATGGCTGATCATTTCACTGTCGACATGGATGCCACCGTTGAGAACGCCAACGGAGTGTTCTCCCTTGTTCACCTCCACGCAACGCGAATTCCCAACCCCTACGAAGACGCCAAGGATCTCCCAAACCCAGCCGTCTCTAGATGCGCTGCCTTCAAAGTCGACGTGCCTCGATCGTGGGAGGACAAGAATGGAGAACACATTGAGCTCGATTTGATGGGCACAATGCAGTCCGTTTCCTCCCTCGACGACTTTCGGAATCTCAAGCTGGATGAAGCGCATTGTCAGAGCATCACCATTACCTGGGATACCTATTGCAACACTTACGAGGCCGAACTCGCTGCTATGCGACGCTTTATTGAAGAGCCGCGACTAGAGGAACGACAACTCTCGGCCAAGGCGAAAGCTGCCTTCGAGATGATACTGGACCTTAAGACCCCGTTCAGGACCCATTACAACCTTCACGAAGTGTTTCCCCATCTCAAGAATCCTTTGTACCCAGGTCATCGGATTCCGGACCTTATCATTCAGCGCTTCAAGTCATTCAACGCAGACCATCGTGCCGCCTTTGATGGCTTGACCAAGATCCCCAATGGTCTTTACTTCGTCAATGGATGCCCAGGTGCGGGAAAGACAGAGTGGAACATGATTGTCTCCGCAATGATCCAGTCCAAGCGCCGTCCTGGATCCAAGAAGCGCCATAGCCCTATCCTCTTTGTTGTGGACTTGAATAAGACAGTTGACGATGCGGCGGATCGCTACTTCAATCTCTGCAAGGCTGCAGGTTTGAAGCTGCGCATCGTTCGCATGCATGGATGGCCATACGAGATGCGAAACAGCGCAAAGCTGAACGGATCTGGATCTGACAAGGATGGTGATTCCAGCTCTGACCCAGACTTCACCAAGAAGTTCTTGACAACTGCAAGCCTCGCCAAACACACCAACGTTGAGCGAAACCCCAACAAAGCCCCTACACTAGATGAGGAGGCCTGGGAGTATTACGCCCAACATCAACATGACTGCTTCGCACCTTTGAAGAAGGTCTTGGCAAGAATGGATGATGGCGAGGTGTTGACCAACAACGATTGGAAGTCACTTCGGAGCCAAGTCTCGATGCTGTACCGTGCTGTCCTCGCACAGACAGACTTCATTGCCACTACACCTGTTGCAGCATACGGTAACTTTTCAAAGCTCTTCCGACCTGATGTTGTGTTCATCGATGAAGCCCCTCATGCACGAGAGCTCACTACACTAATTCCGATAGCTTTCTTCGAGCCAATCGCCTGGATTCTTACCGGTGATGTCAAGCAAACCCGACCATTTGTCAAGAGCGGCGACCGACGCGACGCCGAGAGGAAGGGACTCAAGTTCAACCCTCATGCTGAGCAGATGCGCGTGAGTCTCATGGCTCGGGCGGATATGGTGGGCGCAATCAACAGTAAGCTGTTGGTGAACAAGCGTGCATTCGGTAATCTTCACAAACTTCCCTCCACCCTCTTTTACGATGGTCAGATGAGTTCTGGTTACACCGAGGCCGAGAAGTATCCTGCCACTGTACAATACCTGAAGGGATATCTCGAGAAGTTGGGCGAGGGCAAGAATAACATGAACGAGAACCGTGCCATCATCGCTCTGACACAGAGCCGAGAAGAAACTCAACGAAGCAGTTTCTGGAACCCCGCTCATCACAACTGGGTAGTCGGCGAAGTCAAGAAGCTGTTGACAGACTCGGAGTTCAAGAGCCTGACAGACTCGACAAAGCCTGGGACCATCATGATTCAGGTACCTTACAGCGCCGCGATGCGCCAGTACTTGGCGGAGGTCAAACAATGGCCCGCCAAATGGCAGGAGCGAGTCGAGGTCATGACTGTCGACAAAGCCCAGGGGAACCAGGCAGATATTGTGTTTCTCGACATGGTCCGAACTACGAAGGCGGGGTTCATGAATGAGCCGCAGCGACTTAATGTCGCAATCAGCAGAGCTCGACAGGCTGAGGTGATTGTTATGCATCACAATATGACTTGGCGTATGAGCCGAGGTCGACCTGTTCGAGCTGAGTACACTTCCAAGATCTGGGATCAGGCTGTGGCGGACAAGAGACTGTTTTCAATCAATGTTGAGAAGTGATCAGGAGGATAGAGAATGGTTGTGGATGTGGATGGCATGGAGAATGGCGATAAATTGTCTGATCAGCTTGGTTTGGTTTGGTTTGGTTGGTTGATTTCGCAAGTTGGCTTTGTTTCTTTTTTCCATAATGGTTGAGAGCATGGGTTTGATAGACAGAGGCATGTATGCCCTTGATCGAAAGAATGCAGTATTGTCTGAACAACAGGATATCGCGCCCATTGTGAATGCTATGATGTTGGAACAAAGTTGAGGTGGTGATGCTAACTTAGAGGCTATGTGCTTCCTAACGCAGGGGGCTTTCATTGGAGGCCACGCCACTTGGAGACAGGGCGCGGCAGTGGGGAAGACCCGTCTTGATGACACACGACTGGGTAGGGTTCGGAGAATTAGCTGTTGGCCAGTATCATAAAGAGACAATTGCCATGAGGCCTCAATGAGAGGCATCCGAGGCTTAGCTTTGTGTCGGTTGCGTCGCGTTGGAACCAAACCTGGACAAGACAAGACGCACAATGGAGACACCAACGGAGAGGCCGGAGGTCCAAGGATGTTTCATGGGATAGCGAGGCGAGATTATAGCCCCCAAACGCACGAGGGCACGCCAAGACAAGGGTATCACTTTGCTGCACGAGGGATCCAGTGGGACAAGGGCCAAGATGTGTGTCAATTGCAGATCGGTGGCTGTGGCGCAGCCTCGGCCTCGAGACCAAGATGGTGTCGAAACATGTTTGAGGCTAATAAGTGGACGTGGGTGACGTTGAGAGGGGATTCTTGGATTTTGCAATAGTTAGGCCCTGAACGAATTCGGGTCTTCTCCCATGATAATTCTCACATGTCAATAATGGGGCCAACGGAGGAATTGCTAAGGATGGCCTGGTTGGCATGTCACATAGCGAGATTGGTGTCAAGTCCGCGTCTTTTGGTGTCTCCAGGTCCACGTATTATTTGATGTTAGTCGGGAAGATAACAAGAGACCGACCCGATGCCATTTGGATAATCCGGATGTTGCTAGGCCAGAGAACTTTTGAGGCCTTAGATGTTGATGCGAGGCCTAGAACAAGACAATACGCAAAGTGGCGATCCATTGGCCATCGAAACTTCAGCAATATTATATCAACTATAGGTCGAATCGGATAATTACGAGCAAAGATGAGGGCATCTCATCGATATCCATACGATCACTACGCGGATATGTGCGATTGGGTGTGGTTGGGGGGTGACAGCATTGGGCCAACGCCTCGCAGATACGTGATGCGGTCAGCCGAGACCATGACGGATCCAAATGTCAATTGACGGCTTCCTGAGAAGTCGCGTTCAAGAAAAGAAACCAGAAGATGGGCATAGCCTCGTAGGGCTAGCAATCCGTGGTCAAGGCTACATTGCAGGTGAGCAGCGCATCGTAAGTCGATATCGGGAAGTCGGGGATCCAGGGCCGCGAAGGTTGAAGTGACATTTAAGGTGGACAAGACTGAATAAAGACCTGCGATATATGGTACTCATTGGATGAGCGTCATCGTCGGCAGTCGTGAAGTCACGGAAGGGCCGATATTTTGTGCCGCAGCAGTTGATTGCTTCAGTCGTAATACCAAACCCGCAGCGAATCCATCAATGTCGCAGCAGCTTAGGCCAACTTCCCAGTAGCCAAGTAGGAGTCAAGCTTTTGGTAGCGCTTATTTGCTTATTTTGTTCACAGACAGGGATAAGATGGACACTCAGCTCGGTGTTCCGCGCTCTTCTCCACGTGCCTAGAGCAAGCTCATGAAACTAACCTCTTCTCTCGTATCATCTCATCAGGGAATCAAAGCCAAGTGGAAACATTTACACGCCAGACACGCGGGGGGGCGTGGAGAGTGAAGAGAAAAGGAGCAGTTTTGGGCAATTGTGGCTCAGACCCGACCTAACGGGGTTTTCGGGTGCCCGCCGCCCGGGAAGCGGGGCCCACCTTGCCCAAGCGTCCAATCATGACGCGCCTGCGTCCAGCAGCTCGGCCCCGTCTCTGTAGTGGTTGGGAGGCTGAGAAAGGGCCCTGAAGAGAGACCGGTTGGTTAGGTAGAAGGCGCGATGAAAAAAAAAAGCTGGGCATTGGGGAAGGTGCGGCGCTGCAGTGCGTTACGCTGCTCCTGCTTCGCTGCGGCGGCGCTTGCCCTGCTGACGACCGACCGCCCCCGGATTTTACTTGGTCGTGCCATGCTTCGTAGGCCTCTCACCTCATGCATCTCTTCCTTTCTCCCCATGATGCCATGAGTCTCTAAACTTATATCCCCCTTTCCCCCTGTCTTGCTTCCTTTCCCATCCCCAAACCCTTCGGGAAAGCACGAGCCTCTCGCCAGAGGACGGGCCCCATTTCACTTCTCCTCTGTCGCCGAGCATAGAGAGCGGCGGCGGCCTCCCAAGACGCCCCCAAACCACCTAACTGCGCCAGCCGCCCCGCCCGTCAATCCAATCCAATCCAATCCAGCACACGAGTACCGAGAGCTATCAGCATTCGACCTTCTCAACCACAAAACACCAGCTTCCGCAAGCTCTTGCCTGCTGTTGCTGGGCCCCGATCCGATTTTCGCATTCGCCACGCGCGCGCCCTCGACCTCGGCGGGTTTCGATTCGATGGAAGCTTTGCCAGGTCTAAGTTGGAGGAAGCGCCATGTGATGGATCATCTTGTTGCGAGGGGAGCCTTGGCTAAGCGCGGCCTCAGCAAAGGAGGCATTGCCGGCGTCGTTGTTGGTGTCGTTGTAGGCGTTTTCCTCGTCGCCCTCTGCCTCTATCCCTTTGTCGTTCGACGCAACCGACGACGAAGAAAGCAACTCGCTTCTGGTATTTGCGACCCTGAGACGGCCGAGGTCCCAACCTCGGGCGGCACCGCTGTCGACGACCAACGTCATGTATCCTCGCAGGACTCGTTTAAGCCCTCAAGAGAGCTCACCCGTGGTGGACTGGAAGATGGCTCGGTCAAGGACCTGCCCTGGGGTCAGCATGATGGTCTAGCACAACCCAACGGACAAGCTCAAGCTCAAAGTCATCCAGGCCACGCGCCTCGGCTCAACACCAACATACCTCCTTCTTTCGGCCCCAGCGACGCCCAGGTTGCCAACGACTCAATACCCCGATCAACTCCATTCGACACTTACGATGGAGAGTACATGCCCCAATCCATTGGCGATGCCCATAATGGCGTCCTTAGCGGAACAAATGCCGACTACTACAGCCCATCGATACCATCAGAAGCATTCGGCATGTTCCCGGAACCTGAGCCTGTCGCTCAACCCCAACGCACTCTATCAGGAAGTAGTTCTTTGCGGCACCACTTGAAGCTCATGTTTAGTCGCAAGAGCACGCGAGATCAGTCCATGGGTTCGCCAACATCGCTTTCACTCGCCGACGTTCCTGAGAATGCGCCCGGCATGCCTCGATCTACTCACGATACTCCTTTGCAACGAATCACAACTGCAGGTGATCCCACTGAATCCCCGACCGAAATAACACCCCCGGCCGGCGAGTCGTTGCCAGCACCCTCTGGCCAGGCTCTTGGCTCCCCGATTGTTCTCCCGTCTACCCTGCCCAAGGGGGCTGTGCAAACTCCTCCAGACTCCCCGCCGACCACCTTCAAGTTCAATGCGTCTCAATCCCCGCCTACTAATCCCGCTCCTGGTACGGTGAATCCTATGGATATTATGCCAGCCTCGACGGAAAGCGAGGTATGGCATCGAACAGACTACCAGATGTACATGGCTCAGTCATCACCAAACCCTGGCCCTGTGTCAGAAGCGTCGCCTATGCCGGAAGGTCCATCGCATCGAGAAGAGCCCACAGACTCGCCTTCTCCGTTGACCGTGCCTCCTAACAATCCTCAACCCCTCCCGATCATCCAGTCGCCTACACCTACGCAGAACGAGTCGGTACTCAAGCAGGAGCCTATCGAAGTGCAAGATGTGCAGATGGATGAGATTCCTTCACACTCTCATCTAAGTCCTCTGCCTGACCTCACTTCCCGACACGCCAGCTATCCCTCTGATGCCTCTACTCCTCAACCGGGGCCCGCCTCTACCAATGCTTCGACCTTGAATACTCCTGCTACACAACTTGATACGCCATCCCCCAACTCGGTGGCTAATTCATCCGACTACCAACACAGTGTGTCACCGAGGAATGGCGCGACCAACTTGTCCCCCAGGAACGGTGCCTATGCGTGCGATGAGCCTGGGTGCCACCAGGTGTTTGACCAGCCGCATAAGCTCAAGTAAGTGTATTGCGCTCCGTAGTGGCGACGAGCCAGCTAACCTCTATCAGGCACCATCAGCGATATCACACCAGGGATCACAAATGTCCTTACCCTAACTGTCATAAAGGATTTGGAACCAAAACTCATCTTCAGCGACACATCAATGATCGCCACGAGAAGAAGAAGAAGTTCCATTGCTCTGTACCAGGCTGTGACTACTCTAAGCAAGGCGGCAAGGGGTTCCCTCGCAAAGACAATTGGAAACGACATATGACCAAGATTCACAACGTGGCGCCCATCAACCTACCAGAGCCCGAAGAGGTCGACTATGAAATGAGTGGCGTGTAGGACAGGCCTTGTTAGCCCGTTTCCGTCCACCAACAGCGCTGAGGGTGAATTACTGCGTCCTTGGGGACAGTGGTATTGAAGAATTGGAGATGTTTTCAAGGATTAATTTTACCTGACAGGAACAAAAACTTGTTCGAAAAAAACGAACGTGGACGGCTGGCGTTGGATTGCTATTAGAACTTTGCATGGCTAGGACATTGGGCGAGAACGGAGAGGTTATCCGGATATCAAGCCTTGTCCTGGGCCACCACTTACTTGACTTTATTGTTTTCTTAGAGCGACTTGATTCTTACTCTCGTTACAACACAGCGTCTATGGGTATTGGAGGCAACCGGTCCACCAAAAAAGAAGCGTCAGACCGACGTGTAGGACAAGGGCGTTTGGGCAAGGGAAGAAAGGACCGTCTGTCTAATAGAAGACGGACCAGGAGTATTCGTTCTCGGGTATCTATTTTGGTACAGCCTTGTACAACTGAGGAATTGATAAGAACAGCCAAACTGGCAACAAGTTTCCCCATATGTGTGTGTCTAGCTCAACTCCTTGATGATCTTCCTGACAAGCTTCTTTTGATCTTCCACGTCTAACCTCTTCTCATCCGTCTCTTGTACTGCTCTGCCCACTGCGATAACCGTCTTTGTGCTTTCACTGTCGACCCAAAACTTGCCATTCCGTCCTGTCGCTGTCTCAAACTGTAGCCCTGCAGCACCCAGCTCCTCCAGGACCGCGATGCGGCCTTCTTGCACGCTCTTTGGCATCATAAGACGTCGAGCCATTCCGAGTGACACATTGAAGAGCATACCGCCGGTCAGAGGTCCCAGTCCGTCGGCTTTGCCCGTTGAAGACGACACACATTCGATTTCGGGGTCCATGTGACGGTTGGCGAGAGCAACGCGCGCATAGACGAGAGCGCCAGGGACGAGCTGGGGACGAGTCTTTTTTGTGGCGCCCTCGAAGGAGAGCTGCGGGAGGAGAGCGGGAGCGGTGTAGTCGGAGAGGGTTACGTAGAAGATCTCTGCGGCGCTGCGCTGAACGGTTCCGATGACGAGTTCACCGACACGAGGGGTGTACTGAAGACGATTAGCTCGGATTTCTTGCGTATTTTGAACGTAGAAGTAGTTCTTACTCTTCCTCGAGCATTCTCTACACGAATTGCATTCTTCTGTCGGTCTGTGACGAGCTGACCAGCGATTGTAGGAACGATGTCGTTGGGCGGAACATGGCGCAAGCCGGGGCCAAGACGGAGAGGCTTCTTGGGATGTGAAGGGATGTGAGACGGATCAATGTTGTCGCCTGGCAGCACGAATACAGCTTCAGCAGCCATTTTGGGCGTATTCTGCGGTGGGAAGCTCGTTGATGAAGTGATAGTCAAAGGAGAGGTCTCAATGCGACAGCCTCAGACAGCCTCGCAATGGTAGAAAACATGAGGACGGATTCGTGGTGGGGCAGCTGATAGCGATAAGAGCGGTTACGTACTCGGCTGCCACCAGAAAAAATGTGGGCGATTAGCGATTAGCGGGCAGTTTTTTTCCCTGAGGGAAAAGAAACCCCACTACCACCACCATCGCCAACCAAAACTTCACTCACAAACAACCCTCAAAGTCGACGAACGAGCAAAAAAAGACGACCCGGTCTTTTTTACGCCTTCACCCTCTTTCGACGATATCTCTCTTCGAACCGACCACATGAGTGACAACGCGGGTGCCAAGCCGGGCCCTGAGCCTGGCGACCGAGTCGCCATCGGTATCACCTTTGGCAACTCCAACGGTTCTATTGCCTTTACTGTTGACGACAAGGCTGAGGTTATTGCCAACGAGGACGGCGGTATGTCTTGGAGCCTGCTTAATTTCATTCTGTGCTTGCGCTTGGGACTGGTAGCTAACTCTTCTATGAACAGACCGACAGATTCCTACCGTCCTCTCCTACGTTGATGGCGACGAGTACTATGGTGGCCAGGCCAAGAACTTCCTCGTCCGCAACCCCGACAACACCATCGCCAACTTCCGAGATTTCATTGGTCAAGAGTACGCCTTTGCCATTATACCGAGCCTGTAGAAGCCATACTAACTGGAAGCGCCTAGGTTCAAGGCCATCGACCCTACCCACTCTCACGCTTCCGCCCACCCCCAGGATGCTGACGGCTCTGTCGTTTTCACTGTCAAGGACAAGGACAGTGAGGAGGCTTCCACCGTCTCCATCTCCGAGGCCGCTACCCGATACCTGCGGCGCCTCGTCGGCTCTGCCTCCGACTACCTGGGCAAGAAGGTCACCTCCGCCGTCATCACCGTTCCCACCAACTTCTCTGAGAAGCAGCGAGAGGCCCTGATCCAGGCCGCCAACAATGCCGGCATTGAGGTTCTCCAGCTCATCTCCGACCCCGTTGCCGCCGTTCTGGCCTACGATGCTCGCCCCGAGGCTACTGTCGAGGACAAGATCATTGTCGTTGCTGACCTTGGTGGAACCCGCTCTGATGTTGCCGTTGTCGCCTCGCGCGGTGGCATGTACACCATCCTAGCCACTGCCCACGACTACGACTACGCCGGTGTCCACCTGGACAACGCTCTCATGGACCACTTCGCCAAGGAGTTCCAGAAGAAGCACAACGTCGACCCCCGAGAGAACGCCCGCAGTCTCGCCAAGCTCCGACTCGAGTCTGAGGCTACCAAGCGAGCCCTGAGCATCGGTAGCAACGCTCAGTTCAGCGTCGAGAGTCTGGCGGATGGCTTTGATTTCTCTGTCACCATCAACAGGATACGATACGAGATGGTTGGCCGCAAGGTGTTTGAGGGCTTCAACCGCCTCATCGAGAGTGTTGTCAAGAAGGCCGGCCTCGACGTCCTCGATATCGACGAGGTTATCCTGTCTGGTGGTACTTCTCACACTCCCCGTATCGCCAACAACCTCCGCGGTATCTTCCCCGAGACCACCAACATCCTGGCCCCCGCTACCTCCGCCACTGCCATCAACCCCTCCGAGCTCCTGGCTCGTGGTGCTGCTCTCCAGGCCTCGCTCATCCAGGAGTACGAGGCTGCCGACATTGAGCAGTCCACTCACCCCGCCGTTACCACCGTCAAGCACATCTCTAACGCCATTGGTGTCATCACCGTTGGTGCTGATGGTGAGGACGTCTTCACCCCTATCATGCCCGCCGAGACCGCTGCCCCTGCCCGACGTGTCGTCCGCATCCCCGCTCCTAAGGAGGGTGGTGATGTGATCATCAAGGTCGTCGAGGGTGGCACCCACATCAAGGTGACCAAGCCTGAGCCCAAGGCCAAGGCTGAGGACGCCGAGAAGGACTCTGATGACGACTCCGACTTTGACTCGGACGAGGAGGAGGAGGAGAAGCGTGAGAAGGTGTGGAAGATCGGTAACCTCCTCGCTGAGGCGGCCCTCAAGGGCGTCAAGGCCGATGGCAAGGTCGAGGTCACGATTAACGTTCTGGCCGACCTCGGCGTCACCGTGACCATCCGCGAGGTTGGCGGCAAGGGTGGTGTGCGAGGAAACATCCAGGGCCTGTAAACAGGAACGGCATTATCAGCAAAAAAAAATAGTCCCCAACATCAACACATGCGCCATGATTCCTTTGTTTTCACGAATGGGGTATATAACTAGAGAGAGGAAGGATGGATGGATGGAAATGGACGTCTTTTTTAACACAAAACAAAAAGCACGGGTTTTATTGGTAGAATCTAGATGACACAGATAGAGGGAGTTCCGTTGAATTGGGAACGCCAGGGATGAATGAAACGATTCAAGATTTCAAAAAAGTCATGATTTTAATCAATGCTGTGCTCCTTTTTTGAAACCCTTTTATAATAATTATACAGTCCAAACCATGTTCTCCAACGCAATATATACCCAGTGCCCATCTCAACTCGCAATACCCATCGTCTACATGACCTGCGGGTCGCCCGGCATCCTCCAGGCGACGAGATCGTTTCGAACGTCATCCTCCCTCACCTCACGGGTCCCCTTAAATCCCACTTCACGGAGGACGTCGCTACTGAGCGACATGGTGGAGGCCATGCTAGCGAGGCTGCGAGAGTGGTCAAGCTCGTGGATACGCACCCCCTTACGCCGGTTGGCGGGCGTCACGGTGACAGTCGAGAAGCTCCTATCACTCGAGTTGCTGGATGAACGCCGATGGGAGGAGCCAACGGGGCCGTGATTCGGCTGAGCGTGTGTTGGTGAGGAGGCCGTTGTAGGAGATGTGCCATGGTGGTGATGTACGTTGAGGTGAGTTACCCGACGGGCATCGCGGGGACGAAGAGTGTCGCGATGGTCCAAGTCGTCGTCAAAATCATCATCGCCATCCGTGTCCGGGGAGGCGTTTTGGGGTTTAGTCTTCCAGCCGTTACCACCGCTGAAGATGTCTTCGATGACTTCCTCGGCCGACAGCTCCGAAGGCTGACGGCACCATGAGGCGGCAAGGACGCTGCGGTAGAGATCCTGAAGCTCTGCGGTATCTCGTGACTTTGAGATGCTGGGAACGGCTATTAAGAAATGTCAGTCAAGCTAAATGCACGAAATCAAGGGGTAAACATACGTCCGGCGTCGTCTTCTACTGACTCGCCCATGATGCCGCCGATACCGCCAAACACGGGGGCCGTCTTGAGAGGAGGAGCAACATAGCTGCGCTCGCCATCGACTTGAACCATAAGAATTCCGATTTTCAAGGTACTGTTGACCTTGCTGTCCTGCATGAGATACCTCCTCACGATGCCATCTTCGACGACATCTGAATCACGCCGGGGGCGTCCTGTCGCGCTCCTAGTTGGGCTGACACCAATACTGCCGCTTCGCATGCGACCAGGCGACGCGACATCCTTGCCAAACGATTCACTCTCCTCCACGTACTCGCTGAGGTTGAGGCGGACGACACCAAGGGTCATCTTTTCGGAGATGCCAAACTCCTGGACCACCTCGAACTCGATGGGACATTCAGCGAGGTTGTTGTTACGGTCTATGGAGATGCGGATAGAAGGCACGAGGGTGACGAAGCTGTAGTCGACCCTGTGGTTGGCGATGGGGCACTTTGCGGTGCGGCCGCGATGTTCGGCGTTCATGGAGTGGGCGAGGTTCCATTTGATGAATGACTGTCCCGAGACGAGAGGGACATTGTTGAGGTCGTAGATCTAAAGAGATGAGTTAATGTCCCTTACTGAGCCGCCATGGATAAATATGTACCTTGAGATGAAGCTCGAATTTAGGCTGGTGAGTGTCAGCATGTATTCATTCTTGAGGGTGGAGATGAGACGTCACTCACCTTTCGAGCCTTGCCAACTTGAGGTTTGAGAAAGTCCATGTTAGCAAGCAATGTCTCTCATTTCATCATGTATCCAAGAGATTTCTCCAAGTCAGAGTAAGCCAAGCTCACTTAAGCCAAACACCAGTTCCAACTGATCACACTATGCACAGTTTGTCGCATCTCAGAAACGAGGTTGACAAACGCGACCAACCCCCCACAGAGGCTCAAAAAGAACAAACAGGAAAAAAGAGAGGGTAGCGTCATGATAAACGCGGAGAGGGAGGGTCCTTACTTAAAGAGGACATCCTTCCTTGCTGGCGCTGCCGCTCTGGGTTTGGCAGACGACGACGATGCCAACTCTAGTGGCCCCCGGAGCTCGCCCGAACTGTGCGGTGCCCTATCGCCGCTATCTGATGGGCCGCTGACGACGACGGGTTTATTTCACGTGTGGGATGGAGTCAAGACGGGATCTAAGGTATTTAGCCGAGCGAGGGGACGTTGTATTGGAGTGGGCGATGCGACGGTGCGGCGCGAGTGGGTTGAGAGGATGAACTGTGTAGGTGCATGAGGTTATCGTCACATGTAATTCCATCACGATGACAGACGGGACGGGACAGCACCTACCTGTAATGGGCTTGCTTTAGGGGGACGGACCCCCTGCGAACTGCAGCGCCACAGGTGAAGAGAAGGCCCCTGCCAGCGGAAGCCACAGGGGGCTGAGGTTGTATCCTACCGGCTGAGCTCCACTGGAAAATAGGACCTAACCTCTCCCTTGGACTCAAGCCATATGCGGGTCATCTTCTCGATCTGATCCTGTGATCCGCCACCGGTTCGCTCTGTCTCATCCATGACCGGGGGGTCAGGAGGATTGGGGAAAGGTACATAGTAGTCCCAGTAAACATGGTTTGCTGGTATGCTTGTTTGACCTTGGCAGAAGCAATGAGGCTCAGAGACAAGAGATACCCGGAGCTCGAGACACCAAGTCTCACTCAGCCCAGTGAATCGGCCGAGACCGTGGTGAGCTGAATATCGGACGCTGAGAATGAATCACTGCATCCAATATTCAACAATATCAACATCCAAAGCTCCAGTAAAGATCAAGAGATTTCCTCTTTTCTCGCATGATCTGACCTCGTTTAAGCAATCCCCTGCTTCTCTAGATACTCGAGCAATCCTAGCAAAAAGACGTCACACAGTCACAGCAAAAAAGAGAGCGTTTCCTCTCCCCACGGGGGAAGAGAAAACTCGACCCGCACTCGGGGCTGATGTTTTCTCAGACAACATTTCCCGATTCGTCTGCCGCGTCCTTGCCAACCGTTGCATGTTGCATCGCTTGGTCTCGAATGGCGCTCCGGGCAGAAGCAATTTTTTGAGGCCCCGGGGGGGAGTGTGTGATGTGCCCTCTTTTTTCCTCCCCCCGGTGACCTTGAAGCCCGTCTCACCGCGCAAGCCCATGCCCGGCATATCTGCACTTTCGGGGGCGGCTGCTGCTGCTTTCTGCGAGGAGGTAGAAGGAGAAGGGGGGAGGAAACAAAAGGTGGAATGAGCAAAGATTTATCATTCGAAAAGGTAGAACGATCGTCATTCATTGAAGCTTTGTTTGTTGTTGTGATACTATACAATGTGCGATTACTTCTATGTAGGTCATTCTTACGTCTATCGAGTCTTTGCTATCAACTTGTTGTATACTGACAACTCCCAGGTCGAGTTTCGATGCAGACACCATGCCTGGGTCGTTCGAAAGTGGTGCCGGAACTATGAGAGGAACGAGAAGCCTTGCACGCCCAACGTTGTAGATCCGCCCGAGTTCTGGTACGCTCTCCACCACATCTGCACCTTTCCCATCTTTCAACCGCGTCGACCCTGCATATTGACGTCGTTCTAGGGGCCACAGGCTATGCTCCAAGTGTCAACCTCCAGGGCAGCTGGCCGAGACTGTGAGAAGACACTACAGCGTTGCGGACTAAGGGAGACAGAAAAGTTCAAAGTCTCACAAGTCTAGATGCAGCAATGCATCATTGGACTCATCCGACGCGTTTCTCTGGTATTGGGCGTTTGGTATAGTGGGTAGGGACACTTGGGTATGTGATAGGGCGTGGGTGGATAGTCAAGTCAGGGAAGTTCGGGATATTGGTAACGGACAGGAGTTATGGGAACCTTATTAGAGGTATAGAGAGCAATCTCATCACGGAAAGGAAGCGTTAGGGGTTTGGTATAGGTACAGGTATAGCACTCAACACGAATGATTCGATTCCACTTGCAGAGATCATCATACTCTTGTGATTCGAGTGGTTGCGGCTGCCGCGTTATTTGCACATCTTGTTGCCCAGCCTTGGCAGTGCATATCCCATTCCATGGTTGCGGGACACTGAGTCTCATCATGGCCTGTCAATGAAGGCATCGTTGGGCGGCCAACTGATTGGACTCCCTCGCCACAGGCCACAGCGATTTCAAGAAAAGGCTAAGGACAGTATTTCCGATACCCAATTTCAGATATAACTCTGATACAAGAAGAATATACTTGATATTTCTCTCTTGGGCAAAAATGTTGTCAGTCGCGAGTCGATTTGTGGTGGTTTGGAGGGGCATAAAGCGCATCCTCCATAGTGCTTATCGATAAAGCTTTATTTTCTGTCGTGCATCATTTCGCGTCCTCTCCCACCACCACTCGACATCTTCTCCAACCCTTTATACACGACACGACCCGATAGTCTCGCGATGGCTCCTGGCTCTGCCACTGCAGGCTCATCTGGGCAAGGGGCCAAGAAGCGAAAAGCTGACGCCCCAGCGCCCAATGCCCGCAGCGATAACTTTGCCCAGAAGCGCTCCAAAGTTCACATCGCACGCAACATTCCCGCCCAACCCGCCGAAGCCGCACTCAAGGATGGAGAACTCGACCTCCAGGCCTTTGTGGCCGCTCACGAGTTTGAGATTCGGTCTCTCGAGCAGAGCATGGCCACGTCCAAAGCTGTGGGCAGCAGCCGCGCCTTTCAGAAGGTTCCTCGAGGTTTGCGCCGTCGCACGGCGAGTCACAACCCGAAACGAGTTCCGCGCAGGTTAAGATCGCGTGCGCAAAAGGAGATGAACGAGGATAATACGCCAAAGGTGGAAGCCAGGAGGAGAAAACCTAGGACAACACGGGGACGGATACGAGCAGAGACGGCGCGACGATTGGGAATATTGGCAGCAAGAAAGCGAAGGGCTGCGTTAGAAAAGGCCAAGGAGAATGGGCAGGAAGGAAATCCTGAAGGTGAATTGGCTGTGGTAGGACGAGCGCCGAGACCCAAGATTCGAAGAAACAAGCTCAACGAGCCACCAAAACCCATGGCCAAGTTTCGAAAACGACAACTGAACAAGACTTGGCTACCCACACATGCATGGCACGCCAAGAGAGCGCGCATGACGGACCCTCTAAATCCCCTCTGGCGGTTCGCAATACCGTTGACACCAAACGAAAAGATATGCCGACCAACTCATCGAGCACAGGGTGACAGGGGCGCCGTCGTATGGGAGATGAGTTACATGAGCACTATTGGATTATACGGGAACTCTGTTGGGATAGAAAGGGTTCTGAAACGAGTTGGAGTTGTTCAAGACTCATGTTGGAACGAGAAGGGCAGGAAATGGAGACTGGGAACAAGGTCGTGGACGGGCATCTTGAGTCGAAAGACCAACACAGGACGACAAGTCATCGGTCCAGGCACAATTCTCTGGAACCCCGAGTCGTCGACACAGGCCGAGGTCCAAGAACCTCAAAAGAAGCAGAGACAAGTGTTTCTGCGCATTCATCCCTCAGCTTTTCTCGAGTTGTTCAATGAGCTACTGCAACTGATTAAGCAGGAGAACCCTCGACTCTACATCGAGGATCTCCGTTTTGAGATTGGCAGCATTGACCTCACTGGTCCAGGCTCAACCGAGGCTCTGCTCTCCGTGCTAACACCTTATCCTTCGAAAGACAAGGCAAAGGATCAGCATGCGGAGCTCTTCCGAGGTCTCGCTGGACTTAGCAACGCAGCAACACTACCTGCTGGTTCAGTCCTCAGCTTCCCAGTCCAAGACCCTCGTCTTAGGTATCCTCCCAGACGACTAGAGGTCTCTGATGATGCAGACGCGCAGCTACAACTTCTTGAAAAGATTGCGGCTTGGCCAGCAGAAGAGGATCTATTGCCATATGCCATATTTGACCGGGATGCCCGCCATCGCGCGTCACAACTCCCTTCACAGAAAAATGTTGATCGACGAAAGACGAAAAAGACTCCTGGATCTCTGCTGAAGCCAACAGCAGACGATCCCCCCATTCCTATCACACTCCTGGCGTCACGTACCGGGACAAGTACTCAAACCCAGGGCACATGGACTCTCCTCGCCCCCTGGAAGTGCATACAACCGATCTGGTACAGCCTGGTACATTACCCCCTCTCGTCAGGAGGTAATCCACGGTTCGCCTGTATGGACGAGATTCGTCAAGTTGCTTTCGAACGTGGCCAGCCTTGGTTCCCAGGCGATTTTCCCGGCACGGCAGCCGGCGCTGAGTGGGAGCTTGAGGAGCGGAGGAAGCGAAAGGCTGCTTGGGAGAGACGGCCAAAGAGCAAGAGGGTGGCGTGGGAGTCGTTGGATCTAGGCGGCGGGAGGAAAGGCGAGATTGGAGATGGCTTTGCCAGCAACTTTGAGTTGTTGTTCAAGTCGACCAAGGCACGGCGCTCTTTGAATAATCAAGGCGAAGACCCCATGGATATCGACCAAGACGAGTCGACGCAAAAGTCGTCACAGAAGAAGTCATCAGGTCTTCATGGGCTACAACAGATCTCCAAGGACTCATTCAAGCAGCTCCTTGAGATCCCTCGATCTACCACGATACCCGAAAATGCCCTCGTCACCGTCCGAATCACTCTACTCTCCCGCGGTGTTGCCACGCCCTGCGCTCGCATATACCGTCTCCCTCCTCCTCCAACAATCATCCCACCCTCATCTGAAGCCGAGGTCCCGGCTACCATCCCCCCAGAGTCCACATCACACTCTTCTCTCCCGCGCGATATCCGTTCCCAATGGCTCGCTCGTGTTCCGTCCTCTACGACACCCAAGAGCAAGGCTTCAAAGTCGTCAAAGCCTCGTGATTTGGACTCGTTGAAGCGTGTCCTTGCGCGGGAACTCATCTCCAAGCCGACGCCTTACTCTTCTGAGCCGGCAAACCAATCCGACATGAATGGTCACCCGCTTGTTCCCAACGCAGAGGACCTCATTGGTTTTGTTACCACTGGGTCATTCAGTCTCAGCGAGGGTCATGGCATGGCGATTGGATCCATCGCCGCTGAGAAGGTACTAGATGGGATAGAGCAGGATCCTAAAGAAGGGCGTCTGTGTATAGTCCGCAACGCAGGCGAGAGTGTCGGCTGGATTGCGAAATGGGAGTCAATTTAATCACAAGGACACCACTCATCACGCAGCTTATATCCTCGAGAGCTATGGCGGTGTAAGAGACATGCCATGTGCAATACTAAGATGTGAGGGCAATCTGCAGGTGCCCGCACTCACGCCCTTCAATGTCATGATAGTGACGTGACAATTATATATGCAGATAGACGGCGGTGGGCTTAGAAATAGAGCAAAGGCGTCGTTGACATGGGCATCCACAACGCGTCTATATAAACGCAAACACAGAGGAGGGGTTGACTCTTCTCACATGAATAAAACTCTAACTTCCATCATTATATCATCACCACTTCTCGCTCGTGCAATATTGACGTCTTACATATATATTCGACCATTTTATATACATTTTTTCTTGCGTGGACTATTCAGAGATGGCTTCAGAGGAATATCCCACGACTGTATCTGGTGGATGTCTATGCGGCTCTGTCCGATATACCTTGACTTTCCCAGATAGTCACGACTGGAAGAAAAGCGCACGTCTCTCCCTCTCTTCAAAGGCTCGTAAACTAATAATTCCCTTATAGTGCGTGACATGCCAGTGCACGCAGTGCCGTAAAAACGGCGGCTCTCTCATGGCCTACTTCCACCAACTACCAGCCTCTGGCGTCGCCTTCACCTCACAGACGACGCTTTCACGATACCACGCCACCGAGGGCTGCGCGCGAGGATTCTGCACCGCTTGTGGGAGCTGGCTCTTCTGGCGCCGCGAGGCCTCGGACACCATCAGCATGTCTGTCGGCACGCTCGACGAGGATGTGCTGAAGCGCTGGGGGAAGCTACTAGCACACGCTGAGTTGCATTTCTGGTGCGAGAATGAGATTGAGGGTGCTACTGATCATCTTCAAGGGGAGAAGTGGAAGCAAGATAATGAGGGCGAGGGGGCTGAAAGGATGAATTAAGTGATAGTTTCCTCAAAAGACATGTTATATTCTCGTGTCTAGATATCTGTGGCAGAGTATTGGACAAGGCAGTATAGTCCTGGCGCTGGTGGTATCAAATCAAAGTAAAAACAACCCTCGTACATGTTTTTCATGCCATGTAGTAAAAAAAAACATTATTCTCGCTTCAACGCCGAGTCCAACAAGGACTTCTTTTTGTTCCCTTGACAAGTGGCTCATCAAACTCTGGCCCAAACAACGCCGTGTGTACTCCAAAGTCTTTCCAACAAAAAAGGCGCTGTCCAAAAAAGTTGCAGATTCATCAAGTTGCTCTTCATCGACGTGAGAAAATCTCTCTAGTCTTCTTCGCTAATCTCGCTCTCGTCGCCGTCTGGACTCTCCTGCTGGCTGTTCTCAAAGTTCTCAAACGCATCCTCCAGGTCCTTGGCAAGGTCGTCCTCGGAGTTTTCAGCTTCTTGGTTTCCGTAGTCGACATCCATAGGCTCCGGCTCGGTATTCCGCTGTATCTGGTTGTTGACGGGGCTGGGAAGCTTAAAGTCGAAATCGGGCTCGTCGTCCTCTTCCCCGTCGGCGTCGTCGCCTTCTGATTCTCGCTGGTCCATGAATTCGTCAAAGCGACGTACAGATGGGAACGCGGGGGAGAAGTCGGTCCTGCGGTTATTGCTCGTGTCGGCGCCGGGGTACTCGACGAGGAGACCACCATCGTCGTCGTCATCCTCCTCATCCTCTTCCTCTGGTGGTGGCGCATGTCGCTTAGGTTCTTCCTTCTTCTTCTCCGGTTGAGCAGGCATCGGCATCGGCAGGGAGAGCTCAATGTTCTTGGGAGCCTGCTTCTTCTCGACCTTGCGCTTCGCCTCCTTCTTCGGCGCGGCGGGCTTGCGGGCCTTTGCTGCCGGCTTCTCGGTCGTCTTTTCGTTCTTTGCGGGTGCTGCCTTTGGCGCTGCGCCGGTGTTGCTGTCGATCTGAGGGAACTGACGGCGCAGGCTGTCGGGATCCGAGTTGTCGGGGAGTCGTGTGACATTCATGTTAAAGGTAGAATCGACGCGGTCGAGGATAAAGGCTTCACGGCTCGCGTCAAAGTAGAGAACATATTGGTTGCTGTCGAGGTTTCGCGTTCCGGTGAATGCGTACTTTTCGTCATTGTCGGTGTAGCTGAGGTCGTATGAGGCTGTCTTGCCGTGGACGGATGGCTTCAGGCGGGCCAGGTTTGGGGCGGAGGGAGACGAGAGTGTCGGCTTGTGGTTATCTGTATAGTTTAGCATGGGGAAGTCTCTGGAGAAGAGCCAAAAGGACATACATCGAATACCAGTAAAGATACCGTCCGAGGCCTTGCCCAGGAGAGCATCACCAAGGATGACGGGATAGTTGCCCGTCTTGGTCGGGTCGATGAGACCAGAAGCCGCCATGATGGGCAACAAGAGTAAATGTACAGCTTTGGCAGACACAAAGACAAACAGAAGACGAGTTTCAAGGCTCCTCCTCCTCCTCTCGTGGTGTTGTCCTCAAACAAGTTGACGGACGCGAGCGCGGGATAATCCAAGGTCAAGTCCGGGGGGCCGAGGGTCTAGAGTGAGATGGAACGGGGACCGCTAGAAGTGGAGGGAGCTAAGTAGGTACTGAGTGTGGAGGCGATGTTGATTACAGAGTGGGCGGGGGTCATCAACAGTGAGTAAATGGAATAATTGTTGGGGAGATTTTTAACTGTGATGCAACGCAAGAGTCAAATCTGTTATTCACGTCACGAAAATGAATGTGAAAGAGAGAGAGAGGGGGGATGAAAGAGAGGCTGATCTGCACGCCCTTGTTACTCCACTCACAATCAATCAATGTGTGAGGCGGCGTCCATCTCAGCCACGCTTTGTCTGATGTGCGTACGGATACTCCGTGACTATTGTCGTATCGTGTAAACAAGTGGTGTGAGCACGCAACATAGAAGGGTCAGATTCTGCACGATAAACAATCAATTTTTGCCTCATGACGACAAATACCTCGGATATGTCTAGGTTGTTGCTTCTGCAGGGAGGGTATTCACGGCAATTCACGCTCGACCACGCAGTGTGTCTAGGGTAAGCCTCTGTTTTGTTACACGGCATGACTCGTCCCAAACTCACCCCTCGGATCAGCCAGCTCCAATGGTTTTCTCTTCGATTTCATAAGTGCTTGCTCATATTATATATCTGTGTTCCATGCGCAGTCGATGTCCGAGTAGTGTATATACTTGACCCAGTCTCTGTTCCAACAATCGTCACCCAACTGGCACGACAGCATCTATGCTTGAGGATGGCCTCATGGCTGAGAGAAAGGCTACCATCTCCCAACTGGCCTTGGGGCTATGGCTGGTCTCCATATTGCCAACTATGCCCTATGAAAGTCCAGTGAATAAATCACTGCTAGAATAAGCCTCAAAGCCGTCATTCACGTTCTGGTGAGAGGCTGTGGGATGGCCATGGCCAAGAGGGTGGTTCCCACTTCCGAGTAACCTGGAAATGGGCATTTGCTTGTTTGACCGTAATCTCCTCAAGTTATTCAACTGGTCCATGAAAGCAGGCAATGGCCGAATGATAGGCTCTCGGTGCTCTGTTCCTGGAAATATAGCCGCCCGCTGGTTAAGCGCCCAGCTGTGCACTGGGAGCTGGACCCCGGTACCAAAACCCTGCAACTCTTTAACTTGACAGAAAGGCATGCCTCATGGATCTACTTTCCTCAGCGTCGGCATGCTTGCAATCACGCGACTTACGGGTAACTGAATCATTTAAAGCTGCTACATTTCTTTCCGAGCCAAATGAACTGTTAATATTTAAACCACGTACAAATTGCATCCTGGCCACCTATTTTGAGAAGCTTGGATTCAGCCTTAAGCATTGACTGTTGGTTCCAACTCAGTCTCTGGATTTAGAAGCCCTGCTCTCGTCCAATGCAAGATGTCGTTTAGACGCCGTTACCACAGCCAACTTGGATCAGGGACTCCCAGTTTAGAGCCAACAACTGTTGTTTGGATTCCATAAAGAGAGAAAATATCGCCGCTTCTGTCTTTTGGTTTATTAAAGAGATTCAACTGTGTCTGACAAATAACCGAGATATGGGCCGTTCATATCGGTGATCTTTGTCAGTTCTTCAAAGACCTTGGTCAACTGGCCGACATATATCCAAAATGAGCCAAGACAACAATGCCGGCTTTACTGAGGCGGAACTTCGACAGCCCGGTCGCTACAACATACAGCTGAGCGATGCAGGATCGGTGAATAGCTCCAGCACCGACCTCGTCAAGAATCAGCATCATGCTTTCAAGAAGCAGAACCTGGATCTCCAAGGCCTGTCTGCTGATTTTGCCGTCATTGTGCTGCCGTTTGGCCTTGTTATTTTCTCTTTTCTCGTCCTGCGCCTTGATGGGATTTCTGTCGACAAGAAAATATTTGCACAATGGCAAAATGCCATCACTGTTGTAAGTTCTTGACCCCAGTCGTATCTTGAGACCAATGGGCTAACAGTACCAGCTTGCCACTCTGTTTCCCATCCTATTCGCTGCAATATTTGGACGTCTCATCTACCAGATGGCAAGATGGAGTCTGGAAAGAGGCACCTCATTGGGCTCTCTGGAGCAGCTGATGGGTAGTCGAACCGTCGGGGGTGCTGTCCTCACTCAGTTCCAGCTCAAGGCCTTGAACCCCCTGGCCATCTCTCTGATACTCATTTGGGCTGTTTCCCCCCTGGGCGCGCAGTCCATACTGCGTATGCTGGGCTCCCGACTTGACGAGCGAGGCCACGATTCAAACGTTGTTTATTTCAATACGGATGCTGAATCACAGCCCTCCCACAAAGAAGGAGTGACAGAACACACCCTGTCAGAATACACCCTTGAATTCTTGTCATCCTTGGGGACCATGTTTGGCGCTGCCCTCCTTTCGCCCAAGTCAATCAAGACGGACTCGATGGACGTTTGGAGCAACGTCAAGATCCCCTTTCTAAAGTCAGACGATGACGGCTGGCAGAGCATCTCGTGGACATCCAAGCTTGAGCATTACTCTGCTCTGGTTGGTGTCCCGGTGGTCAACGTCTCGATGGGGAACACCACCTTTTCTCTCGAGTCGAGCTACATTGACCTCAAATGCTCCAACATTACCCGGATGGATACGTATGGCGTTGCTCAGTACCGCGACTTTGACTGGCCCGATTGGACGTCGCCGGGGCCTTTTAAGAACGGCACCTGGTACGGCTTCAACAACACGTTCCAAGACGATTATCGTCGTTCCTGGGCCATTGCCCTGAACAGATTTGTCGATGTGTATTGGGCCAATAGCACGCTGGTCATGGAAAGAGCCCCGGATGCCTTCAACCCAGCAGACGCGGCCCTGACCCGACCCGGCGCCTTTGTGAACGAGACAGGGATCGAGGTCAAACCGGCAAAGCTGTACTTCCAAGCCCAACTCAGCAACGCCATGATGCGGGAACTGCCCGGCCTCACAGCTTACTGTGATATCGCGCAAAAGTATGTCGAGTCTCGCGTGACGTGCCGACGGACGACTTCGACCGGCCAGCAGAACTGCACCGTCACGGAACAGAGGCCTTCGCAACGACAACACGCGCCCGAGGCCATCACACACCTCTCTTTCCCCGCCGTGTTTCGGTGGATATCTAAATATATGCCATTGGCAACGGCGGTACGAAACGCCGGAGTATGTGACCTCGTTCTGCAGTACCTGGACATGCCAGGCCTAGATACCATGAACAACGATGTATCCGGCGGGTTTATTAAGGTCGACGAAGAGTTGTTCAGCCTGCGGCTAAGCCAAGTGCTAAACACGTATATACTCCTGGGCCAGATGTATCTTCGAGCCGTCGGCAGCACCAAAACTAACAACTGGATCAAGGACAAATGGAACGTGACAACGCCGGTCGAGGTAGTCAACCTGGTCGAGGTCTACTCAGTCACGGGGCTGTGGATGGGCTTCTGCATCTTCTCGTGCATCGCGCTCAGTGTCAGCGGAATCCTCAGCGTCTTCTTCACTCACCTGGCCAGCGGGCCCGACGTGCTCGGGTACGCGTCGACGCTGGTGCGGGACTCGCGGTACATACAGCTGCCGCCCGAGACGGGACAGATGGGCGGGGCCGACATGACGGTCGAGATGAGGGACATGAGGGTCCGGTATGGGTTCACGGGACAAAACTCCAAGGGTCAGGTGTGGGTAGGAGTTGGACGGGAGAAGGAGACGAGACGAATAAGAGATTACCTCGCACAAGACTAGACTAACAACTTGATGTAATTGATGCCCTTGAACGATGAATGGTATGAAGAGTGATCAAGTTGGTGATCTCATTCAGCAAGACCAACTTGACCGCTCACTTCATCCTTCTGCCCGACCCGCAAGTGCCTGGTGTTAACTTGTTGGTTACAAGGCAAACTCAAGGATCGGCAACGATTGACAGCTGGATATTGCCTTACAAGCTGTTGCCCCGAGCCAAGCCTGTTCCTGTCTGCAAAACCCCCACACTAGCTAGCTACGGGACAAACTAACATAAAGTTCAGGTGACGTGTGTGACTGTTGGTGACAACCTAACAGCATCTGCCGACGAGCCCATCTCGATTAACAGCTCTAGGTGGACCGACAGCTTGGGTTTTTTTGCCCGCCGATCAACTTTCGTAATAAGTGCCTTTCCTCTGTCTCAAGGGAGGGAGGGGGCCGTTGGGTGACGGCTCATCTCGGTCTCGGGAATCGACGATCCGGGCGTCGTCACTCATGCATACAGCTGAAAGGAAGAAGAAAAGAGGGAGGAGCGGATGTTTGACACAGTTGGGCACATCGGCTTGGCTGTTGGGTTGCCTGTCCACTGTTTGACCATGATGCCATTTGAGATTCTTTTCCTTTCTTTGCAAGATGGCAATGTCAAATTACGAGAAAAAGCATTCAGTGTATTGAAGCTTCTTGTAGTTATTCCCCAGGTCTTGGGTATCCCCCATAGTAGGCCCAATCCGTCAATGTGTATGAAATGCCCCGTACTCTGTGCCAACCTAGGTAGGATACGGACAAGTAGCCAAGACCATTATATGCATAATGCATAAAAGAAGCAATTCTCCATATCGCCAAGGTCTCTTTTCGTAAGTATTCCATAAAGAGAAGCGCTTGGTCGCTGGTTGAGAGAAGCTTTGAACAAGCCGACAAGCTTTGCATATTCTTCAGCGGCGCCTTGTCCGTCGGTCAAGATAAACAGAGAGATGACAGCTCTGATTCAGCCACTGGAGAGGGCCTAATGGGTTCTGGAGCGTCGACGAGATCGCGCCGGGGCAGCGCCATGTCTGATAGATGGGTTGTTTTGGTGGGGATTTGTGTTGAAGGGGGTCTGCAGATGGAGCGATTGCTATTCGCTGGGAGATGAAGATAGACGTCGGTTATCTACTACGTAGTATGCAGAGTCTGGATATAGACGGAGTATGGATACTGGCTGGGAGGCAGTATATACTGTCCATAACCTGCGTCTCCTTCGGTAAACAACATGTCCTCTCCGAGGTTGACAAATACAATGTTTCCTAGACAAGCTCAGCAAGGGTATCGGAGCATCTGAATCAGCATACTCCGTACATAGCTGTACGTGTACGGATTAACGCAGCCGATTTCTAATGCAACCTGCAGATGCCCGTAATATGTCTCGTCTCCCTTGCTACCTCGCGCGCGCGCGTCTCCGTCCCTGACAGCAAAACTCCACAGCACAGCCTGCCAGATCAGATGTCAGTTTACTACTCTCTGACCGATGGCAGCTCGATCGGAGATTGTGGAGTTGCGGTCCCAGCTCTGGACGCTTCGAGGCTGGTCCCCGAGACATGTATCGTCGTTGTCAGACCAAGATCTGCGAGCATCACAAACAATTCACATTTCTCGCTTGCTTGATCGTTTTACCGCCTCGACTGAGAGTAAGAAAACTCGGTTTTCCTTGCCGCGCCATCCTTCAGCTTAAGAGTCTAGTCCCTTCGGTAAGAGATGTTCAATGCAGACTGGGCCTAGGGTAAAAAAAGTAAAACATTCACGGGACGGTAGGTAGTGTTGGTGGAGTAGTTGGAAAAGTGATCATCGCATGTTCATCTCGCGAATGACCGGCACAGCACCGATTCCGCAACTTGAACTGAACTTCTCCTCTTTGAGAAGACAAAACGATCAAAGGGAAAAGAAAAACCTTGTCAAACAAGATCCATCGACTTCTGCATCGGCAAGACGGACAACATGTGGGGGACCCCGGCGGATGCCGTGGGAGAGATGGGGGAACTCGTTCGAGGATCCTTTGCGATTTTCAATCTCCCATCATGACTTTTCGGTCTAGTGCCCGTCGTGTTGGACAATAATTCCCTCGGATATGTCAAATACTATGTGGTTATGCGACTCTGGTGCAGCAAGTTTAAGAGTTGTAGATGTGGGTCATGGTTGATGTCGTACGTTTTCAATGGGTTGAATCGGCGTCTTCCTAGCTCTTTTCTTGTACAAGAGAAAACTGAACGGTGGAAAAAGAAACGAAATCTGAGAAACTGTAACCCACTGGAGCCGAACTGCCTCGGCCTCGCCTCTGCTCTGCCGGGTGGAGTTGTAGAGAAAGCCTCTCGGGGGCCTCAAGATATCACCAATCCAACGGTGTCTCTAATGACCGCATGCGATAGGGCAATGGAGTTTTCGCAGGATGAGATTGTCTTTGATCTGAGATGAAGAGATCGACATTACATTGGCGATGGGTCCAGATCCCTCAGGTTAGGTCAGGCCGGTCATTAGCAACAGGTCTTCTGACAGCAGAGTAGACCTGTAGTGTGCCATTCGGCTACGTCATGGTGCAAGCGACTACCAACGCATTCCTCTCTCTGGTAGCGAGCGGGTAGCCATCACCATAGGCTCTCCCAGTCACGCCCACACATGCCGTCAAACGATGGGATGCAAAATGCAATAGTGGTGTGTTGAGCACCAGTTTAACAGCGCAAACCGCCGGTATTAAAAAGCAAAAACCTCCCAAGAGGGGGGCGACGACGAAGAAGACAAGGAAAGGGAAAAAGAAACGAGAGGCTGACGGCAAAGGCAAAAGAAGAAAGGAAATAATAGGGAAATGGGACTCGTCCATGACCCGGCCGAGAGTCTCCCAATCATTGGATGTCCATTCGGCACTACCCTTCCCTCCCCCCTAGTCCCAAGCCTGGCCCGCCTGACCTCGCCTGACTGCCGGGGACGGCTTTGTATGAAGGAAGAGGAGGGAGGAGTCCGATGCCGTGGGACCATGTTGGCGATGGACTCGAAAAGAGCTGCAGGACGGGAGAGACAAATGTCCAAACAGAGATACCCGATCATAGAGTGTACCCCTTGACTGTAATGACAGATTCCCGAGGCAACAGCAACAAGGGATGATGTTGGGGCAAAAGGGAGACAGTGAAATGGCTTCTCCTTGCCTTATTTGCTCCTATCCCCGAGAACTCACATATCCATCCCATCGGACAAGCTCCCATCAACTTCTATTTGACAATGGATGATCCCTTGCCCTGTTTCCCTGACCCCTTTTTCCCCACCACCATTGAGGCACCGCCTTTTTCGCGAGAGTCTGAGAAGAGCTTGCAGCGACAAGAGACTGACTGACAGGAAGAAGAAAACACACAAGAGTGCAAAAAGGCAGGACCCTTGTCAAGCCTCCTTGTCCTCTGGTAAAATCGGTCCCTCTCATCATCCTCGTCCTCCCCCCCACACACCCATGTCTTTGCCGCCGCCCTTGGAGGAGGGGGGTCCCCTTGTAAGCCAGACCCTAGTCAAAAAGACGCCGGCCGCAACGCAAACCAAACCAAAGAAACCCTGGCCAGAGCGGTTTGCGGACCCGCCCTTGGGATCGTGAGCTGATTGAACGAACGGGGTGGATGATTGCTTCTTTGCTAGCTTCTGCGTGATGCCGATTGTCAGTTTTGTTGGTGGACACCGCCCGGATGATATACGGACGATGACGAGAAGAGAGAGAGAGAGATGGCATCCGAGGATGCCCTGTCCTGCCCAGCCTGTGTGTGTAAGTTGGTCCCGTTCCTGGATGGCGGTAAGATATTACAAACGAACGGATACTCGGGTCAGTGGACAGGACATCCAGCCTTATAATAATAACCTTGTTGTTCCTCTTGTAACACTCTTGCCCGTCTGACCTTGCACTCTTTCGTTCTGTTCTGGTCTGGCTCTTCCACTCTTTCGGAGCAGATATCCCAGCGTGACCACGACCACGGCCAAGTGGAGGTGCTGATAATTATTAAGGAAACACATCCCGGCCTCTTTTCTCCCCCATTCAAGTCCTCCTCCTTCTTTTGAACCTGACCTCGCCTGTCAAAGAAGCCCTCCTGCATTTCTTGATCCCTGAGCCTTGTCTGTCAGCGGGACGGACCCCATTTTCGATCCCTCCCTTCTTGACTCTCTTCTCCGAGGTCCGTCTTGGTCTTTGTTAGTGGTTGGGGCTCCATACACAAAACTATCTGGCTCACCTTTGCGCCGACCGCTCTCTTCGTTTATTACCAGATTATCTGGCTATTCTATTACCGCCCTTTGCATTGGGATCTGTACGCGCATACAACAACTGTTCTACTGGCATCTCGTCTGCCACGTTCCAAACCGGACCCAATTCTCCTCACCACTGGCATCGAATCGCAAACGCAAACTTGATTCTGGGCCCTGCAACTGCAACAGCAACTGACTTCAACTGCACACCCCATTCATCCACCCGCTGAGACCCTGATTCAAAAAGACTCGAGGTGTCAGACACTGTCAATTCCGCCCGCTCTTCCGAGATAAATGCGCTATTCGCCAACGGGCACCCCAAGAGAGAAAGAGAGAAAGGATCCGTCTGTCCTTGTCCTTGTCCTTGTCCCCAACCTGCGTCCGCCTCCGTCCATCCATCGAGTCGCGCTGCCGAGCCGCCCTCCGCTGTCATCCGTACCTACCTACCTTCCTAAGATATCACCCCACGCACGCCCTCAACACCACCACTTTTTTTTTCTTGTAACCAATCTCTTGATTTTCCTCTCAATCATGCACTGAAGGAGGCCAAGAAGACACAGACTCTTGAACCCGACTTCCACCTTCTTCCCTCCCCCAATCTCCCCTGGCAGAATCGCCCCCAACAGCCATGGCAGCTGCGGTGCTTCGCCAGGGCCCTATCATCGCCATCGACATGCCCGCCAACTCTAACACCACCACCACCAACACCACCACGACGCCTCTAACCACCACCAGCGTCAGCGCCGGCGTCAAAACCGGCTCCGACCCCGAACACGACGCCACACCCCCCGAGCTTAGCGATATCGACTACTTCCTTACCGTTCTCCAGTTGCCCTCTGGCCGAACCGAGGGCCAGATAGAGGATGACCTCGTCTCCAAGGCCAGCGCACTGGGTATCTCGACTGCTGCCGTGGCTGATAAGCGAATCACCTCGAGCGTCGAGTCAGCCTCTACCGTCTACAACGCCCGCACGTTTTCCATGCTATCTGGTGGATCGACAAGCACAGCTCTTACCACGCATTCCTCCCTCTTTGGCCCGCCTACACCGGACCTCTCGAGCGCCAGGCAGTCCAAGGATTTGAGCTTTGCTCAGTACGACCGTTACTTGTCCATTATCGATCCTCACCACAACCATCCCAAGTTCCTCAAGGAGCCGCCACCTCCGGACCCGACCACCCAGAGCATCTTTAGTGGCAAGACCAACAAGCGAAGCCTTTTCGGCGTCAAATCGGGATTCAAGCTGCGATGGAGGAAAAAGACTCCCCAGCCTCTCGAGGTCCTCATGTGTGTACTTCCCCGGATCCCGACTTGGACCGTCTCACAAGAAAATGATGGTGTGCTGACCTGCTTCTTATAGGACCTGCGTGTGCTGCCATGCCGATTTCAAGAGCTCAAGCTCATTACACAGCATCGCCTGCGGCCACACATACTGCGCCGACTGCCTTAGATCGCTGATTCACGCCTCCATGGCTGACGAGTCCAGCATGCCTCCACGGTGCTGCGCTCAGCCGCTTCCTGGCTCCATTATCAAGGACCTGTTGAGTCGGGACGCTCAGCAGGAGTTCCTCAAGGCCATCATTCAGTACAGCACTCCCTGGCAGGCGAGGATATTCTGTCCCAATCCCTCCTGCGGCGAGTTCATTCCGCCGCACTACAAGCTGGATCCGAAGTATCCCTTTAATGTCACCTGCCGCAAGTGCAACACCCGGGCATGCCTCATGTGTAAGCGCAACGCCCACCCGACGGAAGGACTGCCAGGAGGAGGAGGTCTTGAAGATGGGTGACAAGGCCGGCTGGAGGCGGTGTTACAAGTGCCGGAACCTGGTCGAGCTCGTCGAGGGTTGCACCCACATGACTTGTCGGTGCAAGGCCCAATTCTGCTACATCTGTGGTGGCGTGTGGGACGCCAATATTGGGTGCCCCAACTACTGCAATGGCGAGGAAGAGATGGAAAGGAGGAGGCGCGAGGAGCAGGTCCAGCTCGCCGAGTATGAGGCAGAGAAGCTGGTGCAAGAAGCCGCAGCCGCGGCGGCGTCAGCTGAACGATTGGAAGCCGAGGAGCGAACACGAAACAAGGACGACTTTTCCAACCTGGCCGAAATGCAGCAGCACGAAATGGAGCGGTTCCTCGAGTTTGCCGAACAAGGCAGGGAACACATGAGGGCCCGATATGCGGAGCAGAAACAGGCCATGGTGGAACGACACGCGGATCAGGAAGAAAAGATGAAGGAGAAGCACGCCAGGACTGTCAGCCAGCTCGAGGATCGACAAGTGGCTGCCGAGATGGACCTCCGATCTACTCTGGAGGCGAGCGAGCGAAGTGTCAAGATCCGACTCAAGCATATGGAGGCTTACTGCGATGGTCTCGGTCGTGGTGGTGACCCCAGCTCAAGCTCAACTTCCCTCCCCCATCGCGTGGTGACGGAGCGGGACCTCCGTGAATTAGGCCAGCAGTACAACATCCGGGATGGCATGGAGAGGTCGCACCAGGCCAAGATTAATGTTATGCGGGACCGACAAGCCAAACGCATGGAGGAGCTCATGGACCGTCAGGAGAACGAGTATGAAAAGTTTCTTGACCGATGCCGTGACGAGCTTGAGGCCCTCGCTGTCCAAGCTACCCACGATGAAGAGACATTTGCCGGCACGTTTGCCGCCAGAAAGGCCAAGCTGGTGCGCCGTTGGGAGCTCGCCATTGAGATTCTTCGCAAGGAACTCGAGGACCACGATGGCGTCAAGTATGCCCCGATTCCAACACCAACGTGGCCCGAGGAGAAGAAGGCAGAGTCCCCTTCAACCGAGTAAGCATGCGTTTGCTTTGGGTATTATCAATGAGCGATACCGTACAACGAAGAGCACGAGCGGACAATGCATTTCAGCAACGGCCTTGACGAGCACCGGATTTTTCTACCACCTTATACTATCTACTTCCCCTTGGGATATTTACGAACACCCCGATTTCTTTTCTTTTCAACCTTTTTCTTGCTTATACGATTTTTTACTTTACTTTGTACGGCATGATACCAGGCCAACCAGCCATGGGAAGCGGGCAGCTCTCGAGTATGTTCCGCCGGTTTATTTGGAGTTGAACGCATTTTCAAGCATCAGCATAGCATTGTCGTCTACTTCCTTTTTCCTATACACTGTGGATCTATTTCCAGGCCACGACAAGAGCGACGGACAGCTGGGTGAGATGTTATCACGACCTCACCCTGCCATGTTAATCGACGTTGGAGAGGGAGCGTCTATTTTTTTCTGTCTCTATTTTGTGATTTACCCAGTTCATACCCCAAGACGTTTGTCGTGCTGCGTCATGATAGATTGGAGATCTCCAGATCATAGAAAGATGAGAGGGTTATTCATATTTGCGAGTTTGTACTCGACACTGGTTTAGTGTGTAATGATCTGGATGTTGTGAGACTTGTATGGATAGATGATGAATGGAGGATGCCCTGGGATTGATAGAAGGGAGGTAAAGTGAAGTGAAGTGAAGTGAAGTGAATTGACGAACCAGATGACCAAAGCGTCTAATCTGTATGCATGTCTCTTAAATTATGGTTCCCGAGTGAGACATCTGTTGAGTGAGGGCATGATCCTTGAGCTGTCTGTCGATAGTAGATGAAGGCTGGGGTTCCTTGGATCTAGCTCAGGCTCACCGTGCCCATCGCAATTTGTTTGCCTAGGAGGATTGTCGACGAAAAAAACTTAAATCAACCTCGTCTCTCCTCGGCATCCTACATTAAAAGCACGGCTTCCTGCGCACAATGATGCCGGTAGATGTCGAATCCCCGAGAAGGAGGAAACGAGGCAACCGCTTCAAGCGAATGGTGTTGCAGGCTACGTGGAATAGAGTTGCCATGGACGACACATGCACGCACATACACACGATCCTTGTGTACAAGGTCTAGGGGAGTTATTTGGGGAACGGAGTTGATGAGCAAACACGGGAATAGGGCGCGTGTGTGTCTCGGAGAATACAGTTGGGGATACCTGATACTGTACGGAATCGAACTTTTTCTGTGCCAGGCAGGTGATGTGAGGTAATCTGCAGTATTCCGTGTAATTGTTACTCGTGTTGAATGTGGCATCATGTTTGCTACCCCCCTTTTAGACACACGCAGAACCTGTCAAAGGAGAAGTCAGCGCCGCCGCACAGCTTCAGGCATCAAGAACGTGTTGTTTTTCGTGTCTGCCCGTTTGGCGAGATCGACAGGGACGCAGAGGCCAATTGTCTACAGATGTGGCTGCAAATGTCCTGTCTGTCAGGGATACCTCGGGACCTTTGGAGTGCTCGTTTGAGAGTAAAGAAAACGAACAGGCTTATTTCCCCGTTACGTGCTCTTTGTTCTAGAACACGAAACGTGGCCGGGATATGAAACACGAGGACTTTCGAGTCTCTCTTTTGCCGGCGACTCGGGCCGTGTTGGTTTGTTGCTGTTGCTGGCTTGGGAATGGTAGCAGCCAAAAATAGGGAGAACCATCCAACGACAACGACAACGATGGGATTACGGGAAGTTGCTTGGAGGGATTCAAGGCCGCCCGAGTCTCAGATGTGATGGGATGGCTTGCTTGCTTGCCTGTGGATGTAAGCAAGCAAGCAGGTCTCTCGATATAGCATAGCATGGCTGCAGATGCCCGCAGACGCAAGACGTGCAAGGGCTGTTTCTTGCGCCAGAGACTGGACCCGTCTACACAGTAGAGATCCATCCATCCATCTTGTACAGTTCTCATGTTGGTTGCCGTGGGAGAATTGAATCGGGCACTGTTCTGTGCCTCTCCGTGTCCGTGACTCAGACGGCGGCAAAGCATGATATATGGATGGCTTCACGTTTTGGATTTACTGCAGACAGCCGTGGTGGCTTTTGATGCTGTCCAACTCGCTGCCAAACACGTTGCCAAAGAGTGGAGAGGTGCGCAGTACGTAATCCAGAGGGGGTAGGTGTGGCCAGCGCTTCCCTGTCTACCTAAGAAGGATGGTGACAATGGGTGTCGAGAAGATACTGAGAGAAGTAGTCTTGGCTCATGGATCAAGTCGTTGCTGACATTCATGGCATTTACAGGATCAAGTAAAGCTTGACTGGTCGAAGCCCCGTCAGCCACGTCCGAATCCATTGGACATGTCGATAAAGGGCTGCTGCGAGAAAGACAAATGCCCCTGAAGCCCTGGGGGGACCCTCCTTATCCAAAACGCCCATGGCCGCCCGCAGATGGCGCCCGGATGGGACCCCTAGCCCGCTAAAGAAGAGACTTGGGAACCTTTAGGTACCGCGTCACGCATCCATCCTCAGCCACACAAAACAAGTCAGCCCAATTTCACCAGGGCCAAAGCCAAGGCCAAGGCAGGGCCCCCATCCTCCATCCATCCCTCACTCCACCTACCGATCTCCATATTCCCCATCATCCAATCCATCTCTTGTTCGAGAATTACTTCGTTTCCCTTCTACTGATTGCCCTGGGGAATTTGCGTTGCCATCTATTTTCCTGCGTTTGCGTGCGTGCGTGTATTGCGGGCGCTCGTTACTTGGGCATCGTTTCTTCCCTCCATCACTCCCCTGTCTCGTCTGCCCTTAATAGAAAGTGTTTCGCTGCTCTCGTCTTCTCTTGAATCTCCGTCTCCGTCTACCGCTTCTTCCGACGCATCGGCCCAGTTCCAGTTGCGTTGCTAGCAGCACCCCGCCGCTAGGTGCGCTCCCAGCTGCAGATTGCGTTGCGAAGCTCTGAGGTGCCCCCATCAGATCACCACCACCTCCCACCAACAGCTTTTCTTGGCACCTACAACCACCATCGTCAACCCATCGTCGTCGCCATCATCATCGCCGATTCGAAAAAAATAGTTCGATTTTGCCCAAGTGCCGAACCTACCTTTTTTCGTTCGCTACCATCCCCTCGACCTTGTTACCGGCCCGTCGTCGTCGACGCCCGTTTATCCACCGAGACCTGTCTCTCCCTCTTGTCTTGCGGCGACGAGCCACGTCCTGCCCAATCGTTTGCTCCACGACTTCGTCCTCGACCTTAGTTTAGCTTGGGGAATGTGAGCGGACCACCTCGACGACCCCGACACACAAATCCACCTCGTAGACGACCCTCGCTACATACTGTACAGCCCCGCGAGACGAGACACCTGCGCAGTGCTCGCTCGCTCCCTTGGTCGTCGTCGCCATGAACGAATTCCACCCGACCGGCCCCGACGCCTTCTCTCCCCAGATCCCGCGCGATCGAACAGGCAGCATGTCCGTGGGCAACGCTCCCGTGAGCCCTCCGGGCCCACCGTCCGACCATGGCGGTGCTGCTGTTGACGATGTTTCTCAGAGCCCTGATGGCGACGCTGCGCCGGGCCTATCCGGAGCTAGCCCCGAGGTCCTCAAGCAAGTATCTGAGGTTCTATCTTCCGATGTACGCCTTACCTGCTTGGACAAGATGGCCCGATGGACCTGTGGATGACATGCTGATGGCATTGATAGATTGGCGTTGTTACTCTCCTGAACCGGCTCAAGCAGAGCATAGCTTCAGCAAAGGTATGCGCCCTCACCAGCTCACCTGCGATGCCGCCGCAATTCATCTCGCTGACCTTCATCTCGTAGGAATTCGCCTTGTTCCTTAAGAAGCGATCTAGCCTCGAAGAAGATCATGCCAACAGTCTCAAGAAGCTCACTCGTACCACCCAAGAGGTGATGCGACGGCCCGACCACCGCCAAGGCACCTTTGCCGGCGCTTACGACGCTATGGCGAGCACCCACGACCGCATGGCCGAGAACGGTATCGAGTTTGCCAACGAGCTGCACCGAATGCACGATGAGCTGATTGAGCTTGCCAACGTCGCCGAGCGAAGCCGAAAGCAATGGAAGGCCAATGGCCTATCAGCCGAGAACAAGGTCTCGGAGATGGAGCAGACCATGCGCAAGAGCAAGACCAAGTACGACTCCCTCGCCGAGGACTACGAAAAGGCAAAGATGGGAGAGGCGCGCCAGAGCGGCAAGATGTTTGGCGCCCTCAAGGGTCACAAGTCAGCTGCCCAGCACGAGGAGGATCTGTTAAAGAAGGTTCAGGCGGCCGACCAGACCTACAAGGGGCATGTCCAGGCGCTGCAGACCGAGAAGGCCCAGCTTGTGTCGTCGACACGACCAGAAGCTGTCAAGAACCTACAGGAGTCCATCAGAGAGATTGATGCGGGTGTGGCGATGCAGATGCAGAAGTTTGGTATGTCGGCCCAACCCAATCACACCGTTCACGTTAACTAACCTTCCTCGAGCTTCCTTTAACGAGAAGCTCCTGCTGAGCAACGGCCTCAGTGTCAGCCCTATTCAAGGTCCGGGTCAGAGCAGCACTTCACAGCGTAGCTTGCGGCAGGCTGCTTCGTCAATTGACAACGAGAAGGACTTGAATGACTATGTCGTTGCGCAGGCTAGGAGCATGCCCGCCAACACGGGCGAGATCAAATATGAGCGCAACCCAGTTAGTGTCACCGGCGCCCATCAATAGAGCTCCTGTTTAACGGTTTCGTAGGTGCTTAACCCTCCGGGCTCCAATCATCAGCCAGGCGGTCCTGTCCAACAACCAGCTGTGATACAGCCACCACCGTCCCAGGGAAGCTTCTCTGGTCCTCAGCCTCTGGGGCCTGGCTCTAGGACTAGTACCCTTGGCCTCGGCCCCATTACAGGTGTGACGGGTGGTGATGGTCCCTTCTCACCAACCGACGATCCTCGTCCCTTTTCGCAGCCTCATAACCGGAGCTTCAGCCAAGGAAACGTGCCGACGCCGCAAGGAGGACCAGGACCGCAGTTTACTGGCCGAGGACCTAGTCAACCGGCTCCTGGACAACGATACGGAAATGGAGGTTCTATCAGCTCAGCTGGCCCTCCTCAACTGGGTGCTCTTCCTTTCCAGCCCAACGCATCTCCTCCTCAACAATCTGGCCCATACCAGCCTCCCCATGATCGCAAGGGCAGCGGTGTCAACCTAGGTCAAGGTCAAGGTCCAGGTCCAGGTCAAGGAGCTCCTGCGGGACGATCGCCGCCGCCTTACGGAGTCCCTGGCCACCCTCCACCTGGGGGAGCCTCAGCACCATCAAAGCCCATGTTCGGACTCCCCTTGAGCCGTCTGTATGAACGTGACGGCCTGGCGGTTCCGATGGTGGTTTACCAGTGCATTCAAGCAGTTGATCTGTACGGCCTCAACGTGGAGGGCATCTACCGACAGTCGGGCTCTATGGCTCACATCCAAAAGCTCAAGAACATGTTTGACACAGGTATGTCTGGTAGACTAAGAGGTGAGAACGGAACTAACTATGAAGCAGAGTCCTCCAGCCCGGCTCTCGACTTTAGGAACCCCGAGAACTTTTATCACGATGTCAACAGCGTCACTGGCCTGTTGAAGCAGTTCTTCCGTGACCTTCCTGATCCCCTCCTGACACTCGAGCATCACGACAGCTTCATCGCAGCAGCCAGTAAGTTTACCTGTACTCTATCACTGAAAGAAGCATACTAACACTGTTCCTAGAACATGACGATGATACTGTTCGACGTGACTCCCTTCACGCCATCATCAACAGCCTACCCGACCCCAACTACGCCACCCTCCGCGCCCTCACCCTTCACCTGTGGCGTATCATGGACAACTGCCACAACAACCGCATGAATTCTCATAACCTGGCCGTCATCTTCGGCCCCACACTCATGGGAACTGACCCAAGCACCGCCATCGCCGACGCAGGCTGGCAGATCAAGGCGATCGACACGATCCTGCAAAACACGCTGCAGATCTTTGACGAGGATTAAACTTGACTTGAAGAAATGTTTAACCACCGCATCATTGCGTCTGGTTAAGAGGCTTAATGGACAACATCTCAGAGCTGGAGGAGAAAGGGGGTTGGGGTGGGGATCTTGCTTCGCTCGGTTCAACGTTGGCTTTCTCTTCATGTTGCATGGCGTCTCGTATTTAATGCATGTTCTCTTCTACGTATGCTTGAATTTTAATGTAAGACTACTGGGCGGCCATGCTGAGCGCATCCCTCATGTTTGCTCTCACGTTGCGTGGTGTGTGTTGGCAAGAAGTACTTGGGTGACGGGGGCTTTTCACCTCGACAAGTTGCATGTTTGCTTGTGTTCTACCGCTCAGGGGAAGAGAATGCTGGTCATGGGTGGACACATTAACTGCTCGGATGCCTACGGTGCAGGTGGCTTGAGTTGAGTTGGGTTGAGTCGAATTGAGTTCCAGGGCTGTCGGTGGTATCACGACACAAGGGTACAGGTTTCGAAAGAAGTATCAAGGATCTACAACAATTTAACAAGGAGCCTCAACGACTAACAAGGGGCTTTAAGAGAAACCAAACTCTAAACTCCCACTTCCCGTCCCCGACCCGTATCCCGGGCCGCTTACTCCGGGGTTCAGTGGGTTCAACCTTTTCGGAGCCGCCACCCGGCGGCTCGGGACAGCTCCACTTCCGCGCCAGGGCCAGCCACGCGACATTTTTGCCATCTCAGGAAATATACAGAAAAGGCAAATGTGAAGAGCCCCTGAGTGAGTAAAAAGTAACCCGCCTCTGCCGACGACATGGTAGTATCACAAGACCATTAGCGAGTCATTTTCTTTGAACCAATTGAATTTCTCATTCGTTCCTCCTCACTCCCTCTATCGCGAGTGATGTGCCACGAACAACAACGACGCTCATACGCATTTTGTTGTCTGTCAAAGCCAGAACACAAAAAGACAACACCCATTTCCCATTTCCATTTCATAACACAGCATGCAAGTGATTTTCTTCTTTCGTGCGTGTGTTTCTGTTTCTTCAACATTGTCCGTTTCCCCCGCCGTTCACCGACCGCCGCCGCCCCTTTTTTGTACGCAGCGCCATGCAAGAAACAACAACAAAACAAAAAGAGGAAAAACTAAAGAGACAATAGAGAGTTTGATGCCGTGCAAAAATGAAATGATAAAGCCTTGTTGCCCCTGAAACAAACGATGAAACCCCAATGTACCATGCCCGTTTAGCCGCCGACCGCCCCATGTAACATAATAAAGAAAAAAGTGATATATCCGTCTTTACAGTTTCCCGCCGTCCCCCTTTCTCGCGGTGCATGGTATCGCTTGGTTTCTGGTCAAACATACGTTGAGTTCCGTACAAAGGGTATAGCCGTAAGAGTAAAGATAAAAGAAAAAAGTCCAAGCCAGTGAGAGCCCCTGATGAGTATGAGAGGTGTGTGTGTGTGTGAGGGTGGGTATGTAATGCATAATGTATGATAGTAGTGTTGTGACATGTGTGTTGAGATACACAAGTCGAGTAGTTTGAGCGCCTCACTGAATCTTGATGGCCTCGAAAAGACCAAGGCTCAGGCTCGTATCGTTCTCGCCCACGTTGGGAGTTGGCTCACTAAGCACCTCCCATCGTCGAAGAACAAAAGGACTGAGCCGCTCCTGGACCGCAGGCCCAATGCCGTATTGAGCACCCATGCCACGGGCGACGGCACTGTGCGGTGACGCCGCCTTCTCTCGGTGCGACAGCATCAGGTTGTCTGATGCTGCCGGCTGAGGTGAGCTGAAGAGGTAATACAACCGCGGGTCGGACGAAGTCCCAGGGTGAGGGAGGCCGCCTGGTGTAAGGAGGACGGCCTTGGAGCAGTTGACTCGCAGGTCCTCTGGAAGTGCGTCAACCAGGAGAATGGCAATGTCGAAGACTTGTTGAGGAAGCGAGCCGATTGTGGCAGCTGGCAGTTGCTCCAACTCGAGTAGTAGACCACAGAGGACAAGGATGATGCGAGCTCGGATATCGTGAACGGCTGCCATGGGAGGTCGCGTAGCGGTGGCTGTTGGAAGAGGTGCTGATGGAGGCTCCGAAGATAAGCTGTGGAGGGTGATGAAACGCAGAATGGCAGGCAACCAGTGCTCCAAGACATCTGCGTGGATGCTAGATCGCTCCTGAGGTCCTGCTGCAATAATCTCCCACAAGTCTGTCAACTTGTCCACCATGCCCAAAGAGAGCTGCGCCATCTTGGGAGGAGCCTGGCCTGAAATGATAGCCTCGACGACACCCAGCAGATTCTCAGCCATGTGGATAGGCTGCCTCGATCCCGTCTCAGTAGAACTTGGGAACTTGAGCGAAGGAATCAGATCGAGGAATCCAGCCTGAGCTTGGCTCTTGAGGTGCTGAGTGATGTCGTCGCTCAGGCAAGGCAAGAGACTTGTCCACATGATATTGCCGCCTCGATTGCCCGTTCCATAGACTTGGCAAAGAGTTCGAAGCGGGACGAGCTTTGATCCGAGACTTCGTTCGAGTTCGGCTGAGGCATGGCCAAGTCCAGGTTCAGCTTAAGTTGGCAGAATGGTAGCGTCAGCTCATTGGCGATTTTAGGATCTGGTCAAATGAGATTTGCGTCTCGCCAGGATCTCCTGGGATCAAGAGCTTGGTCGTCACTTTGCGCACAATACCGACGGCTTCGGCTGGTAGCGACTTGATGCTGAGGGCGTTAGATACGGCGGTCGAATCCACCAGCACGAGAGTACGCAGTGTCTCGAGGAGGCTCTCTTGGCATGAAGTGTTGTCAAGTGGAAGTTCGACCACGTTGCAGTGGCTTCTGAGGGCTGAGTACTCCAAAAGTGCATTCCGAACAAGATTCAGGAGGCCCTTGGGTTGCTCGAACTTGGCGCATTTTTGCTCAGTGCGGAATCGATAGCTTTCCTCAGGAGAAAGACCCGTCGTAGTCGGTAACGAAGTAATGACAAGCTGAAGAAGCTCCTGCAGATAGGTGGCGGACCCATGTTGAGTTGATACCATCTCCGGGGTCACGTTCTGCATGCTCGCAGACGGCGCGCTAGCTGTGCTCATGATGATTGGCATTGCCAGGCAGCCTGAACTTACGAGAAGAGGGAACAGATCCGAAAGCAGAGGCCGGTTCTGAAGGGACCGAATATGGCTCGTCCAGTCCGTCATGAGCTTGTCAAAGTGCTGAGCGTCGAACCCTCGTATCCTAGCAAGTAGCATACCAAACACTCGTCGCGTCTCGTCCTTCTTTGCCCATCCTCGCTCAAGTCGGGGAATGATTGTCCTGAATAGTCGATTCATCGTGGGAGGGTCTAGTCGTGTACCGCTAGCCAGGAGCTTCTCTATTTCCTCCGCCATTTCGCTCTCGGCATGCTGAGCTGGGGCAGACATGATATCCGACACAGGCGAGCAGGCGTCGATGGCGTTGTTGCGATCGCACTGGAGCAACTCTCGATGAAGCTCGCTGGCCATTTCTTCGTGGCCTGTCATCCGTTGAGCAAGGCTGGAGAGGGCAGCGAGCAGTGGTCGGTGTACAATCCCCTGCTCCTCGTTGATCGACTTCAGACGCTCGATTAAGCTATTAAACAGGTCATCTGCGCTACCCAGAGCAAAGAATATCTGCAGGTTTGAGCTGATAGTGTCAGCGCAGGATGCTAGGACGTCAGCATCTGCCGTCTTGGAGCAAGCTCCGAGGATGTCTGACAACATGGTAAAGTCTTCAGCCGTCTCCATGATTCCACGGATAGAGGTGTACATGGCCAAAGACAAGGGAGGGTGTGTTTTGGCGGATAGCTGGTTGATTAGATAGTCGCGCAGGTGTGCGCCAATGCAGCTCCTGAGGGCATTACTGCTGCTTCCTATCCGCTGCAACAACTTCTTGAGAGACATTGGCTTCTTCTCAGATAAAGGATCGCCAGGAGCCAGTGGGAGACCGAGGGTGTGTTTGACGTATTTGATGGCGTTCGCAATGTCCTGCTGCTCGTCGATGACTGAATAGTTTCCGGCTCGTCTCAACAAGTTTCCTCTCTCGCCCCTCTTCTTCTCAGACAAAGCATGGACTGGCAACTCGACGAGCAGTCGACTTGAACAAGGACCCTCCACTGGATCAATGTCCGCCTCGTCGTGGTAGCCACCGCGGGCAATCGTCCATTGCATGTATTGAGAAACGGAAAAGTGGCCGGTTCGAACGAGCTCCGTCACGAGGTGATACACAAGCTGCTTCCGCGTCTTGTCGTGAATCGCAACTCCATCCAAAACCTCGAGAATTGGTGTCGTAGGGTTGACACGGAACTGGCTCCATTGTCGGATAAGTCGTGCCGCAACAAAGACCTTGGCGAGGCCTGGGCGATGAAATGAGGTCGCCCACTCCACAACCGTTTTCATGATGAGCGGCTTGTTCTCGCTCATTGCCCAGCACTTTGTTGTCAAGTTATCAACCGGTCCCTTGAGAGCAGCGTCAAGCAGCTTGACCAATTGACTCCGCCCAGCCGGGGGCGAGGCGGTACTGGACACGAGGAGTCGCGAGTTGCGTGAATGAATCGTTTGTATAGCCGTTTGAGTTGCTTCGTGGTCTGGGCCGAGAGCAGCCTGGAGCGTGTCCCGGTACCTAGGCCAAGCACTGGGGTAAATAAAGCTTTCTGGGTTATTTCTAACCAAGGATCCGAGCAGAGACGATAGTCTGCTCGAGAGTTGTACAAGAAGGTCTTGATCAGGGTCATTGTGTATCTGGTCCACGTCAGATATTGCAACTAAATCAGTCAGGGGAATAAAACCTACCACATGGAGATGGCTGAGAAGTGCAAATACAAGTCGTCGGCCATACTTGCGAGATCTGAGAAGATCTTTCCAGTATATCTGGGCTATGAGAATCCACATAGGAATTTTAGACTGAGGGCTATTTTCAACGCCCGAAACAACCCAGTCTAGGTAATGATCTCTGTCTAGCAACTGCTCGGAATACAAGTTTGTTGCCAGACGGATGCTATGAAATAGTCAGTAATGAGGCCTTGGAAGCAGAAGCAGATAACTTACGCATATGTAACTCTGTTCTTCCAGTCCATCTCGCCGAACCCATTCACAACAGAATCGACAAACTGCTCAACAAGGCCCGTCCAGTCTCGAGCCCACTTCAGCTCACCCCCCATGACAAAAGCTCCATTCACCCCCTTTCGCTTGAAAGCTCTTATCTCGTTGGCGCCGACACACTTGGCCAACCAGACAGCCCTCTCGGCAGGGACGTTCTTGTTCAGGCACTGGTCAAGCAGGGTTCTGCCGCGGATTCCGTGGGGAATCGTCCGGCTGAGACGTCGCAAGGAGATCGCAGGGTTCGCCAGGTCTTTGAGCCAGACCTCTCTCTTCGTATCGGTAAGGGTCACTCGCGGAGGCGGCTTGAACGTCGAAGGCGCTGTGATCTGACCACGGTGCCTGCGCTGAGTCAAGACGCCCATGAAAATAGTAGAAAGAGCATTGAAGCCTGACTTTTGCTTCAGGGCTGGGAAAATAGCCAGCTTCGCGGACGACGTCTCGGCAACGTTCAGGTTGACCTTATCCCACGTACCCTTCGTGATGGCGTCGCTGCTCCACTCATCTTCGTGATGCGATCCATTCCACGGGAAGAAATCGGCGTATCCTGAGTTGAGCCCCTTGCTGAAGGGGTCTACTGGAGTTCGGCCGGGGATATCGGATCGATTCGTTGTCAGATATCGCGGGGCGAGAGGAGGCACTTCGACCGTGTACGGCTTCGGTCGGGTATCCTTCTTCGCCGGCGCAGGCGCGGCTGTGGTTATTCGGGGGGCGGATCTGGGCTGTGTTGGGGGTGGGCGGCGCGTCGGCATGGGCATCATGGTCGAGCTGGCGCTGTTGCTGGCTGCTGGGCTGACGGCAGCAGTCGAGAAGGGGTCGGTGTTTGTCGGTAGGCGTGAAGGGGTGAGGCTCTGGGGAGATTCGGTAGTGGGTATAGGGCCGGCGGAGGCATCGTGGGATAGTTCGAGGCGGAGGCGTGAGCCGCCCCGTCTTGGGGTTGTGTTATAGCGATTAGGGGTGGCATCGGTGGAATCGCCAGTGAGATCGATAAAGGATGAGTCTTTCCGTACGGGCGAGGCGGGCAGGAACTGGTGCTGCTGCCCGGATAACGTGCGCTGATTGGGAGGGCGCTGAACGGGTAGCGATGAAGAGCTCACGGAGCGCTGAGGCGGCCGCGGCTGGACGCCCATGGGGGTCCGCGAGGTCATTGCTGGGTCGGGGGCGGAGGCGCCATTCCGGAAGATCTAGGTATTCGATGTGTTGAATGTTGGTAGAGGTGGAAATTTACAAATCACAGGGCAACGCGATCGCTCGAGATGAGGCCGCGGTGTCCTGCGAAGTTGGTGCTGAGGTAAGAGGGCGATATGATCCGCTCGACGTCAAAATGTCGCCCGATAGGGTTCAAAGCCTCGATCGCGTCGTGGTGGGTGACTCGTGAGCTGAAGTCGGTATCTCGGCCGCGCAATCCGATGCAAGCGAAGGAGCAATCAACGTGATGCCGATATCCGTGAGTGTTTCGGTCGCGGATGCGATGCGTTTATATGTTATCTCGTCTATCGCGAGCGCCGTCGTTGTCGTCGAGATAATGGGGTCCAAGGGAGAGGAGAGGGGCGCGAATGCCCTCGTGTGATGCAAAGTTCAGAAAGGAAGGATGCGAGGAAGAGTACAGTATGTACGGCACAAAAGAGGAATATACTAAAGGCGAGCAGCACACAAACGGCACGGAACCCCGACCGAGAGCGGCGACATGGATTGGATTATGAGATGGGAATGGGGTCGACGGGGCGAGGCACAAGGCAAGCCTGAGCGTCTGAGGTGAGGCAAGGCAAGGTAAAAGGCTCTGACGGGAGGAAATATGGGGACGGAGACCTAGGGAGGGGGGTGGGTGAACCGTCCACTAGGCTGTGGGCGCGGACGGACGACGAGCTGAAGGTAGAGGGTACCGGCGGGAGTGGGCGGTGCGATCCGATCAGCCGCTGTTTCTCGGTGAATAGTAGCCGATGGGGTGTGTACCCGATACCTGAAGTGTGTCCAAAGTCCGGGTTCTGATCCGTCTCTCGGTTTGAGATACTTCTCTATCGCCTGCCAGAAATCGGTCCCTTGAGTCGTTTTAACCGTGACGGTGTCTGCTGCGGGCGCGGGGCTACGGATTACGGGGACCGACGGGGGTTGGGATTGGGGATCCAATTCCATTACCTGAGCTTTATTAGGGGACTTGGGATTTGTATCCGGGATGATTGGGGGGGATAATCCTGGGGGGGCGGCGCGCTCGGTGGCGACGAATCGTACTAAAGATGGATCGTGGTTGGATGGATCCCATTGGGGATGGACCCGGGAACCCCCAGCCCGCGAAGCGCAGGGCTTCACACAACACAACAGGCAGTTGGACGCACTGCACTGCGCTGAGCTGCACTGCGCTGAGCTGCACTGTGCCTTGCCTTTTTTTCCTCCTTTCGCAAGCTATTGTTTGTTTGCGACAAAATAAAGCGAATCGGAATGGTCGAGGATGTGCGTCTTGATAAAGTTTTCATAGTCGTATATACCCGAACGAGAAAACGTCTCTGCAGTTGAATGATACGTACGGGCTTGCAGGGCCAAAGTAACTTCTACAACAACGCCCAGGTAGGTACTGTAGCCATCTGCATCTGCAACCCCGCTTAGAGACACCACAACACACACACTCTAATCGCCGACCAAGATCGCAAGGAGCATTTTCCCTCGTGGAATGTGCGTTTACCTTGTGGTGGTGTGCAGATGTTGCTGCGCATGTAGAGGTGACCCCGAGCTGAGAGAGAAAGTCAACAAAAGAGGCCAGATTCTCGTCAACGACATGACCAACTTCGTATTTCAACCCAGCCCGGAGTTGCTCAACATGTTAATAGACACATGCTCAGTTTCGCAGTGTTGAGGCTGAGCGCAATGACGCTTCTTGACGCTGCTCCATCGACGCTTGTCTCGGCCCTTTGTGCGATCCATGTCTGCGGGACATGACAGCTACTCCGATCCAGCCAGCAGCAACCCATTCAGCCATCATTTCTCAGCTTATTCCTTACGGCATCCAATCCGGATCAAGGAGCTGATTCAATATTCGCTCGTGCGTTCCATCACCTCGTTCCCCTCCCCTCTCTAAAACCTGCAGCAAAAGAAAAGAGCAAACATTAGACATTCATGTCCATTAGCAATCCTCCATCCATCCGTCGCCTTTCCAGTCTATCACGTCCCATCGATAACTAGTCAGCCAGAGAATCGACCGATAGTCCCCAATCCAGAACCGCCTAACAGCAGCGGCCGCGCCGCGGTGTGTGCCACCCATCCACATCCCACGCAGTTCCCTCCCCCTTGCTCCCCCCCCCCCCCTTCTCCAGCGAGCTGGCTCTGGGCATTTTGGACTTCCCGGGGGGGTTCAAACAACAAGAGAAGAGGGAGCGAAAGCAATAAGCGTGCGCCACTGCAAGCCCCCGGTCGGCGCGCCGCTCCAGCGGGCAGCGGAACCTATTATCGGGGCCATAAGCCAATAACGCTATCTCCTGGGGTGGATTGGGCGATTCCGGGTCAATCATGAGGGAGCAGATCATGGGGGTTTTCGTGATGTTGCTGCTTGCTTGCTTGATTTGATTGATTGATTGATTGCTTGCTGCTGTTGGCTCACGATAACCGCGCTTGGCTTTGTTCGCTTCGCTTGGCCTGAGCCCTGCGTTTGCGTCCTGCGCTGTGCTACTCCGCGTTGCGGTGTGCAGCATCCATCCCATCCCATGCGGAGAAGTTGATGATGATGTCGTCGGTCGGCCCACGTCCGGGGCAAGACATCATCACCATCCTCCATCACGCGGCGGAAACTGGAGCTTCATGTGAAAAACTATTGTCATCGCTTGCTTATTTCCCGTCGTTACTCGGAATTCACGGAGGCTAATAGTAGACCGTCGTCGGCATCATCTCCTAGGCCGAGTTCCTTTCCCCGCCGACAGGCTAATTGAGTTTCCCAGCAGAACACACAACACAAGAAGCTCGGATCCATTATCCGTCTCAACAGCTTTATTCCGAGAGCTTCCTAATTAGTCGTGGGGCAGAACATGTCCAAGACGCCGAGTTCAGTTGAGAGTTGAGTCGAGCTGCAACTGTCCCCGGCATCTCCATAAGTGACCTCGTCTAACTCTACTGTATCCCGTCACACTGTCTCCGTAGGTAGCGTTAATTAGTCGTCCCCCTTGGTAGATCTTTCGGAACACCCATGCACGAAACGGGAAGCCGGACACGCCCTGTCGCCTGTACCATTCAACTGAACTCCTCACGTTGGCAACCCCCAGCCCCAGGGAAACTCGCTCGCCTGGACGCAGGGAATCGGATCGTCCGCAGGCCGGTCGCAGAGTGCCGGATCACTCCGCCCAAGCTGTGCAGCTGCGACAGTAACACGACATGTCACCCATTCTGAGTGTGAGCGAGGTCCGAGCTACGGTGAGCAAACAAGCAAGCAAACAAGCGTGTCGCCCTCTGTAACGAGCCACGGACTTTGTCTCTCTATCTCACCAGAAGAAGAGAAAGGGTCGATCTTGGGCAGGTGACTGGTGACCACGCCACGCGGTGCCAAGCACAGCGACACGGACGTTTCCAAGCTTCTTCCCCCTCGGTACCCGTGCCCCCCGACATGGATCTTTGTTCGGATGTGTCTTATCTGGGACATGCTTTGGGATGGATGGATCCAAATGTCTGTGACAGCCTTGGCCCGTCACAAACACACAGCTCTCGCTTTGGACAACAGCGCAGCGCAGGTGAAAACAACGTATATTGAAAAAAGCGGGCTATTTCGGTTATCTGCTCGTCTTCTCAAGGAACATGCCTTGAAGATGGCTGCAGGTTGCCGCTTTGTAGAGAGACAAACATATGCTGTGCAGAAGAGACTTGTTGTCATCCCGAGAGATCTCTGCCGTTCCGTAACGTAACAAACTAGAAATCAACTCCTCCCATGCGGTCAAGATTGTCGTATCCAATCTGTCCAGTTAGTTCATACCTATGCAAAAAGAATGATGCCGCCCCAAAGATCACCCAATTCCCAGCCCAAAAGGTTACAGTAACTCATGTAGCCAGGTACGTAGTCTGCATCAGGCTGTCATGCCATCACAGCTCCCCCGCAGGACTGACTGACCACTCGCTCCAGCCCCTCTCCTCGCCGGGCAGCTTGATGGACTCCCACTCGTCTCTGGTGACGCTCTTCCATTCGTCGAGGGGAAGCCACCCAATTCTCGCACGGTCGCCAAATCCTCCAACCCAGTATATCTTGGTCACCACCAGGCGAGACCAGGAGCTCTCGTGGATAACGTTGCCCGGCAGCCAGTACTTGGCATCCGGGTGTCTGCTCGTGAAGCACGCGGCGAGCTTGACGGCCGATACGGGGTTCGTCTCGATGGGCTCGAGATAGCCAAAGACGGCGAACCGTGGCAGGTTTGCCGCCGAGTAGGGCACCGTGTCCGGGGTCGAGGAGGACGCCTCGGATCGGGTGTTGTACTCGGAGGTCGAGATGAAGGGGATGTAGGCCGAAAGCCGCGAGAGGAAGGAAATTCGCTTGGTAGGCGGATACGGCGGAACCCAGTTCATGGACAGGGTAATGTTGGATCCGGCTCGGACGTTTCGGAAAGTGGTTGCGATCTTAATCTCGAGGATGGTCGGGTTGCCTTCGTCCTCGCAGTCCGCGACGTAGTCCATCATGCCAATGGGCACGCCTCCGAGTCCCTCGGGGAGGGTGTTGGCCTCGAGGCCATGGTCGCCGGGGAAGACGGTCGAGAGCGTCGCAAGCTTGGTCAGGGCGAGGATGCGACGAGCCATGACGACCGACTCATGAACCGACGGGATTCTGTGAGGAGCGCTGTCGACATGCTCATTGTCGGCGAACCACTCGGTCGGGTTGAAGGCATTCGCCGTGGCAGCGAAGCCAGCGATGGCGTGCGCAAACTTCATGGTCGAGGTTTCGGCCGAAAGTGTTTCAAAAAGGAACGATGCCGAGATCTCTATGCGATATGGGCAGAAGGGAATCGCCTTTTATTGTACAAAAGCTCGTCACATGGAAAAAGAAGGAGAAAGCCGGAGAGAAGGAGTGAGGGGGGGGAGCAAGGAGTTAATGGCCACAGGCTGCGGTTGGCGCCTCACACCAAAACACTTGGAGGAGAGAAGTTCTTCGCTAGCGAACAAAGCGGGCACGAGGCGGAGGCGACCGCGCTAGGCAGAGGAGGGGGGGCTTTTGATCCCATGATGATGTTACCAAGCGCCCGAGGGTTAGATTGATAAGATTAGATCCCTGTTTAGCCGGCCGAAACCGGGCAGTGAACGGTTGACGTGCTACCGTTTGGCGTTGAGTGGCCCACCGATAGCTTGAGTGCCGCAGAGATGGCATGATTTGGTAGACAACCACGGCAGTTGTTGCCCTTTTTGAGGTTCTTGTCCGCGTGGAAATAGCCTTTTCTTTCCAGCGTCGGTCGTCATGAGAGAAGCCAAGCGATTGTACCGTTAGTGTTTCATCGGCTGTCGGGGCTCGATGCTCATTTGGTGAAGGGAGGTCCGCCACGCATCGGGTGCGCAGTTGGATGAAACTGAAGATGAAGAAAGGTTCAAGTTGCAAAAGCATCAGAGTTCCATCAGATATGTTTCACATATTTCTTATCCAGAGTTAATACAAAAGACACTTTCTGCCCTGTCTGTGTCGTACTGTAGTCAAGCTAGCCCCGTCTACTCACCAGCTAGCATAGCGCTGTTCCTTGAGCAACCAACAAGTTCACCGTCAGCGAGCCAGGGGTGCCCATCCTTCGCTTCTCCTCAGGCCCGCCTCAGCTGTTTTTATTGCCAAGAATCCTGGGTAAATATCACTCACATTTTGGAAGAAAGTCCGGAATCGCCGGATCGTGTGCGTGATATTATCCCTTGCTCTGGAACTAGATACTTGGCACACCAACTTCGCTCCTTGGCATAGATTGATAAGGATTCTCATAACAAATTCTCATGAATACGTCTTCAGGTCTATTGTCAGACTGACAAGAAAAGAAGGAAGGAAATTCCGGAGCGACGTACACTTCTCATAAAAACCTCTCTAACCTATATAGGTTTCATACTCATACTACAACTTGGTGGTATCCTCTCGCAACACTGTCAAATACATCAGCCCGTTACTTTGGCAAAAATAAAACTACAAGACAATAAACCAATTTTTAAATCAGTAGTACCAAACGTATTCGTATCAATCCATCAAACTCTTGGAGAGCTTGTGCTTGGCATTGTCCCTATTTCGGACCGAATTGTGGCCCACCTAGGGTATGTCGGACTGAATGGAGGAAGGGTTTCCATTTTCACAATCGATTCAATAATGCCAGTGCCCAGAAACAAGAGCTGGTGGACTCTCACGAGTCATGAGTTGCCGAGAAACAAATTCTTTTAAGCAGAGAAGATAGCATCTAGAGGAACAGGCACAAACTGGCCTCAGATGTCTAGACTCATCGAGGACTGACAAGATAGTTAACATATGTCACAACTTGATTATGGAAACCCCCTCACTACCTTCATGTCACATATATGTAGAACACAATTCTCTTTAGAGGTGGTTGCTAGCGGTCTTACCATATGCTGCACCAAGTTCAAATCTATTCCTATGTCAACATGCATCCCTACTTCAACCTCAACGGTGAGAACAAAGAACAGCTAGTGCAATTGAGAGATAGACGGAATTCTGATAATAAATAGAGGTAGTCCATATATACAGCAATAAAACCACTCATTGAGTTGCCTAGTCCGGTATATATCTGTGGGACAACGTGTTCAATGACAACCAAGCTTGATGAAGTCTTTCGCTAGGTAATTTATTCTTCACTTATAGATATGCTCCGACTGATCAGACCATGAAGCAAGGATCCGATTCCGCTCAGATTGATAGAAAACAAGACTTGTCAATCCGTAATCGTATCTCTTGAAATCCCTTCAATGAGGACAGGCATCGGCAGGTCAACCACCTCCGCCGCCTCCGCCACCACCACCGCTAGAGCGTCTACTTCGACGTCTGGCCTTTTCATACAACCCTATACAGCTAATCAAAACAGACACATCAAACTGCTCCCCGTGGTTGGCTCGAATTTCCAAAACTCCGCACCCCGACAATGTCCGGTCACTGGTGAAGACGGCGAGGATCTCATCGGTTTGTCCATCAACGAGCTTAAAGTTTCGGACACTTAGACTTGACGGCGACATTCCAGATACACCAACAGAGTGAGTCCTCTTCCAGAAAAGCACTCTGTTCTCAGATGTTGCAATATCTGGGATGGCTGTTTGCCAGCGGTACTCGGAGGCCTTGAGGACTGACTCTCTGGTGATATCTTCCCAGGCCATTGAGTCAGGTCCACCAGAACTGGCGAGGCCGATTTTCAAATCTCCCGAAAACTTGGGGAGATGGCATGCTGCAATAACCGGGCCAGTCTTGCTTACTTCTCGATGGAGAGTAAGGTCTGGTTTTCCTGGGGTGAAAGAGGAGACGTCGACATAGAATGAAGTATCTCCGGATATTGATTTGATATCGTAGTGCTTAGAGAATGCACCTCGGTCAATTTGAAACCGACGGCTTGAGTCGGATGATGTCATGGTGGGCTAAGCGGTGATTGATCTTTGAGTGGTATGTGTCTGTCTGCACTTGTAATTTGATATGCGCATCTGGTCGTCTCTTCCCAAGTGATTGAGGTGCTCGGAATAATGTGTTTAAAAATGAGACTCAGGAGGTAAGTATGATTACGCTGTATCCTGCCTCCAGAAGGGGGTATAGAAGGCTTTTATATGAACCCTTCGACGGAAACACGGCACAAATATACAAAATGTACAGTAGAAACGGAAATTGATATTCCTTGTCTCTGGGTAACGCGCTGGTTGTTGGCTCGTATTCCTCGTGATAATGGTTTGGGGCTGTCCGCTGACACCACCTACGTCATCTTACAGTTGGTGAACTGGCGTTGGCTTGGTTCAGATCGGCAATGCATAGTCTGGCTTGCTCTATAGCCTAATGGACTATTTTACCTCATGTGACTTTACAGTGGGATTCAACACGGGTGGTTAGGACGTTACAAAGGCGTGAAGGCCTGAACAATGTCACGGGTCTAGGTAGTCGACGTATCACAAAGGATTGGTTGAGTTGCTTGGATTTGGTCCACAAATTGAATCTTTCGAGGCCCGTTTCTTTAGAGGTAATGCAAGACTGCTCTGTAACGCAATACTTTGGGTACAAAGTTTACAAACCCAATCAAACCAGCTCCTGAATCAATCGCCAGGGCAAACCTAGACTCGGAGCTTCACAGGCATCGATGGTGCCTTCTTGTAGAACACTTTCCTTGCTATGCCGTCTTTGGCCCAGTCTGCTCCATCCATTATTCTGTGGAAATCCCGAATCAGTATCGATCAAGTGTTGCAGAGACCCATCACTTACGACATCATGGCAAAGAAGGCATATGCCTCGGCTGTCTCTGTAGCGTATTCAGGCCCACCGTTACCGTTGGAGTGTTTCATGGCTAGGTTAGAAACGTCCTTGTATCCATCTATTGTTATCAAATGGTTAGTCCTATCTTGTACACCCCCAAACGCCATCTTATAGAACTTACAAGTCACGTCAATGACCTCGCCCTTCTTTTTTGATTTGCGAGTCCTGTATACGCTCTGGCCGTCCTTGTCCTTGTATACCCACTTGCCGTCTTTGTTGAGACTTTGTTGATCAATAACTTGATGAGACCTGGTTAGCATCAATCATTAGAAGAGGGATGAGGGTACACTCACGGGTGACTGTCCTTTCAGTTCCATGCCCACTATTCGCGGAGCCATACCAGTGGGTAAACTCGTGCACGAGAGTGTTGGAGACACTGGCGTCAAAGGATCCTATCTTGGTCTCATCTCTTGTGATCTGAGCACCAACTGGGGAACCAGCGTTTACGAACTTGGACTCGAAATTGACTGAGCAGATGTGAATCACGTCCAGCTCGAAGAGCGTGGTGCCCGTGGCGCCATCTATGCAGGGTTGACCTGGAGGGTTTTTGGCAACCTTCTTCCTCCAATCCATGCGCTGCCGGTAGTACCACCCTCCCGAGTAGCCTTCTGCAAACTTTTCCGGGTGTCGGTTCTTCATCTTGAAGTCTTCCTTCAGCTTTGTCTTGGCTTCTTCATCGTAATCGGGAGAATCAAGATCAGGAGCTTCAGGGTCTAGGTCATCGGCGCCCACCCAAGCCCAGACGTCATCCTTGCATACGATGAGAGGCACGTGGGTACCGAATTGGAGTGTTACTCCTGGGCCTTGCAGTCCTAGGACCATGGCATCGAATATCTCTAGAGGAGTGGCCGTTAGTTCAATATCACACACCCCTGGATTGAGTCAGACCTACGAAAGACTCTGGACCACCACTGATCCGTTTTAGCGTTGTCGTTCTTTGCATCAGGCATGAAGCCAAAGCAACGACCCATGGCCCTCGCAATACGGTACTGGGCTGTCTGCTTCGGGTTGCTCTTCTTTTCAAAGCGAGGCAAGACGTAGTTGAGGTCTGACTGTGCCTTTGTCACCATTTGCAAGGCATCTTCGAAGCCTTTTGTGATATATTCCTTGTGTGCATTGCAGCTTCCGTCAAAGTCCAGCCGCCGACTGTAAAGTCTTCTTGGGCCTGGACCTGACCGAGGAAGGTCAGGGAGCCGGCCAGAAGCCAGGCCAGCTGAAGTGCGCGCATATGAACGAGTGTGGGAAGAGTGAGTGTACAAACAAGGACTGCTAAGGAAAGGATGGCTGTTGGGAAGAGGAATGCAGGCAGGTAAACGGGACCAGCGGGAAGTTAAGAGACAAAGCTAATCGACTGTTTATATTGCATCTACCATCCCCAAACCTTTCGTACTCAACCAGATCGAAACCGTGAATAATATCAGGACCTCGATCCTGTATGCTGTTGGTCCGTGACAACGCTCAGCCCGTAGTTGCAAATATATTTAACTCTATTTGTGGAGTCCCTAGCCAACACGATGATCAACGGGCTTCATTTCCGGCCAGATCCTAGACCCGGGGTCCACCAAGATGCATGATCTGATGTGTTGTAACCATCTAGGAAGGTTCCCAGACCTTTTGTTCTCAGACCATACATGGATGACTTGCCTGGGTTGCGGCACAGCCAAGTGAAACGGTGTCTTCGCGGTGCGTTCTTTTAGCTAACGTGATGACTTATCCCTAGGTTGTTGGTCTCATCTTCTTGAAAACACATTTTGGACTGAATTAGAAGTCCCTATTGTCTTTGTGTGAAGAATCTTGGCTGTGTTCCAAGTATTTATTTTGAGAGTATAGTTTCGTACAGCCCATGGACCTACAGTTGTCATGTGGAGAACATACATTGGTGGAGGAAATAGAAGGACTATGGAGTTGAAATTACTGGCATAATTGACCCAAAAATATTGAAGGACTGTATGTGACTTGAAAACTCTTCGTTCTTTGTAGGATCCGTCGATCTGTCCCCGCATGGTACCATAAAAAAATGTGTCACAAGTTGATCCTACGGAAGGGAGCAAACTCTCCGGAGGAAGGATCTTGAAAAGAAACATCAAATCATCTAGACAAAGCTCTCGGGACCTTTCTACCAACCAGCAACCAAAGATGCTGCCGGGCGTTACACGAACATGGAGTAAACATGGATCAAGATCCATGACAAGGCGGAGTTGACGGCTCAGCGCTTCGATATATCATTAAACTTTCAAAGCCCTGCTGCATAGCCCGGAGCCGAAGCCACACTCCGAAAAAAAAAACATGGTTAACTGTGGATAAATAGGGAGCATCGTGTTGTCACAACCAGACAAGGATCCCCTGCGTCAACGGGATCAGCCGCAACCGTGGGATCCATCCCGTCCCTGGCGAATTTTAAAATCAACATGCTCAAAGACAAGAGTAGAAACTTTTGTGCTGAACATTACTAGACTAGGTAGGCTATGCCGGAAGGATTCCGAGTCGAACGCATGACAAGGCGAAATCCCTCACTAAATTTGAAACTGTGCCATTGCATGTGGGCATCAGTTGATAACCTTGTTCACTGAATCCTGAATCTTTCGAATCACTCAGCCTTGATTAGCCGTTGACTTCAAAGATCCTGATTAGCAGGATCAGAGACAAGGTCAAAGCCCATGGCCCGACTCGTGAACTGTAACTTGAGCTTGTTGGTTGACTCGACATGAACTGGGATGAACAGGGACGAGCCGCAGAAGTAGTGGGTCATGAATACACCTCGTTCGTAGTGTTGACCGTTATGCAAGGCACCTAGAAAGCTATATTACTACCGCTAGGATAGTACCTAGGAGTCTCAGGACTTTCACGTTGCCTCCAGCTCACTATCCCAGCTAGGCTCTTCCCACATTCACTTCTGTGTACTCACTCTTCTTCACTCCTTTCTTCTGCCATTCGTTAATTGCCATACCATACCTTCACAATGCCTGCCTCGTGGAAGCTTGGCTTCCTGGCATTGTCACTCTTGACACCCCTCGGCACAGTGGCTGATAGCCCTGCGTACAATCCATACCCCGAGCCTCCTCAAGTCTCTAGTCAGACCACTACTTCACGCCAACGGCCTCATTGTAGGCCTCATGGCCCAGATCACACTACAATTCCTATTCCAATCCATTCTACTGTCATTCCTGATGGCCCTGAGGAAACTCCGGGAAAGGAATCAACAGGTTCAGCTGCAGACGCGGCAGGAACCTCAGCCGGTGTATCTTTCGACTCCTCTGCGGCCTCTGGGCAGACTTCAGCTCCACCCAACAGCCCAGATGGTACCGTAAAAGAGCCTGGTAATCCAGCAGAGACCTCTGGGGTAGCATCCTTTGATTCATCTGCTGCTTCTGGCCAGACCTCAGCTCGCCCAGAGAACTCAGATGGCACGAAAAAGGAACCAACCAGCCCGACAGGCACTGCAGCAGTTTCTTTTGACTCGTCTGCTGCTTCGGGTGAGACTTCTGTTGCCCCAGAGAGCCCAAACAATACTGGAGCTCCTTCAAACCCAACAAGGTCTCAAGGTTCTGGAAATGGGGCAGAAACCTCTGCTGGAGCATCCTTTGATTCTTCTGCTGCCTCTGGACAAACCTCGGTCCGTCCCGAAGATCCAAATGACACTGGAAAGGGGCCCGTCAACTCTGCAGGGAGTACCGGGGTGGCCTCATTTGATTCCTCAGCTGCTTCGGGAGGCACGTCGGTCGTTCCCTCTAATCCTGGGGGGACGACTGGAGATGCTTCGCATGAGACAGGCACTAAAGTTCCCGGAGTTCCCGTTGGCACCTCTCGGTCCGCCTCTTTTGGATCTGGTGCAGATCCCGTCGCCACCTCAGCAGAATCTCAGAGGCCTGGAGAGACTGGCCCAGCTTCCGAAGGCCTCCCCGATACCTCAGTTCCAACTGGCATACCAGTAGGCACGGCTACAGGGCCATCGATCCCTGCTGGTACCTCAGAAGGTGTATCCTTCGGCTCTTCTGCAACACCAGGAGAAACCTCCACAGGGGCCGGGAAGCCGGGCGAAACTTTGATCAACACCAACACAAAAGGTGCAGCCGGCACGTCCAACACCGTGATAAACTCTCAGAACCCAACGGACACGGCTACAGGTTCTGTCAACCCAACTGAGACAGAAGTCAACACGAGAGAGCCTACAGGCACAAAAGCCAACACTGAGAACCCAACGAGTGCTGTAGAAAACTCTGGCGCTCTCACTGGCACAGAAACAGCGTTTCAGCCCCCCACAGATACGGCAGCAAACACTCAGGACCCGACTGAGACTGGAGTACAGACTGGAAACCCGACGGGCACAGATAAAACCTCTGGAGTCCCTCCAGATACTGCAACCGGTTCAGAGACGCCTACCGACACGGCAGGAAGCACAGAGAATCCAACAGACACCGGTGCTGCCTCCAAAGATCCAACCGACACCAACGCGGCTACCAACAACCCGACAGAGAATTCACAAGCTACTGAACAGCCAACAGAGACATCAGCAGCGACAGCAGAGCAACCAGACACCTCTGAAGCCACTGGAACGCCTGCGGAAACCTCAGCAGCCACGGAGGGACAGGACACCTCAGCCGCTAGTGAAGAGCCAACCGAGGCATCAGACCCTACAGGAGAGCCCACAGAAACAACCGAGGAGCCAGAGGAAACCGCCGATCAAACCACTGTCGTAGAGCCAGTGACTTCCAAAGACCAGGCGGAAACAACGGGAGACAAGCCAGAGACATCACCAGCAAGTGAGGTCCCGCCAAAGACGACGGAACCTCCCAAGACCTCGGGTGACACAAACGATCCTACCAAGAGCCCCGAGCCTACAAAGGTTTCAGAGACCGAAGAAGTCGTGACGGGCACTGACGGAGCTGTCGTGACGTATACGCCAACGAAGGACCCGAGCACAGCGACCTTACCGAGACCTTGACAACTACTGATGACGATGGTGGGATCATTATCATCTTCCCTGGAGGTTGGAAATGGTCTCCCAAGGGCAACCCTCCCACGAATCGCCCCCCAGCTCCCACAAAAGAGCCTGAAAACGACGATAAAGACGACGACGACGACAATGATGATGATGACGATGAAGAGGAAGACCCTACTTCGACGAAGCCGACGTCAACATCTGCTGAATGCACTGCGACGGAGCCACCAGAATGCACAAAGACCGTTTCGTTCGATTGGGAGGGAGAAGACTACCTGACTACCACGTTAGGGGATTGTCCAGCGACGTCCGGGTGTATTACAGGCGAGCAGAGCACAACTACCACCTATGCCATTGAAACTGTGCCTCTGGATGAAATGTTTGGGCCTCTCGAGGAGACTGACGAGTCGAATGACTCTCCAGACTCCGACAAGGAGACCGACGATTGGTTCGAGGACTTTTTCGATGACGCCGGCTTCGAGCTCGCGCTGGACTTGATCCCCCCCGAGTGTGACGGTGACAAGACTGGGATTGATTTCACATGCTTCCTCGGGCTGTTCCCAACCTTTTGCACAGAGGTCAACAAGAACGAGAAGGACGAGCTCTCTAAGGAACTGACGAGCGAGGATCAGTTTTCTGCTGATGAGAAGCGCAGTGTGTGGTCTTCTTGGTTTGCCAAGCGGGAAGACAAGTGCGGTGGGTACAAGTACACCTTTGAATGGACGGGAGAGGACGGCAAAAACGACTGCCTCAAGGACTGCATCGGTGCCTTTAATCTGATTTCTGCAGTTTGTGCTCTCGCAGGGGAAGATGGTATCTACGCCGAGGGTGAGGTCGACGTGGGATGCGGCAAGTACAGCTACTGGATCGAAGAAGAAGAGGAGGAGGAGGATCCAGAGCCAACAACGACTCAAACGGAGGAAGAGGAACCAACCGAGTCGGTCACTCCCCTCGAGTCCTCAGATCCCGTTTGTAACGATGCCGCCGACTTCCAAGGCCATGCCGACATCTACAAGAGCAGCGTCGAGGGCACGGCCGAGCAGATCTGCCAGCGACACCCACTCTCCCCCAACGACGAGTACACAGATGACGAATCAAAGGAGGAGCTGGGTATTTGGGACGAGATCCAAAAGGATGTGAACGGTATCAACTTTAAGTATTCCATATACTGGATTGAGGGATGCGTGCTTGAGGGAGACAACACCCAATCACCGTACAGTCCGATGGGAAGTGATGGAGATTCATGCCCTCGGGTGTTTTTCAACATCTGGGATGGATGTAAGTTGAATCATGAGTCCTCTGTGAATTCAATCAATGCTGACTGTTTGCAGGCACGGGTAACGAGGGAGTTGGAGGATACATGGATATAGGATGCATTAGATATAAACTCGATGCAGGAGTTGGAGATGAGGACTAGATATGTAGCCAGCGAACCGAGTACGACTTTTACCGAGAAAACAATGCCAATTCCATTCCCAAACATAAACAAGGGGCGCCAGAGAATCCATGTCGCGGGGTCTATAGCCGAAGTCGCGAGATTGCTCATCATGAAACAATTTCGTTTCTCCTCGCTGTCTTGGCGATAATGGAGCTGCCAGGACTAGCTGCTTGATGTTCTAATCTGGACGACCTTGAGCGATTCAAGGTAGAGAAGAACGGGCGCAGTACATTCACTTTTTGGCCTTGATTGAAAGTACACAGTGTAATAGGCGATAGAATTGAGGGAGGAATCAGAGGCTCAGTAGAAGTTCATGATCAAAGTGCCGGGTAGGTAAAGTGTTGGATTCGTGAGAACGAGGTAGATATGCATCAACCAGCCGCGTTTATGCGTGATATCTAGAAATACTAACTAAAGGATAATACTAGAATATTGAGGCATTTTTTTCCCTATCTAGTATCGAAGCATTCTCGAGCACATTCGGTGGCTGCTTTTCAAAACAAAGGGTCCAACCGACATTGTTTATCCTCGTTTGGGATGGGCACACCTCTGAGTTCGGTAACAGCTCAACGCCACACTATCTGCAGCAAGAAAGCTTTGAACCTTTTTCATCATTGTGTATTTGTCTTACTTTTATAGAAAACATTGAAATGCACTCAAGGGGACCAAACTCGAGGTCAATTGGCTAGTTCGTCCCAGCAACATGGTAGAGCAGCATTGAGCAGGTACCCCGAAAGGCTATTTGATAATAGTATCTCAAAAGAGAATAGTCAGGCACATTCCGTCACAATGACATGAATGTAACCATCGGCAAAACATCATGTCGTTTCGAAGAGCATCATTCCTGCCCTTGATTGTCGTGTCTCGGACCTTCCTCGGAAAAACCAATTGTCCCACCATCGGAGGAAGGAGATCTCGATAGTTGCTGCTGCAACCATGTTGATCCACGAGGTCGCTTGACCAATAACACGACGTCATTCCAAAACATCCACTCAACTCAGGTACCTACCACCTCAAGGTCCCTCCTGCTGTTGCTCCATCCATCCACCTCCACCAACGGCATTGGTCTTGGTCTGATCTCACTACCTCGCTCTCTCTCTCTCTCTGCTTCGTCTATCTCAGGCCTGGCCAAATCAAACAAAAGGGAATTGCCTGTTTCCCAACATTTTATCCTTCTTCTCCTTTCCATTTCCCCGCCAGTTTCAGCCTCTGCAGGTACTGTCCTTATCTTTGCGCCCCCCCACCGCCTGCTGCCCAAAGCCGAGACCTCTCCAAAGTTACCCCTCGACACGGTCATCGCGACAATAACATCACCACTCTCCGCCTCACAGGCGCCACCCTCGATTTTCTCTCCCCGAAGCAGACGGCGCGCCAACACAATAAACAATCATGGCTAGCTTCATGTCCAGCTTCTTCCCTGGAGGAAAAGACAGGAGTGCTAACGACTCTAACCTCCCTCGACCCGCCACGCCCAAGTCAGACAACTTCATCAATCCTCCCAGCACCCCCCAAGGCAGTCCCAGCAAGAAGACGAACCCTCCTGGCGCCAACGACCTCCCCGCTGCATTCGACCATGCGATGACTCTCACCCCCGGCCTCGAGCCTCCTCTGAGACTGGGCCGTCCCCAGAGTGTTGTGACCCCGCTATCGCTATCGCCTGGCAAGAGCAGCAACGCACAGCCTCTTGACGAGTCCAGCGCCAATGTTGATGACAGTGTCATCCACAAGTCTAGGCCGGGAAGCCCCCTCAAGAAACAGGGCCAGGAAAACACCCCGCCCGCGTCCCGCCTAGCTGGCACCGACTCTCCTCATCAGCACAACCATGCCGCCCTCTCTCGTCAGCAGCTCTACGAGCACAGGGACCACAGGGACCGGCCTACCATGCCTGGGACCAAGAGGTTTAACACGGCTCGAGGCCTGACAGCTGAGGAGCGTGAGATCCTTCAGAAGCCCAACGTGAAACGCATGGTCAACGTCACGCAGCTTTGTGAGTTCCCTCATGCCTGGCTGGCCTTTTTTTCTAACAGCCCCTAGACTTCCTCGACTATTACTTCGATCTTCTCACCTATGTCGGAGCCCGACAGAACCGATTGGCCGCCTTTAAGAACGAATACCCCCCACCCCCAGAAACCGACGAGGAGACACACAGTAAGATGTGGACAAAGTACACAGGACGAGAGCGAGCAAACCTTCGCAAGCGACGAGTTCGACTCCGACACGGTGACTTTCAGATCCTGACCCAGGTTGGTCAAGGTGGCTACGGCCAAGTCTTTTTGGCTCAGAAGAAGGACACTCGAGAAGTCTGCGCGCTCAAGGTCATGAGCAAGAAGCTTCTTTTCAAGCTTGACGAGGTCCGCCATGTTCTGACCGAGCGAGACATTCTCACCACTGCGCAGAGTGAGTGGCTCGTCAGGCTTCTTTACTCTTTCCAGGATGAAAAGAGTATCTATCTTGCCATGGAGTATGTGCCTGGCGGAGACTTCCGCACTCTGCTTAACAACACTGGTGTGTTGTCAAACCGCCACGCCCGATTCTACATCGCCGAGATGTTTTGTGCTGTCGACGCTCTTCATCAGCTTGGCTACATCCACCGAGATCTCAAGCCCGAGAACTTCCTGGTGGACTCTACTGGACATGTCAAGTTGACAGATTTCGGTCTGGCTGCTGGTGTCCTGGCACCTTCTCGAATCGAGTCAATGCGCATCAAGCTCGAGAAAGCGTCCGAGACGGCAGTCCCTTTCGGAAAGCCCATGGATCAGCGAACCGTGGCTGAACGCCGAGAGAGCTATCGGACGATGCGCGAGAACGACGTCAACTATGCCAAGTCCATTGTGGGATCACCCGACTACATGGCCCCGGAGGTCCTTAGAGGGGAGGAATATGACTTCACGGTGGATTACTGGAGCTTGGGATGCATGCTGTTTGAGGCACTGACTGGATTCCCTCCCTTTGCGGGTGCCACTCCTGACGAGACATGGCGTAATCTGAAGCACTGGAAGGAGGTACTGAAGAGACCTGTGTGGGAGGACCCTAACTATTTCCTCAGCAACAGGACCTGGAACTTTATCACCACGTAAGTAGTCTATCGGTTCTTGATGGTTGTGGAAGCTAACAGCTGTAGGTGCATCAACTCCCGCACGAGGCGATTCTCTAACATTAAGGATATCTGTGCTCACCACTACTTTGCCGAGGTCGACTGGGAGACTCTCCGTCAGACTCGTGCGCCATTTGTTCCTGAGCTGGACTCAGAGACTGACGCTGGCTACTTTGATGACTTTACCAACGAGGCGGACATGGCCAAGTACAAGGAGGTGCACGAGAAGCAGCAGGCCCTCGAAACCATGGCTGAACGCGAAGACCAAATGAGCAAGAGTCTCTTTGTTGGTTTTACTTTCAGACACCGCAAGCCTGCCGGAGAAGACGGCAGCAGCCCTCGAAAGCGTATCCCCACGGACGATACGTTTGGGACAATGCTCTAGAGCGAGCCTCGGAGTCCAAAAAGGGCCGGCTGGCGTGGAATTGTGCGCCAGGGGAGAGCCCTCCTCTGATACACTTTTGTTTTGGTTTCAAGGCGGCAAAGGAAGGACTGCAAGATGCGGAACGCCATGGTGACAAGGACAGCCCTTAACCTCCATCCCATGCCATGGCCAGTATTTTTGTTGCACTTTGGCTGCTTTCGACTCTGCTGTATTATCACTTTTTGGTCATGTGCTCCCTTCTGCATGCTGCAGTCGAGTTGTTTTTCTTTTCGTTTTGGCAGGCGGGAGTTTCAAGGACCTGGTTATTATGATGATGGATGGATGGAAGGATGAGGTCCAGTGGCAAAGGGGGAGTCTGCGTCTGGTCAGGCTTCAGGTATAATTGCTTGCTGTTGACGAGAGGTGTTTGGGGGTTACAAAGGAAAAGGAAAAAAGATAGAAGTTAATGCTATCGTGTAGGAGTTTACAACGAGTGGCTTCGAGTGAACATATGGTCTTTCAAGTGGTATCATAGTGACAATGATATTATCTCGCCCCAGACACGCATATAAGCGTCAAGAGGTAATTCTATCGCAAGCCGCTGTCCAAAAAGTCATCAAAATCCGGGCCTTCAAGGACCATCCCATCCATCCATCCATCCATCCAGTCCGTCCATACATGGTCGGTTCTTGTTCTCTATAAAGTCCTGCAAAAAAGACAGAAGAATCGCGCCGCCCATACATATCGTCAGGATCTCCAAAGAGTGTGCCACCCATCCCTGGAAACAAGTCTTCGTGACAAGCAATGGATCCATTCCCAGTTCTTTCATGCCGTCGTGAGTAGCCTGATAGAATCGTAACAAAGTGCCGAGTGGTGACGGCGACGGAGCAGCACCCTGGAGAGACCCATAAACATATAACCAAAGAAGAGACGCAATCTGCCCTGTATCCAGATGAGGTATCAAGTTGTCGTGTAATAATAAACGCCCACGTCTCCCAAACGCCAACAAAATCGATTACATCCATCGTCAAGTGATTTCGCGACATCGCGCCCCTTGCCGGAAAGACCAGCCCTGGCAGGGGTGAAAGTGATGATGATGGGCACTACCATCTTGGATGCCAGAACTATAGCCTCGCCAGGTCGATGAGATTAAAGACTCATGGTAAGCCACTCCCATTCTTGAGGACCGGCTGAGCTTCCAATCAACGAGTTGTTTTGTCCACCCGACATGCTGATCAACCCTGTTCCTGATCCGAGTGTTGAAGGCCGTTGGTTCAGGTTGAAACCACTTGCTGACATGCCACCAGGCAAACTCGAGAGCCCCGCCGAAGAACCAAAGGGGCGCGGGGCATCGATAGATCCCGTAGATTCGGGACTGTCAATGTCCATGCTGATCGGTGCATCAGCTGTAACACTCTTGCTGTGACGACGCTGTCGTTTCGACGAGACAGTCGAAGGCCTCGAAACCGACATGGACGATGCGCCAGGCCCGGGGCTTGTCTTGGGCGGAGCAGCTGCAATAGGGACGACACCCTTGCCACCCACAGCGCCATTGCTTGAGTTGGAAGCCCCAAAGTGACTGTTTGGAGTGCTTCCTGCAGTGTTGGCGCCCGAGTTAGGGCCGCTGCTGGGGCTCTCCGCATCCTTGTTGCTCTGGGGTCGGTTGGAAGCAGGCGGTGTTGTCACGGTCTTTGGAGGCTGGCTGGTGGCGTTATTCTTGGAACTGTTGGCAGCCATCGTCGACATAGACAAGGTCGAGTTCTTCCGAGATGCTGCAGCACTGGCAGTCTTCTTGGACCTTGTGCTGCTTCCACCAACTGACACATTGGACCCCGATCCACGGTTCCTCTTCTTAATCACATCCGTCTTCAAACTCAATGGTCGCACAACGCCGTGCAACTTGAGGAAGAGTCCACAAGCGTTGCACAGAGGCTGTCCTTCAGGGTTTCGTCTCCACAGAGGCGTTGTCTGAGTGAAACAGTTGGTGCACGTGGTCGGAGCATTTCCGTCGCCGTTGGCATTGTTGCCGTTGCCAGCAGCAGCTTGCAGGTTCGTCGTGGAGCCATGCTTCGATCCCGGAGGTGACGAAGGCCGGCTTGGCGCGACCGAGGAGAATCCAGACATGGTTCCGTTCCTGTCGCCATTGGGTGACATCGGCATCGACTGAGCGAGTTGTTCAAAACCATTCTGCTTTCCAGCCAGATGTGCTGGAGTTGAGGCATTCCGCGTCAATTTTGGTTGCCTCCTTGGGTTTCCTGGTCTGAATGACTGTGATTGTGACCTTGCAAGGCCGTTTGTATCCCATTCTCCATTGGCTTCGACATAATCAGTCGTTGATCCTCCAATAACCACCTGCTTGCGGGGTGGGCCGCCAGGGAAGCGGGCAGCCTGAGTGCTGAACTGTCCAGGGAGCGAGGCATCCCAGCCCATGGTGCCAGATTCATCGAGAGACGACGACATATCCTTCTGCATTGCTACATTGCGGTCGGCAAATGCATTATCTTCATCATCCGAGTCTGCTCCAAAGGAAAACATGTTGTCTTGCTGCATTTGCATGGTTGGTGAAGTGACGGGTTGATCACCCTGGAACACCTGAGATGGGTCGATGTGTCCAAAGGAGCTGGGAGCAGTGCTGTACGCAGACATGGACTCTGTCGCAGTTCCTGGGGCGGAGAACATGGTGCTGCCACTGTTTCCGTTGGTGCCGTTGTACATGAACTGCTGGCTGAGCATGCCTCCGATGCTCTGCTGGAAGGCCTGAGGTCGTTGAGATCGACCATCTTGGCTATTGAAGTAGAAGCCGTCCTGCTCAGGAATGGGATGAGGTGTTGATGCTGTTGACTGATAGGCGGAACCTGTCGGCGAGTAGAGGTCGGCAGTGTTGCTCATGGGCGCCGGAGGTACGGAAGAATTCTGGTACATGCCAGGGAAAGGAACATTGGGTATCATAGGTGAGGTAGAGGGAGAGAAAGAGAAGCCTTGCTGGAAATTTCCATTCGAGTTCATAATGGGGTCATTCTCCATGAAGGTATCGAGGTTAAAGGGCACGTTAGGGTTGCCGGGCTGCTGGGCCATGCCGGCCGGGTGAGGGTTATCCAGAGAGTAGTCATGCAGCTCAGAGTCGAGATCAAGATCATTCTGAGCCGTAGTGTTTGCCGCCGGCACTTGTGGTGAGAAATCAGCGGGGCGCTTTCGAGTCTAGACGAGAGTGAAGTCAGCAGCCGCGCTCAAAGTAAATGTGCTGTCACATGCAGAAGACGACAACTTTGGAGTTTTGCGCTCGAGGTGGAGGGGGGAATTTCCACAGCCAGTCACAACAGGCCCCATGAGGGGTCAGTGAGGTCACTCACCCGGCGGTCATCGATGCTGGTCTTGCGAAGATGGCGATTCACGTAGTTGAACTCAGTGCCTTGGTTCGTCTGGTGGTTCTGGGCTGGTACAGACTGAGGGACAAAGTGGTGCGACAGTTCCTTGCGGGATTTGATGGGGATGGCCGAGGCCATTGAGTTTCCAGATCTGTCATCGAATCTATCGGAGTCCTGAGGAGATGAAAAGTTGACGGGAGTGTCGGCGCTGTCGGAGAAGATGAAGTCGTCGAGATTCATGGCGTCAGGCTGGGCCAGGTTGTTCTCGGAATACTTTCGCAGCTGAGCAATGCCGCTGGGAGAATTCTGCATCATGGGTCGAGCGAGCCTGTGGCCCTGGTCAGCACGTCATGGACGATGGACAAGCGAGAGCCATCGATGAGGGCGAATGGCAAATAAAGTGCATAAAAGGCGATTGGCGTACCTATTGTTGGCCTCCATATTCTTCCTCTTTCGCGCCTCGGCCTCATCAACCTTTCTCTGCTGCTCCTGCTGGTGTTTTCGCATGCTCAGGGCCATCATGCGCCAGGTCAAGTTTTCCATGCGATGCTGGCTGGGCAGCTGCTGCTTGGTTCTCGCAAAGAACTTCCAGACCTGAGTGGCGAGCGGATCGTCTTGCTGCATCTTGTAGATGCCCTGATCGGATTCGGTGAGTCCATTCTGGAGAAAGGGAAATAGAGCCGGGCCTGTCAGGCCACCTCTGGCGACGGCATAAGTTCTGGACATGTCGGCGTTGTGCTCCTTCAAGCTGGCCGAGGCGTCGCGAGCATTCGGGAGGTGGCCCGGCCGGCCGCCGCCGCGCTGAATGGGAGTGGGAGCGTGGTGAGCGGCGGCGCTGGGCCAGGCGCTGGGCCTCCGGGGAAAGCGAAAGTCGTGCTCTGTTATTGTGGGATTCATGACGAATACTGGCTTGAGTTTGCGATTGAGAATGAGGTGCGTATGAGCATTCCCTGTGGAGCGGACAGTGGGCTATGAGAGAGGAAAAAGAAGTGTGAGCGTAGGTGAGTGAGAGTAGAGTGTGAGAGGCTGACGAAGAAAGAAGAAGGAACACAGAGCCCCCACGGATGGCTTTTGGTGGGAGGGTGTGCGAAGGGTCGGAGTGTGGGTTGCACTGCTGCACGCAGATGCCGCTCAAGCACACCTTGAATCAAGCGTTGCCCAGCCCGAGCAAGCTAGCTGGAGCGGAGGAGCCCTGAAGAGAATCTGCGAGCGCGCGCTCCAGTCCAGTGAGAGCTGGAGGGATGGAGTCCCCGTCCCCAGAAGCGGCGAGGCCAACCTAATGTGCACCAGCTGCGCTGCGTGTTGCCCGCGCTGCACTGCGCGCAGGTTGCGCACCAGGATCTGATGGTGGGGCCAGGGTAGGTGTTTGGGGGGATGCTCCGGGGCACTCCAGTGGGCACCCGGCTGGGAGTAGGTGGTAGGTACCTTGGATGGAAGAGAGCCCAGCGGGCGAGCGGGCACCTCTCAGCGGGAGGCAGACGGGGCCGGGTGTCCGTCTGGTCTGCTTGTGTAACCGGGACGGTCAAGGGCAGGGTGGTCAGGGTCAGGGACGGTGCGCGTGCGCATGAGATAGATTCAGCCTTTTTGTCAGGTAAAAGACGGGGGATGTGGAGGGTTTTGAGAGTCGAGAGGAGACGGGAGCCAAGTCTTAAGTTGGGGACGAGAGGGGATATGGAGAAGGGACCTCGAGTCGGGTGCCTGCCTCCATTCAAATCCAAGTCAAAGTACCAGGTACCAACCTCGAAAATTGTTAGTGCTCAGAGTATCTATCCCTTCTCGGTGCCTCGCACATCGACCCCCGAGACGAGACGGTCCAATGTCTCTTCAACAACACGTTAACCTCCGTTTTAGCTGCCGGCCAAGACTCGTCCTGATGGACCCAATCGAGCGGAGCGTGGAACTGAACCCGCTCCGCCACTACACTTAGGCCCGAATTCTCCCATAGACGATGCGCGTTTTGCTGCACAAGAGTCATCGAGAGATGCCTGTCCCAAGATTGAGCCAGCTTTGACAAGATGTTATGCCAAATATATTCCTTCACAAGATGCTTAGAGCTCCGGCTAAGCATTCTCGCGGCCGCCTGGTTGGGCACGTACGCAGCATGGTTGGAGGAGGTGCTTAGCGCGATGTATGGCTTCCTACATCCGGACATACATGAGCTTGTCCTTTCCGCCCTCATGGAGCCAGGGCCACGGGCACCCATGAAGAAGTCATGGGAAGAGCCAGTTACTTGCATATTTCCAGAATGAGACCTGGCATCTCGGTGGGGGAACATCCTCGTCATCGACAGGGACAGTTGAGCCCTTGTCACAGCCTCTAAGCACGTTGGGTTGGCATTGTCGACAGATCAATCTACGGGACAATTCAGATATACGGGGTCTTGATCCATGTTCAGTTCTATACTGTAGTATGAGTTCACGTCCCCTCTGTTTTCGTACTCGTTCTATTCCTCAACAACCCCTCAAAAAATCTGCGCGAGCTCGGCGTTATTCCCAGTCATCTTTTTCCCTCAGCACTTTAGCTCCTCCGACTGCGGATGCCAGATGAAGCGAGATCTTTCCGAACTGTTCCCGTACGTGGAAAGTGCAGTAGGTACTCTACCTAGGTTTCATCGACGCTTACATCTGCAAGGTCACACCTGAAATATTTCCTCTTCTCTCATGCATCCATCTAGAAAAAGCATCAGCACCTTTTCATCACCAACAGCGTTGCACACCTCTTCCATCTAGCGAATCAGCCTCATGAGGCCGTCATTAAAGAGGGACAAAAGTGAATCCGCCATGTACCCAGTACAGCAAAGACGCTCGTGGGCTGACGAACACCATAACCATGACTGGCCACTCTGGTTCGGTTCTTCGGGCAAAGACCGTACACACTCTGACGCTGGCGCCGACCGGACCCACGCGCTGGACTCAGGGCGTCGGAGTGTGCAGCTTCTGAAGGGTCTGGCCTGTCCGTCCTCGGTCGATGGGCGCTAGGCCCTGGTCTCCGAGCCCATGGATCAAATCCACTTAGCACAGAGCCGATAGACTATGGGCGATGGACTCCAGGACACACGGACGATATGTGCCCGCAGTTGTGGAGCCGCCCTAGCATGGCCTCCTCGTTAGCCGCCTCAACCACGACTCTCACAGCCTCCAGCTCCCGCTTCCGCACGTTCAGGCGGCCAAGCCCGCTTCCAACGGTACCTCTATGTCTATCATCACCTATGGCCTGCCTACATGTACCGACACGCTCAACTGGGCTGGCAACGGCTGGGCTTGTCGTCCCATAGGTATGGTGGGTTTCGACTTTCGCCTCAACACCATACGACACGTGGATTGAACGTTTAATTCCAGCTCCATCGTGGATCGAGACCATCTCGTCAGATTTACCCGTTTGCTGGACTTGACCTCAAAGTCAGAGCCTCATCATTCTCCATGATTCTCGGCCGATATTATCACTGTTCAAGGTCAAGGAGGCTGCTGCCGAGGTACGGACACACGTCTTTGCGAAGTCGGACTGCCTGTCAGTGGAGTCTTGCATCGTCAGCACTCGCCAACCATCTGGCGATCGCATCTGTGGCAATTTGCCGCACCGATGTTTGGTCTCTCATGTTCTCGGAGGCAAGATCAGAAAAGGAAATGGGCATGGGGATGGAGATGGGTTGAGCAACACTGGAGCTTGACCTGGTGCTGCATCTAGGGAACCCTTCCAGGCCCCACGGGCATGCGTGAGCCTGAGCTAGGGTCGCCCTGGCATGTCCCGGGATAAGCTGGGCGGCGGGTCCATCTGGCCGAACGCCACATGCATCCCACACGGCACGAGTTCCGGGTACAGAGACATTGGCTATTGAACGGTTGAGCCACAGCTGTGCTGTCGAGCTTCAACCGGATGGAGCTCAAGAGCCATGACCTGGGCCCATAGATGGTAGATCCTCGAGGCCAGTCACCTACGGCAACCATCAGTGCTGCCATCTCTTGTTCGAGTTCGTCCGTCGTACGTTGCTGTGCGGCAGAGCTTTATTGAAGATGCAGGGGAGAGTAGCCCTGTCGTTCAAATATGAGAAGTAGTCGGCCGTTCTTCGATGGCTGGCAGCCACACACACACACACACACGATCGAGTTACGGCGTATTGTCCCAGCCATGGATGTCGCCGCTACCGTTCCGGTACTTGGCTCTGCGGCTGCGGTTGCGGCTCCGTCCCTTTGGGTTGACGCTTTCTTCTGGAAGATTTGGCATCGTTCAGATGTTACAAGCAATGAACTGGTCAGGGAAATGACGGCCTCTCAAACAGAACTAGCTCCCCTGCACTCATCACTCGCTGTGAGAGCGGAGAACTCTGGGGACCAAGTGCATTCTTGCCTCCGCGAACGAGCGAACCCCATAATGAACTCCATGAAGAGCAACCTCCGGCGGGTTCGAGGCCCAGTTTTCATGCCAGCAACGCCCGTCGCAGACGTCACCCTTCCAGGGCCATTTTGGCGCGAGTCCGCTTGTGATCTCTCAGCTTACACAGGCTGACTGAGGACGGTGGCTTTTATTGGAGGCTGACGAGGCTGCTGGCTTTCGCGTCAGTGTGCCATCTGCCCACCAATCCCGGGACTTGGTTGCTCCCTCGCGCCGTCTTAGTGAGGTTGGAAGACGATGGGGATGGTTCTTTATGGTCGTCGCTGCTGCTTGGCATGCGACTCTCTCGGGGACTGGTCATGCGACATCCGAACTCTTGGCTTGTGTCTGGTCTGGAGATCTGAGGATATCTCTATTGGCCCATCATGCCGGCTCTTTGGGGTACCTGCACAATCTCCCGGTTGGCATGTATAATGGCTTTGGTTTCCATTAGAAGAATTAAACACTCAGAGGTGGTTGAAAATGACAGAAAGAGGTAGGAGGACCCCCTGGCTACAGATGCTTATTTTAGTCGCATATGCGTGTATGTTCCGGCCGAGCTACACCATCCATTGACGATGTTCGAGACAGGCAGTCGAGGGCCGGTACTGGGTACGGGAGCCAGTGGAGTTGAACGCCTCCAAGCACTCGCATGGAACGCCATGTCGGAACCCCCACTTGCTACCCACGAGTCGGCAGGGGTTTGACGGGCGAGCTGGGGCTGTCTCACATGCTGGTGCTTGGCACGGTTCTGGTTCTGGCTGGATTGACCTTGCTTGGTGGCTCGGGCAGCAGGCCTGTTTATCCCGACATGTTCCATCCCTACAGAGGGCCCGAGAAGGTCTACGCACTCTACTTGCCGCAGCCTTGGCCGGGTATGCAAGTCGTCTGGCCGAGAGTCGGACAGGCATACACTGCTGCTGTTGGACCTCGTCTGCTGGCCGTTCCTCCACCACTCAGACGGGTCAAACGTTTCTCGGTACGCCAGCGTGGTCCGGCATAGGCATAGGGGGAACGGATGTGCCATGCCATGAGATTGTCGAGTTACTAGGCAGCTCAGTCATCCGAACTCTGTTTCGCCTGGCCACGGGCAGAATATCCAGTTTCGGGCCTGAGGGAGTCTCTTGGCCTCGAATGCTACATCTCAAAGGGATTAGCAGAATAACAATGGAGATTCCCTCGTGCTCTGGCCGGAAAGGAGAAGCATGTGTCGATTTTGGACCCCCCTAGTCGACCGCTTCAGGGCGTTGTTCCTGTTGATGACTTGCGAGCCGACTGTGAGAGGCTCAGTGTCGACGTTGCGCCCGCAAATGATTCAAAAACTGCACTAAGCGTCCGAGCATGGTGTCAGCGGCTTGATCCTGGAGGGGCCTGAGTGGACTCGGATTTTAGCCTGTTGGCAGATAAACCCGCTAGTCGACAGTTCTCGACGCTGTATCCCGGCGCTGGCGAAGACCCTTGCTTTTTCAGGCCAGCAACAACAGAGCCCAAGGCTGCCATACTTTGGGGAAGCAGATCGAGATGTCGAAACAGGTTGCTCTGTGTTGCGTTGTGTTGGAGCTTGGAACCTCTGGGGGGCATTCCCGCTGTGCTGTCACGACTTGGCCATGCACCGGCGACGCATCTACCCCATGCTTACGGACGAATCAGACGTGTCTTGAATTTGAATCCTGCTACTCCAAGCGACAATCCATAGGTCAGAGGTGATCGACAAGGTCGGAGGATTCTACGCCGAGTCCTCACCGTGGGCTTGACGCAGTACCCGGGGAGACGGTGATGGCTTCTATGGAGCGTATTCTGAACGAGCGGTAGTCTAGTACTAACCGTCTAAGAAGGGTGTTTCGAGTTCATTCTCATCATTTTTGACGGTCTACCCAAGCGTCATGAAGGGAAAGGTTGTCGGACCGGAGCTAATCCCGGCCATTGGCATCCGGGAAGGACATTGCAGGCATGGGATCCTCCAACTTGAGAATCGAGTTCCTGGATTCTCACTCCGCTCTCTCGCATCGGATGAATGATGCAGCACGACAGCTACAGAATGTACAGCGGGATCAGGATCAGAGTGTGTCGCTCCCCCACACGTCGCCCAGCCTGCAAGCCCAGCGGTTGAGCCATGCCATCCATGCTTGGTCTCGGAAGACCATTTACGGAGACTCCGTTGGCTACGCCTGTCCCTTCCATTACAGCTTGACCTCAAGTACCATGTCGCAGGCAAGGCAGGGCCAACGTCAAAGCCAAAATGACCCTCGGTTTCTTCATTTGAGAGGCTGCAGGACAAGACATGGCTGGGTGCCAGAGGCGGAGGGACCGCCCCACCCTGGCGGTGTGGGCACAAAGATACAGACAGATATTAATATGTCATGTCTAGTTGTGTTACCAAACACTGGTATGAGATTGACCGATGACATCTCTTGAGTCGAGTCGTTAACGCCCGCAATGAGATTCTCAGCCCGCAACTTAACCCCGGAAACATGGTTGAGCCGCAGAAGGCAAGACAACCGAAACCAGCTTGCCCTCTGTCCGCCGGTCGCGATCAGCAAAACAGTACCGTCGCTTCGACTCCAGTCGGACTGGATCAAAGCCGTCGTTATTTGCCGGGTTGAGGGACTCTGTCGCCACGAGTTTCCCCAGAAGAGCTCCGCTTCGCCGTGAATACGCCGCCCCAGCTTTCAGAAGCGATGCCCTGTCGTGAGAGGTCGCGGAGGAAAGGGATTGAAACGACTCCAGGCGCCGGCTGGACCAACATGGCATGAAGAAGCGTGAGCGCTGCACTGCTTGCTTGCTTTGCCCTTCGAGTGGGGGGCCCATGGGGATGGGGGTCAAGGCGAAAGGTCATCCATCCCTTACTGCACTGCACTGTACTCTGCTGTGCGTGCAGAGCAGCATGTTATCTCCTATCTCACCGGGCACACACTGCTGCTCAGCTGATCTTGGCGTGCCGGGTTACCATTGCTAGGCAAGGATGGGCCAAGAAGGCAAGCTGAGCCACGAATGCATGCTGATCTAGATTTGAGGAGGTCTCGATGGCCTTGGCCCTGGCCTGGGGGATGGGGATGGGATCAATGTTGGCAGAGCTTGGATGGTGCTGCCGAACCCCTTGTCCCGAACTCTCGCCAATCTGGGCAGTCTGCCTCCAGAGCGAACTTGCCCGTGGACTGGCCGAGGCTAGTCAACCTAGCAATGACCGGTACAGGCCGTATCAATAGAGGTCGGCGGATTGGCCGGTGTCTCGGGCATTCCCAAGGCCGCGATGGCATCGAGAGTTGGGGATTTGCGGCGGCCAGGAGAGTCCTTATCTCTGGCAAAGTAGTCTCTACTTTGACGCAAGTCATATTTGCATATTCGCTGGGGCTGGCCATCCCTCGCCGCCCCCTGGCTGTTACCAAGGGATGGAGATTAGATACCGGTCTCCCAATCATGACTTGTGCCTGGCTGCGGTATACACCCAGATGTTTATCTGTCCGGAGATACAGGAATTGCGCCATGCGCAAAGCAGCAGAAACAGAAGCATGTCTGTGAAGTCTATCCGCAAGCTTATCACAGCCTAGCCTGTGCTGTGTTTTGCGGCGATTGTCTGTGGGTGATACTGCAGCCATAAATCAGCCTCTGCTCCCACCTTGTGCTGCACAATGGATATCTGCTCCGAGGAACCGAAATTGCTATTTCTGAGACTCTTGATCTTGGATAAAAGTCTATTCTGCCCGTCAAAGAAACATGAAACGTCAAACGGTCTGTCAGTACCGATGCGTGTCATGGGCATCGACTCCAGCCTTTCTTTGTTGTCGGACGCAGCAAACCTGACCGACTCTTTGTTCGATGACACGACCGATCGAGACACCGAAAGACTACGTGGGCTTCTTTGAGTCCGATGGATTGATGCCAGTTTGGGCTCAGCCATACGCAATACGTCGCCCAACATGGAGCATGGAGGGTCTTGGTTGACTTCTTGGAGGTGGTCGACTGCCCAACAGAGCTCTTTGTCGACCAAAACGACATGTGCTATTCTCGTTATGGCCTCTGAGCACTTGAGAGGGTGTTCACAAAGCATTTGGGTCTACTAATAAGTGACAGTCCCTGTGTGTGCCGAAGGCCAAGGTGAACTCTTGCAATGGGTTTGGACAAGAAAGAAGGCACGAGACCGAAGAAACGACCGCCATGACACGTATCAACCATTCGACGAACCTCCTGGTGTGCCTCCTGGCCGCAATAGCCTATACCCTGACGAACGCGAAGCCGATTGCCTCACGAGACCAAGCGTGGAACGAAGAAGAAGCCGAGTCGTTGAAGCATCTGGCCCTTGAAGGGTCCAAGTTCCTCCAGGAACTGGCGAAGCATCCAGACGATGCCTCTCATGCCTCTCGATCAGATGACGAACCGAACAAGATCAACGAGAAGGCTGTCATCATTGGAGGGACAGTTATCTCTGGAATCATTCTCGGCATCGCGATATTCTTGGGCGTTTTGATCTACAAGAGATGCATTGCTTCGCGACGAGCTAAGGACAAAGAACATCAGGCCAAATCGTCCCAAAGAGATTCCATGCCAGAGACGACGTCTGGAGGCACATATCGTGATACCTGGCGTGACACATTCAACCACCGGGTACCAACACCAGGGACACCAGGTTCGGAGTCTGTGAGCTCTGAACGGTCCTTTGGAACCATGTCCACAGATGGACAGGCCTCGTCCTTTGCCCCTGGTAAATGGCCCAAGATAGTGGTGCATGGCTGCGAGTCGTTGGGTGTTAACCAAAAGAACCACACAGATCCTTCAGTCGCCATAGGTTGTCATCAAGTTCAGTCGCCCTTGGATCCGAAGCCTCTCCAGCTGCCGACTACATACAAGGGCCCATTTGCCACAGAGTCTCCTTCAACTACAATTGAGATGACTCTCGGGTATCCCAATCGTGAGTCAGGCGCCTCTGTTAGTACCATGAGCACCCTCGGCAGGGACCTCCTCCAAGACACGATGCATCCCCCGACTCCGGCCAAGTACTCGCTGTTCCCCAAGTGCGAACCTCTCACAGAGACACCTCATGCCTTGACAACCCTCCCGGTGAGGAACACGCAACCTCCACCCGCCGTCAAGGATAACTCCAAGAAGCCGGGGCGCATGTTGAGCAGACGGTACTTTGTGCCCATGTTCAAGCGCAACGGACAACTCCAGAGTCCTACGTCTCCCGAGGAGAGTATCGGCATGGAGACGGTGGCGAGAGACGAGTCGAGGGCAAACATGTTTTCGCTGGGAGAAAACAAGATCTGAGATGATGTGCTTTTACACGTCTTTTTTTGTATTGCAGGCGTTGGTGAGCATTCGTAGACGGCTGCTGCTAAGCCGGTTTCCTATCATTTTGCGTTGCTTTTAACTTGCCCAGATATACCCATTCGCTTTCTGCTTTGACTTTACTTATTCCTTTATTGTTGTTGCGATTCGTTGCCCATTCGAGGCTGCGAGCTCAGCTCTTGGCCTGATTTGACAGCCCAATACAATTGATTTGCTATCCTTCACATAACTTCTCTCGAGTGATTTTGCTCTCTTTTCTACGCGCTATGAAGCGAAAAGCTTCGAAAATGACGCCTTTGTGATCTCGTCATCAAGATATATACAAATAAAAAGGGCGTCCGCAGAGCTCTACCGTGCCCTGATCACAAGACTTGAGTATTGGGCACCAAGAGGCATCTTCTAGGATACGCCAGAAACACTAACCAGAAAACTTTAGAAACATCATTCCATATGGCCTCGTCAAAATGGAAAAATGTGCTTTTGAAGGGCTGGTCCACCGGGCCGTGTTGGCGACCCCCTCCGCCACGGCGTGTTGGTTCAGTCATCCAATGACACTGCAGATTGGGTTACGGGGGGCCGACCATTATGGTCATTTTGAGCTTTGAGCGACCACCTTGGGCTCATCAAGAGGCAGAGAAATGCTTCGAGTGCCTTGTTGCCTGTCTGTTGGTACAAAGCCTCTCTAATCTGCCCAGTTGAGGATTTATTTAAACCCTTTGCTGTAAAATCAAGTCGAGAGAGCAACACGTTTGACATTGGTTTTTATACCATTTTTATATCGTAAAACTTGCAGCTCTTCATTCCCAACTGTGTGCGGCCTCGTTCAATTTCAAAGGCCGAAGCCATGGTATCCTACAAGAATTCCCCCATCGTACGTTCCCGACTATTCCCTTCTCCTGAAGAGGCCAGCAATACCTGCATCAGTTGGGCACAGGATAGACGCAGCTGGAAGCCTTTCCCCCGGCCCTTCTATGTCGGAGACATCGACGTCCCTCTTCTCAGAACTTGGGATGACAATTCGGGAAGCATCCCAAGTGTGGTAACCGGGGGCATGCTTGCCAGAGACTCAGCGCAACGACTACACACTGACGACGTGCGAAAAAAGACCCTGGAACTTCACCTCAATCACAAAAACTGGGCTGTTGACACACCCTACATCTCGTTTCAAGCCTCAGAACAAGACCTGCAACGACTGGCAGACTTTAGAAAGACTCGTCCATACAGGGAAACACAGACTATCACAGTGATTGACCCGAGAGTTCGTCTCAGAGCCGGCTGGCCTGTTCTCTGTGTCGGGTGGGAGATGGAATACTACGGCATCACTCAGGATCCTTACCGAAATCCACCTAGGGTGCATAATAATCACTATGTCTGCCTTTGGCGAGTTGAGAAGGAGGAAATTGTCGGTCACTGGCTTTGGGACGACCTTTCTCAGAATCCTGACTGGTATAACACTGTGATTCTTCCTGCGTTTCGGGAGTTCCGCCGAGAGAGGCGACAACGCCAAGAGGAGCAGCAGAGGCAGCGAGCGTCGGGGGATAACCAGGTGGACGACATTTTGGGCGCGATGGGTGCGCTTGGGTGTAAGTTGAACCAACCTGTTTCATGTCGAAGCTAATCAAGACGATTGTAGTGAATGATGCCGGAGCCAGTCCTTCATTGGAAAACCTCTCCAGCCAGTCTACCCAGGGGGGTGACCCATCCGACGATTTTGGTGTTGGCAGCGATGATGAACCGGAAGGGATGAGTATACGGGCAATGCTCTAAACTGTGTGCGATGAGTGATGGAGAGTAATGGCCTAAATTATATGGGATGCATGTTAATGAGTCGCTTGATTGTTTCTGGAATATCTGCACGTGTCGTCAAGTTGAAGGCCATGAAGGGGTTACGGGGTCGAGATGCTTTACTTGTTGGATTTTGAACGATTTGTATACTCTTTACGCTGTATTGCATGTTGTATGTCTTTTGAACCGTCGATGGTCTTTGTATCCTGCTTGCTCGGCTATTGAAGCCTTTCGCTACGAAGTGTTTGTTGCGATAAGCTGGTCGTGATGCTAAACATCGCCGAGCTGTGTTCAAAAGGGGTTCCTGGCTAGCTACTTTGCAATCTACCATTTCTTAAGTGATTCGAATTCCTCTATAAGCTCGTACTAACGACGAATCTCGGGATATTAGCTGGTTGTTAGTCGAAGATGCACGCTTTGAATGCCCAAGATAACCATATCACAAGAAATTAAAAGGCTCGGTGAATGGTCTCACCTCCGCCATTCCCCGGGTAACTTGTGAACAGCATTTCCATGAATAGATACGTAGAGTAGCCATGCCATGATTGATATATGACAAATATCTGCTCCCCAGTGTGTGCATAGAGCGGATGATGAATTCGGCAATTCATCCGATGACTGTGTCAGTGGTCGACATCTTCTCATTTTAAGTTTCTTGGTCACTTCAAACTATTGAGACCGACCAAGAGCCTTTCGGACCGAGAGTACCTGGAGATAACCATGCAGCAAGGGATGTGATTTGAGAGAAAGGTAAAGGGGCTAAGGGGGTCAGCTCAAAAGGTTGATATGGCTAGACTTGGATGACACGTCCGATAACGCGGCAACAGGGAAGGATGACAATAATATCGAGAATTCTGTAATGTCAAGAACTCTATAATTTGATTCTAGTTTGGCAATTTATTGCAATCGTAGAGCCTTGAGGAATGACTTGACGCCTGGTGTTGATGGTATCTGGAGGACTTGCCGGGGTTGAGACCCGCTATGCAATAATCCGAGCTTTTTCAGCATCAATCAACACCCAGGCGTCGCATAGCATCAACATCACGATCAACGCCTTGCGCATCGCCACGAATACCCTCATAACACATCCAATCTCGCAAAAAATGGTACCGTCTGTCCTCTCGCTGTCTGCGCTTCAATCGCTAACACCTCCCAGGCCGACAAACTCCGTACCCAGCAAGAACTCGAGCGCCTCCAGGCCAAATACATCGGTACCGGCCATCCAGACACGACGAGCTGGGAGTGGCGGACCAACATCCAGCGCGACACGTACTCTTCCATCGCCGGCCACCGGCCACTCCTCTCGTACATTGCGCTTGCTGAGAACGAACCTCTCGTCAAGGTCCGCGCCCAGATGATCCGAGTATGTCTCTTTCCCTGCCAAGGTAATAACAGTGATGTTGACTTTTCTGTAGAAAATGGTACAGCCTTGCGGACCGCCGCCACAGCGCGAAGATTAGTACATGTGCGAGTTGGATATGCGAACAACCTCTGGACGCGATCGCAGAGATTTCGGTTTTGTTTGGGTTTCATAGAACGGCGTCAAGGAACGATACCCCCGCAAGAGGGAGGATAAATGGCATAAAAACGAATCTAGTTGCATTTATATACGCAGTCTCAGCATGCTAGAGTCTGCTTCTTTCAACATATTGGGTATCATATCGTCGACATCAGCTTCTCATTCCACCATGGTGGTGTCTCCATCAGGCTCGTCCTGCTCATCGTCGTCAACGCGTTGATGTTTGATGTTCAGACTCGAGCGCAGCTTCTTCTCCATGTCCTCACCCCAGCTCTCGCCATAGACCTCTCGCACCATGCCCATGACTCCATCCAGACCAACCTCTTCTTTCGCACGCGGGCCGACGTGCCATGTGATTGTGTGGTCTCCGTCCTGGCCCGCGAGAGGCTTGTCGACCCTCTTGATCACGTATCCCTGCTTCTCCATCTTCTTGAGTATCACTTCCGTCTTGTCCATGGAAACGTTCTGGTCCGCGTTCAGCCGTGTGAGATAGCGCTGTAGCTTCTGCTCGCTCAGTTCCCCGCCATTGAGCCAGATGGTTGAGATGACAAGCGTGTAAAAGGCCGAATACGTGGCTTCGTCGTCTGCGCTTGGGGTCTTGGACGGTTGGAGGATCGCCGCGGTTCGGTAGGCTTCTGGTAATGTCGATGTGAGGATGAAGGCGTTCGAGTTTGCCTTGGGTTGTGACTGGCTCTTCATTGCTGCACAATGTCAGCGATGCTCTCCATCTTTCAAAGTCGGCCTTACCTTGGCGCTTCTCATGGAGCGTCATCTTCTCCCTCACGGGCAGCTCTCGTAGCTCCATGCCCCAGACCTCTCGTAGTTGCTTTTGCGCGAGGTCAAAGACACGCTTGAAGGAGCGCCCTTGGTTGCCGAGAACTGGGGATACATGAGCAACGCTGTGAAAGCCAATTTCATGTGCCATTACCTCGCTCCTTGATACCATCTCTTCGGATGGTTGTTCTGGAATATTCACACGAAATCGCATATCGAACCAACTTCTTCGCCATCTGCTCGTCGGCGCTCCGGCCAGGGTGTTGGTCCATCTCTTCGTCGTCGCGATCTTCGTCATCCAGATCGTCTTCGTTTTCTTGGTCGTCCAAAGAGTTCCGACGGCGTTGACGAGGGCGAACATCCTCTTCAGATCCATCGTCCTCAAGCTGTAGAGTGTTAGCCTGGTCCTTTAGTGAATCACGGCAACTCACGGCACGAGCACGGCGATTTCTTTGGGGAGGCATGGTTTGCAAAACACAGCTATTTTGATATTAAAACAACAGTAGAATTACAAACACGCCCAAGAATTGGTACAGTAACGATGAGAGCAGAGACAAAGAGTTGGAGGGGCATATACGCGACGCGTTGGAGCCAATTAACTTTATCTTATCTTATCTCTTATCGGCCACCAGCAAAATTTCTGAGAACCATCACTTCTCTTAGAAGCTCCCACTCGCCTCGTCGCCTTTTTGCCCACTTCACGGGACTTTGTCCTCAATTGCTTTAATTCCCATGATATCAAGGGCGGCCCGGGTGCCGCGCATCTGCCAGGCATGTCGGTTCGGCCTAACCCAGCGCAGCGCCGTGCTGGGCTTTCGTGCAGCTCCATTTACACAAAGTCTCAGTCAACGACGACGGTATACTTCGGAGATGGGAAAGACGGGCGATGGCAAGATCGAGAGCTTTATTACAGGCGCGAATATCCCGGCCGAATCGAAACTGAAGGAAGAGGAGCCTCCGGAACAAACAGAGACTGTAACCAAGCTGGACGATACCACGACCGACTTAAAAAGCTCTTCCGAAGCCGAGACGACTTCCGAAACCGCTCCGAAGCCTCAAGGCGATCAAGATGTGAAGCAACCCTCGGGTACTCAGTCTGAGCCTCCTTCGACCGAATCTCTCTCAGGAAAACCAATCGATTCAGCGCAAGAAACCCGAGATGGGACGACGACCCAAGCCTCTGCTCCCGCCTCTGCAGAACTGCCCCTCGACTCGTCCGAAAAGAACTCGGATTCTTCAGCCAAGCACCCTGCGGAGAGTTCTGAAGATAGCATGTTTGAATTGCCCGAACTCCCCGAGCTGGAACCAAGCATATTGCCGGCAAAGCAGTTTCGCCACGCCCTCGTACACGACGAGTCTTTGGGAGTGTCGGCGCTTGGTGTCCCTGCCGACGCCATCATTATCAACAACCCGAACCAGATCCGCCGCTCCAAGAAGGCCCCCACCGTGGTCAAGTCTCAGCCCGTTCAGCCACCTTCTGAGTTAGATTGGAATCGCCTCACTCCTTCAGAGGAAGAGGGTGAATTGAGCGCCGAGGAGATATACCGCAACATTGACGAGCTTCGCCCAGACACAAACTTCCTCCGAGGCTCGGAGATTGAGAAGCTGACCGAGGTTCTCCGGAACGGGTTTACGACGGACCAGCTCAAAGAGTATATCCGTCTCCGTAAAGGCAAAGATGATGCTGTGCCCAAGAATGACATCGGGTATGCCTGGGTTGTGAAGCATCATCCCTGGGTACCCCAAACGAAGACCGACATCCGAGGAGGTCAGGACAAGCTCGCATCAGTTCAAAAAATCATTTACGACACCTGGAAGATCCAGAGTCAAAAGGAGATGGATGATGTTGGAACCGTCATGGTCCAGATGCAAGCAGCTTTCTTTCAGTTTCTAACTTGTAGGTTTTCTTTATTGAGGGTCTACTAGATGGGGTGCACTTGGTACTAACCGGATATCTCAGTTGAATCAGAACGCATGGTGCGAGAGTTGAGGGCGGACTTTCTCGTTGGCGAGCAGGAAACGATAATTATCAAGCGCAAGCAACAGCGCCTGTGTATTGTCGCCAGGAAGGCCACCGCCTACGGTATTCTCGCACATCTAGACCAGATTTTCCAGAAGCGGGTGCTCCGAGATATTCCTATTCGGCAACACGTAGCACGTATCCCCTCCGAGGAGGAGCTCGAGGTCCTTTCTCAACTTACCAATACGGTTCTCAAGATGGTCAAGAACGACAAACCACCAGCCGAGGAACTAAGGATCGCCTGGCTCCCAGACCCCCAGGAGAACGCCGCCGAGTCAAAGACGGAGGATAAGGGAGACGTTGTCCTTCGCCTGCTGCTCGGCCATCCCAACCCTGGCCGGGAGGTGGATTTGGAGTGCCTCCCTCAGCCACAAACCAAGGGTATCCCAAAGAGCCACTTTATCAACTTTCGACGACCGCTGAAGTCTTTATCGTGGAGAGACAAGCTCCATTCGTGGCAGCGAGTTGTGACTCCCATCGAAAATAAGTCAGACGAGGTATCTCCTATGCCCCTAGACCTGATCGGCTCAGCAACCCTCCCCGAGTACCACCCGGACAAACTCGGCTCTAGGAACATCACAACCGCTACCTTTGGACACATCCTTCATAACCAGTTTCAAGTAGGCAATCTCGATGGGACTAAGACCAAGAAGGCTCGCAAGAAGCAGGCCAAGTCTAAGTCTCCTGATGCCGATGCCGATGACTTTATCGTTCCTCTTCACCTCGACGACTTGAGTACGCCCGGGATGGATGACGAGCCTGTCCAGCCCAAGAAACCCAAACCCATACCTGGTGCGGTGCTATCCGACAAGCGTCGTGCATTCTATCCCCTCATCCCGCATCCTGCTTCCTTTTCCGCCCTCAAGCCTGAAGGCAGCGATACTTTGACTCAATCCACCACCATTATCCTGAACCTTGCAGTTCACGGCGACCGTTCGGCTTCGAACAGGAAAGGCCCTGCCATTCAGGTCCACCTACCAGTCGACGCTGAAGCCGATCTGGCCAACTTTTCCATCCCCAAAAATGCCGCCGCCTACTGCGTTATCCCGTGGTACCGCAACGAACTCTTGCTTCCTAGCGAGAGCGTAGACGTACGCATCCAACACGAACGTCGCCTTGCTTTAGATATGGACAAAACCGGCATCAGGGACTTCCTCGATACGTCCGAATTCAACCTCCTCCAAGGCCGTCTCCGAACGCCCAGTCAAACTTTCCTCGAGCTCCCCCCGGAATACATCAACCCTAGCACAAGAAGCGTTGCGACCGAGGGCCGAATCTACGCTTTCCGTGGCCTGGAGATTCACCAGACGGTTGAAATGCCCTGGCGCGACCACACGCTGCGCTACTCAAGCATCGAGGCTGGCCAGCACGGTGGCCAGCGTCAGGAGCTCACCCTCCAAGCAGGCAAGCCGAATGATCCGGGCACCAGCTTCGATGTCAAGAAGCGCCAGAGCTTCCTGCAGCTGGTCGAGGACATGGCTACTGGCAAGTGCTTCTCCTGGACAGAAGGATACGAGTCGATCAAGAGCCGCCAGCTCGAGGATCACAGTTACGACCTTCCCGAGGAGGAGCTTACTGAAGACATTATCGTGGACGATGGCAAGTTCGACACGCATAGCCCTCCTAACCTCCGGAGATATGAGGAACCTAAGCAGCCCAGGAGGGAATACATTCCACGACGAGACACCAGGGATGCCCCTCCTAAATCAAACAAGTTTGATGTTCTGGAAGAGATGGAACAATTCGGAGAGGCGGATGAGTCAGAGGTCACGGAACCAAAGGTCAAGGAACCCGAAGTCAACCAGACGAGTGCCAAAAAGCCACAGAAGGGCCGGGAGTTGCAAAGACCAAGTCCCCGACAGATGCTCTCCACTCCTTCTTGAACCAGTTCGCCGACCCCTTTCCTTGACGGCTCCCACTCCTTGAAGGGCCCCAGATCCTTGAAGACTCCCATACCTTTGAAGACTCCCACTGGCCAACCTGATGGTGACCGTCATGTTGATGATGCTACCCACCAACAAGATTCTCCTGGAGGAAGTAGCTACCAGGTTTAATGCTCAGCAAGCGCAAGAGGACTCTGAAGCTCGTCAGCCGCAGAAGAAGCCTGAGGCTCGTCAACCGGAGGAGAAGCATGAAGCCCGCCAAGCCCAAGAGGATTCCAGAGCTCGTCAAGCGCAAGAAAAACCTGAAGCCCGCCAAGCGCAAGAGGACTCTACAGCTCATCAAGCCCAAGAGAAGCCCGAGGCTCGTCAACCGCAGGAGAAGCCTGCAGCCCGTCCAGCGATCAGCGAGGCCGATTTCGAGGCCATGTTCTCGGCCAGAATCAGCGACAAGCCTCTAAAGGCCCCCCTCCCCGCCAAGAAGTCGAAAAACGGCACAACCAAAAAAGAACCCAAGGTCAAGAAGCAACAACCGGCTCCCCAACCGGCTCCTCAAGCGACTCCTCAAGCGGCTCCCCAAGCGACTGCCCATTCAACTCGATCCACGGACTCGTTCATTTCCGCCTTTACAGACAGGCTCGTAACCACGCACCAGCGCAGTTCAGCCGGCGGGGATGGTTTCTTTGACAACCTCCCCGAGCCACCTACCGAAAAGAAGGGGAAGCCCCAGTGGGTAAAGAATGCCATAAAGGCGCACCTAAGGAAGAATCCCCCGGTCAAAAAACATAGGTGGCAAGGCAGGGGGAGGGTCAAGAAGGGCAGGAGATGAATCTTGGTATAAAGGAGAAAAGTAACTTTTGTATAACATGTACTGTATATGTAGCACCACTTGTGTATGATGTAAAGACAAAATGAAGAATAGACATGTACAATGATGATACCTTCACGTCACGAACCAACATGACCCAACACCCGCGTCCACCATCAACATATCAACATGCACCTACACAGGGCTGACAGGGAAGACTAGCAGCTACACCTCCACACATGCATGACCTTAGGCCCACGACTACACCAACAAAGTCACAAAGACAGGCCTTGCAGCACATCACCAAGACATCATCTTCCAAGGCACATCATTCACATCACGTTGCAAGCATGGGAACAGGAAAAATTGCACGAATCACTTCTAGACTCTCTATTCTTTTTTTGTTTTGCACAACCTGAGATCCGAGGCTTTTTCCCTGCCTCTCATTATGTGCCCCAATCAAAAGCCGAGTGCTCATGCACCGCATGTGAGATCATATCGTCGTTGAAGTGAGAACATCAGCCCTTGGGCGCGAGATCGGAGTCGTAAGATCCCGCCGGTGGTTGTCGGTTTAGAAGCAAGTAGCTTACTTCTTGGCAGCCTTGGCAGCGGACTTGGTGACCTTGCCGGAGCCAGCAGCAGCCTTCTCGACGGCCTTGATGACACCGACAGCAACGGTCTGTCGCATGTCACGGACGGCGAAACGGCCCAGAGGGGGGTAGTCAGTGAAAGCCTCAACGCACATGGGCTTGGAGGGAACCATCTTGACGATGGCGGAGTCACCAGACTTGATGAACTTGGGGGCGGACTCAACAGCCTTACCAGTTCGGCGGTCGATCTTCTCCTGGATCTCGGCGAACTTGCAGGCAATGTGGGCAGTGTGGCAGTCCAGAACGGGGGCGTAACCAGCACCGACCTGGCCAGGGTGGTTGAGGACAATGACCTGGGCGGTGAAAGAGGCGGCACCCAGAGGGGGGTCGTTCTTGGAGTCACCAGCGACGTTGCCACGTCGGATCTCCTTGACGGAGACGTTCTTCACGTTGAAGCCGACGTTGTCACCGGGAAGACCCTCAGAGAGCTGCTCGTGGTGCATCTCGACGGACTTGACTTCAGTGGTGACGTTGGAGGGGGCGAAGGTAACGACCATACCGGGCTTGATGACACCAGTCTCGATACGGCCGACGGGAACCGTGCCAATACCACCGATCTTGTAGACATCCTGGAGGGGAAGACGGAGGGGCTTGTCGACGGGGCGCTTGGGGGGCTCGATGGAGTCAATGGCCTCGAGGAGGGTCTTGCCAGTGAGCTTGCCGGACTTGATCTCACGCTCCCAGCCCTTGTACCAGGGGCAGTTGGTGGAGGGAGTAAGCATGTTGTCGCCGTTGAAGCCGGAGATGGGGACGAAAGCAACAGCCTTGGGGTTGTAGCCGACCTTCTTGATGAAGTTGGAGGTCTCCTTGATGATCTCCTGGTATCGGGACTCGGACCACTTGGTGGTGTCCATCTTGTTGATGGCGACAATGAGGTTCTTGACACCGAGGGTGTAGGCGAGCAGGGCGTGCTCACGGGTCTGGCCATCCTTGGAGATACCAGCCTCGAACTCACCAGTACCGGCGGCAATGATGAGAATGGCGCAGTCGGCCTGGGAAGTACCAGTGATCATGTTCTTGATGAAATCACGGTGGCCGGGGGCGTCTGTTGATTGTTAATGATGAGACGTGATTGAGAGAGATGAGGGCGACATACCAATGACGGTGACATAGTAGCGGGGAGTCTCGAACTTCCAGAGAGCAATATCGATGGTGATACCACGCTCACGCTCGGCCTTGAGCTTGTCAAGGACCCAGGCGTACTTGAAGGAACCCTTACCGAGCTCAGCGGCTTCCTATTGTTGAACCTGTTAGTGTCTGTTGTGAACCACGTGATGCGCGCCAAGAGGGTTTGGTGTTTTTTGTGTGCAGGGTTCAGGGCTCGTCCAACGTCGCCCGAGTGGCGGGGTAAATGCCCCACCAAAAAAATTACGGTCGAACCGCAAAATTTTTGGGACTCGGGAGAAGCGGGCGCAGAGCGTGTCGCGGAAGAGGGAATTCGACGGGGAATTCGATGTGGAATAGCAAGGCGCGATCGGGGGAGATGTCACCAACCTTCTCGAACTTCTCGATGGTTCGCTTGTCGATACCACCGCACTGGTAGATCAAGTGACCGGTCTGTAGATGATTGTCAGCATGAAGTGACTGATGAGTACCCCGCCCGAGATACCAGGCGGGGTTCCACGACCCGAGATAAGCAGATCGCGATGGGGGTTTGACTTACGGTGGTCGACTTGCCAGAGTCGACGTGGCCGATGACGACGACGTTGAGGTGAGTCTTGTCCTCCTTACCCATTTTGGCGGTTGTTTGTGATGTGCGTTAAGTGTTTGGTTAGAACGTGCTGCAGAGGGAAGATGTCAGCAGGTGCGGGAGGCGAGAAGAAGAGGTGGCGGCGATGAGAATGATCACAAAGGAACTATGCGCGAAAGCAAAAGAGTCCTTGCGATGATGGTCAAAGGCCTGTGATGGAAGGGAACGTACAATTCGCAGATCGGATGCTTGAACCGGGTATGCGAGACGAAGAGCAGAAGGGAAGAAAAAATTGAAAGGAAGAGGTGGGAGGAGGAGATTTAAAAAGGTGGGAGGAGAGGTGGAGGGGGAGGGGTGGGGAGAAGGCAGCTGCAGCGGGCGCGGGGCAACCAGCTGGCCACCGAGCGACGAGCCCTAACAGCAATGAGGTTTTTTTTCCTGCCCGCACTGCACGAGCACTGGCAGAAATTCAGAGCCTGGCACCCAATCAGAGAGCCGATGGGGGGTTACGGTCTGTTTGAAGTGTGGGTGCCTGCCCTTGGATACGGCGTGTGGGCAAAGGCATGATCGGTCTGAGGAATGGTACGAGGACGACATTAGGAGGAGCGAAGCGATGGGATTACGGGACATCAGAGGCTTGTCTTGAAGAGAGATGGAGTCTAGATGGAGTATCTATTGGAGCTATTCACTTGAATTCATGTTGCCATGAGCTGTTGCGCGCTTTGACGGGTTGTTGCGGTGTTGCTGAGGCCTCTCAAGGTTGATATCTGAGGGAGGGGAGCTGGGACAGATGTGTCTCTGCCCGGCAAGCTACCTCGCTGTTTGGTATGGGATTTGGCATTTACAATTATGAGCACAGTGCAGTAGAGTCTGTTGATGGCCATACGGAAAGCTACAGCGTCGTTCAAGACCAGAGACGACCATCACCAGATATCCTTTGACCGCTTCCATTAGCCATTCATCGACCATGCCACTGTTCTCGACCTCAAACCCAATATCTGGCTTCCACAGCAGCAGGCAGGGCTGAAGGACGAGAAAAAAAAAACAAGTTGTGTGGACAGGTACATCCCATCTGTTAGCAGATACCTTGTGGAGACCGATTTTTTCCTCAAGCACCGCCGCCCAAGGGAGGAGCAAAAAAAATTTCACACTGACGGCCCAAGCAGGAAAAAATTCAACAAAGGGCCGCCTAGCGGTCGAGGCTTTTCGGTGGGTTTGTGTGGTGGATGCTACAGTACGCGGCGGTTGTCTGGGGCCCATGGATGGATGGGCTTGCTTGCTTTGCAGTCCATGCTGCGACGAAAGCCGTCCGTGGAACCTGTCTCTTCTGCCCAACCCACGGGTTTTGCCCCTCCTTCCTGTCAGCCCAACGCAACCGCGGCGTGAGTCACGGAAGGAGGAAAGCCATCTATTCTGATTATTCTCTTTTCTCGCCGAATGCGTCATGTAGATATTACACCGGATGAGAGAGTCCGGTTTTTCTCGTGCCCGAAATGACTGATTGCGCCGAAAGAGCTCCCTCTGTTTTTTCACGTATTTTTTTTTTTCAACTCGTGTCGATCGGGGAGGGAGGGGAGCTTTGCTGCCCCTCTTCTCTGGCGCGGTCTGTTTCTGGCTCAAACTCCCTGTACGAATCAACGTCATGCCCCACCACTAGCGTCCTCCTGGTTGCCACCGCCGCTGGGAACCCAGTGCACGGAAGATCTGGCCGTCTTCAGTCGCGGTCGCATATCAAATTTTTTTTTCGTCGGAGCTGGAGGGGTAAAAATGGAAGGATGTGAACGGTCCTCAACAGAGATGATATGACATCAAGGGACTGATAATTTTTGGAGCTTTCCACTTAGCTGTAGAAGCGACTCAATCAAAGGCTGATTCATTCTACTTCGGTAATTCCCGTATCCCTCTTCGTGTGTCGTGTCTGTCTCATGGCTCGACTCGACTGTTTCTCTGCCCCTCCCCCTCCCCCTCCCCCTCCTTGTCAACAAGCCCCTCCAGAAGAGTTCAGTCCGACCAAAGGTTTGCTGGGTCCTGCAGCCTCTAACCTCAAAAGAAAGCGCGCGCCAAACAATGGAGGGGCGACATGAAGGAAAAAAAAAAAAAACTCCCAGCCATGGTGGAGCCTCGACGAAAGGTCTTGGTCCTTTGATGCAGCTCACACCTCACGTACCCGCCGCCGCCAAGGCTCGGCTGGTCGCAGGTGGAGGTCCAAGATGAGGTTTTTCCCATATCATGGCCGATTGTGTGCAGGGCCGGCCTCTGAAGTGGATTCGATGAACTGGCGACTGTGACATGCGCGGAGCCACTGAGAGCCGGTCAAATTGTCAATCAGTACAAGTCGTTGTGATGTGCCACCACGGCGGCGGCAATCCTACCTCATGTTCGAGATTTCGACCAGGTCCAAGATAGGCAAGGATGAGCCTCGGCCTGTCTGCGAGCTGTCGCATCCAGCTCCAGCTCTCGACACCATCTCTTGGCCACCTGCCGCCTATCGCACGGCCGCTACGTCTGAGCAAGAGTCAAGAAGCTCCAGCTCCAGAGCTTTGCTAGTACAGTAGATACAGTATGCGTGCCAGCTGGTCTTGATGTGTGTTGTCTTTGCAGACCGCTCAGTCTGCATCGTGATCCTTTAGCCTGTAGAATTTGCCATCCTCAACAACCTCTACTGAGACTGGAGGTTTGCCCACAGTGGATATGCCCTCGACGCATGTGTTGCCTCTCACTCTGCATCGGCTCCGCCGTCAGCCCGTCGTTCGGCGCCCCTTTTGTAGTTCGCGGAGAATTCTACCAGAACGAGGTGGAGGCAACTGTTTGCTCCATTGATATGCAATCAAGTGATGCATTTCATGATTCATAGAAGTCGTTGCAGATTTTGTTTCTGTCTTGAAAAGATTATTGCAGTTTGCCCGAGATATTGGTTAAACAAGTTCAGGGTAGCAAAGTCGTGAGGGAGTCAATAACGGACAACTCCATCAGCCCGAACACCCCCATCCAAAGTCAAGGATGCTGTGGCTAGAGATACTAAGCGAACCCAAAGTGTATCATTACACATTCTAATCAAAAACAATCGTTGTTATTGCGTCTCGCTTGCGCTTGACCCTTATTGGTACCAGTTCGGGGAGTCGAGCGGAGCCCTCAGCAAGTCCATATAAAGCCACCAGCCCCCAGCCCCCAACCCCTCGTTACACGAGCTGATGTGCATTGGCCGAATCGCTGTCCTTCTTTTGACTTCTTTCCCCAATAGACAGTGAATTGGCCACTGTCTGGTTCTTTGTTGTGTGAAAACTGCAATTTGTTGTACTGTGGTTACTCTACTGACTCTATAGGCAATCTGGACGAGCAACATCACCTCCAAGTCTATATCGAAGTCGATACCTGGCTTTAACCAACAAGCAATCGAAATACCCATCGATGTTATCTCGTACAGACCTAAATCGACTCTCCGTACCTCCCTCACGCCTCAATCGCACATCCAAGATCGACCCTCCTCGCACCGTCCCTGTGCAGCCTGCATAATCCCGCCCGTGCCTCCATCACCAGCTGCATCAACCCGCCAGCCGCCACCAACTGGCAAACACCTGCACATCAACATATAGGCCGCAATACCAAACACCTACCCCAACAAACAGCCAAGAGGCCTCGCTCCGTGGTCGAACGGTCAAGAACGAAGCCCGTATAGAGTAATAGCAACTCGTTGGACTCCTATAACAGTATAGGTGTGAGCCAAGGATCCCGGTGCAAATCCGGGTGCGGGTATCTTTTTTTGCAATTTTTTTTTGCACTTTCCCTCGAGTTGGAGAATTTTTTGCGCTCTGGCGCTCTGGTTGAAGGGGTCTAGCTCTTTCTTGACCACCGTAATTGCGCTTGAAGCCGCAAATCTGCCTCTATGATATTGATTGTTGAACATTCTTGGTGTATGCTTCACCCCAACGTAGAACAGCACTTGGGCCCAGCCCAACACCATTCTGGCAATGGACCATGCAAGAAGCAATATCGAAGCATTGTTTTGAACGACCAATTACGATTTGGTATATGTATTTGGCCCTGAGGCCGCGTATATCAGATCAAGCCAAGTCCTGCTCGGCCAAACCCTTATGCATCCACCTCTATATGAAGACAGTCACCATTTCGCCCAAGCATACCAATCATTGCGCCGTGGTCTCCGCCTTCTTGCCCTTCGCCTTCCCCATGCCCTTGGGTGTCTTCAAACCAGCAAACACGGTCGCGACAACAACCGCCATACCAGTCGCACCCATACCGTAGGCAACCTCTCGGCCTGCCCACCAGTACACACTCGTGAACAGGATAGGTCCCAGGCCACGACCGAGCTGGCCCCAGCTGCGAAGCATACCTAGCTTGTTTCCACGCTCATCCTCGTGGGCCTCGAAGCTGCTCAGCGCATTGAGGCCGGTGACAACAGTAGCGGATGTCATAGCAAGGCATGTAGCCGCCAAGTACAGTCCCCCAATCGTCGTAATCTGGCCAAGAAGAATAAAGGATGCGAGACAGGCGAGTGTACCGATCTTGATGCATAGGAGAGGAGGAAGACGTCGCGTTACGCCGCCCTGGAGGATTGATGCGACCAGACCGACGTAGCCCAGAAGCCGACCATTCTTGCCAGAGGTAAACGAGAAGAGCTCGTAGGTCATAAAAGACAGAGAGCTCTCCATGCCCGAGAAGAAGAGGAGGAAGACAAAGTGCACGGCATTAAGGATGAAGTGCGAGTTGGTGCGCTCAACAGCCTTGGGAACCGGCTTCTTCTTCTCGCCCTCCTTGACGTTGATGCCAGTCAAAGCAGGCAACGTCTCAGGGAGACAGAAGTAGAGATACACCGTCTCGACAACGATCAGACCCAGACTGAAACCAGCCGCTGTAGCAAAGGGGTTCGCGGCGAAGGTCGAGACGGTGCTCAACCATGCACCGAGACCAGGGCCAAAGGTGAAGGCGATGGAGAAGCAGGCGCCAATCAGAGCCATGGTAGCACCGCGGGAAGACTCGTCCGAGATATCACTCGCCATGGCTGTTGATAGTTGAATGTTGCCCTCAGATAGACCACCCACGACGCGGCTCGCGATGAATGTACGGAAGTCGACGGCGGCGACCCAGAGCAGGACGGAGAGAATGTTGCCGCACATGGAGGCCAGGAGGGCCTTGCGACGGCCATATCGATCGGAGAGTGCGCCGATGAGGGGGGAGGCAATGGCCTGAAGGAGTCTATACAGAAAGACATTATTAGCAACCCACCACAAGCGCCCAGCGTTGGTCTGCTGACGTACGAGAACATGGAACCCAGTGCACCGCCCAGCAGCACAATATCATATCGCGACTCTATCGGACGTGAAAAGGAGGTCTTGTAGCGGTGGAGACCAGACAAGACAGTCTGGAGAAGCGTCCGAGGGCCATTGTCGTCGAGCGAGGGTTCCTCGCCTTCGCGATCGCGGTAGAACTCGAGAAGCTTCGGGAACAACGGGAGGATAAAGGTGAAGGAGATCTAGATTTAGAGTTGTCTGTCAGAATCGCAGGCGCATACATGCATGCAGAGTTGGAAACATACCAGATCGAGCAATAGCGAGACGGCAATTACGCGAAGAACCTTTTTCCTCGCGACGGGATCGAGGCCAGCCATGGCGTTTGGTTTGGTTTGCGAATGCGAAGATGATGTGCAGAAAGACTTTGTGACGACGAGACGACGGAAACTAGAGGTTCAACAGGAAAGAATCAAAGACAATATATACGCAGGAAAAGAAAAGAAAAAAAAAAGAATTGACCACAAGCGCTTCTCAGGAGACAGTGGAAACTTGCTCAACTGATGGCAATGGAACCGTCTCGTCGCTTTCGGGGTCGTCGAATCGAATACGTGGTGGTGGCAGCTTTGACGCCCCTGGTTGGTCCGGGCCGAGGCGTGGAGGTGAGGTCAGCGGGGGTTACCAATGGAATCAGCCGTGCGTGTGCCGTGGCGGTTGCCGTTCAGGGCCCCTGACCCCTGTGTCTTTAGGGGGGTTTTCGTGGCTGCAGGCTCTTGAGATCTCCCCACCATTGACGGGCATCACCCATTCTGCATCAGCCGTTTATCAATCTGGCTCGATTCACGGCGATGCTTGGAGGATGCCAAGGAACAATACTGGTTCAACTCGGTGATAACTTCAAGTCACTTGCAGAGAGATATCATTGTACTGAAAACTGTATGTATATTTTTGTCGTGTTTTCTCATGATTCTTTTTTTCGTTTTCATGGGTATTTTGTCAAGAAGCTTTCTTCTCTTCATCCTCCTCCTCCACCATGGGCTCCCGTCCCTTCAACCCCCACGACTTTGGTTCAAAATTGGTATCTTATGATCCTTTCCGATCCGGCATTTCGTATAAGACATCCACCACCTTTCATGACAAAGGGAATCAAACACTCGCCCGTGCGCCTATAGTTGGCTGTGATGGGTGATTTGGTGTTGATGATGAAAAAAAAAGGGATAATAAAAAAAGGCCACCAGCGGTAGGTCCGTGTTTTTAAACCCAGACGCCGCGCTGAAACCTTGACGGTATAAAAAAGGGAAATCGCTTCTCCAGAGATACGGTGATGACCGTGAAACACTTTCGGTAAAAAACGATAGGGAAGCCCAAAGATGAACTCCAGCATCCATAGATAGAAATCAAACTGATAGAAAAGCACAAGACATAGTAAAGGGTATTGGCACGTCCAGGTGCCGTATCCAAAGGTATCTTTCCATAAACAAACATCAAACTCATGACTTCCTCGAGTCGTGACATTATTTCATCATTCCATCCATCATACATCTCGTTTCCGTCGCTCATATGATAATGATAAAAAGGCAGCAGGGTATAGGTGGCAAAGCAGAGCAAGGGCAGAAAAGCGAAAGCAGAGCAAACCAGAAATACCGTTACCTATCGGTATGTTCGTTACGAGGTATCAAACCACGTGTTTAATATGCTTCAAAGACGAAGCGAAGGCCCTCGGATCCCTTGACTCGTTGTTAGTGTTGTTGTTAGACAAGTTGAACATGTAGGCATACCTTGTAGGGGATAGGCATAAAAAAGTCGGCAGCGGGCTCGCAGTCTCGCACCCTCGTTTCGTAGATGCTCAAGTAACCGACATCTCCAAAACGCTGGTCACCATCGTCGCTGCCAAAGACAACACCACCACTTCCCCAGCGGCGGAAGATCTTGGCAAGCATAAGGTAGAGTTCAGCCTGAGCGAGAGCCATGCCCAAGCAGACGCGGGTACCAGAGCAAAAGATGTCGAGGTACTTGTCGAGTCGCTCACCATCCTCCACCCAGCGCTCAGGGTGGAAGCCACGGGCATCGTAAAAGATGTTCTCGTCCATGACGGTCTTGTATGGGCTCATACCCACGATGGAGCCAGGAGGCAGGCGCCAGACCGTGTTGTTCACGTGGTCATGGTAGACGAGAGTCTCGTCTGCAGCAACTCGGGCGAGTCGGCTGCTGGTTCCGATACCGAGACGCAGTGCCTCCTTGACAACTCCGCCAAGGTAGGGGAGCTTTTCAAGTCGGGAAAGCGGTGTCGTATCATGAGCATCGGGAATGGCAGCAAAGAGCTCGTCGCGAAGCTTGCGAAGAGTCTCGGGGCGGTTGAGGAGGTGGAAGGTTGCCAGGGACATGGCCCAAGAGGTGGTGAGAGTACCGCCTTGGACGAGAATCTGTCCCTCTTGAACTTGGGGTGACTGCTTCACCCGCATTGAGCGAGGCCTCGAGAGCATGGTAGGGTGACCGCCATCCATCGTCCACTTGCCCGTGCTTTGGGGCGGGTCGATGCTGTGAATGTGCTCGAGGATATCGTTCTTCATCTTCAAGAAACCACCCCAACCAGGCATGCATCGGTTTGAGATGGACTCGGGCAGAGCATTGACGAGCGTGAGCACCCAGTCGAGTTGCTGCACGCATGGCCCCATGTGGGTGCCGATAAGAAGGTCGTTGGTGACCTCAGCTCCGAAATCCGACTTCTCGACAAGATGATCACTTCGAGCAAAAGCATACTCGTTGATGACATCTATACACTGTTAGACCTACCAAAGATCGCAGGAATTGGTATAACTCACCATTGGTAAAGGCAGAGTACGGGTACATGACATCCAAAGGTTGACCGTTGGACACCTCGGCGTAGTTCAGGAACGCATCCAGAAGGGCATCCACTCTCTCCTCAATCACCGGCTGCAATTTGCGCACAGTCTGAGTTGAGGAGAAAGGGTTCAGCGCACTTCGCCGCAACTTGTGAAGGCTGTGGTCGATGGCAGCAAGAGAGCCTTCCGTCGCAGTGTTAGGTCCCGTCAAGGCATTGGGATGAGGTACTCGCGTACGAGGGGCGCCGGACTGTAGTGTATTAGTGAGGGTCTATATGTAAGATCTGATAGTATACTTGCCTGTTGTGTATAGAACGTCCACTTGTCCCGGCGCCGGCTGGGTCCAGTGTAGAGCTCCGAGAAGAAGTCGGGGTCTCCCACGTGGACCTCCCAGGGGTTGATACGAACAATAGGTCCGTACTTTTCATGCATGTCGATGATCTTGAAGGTGTATTGTCCCCCCAGGACAAAATCATAGTAGAACTCATAGTACTGAGTCAAAGCTGCCAGCTTGGGGCCAGGGATATGGGCCAGAGGGCTGAGCCATAATCTCTGGATAACCAGCTGGATGAGGTAGATGAGCCAGACACCGGCGAGCAGGCATCCAGTCTGCTGCCAGGTGAGGCTGGCGATGATCTCTGGGACCGCCATGATGGTCTTAGAAGGATCCATTCATGAGCGACTCGCCCGGACAGGGCGGCGTTGTCATTGAAAGAGGGAGAGAACAGAGGAAGTCGGTGATACTGGAGGTGCCATGGGCTCTCCAGGCTACAGAGGCCTTTGATTGTCTTTGTGACAAGACCAATGCATCTCAGCAAGCAGTCGAGGGGAGCATGCAGGGCGAGCTGATTTTGTATTGCAGCCAAAGGCCAGGCTCTCACCGCATGGACTCCTGTGCAAGCAGGCGCTGTGTGGGCTGGGAAGCTAGGACAGACCCCCGGGGCGCGAGCGGGCCGCGTGGAGTCGAGCTCATGGCGGTGAACGATGTTTGAGGATTTCAAGACAAGGGCTGAACCGGGGCTGCGCCAGCTGTCACCGCAAGTGCTGTGCATGCTGTTGGGCAGAACACACTCGGCGGAGCCAAAGGTGTGTTTGTCCTTGTCGTGATCGCGTGGGCGAGCCAATAGGTGTGCCACCCGAAGCCGGGGGAGCTTGCAAGAAGACCCAGACGCTTGCCCTCAACAGGAGTAGCCATTGGACCGCTAACGCGCGGTACAGAGTCAGGAACAGAATCTAGCAGAGGTTGGTCATTCAGGGGCATGCTGAATTGGATTTTTTCGCTCAGAAAAGAGCCGGAGACCGGCGAGGTTGGAAAGACGACATGGCATGGGTTTGGCTCGAGGGGAGGTTGGAAGTGCGGTGGACGGAGATGGTGTTGTTGATCGGTAGCATCCGAGCGGCGGTGGAGAGGCTGGACAGCCAGAGACGAGATTGGGGTCTCTAGCAAACCAAACAAAAAAGTGGAAAATGCAAAGACTTGGCCATTCATGAAATTGGCCGAGAGGCACTTGTCAGAGCGCGAGCTATCCATGTCCTGTCTGTCAGAAGGAGGTCTGAGGCAAGTGATCACGGGCCAGATGTTTGTTGTAGAAGTGGGTGTGCTGGATCTGTAGGACGTCTTGATCCGGCACGCCAACGTCCGACTTTGAGCGTGAGACTAATCCATTTACGACAAGTGAGGACCAAAAAGGGAAGAATCGTTCCTATATCCGCGTGCTCACCAACAAGACATGGTGTCAATTTTCATGGCCCTCAAGATAAGAAAAGGTCTGAGCATTGATGCTCTTGCTCTTGCAGAACTCCAGAGTCTCAGCCTGTGATATCGATTTCCCAATCACTCGCATATTCTGACAACTTCTGGGTCCTTCATCTGGGCCAACATAGGTACTCTACCGCGCGGCTCGAATACGGGACATGCCCTCTAGACCAATTTCATCGACACGGCAGCAGCTGTCATACTGTAAAAAGCATCACAATGCTGTATTCATCAGCCTGTCGACCAATTTGGGAGGCCCAGCGTCTCCGATCCTTGCATGCAAATCCGGCTGATACGACATTCCTGGCTGCATCAGCCCATTGATGTAAGCCATCCTTGAGGATCGCACACCGCACAAAGCGTCCAATCTCGAGGTGCTACGGAAACCACTCGAGACCCTGAGAAATCGCAGCATACGCAATCTTGTGGCAGCAGCAACGCAGCGTTATCGTGATATCCTCGTGGGCTCCCAGATGATGCCTCTTCTTTGGTTCGCAGGGTCCAAGCCCAAGCCAGCTCCGCTCACCTGCTTGACATGGTGATCACGCCACCGGGCAAAGTAGGGACTCATTTGCATAAAGATACAGTGTCGTGGCAGACGGTTGCTCGTCCACGGCTAGAAAACATGTGAATATGCGTGAGATGGAGGCAAGTGAAACTGTTGAGCATGATGCATGATACACGCAGCTGCTGGTGATGGCTGAAAATAGAGGGCAATACGCAGATGGTGGTGTCTTTGACGGAAGCTCAAGGCCGACTTGGCCAAGAAAGAGATGGACGGATGCACACTGGAGCGTGCGTCCACCCTCTCCGTGATGTGATGAGACATCCGTTCAGATCATCTAGATCAAAGACCATGCCGATATCAGCGTCGTTATCACATCACACATCGAGTGCGGATACGGCACCCGATTCCACCCACCGGAAAAAGATGGCGCACGGGAGAGAGGGTCTCGCGATGCCGTAAAATGGGTCAAAGGTTGGCATCCCGTCCATCCACATCCCACGCTTCTCCACCCCCACACTGAAATCCGGGGTAAACTGCCTACCTGCCTGCCTGGACTATTCTTAGTTCCCACGTATAAAACATCTGGGAGTCCAGCTGTCAGGCTGGGTTCATGGTTATTAAGGAGATGTTACCCTCTGCCGTCATGTTTGCTCCCAAGTTCGGTGTCTTTTCCGGTATAGATCGGTCCTTGTCTCGGCGGCTTCCGCACCTCTATCCTGTCCTAAACATCAACAACAAACAAGCCTCAGACATGGCCGCTAGTCACATGAATATCGCCCTCAACGTCAATTGCCACATCCGCGGGACGGTCCTTTGACTAGATGAAGGGTTGCAACCTTTACTCGATCAACGGACCGTCCCATCTTTAGTCGGAATCAATTACTCCTACTCTACCAATCATGGTGGGTGAAGTTGGTCATTCAGACGGGTGCATCCAACTAGGTGCTGAAGAAAGGAGGTCTGGGTCATTCCTTTCTTCACGATCGACCGGACGGAGAAACTGGTCTCGGAGTCCCTCGACTAAAAAACTTCTCCCTTCTACAGCTTCATCCATTCAATCTCCCTTCGATTAACGCATTTGTACCGTCATTGTCGTTCCACTCATCCCTCTGGTGGCTTGTGCACGACTGCGAAACAGCGACGGCCTTGGAACCCCTGCAGATCTCCCCGATGCGACTCGCCTCCGTGCCAAACGACGCCGAGACGGCAAGAGTGCCAGCATGTGAAAAGAAGCATTGCGAGTGCATTGCGGGCAGATATGCCATGATATCCGTCCACCTCGGCGTCAATACCAAACATCGAGTCTTGGAATGGCCTTGTGCAACCTGCGGCAAGCCTTCTCCAACACTTCTCCGGGCTAGGTCCCACCCAGATCCCACATTCTGTCGGGTCCCCACAAACCCGGCGAACTGGTTCAAGGTTTTGCGACAGCTAATGTAGGGCTGCAACTTATGCGGCAACGTTGTGCCCTTTGCAGTTACGGCCCACGAAACGGCCAGCACCCTTGGGTGACGTTTAGGGGGCCTCAAAACAATCTCGGCCGAAAGGGTTACCCCTCAGGTTTGGGCATGGATCACGACCCGACGACGACAGCCAGCTGTTTGGTGATGATTGAGAAAGATAGGTATCAAAATTAGGTCGACCCTGCGGCCAGGCGCACTTCTATGTACGTCGTATCTATGCCCTCGTTCCGGTTTTCCACCTCTTTTGATTTCCAATTCAGTTGATCATGACTCCTGACCTGAGTTATCCCGTCTAATACTTTTTCCCAACCGTCCCAAGCCCAAAAGAAAGGCCCAAAAAGAAAGCAAAACCCCACAACTCCGTCCTTTCCCAGCAAGTGCTTTTATTCCGATCGGCAGTCGATATCATCATCGCTTAACAAGTGTACAGTGCTATTCGTCGAGTCGGTTCTGTTTTGTGTGCGTTGTCTTGTGTGTCGTGGCGTGAACTCTAACCAGGTTAGCAATCGCGAAAGGGAGGAATCTTGGTTGTCGTGAGTACTGACCTTGAGCACGCCGATTCATAACACGGGGAGCAAAGAGAGAAGAACTCTCAAAGATGCGTTGCGACGCCTCATAGCTGAACAAGCTGAGGGCACTTTCCGGACTTTGGTGGTTTGGGTGCATTTGGCTTTATCACGCCAGTGGTGTCATACGGTCCGCGCGGCATGGTGATGGAGTCGGTTCGTCCAAGTAAAGCGAATACGCCAGGCAGAGGTTTGTGAGATCAAAGGCAGATGCAAGTGTGCAGAGCAGAGCAAAGAAAGGCTGAGCGACAGAAATCCAGGGCACGCACACAACGAATTTTCGCAAAATCCAGGGGATACTGATCACGAGAAAAAAACCATGACGGGGCCCTATTGTCTTAAATCCCCGTGAAATTGAGAGAGCGCTCGCGTGGCTTCAAGCTACCGCTGTTCGGTGACCTGGCGGTCAGCAAAATGTACTGGCACCCCTGATAACTTTCCTAGCATCCGAACCCCTGTGCTTGTTTTTTTTTTTTTTGGTCCACGGTCCATACTACCTAGGATCGGCAGGGGCCGCGAGCTTCCTCCAGCTCCTGGTCGAACTCAACTCAAGTTGCCGGGCTGGAGGCATCCAGGAGTGGCAATTATTTGTGCAAAGGGGCATCATGTCTGTGGAGTCTGTGGTGCGGTATTGATCAGCTTGGATACGTGAGGCGATCAACACAAGGTGAGAGATTGAGGGGAGGGTCCTGTGAGTCTGTACGGAATTGACGAGCGCAGGCAGGGCGAGCGAGATGAGCCATCTAGAGGGCGGATTTGATATGGGCAAGGGGGTGGCCATCAACAAGCAATGCGTCAAGGGAGAGAGAGTGGACACCACCAGCAAGGAGGGCTTGTGGGGAATACTAACAGCGGCTCCTTCCAAGAGAAGCCGGGATTGAGCTTGCAGCTGGGGCGGCTCTATTCCAAACCGATTCTAGAAGAGACGCCACCGTGGTTCTCTTGGACCTGGGGACACACGACGCGCCGAGTGTTGGGGGGGAGCAGAAGAAGGTTCGAACGGTGAGCGATTGTGACACTCTTCGGTGTGGGATTGTGACGAGTTACTTGGGCTCGGTCAAAGGATTCTAATGGGCGATGAGACAAGGCCAAGAGCTGAGAGGAGAGACACCAACACAAAGGGCAATCAGACTGATTCAACAAAAAAAAGCAACTAGCGAGCCATGGGAGTAACAGCCAGCACAACGCACTCCGTCATCCCATGTCATACCACACCGACAGCACATGTTGCTGCACGGGACCGTCACTCTGCTTCCCCCGGTTGCCCAGCCGTTGCACTGTTCACCGTTGTTGTTGGTGACGTTCACCCACCGCTTGGGGCTCTCGTTACCGTACTCGGGGCTAGACCTGGTAGGTTGTCAAAGAGCCGCTTCCATACCAGGGCAGGGCAAAGCTCCAGAAGGGCCGGGACGCAGTTGCAGCTGCGAGGTCACAGGCCCCTTTCCGTCTGTCGGGTCCGCTCTCTTCTCACCTTCTCTCCATGCGTATCTCGCAGGTCAGGTCAAATCTCCTTCGCACGAGCCAGCAAGCCCCAGGCACACCTTCTTTCCCCGGGCCACGTTGTTCTCAGCCCGGGCTGGCTCGCTCGGCCATGCTTCCCCTAGAGCCAGCCCGCCCGCCTGTCACAGCCCTGTTGAGCCAACCGGGAGGAACGGCCGTCTGGAGTTCCCACCATTCGTGGCACGCCGCCTTTCCCAGGACCGCGGTCCCGTGCTCTTGCCGATCTCTCGGATAATGCTTCCAGAGTTCCGGGGGTGTCTAGTGGCAAAGGGACTCAAGGCTGATTCTCCTGACAATTGGCCACTATCGAGGTGCGCCGAGGCTGAGGGGGTATGGATGAGGTTTCGTCATCAGGAAGCTCGTGTCGGAAATAGACAGAAAGACAGACAGGCACGGCACGGCACGGCGAATGCGAAGACGCGGGCTGAACGCTTCGTCCATCTCGCAGCTGAGCATCATCTCGAGATGACAGAATTTTCATCTCGGTCACGTCCAGACGACATCATAAATACAGTAACAATTTGACAGAGGCAGGGACAAGGGTGGACACAATACGAAAGACTCTTTGAACCGTCTCCTTGCTGAAGAAGGGTTTGAGGGCGCAAGAGGAGCCTCCGAGCGTGGCTGTCACCAATCGGAGCACGTTCCATGAGAACGGTCCTGTCTCTGGGCCCCGCCTTAGCTCTGAGTGAATCCTCCTTTTCACTCTTCAGGCGACTACCAGCCTATGGGGTACGGTGCACAGAGCCGGAAAGAGTCAGATCATCCGGGGCGGCGCTCAGCCCTTGGTCAGCGCTGGCTCGGGCATCGCATCCCTGCTCGCCATGCGATGAACAAGAGTCAACAGGTGCCGTGCAAGTGCCGTCGTATCGTGGGCAGTCCTTTGTGTGTTGGTGGGTGTTGGGCTGGGTTGGGGGGAACCTAGGGCGGGAGAAGCATCCTTAATTACTGGACGCGGTGTAAGTGGAGTGCCACGCGGTGAGCACTCTAGCTTAGCGCAGCCGTGGCCGTCCAACCCAACAGCGACACAAGACAAGCTCGTCTGGTCTGTCTGGTCTGGTCTGGTCTAACCTAACGTACGGACGCAGGGATCCAATTCCCCGTTGTCCGGAAGCGGCAGCGTTGGAACCGTGGCTCCGGTGCCGAAGCTAGCTGCCGGGGGATGTGGGCGGACATGGCGGAAGGGCTCCTCAGAGGTCTTTGGGTACCTAGGTAGGGTAGAGGGTACGGGTACCGGTAGGGGTTCGATAAGCGACCAGAAGATGAATAGAAGGAAAATTCCGTGGGCTGTTGTCAGTCTCGAATAGGATTGTAGCCCCGTTGTGAGGAACCGTGGGCATGGATGGATGATGTACTCGGTAGACCTATAGATTCTCAGAGATGCGATCCGCACCAAACAGGAAAGACTGGGACTTTTCGGAGCATTATTGACAAGACAGTGGGTTTCTACCCGAAGCTGCAGGTTGCAAGTTGTACGATGCTTCCCAACAAGTGCAGCGGCAACTTGCACACCCTCTTCTCCATGATGCTGCAGGTTTTGTCAAGGAACATGGGTCCAATTCAGCTCAAGACAGCAGATGGGACGATAAATCGATCGAATTCCCCGTGATTTGAAACGAAACGCGGTTTCCCGAGAACGTGCACCGGAGTCACCGCTTCAAAGCGTCGCGGGTAGATATCTGGGCTTTTCTGCACGCTGATGAGATCCGGGGCGGAAGAAACGGCGTTATTGGGTGGCTCTAGATGGAGCACGATGGTTCCTCGGAGCGATCTGTGCTTGTACTGTAGAATTCTGGGCCGCAAGAGCGAGGCGTTGGGCAAGAATCTGGACTACGTAGCGGGTGCGTTGGCCTATTCTAGGATACGGTGTAGATGGGTGGGTGTAGGTTCTGTGACGTGGTAATGTACTTGAGGGGTTTGGTTCTTGTGCTAATGTACATGAGATGGGGACTGAAACTGGAGCTGCGCAGTAAAGGAAAATGAGAAAAATTTCAAGACAATATTTATTAATTCATTGCCGTCCATCTGCATGAAGACTGCCCTTTTCATATCTGTGGTTTGAAGCTCAGTTTCCGAGCGACAGGTCAATTCCCCTAGTGCACGACTCAAGTACAGGGTATTGTTAACTGCAACCAGTCTTTTAACTTTAGGGTTACAGTAGATCTATCGTCTGGGGTTTTGGTATATTCTCTCGAGTCAAAATTATTAGTGACAGCATAGAAACTGCCCATTTACTCGCAATTGTAACGTTGCTGTATCATATCCCAATGCGGAAAGTCCCTTTTCTCCATCTCTCTCCTGTTCCCGTTCAGCTGAGGCGTTCTCGTGCCAATCACATCACGTGATGCCAGCCATTTCATCACAGCCCACGGCTCCCGTCTTGACAACCTCAATTAACTTAGTCTGCGCCCTGAGCCTTGAGCATGCTTACCCGCCGCTGCTGACGACCTGCTGCAGCTCAAATCCTCCAAACCCAGAAATCAGAAAAAACTCCGGCAGCCGAGTTCTCCAAGATGCCCGCGTGTCATGGGTGCCGAGTGCGCAAGGTCAAATGTGACGACGGGCAGCCCTGCTCCCCATGCCGGCAGTTCGACGTCCAGTGCGTTAGGTCCACGGGGCCGAGGAAGCGCAAGAACCCGCAGCGAGGCCGACTGGTGGCCCAGATCAGGGGGGAGAATCCCCTGCCGTCATCGCCGACGTCCTCCGTGTCCCCATCTTCCACGGCCGTCCAGCCCCCGACATCGGGCCATGATTGGGCCGGAAATGATAGCAGTCCCGGGTCGCACTCGGGCCCGGCGTCCGAGGTCTACACGCCGGCCTTCTTCACCGCCCTACTACCAGAGTTTGAGAAGGTTGTCTACCCTTTCAGCCCCGCTGTCACTCCCGAGGACATGGTTGCCGCCATTTCCATGATGCACAGTAGTTCTGAGGATGCCGCCTTGGTCTACGCCTACGGAGCTGTCACAACGTTTCTTTCTCAAACAGCAGACCACACGCATGGGAGCGTGGCAGCGCAAATAAACGACCTTATTTACCATGGCCTGGAGGCACACCACCGAGCTGGACTGGGCACACATGTCACTGGGCGCTTAGATGAATTCTTGCCTGTGAGTATCAAGCGCATCATGACATGCATCTACCTTGAGATCTCCACCATGGGCCTCAGCCGTCTCGATCGCAGCTTCAACTTTATCCGCGAGGCCATCGCAATGGTTCAGACACTGGAGATGCACCAGCGGGACATGCGAGACTCAAGTCAGCTGCCTTACGACCCGGTACGATTTCAGCAAGTCTACTGGGAAGCTTATATCCATGAACGATTCCTTGGCATCTCTGGCTACCCATGTATTCTCCCTCCACTCCGGACAGGTCTTTCAACATCAGACAGTTGCACTCCGGAACACATCCGGGCCGGCTTCAATTGCTTGATAGACCTCTTTCTGATACTGGACGAGACGTTCCTCTCATATTGGCAATCGCAACGAGGGGCGATAGGTGGACTGACGGTGCAATGGATCGAGAGCAAGCAGGTTCAGCTTGACCAAGCTGAGATGAACGCAGCGACTGCCGAGGCAAAGTTAAGCGGTTCTGGACAGCCTGGCTTCACAGAGCTACAACGGGCAGATCTATTCATCACCAGACTCTGGCTACGGACTTTACTATGGCAACTCGCCCTCTCGCAGGGGCTACTCCGGTCAGGGCCGTCAGATATGACACATGAAGGGTTATCGCTGCAATTCCCGGCGTCACGGCTGTCGATCCAACTTCGCAACCTGGTCAGCCGGCTAAATAGCATCGTAAGTATAGCGACACAGGGCAGCGGTATCATGCAGAAGCTCTTTGAGATTGCCAGCACTATCGCAGACGTGCTCGCACTGCCCGCATCATCACATGCCGAGTCGGAGGGCGGATTCAAGTCACACGTCAAGGACTTTCTCTACGTGGTGAACTTTCTGCTCAACCTGGACGGGATGCGGGAGAACCAGAGAGAGTACCTCCGAGAAAAGTATCGCATGCTGCAGCCGTTGCATGAGAGGGATGAAGCGAGTGGTGGTGTGCTGCCTCCTGTGGAGGAGATGGAGAGGCTATGTTGACCTTTTCTTGATGAGGCGACGTCGCGGGAAGGCTTTCAATGGGGGCTGGCTCCTTGCTTACTGTATATAGGTAGTAATCCTAAACTGTTAGGTCATGCGTGTTGTGGACGACACTGGGGGTCACGAGGGTTGTTGGGAAAGGGGGTTTACTTCAACATGTAACTACTCTGCTTCATGGCCAAGGAGATGAAATTCTCGATTACTGATCTACAATAGGCACTCGAGGGAAAGAACCATGTTACGAGGGAATCGGGGTCAAGTCAAGCGTTCGTTGAGCAACAGGAAGCGCACTTTGACTGCAAGTGCGAAAGAAGGCGAACAGAACTTCAGGGGGGGCACGGCATCACTCTCAGGTATCAGCGCCGTGGAGGGCCGGGAACCTGCCCAGGTAGAGGCTTAGGGACAATATCATGTTCTTTTACTTTGTCAAGGTGTGTTGGGAAATAGTCTTTAGGCTCCTTGCATGAGGCCGAGATATGTTGCTCAGACAACATCAAGATAAGTTTTTACGAAAAGTCAACTCTTTTGGACTCACAAGATTGAGGCTGAATGACCGACAAGGAGCCAAGTGTTTGTATAAAGGCCATGCCGTCTTTGTTTACAGTCCAACTTCTCAACTTCACATCCATCCATCCACTACTTCGGACTCTTTATCTCTGACCCACGCACGTTTCAGAAAACAACAACCTATTAGATAGCTCAGAAGCTACTTACAAACGAGATGACTATATTGTGTTATCATTCTGATGTGTATAAATAAGGTACCTAGCTAATTAAGCCACCGTTGAAACCCTCGACTACACGTACGAATATGGGAGATTTGAACAGCCAGCTGGGGTGATGCCTTAGGCATCCACTTCTTAGCAAGAACCATGGGGTACGTACCGGTACTTGGGTACATACCGGTACTTGGGTACATACCGGTACTTGGGTGCCTAGTGGAGAAACCCCACTTAGAGAACTAGTAGCCAATTAAAAAGTCAAGACAGATTCTTGTCTTTTTTTTAATATTGCCACGGAGAGGGTATCCCTAAGAAATGTCACGGGCGTTATAGTGGCCCGAGCTTAGCTACGGACCCGGGCTAATAATAACCTAGGCGACGCGAGCTCGCATAAGACCTCGCAGGTAAGGGACTTACTAGGGAAAACTATTTTTTCTCTTAGCCTTAGATAGCTAATTATAAGACTACCTTTTATTATATTAGTTAGGTTTATTTATTAATAGTAAAAAGCCTTTATAAGAGATTTAATAACTTTAATAAAATATTTTATATTAATATAAATAATTAATAAATTTTATATATATATAAATAAATTTAAATAATATTTATAATTATAATTAAATATTTATTATATTTAATTTTATATTTTAGTATTTACTTAAATTTAATAAAATTAATAATAAGTCTTAGTTTTATAAATAATTAATAAATATATTATTAATAAAAAATAACTTATTAATAAGATATTAAAATATACTAAGTTTATAATAAGTAATAAAGCTTATATTTTTTTATTACAAAATTATATAATATTAATAATAATTAAGGAATACTAAAATTTACTATAATTAATTAAAGCTATTATTATAAATTAATAATATTTTATATTATTTATAATATAAGTTAATAATAATAATAAGAAGTATAATATAAACTTAATTATATAAAAATAATATAATAAAAAAAATTAATTATAACTTTTAATATATATTTTAAGCTTTAATTATAATATAAATATATTATTAATATATTAAAATGTTATAACCTAATATTAATATAATAGCCTTTTTTTAACCTTTTATTACTTATAATTAGAGAGTTATACCTAGCTATATTATTATAAAATAAAAATCTAATAGCGAGAGTATATAGGGTCAGGGAGACACTTCACCCTGACTCGCAACGCTATCGAGCTCAATCAGAGACCTTGCGATGCAACCTGTGTAGACGGCTATGCACACCAGGTTACACATCGACCTAGACACCAACAAGAGGAGATTCCCAAGCGGCGAGTAGGCCCCAACACACTTAACGAATACTTGACGGCATGCCATGAACTCATCTTTTCCGGATTCGCCGTGGAAACAAACCCACGAGAGCTCTCATTGGGCTACGCGGACAAACCACAGGACAAGCCCTGTCCTAAATTGAAGCCCTGGGTCGACTTTATAGACCAGCAGAAACTCACCTTTCGCAAACTCTACGACACACTTGGATCCGAGACTCGAGTCTTTCCGAACAGAGATGTCATGGAGTGTCTCTGGAAGGGACGCTCCCCTCAGAAGCCGATTGGAGACGAAACCTTTTCCGATTCTTCATGCGGGATAGCCTTGTGAAGCCAGTTGCCGCCATCATTTCAGAGCTTGCCAAGATTGAAAAGGTCCGAGAGGCATTTGATATTGAAGGTGGTGTCCACTTTGAGGACAGGCAGTGTAGCTCATGATAAGCATATGCCGACCCCCTGAGCCCCTGGCAGCTACGTCGACCAGATATCCGTGCAGCAAGAGCTAGTTTGCGTCGTCGACTGGAGGTTGCCTCACATGCTGACAACTTCTCGCCTTCGCGTTGGGCTTCGGGAGATGGACGTCTACGAAGAGGTTGCGATTCCGGAGTCGATGCTACCGGCTTGTCGAGATTCGACTGGGCGGTTCCGGTATCACGCAGAAAAGCTGACGGCGTGTGCTCTCATGGATGCGTATGGCCAGATGATTAAAGGGGGTATAGAGTACGGAATCGTCACGAAAGGCGAGGCTACAGTGTTTCTCAAGGTTGACTGGGATGAGCCTGGGATCCTCTACTATCATCTGGCCGAGTTTAGACACGAGGTGTCTGCTCATCCATCCAACGGTCCGATCTTCACTGCTGTGGGCCAGCGCCTGGCCTTTAGCTTCGCGTCTATCAGACAGCAAGGTCGACCAAGTTTAGAGGAGCGAAGGAGGGCCACTGTTGGTTTGAAGACGTGGAAGGCCGACTTTGTGGATATTTGGCGGTCCATCCCAGAGTCTGAACGATAGGTGACGCCAGTGGACTGTCATGAGCCAACCACGTATAAAGGCATTGATCGGTCGCCAAATTTCCCACTCCCCGAGGAGATTGACAAGACACTGTCGAGTAAAGATGAAGACCTGGAGCCGTCCGAGGATGGGTCGAAATCATCGTGGCAAGACCTTGGCGATTGGACAGACATGTACTCCAGTGCTTGAGTTGGTCTTGGGCAAGGGAGGGTGGTTTTCTTTTTTATTCTCGGATATATAGGAGTCAAGATCTTTGTTTTGTATGAGTTCCTGTTTCGTTGTGTTGTAGTTATTTCTTGGTGAATATTTGGGTCAGTCGTCGAGTTGACACGTCGAACACAGCCAGTTTGTAGCCTTGATCAATCGTCAAGTCGTTATTTGAGCTTTCTGATGTCCATTAATAGACCAATAATACAACTAAGGCTTGGTAAACACCTCCGTTATTCTAGGTTCATACTTGTGATGTTTGATATGAGGTTGGGCGGAGTTATTTTCATGATCATCTTGCTTAGCTCATCTCTGAAGAAGAGTTTTCCACTGGCTTCAACTCTTTCACTCATATCACTACCCTACACCCTCACAACTCTCAATCGCAGCAATGCATTACCAACCCGTCGGCGAAATGGTCGACAACGCTTACATCGGCCGTCCTCAAGAGGAGGTTCAAATTGAGCCTGAAGCCTCCAACGATGCTCTGGATGACGTCTTTGGGTCGGGCCCCTCATCGCCGACGGCGGAGCATCATCATGATGAGTCGGTTTCTCATCCTTCTGACATCAACCGCTTGCAAACGGAGCACACGACAGCAGGTTACCGAGAAGGAATCACTGTCTCAAAGGAAAAGAGTCTACAAGAGGGCTTTGACGAAGGCTTTAGTCTGGGCGCGACCGTAGGACTCAAAGCCGGCCAACTACTCGGCGTACTAGAAGGCATCGCCGAAGCAGCACGCACACCCGAAACCACCTCACTCCTCCGTCAAGCGCGCGAAGACCTGAGCGTTCAGGGCATCTTCAAAGCGGACTACTGGGCCGAAGACGGCAACTGGAAGTACGAGGTCAAGGCGGATGGCGACAACGACGTTGTGTTTGCGGACGTGGCGGATGCGCACCCGCTGATCAAAAAGTGGACGGCTGCTGTGGACGAGCAGGTGGCGCTGTGGAGGATCGACAGGGGCGTCTTGGATGATGAGACGGGGGAGAGGCTTGAGGGTGTCATGGATGAGCCGCTTGTCTCGGCTGGTGCGCCGGTTACTAAGAAGCCGCTTGATTGGTGAGGTTGAGGCTGTGTTTGGATGTTCTGTCATGAGGAACTATCGCTTCGAGGAAGTAGGAGAGGACAGAGGCGAAGAGTAGGAGTAGATTGGGTATGTTTGTCTTTCACTACACTGATAATGTTGAGATACTGACCTTTGGACAGACTGGGCCTTGTGGTTGGATCTACGAGTGAAGACACTCGGAATCACAAGCTAGGGAGATGATTTCCAGGATTGAATCTCGGATGAGTGTCCAGAGATGGCAAAGAGTTGCCGCGTTCCGCCTCCCTGACAATCCGGCGTGGAGTTGAACATCAGCAAGGGGAAAATAGATGGGAAACTAAAGCCATGAAACAAAAGAGCAATTCTGTCTTGCAAAGATACATTGTTCTAACCATTTACAATGCCGTTTCCCCCTCTTTTCCCGCCAAATGTTTCGCGTGCGAAGGCGGATCTTAGACATCCCCATAACCGGGTTGTGTTATCCATGTCCCAAAAGCAACTTCAATTCGATGTGTAACAAATAAAGACGGGACGGGAGGAACCCCTACATGATGCCGTGTATTACTACTGGGACAACTGCTTGAGTATCCGTACACTGAGTGATTTCGTTGAGATGGTACCGTTCGACGAGAGAACCCTAACTACTATCCTTCCTACTTGGCCGAACCCAATATTGGAGTTTTTGATGCGGAAATAAATGCAAAGATGCCATCATCGTGTCTCTCATCACCCTAAATCCCGATCCAAGACATGCGGCAACCCCAGCTCGGGCCTTTTATGTCAAGCGTCTATTTGCTTTTTCGCTCAGGCACTACCCCTCTAGTTTCAAGGCGGACAATCTCATTGTTTCAAGGGTTCATCAGACATTGTTCCGGTCGAGTAGAGTTGCAAGATGAGTTGATTGGTTTTCTGTGGTGATGGTTTGCTTTTCTGGGGGCGGCTCAACTGGATAATCTGAGATGCTGTCATTTTATGAATCGGACCGCTTGCTTCCAATGTCTCTTGTTTGGTAATATTCAGATGTGATACTCTAAGGATACTGAGAGCTACAATGATGGACGATCAAAGACTCTACGGATAGAGAGAATATGAAGGATAAAAGACCATCTCCTCCCTCTTCATTTCGATTCTTCATCCTCATCACTTCTTGTATTCACCTTCCCACCTGTTCATAACAGAGTCACTCGTTTGACGTGCCATTCTCTTGTACACAAAAAAGCAACATACACTCGTTCTAGCAACAATGAAGTACAACGCCTTCGCCCTCCCTGCCCTCGCGGCCACCGCCGACGCTCTGCTGTCCCTCAACGCAGACATCAAGCTGCCCCTGGGTATCGAGCTCCCCATCAATCTTGACATCGGCCCCAAGGGTAACCCTCCTGCGGACTGCATTGATGTCTGGCACCCCCCTCACCATGGTGTTGACATCGATGGCTGTGACCATGATGATGATGATGGTTGGCATTGGGTTCACCCTGGAAAGCCTAACCATCCTGACCAGGGCGAGTATGTCTGGACTACCAAGACTATCACTCATGTCAACACCGTTGTTGACTGCCCGACCAATGTCCCTCACTGCCCTGGTCGCTACGCCTCTGTCGTGGTCCCTGAGACAACCACCATCTGCCCTGTTCCTGTGAAGACGGGTTACACGGCTCCAGGCAAGGGCGAGGAGTATCCTCACCCCGTCCAGACCAAGGTCTACCCCCAGCCTACTGGATCCAACGGCTATGAGCCCGCCGCCCCTTACTACCCCCCTGCTCAGACAGATGACTGCCCTGAGTCCGTCGAAACTGAGGCTTATCACCAGCCTGGCCAGAACACCGGATACCCTTACTCTGGACAAGGCAAAGCTTATCCTCAGCCAAGGAGCTACGAGTACCCCGTACCCGGCGAGACGAACGAGTACCCTGAAGTCCCCGAGCACAACGAGTACCCTGAGCCTGCCGAGACTGAGGAGTATCCCCACCCTGCTGTGACCAGCGAGATTGAGGAGTACCCCGAGCCCCAAGAAACGGAGGAGTACTACGAGCCCGAGGAGACGGCTGAGTACCCTGAGCCTATCGACACCGAGTATCCTGAGCCTACCAAGGGCTACCCCGTGTCCTCCGAGGAGCCCATCTACACTCACCCCGCCGAGACCACTCCTTGCCCTTCCGACAAGGCGACCAAGCCCGTCTACAGCTCCCCTCAGCCCCCCGCTGAGACCTCCCCCGAGCCTGAGCACCCTACCTACGAGAAGCCCGGATACACTGCTGAGGAGACTACTACTCCGTTGAGCACCCCGTGTACACCAAGTCCGTCCTGCTGAGAAGCCCACTTATCCTGCCGGCGAGACACCTGTGTACACCCCGTGCAGCCTGTCCCTACCGGTGACAAGCCCGGCTATGTCCCTGAGGCTCCCGAGACTCCTTCTGGCGAGACTTACACTCCTCCTGCTGGACAGCCCGAGTACCATCACCCTTCTCCTTCTGCCGAGACCGGTGCCTACCCTCCTCCTCTCCTGGCAGCCCTACAACTGAGGTTCCCGTCTACTGCCCTGGCCTGGTTGCCCGCGCCCACCACTGTCGGTACCATCCAGACTCCTGGCTACGCTACCCCTACCGCGCCCGTTATCGTCGGTGCTGCTACTCGAAGTGGCTATGGCATCGCTGGCGTTGTTGCCGTCGTTGCTGCCGCCGCCGCTCTCTTCTAGACATGTTATATTTCGACCTGTGTGAATTTTCTCAAGATTTCATGCGCATGACAGTAATGGTTGTAGGAAATGATGGCGATGCGATCTGAGACACATTTTGATGTGATTCAATTCTCTTCTGGCGTCCCGTGCTCGGGATTGACTATTGTATTTAGTCTTGATACATAATTCATTCTCATTTGTGATTCTATTTCTGCTTCCAAATGTTAGACATGTGAATCTTCTTCGGTGTTGGACCACTTACTTTTCACATGATTCAGAGTTCTGAATCTGTGCGTCCTTGTCTCCAAGATCCCCTGACATGAGGTCTCTTGAGATGTTGGTCTTTGACAAATACTCTCGAGGGGTATTCGGGTCCATCTATGTCCATCTATGCCGCAATGTCTTTGGCTGCACACTGTGCCAATCCTTCATGTCTTAACGCATCCGCCTTTGAAGTTCTGCCTGTAGTGTTCATGGCATCATACGATGACTCCTCAACCATTGACATACTCCTGCAGCTGCTTGGTGACATCTTCGATACGATCATACTTTCCATACAGCTCCTTGGTCGTTTCCCAATCACGACCTTCTCTGCCAAACATGATGAGCTTGACCACCTTGCCATCATCGTCCATCACGACTCTACCGCTGCGGTCGTCGGCCCAGGAAAAGCGGATCTGCTTGGCTTCGATATCGGCAATGCCGACCTCGACAATATCGTCTGGCATAATATCCTCAGCCGTCTTGTCGTGTAAACCGAGATTTCGTCTTAAATCGGCTGACACACCAAGTCGGTTATGGTATCGTACAATCTCCCTTCTGAGTGTCCTCACGAAACGGTCTAGATCCTGCTTTGGTGGATTGTCGCTTTCGGGGCGCGGCGCTGGAAGGTGACGGGCGGCTAGACCGGAAAGTGGTATAGAGGGAGGGAGGGTGTGGCGGTGAATGCGCAGGTTTTTGGAGTTGAAGTACGGTCTGTTGAGCATGACGTAGTAGGGTCGCAGGAACTGTCCCTTGGACATGACTTCGAAGCGCAGCCCCAGGACATGGCCGCCGTCAACCGCATTGGGATCCGGATCGTGGACCTTGAAGGAGGTGACGGAGCTGCATATGCGGTAGAGGCATTGTTGGTTGTAAGCCTTTTGCTTGTCGGCTTCGCTGAGGAGCTTTGTGCGAGAGGGGGTAGTGTTTCGAGACGAAAGGAGACTGATCGATGGCTTGAGAAGACTCCTAGTCGAGGAAGAGGCGAGGATAGTGGATGTTTCGATCTTGAGCGACTGGCGCAAAGAAGCGACTGACATAGCTGTTAGCTTGATGCAATTGAATGCACCCGTCGCTATGGCGGCTCACCTTGCTCTTTTAGAGTCGCAATTTCCTGATCGAGAGGATTAGCATCCGGGAGAGCTATTTCTGACGACATGATGGTCTCGTTTGTAGACGGTGAGACTGTTGCTGCCCAGTTGTTGGTGTTGAGAATGCAGCTGTTTACAAACAATCAAGCGCAGCCAGTCACAGTTGGCGGAGCTCTGACAGGGAAGTTGATAAGATAAGACGGATGGTCTGTGTGGATAATACAAACCCCGAGATCCGGGGATCGTACTGTTCTATCATGATGGCAAATTCACACAAGAAGCCTTGAGTGAGTCATCTCTTTCATCGGGAATTCCATTTCTAATCAGGCTGAAGAATCGCCTTTGACACCTCAAATGCTTCTCAAATCCCGATCCAACACGTCTTCACATGTCGTAAGCAAAGTCATGCGCTGGACCCCAGGTTCAAAGACAAGCCACAGCACATGGCCCAGTGACAGCCAGAGCCCGGATCTCAAATCAAGCAGCACGTCTGATTGGTAATCCAGAGGGCGAGATGCCGGGCGGGGAGCCAGTGGAGTCTTTCCCCCCTCGCCATGATTTCAATCAATCAATCACCCCCTGACGCGCTGCCTGTTTGGGAAGACGCGCGAGTTCCGAGAGGTGAGGCGTCCCCTGTCCTGTCCTCTGAGCTCTTGTTGCTTGTTTCTTATGGGAGGCTTGATCGCATCATCTCTGTATCGTTATTTCTGTCCAGGCTCTACTTCGGAGAATATCATTGACGTTGACGTTGTCGCCACCAAAACGTGTCAAAGAAAAGCGTCCAGGGACAAAAAAGACGAGACCTTCTCCATCAAGATCCAGATCCATCCATCCACGTCAAAGCAATCCAATCAGATCCCATCCTTTAGCCTGAAGAGGCCACGGTAGCGGAAGCTGTTTTTTTCCTACGCCAACCCGGTTCCGTATCCCGAAACGCTACTACGGACTTATTCTTCTGAACCTTTGCGGCTCGCCGGTTTGCTGCCTGGTTTGGTTCGGACATACCTGTTCTAGTTGTTGATTCTTGTCTTGTTACCATCTTCTCTCCCTTCCTTTGACAACTATCTATCTATAATATTCTCTCTCTCCTTTATTCACTTTACTCAACTTTACTCAACTCAACTCGAATATCTACCACGTTCCCCCCTGTCGACTTTATACGTCACCGAGAGCCCGTGTCCCACCCCCCGAGATCTGACTTTGACGCTGTCCGACGCCTCGTCGCACTCATTGCGACCTCTTGAGATAACACCTCCTTAACGCGCTCGTACCTCGATCTTTCTTCCGCCACCTATGACCGCCAGAGCCCGACGACCACAGAACAAAAACCGCCGACCGCCCCTGACGCTCAAGGTAGAGGATGCGAATGGAAACGGACTCGGAAACGGCATCATGAGCAGCGGAGTAGAAATGCGGCGCAAGGCCGCCAACCCCGACGCCGACAACGTCGCTGCAAACTTCATCAAGAGCGAGTCCTTCTCCCTCGACGACCCCGTCCCCAAGACCCCGGCCCTCAACAACCATGGCTTCTTGGACCTTCCCCGACAGGACCAGCGGAACTTTCTCCTCCTGGTCCTCCTATACTTCCTTCAGGGCATCCCCATGGGTCTCGCGACGGGATCTGTGCCGTTCTTGCTCAAGAACCACATGTCTTATAGCGAGATTGGCGTCTTCAGCTTAGCGTCGTATCCGTACTCTCTCAAGCTGTTCTGGAGCCCCTTTGTGGATGCCATCTGGAGCCCCAAGATTGGACGAAGAAAGACATGGATCGTACCAATCCAGTTTCTCTCAGGCTTTGGCATGTTGTGGCTGGGATCGCATGTGGAGGACATGATGGCTTCAGCAGGGAAGCCTGGCGGCATGACTGCTTTTTCTTTCATGCTCTGGTGGTTCTTCCTAGTCCTGATGTGCGCAACCCAGGATATCGCCGTTGATGGTTGGGCGCTCACGCTCCTGACACCCGGCAATGTGTCGTATGCGTCTACCGCCCAGACTGTCGGTCTCACAGCCGGCCACTTCATGTCTTATACCGTCTTCCTCGCCTTTAACGCCGCCGACTTTGCCAACAAGTGGTTCCGAGCTGTCCCCTCGGACGACGGCCTCATCTCTCTCGGAGGATATCTCAAGTTCTGGGGTTGGTCTTACATCATCGTCACCGTCGGACTCGGCCTCCTCAAGAAGGAGGAAAAGTCGCACAATGAGGATGGCGTGTGGGATGTGTACCGCATCATGTGGGGTATCCTCAAGCTCAAGAACGTGCAGACCATCATTATTGTTCATCTTATTGCCAAGATTGGCTTCCAGGCTAACGACGGCGTTACCAACCTGAAGCTTCTGGACAAGGGCTTCGGCAAGGACAATGGCTCTGACAGTCCTCATCGACTTTCCCTTCGAGATTGGCTTGGGTTATTATGCCGGCATGTGGTCGCAAAAGTATACACCCATGCGATTGTGGTGCTGGGGCTTCATGGGCAGACTTGTCGCAGCTCTTACGGCCAATTTGTCGTAGCCATTTTCCCTGCCGAGGGAGTTACTTCCTGGTATCTCTTGGTTGTCATCGCCGAGCATCTGTTTTCGACTTTTACCAACACCATCATGTTTGTCGCTGTTTCGGCTTTCCATGCGCGAGTGTCAGTCCCGTCATTGGCGGCACTTACATGACACTCTGGCAACGTAAGTAATCTCTTGGCTTGCTTCTAACGTGCATCGAACTAACAATCTCCAGCGTCTGCAATCTTGGCGGTACATTCCCGCGTTATTTTGTCCTGCAGCTCGTCGACAGCTTCACAGTGGCTACCTGCAATCCCGGCAAGCCCGGCAGCTCAGATACCAAGAGCCCCCTCATCACCGAGGCATTCTCGTGTGCTGTGCAGTCTGAGAAGGAGAGGTGCGAGGCTGGAGGGGGCACGTGTGAGATGATCCACGATGGATACTACGTGGTCAACATACTGTGTGTACTGTTTGGCGTTGCCACCTTTTTGTGGTATATCAAGCCCAAGGTTCTGCATCTGCAGAGTCTGCCTCTGCGCGCGTGGAGGTTGTCACCAGGCAATGAGGGAAAGCGATGAGATATAAAACAACGAGATTATTGTAATAATACTTGTATGTACGAGTAGAGAGATTGAAAGCACGCGCTGCGTATTGACACCTGCGATAGATGATAATAATGTAAGATCTATAGCCTCCCAGGCTGTAGCCCGTGAAATCAGATGTTCAACCTCGATCGTCAACTCGTCAGTGCAAGTCACCAAACGCGTCACAAAGCAGACTAGAGAATATGGAAGAAGAAGAAGAAGAACAAGAAGGAAATGGAATAGAGGACCGGTGCTCGCTAACAAGCCCGGCCCAACACACAGGCTACCTATAGTATCACCTTATTGGGGGTACCCGGGGTTCCAGTAACTCCAATAAGGTGAGGAGGGTGTCACCTCCTTCAGCCGTTCCCGAGCCGCAGCAATGTCCTCATCTGTTATCGTCGCCCCTTCCCTCCTGAGAATCTCGTGGTTCATGGCAATCCAGTAGTCACTGGTCTCGGGCCAGTCTGCGAGGACGAGTGTGCACCTCGGCCTGGGCGGATCGGGGGACAAGTTCTTCTCGTATTTGTCTCGGAAGATGTGGTACCGGGAAAAAGCATGCCATCGATGCCAACGAGGGCGGTTCTCGTCGGTGCCGTGTATAGGCAAGGGGCATGGCGCGTCTTCCCCTGGATAAGCGAGAAGGAACTTGATGAGGGATTCAAACTGGTCATTCGTAGGTGGGTAGAGTGTGTCCGGGCCTCGGATACGGGCTCCGTCCATCCACATGGCCTTGCACTGCCTGGTATATTAGTGACGATGGCCGCCCACTGCAATGTTGGGCCTTGGCTGAGCGCTGAGAAACATACCTCTTGTTCCGTCTCGCCGCGGTCAAAGACGACGACGCCCCCAAAGATCTTTCCCTCTGCCCAGTAGCCGGCAACGTCGGCGACGCCTCGAGGGTACTGTTCTGGATACACATATGACCTGTGAAAGAAGGCAGCTGGGGGGATGCTGTACATGCTCCTGACCTTTCCAGGCCTTGACTGCAAAACTGACTCCATAAGCTGCTGCTGCATCCAGTTGTCATACACCTCGTGCTTGTGGGCCCCGTCGTCTAGCTCGAAGAGGTGGACTGCGATCTGGTGGCAGGCGACGACGACAAGTTCAATAAGCCGTAGGTTAAAGTCTTTGGACCCTGGTACAGTGTCCCGAAAGGCAGCGAGAAGCTGATCTCGATTATGCGGTTAGCTTATAACAGAACGGTAACCTTATCCTTACAAGGCCTAGAATATCAAAAGAACTAATCTCACATTTTCTTCAAACACTAGCTCGCCAGGGTCGAAGCGGTCTCTGAACTCCCGAGCTTTATCAAGGAACCCTTCACATATTTCCGTGTGACCCAACTCAAAGATAGGATGGGTTGTGTCAAGGCGGACATAACCCTCGAGGAATGATTGCTCTGTTGGCAGTCCGTCGAGGATCTGGGCATAGGCATGCACGGCGTTGTCGGTTGATAATATATTTCCCAGCGCCTTACGAAAGGTATCTTGGTGGCTGTCTGGGAGAGCGTCAATCTTTGACATTTCCTTTGCCTCGAGGTTTGAAGACATCCTGGGAGGAGCTAAAGGGAAGAAGTTGGATAGGTAGTTAGACTCTTGCAGTCTGAACGTGAGAGACGACGAGATGTAGACACGGGCTCTCTTTATTTACTCTGGAATTGTCCTTTGGTGATCTTGTGCAACTTTGGTTGGAAACTATGTCCCATGAGGATTGAATGTTATAGTATATCGTCTACCTCGGTAGTGGTAGAATGCGCCTAGTGAGTTCGGATGTTCCAGTCCAAGATGATCTGATCCCAACCAACACGCAATGGCGCTGGGTTAGAAAGCCCAGAGACTAAACGGCTTATTGAGATGGGCCAACCCTACAGGGATAGTACTAGCTCTATAGTGAGACGCTGATTATTGAGATTGGGGCGACACAATGCCATGTGATCTCTCCGGGCAGCGTTGAGACGTGTGGATGTGGGGAATTGAAGCTCTCACCGGACCACCGGCAGAGGGGGCGAATTAGAAGCTGATGGACGTAACTTGAGACGAAAGGATAGAAATTGATGAATGAAGTTGAATATCGAGAATGATGGATTCATCAGATATCTTAAAAATTACAGTCGTGATATGATCCCCAACAGGTGTCTGGCGAGATGAAATGCCCCAAAAAACCCGCCGGGATGAATTATGCTTCGTAGTTGTGAGCACAGGTTGATGGGGGACCCTCTTTGATCATGAGGAGAAGCTGGAAGCGAGGATAAAAAGGTCGCCCACAGATGATTTCCTAAAATCTTGATTATTTACTCTTCATTCTCTTCAATTGATCTCGTCACCCATCCTTCCATCTCACACATTCCCCCTCCGCTTACTCCCCCCCGGACACACCTCCGCTCCGACTTCTTCTCCACCCCGCCCGTATCCCCCGGCCATGGCCGCTCCCGCTTCATCTACCGCCGAGGCCCTCGCCGCCGAGGACGTCTACTTCTCTCAAAACCCGCCCCCGCGCAACCTCAAGGCTCACACGGCCCTCGCCGCCGGCTTCATCTCATCGCACGCTGCGGCCGGCCATCGCGTCGTCCTCGTCACCTCTGGCGGCACAACCGTCCCTCTGGAACGCCAAACAGTCCGCTACATTGACAACTTCAGCGCCGGAACCCGCGGTGCCACTAGCGCAGAGTACTTTCTCGAAGCCGGCTATGCCGTGATTTTTCTTCACCGCGAGTTTAGTCTCTTGCCTTACTCGAGGCATTATTCTCATGCTACCGATTGCTTTCTTGACTTTCTAGCCGAGGATGGTGAAGGGAGGATTGGTGTCCGGTCCGAGGTTGAGGACAAGATGAGAGGTGTTTTGAGAAAGTACCGCAAGGCTAGGGACGGCAACATGCTCCTGACACTTCCATTCGTCACCATTGTCGATTATCTGCATGAGCTGCGTGAGATTGCTCGTCTCATGAGGCCTTTGGGTCCTTCTGGGCTTTTGTACCTCGCAGCTGCTGTTTCCGACTTTTTCGTGCCCCCGGATCGCATGTCGGAGCACAAGATTCAGTCGACGAATGCCGTGGATGAGAAGAAACCTGATGACGAGGAGACGTTTGACAACTTTGATTCATCGCCTTCAGTCCCTCGCTCCAAGCGTCTTGTCGTTGATCTCGACCCCGTGCCCAAGTTTCTCAAAAACCTGGTCGACGGTTGGGCCCCCGAGGGCATGATTGTGTCTTTCAAGCTCGAGACGGACCCTGCCCTTTTGGTGCGCAAGGCCCGATACAGCTTGGACAGGTACCAGCACCACCTCGTCATTGGCAATCTCCTATCTACACGCAAGTGGGAGGTCGTCTTTGTGAGTCCCGGCCGCGAAGATCGCTGGGTGCGTGTACCTCGGGAAGGCGGCTGGGGCGATGCCGAGCTGCGACCTCTAAAGGCCGAGGAGCTGCCCCGCGAGGATCCCGGCGTCGAGGTTGAAAAGCTGATCATCCCTGCTGTGAAAGAGTTGCATGATGAACACATCAAGGGGTTCACCAAGTGAATCGCCTATGGCTTTTGAGATTATGGGTAATGACATGAGAGCAACATTTAAATGACCTTGACTGAAATGGGTTGAGTTACACAACATGGTTGTTCGAGTTTCTACAAAAAACACAATAGACATTATATTCAGCTTTTTACTATGCTCAACTATGTACAGAGAATCCAATCCGGCCGTGCCATTTTTATCTTTATATGTTTCATTTCCCTTGCCCAAACTCCTTTTTCAAAACAGAAATGCAAATACTTTTATGTTCGTCATGCTTTTGTTCTTTCTGGGCCGTCAGCCCCTGTTCAGATTTTCGAGACCCATGCAAATGTAACTGATGTCGTACGTTTGGCCTGGCATCCCCTGTTTAGAGCGCAGCCTTCCAGTTGTGCCATCCCAGGAGGTACACCTTGGCCATGAAAAGTGCAATCACGGAAGCAATGTACACGGCGCCAGTCAGGATGATGAGACCCCAGTACTCGCCACCGTTGGCCTGAACGATACTACCGGCAATAGGAATGCCAATCAAGCAAGCAAACGACACAATCGTGTACGAAGTAGCGTAGTAACGTCCATACTCTTGCGTCTTGCAGAGCCTCCCGATACAGACAGGGGCAATGGCGATGCTGGTTCCGCTCGAGAAGCCAAAGAGCAGCGTAAAGACGATGATGCCGGCAGTGCTGGAGCCCAGAGGCAGCCACACGCAAAAGCATGCGACAATGGCGAGGATGACGGCGAGAATGCTAACGTTGAAGGGACCGATGACGTCTGCATAGTAACCGGGCAAAATTCGACCCACGACTGAGCCAGCGTTGAGGATCGGAATGAGGTTGTAAGAAAAGTCACTCCCAAAGCCCTTGTGCAGCGCATAAGTCGAGATGTAGCCCAGAGGAATAAAGAGGGAAAACTCGAGCATGAAGATGCCAATAGTCGTGAGGAGGAATGGCATGCTCTTGAAGATGCGAAAGTTGGGGTGCGCCGTGGCGTCCTTGGCCGGAGGTAGACGAGATCGTAAGAGGGAGATGCCCACCAAGCTGCAGCACAAGCACACGAGAGCAACAACTCGGGTTGCCCAGCCGTAACCAATCTTTTCGATTAGCGACGTCAACATGAAAGGGTAGACGATACCACCCAATCCACCAGCCGTAGATGCGATGCCAGTTGCCAAGCCGCGTCGTGCCTTGAAGAAGTGACCGACAGCGGCGATCGAGGGTGTGAACAGTAGTGAGGTTCCGAAGCCGGTAAGCAAACTCCATGCGACAATGAATTGCCAGAGTTCTGAGAGACATCAGCATATTGAGGCACAGTTCGTTAAGGGATTCACTTACCAGTAGCGAAACTCATAAACACCATACCGCCAACCGTAAAGACAGCTCCGGCAATGACGAGCCATCTCGGGCCGTACTTGTCAAAGACAGGCCCAATGTAGACACCGCAGAAGAAAGCGAGAAAGGTGTAGACGGAAAAAACCCAACCAACAGTTCCCTCGCTATACTCCTTGAGCTGGTTGTTCAACACGTAGGCCTGGAAGGTGCCGAGAGTGTTCATTAGTCCAAGTGAAGCGAATAGGGTGAACCACGAACCAGCGACCACGGACCATGCCTGCAAGCCGCCCTCGGGATACGTCTCTTGATAGGATGTCGTCGATGCTGTCGTTCGTTGCTTCTCGAGATCGGTGCCTGGCTTCACGTCGCCTCCGTCGATGTGGTTGACATGGTCGATGATGTCGTTTTCATCGTGGAGGGCGCGTGAGGTGACTTGGTGACAATCCATCACGTTGGAGTTGTTCGGTGATGTCGATATTCCTTCTTGTTTGCTTCTAGTTGTCCAATTGATGCCGTTTCTTTAAACTTGCAGCATGTCGACTTGTCTCGAGTTGTCAGGAATTTCCAGAGCGGGGAGGCAAAAGAGGAAACCCTTGCCGGGAGGTCCAACTTATAACTCCTCTGTAGAGTCGGGAATCGGCGCCGTCCCGAGCCAAGAGCAAGGCCCGCTTTCGGAGGGTGGGTTTGTTAACATAGGGCGCTGGGCTGTCGTGATGGAAAAAAAGGTAATGAAAATTCGTCATTTGCTCGTCTCGCTCCAGCTCCACCAAACCAGTGGGCATGCCATGGTATCTTGAGGTCATCCTTGACTACCACCGTCTCCCTCAGAGCCGTTCTATTGGACACGCCCTGACGTCTTCTGCCTCCGCATGTGCGGATGGAGGCGCACTTGGACCTCCGCATTCTCTCTTCCGGTGAACGGGTCCTTTCCCCGACTTTTCCACATGCCGCTATTGTAGCCGAATATCGACAAAAGCTGACTAGAGTGAGCCAATGCCGTTGAGTCACTTCGGGTTGTAACCATTCCTCGGATTTCCCTTGTTGCATCCGTGCATCATGCATAAGATCGGCCGAGAAATCGGTCAAGAACTGGCCGCCGTCATATGCATTATTATTTGTCAATTGCATCATTAGCATCTCGACAACCAACTGAACTAACCTCCACGGCTGAATAATCAAATCATGCCTCCTCATCCTCCACCTCCTCCATGGTCACATGCCGTGATGGCGGGCCTCGTTCTGCTTGCCGAGATGCATCATTATCGCCCGTTTTGAGGTACCCTTCCTTCTCGAGTCGGTCTGCCTCCTCGGGCTCCATCAAACCGCCTTGACCTTGTCCCTTGCTCATCTTCAACTTGACTGCTGTAGGCACGAATGCCGAAACTGCTTCTTTCCTGAGATCACGCACAATTGGCTTCGCCTCGTATACCGTCTTGGCTTCGACAGCAGGCGCTTCCCTCTTTGGTGGCCTGTCTCCTTCGTCTTGTCTTGTTGGGTTCTCTGCGGCTCTCCTTGCGCGTCGCTCCGCCCACCATTTATCCATGACATCCTTGGGGATAGGGGGTGGTGTATCTCGCGGCATGGGAATAGTTTTTATGTCCTCGGGGACCTCTTCGTCGCTGGTAGTGGCATCGTTGGACCCTCTCCGCCTCTTTCCAAGTACTCCAGCTCCCGAGTCGCGATCTCTGTTGAATCCTCGTCCAAACGTAGGCGCATCGTCGCCCAATGTGTCTCTTGCCTTCCTCACAGCTCTAATCTCCTTCTCGAGCCCTTCCAGCACCTGCTCCTCATGACGTGTGAGCTTGCCGCCGCTCGATGTAATCTTTTTTAGGTCATCGATCTGTTTCTGGATGCGGTCGGGGTTCTTTCGCGCGAGCTTTTCGTTGCGTCGTCCTTGCTGTTCGGCCTTGCCTAGAGGTGACGTTTAGAGAGGTCTGTATCGGTTGCGTCTGCAGTGCGACGTACCTTTTTTGATAGCCTTGGCCTTATCAGCTTTGCGCTGAGCTTGAACTGGGTTGTAGTTTCGTTCCTTTGCCATCCTGAAGAGGTTTCGAGGTGTCTGATGTTTGCCCTTGGATGAAAAATGGAGCTGAAAGGGAGTCCAGGCCGTAAAAGAGACTCCAGGTCCGATTTGAAATGTCGAGGACGCGTCAAGTGTTGTTGTTTTAAGATGAATGGGGATGAGACTGTCTTTGCTCGTGGGGCATGGCAGGAGCCTCACGACCTGTCGCGATCGCCGGCAAGCACGGCCCACCTGCTGACTAAGGTCTAAACCAGCAACTTCAATATTGTCTCTCAGCGAAATATCGGTCATGGATGAACTAAAGAGAGATGCTTGGTTTGTGCTCAAGGCCATAGGCGATTTGAAACGAGATTTTTCTGCTGAAAGGTTTGCTGAGGTATTAGAGTCCATACCACATTTCGGCTTGACGCATGGTTGATAGGTGATATGCTAGAGGGCACATACAGGAGCCGATGGACACTAGAAGCTATATATCTAAATGATCAACAGGCGGGTCTCTCCGGGCAGTTGAGACGGATCTTGTCAAACAATTCGGCCATCTCCAGCCCAGCGTCATACAGCAAGCCTTCATCGTACTTACGGGGACTGTGATCATACAGCCACATGATGGCCTTGAGGTCTCGAGTGCTGGGCCCTTTGGAGCGAGGAATCACTGTATCGTCCTTCCTCACTAGCATGTTCCTGTGCTTGCCACCAGTTTGGTCCGGGTTGCCGCCATTGAGACCCCATCAACCGGTTGACTTGTGGATGGTTGATCGAGGATTCCCACAGGCGGCTATCAGCGTTGACTGGGACGCCTGCAAGGCCCAGGGCGAAGAGGCAAATAGTACAGCCATGGTAGGATTTGTCTGTATCTGACAACTATTCCGAAATGCAGCAGCACCAGACTAATATTTGAGTCTTCGTGTCGACCTTTCTCGTTCATGGTTATCTGCAATTGGCAAAACATAACAAGCCCACAGCCAGCTTGAAAAGCGTCTTTGCACGACATGTTGGCCACCAAAGTCCCTTAATATCTTCCGCCGACGTTGAAGTCAGCCAAGCTATGAGATTGACGATTCTTGCAGCTACAAAGCCACCCACAACCAACAAAGTCGTATGGACGGGGCTCGTGCTTAGCGGCATACGAGCTGCATCCCAACTATGTGGCGATAGAAAGACCCACAGATGCGATCCTGCGTGCTTTGACTTAGAGGTGAGATCCTGGAAAACAAGGACCTGCATCTTGTGGAGTGGTCCCTTGCGGAGATAATGATCCTGGAGGAGATGAGTTAAGGGTGATGACCTGCATTGCAGCCAACACGAAACGGCGTATTGTCACTTAATTGTGTTGGTCTATTGAAACAATGGCATCATGAGCTATACAATTGGGAGTTGACGTTACCAGTTCTATTGTGTTCAACACATGCCCAAATCCTTTTTTTTTTCAGTCAACTCACGACGTTGAACAATCTAGTCCATCGACGACACTCATTATTGCCACATTCGTTTCTTTCTCTTCTTCTCGAACCATTCACTTTCGCTCATTTGAATACAAGCGTCAGGAGCTTCGTGGTCGACTATGATCTCGTTCATTCTGATCTTTGCTCTGCTCCTAGGTACCATCAGAACCTTCGCCACCCGAGTTTTCAGGAACACTTCCACCAAGGCTGATACGACTTATCCGAATCAGAGTCCCATCGCTACGTGGGAGGTAGTCAGCCCGACCGAAGAGACCGAATGGCCTCTCCAGAAAACTCAAGAAGGTCAGCCAAGCAATTGCAGGGACTGGCACAAGGTCAAGCGGGGCGATACTTGCGAGTCGATTGTTTTCAAACTATGGAAACTGGAAGATGACTGTCAATGACTTGTAAGACCTTGCTCATAATACCACGCGAACTATGGGGGTGGCTCACTACATCCAGCAAGAAATGGAACCCGGCGTGCTGGACGACTGCTCAGGGCTCTTTATCGGGTGGTGGGTTTGTATCAACGCTCCCATGAATCACACTAAGAACTTTGGCTTCCACCGCCCCAGTACCACAGTCTCCATCCCTGATTATACGCCAAAGCCCAGTTCTACCATTAACTGGAGCTGGACGCCCTCCCCCACCCACGAGGGCGCTTCTAAGAGTTGCAAGGCATGGCACCAAGCCAAGGAAGTGAGAACATCCACGCCAGTTTGTATTTCCATGGGAACGCACACTGACGGCACTGAAAGGGCGATACCTGTGACTTAATCATCAACAGAGGATACATCTCCAAGGAGGATTTTATCGATCGAACCCTGGAGTCGAGTCTCAGTGTGACAGACTCGATGAAGGGTATTACTATTGTGCCGCCGCCCATATGCCCTGGGAGAAGGAGTTCCCCATGCCACCAACAGCAACAACCGAGCCGACTACGGTACCTTCTGGACAGATCAAACAGTGCAAGGTCTGGTACAAGGCTGCTCCTCATGAAGACTGCGATCTCATCGTGCTCATGTTCTACATGTTTTCTCTCGAGGACTTTGTCAAGTGGAATCCAAGCGTGGGCGGAGACTGTTCAAAGGGCCTTGTCGATAATACATGGTACTGCGTCGGAGTACCTGGTTCTCCAACCACAAGAACGGGTATCATACCCTCTCCTACGCCCGTCCCGGAGGAGGACCAAACACAGAAAGGCATGGCCAAGAACTGCAACAGGATGTGGCAGGTACCCAAGTAAGTTGTCCTCGATCGTCAAAATGACAGTTAGTGGTATTCTGATGCGCGCTTACAGGCATGATACGTGCGACAGCATAATAAAGCACATAGGAATCACCAAGAAGCAGTTCTTTGCACGGAATCCAGCCGTTGGTTATTCCAAGAATCACATCTGTGACAACCTTAAGGCTAAATATTGGGTCTGCGTAGCAGTGCAACACACTGCAAGCAGGGTCGACAAGACCACTGCAACTTCTGTTCCTGAAGCCCCTACGTTTACGTCATGGCTGAATTCGACCACCCTTGGCTCTGGGAACACAACCGCAACCAAGACTAGTCTTCTAGATACGGCTTCTTCTGAGAGTCTGACAAGCTCTGAGCCAGACTTCACATTTATCACGAAGACCAGGAGCTCTGTTGGAACATCAGACAGCACCTCGATAGCTGGGCATAGCGAAACCTCGGTACCCGGAACTACAGAGACACAGGCATACAACTCTACTGAGTCCAGCCAGGGATGCGCGACCCATCTAAGCACTTTGACGACAGATCGCACTATGGCCTACTATGGCAAAACCGGCCATGAAGAGACGAGTGCTTCAGCCACAGGTTACACTCCTTCGAGGCACACTAGATCTACCCGACAAGGCACAACGCAGCTGAGCACTTTAACGGCGGAAATCAACGCCCCTGAGTGTACAATCTCCTCCAATCCCTCGATGCAGTGGACTACTCCAACGATCTACACCAGTCGCGTACTAACCTTTTACTCTTGTGCCCCTGAGGTGGAGACGTCCGACTGCCCAGATGGTCCTCACTTCACCACCGAGACCATTCTTGTGTCCACAATTGTCTGTCCTGTAACCGAGCCTGTCACTGTCATCCCAGATTCTTCTACGAGTTTATACCCGCCAGCATCAGGCCCAGCCTCGAGTCTCACTTCGATCTCCAGTGCATCAAATGTCAAGCATCCTAACCCTACCGAAACCACCGCTTCAACGCGGCCTTCGGCTGTAGTATCTGATGGCTTAGGTTGCCCAGCCCCTGTGGCTACGCCTTTTCCCCATGAGGTAAGAAGAAATGTTCAATCTCATCCCGACTCGTACGCTGACAAGGCTTAGGATTGTATGGTTGGTGGCTGTAAGCGATTCTACCTTGTCCAAGAAGGCGACTATTGCACAAAGATTGCCAGGGGCGCCGGAATCAGCAATGAGTATGTGTCTCCTCTTATTTCTTGCTAGTTACATCCGCTGACCAAATGATTACAAGTGACTTTTACAAGTGGAATCCTAGTATGAGCCAAGACTGCTCTGATCTCTATCTTGAATACTGGTACTGCATCGGGACCACAGGTCCGGCGGCCCGCATCTCCTCTGCATTCCCCGAGCCGACTTGGTGAAGATAGGCAAGGATGCAGGAGGATCGGGTAGAAGAGGCGCATATTACGTGTGCGAATGAATTAGTCTCGCGCCAGAGACGCTCAGGTTTGTGAGGGCGCTGCGTTATTCAGACTTGCCAGGACTATTGCGAAGAACTAGAGCCTAATACTAGCTGGCTAGGGTGGACAGCAGAGCTTAAGTTTGATGAGGGCATTCTTGATGAACACAAGTACCGGCTCGACATTTAGCGGAAGAATCGACCCTAGAACCTCAAGGGGCCTCATGGCACATGCAGAGGGAACAACCACTTTTGGTATGCCGACTATACAATATATGGTGAGTTGCAGACACTTCCCCAAGGGATGAGCTGATTCTTAACAAGACACTAGCTTCTCCAGCTGGGACCACGGCAAGATGACGCTCCTCTTGAGCATCAAGGACTGTCTGGGCGAGGGCGTCACGGAGTTCAAGCTTTAGTACTTTGACAGGCCCAACCAGTTCGGGCAAGTGGCTGGTGACGTTCAATACAACCGGTCTTGTAGACTCTCAGTGCTGCAAGAACAACAAGGTCATGTTTGCGGCGCATGGATTTACAGGTGGCTGTGGAGGTGATGATCTCTGATATGTTGATCGTTCGAGTTGGGTTGGTACAGACATTTATTGAGAGGGACCATACTTGATCGCTTTGAATGCTCGATGTCAAGTCTTCGTCAAGTTGAGGTCAATAATAAAACATCGAATTCCTTATAAAATAAATGCAACATCGATTTAGAATAAAACCTAATCCAATATTGACCCTCAGAGGACATCCATAGTGTTGAGTTGTGAGGTCATGGAGCAAGTTTGACCTTTGGCTACCCGGGAGCGTGCCGCTTGAACCTCGGCTAACTGAGCTTCTCACCCAACACAACGCGTTCATCCACTCACTCACTCATTCATTCTAATACACATGACACCAAAGATACCCCAAACGCTGATTGTAAACTAAACAAAGCCACCATTTTTCATTCTCGTTACCAACAGATCTAATAACTCACTTTTCTTCTTCTTTTTGCACTGCGGACCAGCGCATAACACCCCAGCACAGCCCCTTCAAGCCACCAATTCAACATCACAAGACAACCATCCACATCGTCAAAAGACTTGGGACACACTTATCCGAATCCTTCAAGACAACTGCTTCCACGAGCGAAATGGTGGTAACCGGCAAGATTGCCCTACCTGAGCACTGGACCGAGCTTAGTGCGGCCCGGATACAGCGCAAGAGATGCGCCGACGATGTCGACGCCATCAAGAAAGCATGCCTGACAGAGTGCGGCCAGCGACACGTGGTGGATTGTGAAAAGTGCTTTCCAAAGACTTTGGATCGCATGCGCGCTAGGTACTGCGAGGCTGAGGGCAGGGAGTGGTTCACGCAGCGAACGGCGTTCCTTAATGAGCTGGACACCCTATTCACCGACGTCAAGGACCACAAGATTGACCTCAGGTCCATCGAGGACAGAATCGAGGCGGAGAAGGAGGCCTGGTATCGATGGGTGCTCCGCATGTATCCTCAGTTTCTGTCCGCTGCCGACAGCGGTGCCGACCAGGATGAGTTGAGGGCCATGCTGGATGACCCTGACAGGTCGCGCGAAGAGCTTATCGAGAGGATCTGGGAGGGCGTTGGCAAGGTTTCAAACTGGTCTTCCGAAGTGGATACCATCACGCGCAATGTTGAAGAGGACAAGAACAACGGTGCAGATCTCAAACAGCGGTACATCGCATGGTTCTTCAAAGACCGATTGACCGGGGCGCTGCTCGAGCACGCGCAAAAGTACCTTGACGCGTATGAGTCGAGCGAGTCGATGACCATCGAGGAGGTTATCGATCGCATCTCTCAGGACCGCAAGGCGAGCCTCAGCTCGCAGCCACAGCGGGATAGCCATAGGAGACGGCTGGATGAGCTACGAAGGGCCAAGACGGCTTTTGAACATAAGCAGAACATGGCTAGGGCCCAGGCGAGCCAGACCCCGGTTGTGGCCGAGGAGCTTTACGACCTTCCACCGTGCGCAGTTTGTGGCGGAGCGGCAGATCAGAAAAACGTCCTCTCGTGCTCACTGTGTCAAGCTGTGACGCACCTGAGTGGCCAGAAGAGGCTGACGGTGTATTGCTCGGAGGAGTGTTTTAACAAGGGACACGTAAGTTGTCAAATCTCCGTGTACAGGCGATGCTGACCATAACAGGAGGAACATATTGAAAAGGAACATGACTGTGAGGCGGGAGAAAGATGTATGCAAAACTACGACGAGGATACTGAGATGTCGGATGGAGAATATCAGGCGGTTGTTTGTAAGGACTGCGTCGAGCAGAAGGAGGCTTCACTATTCTGTACGGAGCGGTGCGCTGCGGCAAACTTGCCCAGACACATGGAAGAGAAGCACGGAAAGACGGATTTGGACGAGGCCAGGAAGCTGGCGGAGCCGCTATCGGAGTTATTGGAGAAGAGGTTGAAGGAGAGCAATCCGGGGTTGAAGATTTCGCTGGCCCAATGATCTAGTTTTGCTATGGCAATATTGGCCGGATAGATGCTGAGATAGGCCCAAATACAGGACTTGCAAAGTACTGAACGTTGATTCTAATAGCTTTTATATATCATGTGAAGTCGAATATATGCTCACGGGGCTGGTGGGTCATGCCGGAATGCATATGGTTGTGGTGCCGTCTATATCCGATCGTCTTCGGCGATTGAGGTCCCGTTCGGCTCCTCTTTACGCCGGCCGCTGAACCGCAAAACCTCCGTCATCAGCACCTCGGAGTCTTTTTTCCCATCTTGTCGCATTCATCAAGAAGAGGTGAAACTCTTCGCGTGTCTATTCTCTCTTCTTTACGACGCAGAGCTCATCGATTGTCCGCTGTAGCCATTGCCTCTGTGCATTTTAGTCATGGAGAGCGAATCTCCTGCCACCGCCGGCGGTGCTACCCCCGTGCGCAAGAGGATCTCTACAGCCTGCGAAGCGTGTCGCGTAACAAAAATAAAGTGTCAACCGAGTGAGCAGCCCGGAGTTTGTCGCAAGTAGGTTTCCATCAGCCTTCACTTGCTGAGGACCTCAATTGATGGATGGTAGATGTCTCGAGTCCAAGAAGGAATGCATATCACGAACTGGACCCCGGACACGCCGAAGGAGAACAAAATTGTAGGCTCACCACCACTCCAAAGGACCTGGGAACTCATGTTAATGGTCTTCAGTATTGTTGATGGCCATCAATCGCAACCTCAACCGCCTCCGCCACCAGCTCCCTCAAAGACCTTCACCATTGACTTTGACGTTCCCTCGCTTCCAGAGGTTGACGAGAACTTTGACGCCCTGCGAGACTCACATGCTCAAATGATTGATTCCATGTTTCCATCAGATCAAGAGTCGGATGCCCTTAGTGCCCCAGATTCGCCGCCTACAGGATTTCCGACGCCGGGCTCGTCTAACAACACGCATTCTATTCAGTCTCTGCACGCAAAGCCCCAGTTCAACCTCGACTCGGCAGCGTCGTTGTTGGCTTCGTTTCGAGGCATGTTGGTGCACTATCCTGTTGTTTCTATCAAGCCTGAAGAGACAGTATCAAGTCTTGCCGCTTCTCGACCGTTTGTTCTGTTGGCCATTCTCTCAGCGGCATCTGGATCAAGGACACTGCAGGGACATACGCTTTACGACGAGGAGTTTCGAAAAGTTTTAGGCCTAAAGTTTGTCGCTGGTGGAGAGAGGAGCATGGAACTCCTCCAGGGCATCCTCATCTACTGCGCCTGGTAAGTATTCCCCAACACACCGGTGATGCAAGACTTAACAGCCCAGGTACCCCTTCCACCTTCGTCCCAAGAACAAGCAAGCCTTCCAATACTACCGAATGGCCGGCGACCTCGTCCACGACCTCGACCTGGAGGAAGAATCCCCCGAGCTCATCACCACGCCTCCTGGCGCCATGACCACAACGCAGCTCGACCGTCTGCGTGCCTACCTGGGCTACTACTACGCCGTGTCAAAGTACGTCCTCGGCCACCCACACACGCGGCCCTCCGTTGCTTACCATCCCAGCTACATGACGGCGTGGAAGAGGATGGACCAGCTGGCTTGCCACTGGACGCCCTGGACGGCTACCTGCTGCGATGTGCTGCAGCGGTGCGCAGAGGCTGATGGGGATCTTGCGTTGTGTTATCTTGCGAGGTTGGCGAGCTCGACCAACACGGCCAATAAGTCGATTCGCGATAACAATACGCATTCGGCGCAGCAGGTCCAGTTGCTTTTGCTGGGGCTTGAAGCTCAGCATAGGGAACTGAAGGAGGCCATGTTGCCTCATATAGCCCGGTCAGGTAAGCATCCCTACCCCTATATCTAGCTCAAACTTATACGTTTCAGCGCCCGTAAGACTGGCAGATCTCTTCTTCGACGTCTTTCTTCAAGGTGGCGCCGTCTTTTATTTAACTCGCAAGATCGCTCCCCCGGGTCTCGTCCACCCTCCTGCGTCCCGTCTCCACAGCTGCGTTACCAACCTTCGTGTCTTGTTCGACTACCTCACCGACCTAGGACAGTCAGGCTTTATGTCCTTCACCAGCGTCGACTGGACGAAATTTGTCCTCGCCGTTATTCTTGCTGTCCGACTCTCGTTCCCCATGTCCGAGGTCAAAGACTGGGATCACGCCTGGGCGCGTGAAGAGCTACGCTTCGAGGCCTTCCTCGAGACCATGTGCGACGGAGCAGATCTGACGCCAGTAAGTACAAGGGTCGACGTCCTCTCCGCGGGACGCGTAGTCTTGCGCGTCGTCAAGAAAAAGTACGACAGACGGGTCGCCATGCTCAACATGACGGCCTCGCACGGGAAGGGACCCGGGCCGCAGGGGTGTCCAATGTTTGACCACAGCATGGAGCCGTACATTTCAGCGTGGGATACGGGGTTCGACATGAGCTCAGTGATGCCACCGCTTCCGTCGCTGCAGCAGCAGGAGCAGAGCCAGCAGGAAGGACAGCAGGCTGTGTTCCATGACCTGTGGGCGACCATGACCATGGGCTGGGCGAATGACGGTCTGATGGACGACCAGGATATCTAGCCAGTTGTCCCCCCTTCTCAAAGAGTCTATCGGATAATCAAACCCAGTCCCTTGGGTACCCCATGTGGTCTACCTACGCCTGCTGCTACCGTCGCAGACGGATCGTTCGTTCCGGCACCGGATACTACGGGACCAACAACACCATCATATGTGATACCAAGCTGCATGAGATTTCCCCCACGATAACCTATTACTACCCTCAGGATCCTCAACTCGAAACGTATGATCCCACCAAGCTCAACAAGAAGAGAAAGAGTCGAATCACACAAAGTACACCTTCGTCACAATGACACCAAACCTTCAACAGCCACTCCTCCGATGCATCTCTCTCAACCTAGAAATCACCACCCCTGCATCACAACCCCTGTGAAGCCCTCGCAACACACCCTCCCCTGAAGGCTGCCCACCCCTTGGCGGGCATCCCACATGACATGCCTGCCTCATTCCCTTCGCCCCCCCGTCGTCACACAACACCATGACTGGCATCATCAAAGTTGCCCCCTTGCCCATCCCACCCACCCCAGGCTCGGCCCGCAAACCTGGATATAGTAGCTTGCCTCTGGAAGCCGTGTAACCACCTCTCTCCCGTCACCGGTTTCCGGAATGTGAAGGGAACGGTGCGTGGCACAAGCGCTTCGGCTCGACGCGCCCCGATGCGATGCATTCCTTGTGCTACGACCCGAGGCACCAGATGAGATGGGCGAGGTGTCAAGCCACCCAATGTTACCCTGCCAGCTTTTTTACCACTTCATGCTGTAATTCGCGTCAAAGAGGCTCACCGGTGATGCTGACAGACATGCACATGATGTCGCCGACATGACTGGATGCATTCACCACTTGCATATTCCTCCGAGGATATCATCGGCTTCAGAACGAGCTCTGTTGGAAATTGCTACTCAACCATATCATCCTCGCCAAGGAGGCCTAAGCCAATCGCTGATACTTAAATTACACTGCAACCCGTCGCTACAAAAGGAGCTGTCCGCATCTCCAAGTAGGTATGGATGCATAAACATGCACCTGACCGACGTGCCCGGCGCCTCAGATATCACTGGCACCCTACTCCGAGGTCCTCGACAATAGCTAGTGCCCTGCTTGCCGCCCTGCCACTTAGACCTGGTTCAATAGCTCGACTGCCAAGGCAACTCAAGGCCCGAAAGGTCAACTTGCATTTATCCCTTTGCCAAGCGAGGGAACCGTTGGAGTGGGAAGCTGATACACCCGCGTTAGAGATGAGTCTGCTCAACAAGTTAGGGTAATCAGGCCTATCTAACGTTGTAAGGGACAGCTTATGGAATGCAATGTAGATATGAAAAACACGTCACTGACAGGAGGCATCTGTTTTATACCGAAAACAATGCTTCCTTTGATGTCTGCTACTTGGGCAGGTAATAGAGACTAAGAAGTCACATCTACCCACCAATGCAATAGCTCTATATAATTGAAACCAAACCCGTAACCGATGTGAGAACAAATGACTTCGAGGAGGGATCCACTCTATCCGTGAAAGGCTTTCAACGCCCCTGGATATCGCTGAAGTAGGTCGGAAACCCCCTCCAAGACAACATGAACAGAACCAAAGCAATCCACCGCAGCAATGCAAGACAAGACAGATAGAGAAAGAGAAACGCCATAATCTGCATAACCTTCTTGCGCTGCCAAACACCCATACCATCCAATCCAAGTCCAATCCCATCCTATCCTATCCCGTCTTGTTTCTTCCAGAGGTATCATGAACCTGACAGCACCCAGCCCTTGCCTTTCATTGTCCCATAAACATGCATAAATCATTCCTGCAACGTCTCCCAAGAGAATGATCCAACGCCGTCCGGTGCTGGTTGCCCAGGAATGAAAGGAAAGCCTGCTCCATATAGATGCGACCTGCTTGGGTCCCCCATGGTTGTCGGGGCTTGTGTGTTGAATCCATGTTCTCGTGTGCTCGTTCGTTCCCATGACCGTTCCCTCCCTTGAATGCAATGTGACGCGGGACGGCCGCTCCTATTTCTTCCAATGCTCTGCCAGTCCCACCATTTCCATATCATGCCAGAAAACTCCAATCTTTGACCAAGTGAGACGAGTTTGGGCAATCCAGCCCCTCCTCATGCCCTTCTTCCACGCCGTAGTTTGTTGTTGTGCTTTGAGACGAGTACGCTTTTCCCCCGTCGATTTTTGGTTTTGGATCTTTCCCCCAATGTCCATGCCAGAGACAAATGCAACTCGAAAGAACTCCAATGAAAAGAACCAGATGCGTAACTCTAGCAGGTGGCGAGCTCAGACGTCTATGCATTTCCTTTGCCTGCCGCAAGCACCGAGCCCAACCAAATGAAAATGTGTAGCCGCCCCCCCACATGACGAATCCCAAACCGAGTGTCCAGTCTCTCGCAATAACGGAATGTGTCGTACTTCTGCTGTAGGCGAGACCGGTGGCGCCAGAATTAGACACCCAACTGCCAATGCGCCTTGCTCGATAGTGACAGAAAACGCCAAGAAGCTTCAAATCCGATGTATCCATGATAAACCAAGAGAAAACGCCATTTATGAATAATGCAGAGAGACCGAGAGCAGTCCGGCTTGGTCTTGTCCAAACCAATCCAAAAGTAACGCTGAAGGGGAATCATTCAATGTAAAAAAACAAACATGCAAATAATACTCCATACCATGGTGAATCGTGAATGTCGAAAACAAAACAAGGGGCAAAATAGCATAGGCTTGAGCCCTTCATCAAACATAAAGCAACCGCTACTACCTTCTCGGGTTGAATGGGTGCGACATTTTGGCCAGCATGGCCGACTTTGAGCCGTTGACACCATTGATTAGGCTGACGTCGCTGAGGTCGGCGCCAGATTGACCGTTGCTGAACCCATAGATCGAGTTGTTACCGTTGACGGAGTTGAGGTTGCTCAGATCTGGGCTAGAGTGGCCGTTGTACCCATACATCGAGTTGCCTCCGTTGACGGCTCTGGGCTCATAGCCGTTGTACCCATACATCGGGTTGACCCCGTTAGCATGGTTCATGCCGCCAGACTCGATACCAACATGGCTATTGTACGAATACATCGGGTTCGCCCCGTTGAGTCCGTTGTGCTGACCGCCCGCATGGCCATTGTACGCATACATCGTGGCATTACGGTTGAAATTGCCCGAGTTCGAAAATCCTGCGCCTTGGGGGCCCCCCTGTGAGCCACCTGGCCCATAATGCTGCTGACGGCCGCCCCCTAGACCGGGGGGAGCAGCGAGTCCCGGAGGAGGCCTGTGAGCGGTTGCGAAGCCGTTGACTGAAGCAGACATGGCTGCGTTCATTCCGCCTGGCGCACCACCGTTTACGTGATTAGGATTCGGATTTGATCGCACACCGAGGGGGTTTTTGGAGAAGCTTAATCGAATTCCACCCTTGGTGCTGTTATGCAGCGGGTGCCCATACAGATCGTGCAACGCTTTGGTGGCGAACGATACCTCTTCAAACTCGACGAAACACATTGGTCCATTCGCCTTGGTACGGAAACAGAGACGTTTGTATCCACGTTGCTTGATGAAGAGTGCCTTAAGCTCTTCTTCTGAGGTGTCGACAGGCAGGTTGCCAACGTAAAGAGTATTGCAAGGGGGGTTCTGATCGGCGGGATTGACTGGTGGGAAGTGCGGCCTATGCTGTGGCGGGCTCATGGTTTGAAACGACTGTGGTGACATGACACCCATATGCGGAGGCAGAGACGATGGTCCCGATGGTGTCGTGGTCTTGGTGTTGATCGAAAGTCCACTCATGGCTTGGACAGGAATAGCCGGGTCTGTTTTTCTCCTTGGCCCATCAGTGTACTCGGCGTAAGCAATGGGGTCCTTCAAGATAACGTTTGTATCCTCGTCGTCACCAGAATCGTTGGCAATTAGCGTCTTTCCTGATATACGGCCGCGCTCCGTAACATGGTTGCCGATTGGCGATTGGGGAGAGAAGAGGTTCTGGTAAACGATGCTCGTGTCTGGGTTTGGCAGTTCGTGCCCAGTATATATGCCATTCGGCGGAGGTGGGAGGGTCTCGGCTGGGGAAAAGACACCGTTGATGCGCGAAACTTGCCTAGGTCCGGATGTTGAAGAGGATGGGGTAGCAGATGGCGTTAAAGTCGAGGCATTTGAGGACGTCTCGGTTGAATATTGTCGTGAAGACCCTGGGCTATTCGAGGGCAGTAGCTCAACAATCAACTCGGCATCTTCGGCGACTGTGCGCCCATGTAGCATCTTTTGCGCTTCGTATGCACCCCCTGCGGATCGGAATTGCAAGACTGCTGAGATGAAGCCGGGGTCCTTGGACTGATCGTGGGGGAGTAGCTCGATATCTACTAGTTGTTGGGAGAAGACAGCCATGAGTCGCACCGAGTCCTTCGAGGTATTGAGCGGCAAGCGGCGGATCAAGACGGGATACAAGGGCGAGGTCGGGCGAGGGAAGTGGGCGATTGCAGATTGAGGCGCGTTGCGCATACTGGATGCATAGAATGACGACGGTGTCACAGACTGGAAGTAGCTCAAGGTTGTCGACTGTCCAGAAGCGCTGGACAGGCCGAATGACGAGGCCAGAGTCATGACGGAATCGGCGGGGGTGTTTGCAGATGGGTACGCTGCTGAGAAGGGAGTCGCGCGGCTGGGTTGGCCGGTCGTTGGAGACGCAGCTGTTGTCGCGCCGGATAGTTCTGTCATCGCCCGATATGCGGTTGCATGCGCTGGAACAGACTCTAATTCGCTGGTGGTGGAGGATCTGGGGTCAAGCGGATGCGACGATCGTGGAGATATATTAGATGGGGATTGGTCGCGATCGCGGTCGTAGTCGCAGTCGCTATTGTTGTCGCAACACGGTTCGAGAGGTTCGAGACGAGTCAACGTCGACATTAGCGGGAGATGCAAGTGGCGATCGACTGCTGGTATAGATGCCAGTAACGAGACGCGGTCGTGATTTGGCGCAAATCTGGATTGAGGTGACAAGCAAGGGACGAGAAAGTGCGCGGATGAAGTCGCGCGCGTCGAGTCTAGCCAGGAGGATAGATGAGAATCCAAGTAGTTGAAAATTGTCGAGTATGGTTGCAAGAGAAGAATAACTGAGATGCCACAAAGCAATGCGGAATTAGCAAGACGATAGCCAAAATGCGCAATGAAAATGGCGTCGTAAGGAGTGCGACAGCTTGTCGCAGCGGGCGAGTGTGGTGCAAGGTGAAATGAATGTCCCGTGGATGGAGATGATGAACGATGCAGGAAATGGGGGGGGGAGGGGGGGCCGTTGTAGTTAATGTAGGGGCGCGCCAGAGCCGACTCCAGCAGGGGAAGTGAAAGCAACGGTAGCGGCAGTGTGCTCCGTAGTGTGTCTATAGCGGATCGAGGAAGAAGGGCTTGAGAGACCCAGGGCTGTGTGGGAGGAGGTATGGCTGTTCCGAAAGCCAGGATGGCTGGTATGTGACGGAGATGCGCCGGAGGGTAACACGGGGGTTCTACCTTAGTGCCCGGATGAAGCGAGGGAGTCAACGGCTTGTGTGGGAGGGAAAGTAGGAGAAGAAGAAGAGTTGGTGGCCGGACGTGTCAGAGGGACGGGATGGACAGCAAGATTGCCAGCCAGGTAGGTACAGTAACTGGGCGGGCAGATAATTAATCTGGCAGGGCAAGATTGCGCTGCACCTGTGTGAGCGTCTCCAAGCTTGAGCTCGCGCGCGTGTGGATGCCAGGTTCCTCTTGCACGATGCAGATAGATGGAGGGAGGGAGAGGAAAAGGGAGGGAGGAGAAGGGGAATGAATGGGCAATGGGAATGGAAATGGAGAATGAAGATGGGTGGTGTGGGAGGGTAGCTTGGGGAGTGAACGAGGTGTGTGATAGCTTATGGATGTGTGAGAACTTACTGCGTGAGAGAGGGTGACAGCGGGGGCAGCGGCCGCGACAATCGCCAGCAGTGCCAGTGCGTGCGGCGGCGTGGATGGATATGATCAGGTACTCAGACTCAGTCAAGCTGCTGATGAAGTGAGCAAGCTCCGTCTGTCCTGGGCCGCCTGGGGTCCGTTGCGGATCGACTTCGTATCTTGGGCCTCCGCCAGGTCCTGGATCGCTGGGTCGACCTCGTGGTTAATTGGGTACCTACGTCCCGGATGTCCCTGGGCTACCGGACCTGATCGATGCTTGGATCTGCTCTGTGCTCGGTCAGCGCGGCCTAGGTACATGGGCAAGGCACTGACTGTACACACTGATGCTAGCGAACGCGGCGACCGGGGACGAAGGGGGCTCCAGGGAGCTTGGACCGAAAAGGGTAGCGTTGAGTTCGCTGGGATGATGGTGGGCTCTCTAGCCCGAAGGACGGAAGCTATTGTTAGATGAAGTGTTACGTCGTAGTGTTGCTGGTGATGTTGTAGATGGCGGAGATGCTGGACGGAAGAAGGTTTTACTTGTGTTCCCTTCTCCTCAGGTGGTTCCTGAGATGGCCCAGGTGCGCTGGTTTTGATGACAGCACTTTCCACCTGTGCTTTGTGCTCTCAGATTCGGAGCTTCTAAGCGTTCAAGTGCCTTGGTTGCGGAGTAGGAAAAATCTTGGACCGTGTTGGCCCTTAAATAAAGCTCTTCTGAAACTCAAATAAGAGAAGAGGCCGGCCCACAGAGGATAGGTGATGCTGTCAAAAGGGAAACAAGCTCCAGAGAGGAGATGCAGTGCAGATGAGGCTGGGCTGCGTGATGCACTGGTACGGTAAAGCTCCAGGTGCCGCATCGTGCCAGGGACGCAAGTTACTCATCGATTTCCCCGCCATCGTCACCTCATGTGTGGCTCGTGCTTGGAGGTTCTCTCTCCGCGAAGGAAATCTTTCCTTTCGAATGACCTCGGACAAAAAGAGAACCTAGAGATGAGGGGCAGCTCAGACTCGGCGGGCAGGCCACGGCAGGGGGAAAGGTGGTGTGGAAACCGGGCTCAGATGGGGTGTGGGCGCAAATTTGGTGTCAGGTCGTTTGTTCAGTCCCCAGCGCTATCGTGCCAATCGGACGCCATCGCATCTCAAATAGTGGAAAGTCAAAAATGAGAGAGCCGGCTGGCTGGCGTTTGATGGCCCTTGGCTTGCCTGGGAAAGCCCATGATTTGTCCAAGGGTGGAAACGGTAGACTGGGCACTAAACAGGGAGACCAACGCTAACAGGCATCAAAGAAGCAAATTGCAGACCAAGTATGGGGGAGGGGAAGCGTCCAGTCCAGCACACTGATGCAATCTGTGATGGATGGATGGCATGCCCCAACCAAAACCAACATGACTGCTTAATCGAGGGCTCCAAGATAAATCGACCGAGCAGTCGACCGTCCGCGATACAGATGTAAAGATGGGCCCAGATTAGGTCTCGTGAGTCAACAGTCGATGAAAGGAGCGTAACATGAGTCAATCTAAGATCAATGGCCATCATTGAGTACCTACAACAGGCAGGTTGTTGGGACTAGGTAGGTAGGGTTCCCAGTATCTGCCGTACCTTCCTCCCGTCCCTGAATCCGGCGATGGTGGACATAAAACAATCTGAGTGGAGAGATAGTGCTTGCTATTAACAACGACCACACTACTTTCAATGTTGCACCATTGCTTCAAGAGAAAAACGGTACAAGAGAGCAGCGATAGAAATCTCTACTGGCTAGTTTTCCAACTTATCAGAGTCTATCTTGATAGCAAAGCAGGGTTTTCAACGTAGAATCTCGATTTTGACACTAATGAGCTATTCCTTCCTTCCTTCTCTTCCATGACAAGCCGGACATGATGTTAGAGCGATCCTTGGCTCTGATTGGTCTATGACTCACTCCGTAGAATTGATGAGGAAGGAGGGAGGGGTGGGATAAGGGAGCACTGTAGCTGTAGCTCGCCCATGCCTGGAGGTGCTGCTTGATCAGCGGCCCCTCTACAAATTAATTGCCGTGCGTGTTGCAGCAGCTTCACGCCCGCCCGCCATCCATCCGTATCGCCATTTCCAACTGCGCCTTCGCCTCAGACTGAAACCAAGGGGTCCAGGCGTAGACTTTAATTCAACCTTTTGAGCAACCTTGCCTTTCCTTCCCGCAGGCCACAGCGGACGGGGAAAAAAAGTCTTCACCATCGTCATCATCATCGTCAACCCGTCTGTGGCTTTGGCTGCTGAATCATGCTGTCCGGGACCTGTCCCGCGCAGCAGCCACAACATCACCTGCGAGTCGACCACCTTAATAATGGATCCGCCGCAAGGTGCGTGCAGTGCAGAGCTTGATCTTGCAAGCATCGACCTTCCCCACTGACTTCATGAGGACAGTTTCATGGCAACCAGTTGAGCTGCGAGGCAACATCGGCACCCGACGTCGAAAATGAACAGGGATTTCTTCCTCCAGGGACAGACTCTATTACACCTGATGCGAAACCTTGGAACCACGGTCCCAACAACCCCCAGAAACATGTCGTCGGTCCGTGAAGCAACAAGCACTCGGGGAGGGCCTTGCTCTCGACATGACATGCTCGCCCTCGGTCAGGGCGTGTTGTCTCCGACAGGAGCCACGTCTACCCCCCATGTTCCAGGAGCCCGCCTTCACGTCGTCGCGAAATGCACAGGATCCTCCAAGGTGTCCTGTCAGGCAGGCTAGACCTCCCAGGGCTGTGGCCATGGGCAAGTGGGCAGCAAGTAAGAGGAGGGGTGTGGGCAACCGGTGAACAACCATGTAGTGTTTGGCGGCAGGGGTATCAAGACTCCCTCCCTGCTTTCCCCTGGCCCTGTCAATCAAACCAACAGACAGCCTCATTGCACCTTTTTCCTTGGTGCTCCGAACTGGTGCGTCTCCGTTAGGCAAGTGAGCTCCCACATGGGCGGAAGGGTAGTATTCATGCCAACCCGACCGTCATGATGGTGTCGTTGAGAGCTGCTACCGCCCAGTCTCCGAAAACAAAGCAAGCTAGATTCGACGACAAAGCAACATCAACCCTCGGACGCCGCGGGCAAAGGTTGTGTGAAGCGTGCACTTGGCGAGTGTGGCTCCGTTTCTCGGTTGACCCATCCTATTGGGCCCAAGATGCTGGCCATATTTGCTTCTGATATGAGCGAGCATGTCTCGCAATCCATCCAGCGTCAACAGGAGAAGACAAGGTGATGAAATGAGACTCAAGCGAGACACACTGCCCCCCTCGCTCGCATGTGGGCAAAAGCACTTTCCAGATCACTGGACTTCGGATCGATCGAACGGGCCGCCTGCATCCACAGGCCCAAAAGCTGGCCCACAGGCGCCGACGGACATTTGGGGGAGATGGGACCCTGGTGCGCGCTAGTGAGGGCACCCGCCGAAGACGACATGAAACCGAACACCAGCAGCTCTGCATATCCGAGAACTGCAGTGCCGGTGATCAAGTTTCGAAGCCAGTGCCATGGGATGGTACACCAACGGGGGAACTCGTTTGGAGATGGGTCAGGTAACCTGCGGGCCGTGGCTTGAACAGCTGCCCTGCTACATTCTTCATCATTGAGGGTCATTGAGGGGTCCTGTTCGGCCTCAGTCTCCCGGTGTGTGCCTTGTCCAGGTTTGTCTCATCCCTATACAAGTTGCACAGGTTTTACGGATGGCCAGCACAGTGACGAGGAGTTGCGAATCTATATCCGGGCTGTAGACCCTCAACAAACGAAGACTTGCACACGTCAGTCAACTTGGACACTGGGCAACAAACTCAAACCATGCCAAGTCATCCTCTGGTTGTCAAACAGGGACTTTGGGAACGACTCAGGGTTGGATTCCGCACGTGACAGCCATTTGTACCCTCCAGTTCATGTTCCTCCCTCCCTTTACTCTTCCCCGTTGGCATACCTGATGGTTGTCATTTTCGTCTCACCATCCTCCCCTACATCGATCTCACCGGGATTGCAATATGCAGCTGGATTGGAGGTATCGTTCATTGTGGGACGTGCCACATAGCGGGGCTGGGAGACGCGAGGTCCCGTCAATCCATCGTCATCCCTTTCTTCTCTCTCGATAGTCTAGTCAGCAGGACCGGAGACCAACCCAACTCGATAGGATATGTCGGCACACGCACGCCTCGGTAGAGTTTCGATTGCTAACGGTGGTGGCTCAGGGACGTTGACACCTCAGCCCTGCCGGGATACTCGCTTTTCTAAAAACGGAGCCACTTGGCCAGGACTGAAGTTGAAACAGCCTCGCTTGTATCCAACAGGGCATGTCAGAAGGAAACCCAAAGCGACTTGTTTTCTTTGCTAATAGAGCCGAGATGCAGGGATCTTTCATCCATGTTCACGAAGAATGCTGGATATTGATGAAAGAGCAGTATTATCTCGCGTCTCTCTCTCACCTCCAACATCTCAGGCCAACTTGGGGAGACATGTTTGCCTACTACACAGAACCGGCTTGTGTTCTCGGCTTGCCTTTGGAGAGAGGGATGGATGTACTTGTTCGCGCCGATCTGTCGATGGTTCAGCAAACAGACCCTGAGTTTTGGAGTTTGGCGTTCCGTGCTGCCGGACTACTACCCTGCTCGTCTCGTCCTCCAAACCCCGTTTGGGTCGTCAATGCTTGATCCCGATTGGACTCGCGAGACCCCAAACACTTTGAAAAGGTTTGGCCGGCAGAACGTTCCGCTTCCCTGCGGCAGCCTTCTGATTGGCTCGCGCAGGGACGTGTGTGACGAGCCCTTGCGAGCTTGTGAGTCTGGTGGTGGTATTGTCCACCATGAGACGTGTTGTTCGGCTGATTGGAATTGCTTTGTAAGGAGAAGGAGTTGCGATGCTTTCTCACCAAAGCTGAGGGGATGGAGGGCGCAACAACAGCTAACGAAGCAGCCGGTTCACGTCACTAAGCACAGATCAGCAACGCCAACGGTCTCTTGGCCTCTGCCGATCTCTCCACAAGCAGCCCCAACTGCGCTTGTCGATGCGGTCGTTGCATTGTCGAGGCTTGGTCACATCTCAGCTAGGCACCATCGGCGGCGGACGTGGTATCGGTTTGGGAGGGATTCGTTGATTGCTGCCCTCCTTGATCGCGGGATGCAAAGCACAACATGTGGCAACATGTGGTCTAACGGCACCACGTGAATCCAAGATTGCGGATTGGGGCCAGAGGCGCGATTCTCGCTAGGCACAAGGCCGGGTTCCACAGCCACCAGGACGTTGGGAGAGAGCTAGCTCGAGCTTAGTTGGTCCAGCTCCAAGGTGATGGAACACCAAGACAAAACGGTCGAGCGAGGCCGTCAGTTTGCTCTTGGTCTTCAGCCCAGCGAGCGTAGCTCGACTGCACGGGCCCGACTAATTCCAGGCGGCTTATCATGGCTCATTGACGGTGGCGATTGACCACTGACCTCATGGCCCTTCAGCCTCGGGAGTCGAGTCCCCCTGCCCATCTCTTTGATCCTTCAAGGATCCCCTGGCGTGGCACTTGACGCCAACGCGGTGGGCCCGACGCCGCGGCCACGAGTGAGGTCACAGAGACATGAGTGCACGCACGAGCTTCAGGGGATAAGGCCCACCGTCCGTGAAAACGGGCCCCGGCAACCCAGCCTGTTGGCCGCCGGAACCTGTGCCTCGAGGGCCCGCCACTTCCCGGCATCGCTGGTGCCGTCTTTTTTCCCAAAGTTGGAGGCTTCTGGGGCCGGGGGACATGGCCAAAGCTTCAGTGTCGGGGTAAGCACTGGTGCTGGGCAGATCAAGATGGCCCAATGCCAGGCCAGCGTCTGCGCACCTCCTCGTCGATGGGAGCCATCACATCAGAGCCCTCCCCCTCCAAGACCGCTGTTTCTTCCCTTGTTTGGCTTGAGCTTGCTTCTTCAACCGATGCCAACCTCAAGCCCAAATTCCGCTGGGTCTGACCTACTGGGTTGGATGTGGCAGGATGAAAAGGCGTGCTGGAATCCTCCACCTTGGGCCACATCAGCCACGCTGCCACGCTCCCTGAGACTGGGACTTGGGCGCGATTCTAGACAAAGTGATCAGCGCTTTCCCCCATTCTCTTGCCCTCATGTGACGTATCTAATCTCGTTGCCATGCCCGTTCCCAGTCCCCCATCCCTCATCCGACCTCGACTCAACGCCGCCGTCTGCCGGCCGTTGAGGGGATGAACTAGCAACGCCCGCCCGGCCCTTGAAGGCTGAGACGGCTTCTGAGGGCTGAGACCATACCGTCTCTTTCCTCTACCGCACGTACCGTACGCGGGGACGGGCCCTGCTCCAGTTGTCTCGGAAGATTTGGTGCACGGCATTCTCTTCTATGTGCACACAAGATACATATGTCCGAATCGCCACAGACGGTACCGCTGCACTAAGAAACCACGTTGTTCCCGTCCCGAGCCGCGTCAGATCGAGACTCTCAAGCTGGTTCACCTTGACTTGAATATACGGGCGGCCTTGAGTGTTGGGCAACGGCACTTGGGCCTTGGGGCGATGGAAGGGCATTGACAAGAAGGGTTGCGCTAGCATCGGATTGTTCAAAAGCCCATTACCCGACAAGGCGACCCATGACATGGGGGCCAGGACAGGGCTTGTAAACAAGACCAGACCTGCGATGGCTCTCAGCGAGATTCCCCATGCCATCAAGTCGGTGGCTTCTGGGCGGTGCAAAAGAAAGGTCTCCAGGTGAGCGAGGGGTTAGTCTTCGGTCCCGGACCGTCGAGGGTTGTCGTGGTCGGGCCGTCCCCGGCGTCAAAGAGAGACTGGTTGCTGCTCACATGAAGACAAGTTTCTTTTTGTTAGCAGCCACCAATCCATCAGCCGACCACGTAGGGGATTTCTTTAGCAAGTCAAGCAAGGGTTGTTGAGATCCATTGACTTTGGCTAGGTAAGCTATCTGCATGATGGATTCAAGACGGCGGGGATGTATCCATAGGTCCCTGAGCCAGACTACCAGACTACGTGCTGACATGACAGCGACACCCTTCCAAGCGTGTCATCCGTATCTGGGCATCTTGATGAAGATCTCCTTCGCCCGGCCGAGATGTTGAGTCTGGATCACTGCAGTTATCTCAAAGCAAAGTGTATTGTGCAAGATCGCCGGTCGCCTGACCGAGGCTGCTTTGCTGACACGGCATAAAGGCTCGGCTAGGCAAGATGCATCTCGCCTGGGATCCTAGCTGCACCCGATGCCGTCTGCCCTGGTTGTTGAGATGGCATGCCTCACTTGCGTCAACCAAGGGTCACATGGATGGCATCTCAGTCGGCAGTACAGATACATGGCCAAGCCATGTCGAGGGACCGCGAGTACCGAGAGTATGAGTCAACAGTTGTAACGACACACTGGGCATGGAGAAGCCAAAGCCGAGTGATATGACTACGCGACTGAATTTCCAGGCTGAGGGCGCTGATAACAGTTGTCAGTGAGTTGCGCATTGTGCATCATAGAGGGAAGCTTACCTATTGTCTAGGTGCTATTGCAGCCTCTTCATCATCATTGGAGGCTAACCGGTTATTTCCATGATGGTGAGATAGAGGGATCCTAGAGGGAATTTTTGATGAAATCAGGTTGAGGAGAGATGCATTTAAAGAAGGTTCGGTGATTTATGCCAAGTGGCATAACCGTAATCTCGAGCGAGATGCATAACATTGTAAGTTTGTGTTGTGGTTGTGGCTTCAACTTGGTAGCCCCGAGTTGAAGCTGTCACTGGTTGCAGTGAATGACAGTCACTAATCAGATCATATGAGATCAGTTGAAACGATATGCATCATTGAGGAGCCGGCAATGATTCACTATCAACAAGCAAACAAACAGCCAAGGCAAGCAAGCCAGCAAGCAGGCAAGCAAGTCGCATGCAAGCGTGCATAATCAGCCTCGCCACAAAAACATTTTTACGCGCAAGCAACCTGGACTTTGCAACCTCCGCCATCTGCATCTGCGCGCATCTTGGCTCTCGGCACTCAACTCAATTTACTTGACTTGATCGTCAAAGCGCCCTCTCGCTCGCTCGCTCTCAGCCCAGAGAGTGGATACGAAACACGAGCTCAACCGGCAGATGCGACCCGCTCAAGTTAATTTATCGGGTCACTACGAAGACTAGACCAGGTAAGAGACCAGATATGGCCTGGATGGATTGGACCTGGCTGGCTGGACCCTGGAGAGGCCAGCTGAAGGGCTCTAGAGACTCCACAAGTGGATTGGATTGGTTGGGGAAGAGTATTTTTGGTGAAACGGCTTCCTTTGGCATTGACAACTGACACGTCGAGTTGCAGCCAGCAAAGCGTTTCATGCATGTCTATCGACCTTGGTACAGATTGATAACCTCCGAGACACAGCACGGCACTTGATTCAGTCAACACCAACTCAGCCTAGTCAATCGATCTTCAAAGTCAAAATGGCTACCGAAGACAGAGACATCACCGCCCTCATCCGTCAGTCGCCGCCTATCGACGTGAGCAAGCCCTACGACCCAACCAGTCTCAAGGGCAAGACCATCCTCATCACGGGCGGCGCCAATGGCCTCGGAGCTCACATGGTCCGTGAATGGGCCTCGCACGGCGCCCACGTTGTCATTGGCGATGTCGCTGACGCTGCTGGTGAGGACCTCGTCGCCGCTCTGAGGGCCTCGTACCCAGACTCGACCTTTGCCTTTCAGCACTGCGATGTCACCGATTGGGAGTCCCAGGTCAGCCTCTTTGAGACGGCCGTCCGTGTGAGCCCCCATGGTGCCATCGACGTCGTCGTCCCCAACGCCGGAATCATCCTCCCAGGCCACTCGATGAAGTTTGAGGCTCCAGTCCTTAAGGATGGCCGAATTCCCAAGCCCAACATGGCTACCTTTGATGTCAACATTGTAGGTGCCACCTACACAACTCACCTCGCCTTTTACTGGCTTCCCAAGAACGAGGTGTCCGAAGGCCGTGACCGCTGCCTCCTCCTCATCGGCTCCCTTGCGTCTCTGTGCCCCTTCCCGGGTCAGTGCTACTACACCATGAGCAAGCATGCGATCCTTGGCCTATTCCGCACTCTGCGTGCTACTTCCTGGAGACAGGGTATCCGCGTCAACATGATCGCCCCCTACTACACCTCCAAGTCCAACATGCTCAAGCCCGAGGTTGAAGCCATGTTTCTCTCGGGCACCGCTGGCGGCGCAGAGATTGAGGATGTTATCGACGCTGCCACCCGGCTCGTCGCGGATGAAGCAGTCAAGGGTCGGGCCCTCTGTGTCGGGCCCAAGCTTCGTACCGTCGATGTCAAGGTTGTCGAGGATCAGGACGAGCTCATGGTTGTCGGAGAGGTCGAAGGCGATGGCAAGGGGCGGGCCGTGTGGGAGTGCTACGCTGAGGACTATTCCAACGCCGACGCCTTTGTCAAGCGCTTCGTGCTACTTCTCAACGCGGCTGAGAAGGTTAAGGGGTGGTTGGGAGTACTGAGTGATATTTGGGGCATCTTCCGACGCAAGTGAGGAAGAAGTTGGCATAGTCTGATTTTCACGATGTTGTTACATGCAAGCGAAGCGAGCACACAGTTGGGTAAGCCTTGGTTATCATGATGGTTTGATGGCTTTGAGTTGGCATACACGACAAAGTTAAGAGGAAAATGGGGTCTCTAGAGAGAGGTTGTGGCAATTGAACGATGGACAAAACGAGACATATGATGTGGCTATAGGGTGAGGGAGGAGCTGTGAACATGACTCGACGAGGACATGAAAATGAGCTGGCAGGGGGCTCTTGACTACCGAAATAAAAGAGTTCAAGACAACATGTTGTGCGAATTAGGCTGCCGTATTTTTCACTTGAACTCTTCATATACCATGCGCAGATATTGGACGTGACAGGATAAGTTAACTACCCAAGGCGATTCCACTCAGAATACCTCGACACCATCCTTTTTTCCTTCAACCACAAGATGAAATAACCGTGTCAAAGCAAGAGAAAGCTAGGGCCAAGGGAATGTCTTTTTGTGTAGCCCGGCCATTACTTAGTTGAGGGAACCAGGCAAGTCTGTGCCCATTTATGCTTCAGATGTGGTTACTCGTGTTGAGTAGCTGGCATTGGCCGCAAGTCGAGATATCACGATGGCAGATGACACAGTAAGAGAAGCAATGGAACAAAGGGAAACAGGCAGAGACTGGCCAGAAAGTCTCCCTACGGCCAAGCGACAAGGCCATCCTCATATCTCCAACTTGCGCCCTCAACACCAAGCTCGGGAATTTAAGCTCTCTTGGCGTGTGGCGATAGTAAGTCACAAGAGACGCCGTGTGGCATATAATAGCACATCTTGGCAGACATCATCATCAAGAAAAGTGGCCTGATCAAAAGAATCGCAAAGCATCGTCAAGGCATCGTCGTCAACATCATATTATCATGCTCGCTCATTCTAGCGCCCGCCTAAATGTGTCGAGTCGTGATCCATTCTCCTCGCCCCTTGATCGCGAGAAGCCCCCTTTCCTTTAGGGCTGAACAGCAAAGATGCTCCCATCGTCATTTCAAGAAGTAAAATAAAATAAAAAGAAAATTCCACATTCAGACCTTATATCCCAAGGTCGAGAGTTATCCAAACACCGCCGGCGCCGTTGTGTGCATATACAAAAGATGAGCTTGAGAAGTGCTGTCCTCCCCGAGAGGACAGACAGGTAAAAAGCAGCTCATGGCTTGATGAAGAATGCCTGAGATGCGTTATGCATGCCGTCTATACGCCTCGGTCTCGCTCCAGAATGCATATTGGGTCATTCCGCGCCTTGACCAGGCGCGCGCTCCATCGAGCATCGTTGTTTCGCATTGGACCGCGAGGCCCTTCAAAGTCCCTTTCAATAATCAATCAATCAATCATTCGTTCGTTCGTCTTGGCTGTTGTGAGTTGTTGTTTTTGCTGGCCGTGTCCCATAAAGTAGAGTCATCCGTTAGAAGGTGCAAAAAAGGAAGGCAAAAATCCATGGTCCTAAAAGAAAAAAAGTTGAAGCAAGAAGCAGAGTGGTATCGTCTTGATGCCATCCCGTGGTCATCAATCGGTTGGAGGAGGTTCGTTCACAATATGGCGCATCGAGGCGAGTCCTTTCTTCGCTTGCGACGGTGACGCTTGTGCGAACTTCGACCGTGGTCGTACTTGTAGCCTTCGTCTGCTTCCATGCTGGCGCTCTGCTCGTCGTCTTTGCGGAGCATCTGCCTGCAAAGATCGATAAAGACTTCCTCGACGTTGGCTGCACGTCTGTTAGTCCGGATGTGGCCATAGCGTGGCCATGATAGTAATGGCCGCGGACGGACGGGCGAACTCACTCCTCGTCCTCGCGCTAGCCTCGTAGTAGGGCGCGCCCCATCGTTGTGAGATGGAGAAACCCTTGGCTCGGGGCACAGCACGATTCTCTTCCAGATCGGCCTTGTTTCCCACAATCACGATTGGGACATTCTCATCATCCTTGATCCGGATTATCTCCTCACGCAAGCCAGCTAATTCGCTTAGCGAGGATGCAGAGGTAATGCTGAAAACGAGGAGAAAGCCTTGTCCGGTCTTCATGTAGAGATCCCTCATGGCGACTGGACCATCATCAGTACGAGGGTCATGGTGTGGGAGTTGCTGGGCCATGAAGGACCTACCGAACTGCTCGGTCCCCGCTGTATCGAGGCTAGACATCGAGTCAGTGCCAACCACTTCCACATGTGGATTGTCCCTGCAAAGGGCGGGAGAACCAAGGCCCAACTCACATTTCGAGAACAACTTGGCGCCCCTGGCACGAACGAGTCAGTCAAGGGGGGTCAAGTGGCAGCACCGTAGCGCGCACCGCATACTAGCGGATTGGCTTCCGGCGACTGGGACTGACTGCACTTACATCAACCTGAAGTTGTGTACGATATGAGTCTTCGATGGTGGGATCATAGCTCTCGATCCACTCGTTGTGCACGAACTGGGCTGTTCTCACATGAGCCGGTGCCGCCGCAACAGAAGACGAACAAACGTTCGGATGGATTGCGTGGTAGGATGGATTGTGGATGCAACGGAACGTGCAACGGTGGGACGCACACACAGCGCATCGCAGCGAGCACAGCACAGCGCAGCATGTAGGACATGGAACATGGGGCATGGGGGCAAGGGGACAACTCACCAGTTAAACAACTCTTGCCCACGCCTCCTGCCAAAGGGGAACCAACGAGTCAGCCAACAAGCGCACAAGTTGAGGGAGAAGAGGCGAAACAGCAGCAAAAGCAATGTTGGGCATTGACGAACCTGCTCCCAGTACTACCACATGGAGTTCGCGGCTGAGAGAAAAAAAAAAAAGTGTCAGCGATGAGCTTGTGCCATGAGCGGAGACTAGGGAGCCTCTACCTGGGCTGGTAATGATAGTGTCGCGGCATGATGGCGAAGGTAACTGAGATGTGTGATGAGCGAGCGTGTGCCTAAAGAGGCGACCGCAAAAGTGTCGGTTAAAAGTAAAAGATGATGATGAATAGCGGCGCAGTCAATGTCGATGTGGCCTGGACTGGACAACGTCCCGTTTTCCTCCTGGTTTGAAAATTTGGATCCCGGTTGGTATACGTGGGTGTGAGCGTGAGCGAGGATGCAGATGCCAGACAAGGGAAAAAAGTAAGGCACTAGTAGCCCGAACGTCGGTCGATCGGTTGATGACAAGCGAGGGACAGCCGAGCGAGGGAGATGCTGTGAGCGTTGAGGAATGAGACACCGGACAGGAATCGAGACTCGAGGGCGAGTTTCACGGCGTGATACCCAAGGGTCGATGAGTTGCGCGTCACAGAAGGACGAGACGCACGACACGGATCGACGGTGAGAGGCTTGCGACGCCAAAAGGGCGACAATGTAACCAAGGGAGTGAGTGAAGGGTCGGGTTGTTGAACTTGAAGGAAGGGTGAGAAATCAACCGCCGCGGGGAGGGGACGGACGAGGGAAAAAAGAGTCCGGCAGAAGAGGGGAGACAAGAGAAGACTGGGCAACTAAGACCAAACAAGGCCACCGCCGGGATTTGGGATGGGATGCCTGAAATTGAGTTTGTCGTCTGGTCCCAGGACCGGGAATTTGGGATGCGCCCGTGGCGGCTAGCTCGAGATTTCTTGGGGAAGCGGGGAGCAAGGCAGAAGATGATGAAGCCACCCAGTGTAAGCAAATAATTGCGTAGACGCCTCTTCTTTTCCTCCTGGGATGGGCTTGGCCGGCCGTGAGTTTGTGAGCGAGTGATGTGATGGATGGTGAGGGGACCAAGGATGGGGAAAAGATGGTGGTGGTTTTGTTTTGCGGATCCCAAAAATCGAGGTGCTAAAAGGGTTGGCGTAAAATGCTTGTCAAGTCTGGTTTCGGCGTTCTAGAACTGGCGTGAATCCAAAGCACGACTTTAAAAAGAGTCCGGGGCCGGGCTGGATCGGGCTGGACTGCACTGGGCTGAGGCTGAGACGAGTTGAAGACGACCGATGACAGGTGTCGTCCGATATGAATGCCGCAGAGGTGTACTGAATGACAACCAAGGGGGAAGAGATGCAGGTTGCTGTTGGGTTGCCTCGGGGGGAAGACGTAGATCTTATGCCGGCTAGAGTTATATCATTTGCAACATCCGCAACCGAGACAAGACGGATAGAGCCACTTATAACAACAACGGGCGACGGACGCAATGCGGCTGAGACCTGCAAGATGAGAAATGAGAAAGTATGAAGCACCAGTTGTGAAAAAACCGGGAGCCAGAGGAAAAGCAAAACCGGCCGGGGTGTCTCTTATAGATGGGATGGGCGTGAGAGAACAGAAACCCGAAAGTAGGGAAAAGGAACAAGAGGCAATGGAGGGATATGCACTACCCAACATGCGTATGGGGGCGGCAGGGGGTGAAGGGAGCTTGTGATTCACAACACCGGCAGATGAGAGTGAGTGGATGACATCGAGAAAGAAAACTGAGGAGGATCCGAGGCCGAGTCCAGATAGATGGAGAAGAGGATACTCTATGGGGCTGCTAGAGGCGAAACAGCTGGGGGGTCACTTCAGCGCCGCAAGGGAAGATTCCCAAGACCAGAGTCAGCAACCAGTTACCAGCCAGAATCCCTCCTTGTCAGGAATTGGCAATCAGTAACACGGACAGGAGAGACAAGAGAGCAAAAAAGCACGGTCATAGCAAAGGGCAAAAAAAAAGAGGATCCCGCACCAGGATACGGAGGGGCTTCTCGGGACAAGCTGGATACCGGATATGGTTGGCTGGCCGCTTGGCTCTGCCGCGCCGGGTCATGTTGACTCTCACGAGCTTTTGGTACCTGAAAGATGCATTTAGTATCCCTTTAGCATCGCCGACTGGCCACGACACATGATCAAGAGAACAGAACGACGAACTCGGTGCCAGGGTGTCCCAAGGCATTCAAGTCAGATGCGAGCCAGGCTGTGCTAGCATGGATACGCGGATGGAGACCCAAGTTCTCGGCCAGTACTCGTGCAAGGGTACCTGATGAGACCTGGAGACCCAGCAGGCAGAGGGCCCAGCGAGCGGCGCGAGCTCCAGTGCCCCCCTCCCGCCGCTGTGCAACGTTCCTGGATGTCTGTCTGTCTTGGACGTCAGCGTTGATGTCAGTGGGTGTGCTCCGTCCTGCAACGCCAATGCCAATGCCAACGCCCTTCTTGCAGTCGATGGATCTCGCCCTTGGATATCCAGAGGCGTGTGCTTCTGAAGGGAAGACATGCAGCAGCAGCACAGCAATGCCCAGAACGACCCATTCCCTGCCGAATAGAACCATTCCATGCAAAAGTGACGCCGCGATTTGCTGTCCTCTCTAGTGCCTCTTTCACCTGCCTGGAGCTCCTGTCCCCAGTAGCTTGGGAGGGCTCCCGGTACCATGGTTGAACATGGCACACCATTGGCCCTGGAGGCTGGGCTAGGGGGGAGTTAGGGGCATCGGACAACGACACGGCGGATGACGGGCGACAGCCCTGGAGCTACAGCGGACGACAACGGGGCAGCAGAAGAGGACCACCTGGTGGGGACTGGAGAACCGAGACTGGACGGAAAGCTGACAGGGCCTTCCAGTGGTCTGGATTGGAGCGTTGGAGAGGCGTGGGAGGAGTCGGTAAGGCTCCGGGGAGGCCACTCGGAGCTTCGGGGCAGGGGACGGGGCTCGGAGGGTTGCTGCCGCGGGAGGAGCGTGACAATGATTCGTGAGTAGCAGCTGGGGGCTCATGATTCTACTCCAAATTCGCGAGTCCCTATCCCCACTGCTGGGAGGGGACCTGAACCTTGGGACTGGGACGGAGGCGGCGGCTTTTTCGATCGATCATGAGCCGCCTCTAGGCTGGCCTGTTGACCAAGAAGCTGAGCAGACGTACGTCAGGATAGGTTGCATCCCCAAGGTCCCGAGGAGTAACTCACACACCCAAGGAATGCGGGAGAGGCTGGCTTGCCTCCGCTGGGCCCAGGCTGATCTATTCGTTGGGTTGGACTGGCCTTGGGCGCTGGGACCAAGTACTGATGTCACCGCCATGGCCGTTGCTGCTGCAGTATTTGCAGGTGGCTGCAATCAACATCATCTGAAGACTGAAGTTGGCGGTGATGATGAAGCTGTTTCTGGCTGATGATGACATCCTTGCTTCTTTGGCATTGGCCTTGGACGCTGAACTGAGGCTTGACGGATGGATGGAGAAGAGAGATGGATGATTCAAGACAGGAGCTGCCACGTGCTGAGCTCGGGACGACCGAGTCAATTCTGCCATCCCATCTGCAATGGTCCTTCCGTCTATTACCATGGATCGGTTGGCCTTTGCTTCGAGGCTGCTCACGTAAAAACTGCCCGACTGGAGGGAGGTGCCCCTTGGTACGTGCCTTCCCGTAGGTACCTACCTAGTCTATCTGGCTCGGAATATTTCACAGACCCAGATTGAACGTCATGGGTGATTGTCCCTGAATCTGATCTCTCTCATGTCATATTTCTTCATGTCTCATATCCATCATGACGGCGTCAACCCTTTTGCCCTACTTGTGCCCGATGCCGCGCTACTGTACGACCAACTGCACAAGAATCTCTCAGAATGAGATGCAAGAGATTATGGAGGAGTCTCTGCAAAAGAAAAGAAAGCAAAGGGCGAAGCGAAGGCGCGTGAGAGAAGAGAGCACAAGAAAGCAACGCTGGGTATCCATGCTGGCAGGTACTTTTTCATCCAGACCCAATCTCTTTGGTTCGTGCGCACGTTGGCAAAAAATTTTTCATCATCATCTCTGATCGGTGAAGGAATGCATGATGATTTATCTGCTTCTCCGGAGATGCGAAACGAGTCTCCCCGTTGCAGCTGCTGACGTACAGCCCTTGGTGGCATAAACGTACAGCATCTCGTCTCGGCAGTCGAAAACTAGGAAGATCCTTGGGGGGCTTACACTTCGTACCTGCACCGGCTAAAGTAGCTGGTGCATCCATGATGAGCTGTGCCTGCGAGAAAGCTGCAAGCTTGACTGGACCTTGGATGGTACCAAGATGCAGAGGTTACAGTAGTTGATGAGCCGGCGTCAATGCGCTTAGATTCGATTCTGTTGGACATTCCAATCTTTGGCAGACGTGGAGCTGTGTTGGACGTTGCTCCCCCTGCCGACTGCAGTGCATCGGAGTTTCAATGCCATGGCTGCGAGGCTCAATTGCAAGTTTGTCCTCGTCAACATCTTGTCTAGAGGGTTCCAGCTAGAGGAGCCAGGACTGGAATCTCATCGGCAATGACCAGAAATAGCATCAATGCCCCTCAAACCTCTAGACCTTCGCTTGGAGGCTCGTGCAGGGCGCGCCTCCCGATTGGATACCCAGAAAATCGGACCCGGAGGCCTTTTCACACCCTCTCTAGGAGCTAGCCATGACGTTGATTTCGCTACGGCTTCTCAGCCCTGTTTTTGCAAAGGGAGCGCTCAGACTTTGACAGCCTCAGACGCAGCGACACGTCAACTCGTCCAGGGCGCGACGTAGAGTCAAAGAGCCTGAGACGCGAGGTTGCGACTGGCATCTTCCTTGCTACTGTGGGAATATTGGATGAACTACTGATTTGTCCTTCCGCGCTGAGCGAAGAGATTTCTCCATGGTTTCTTTTTTGCAATATTGCAGAGAGGCTTAAGCGGAGGCGGTGGGAGAACAAAAAACACCAGCCTCGGCCAACCTCGGCAAGGTGAATGGATCCAATGTTTGCTTGTTTGCGCCCAGTTCTATTGTGGTTGTTCCGGCTGGCTATTCAGACTTGCCCAGACTCGACAGAACAAGTCATTTCTGACTTGGTGATCATGTACCGAATACGGGTTGCTTGTGGCATCTCGCGTTTCGGCTCGTGCTGAATTTTACTTTTGCGGCTGAGACCCCGGATGCCGTAAATACCCCAACGCCCGCGAAGGACACAGTCGAGACTCAACGGCATCTCACTGCCCGGTTGGGGGTGTTCACCTCAGCCTTGTGCACAGATCTCACCGGGAGAGGGGGGAAGGGATAGGGCTGGTCTGCAGGGCGGCTCAACTTCCTTACCGTGGTCATGGGAACACCGAGTTACAGTTGTTTACCCCCCGGACTTTCCAACTACCGGAGCTTTGATGTTAGCTATCCAATGTCGAGGCAAGCTGAGATGGGTCAATCGGGTTGAATTCCTCGCCTTAGATCTCGTTCCCGCTCACACTCGCCGATCTAGGGCTTATTGACGGATTTGTTCCCAGCCAGTCCTTCACCCACACTACTCACTACAGTACCCCGTGTGTGTGTCTCATTCTGCATCATGTGCCATGACCCAGCTCTCCACGTCCCGCTCTCGTGCCAAGTAATCAACAAGCGAGGTACCGTAAAAGGCTATGTTGGCGATATCCCGCCCCTTGGACATTGACTCTTCCCGACATCTCGGGTAATCATGTTGCCACACCGCTCAAGGGCTTGTAAGCCAAGCGTGGAGAGGGGGAGTGTTTGTCGGCCGGGAATGGGCAATACAGAGGAGAGGCTTGGGAGGCGTCTTTGCTTGGGGGGAAGTTTGTCGGGTATGGATGTTGATGGAGAGGGTAGACTCGTGAGTGTGAGTGGTCCACTCGGAAATCACAAGACGCCATTGTTGGAGTGCGTGGGATGAAGTCTGCGCTATTGAATTGCGGCTGTTGGTGGGGATTGTAAGGCTGGATTGGATATTATTCCTCAATATCACATCACAATGAGCCCCAATGCCGCCCTCTTGCTAGCCTATCTTGACAGATTCAGTAAGAGCATCACCTCATAAGTAGATCTATCACGCCACAGCATCCCGTTCTAGTTGATTCAAGAGGATCGTTATTCAAGTAAATAATAGTACTGTTGTCAGGCTGTACAGCCAAAATGCATCTATACGCTTAAAATCAAGTCAACCTAGCCAAGGAGGGAATAAACAAAGAAAGCTTCCTCCTGCCGAAACGCCATGCCGCTGCCTAGTTCCGAAATTCATCTGAATAAAAAACCATAAGGAGAAAAATGTTGACAAAAGAAATGAACATGTTGGGGGTTTGTTGTCTTCCTGTAGACCTCAGTCATCGTCTTCCCGATTCTTCTTCCACTGCACCTTGACGACTCCTAGCAAGATGCCAATGATTAGGGCCAGCATGAAGAGGATCATCAAGCAGAGCGCCACGGCGCACATCTGCAGCTTGCGCCGGCGCCGGGCTCTCGCCGCCGCGACGGGACCTAGCTTATAAGCGCCGCCGACGCCGCCGTTCACGCTGGACCCGGGAGTGCTACTGTAAGGGTTCGGAGACAGCGGCGCCTGCTGCTGTTGTTGCTGGTACGCGGCTGGCGCGGGGGCTGCGGGCCAGGGAGTTGGCGCCGACCCGTAGTGCGAGGAGCCCGGCGGCGTGGGATTTAGGTGATGGGAGCGGACCGGTTCGAGGGGGGAGTAGATTGCCGGCGGTTGGGTTGGGTCGTACGGCGGTGGTGGACTTGAAGGGATGTCGTGGGGGTGTAGGGACGTCGGTGTTGTTGATTGTTGTTGCTGCCATGGTGAAGGGACAGAGTTTGGTGATGATGGGTTGGAGTAAAAGGGTGAGCCGGCGTGGGGTGGTGAGTAGGCCTGTTGAGGGAGAGACGAGGAGGATGTTGATGGGCCTTGATGTTGAGGGATGATGATTTGAGGCGGATTCAGAGTCGGCGTGTTGCGGTTGCTATCACCAGGTCGGTAGGGAGAGTCGTCGGGATATGCGGCGTCTGGTATCGACTGAGATGGATGACTACCGTGCCGAGGATCCGAGGGGTCCATGGTGTGAGATTGAGGGTTTTGAAGATGACAAGACGTTAGGAATCGACGTGAGGCAGTGGTGTTTGAACGGCCCTTGAAAACGCTGCTAATTATTTCCGCTGGCGTGATGGAGGTGAAAAGGATGCTTCTGGAATTCGGTCTCTGGTCATCTGATTTGTATCGATATCGTCAGGTTATCGCCCATCCATCCTTCTCCAAGTTTTCGGTCGTTCCTCTCGTGGTTTGGGAAAAAGAGCCTGAACAGGTACTAATCTCGCATAGAAGAAAACTGTTTTCTCTTTTTGCCTTGTCCTTCCAAAATAACCCCGTTGTCTCTCTCTTCTCGGCCTAAACTTGTTCCCTCCTGGTCGTACTCGGCAATAACAACAGAATTTTGAGGCTGAGCAAACACACTGGAATCCCCGCTGTGTGCGTCCCGGCGATCCGATCTTCTTTTCCCTTCGGTTTGGGGTATCACTTGAGTGTCACGGAGAGGAAAGAGAAAAACAGAGGAACCGAAGGGTTGAAAAAGAAAAAAGAGGAGAAGGACCGTAAGATTATGAGCGAAAAATAAACGAGGGCGGGAAAAGAGTGAGAGAGAAGATGCAAGGTAAGACACCCCAAGTTTAGCACTGCCACCTTTCGAATCTCTTTAACGAGGCCTTTTCTTGTCGGGGCATATGATTTCGCCGCCAGCCCGCCGACTGGGGGGGTTACAGAGATAGGGGATGGGATTTGACCGGGGGGGAGGGAAGTGCACTGCCCCCCAGGCTACTGACCATGGCGCGCCAAGACCCTGGTCAAGGGGTGGCTGGGAAGGGTGAATGTTTATGATAGATTGGATAATGAACGGGTGTTTGATCGTCGGACGGGGATAGAGTCAATGAGATGCTTGTTTAGGTGCTGAGTATGCAGGTTCTTTGATATAAACACCAAGAACAGCATCTCGACTTGAGCTCTGCTTGGCGGGCATACACCCACGTAGACTCACAAACAAGCATCATCTGAAACGTGCTTGACCCTTGCAAGGCTGCAGGATTTCGAGAGACGATCCTCTGCAGGGATTCACTTGGCAAAAAGCTACTCTGCTCCAGATTAGAACCATCCATCTACCGCTTCATTCGCTACGCTGCTGCTGCCTTCACCGCGAATCATGATCCGCTTAATAAGAATCGCGGATCCGTTTGACGACCAGGATACAATGCATCACCGCCAGAGTGGATAAGGAACCTTTTGCCATTTTGTCTTTCATAACTCTCAAAAACAAATCATACGCGCCTGTCGCTACTCTACATGTTAAAACAACTATCGCTATTACGTATTGTGCTCGGCCACCTCCTCTTTAAACATCTCCAAATAGTACAACCGTGTCTCCGCTAATACGGCGGTTTCGTCACGTTACCCAAGCTTCCCTCGCTCGGCCGGCTATCGATCCCTCGAAGGAGATCCTGTAGATCCATTGTCTTTGTGTTTTGCGAACGAACCGATTTGGGCCGTGTGCCGTCACCTCCCCGGCTGTAGAGGCTGCGTCTACCCGACTTGGCCGGGTCCTGGAACGATGCTTCGATAGATTGGATAGGGCTCCTCTTTCCTCCCAGCAAACTCACGTTGGGCAGAGGCGGTACAGGAGGAACCGACTCGTCATCCTCACTCTTCTCATCGTGAAGGTTGGGTGGCCCTCCGAGGGGAGGGTGCGCACCCAGGGGCCCTCCTCGACGGGTCGTAGCCGTTGCCGGCCTCTTCGTTGGACTGATTGCCTCATCGGTCTGTGTAGCCGGGTTAAAGCTGATCTCTGAAGGACTGTAGTCGTAGCTGACCATGCTGTCTCCGCTGTCGTCGTCGCCGGCGAGTCCAGCTGTCTTTGGAGGAGGATTTCCAGACAGAACAAGCTTGAGTTGCTCCACAGAGGCTACGGTGCCACCCCGGTTTGATACGGAGAGGGCTGGCGAGACCGCGCTCCGCATGCTGCCCTTGCGAGCCTTGTTGGGCGTTCCGTCCCGATCCCCACGGAACGCATGTGACGAATGAGGCCTCATTAGATTATACTGGCTACCGTACGGTGACACGGGCCCATTGTTACCGTTACCATTGATGCCGTTAGTGTTTACCGTGAGGTGGCCTCGCTGTGTTACTGAAGTCCCGGTCTTGGATCCTGAAAGGGACTCTGATTTTCCAACCGATGCCATCATGGCTACGGCCGCGTCTCTGGACCAGTCTGTCAGCATCTGCTCGCGGAATACGGCCGGCAACTCGGTCTCGGTCTCGGGCGCCGTTGTAGAGGTAATTGTCGAGCCGAGAATCGGACCGGAGAGTCCTCGGGCTGGGGAGATGGCAGGGCTGCCAGGGGGTGTTTGGATGGTTTCATGGTAGTTGGCGGCTACACACTCCACGAGAGAGCTCCGGTCGTCGAATGGCAAAAGCTCCTCTCTCTCCAGTGCGACAGCATCCCATTCTGGGTGCGGCCGTGTCTCTCCAGGGAATCCAACAATGTCGGTCGAAGGAGGTGGGATATGGATACCCTCGATCCAGAACCCCTTGCTTCTGCGTCGCACCACCTCGTTTTGGATAGCTCGTCCGACAACTGACGCCTCAAAGTCAAACTTTTCGGTGAGGCCCCAGAAGTAACCGTGGCAAAGGGCCGCTATCCGCACCTTGTGCAGCGGCGTGTCAATCTCTTGAATATCTTCCTGCAACCGATAGATCATGGGAAGGCCATGTCGGACCGCGTTCACTCCCAACTTGAAGGCAAGCTTGGTGAGGAGAATGTGAAGCATTACCAAATCGTTCTCGTACTCGTAAAACTGCAGAGCATTATCGTAGATGACAAGATGTAGCAGTGGTAGAAATTGTGAGTGTCGAGTCTTTGAGGCTCGTTCTTTGTTGTGGGAAGCATTCGAAACTGCACGGCGGGTACCAGCAGCAGACAGCTCTCGGTTGATCTTGATTGATGATCGAGAACGTGGAAGAGTCTCATCGACTGCAATCTCATCTGCAACCGTCGCCTCTCGATCAAGCCAGGTGATGAGGGCGTCCATGTAAGCTTTGCGGACATGGCCATCTGGATCGCGCAGGAGCCAGTGTGTGCCCTCCCAGACATGGATCGGCACAGGGTTTCGAGACAAGGCCATGTTGCCGGTGAGTTTCTTCTGGGGATTGGCAACCAGCAGGATAGCCTTGATAACGTGGAGAGCGGATGCTCTGCCCGCGCTGAGGGAAAAGTAGTGATCGAGCTGTTGGCTTTCAGACAATTCGATATTCGACGCGCCTGGCCCTGCCTCTCCAGCCTTTTCACCTCCGGGCGAGGAACTGGTGCTGGATGATCGAGATGGCTTCAGGCGCAGGATGACAGCGGTGATCATGTCGGAGATTTGGTCGGCGTAGTAAACATGAGTCGCGAGATCGCCAATGCAGAGCTCAAGCCTGCCCAGAAGATGCTTGGTCTTCTGACGCATAGCGTGCTCGGGCTCTGTGATATCGTCGCCATCGTCGCTCTGGCTGGCGGGGCTCCTTAATCGAAATAACTTCCTCATCTGCTTGATTAGACCAAGGAGAACATCCATAACACTCAGTCCAATGAGGTTCACGTCAGACCGGAGAAGAGAGCTCATCATGGTGGTCAGCGCAAGTTGCTGGTCAAGGGTCGCGTCTTGAACAGGAATTCGAAGAAGAGTATCCAGCGCGGCCACGAGAATGATGTATCGGTCTTGTACGGGAGTCCATCGCGAGATGATGCTGTAGATGCTGATGGCCCAGCCGCCATCTCGTTCTCGGTCGTCATGGAGGTCAACAACTGATTCGCCCTGGCTTACGCGATCCTGAATAAATCGTAGCAGGGAGACGGTTGCGCCGTGAATCTGCGATCGGTTCGGAACAATGAAGATGCTCTTGAGGCACTGCATAGCCAAAACTCCAACCTCTTCCTCGGCAAGCTTGTCGACATCGCCGGCGGTTCCAGCGAGGGCAACGGGATTCGGGTCTCCGGCGGTATCGACGGTCGCAACAGTAGCAATGCTTGTCCTACGCCTCAACTGCTTTTCCGTATCAACCTTTTCCTCCGCTTCGACTCGCTGCTGCAAAACTTCTAGGAAATCGGGTGTGTCGGACCACAAGTTGTCGAGAATTCGAGGCATTATGACGTCCATCTGGCGTCCGGTGATGGAGGAAAGGGCGTCGGCGGTGGAAATACTGCGAATGGCCTCGAGGCCTGCGCTTCGCCAGCGCACCTTGACAGGGCTGCTGAGGGACTCCTTGCCAGGCGCAAGGTGGGTGGATGCGAGCTGAGCGTAAAGGCGAACAATGTCTTCATACTGGTGGAGGAAGGCCTGGTCGGCGGATAAGAGAGCGGCATCGTGAAAATCGCAAAAGGCCTCGAAAGTAGGCAAAGAAGATTCGATCATGGTAATATCTTCGGATCGTAGAACAGTGTCAAGGACCTTGAGAACGAAAGGGGCAATAAGGACGGCATCTTTGTGGAGCTTTTCGATGAGAGCTGCGAGGATCTGAAGGGTGACCTGGACGTTTCTGCGAAAAGGGGCAGGTTAGCATTGGAATATGGCGGATGAGAAAGGAGGGTTTCAATCATGACAGTGAGATAGACGACCTGCATGGTAGCCCATCATGTGCATGAAAGCGGATGCGTCGGTACCCGACATGAGGGTGATGCGACATACCCGATGCGCAAACGCCAGACATCACTAGCTGTCTTCTTCTCAAGGAAGGCGCCAATCTTTTGGATCTTGGAACGTCGGCTGGTTGCATAGTATAGGAGGTAACTGAGCTCGCTGCTGTTGGGCTTGACGTCGACGGCACCCTTGGTGGTCCTGGGATAGCACTTAAGAACCAGGACCTGGTGTTTTGGTCGACACTTTTGCTGTATGGCGTTCATCGCGCTCGCGCTCCGGCTGAGCTCGGCCCCGTGATGCTGCAAGAGTCGAGCTGGGAGCGATCGAGAAGATGCTGGGAGGCACGAGGACGCGGACGCTGGTATGGACGAGCTGAAGCGGTGGACAAGATTAAAGATGGGAGAGAAGGCGACGACGCGGCGAAGGAGGCTGGAGGGTGATTTACTCGGCAGGACAGTCAGCATGGGGGGGTCAACTGGGGATGGACCTGGAAGGTATAGACTTTTTGGGGACGGAGGGACGGAGGCTGGAAGTACCCGGGAGGTACCCACTGTTTTTTTTTTCTTTTAGCCCAGCGCAGCGGAATGGGAAAAAGGGAGCGAGAATCAGCGACAAGGATCTTTGTTGTTGTTGGTGATGATTGCGCCTGTTAATTTCCCATGTCTTTTACAGGTAATCGCTAGTCTTTTAACCTGATTCTCTTTGGTATTTTCCCAGACTATCAGAACCCATTCCCTGTTGATGTCGGAGCCTGGGTACGTGGCCGCCCCTTAAAGCTCATGTACACTCTGTCCTTGTCCGTGCCTCTTACTTCAGGGGTTCTCTTTTCGGGTTCAGCGGGTGGCCGCACCTCGAGGACGACGGGAGGTACCGCTGAAGTACCAAGAGCATGGACGGACCTGGACCTTTCCCCCTGTTCTTGGGCCAAGGCGGCGGGAACTCTCTGTTCTTTATTTACGCCTGTTTTCAATCTAATTCATCTCAGCCATCTTTAATCCATCTCGTATCTACAGTATCGCGACATTTTGGTTCATGTTTGTCTCTCAATTGCATATCAGCTGTGACCGGATCGCCGGGCGAGTGACGCAATTGTTGCCATCGTCCCCCAAAGACCCTCCACGATCAGCATCATCGTCATCATCGTCACTGGCAGCCAACCTGTGTCCCCCAAACCGCCTCTAGCTCACAGTCTCCCCCCTCCATAACCTTACCGCTAGAGCCCTTCACCCACACACCAACTGTCTGACTGAGGCTGCCATCGTGTCGTGTCGCTGGCTGGTGGCGTGGCTTTCTTTCCCCGACTTTGCTTGGCGCCCGGCTTTGACAGTGTCTCTGTCTCACTCTGCATCAAGGTACCCGCGTTCAACTTGTCTTTGCAGACAGAGGAGAGACATGAGTGTGGAGCGCAGCTGTTGTTGAGAAGAGGTGATGTGGTGATGCAGCTGAATTATCGGTGCCCATTCGCGCGGTCCAGGCATGACAGAGCGACTCGAGCTGGAATCAATGCGTGTCATGATCCTTCACCGTCATTCATGAGCCAGCAACGGCTCCAAGTGGCTGGTCTGGTCCCCAACAGCCGTTTGCGACCGTGCTTTGGACCCTGTCATCATCACCGCTTCCACCAAGACAGTCGATATTTATGTCTTAGCTTGCGAGTTGTGCAGAGCAAGCCTACCCGAAAGGTCATGATTTTCCGCTCCTCGGTCTTGGGGCGTGTCAAATGCAGGACAGAATGAGGATCTCCAGTGCGTCGGTATTGTAACCTTGAACACTCTTGGCCCTCAGCTCGCGTGCAGTATTTGTCCCAATTGTCGAATCCGGAGTATCAAGTCCGTGCCTTGGTTCGAGGCTCAAGACCACAGGGTAGACTATCTCAGTTCTCCTCATGCAAGTCACCTCACCTCATCTTCACCGCATTCCGCTCTTGGACCACGTTTTTACCCCAACAACTCCACGTCACCTTTGTGTGCGCTTCTGTGCAGTCTGTGTGCTCTCCTGCCTATTCGTTCTCGACAAGCCAGAGCCGTCGGTCCCTCTCGGCCGCTTCCGCTCCCATTTTGTGGCTCCACTCGGCCATGATGCCTTTGACATTACCCGTCACGATCCGTCCAGAGCCGGAGGTTTTCGTGGCCGGCTGCTCCGCCCTATTTTGCCGGGTTCAATCCGGACGAGGAACCTGTGCCTCTTTGGCGCGCATGCATACACTTTGTGCACTTGTTGATGACTGGCTTTCAGCCTTTTTTGCTTGCGCAGAGACATTCCGACTTTGACCGGTCTTTTTACGGCCGAGGTATCCGTGATTGACCCTGGTAACTTGATTGTCTCTTCTGACACTCCGGGTGCCGAGTTGTCGCATCTTGGGATGTTTGAGACGGTTCCCATCGTTCAACTTAACTTCCAAGATAGACGCGGCAATAGTATCGCTGAGCTTGTCGCTAATGCTAAACTGCTGCATTTGCAAACTTACAGCCAACACTAGCATTTTACCCTCTTTTCCATTCACTACCTGTCGAGCCTAACCTTCTAATCCCAGCAAAGCCTCATCGACAACCTTCTGAATGTCATAGTGATACATCCAATTTGACTTTTTGCCCTTGGTTCTCTTGACCCTCTCTTCAATCTCCCTATCCACGGACAACCCCTCGGCCGCAATCTCCTTATTTATGCCACCGTACCAGTCCAGGACGTCGTATAATTCCCCGTAGTGCGGCGAGCGGATCTTGTCGTATAGCTCCAGGGCAACCTTGATACCCCTGCCTCGCTTCCACGCCCATTCGAGCGTCTTGGAAAGCGCGTATACGTCCTCGAGTGCAAACCCAGCACCCGCACCAAAGGCTCCTGATAGAGGATGGGATGCGTCTCCGATGAGGGCCACAGAGTCCAGAGCAACCACACGCTCTAGTCGTGGCCCCGAGAAGAGCGCAAACTCTTGAGTCTCTCCTTGCTCCGCTGCCAATTGAACGACTTGTCGTACAGGCTCACAGAACTCGTCATACTCGTGGACAAGTGTGTTAAAGTCGAATGGGCGACCCCAGCTGACGTGCTCTTGGCCCTCGGAGGGTCGGCTGATGCGTGCCGTGACCTCAAAGTCGTCATCACCAAGTGGACTCGTGAAGACGTATCTTCCGCCGAGGTTCTGCCAAAACACCGAGGACTCGGGGATGGTGCCTAGAGCTTTGACATCCGACTTGCTGATGATTGTGCGATAGGCGGATTGTCCATTGTATTTGATTTTGTGAGAGGGGAATGTGAAGGAACGGACGACCTGTTCTGTTAGCAGGTGACCTATTGTTGAGCACGCTAAGTGAGTTACTTACAGATCGGATGCCGTCCGCGGCTACAAGAAGGTCAACTTCATCGGTATGTCCATCTTCGAAACGGATGAGAACTCTTCCACTTGGAAGTTTCTCAATGTCTACCAACTTCTTGGAAAGATGGATCCGGGACTGGTCAACCTCCTTGAGAAGGGCGGCCTGCAGCTTTGCTCGTCTCTGTCGACAGCTGAGTTGGCTCTTGGGAGTGTCTGCGGGATGAAGGCTCTGGTCCAATAGCTCACCCGTCCTCCCGTTTCTGCTATGGTTAGCACTTGGCATACTCCTTCGTTGGAGATTGCGACGAACCGGTACTGCCCACTAATTCCTGACGGGGCTCTGAAAAAGTCACTGGGCTTGATGTTCTTGGCCGCTCCATTCCACTCAAGCATCTTCCAAGTATGCAGTTGCAGGCTGATACCACCCCCGGTCTCACTGATCTCGGGCTTCTTCTCATACAAAGTCCAGTCCACAAAGGGTAGCTTGGCGAGTGCAATAGCTGCACCTAATCCTCCTGGACCACCGCCGATGATGGCGACCCGGAGACGGCCGGCGCCGTTGGCATGGTTCTTAACAGCCATTGTATGGGGTATAGTTGCGGTTGCTGGAGCTTGTATACAATTGGACGTCCGAGCAAATTGATTGCATATGTCTTGTAGATCAGGGACCAGAGCTAACAAAGCTTGGAAAGGGCATTGAGACACTTTTATAAAGCTTATCTGACGACAATCGGCGTCCTCCATCATCGGATATCGATGAGGCCATTTCAGCCGTATTGCGCCATCAATCCGGCGGATTGGCAATCCCCAGATAGCGGGTTGCAGAGGATTCACTCCCGACGCAGAGTGGGTAAGAGATTCACAATCAGTGGGTCGTGCTGAATAATTAGAGATGTCTCGGGAAGTGGGATAGTCGAATAGTGGCCGAGAAGAGTATCTGTCTCGACGTGGGATGCGATGTTGAGCGGTTATGCGGCTCTTTTCTTTTGGACTACCTCAGGCCACTTTCTGTTCGCGAATCAGAGGGTTAAAAGACGCCATTCCGATCATATCCGAAGGGGCTGCTAACGTAGGGTCATTGGTTTTCTCTCGCTGTTGCTCACATTCTCCTGTTGCACTTATTCTGGAACAAACTTCCGAGAACTTGAAGCGGAGGTGAAGTGCACCTAGCCTTAGATTTGCAGTGGTGTCTCGACTGAACGGCAGTTTCAATTGACTGAGGAAGGACTGAAGAGGTCAGCGGAGCCTTACGGACAAGACCTATCGAGATGTCTACTCAGTTCCCAGCACCAAGGAAAGCGCCGGCCAGCTGGCTATTTCCTGGATGACTCTGGGCCATCTTTATATTTCTGCAGTAAAGGGGTTGCTATCGAAGTGCCAAGAATTGAACTTGGCTTTTCAGAGATTAATAACCATTCTAATAGGATCTTTGCTATATCCTAGCCGTTCACCGCTCTAGACCAGACTGGATCCAGGACAAATCCATTCCATGATAGCTCATGATTGGTGGATAGATACTAGCCTAAAAATAAAGAAGCAAATACTGCGTATATGATGGATTCTCCAAGCTGTTGTTCAGTAGATACTAGTTCAGATCTGCAATGATGTCACGGTATGCATCGCTGTGGTAACTTGGCCAACTGGTCGAGCCTTGATGGATCTAGACGCAACTCGATTTGATTTGAGTGTAGATCGAATCTGAATAGAGTATGAATCGAATTAAAAACAAATTTCAAACGAATCTAAAATCACATGCTGCGTTGCCTTGGTTTAGGTGGATCGCCCCAGATGCTTGACACTTAATCACAGAGCCTGATTCTAACCAACCTCAAAAGTGATTAAGGAGTGGTTACACCTAACCGCATGTTCTGAATTTTGACATGCTATTCCAATATGTAGAAATTAAGCAAACACAATCTAAAACGACAAGGCTCCTGGGTAGCGTCAAGGAACGATCATTGTGCGATATCCTGTAGAGGAGGTACTGTGTCCCAGCGGAGAAGCCTAGAAAGTTACAGGGTCTCAGGGACCTTGAACCAGATACAAAGAGCTTTGTTTGTCAAAACGCTTCCTCTTCTCAAAAAGCCAACGCCATGTCCAACCGAAGCTTGAGGTTGAGGTTGATAGAGTTCTGACCAGTATAGTTAACTCTATGTCCTCCTACCCCTGAGACTAGGCTTTAAAACAAGTCGAGGGTCAAAGAAATCGGCGTAGAGTCTGCCAAAAACTGATACTGTGATGATGGGCCAATGCCCATGAGTGTTTCTTAGGGTGGCTATGCGTGGCTAGCGTTGTGCTAACACCAACACATACCTGTCTCAACTGCAGCTTGGCATTTCACCGAGCCTATCCCATGATCAATGCTTGCGCGAGAAATTCTGAGGCTCTGCTGCATGTGCCATTGCCCTTTTATGAGTAACTTGGTAAGAGAACACGCCGACGAAATGACTCGCGCTGTGGGTTTCAGGTAGCCCCTTAAAGGCAAAGCAGCACTTCTAGAACCCAGCACCGAACAACAACTGAAAGGCGTGACTGGCGTTATGATCGCCCTACGCCGCACCTGTGAGGCAATCTCTGTCAGCTGAGTCTGACCGGAAACTTGCAGATTAGCATGGGTACAGGGTTGTCCCTTTGCAAGTACCGCGCACTGTCTATCAACCAACTCGACCTTGGTAAGCAGTAAAGCAAGGCGATGAGGAGGCCAGAGAACAAGGCGCTAGAAAGTGCAAACAAGGCAGACATGGCTTGCAAACTCGACCGAACCTGCAGCTGGTCGAAAACAAGGGCTAGGACACCCAATACGAGATATAAATACCAAAGGGAGTGTTACACCTCGCGGCAAGCTACAGGCAGTGTCTTTGATTGCTCGTGACGGCGACTTGCATGTCTCTAGTTGCAGGAGGCCGTCCAACAAGTGACAAAGAGGGAAATATACTGTATACTTTTTTTTTTCGTGTTACCTCACCTCAGTTTACACCGCCTCAATTCACATTTTTTTTGTTGTCACACGGTCGCCTCGTCTACCTAGGCAGAATCAGGCTCTCGCACTGATCATGCTACGCACCACCTGACAATTATATCAAGGCGAGCAAACCCCTCTTCTGGATTGCTCTCTGTCTCGAGTTCTTTTTTTCTTGTCAGTATTTCTTTGTTCCCGTCTCCTCTCTCCCCTCAGCTCAAGTCACGTATCAAGATCCTTGCGTCATCATCACGCTTTCGACCAACCACCCCCTGACAGAAACCTTTCCAACCCCTGCACGCACACACACTCACTCACGGAAGAACGCCCGCAACCAAAAAAAATGTGTAACCAGACGGAAACAAGAGAGGAGTGCTGCTGCTGCGGAAACACCACGTCCAAGCTGGAAATTGAGAGCTGTGCCCTGAGACTGCAGGAGCAGCAGTCGTTCCAGAGCAGATCCAACAACCCCGGCGGCCGCTGCTACGGCGTGGCCACGACGTCCAACACGATTGTCGTCACCTGCCCCAACTGCGCCGAGATGCAGCGTGGGGGGAAGCACGAGGCTCATCATGGCCGCGATGACTTTGGGGGGTTTGCGAGAAGAGTGTGAGAGGGTTATGGTCTGGTTTCCTTGGGGGGTTTTCACATCAGCGGGAGGCGAAAATGTTCAATTTATGGGCTTGGTTTGAGGTGTACAACTACTGGGAGGAGAATATGGGTTTAATTTGCAATGCTTGACTTTGTTACTGACAATGCTCGACGAGTTCATTCTGCTGACGCCATCACTGGCGGAGCCATCGAAGCGATCTTGAGCAGTCACTGGGGAACAGAACCATGGGCGCATATTTCCAAGAAGCTTGTTTAACTTTTTTTTTACGATTTGCCAAGATGAACATGGATCTTAGTTGTCCACTTCTACCGAACATGCCGAATGTGAAAATATGCAACGGGGGGCAATGAGGTTGGCTTGCAACTATAGCTTCTTGCCTATAATTGACCGGATATACGTAACCTTAAACAGGCAGCTAAATTAAGAAAGTTGCAAGCTATACTGCGTAGGAATGTTCATCACCAACCTCTGCGCCTTTGTCACACCGCAAGGTTGCCCGGCACCTGAGGCATCTCTCGACATCCCTGGCATGGTTTTGCCAAGAAGGATCCGCCTCACACCGACAACCAACGTCGCATCCATAGACGAAACCTTCTGTGCGAAGCGACTACCCATAATAGGTAGATCGAGGTTCAAAGAAATGCAGTCTATATCGCGTGCTCCGGCGGAATGCCGGTCAACTTACGGAAGACTTGTTGGGTGACGCGGGGTTCGTGATCAACCTGGTTTTTTGTCAGCCGCGTGATGAGGAGGTTGGTCAGAATCACACGACCTGTCGAATTCACATGGTTGGCTTGCTGCCTACGAAATACGGCGGTGTCGTTGATGGATGATGGCTGACGTGAGTAGTTGGTGGTTTGGCTGGGCTGAGGGAAGTTGTACACTCTCGATACTGATAGGTGAAGGTGCTTCAATCAAGAGTAGATAAGTTAGTGGTGAGATAGCAGCTTTGCTAGTAAACTTCATGGCGACTATTTTATGCTAAATCAACGCTAGACGTATATAGAAGCTGCATTATCAGGACGATTCACCCTATCTCCATTCTCTTCACTTAACAGAAGTTGGCAACTGAACTAAGTGGACGAGATTAAAAGCATGGATTCGTCCCCAGAACTAGACAACTTCCCTTATCAAGACCCCTTAAAGAAATATGGCCTTAATTTTCATGTAGAAATGTTACCAGATAATGCAAATACTCGCCACCTCATACGCGGGGCGGATAACTTCATGTCGTGTGCAATTTAGCTGGCTGCTTTGCCCTCCCTGTCGAACCGACCCATCGCAACAGACTCGAAAGCACATGTTAGAGTTCATCCTGCTAGCCGTGACATCCTTCTTGCGGTCTCTTTGAAGAGCTATCAATTCCATACCGTAAAGTGAATGTGAGTGTGATGCTCGATGATATTTGAAGAATACTATTTTCCAACAGTAGTTAGCCTCAATCTTTCACCTATCTGTCAAGCGTGTAGTCCTTACCCCAAGAATGGTGAGAAGATACGGAGTATGCTCTCCTTGAGTCAATAGGATTCTCACGGTACGTCTGGGCACTGTTTAAGACCATTAGCATACTTCTGAGGTCGCTGGGAAGAATTGAAAGGGTGGAGTATTACCTGAGATCTTGTGCTGGTGTTTCTGACATGTCGTTGGTTCCGTATAACACCAACTCCTTTGACGGGCCAGGGGTTGTGCCAGGTTGCTCTACCTCGATAGGTTGTCCGGTTGGTTGTGTTTGGTACTCCAGGCTAGGCAGTTCCACCCCGAAGGGAGGCTCATAGTGGGAAGCCTGTTGCGCCTCCATGTAGGCAACTTGCTTGTGATAAAGGTCAAGCAGACCCTTCATGCTTGTGCCAAGCATGCAACGCCTTTCCTCCGATCGCTCGATCTCGCTCCTGCACCTGCGAAGCTCTGCTTCAAGAGCTCTCAGACTTTCGTAATCACTCTGCTTTTTGGCCTCCCGTATTCCCGTCCTGGTTTCACGGACCGCCCTTTTTAAATAACCTCGTTATACCAATCTTTGTTCATGGGCTTTCCAAACACAATGTTGTTCTGAAGAGTCGTGTTCTGAATCCAAGCATACTGAGGGCACTATCGCCTCTTGTCCTTGGCCACTTCGGTCTACAGTTCCTGGCCCGCTGACGTCTCGTCGAGCCTACGTCGGTCACCCACCAGTTGGGTCTGCAAGTCGATTGCCACTGGATTGTTGTGACTGGCAAGATGTTGCACGATCTACCGTTCCGAACTTGGGCTGTCGACTCGAAAACACGAACTGCCTTGTTCCATCATGTACCCCCAAAACTCTGATGTCGTCATCAGTTCCTTCTCACGCGATCGATAAAGGTCGCCCGAGACCCCATTCTACATGGTGGTGACAAGCACAACATTCTTGAGGGCGTTCTGTCCACAAAGCTTCTTTAAGAGGACAAGGTTCTTCTTTCCAGAGCCTTGCATACGAGTATCAATGATGCGGTGCAGGTATATGATACCGTGAAGGGGGATCTCTCCAACGCGGAACCCCACAAGCCAAGCGGCTAGATCATTGAGTACCTCAGTGTCGCTTTTGTCGGAGTCATCGAACCCAGGTGTATCAATGAGATAGATGGTGCAACTGGCTGACTGCACATAGGGGTAGACGGTGACTTCTGATATGCCTGGTAATGTTAATGTTTATATTTACAGGAAGCATGTGAGTGCAATGCTTGGGAATGGCCTACATGATCTCAAGGAATCGCTGGCTAAGGCCGTGGCATCTGGGCCGCAACACCTGGAGATGAAGGTGCTCTTGCCTGATCCTGTGACACCCATTACGGCAATGAAGACATCCGTTGGCCTTTATAACTGGTTAGGTATTTTGATCGACATGGCAGTGAGGACGCTTTCAGCGCTGCGTACCTGGGTTCTTGCCCACAGGGCCAGCTCCGCAATCTGGGAACAGGGCTGGAGTCATGCCTTTTCTTTGAAGAGCGCTTTCTGCCTAATGGGAGTTAGTACTAGTCAGAAAGAGTAGAAAAAAAAAACAAAAGAATTGATGCCCACCTCTGCCCATCTTGTCTTGGTGATGAAGCGGTCGAGTCATGAGATACAATGTGGGCCGGGAGGGATGTTGAGACCCTATTTATCGACCCCAACCGGAGCAATCATCGAAAGAAGCAGAAGAAGCTTTAGGTCTTGCCATCGGGTCTTGAACTAGGAGCAGATAGCTCCACAAGTTGAAAATGTAAATGTATGTGTTGTTGTTCTCAATTGTGGTGGTTGCGGCTGTCAGCACAACCCACATTATTGAGAATGATGAATGATAATTCATTTCTGCCGAACTACTCCCTATTTAAATCAAGTCAACATACACGGGGGTTGGGCTGCTAGCTTGGGCAGCGTGAGCAATGCAGTCTGCGTGAAATGGCTACACCAGGAGCTGCAGGCTCGGCGGTTTCACCTTTGCCGTGACTTGAACGCCTGACCACCCTCAAGTATAGGAACTCGAGACTGGAATTTACACAACAGTTCACAAGTGTGGACGAGTCTCTGAGAGGGTTCTACGTGGCATGGACCTAGCGAGGGACTGCTTGAGGCAGCTGTATGATAAGCTGAAAAGGATTACCACTTAGAAGCCCGTTGGGTCTTATATTCCAACACTGTAAGCCCTAGGACTCCGGAGCACCGCTGTATCTGTATATGAAGCGTGAGGCTAAGGCATGGGCTCGTCGATTGGATCCCATTAGCTAGTGGCTTGAAGCCGGCTATAGTTGCTCCCTCTTGTGTCTTACTCATTCCCTCTGAAGCTCTTTGCTTCTGCCGTAGAATCTCGATCATTGTGGGCCATCTCACACCCGTAGCTGAATCTCTTGTTGGCTTGGCGTAGCGTTTCTCGGCCTTTGTCAACCTATGTCAGGACGCTGACAAAGCGGCGTTATTTTCTCAGAATGAGTTGAACTGTCTTGTACAGGCGGGCTGCTGTATCTTGCTGTTATACGCCTCATGAAGCGACAAGTGGCTTTGAATCTAGGTACATCCTTGTTGTAGTCTGAACCTCCGTATTATCTATCCGTAGCTTCACCAAAGCAAGCATATTTATCTGACTCAGACGATCTTGGATGATATTGTGACATGAAAATGGGGTTTCAGTGCGGCGTGCCAGGAACCGGATTCCAAGCCATTCCTATCTAATTTGTATGGTGGCCGCAGGGTACAAGCGAATAAAGGTTAACTGGCCAGAGACCAATGGCTCGAAATTGCCTGCCAAAGATCTGGGCCACAACACATCATGTTGAAATATCTACGTAGTGTGTGACATTGGCAGTTACGATAGACTAATATATCTGTTGCGTATGAAAACTCTACGTAGATGGACTTGGGGGTTTCCCAATGGTCAGTTACACTGGCTGGCTGTTCCCTTGAGAAGGCAAGGCCATTGCTTCTAGTTCCAGTCATTGCTGCTTCACAATATGAAGCCGGAGAATTTCCGTACGAATACATGAAGCTAGTTCGGGGCGGGATCGTGGTGATTGGTAATTCGTTCGAGTCTGCATTGCCTACCCGACACGAGCTGGACATCGTGCTGTACTAACCCCCTTCCTAATCTTGGACGTGTTGGCTGTGTCTACTCGGGGGGGCTCAAAATCGCCCAATCCCCCAACTTTATACCTAGCTTGTAAGTACAAGGTAGCGGAATGGGTGATTTTGAGCCCCCGCAAGTATATCACCTGCCAACAGAGGCCGTGAGGGTGGTGCTCTGCATCAGTCAGATAATCACTCTACACCAAAGTCTGAGGGATGATGACAAAAGTTGATGGCTACCGACTTATTATGCACGGAAAAGGTGGGCCGTGGCCCGTGGATGTTAAGGGCCTGTCTCTTGATCCCTTATTTATCGCTGAGAGTCAAGTGTTAAAGACGTCCACAAAGAGCATCTTTTAACAGCTGAGCTAGACTGGAGGTAAGTACATTGGTCCATATAGTCCATAGTTCACATGGCCTATTGACTGATTCGAATAATGTAGCTTCGGCTAGGTTTAGCATGAAGAACACCTTCCCGTCCTGTTGGAGCAAAGGTGGGATGGAGGTCATCCTATGACACATCCCCAGTGGTGCCAGCACTTGGCCTTTTGGGAACAAGAAATTTGGGCTGAGAAGGCCAAGAAGCGTGAGTATTCTCCTTTGTTAAAGCAAACTAACAATGGCGCTTAATGGGCCTCATTTAGGTAGAGAGCATGGCACAGATGTTAAACGTCCATGATTGCGTAACTGTACCCCGAACAATAGAAAATCACCGTAGGAATCGGCACTCCCGCACCCTGACAAGCTAGAGTGTGGTGGAGAGAGGTGCTGTGCCAGTGATGTCTTGTCTCTCACTCTTGGCACCCGACTTCGGGTCTTGCTCTTCTGTTCCTGCCGAACAGCCTGGTAATAGGGGAGTGGTGATCATGATACGATGGGTTCCACGCCTTGACCCATGAGGACCGTCGAGATACTGAGAACTCATTAGAGACTACGGCTATAAGATTTTAAGAGGATTATGAAGAGAAGAAGCTGAGAAATCTCATTCTTTGCAAGACGGAACGGATGAGTGCTCTGAGACCCCTGAGACCCCTGTGTTGGCCATATTCCAGGCCGTGTTTGCTTATTCCCTCCATCCCGCCAACCAGATCTCGAGCCAACCCTCAGCCAATGCATCCCCTGTCATGGTGTCTTGGTTGGCTCCACCGACGCTTTCTCTCCCACACACCGGTCTTGCAACGACGTTGAGCGAGCCATCGGATTGGCAATAAACACAGCCTGACTCTCCGCCCGTGTGACCACAATTCTAAGCACACATCCAACAAATTTGATTTCAGCTGAGGCATTCGAGGGGGAAAGAGAAAAGAGACAGATCAGGCTCCGAGACCTTTGGATCAGGTATCTGCTTGCGTCGCGCAGACGCATGGGCGAGTTCGGTTTATTCAGAACTGGGTACGAGGAGTTTAGTGTTCCGGTTTACTGCGATAATAGTGACTTGAGATTACTTGAACTATACTGAGTAGCAACTTGAAAACGTTGGAAAACTTGGGCGAATATCTAAACCTTTCGCTGGCCTTTGAGCTGTCAGAACAACAAGCATTCCATCAAGAAAGAAGGCTTCCGGTTGTACCCGGACTTTACTGCGACAGGGGCGGCTCAACCAATCGTTTATAACGCCACCAGAACGCCTGGTTTGTACTTGCCGGTTTCAAGACAAGGCGCACTCCGTCCTGAGTGAATTCTCCTAAGCACTTCAGAGAGATAGGTAGCATCTCGGATTCATAGTGCGAGCAAATGCCGTCTGTAAATGAGCTATGCGAAATCCTAATTTCTAGTATGGAAAAATAGAGATATATCAAAGCTTATAGTGAATAGTTAAAGACAGGTTCCCCGTTATGCTAAATAGTCAAGTTGATGCTTCTGCCTACTGCGGGCGAAGTGCATTGGCTGCAACTGCCATTGGCAGTTCCAAATTGCTGCCTTGAGAGCCGTAAAACAAATTCATGGTGCGGGGTTCAAAATTTCGTGCCATTTCTCTCCGCTCCAAGATAACTCAGGTCTCACGAAGTACGTACGCTCGTAATATGGCCGACCCTCTGTCATTGGCAGCCAGCATCGCTGGACTGATATCCCTAGCCGATATTACTTTCAAGTATGTCTACAAGTTCGCCAAAGCCGCTAAGGACGCCAAGGACGATGTGCAGACTCTTTCCGATCAGATTAATGACCTCGCTCGCGTGCTGCGCGTGCTTGAGGCGCTCGCCGAGAGCCTAGAGGCCGACGGAGAGGGTTTCGACCCAGCCTTAAGAAATCATTACTTAGGACATTGTCAAAAGACACTTGAAAAGGTTCAGAAAAGGGTCAGCAAGGCACTCGACAGCTTCAACAGTGGGTTAAGACCAAAGAGCCTCGGCCGGCAAATCAAATGGCCGTTTTCCGCCTCGGAAACAACAGCCCTTCTCAATGAGATCTCCAGTCACAAGGCCACCATCAACCTCGCGGTATCTGCAGACTCGATGCGGAAACTGCAGCTTTCGTTGTCCAAAACCGGCGAGTTGAGCAACCAGGTCACAATGATTGAGGAGACGGTAAAGAGGATCGAGATCAACACCTTGATTGACGTGGACCGCAAGAAGCAACAGATCCTCGACTTCTTCATGGCCGTTAATCCACAGCCAAATCTGCAAACCAGTGTTAGACTTCGGCATGCCTTGACAGGGCTATGGCTGACCGAGTCTCCAGCCTTTGATCACTGGCTACATACACCCGACTCGAGGCTTTGGCTGACTGGTATACCGGGAGCTGGCAAGACGGTTCTTGCGGGCTCGGTCATCCAGGAGGCACTAACACGCAGCCATAATACTCCTGGGGTGGGCGCCGCTTTCTTCTTCTGCGACTACAAGAATCCATCGACTTGGAAAACAACTAATATTCTCGGCGCTATCGCTTCTCAGCTAGCCCGTCAGAAAGAAGAGGCCTATGACATCCTTTGCGAGTACTATGACGAACTTCATCCACCCCAGGGTCTCCCGAGAACGTCTGATAGTGACGAGCTTCGAGCTAGGATTAGCCAAATGTCGGAACACTTTGGCCAGACACTTGTGGTCATTGATGGGCTTGATGAGTGCGGTGATGAAACGGAAGACGTGGTTGAAACGTTGCGCGAGGTGGCAGACTACTCTGAAAGGGTGTCAATGGCCCTCTTCAGCCGTGACCACTTCAACATCCGCATTCGCCTGGATCAAGACTTTGAAGTCGTTCACATTGCCGCGCATACCGAAGACATACGGGTGTTTGTTGGAGCCGACTTGGAAAATAGGATCAGAACCAGACGACTACAGCTCAACGACATGAGAATGAAGCCTGAGATCGCTGACATCCTAGTCAACCGAGCCAAGGGCATGTATGTAGTCATGACCCCACAAGTTTCAATTTGACTCACACCGAGCAGGTTTCGATGGGTAGTCTGTCAGCTGGACTATCTTTGCGATTGTGCCCATGATGAAGAGCGGCGAGAAGCCCTGGAGAAACTTCCCCCAGACCTCCCTGAGAGCTACCGTCGACTACTCGAGAGGATTAGCAGAGCCTCTGATACAGTTCAATCCATGGTCCATATGTGTCTCAGCTTCATTGCTTTTGCTAGGCCAAATTTGACCATCCTCCAGCTGCGCCAGGCGGTTTCGACACCTTCCACCCTGGGTGCAACTCTGACCGAGAGAAACATGGTGACTGAGGAGGAGATCTTGAGGAGATGCAGCAGTCTCATCCGGAAATCCCAAGACGGCAACCGCCTGGAATTCGCCCACTTTACCGTCCAGGAGTTCCTCGAGAACAGGGCAGCATTGGGCAATAGTCCTGGCATCGACAGATACGTTATCTCGAAGCAGAGCTCCGACTTGCTCCTGGCTACCCAATGCCTAAGATTTCTACAGCTGAAGAACTTTGAAAAGGAGCTCATAGAGGGCGATACGAAGCACCAATTGAATGGTGACGACCTGATCCGGATGAGGAACAAGCAGTTTCCCTTCTACCAGTACTCCACCATCTTCTGGATGTATCTCACACGAGATGGACTCGACGACCCGACTTTATTCAATCTTGCAAATTCGCTTTTCCATCCGTCCAAGACGCCTCATTTCACAAGCTGGTCACGCGAGCTTGTAAGAAATTTTATAGGATACGACGGGTGTAGCGCTAGGCTCGGCACACGGTTCTTGAGAGTTACATCTGAGAGTAAACCTTCAAGCCCGAGCCAAGATGTAGCATGGGATCAGCGAGTTCTCGACGCTGGCTTTAGACCGCTTCACATGGCGGCAGTGCTCAACATTCCGGAGATATGCAGTTGCCTCGTCAGCCAAGGAGTCGCGGTTAACTCTCGATGGGACAACATCAGACCTATCGACCTCGCATTCGCTTCGGTATTTTTTTTCGATGAGGATTCTGCTGGTCCTCTTCAGTTAGGCAATCTCAATTCACTCATCAGTTTCCTTCCAGTGAGCAGACGGAGAAACCTAACAATCGAGAGTCTCATTCAACAAGGGGCTAGACCATCCAGCGACCTTCTCGGTCCGAAGGGGTATTCCGTCTTTTCGATTACCGCCAAAATCGCATTTGCCCTCGATGATGTCACTCCAATCTCTTACCTACTGTTTTTGGGAGTTTTCCCCAATGAGAGAGATATTTCCTTTATCAGTGGATGCTTCCGTGACATAGATTGCACTGGTGCCGAGGCAAAGCAATCAATGCTCTCACTCCTGAGATACCTTGGTTCAGAGTCAGTTTGCAACGAGGGATGGGCGAAGAAGCTTTGCTCTGTGGTGTCATACTGGTGCGCGGAAGCAAGACTTTCATCCTCTCAGCGCGACGCTCTATTCGATATTGAGCTCTTAACGGCCGGAGAGATGTTGCCGTCGCTAATGATACAGGCTGTTGTTGATGACGACGTTAAATTGGTTCAGCGTTACCTTGCTGCCGGCAAAATCGACGTGGTGGAATGTCGCTATGCTGGTGGAACACTTCTGCACCTGGCAGCTAGGAATGACGCCTGCGACGTCTTCGAATCCCTAATCACTGCTGGTTGTAATCCTTACTGTAAGGATGTCAATGGTAGCTTGCCTATTCACGTATATGAATCCAAGTCTGGCATCAAGTTCTATGAGATTTTGAAGAGGCTTGGCATCTCTCTCTCAAACCCTGACTCAAAGGGAATGACAGTCTGGCACCATCTGGCCCAGGCCCGCAACATTGACGATCGGCTCTTTTATAAACTAATTCAGCTTGATCGTCTAGGCACAGCTAGCGCTCTTCGGACAAGGACGCTTGCTGGCGAGACGCTGCTGTCAACCGTGCTGCGGCCAAAGCCTCTCGACATGTTCGTGGTCAATTCATGGGACTCTGAAGAAGATGAAGAAGAGGAGCAGGATGGTGAAGACTCTCAATCAGATGAACCCGCCACCACGAGTCCCAGTTCCGTCTCTTCGGAGGACAATTCGTCTGGTGCACCCGCAGCCAATTCGTCCACTATTTCACCCAGACGTAGGCACGGCATAAAGAGAGAGAAGCAAAAGAGGAAACGTGTATTCTTCTCCCTCCTGGACATATGCTCGGAACTCTCCAATTTCTGGTCGAACCACGGGCCAGTCATGGGCGCAGCGGCCAGCTTTGGCTCTAGAAAGGTCTTGCGTCGCCTGGTCGAGGTGGGTGCTGAGTTTGAGCCTGCCGTTGAAGGAACACGAACACCCTTGCATGAGCTATCGATCTTAATGCCACTGCAGGAGGTGCAACTTCTATTGGACGCATATCACTACACGATTGAGTACAGATTCCAAGGCCAGTTGCCAGTCGAGATGTACATCATTAAAGCGCTGAAGACGGAGCTGACCCTAAACGCTGAGGTCATAAAGATCCTGACACCCCCAGGCATACTCCGCAACCAAGATGCCAAGGAGAAAACCCTCTGGGAATTCGTCTGTCGTCTGCCAAGCCAGATGAGCCTGAAAGGGAGTCAAAAGGTATTGGCGAAGCAGGTGGACAATGTTGTGATGGTCATGGTCGGACTCGGGGCGATGCAAGTCTACGAGGAACGGAACCAAGTCTGCGGTATCAATCTGGTCCTTAATATGATTTCCCGATATGCGCGGAAGAACAGGACGAAGTCATCTTTCATTGCCGTCGACACGATTCGCGAGATGTTGCGACAAACCCAGTACTGGGTGTCGGCCAAAGACTCATCCTCGGTGCATCGTTTCCTCAAGATGGCCATCAGTAATGGCGACTTGGAGATGGCGCGACTCCTTCTCAAGCACGAAGTCGACATCCATCACTGGACCGACGGTACATCGCCTATCGAGGAAGCCTGCTGCCTCTATCATCGTGGCGAGACCGGAGACGAAAGGCCCATGTTGCAGCTTCTTGTCGACCACTCCAAAAGCGAAAAACTCAATCAGGTGTCCCCTCAAGATGGTCTTGGACTTCTGCACAGACTCGCCCTGCGATCAGGCACCACCAATACTGTCTGGCTGATGGAAGCTCTCATTCAACGAGGCGCCAACGTCAACGCTTTGGCTGGCAATGAACGAGGAGTGTCTGTCCTTGCTTTTCACTTGAAGACGAAGTCCCTTCGTTGCGTCGAGTTACTCCTAAAGCAAGGAGCCGATCCGTGCCTTGGAGGTCGACCCAAATCTCCGACAGCCTTCTCCATAGCGCTTGAATCAGATAACGTGGAATTCCTGCGGCAGGCACAGAAATCGTCTATCACTGACTGGGGAAAGTCGATGGATGTTGTTGTGCGAAATTTCTGCCTCAAAGAAGCGAACGCACTACACCTTGCCTCAGCCAAAGGTAGCCTAGCTTGCTTGAGGTTCCTCCTTGGTGAGAATCTCATCAAGATCGAAGATTCCAGGTCAAGAGAGAGCTGGACTCCATTACATGTCAGCGCTTATATGGGACTTGCCGAGATAACGGAGCTTCTTGTCTCCAAAGGATTCCATGTCATGGCGGAGAACGGATATGGCCAGACACCCTTGCACCTGGCTGTCTTTGGAGGTCGCGTTTCCATTGCGAAACTCTTGCGCAAACATGGAGCATTCGAATCATTAAGTAGCTTCGGAGAGCGTCCCAGAGACTATGCCCATGAGCACAATTTGGTCGAATTCGTTCAGTTCTTCGAGAATTGGCAGGACGAGGTAGGGGGGGACAAGAGGCCATCATCTCAAAAGCAAGATATGCGCCTTGCAGCAGCAATTCGCCAAGCTATCCAAACCGGCGATAAAAAATACTGCCAGACCATGGTCTCCAACGGCTGTCCGATTGACGTGACCATGCCAGGTAGTGGAGGGGCCACCCCCTTGATGCTGGCGTTGAGGCTCAACAGGTGGGAGATTGCAGAATGGCTCCTGCACAAGAAAGCAAGCCCCTTGAATTCGGCTCAAAACCGGAACCGGAGTACGACGAGCATCATCGAGGTTGCGGCTGCAAACCCAAACTTCAACCCGCTTCTCAGCGCTTTTGTTGATCGTTACTACCACTGCGGTGGAGATTTAGTCAGTGGCTCGGACTTTCCTTTTCATCATGCCGCGTGGCATGGCAATGCCAGTGGGATTGAGATTATACTACAGGCATGGGAGAAGCTTGAAAGTGCTACTCAGCGGTAAGATTTATGTTGTCCGAGTACAGCGGGCTCCATGCTAATTTGCCGTGGCATCTAGGAAGCCATACCCTGACTCGACTTGTCGGCAAATCCTCCAAATTATCATGAATCGCCAACAATCGGCAATGTTTCTTTTCGCACACGCCAGCGGTCACAGAACTCAGCCTCGCATGGTGACACCGCTGCATGTCGCCTCGTGGCAAGGAAACAAAGTGGCCGCTTCAATCCTCGTTAAATATGGCGCGGATGTCGACTGCGTTGACTGCAACGGCTGGACTCCCCTAATTTACGCGAGGACCGTCGACATGGTAGCGCATCTCATTAGCCTAGGCGCTTCGCTGGCCATGGTCTGCAGAACAAATCCCCTCCCTTGGTTGATGTCTTTGTCTGGAACCGAGGAACCGCCCCTCAGCCTAATCTCCAAGCTGCCAAGGCAGTTGATTCTTAACCCACATCATCCAGTGATCTATAAGAATATGTCCATTACGCCCCACCGCCTCACTGCGCTGAGACAGCTGGGGTGCGACTTGACTCAGGAGGATGAGTGCGGCCGGAGTTTGATGCACTGCATCATCTGTGAGGACGAGACATCACGACGCGTGCTGGAGGGTGAGTATGGACTGCTCGAAACAAGCCCGTTTCCCTGGCATTTGGATTGGCGCCCCCTTGAAAAGATCGCCTTTATTACTACGAGATTCCGCGGCTTTCAACGAAAAGTGCCCAAGGAGACCTTTCGGGCAATATTGAATCTTGAACCACAGCGCGGATGGAGTCCTCTGTGTCGTGCAGCGGCACTCAACCTGGTCGCTATCATGGAAAACTGCCTCAAAATGGGCGCCCAGGTTGACTTTGAAGGATGCTCCGTGGGCTCCGCCCTCATGCTTGCGAGTGCCTGCGGCAGTCTTGAAGCTGTCAAGTTGCTCGTCCGCCGAGGCGCCTCAGTCTGCTACTTTGGAAAGAATGGTTTCACGAACTGCCTCACGTTTGCAGGGACTGAAGCCGTCAGGGCTTGGCTTCTATCTGGTCGGTTCATGGATCAGCAGCGGATCACGGCTGAAGGAGTGGGCGGAGCAAAGGAAGTCAAGCCATGGAGTGGTTCCGCTTTAGCTCGTGTGAAGATCTATGGGAAGATGGAGAGATACCAACCAGAGTCCATGTTGGACTATGCAAAGAGGCTGGCACTGACGAAAAAGGATTTCAGGGGTCAACTTGTTCGCGCTACTGAGGTTTCATTGTCTGAAGATACTGGGGTATATCTTCAGTAGTCGCTGTGGATTTTTGTTACATCCCTTCTTTAAGCCTACTAAACATGTCTCAATTAAATAACAACGGAAATATTCTTCTTTCAGTCAACTACTCCCATGCTTGCCACTACAACTCATGGTTTTATCGAACTCAAGTCAACGGTACAAGTATTCCACTTCCCTCCCCCACCCGGAAAGCAAATGAAATTACGACCGAGAGCGTCAGACGCTTCGGCTCTTGCAATTATCGGAGGCTGCCCGCTTGGCATAAGGGGGTCAAACTCCTTCCATCCCCACGGCGACCACTCATTCCGACCGAAAGCTCCAGGTACAGATTTCGCCCAGGCAAGCTGTAACTTGCGGTCGCGGCCTGCCCATACCACTCCTGCCGCTGTGTTTGACGAGTGACCTAGGAAACATAGATCAGAGAGAGGGTTCGCGCAACCTGGTGAAGCAATCCTGATGATGGGGTCCCAACTACTTCCGTAAAAGATCCAGTTTACATCTCCCGTCGAGCCAAGACAGAGGGACCCATCAGTCGATACCCAGAGCAAGTAGGCTCTTGCGTCCATTGGGCCATTGCTACCGGTTCCGTTCCCAATAAACGCAGTTACCGAGGTGCTGGGTGCTACCCCAACACCACGATATGCGATGGCGGTCCCTGTTAAGGGAGGCTCAGTTTCGCGGGACGGCGTGTACGAGCATGTCCCCATAAGATCTCCGTTTGAACGAACCCAGAATAGATACGCTGCTTCGTTCTCCTTGCGAGAGTCATACATCCATGCAGTTGCCATTTGCGCTGGCCTCGAAAGTGAGGAACTGACGTCGACACTGCCAGCTGGAAGAGAAGCCCCTGGCTCGACATTGACCCATTGCTCTGAGTTGGAATCGTCAGGTACAGCTCGGCGTCCAAAGATCTCCCCGCGTGGACCGATCCACCAGATGACGGGATTGCGTCGCGGTCGAGCCTCCCTGACTGGCACTTCGCCGCAGGCCGCCAAACAACCCCCGCCGAGCGTTGATGCACTGCCAGGAGGCGCGAGGACGCTATAACTCCAGTTCTCAGGTCCAATTCCTTCATTCTCCCGTGACCAGAGATTGACGCTACCGTCGTTGCCGATCCAAACAATCTTGAATCGTCGATCTTGGTGCATCTGAATCACTGCGAGGGCACCCGCTCCCGTGAGGTCAGGCTTGGATGCGGGGATATTGGGTCCAGCTTCTTCGTTTGCTGTTTCCTCTGAAGCGTTCCATCGGATCCCAGCAAGGCGTTTGCCATCTCTCCAGTACCACATGTCAGTTTTGAAACCCGCTGTCCCCGACTCGCTCCAGAAACGCATGCTCGCGAACCGGCTGACGGGAAACGGGACAACTGGGTCAGGGTCCTTCAGACTTGTCGTCACGGCCATGCCGTTTTCTTTTACCTCTGGCATTGAAGTGAGAGTTGCCACCCACTCGGCCGCAGTTCCAAAGATCGAGGTATTCTCCACCGTGATGGTCACCTTGACTTTAAGCCCCAAGCTTGCACTCCCATATTCTTCGAGTTCCTTGTCCCAGAAGCGGACAATCTCTTTTTCATTGTCTTTTGGCTCGCGAATGAGTGGCGTTTTTGATTCTTCCAGTCGGCTAAGGATGGCAATCTTGTGTTTAAGGGGCACATGCTCGGTGTTGGGCGGCTTTGGCCATATTATTGACACGTGACCCTTGGCCCAATAATAGGAATATGAGCCTTGGAGGTATTCTCTGCTTGGAACCTGTCGGAACACAAATGGCACCGAGTCTGGGCCTAGCATGTGCCGATTGTCAGGGGAAACGATTGTTACTCTCGTCTCGCGAGGTATAAAATTCCCGAGCTTGGAGATGACCTTGTCAAAGGAATAGCGGAGGCCTTGGTCGTCACTATCGTCCTCTGATTTGTTCGGAAGCTCAAAGGTCTCCTTGAACGGCTTCCCGGCACCCTGTCGTGTGACGATAAGGCGGGCTTTGGATCCCGATGGAGGGACACGAGACAAGAAAAAGACAAGACTGAGAGTCTGTGTGTCCAGGTTGAACTTGATCTCATTGTCCTCAAGGGTGGGAATACTGGCAGGCCGGACTGTCAACTGGGTTGTCCGCACACTAATCTTTCCGCCAGAGCTGCTTGGCCGCCACAGCACGTCGAATCGTGGATTCCTCGATGGCCCAACAGGCCAATCAGTAGTAGAGTCCGGCGTGGGCAGAAGGAAGGTGACGCCTCGCAGAATGAACGATGTCTTGAACGCCGTCGACTGAGAGGCAACCAGGCCTTCAAACCGTGGCTCGATTTTGATGATGAGCATGACGAGTTTCCCAGCCTCCATAGGGACAGGTTCGCCCTCGTCAGGGAGCGCTTCCGGGATGAAAGAGTAGAGACTCGACGTTACGAGCTTGCGATCATGAGACCACCACTGACTGGGGTTTAAGTCCTCCAGGACAGGCAGTATCGGCTGATCTCCAGTGCCTTGGATCACAAGCACACCGCGACCCCCATTTTTGACGCCGGGAGGGTATACCCCTGAGCTCAGGGCGACGGGTATGCGAAGTTCCACCTCGGCTGGAAGGCCGCTGGACTCTTCGGCGCTGATGTTGAAGATGAGATCAGTCGGCGTCTCTGGGGCATAAATCACGTTGTTGGTGTCTCCTGGCTCATAGCAAAGGCAACAGTTGACATGTAGTGGAGTCGCTGAGTATGGGAGTGGGCTTCTAGACTCAAGCTCGTGAAGTGTTTGAGACGTTTCCTCCATGATCCTCTTTACCTCAAAGTCATACGGAGAGATGGGAGGGCGAACTTGACGTCTTGGGACAGTTGGAAAAGCGGAATTGCCACTGGGAGGGGCTCGGACGACAGGCTTAGGAGTTTCTGACTCTTTTTCAGACGTCTCGTTGCCTGGTTCCGGCCTCAATCCTGTGGAAAGGTTGAATGCTGCTTTTGTCCACCGATCTGAATTTGAAACACCATGGCTTTGATCTTCCTTCACTTTCAGTTCCAGTCGCAAATTGGAGGTCCGGAGCTGCGTAGCAAGCAGCGATGATGACTCAGAGGCATCCGTGTAAGCGCCCTCAACGCCCTTGATAGCCTCATGGTAATGGCTCATGTACGCCTTTGGCCGCAGCATGCGAGCCGTGAAGTCGAAACCAAGAACTGGTTTGGTATCTTCGAAAGTCTTGCCAACCGCGGTGCCAACATTGGGGCCTGCCTTCTTCGGCAGTGGACGATGGAACACCTGCAGTTTGTGCTCGGACAGGGTTGAACCGAGACAGAAGCCCTGCTGATGGTGTGGTTGACTGATACGGACGTAGCTGAACTCTGCTTCACCGGGGAGACGATCAAACAGACACACGAGGACATCCTCGGCTAGGACTTGCATGAACTGCACTTGACGGGCATTTTGAGGTGCCCCTTTAGGAAGCGGCGCCTCTACTTTGAGGTCTGGAAACGCACTGACAGCAGTACTGCGCATGAGGAATCCCCAACGTGGCAGCTGAGGGATCGTTCCGCCATCCATGGGAGTATTGAGATACGTGTTGATGCATCCCTTGAAGGATCTTCGGATTGCGTCGTCATCACGCGCAAAGTGGTTCGCAAGACTTAGTCCGCCGTCGATGAGCCAGTCGATCCAGATGTTGTCGACGCAAAAGGTACGAATTGACTCTTCGGGAAGCATCGCTGGGTCAAGAATCAGGCTGTGCATTGGAACACCGGCAAGTAGGAAGCGATCGACAGCCCAGGCGCGGATGGTAGCTGCGTCAGGGTCGATCTGGCGTACTAGAACAGGATTGCCCTCTGCGTCCTTGGACTCGTAGCTAAACATGTGCAAGGTGACCTCATTGACTTCCTTCTCATAGTCGGCGATGGAGTAGGAAGTGTCGTTTGATAACCGCATGATGGGAAGGTTGGAATTGTCGGGACGAGCCCATCGATCTGCAGCGTTTCTCTCCCGATTAAGGCCGGTTATGTTTTGGGCCTCCTGCAGATGCTTGACTGCATCTTTCAAGCCAGTAAGATAGGTCTCCCTACTGCTGAGGATGTCGTAGCCCTTTTGGGAGAGGGCCCTTGCCTTTGCTCGGCGAACAGCCTCGGAATGGATGTTACCCCTGAGACGAAGTAGACTTGCGCTCACAGCTCGGTCAGCCATCATCATAGATCGACCAAGTGTCCACGCCGACTTGTAAGAGACGTCTGGGATTTCAGTCTCCTTGTCAAACCGAGCAAGGCCCTCACCATAAAGTGAAAAGGCATTAGGCGGGTCCTCGCTTGGTGCAACGGGGATCAGCGGACCTCGCATCAGAACCTTGGTTTGCGCTCCTGTAAGGTCTGTATGCGCCTTCAGGACATAGCCCTCGTCAGCTCTGGATTTCGACCAAACTAGTGCCTCAGAAGATCCTGCTTTGACTTGGTCGCTAACAGGACCGACGAGAGAATGAATAGTCTTGCCCAAGTGTATCATAATCTGACCAAAGTCGTCTGCACCATCTGGAACGGCATTCCACTCCCACGAGTGCAGAGATACCAAGCCAACATACTGGCCGGTGACATCGTCGGCTGAGACTGCGATCTTGTCGACGTCTTCAAGTGAGATGAGGTGAGAGACGACACGCGTTGGTGACGATATCCCTGGAGGTCCCGTGCGAGGACTGACAACGACGGAGAAGTGCGGTTTATGGGCCTCACCGCTGTCGTCGTCTGCAAAAGAGCTCGCCGTGTATCCGCTGCCGCTATCTTGCGTCGATGCCATGAATGCGAATTTTGACAAGTCGGCTTTCCCGTTCCAGACTGGTTGGTTGTCGCCGTTGTACGCCGTGAAGACTTTCTTGAATATCTTCGAGTCGAGCACCAGCAGGGATAAATATTCATCGAGATTAAAGTCTTTACTTGCTCCTGGTGCGTTCAAAGCTGACTTGATTGGAAAATCAGGATTGGTGAGTCTGGAAGCCAAGGTGACGACAGAGCCATACTCTGTTGACAACTCATAGTCTTTGATGAACCCAAAGCCCTTGTATGCCTCTGGCTCCAGGATCAACTCTTCATCCGAAAAGGTCAAGACAGCCATGTATGGCAGCTTGTTGGAGCCAACACCTTCCGCAAGGGGGATTTCCCGCACCCACGGAGTTGTGGGTTGGCTGAAAACCACATTGGCCAGCGTCCGCGCATGAGCGCTGTGCCCAGGTGCTGGATGGACGCTGTATAAATCTGCAGGGTCTGGCAGCCGGAACTTGGGCAGCGGGACGTGAAGTGTCTTTGTCGTCTGGTCAAGGTTGACAGTCTCTCCGTTGGGGAGAGTGACCTCTTGAGAGACGGAGACTTCATAATTGCCGGCGCTCAAGGCAGGCAGTTGGTATGACCACAGTTGGAGTTGCTCGGCAGATGGTGGGTTATCAGACTCAAGCGAGGCGGCCAACTTGACCTCCTTCGCGAGATGGTTGAAGGCCGGGCGAAGATGGTTACGTGAATAAGACTTCATCTTCTGACTGTTGTGTTGATTGTTGAGAAAGAACACCAAGGAAGGTTCACTAGGACTGAGAGATCAGGACTTGTTCAAAAGGCTGCACAAGGCCAGGGGGCGGGGGCCTCGGAGCAACTCAACAGAAATAACACAGCCATAAAAGGCGAGGGGTTGGTCCTTGTGTTCTAGATGGATGCACTCAGGGATCGGGCCGCCCGGCAGGGTCCACGCGTCTAGTCTATTCTCCGTTGCGGGAACGCCAGCCGCACCGAACTATCCATGCAGGTTGTCACTAGTTTCTCGATACGACACCGTGCAGAAGACAAGGCGACACTGTCTATCTTGGCTGCATTATCTTGACTACCAGATAGTAGAGTTGAGTTCTCTTGTCATCTACTGGAGAGCCGACAAACTCGTTGTATCCTTCAAACTACTTGGTCTATTCACTAGCCATGGCTTCTCAAGATGCAGCTCCCCCAGCGCAAAAGAACTTTACAGTCGTCGTGCCTATGGCTGTCCAAGCATTAGTCGTTGCACAAGACTTTCCCTCAACAGTCGCTCAGTTCGCCCCCCTCATCGAGCCCGACTATGCAACCCTTCTACAACATGAGGAGGCTGGGGCTCCAACCCACGATCTCATGGATGATCTTGACCTCTCGTACTGGCGCATGCAGGCACGATACAGCACCCGCTTCATCGACCCCAGCACAGGACAGCTTCGTTCGGATCGTTGCGGTGTCTATCTGTCTTGGTGTCTACCACGACTCTACCGGGCTGCCATCACTGCTACTGGCAGCGCAACGAATGAAAAGACAGGCTTGCAAGGTGCTGGGAAGCAGCAATGGGACTCGCGCAAGGCTCGCGCAGGCTTCAAATGCAGCGACGTCTCTGGAACCCAGGCTACAAACGACAAGAGTGTGCAGTTTCGTCCTGCGCCAGATCGCTGGATCGTCGTCCGTCAGGTCCGTGGTAAGCCCAGCCTGACCAAGTACGTCCTGGTTGAGAGCAACTGCATCCGCAGGATCGACCACCTCGATATAGCCGAGGACTTTGAGTCTGCGACATGTCCAGCCATGGATCCCTCGAGGCCCATGGAAGACCAGCCCCTTTTGCGAATGGGACGAGCTAGGCCCCTGGCGCAGATGAACACTATGACGGAAGGACGCGAGTACCGCACCCCCTTTAATTCTTTTGAGCTGGGACACGAGTACTTTGCCGATTATGCACCACACAACATGGGCATCTTTTCGTATTTCGATAACCTCGAAGGCATTGACGCCGAGGTGGTTGACTACTCTGTCATTGGCTTCCACTCTTCGGCCAAGGACTCGGATCCTCTCACCTTTGTCGACTCTCACAGACTCATCCCGGACGAGCCGCGTGCGTCTGGGGGTGGTGAGGTTGAGTTAGAGTTGATGAGCAACAAGGAGCTTCTCGACGCTCTCCACCTCAAGTTCAGCCAGGATACACCCGCTGCTACCAACTTTGAACGCGCATCTGCCAGTATAGCAGGCCGCACCCTTACGCAGGGCATCTTGCGCAACGTCAGATGGAGCCGGGCGGACTCTAGAGGCATGCGCTGGCCGGCTGCCTTGTTGCAAGGCGATGTTTATGCAGAGCAGCCCATCTCCGTAGGCGTGCACATGCTGGACGCCTTGGAAACCTACCTACACTTTGCTATGGGTGGTAATCCGGGGGCTCAAGCTACGGCTCAATCGGTATTATCACAGCTTGTCATGCGCATTATGGCGGAGAAGGACGACCCTGACTCGCTGAGAAAGGCTGCCGAGGATGCCGCGTCGCAGTCATTCCTAGCAAGACCTCAAGGCATTGCCTGGGTGCTACCCAAGGACGACAAGGACAATACAGAAACTACCTCCAAGGATGTCGCCAAAGATCTTGTCCCCAGGTTGAAGATTCTCAACCAAGGACAGGCAACCTTGGATACTTGCGCACGAGAAGCCGAGCAGCTCATACAGAGTCTGTACGCCTGCTGGTGGAACGCAGCCAGCCTTCGAAAGGTGCCGTTGGAGGAGCATCAGGCCGCAAGAGACAAGATCCGAACAGAGGCTCGCAAGGTTGTAGCCCGTCTAGGAGAGCTAGCCGGGTACATTGAAATCAACCAGACGGTAGTAGACTCCGCAAGGGAAGGTCTCGAGAAACTCATCGGCAACAAGAAACTCGAGGCGATTCCCACAAATCCTTTTGGTCAGCATCAAGATCCCACCGTTTTGATGGTCGGTGCCAAGTCTGGATGGCCTGACAAGTTCAACGAAACCCTTCCCGTACGGCTAGCCTCTCAGATATCCCCAGACGCTTCTAGTCTGGTTACACCAGATGAAGGGTGGCTCGAAACCGAGTTCAAGGACATCTCAAGACCTGTCGTGTCTTTATTGCGGGAGCTCGAGGCACCCTCGCCAAAGGGTGTGTCGAATCCCTACGAGGCTGTCGAGGACATGAACAACACACAAGGATGGTTTCCACTGTTCCTTGAATGGGAGCTGGAGTACTACCACGTACCCTTTAACAAGTGGGAACTTGAGAGTGACCAAGTCACGGGCCGATGGCGTTATGTCATCCCCACCAACAGCCAGCGCTTGCTGCCCATGGATGACGCTGTGGGTGAAGACATGCGCATCATCTCCGGCCGTTCAGCGTTTCTCCCTGAGACAGGCAAGTCCCTGGGCACAAGGATCGAGCAGCTGCTCGCCCAATCAGCACAGTCGGAGCAGGACAAGAAACGGCTTCAAGAGACGCTTCAGGCGACTACTAGGCTCGAATGCTTCGCTGCCGATCTGTCTGGACTTGCTGAGCATCTCACCACGAGACGGCGGGGTCATCATCCACGACCAAAGGCTGGTGATGGTAGCGGCATTGAGAATGTCCTCGACATTGAACCTCAAGATTTGCACCCTTTGGAAATAAACGGGCCGTCAAATCTGGCTCCGTACGGAATCTCGACGCCGCTTGATCCGTCATGCACAGACAAGTTCAGTCCCTTCAAGCCTGTGACGCATGGCCAGGCACGCTTCACCAAGTTTGCCATCGTCGACAAGTTTGGGCAGGTTGTATCTGGTATCCGCCTAGGTCCCAATGGTGATGGCGCCATGTACCCATGCATCTCGCCCAGTCTCGCATGTGGCACGATCCCTGCTGTTCAAGAGAAGGAGCCCGAGTATTGGCCAAACACGGTCGTCGAGGCTGAGAATGAGCACGGGCGATGCCAGTTCTTCCAGATCCCGCCACGCATCAACCAACCGGCGCGACTCAACGCACACTTCCTGGAGCCTCTCTCTGATGCCCAATTCAGAAGCTCAGGAACACCCATCAGGAGCATTGCCAGCGAGTGGGACAACCCGGTCTGGGCATGGGTATTGCCAAACTTTCACAACCATAGCGTTCAAGTCTATGGCCCACTGGGAGACTTTGTCATCGAGATGATACTCAGCGAGGAAAAGATAGAGAAAAAGACAGTAACCGCATCAGATGGACCCAGCGGCGCAACCAAGCATCCTGCTCCTTCTGGTCGGCTGCGTGTTCTTGTTGATGCCCTCCGGGGTTACGAGCTATGCTTGTCTCTCTTTGACATGCTCACTGGCGCAAGCGACAGTGTGTTGACTACGGGTACCAGCTTCGATAGCGCCCTACCAGCTGCCCTTGGTCGTCCCTTCTGCATCGCCGACGTGGGCGTGTCCATTGAGCTCAGTTCACCGCCGTTGGAGAATGCTTCTTTGTTGTCCTCCAAATCGCCAGAGCTCGAGCTAGGCAACTATGAGTTCCCCGTCGCTTTGGGGAATCACACAGCAGCATTTGACGGCCTTGTCGGCACTTTTCCCGCATCTGGGAACATTGACAGGATTGCCTCGGCATTTACCCGTGATAGTGGGAAACTGACGAGGTCCAGTCCTGGCATTGTGAAGAAGCGACGGGATGAGAGTGAACATCCGCGGCCCTTGCGCCTCAAGCCTTATTTCCTCCCTGGAACCCTGAAGGGTGAACTCGACGAGGAACACCGAAAGCGGTTGACTGTTGTCAGCGCCATTATCGACCCCAAGACGCCAATGCACATCTATTCGGGGTCGCTATTCCCAGTAGCCTCGCTGCCACTCCCGCGCTGGCCCGTCGACGACGCTCTGAGGAAGCTACGCGCCTTCTTTGCGGTTGGACCAATCTTGGTGCCAGCGAAGCCGACGCCGACAGACATACGCGTCATGGTCGTGGATCCTACCGGAAGCAATGTCGGTCCGACGATCCAGATGCCTCTGGGTGGTGGGGAGGGTGTAGATGCCTGGAAGTGGCTGCAGCCCTCAAAGGAAGAGAACGAAGGCACTGGGAAACTGGAGACGAAGTGGTCTGACGTGGCCATCATGCCGCTGGATGGGAAGCTGAAGATAGATGCTGCGGATAAGAGTCAGCTGGTCGAGGGTTACATTGTAGTGAAGAGTGGTTAAGGATGTGAGACATGGAGGGAGCACGTGATCTGTGTCATGTGCTTCCGCCCGCGTCGAACCTCACGACTGCTTCTTCATCATCACCGCAATACATCACACTCTTCACCCTTAGGCATTCTTCCCGTAACAACACCAGACTTATTCTATCACAAGACAGCTAAAATAAGGCCCTCATATCTTTCTCCCCCATCTACCTTGACTGCCAAGCACACAGTCCAGGGTGGCCAGCAAACCCATGTCCAATAATGCCAAACGCCGAGACCCCTAACGAACTACTGCCCGCGCACAGTGCGGGTCATCGGCTCCAATACCTTTCTCTATCAGCTGAATTTATATCACAGAATAGTCTCATGCACAAGCCAATAGTCCCGGTGACAAGATGCACGATCTTCCTGTTCAGGAGGTGATGGTTTCACCTCAATTGCCTGCTGTTACGAATGCCTGTGTACGAAGACAAAGTACCCAACCTCACCAAAGACCCTCTAACTGTTCACGCGCTGTCAAACCTCCCACCATCACCATCCCCACCACGAGTTGCCTTCGGACGTATACTCGCTTCCTCTGCCCTGGCCCTTCAACATGGCGTACAAGGACTACGACATCCTGTCCTTTTTCATCAATGTGGGCGCAGGCGACTCGGCTGTCCATATCCTCCAGCAACGGAGTACGGGGAATGTTGAAGCAGCCGTCTTGGTCGACGGAGGCAGGTCAACCTCCGAGGTCGCCGTCGAAGCAGCCATTGACAGCATGCGCGTCGAGGTACAAAGAGACTTTTCGTTCAAGTCCATTGTTGTCACGCACTGGGACCAGGATCATTACCTCGGCCTCATGAACCTGTTGTACAGGCAATGGAAATATATCAAGGAGACGCCTCAACCGCCCAAGACCATCACGCCATATATTGATTATAACATAACCACCTTTTACTGTCCATGGAGGGAAGTCGATACCCTTCTGGGCACCGGCAATGCAAAGCTCGATTTATACGCAGGGCATGATGGCTACTGGCTATTCTTCCAGCTTGACCCAAGTTTGGCTTGGGAACCTGTCTGTCGCGCCGTTGTGAGCACATGGGCCATGGGCTACGATCTGTTTACCGGCTTCCAGCACTCGGAAACAGGTACTGGCCTAACCATGAGGGAGCCGCCCAAGTTGGGATCATCCCTCAGCCAAGTCTATTCTGATGCCCCGAGTCTCGAGAATTTTGAAAAGCCCATCTTTCTCGTCTATAGGGTCGACGGCCTTTCTTTTAGCAGTGGCACCAACAAGTAGACTGCTCCCCGAGAAGCGTGGAAGAAGAAGATATGGTTCAACGCCCCAACAGACCTTTCAAAGAATGACTCCTCCATCATGGCGTTGGTCATCTGGCCCGAGCCAGTGGCAACTGAACCAATGCGCGTGTCATTGTACACCGGCGGGGATGTCGAGCAAGATCCTATCGAAGATTCGTTGATAAAATGGCTTGTAGACGGTCCAAGAAAATTGAAGCTTGATATGGTAAAGGCCAGCCACCACGGCTCTCACTATTCGACAAGCGAGAAGCTCCTCATGCAGAACCTACAGTATCTCGTCATCTCAGCTGGAAAGCAGTATGGACACCCAAGTAAGTGATTGTGAAGCATATACGGCACACTTGAACAAGCAAAGAAGAAGTACTAACGGGTCCAGGCTTCGCTTTGGTGTACTGCTTTCTTGCCCTGGCCCATCTGCTCAAACAACGAAACGTCCAGAAGGGGAAGCCTTCCCATCCTGTTATGGTCTGTACCAGACATCCTTACTGGTTGATCTGGCACCCAACTCACCTCATTTCTGATCACTGCAACCCGGCAACAGTAATGGGCTGGGGGCCATCAGCTCTGGCCATTCATAGGGACTTCCGAAATCTCAGCGGGCCAACCGATAGCAACTTTCTCCTAGATTACATGAGAAACTACTACGGAGATGTCTTCCCTAGCGCTACACGCTACGCTTATCTCCGTTTCCTTTCGGACAAGACAAAAACTCTAGAAGATTTCAAGAAGGTAGTCGATGAGGACAAGGACCATCCCTTACGAGAAGAAGGAAAGGTTGTTATGGCTCAGCCGCCACAGGAAAAAGACGTGGTTTATCTAGCAAAGGCGATTGAAAAGATCCAAAGGTCAACGCAGACCCAGGTGCAAGACTTCATTGAACCGGGCTCAAACAATGTCCGAGGCGCACAGTGGATCAAGCTCATGGCGAGCGGCAACCGTCCTGAAATTTTCAAGTTTCTACAGCCCATCGACGACATTGTTCTTGGAAAGATCTCACTCGCTGCTGAAATCTGGGCACATGACGACGATCTTGTGTGGGCCATGAAATCAGACGCTTTGGCTTGGACGAAGGCGCAACTCTGGCACTTCTCCAAACCCGCCATTGACACATACAGACTACAATCAGGCTTCCCAAATCCACACAAGCAGCCAAAGCCCAAAGCCACTGTTGTTTCGGTGCAAGCTTCGGCAGTAACGCCTGGGTTCTCCTTTATCGGGGAGTGGATTAAGTCTGTCCTCCTGAGAGGCTTGGTGAATGCGAGACCTGATCTTGAAGCTGCTTTCGACGAGGTGCTGGCAGGCACCGAGTCCGACTGTGCCAGGTGGTTCGGTGACTGCTTCAATAGCACCGCCTCTCTTGGACTAGCTGGCACACAGGGCCAGGAAATGGTCTTGCTCGAGCGGGCGTATATCAAACTCGAACCTAGCAAGGGCGGCCCCTTGACCTTTTCAATAAGCGAGGCAGCTCGGAGCTCACAATTTGGGTCCAAGGCCAAGACTCATCAGACACTACTCGGGTTTGATGCCAACATTGAGGGTGTCCTTTTCGCGCTTGATAGCTTTCACCCGCTCACCTTGCCGCAGTTGGCCGAACTTGTCAACTTTCCTCTTCCTCGCAACGCCCTAGTGTCCAAGGCCCTTGGCGAAATCGAACTGTCATGCTATACAGGATCTCGTTCAGGCATCTGGTTCATTCCTCAGTTCTACTCTCGCACCATCATGCGTATGGCTATGAAGCCCAAGGATCTTGATAGGGTAGAGAATTTTCTAAAAGAGCTCTTGGGGGAGAACCTTGGCCCAATTCGCTTTTCGAATCCCATTGTCGTCGGTACTTGCGCTGTTGAGAGTCTAAACTCCAAACAACGTGAATCGTTGGCCAAGCTGGGATTGCAAGTCGACATGGAGTGGGAGGAGCCTAATGACTCTCTGCCAAAGTTCAAGGGCAAGGCCTCTATCGAGTTTTCTGCTACCGGTGCTGGACTTGCCTTCAAGCCTGTCCACAGCGGCAATCTTCTGGGTAGCCTGCTGAGCTGGGCTAAGAAGGTTATGGGCGGGAAAAGTGGCCAGGATCTGCAGGAAGGCGAGTCATCTCAGCCATCCATGGAAGAGCACTTGCATCGAGCCCTGGGTGCCACCAAATTTCCCATCCATCGGATCTCGGTTGCTTTCAACGAGGGAATGAAGCCTCGTTCTCTTGAGATCTCTATGGAGATTGATGCAAACTTGCCACGTGACTCGACAATTCCGTTTCTCACAACGATACGTTGGAACAATGGAACTTTTGATGTGTCGGCCGAAACTTGACCAGTATCACTCTTTGGCGACCGTTTATCCCCCCTGGAGCTACACCCATTCTACGAGGAGAATGCCCTGACGGACCCGATCATGCCCAATCCTGTCTACGAAATTCCAATTGAGAGCCTCCTCCATCTGCCCGACGGTGCACATATACCACCCGGTTTGCCCGACATGGTCACTGAGTTTCAGGCAATGATGAGCTTCGGCCACGGTAGAACAAGAGCCTCATTTTCTGCCATACTCGAGTGTGACATGTCCAAGGCGAAAGCTCCAGATGAGGCTGCCGCTCCGCTCCTAAATCTTGGGACGGTACATCTGGACCTCGGGGTCGGCTTTCCATCCAAAAGTGGTGGCAAGGTCGAGCTTGATTTTCGGCTCGATGCTCATTTGACGCTCTCTCTTCCATCAAGCTTCGACTCCTCGGGTGTGTCGGAGCCATCCGAGTCACCCATCGACTTTAGCATCTCACGTCAGAAGAATGGTGCTGGATATGAGTGGCTGGCGTCAGCGAGCATCAAGCAACTCAGAGTGGCGCATCTCTACCAACTGTTTGCCCCTGACGGCTCCAATCGTGCACTTTTGGACGTCATGGGTGGGATTTATGTGGATTTTGCCAGTATTCAGCATCGATATGACAAAAGCACCTCGCTAGACATTCATGGAAAACTGCGCCTGGGCCAACCCGAGTCTGGCCATGCAGTAGAGCTTGAACTCAACTATGGGCACAATGCCGAGGACAAAAGCTGGCTCCTCACAGCTAAGCTACGCCCTCAGGCCAGCAAAAATATGCTCCGAATTGCTAGTCTTCTTGGCGATCTAGTAGATGATGACGAGTTGCCGGGCTTCCTACGCAACCTCCAAGTTCCTCTCAATGAGCTGCAGGTCGTTCTCAACTGCAGCAAGAAAACGGACGGCGACAACAACTCCCACGTCGTCTTCTCGCTCGTCATCACAGTCGGTAAATTTGTCCTCACACTCGCACAGGTCCGATCAGTGGTAGCTGCCAAGCAGAGTGCTGCAGCTGCAAGAGAGAGTGATGGTCGTGTATCAGGCACGACTGACGATGCTGGGCCAGCTCGGTTGATCCGGTTCACGCTGCCCAGCGTCCGCAAGGTTCCACATATGCCGATCGTTGGCGCGATTGAGCAGCCCTTTGATCACCTTGGCATCGTGTGGACGAATCGTGATTTGACCATCGCCGAGGTCAAGCTTTTCAATCAAGAGGTCTTCGAGACTGAACCATTGTTGAGCAAGAACAAGTCAGGAGATGCGGAGCCTATACTACGTGGCATACACTTCCAGATTGCCATGAACCAGGGTGGAAAGCATAGACTAGTTCTGGACCACGTTGTTGCCAAGAAACGCAAGAAGAAGGGTCCCAAGAGATCAGACAACGGTGGACTCCAAGACGGAGAGGATCTCCCCCTCGCCGAGTCGGACCAAGCCTCTGGTGGAAAGACAGTCGCACCCATGTCAAAGACTCTTGGTCCCCTGAGCGTTACCAGCATTGGAGTTTCCGTCTCCGGACAGTCATTCAGCAACATCGTCGTCTCCCTCGACGCAGGCCTTACTCTTGGGCCAGTCAATGTCAAGCTTCTGGGCCTCACCCTCGCGGTCAATTTGGAAAAGGTCACTAGTCTGGATAATCTCGGAGATTTGTCCTTTTTAGTCGGCTTAGGGGGCATGGCCATCGATTTTGAAAAGAAACCCACCCGGCTAGCTGGCATGTTTGTCCCCTTCGGCTCCCGCGAAGACGAAGAGGCCGGTTTCATGGGCGCCATCGCCGTCTCGGTTGCCAAGTGGTCTGCCATCGCAGCCGGTATGTACTTTGAGACCAACCCAGAGCACAAGTCCAAACCACCCCCCATGAAGTCGCTCTTTGTATTTGGCACATTGCGCGGAACCCTCTTCACAGTGGGAAGTTTCGATATCAATAGCCTCACGGGCGGGTTCGGTTACAACTCGACACTGAGGTTGCCGTCTGTATCTCAGGTTGCCGAGTTCCCATTTGTCGCCATGAACAGCAAGGATTCGGTACCCCCAGGCTCTTTGATGACACATCTCACAACGCTGAGTAAAGCTGAAGTGGGCAAAACCAAATGGCTAACGATGCCTTCGACCGATATGTGGATGGTCGCTGGTGTTGGATTCAAGGCCTTCCAGACAGTGGATGCCCAGGCCCTCGTTGCTCTCACACTGGCTGATGAGCCCAAGTTTGCCGTCATGGCTCAGGCCACTGCGATATTCCCCAAGGGCAAGTCTCTAGACCGCGCCTTTCTCGTCCTAGACATTGTCATCAGTGCCGAGATCGACCCGCATCACGGCAATCTCTTGATCGCAGGCGAGCTGACGCCTGAGTCGTTTATCCTCAACAAGTCCTGTCGCTTGACTGGTGGTTTTGCTTGTCAGATCTTTCTCGCAGGTTCTCCATACGAGGGAGACTTTGTCTTTACTGTCGGTGGCTACCACAACCAATTCTCTGTGTCGTCTCACTATCCAGCAGCTCCATCGCGTGTTGCCATCGACTGGAAATACGACGACGATATTTACATCTCGGGCGCAGCATACTTTGCAATCACCCCTCAAGTCGTCATGGGCGGTGGAAGGATGGATCTGGTTGTCAACAAGGACTGGGTTCGAGTAACTTTCAGCGCCTGGGCCGACTTTTTCATGCACTACCATCCCTTCAGCTTCGTCGCTGAAGTCGGAATCTGTCTCTGGGCCGAGGTCAACATACCGGCCTTACTCTGCACTATTCATCTCGGACCGAAGGAGTTTTCTGCTCGTCTTGGCCTCCAAGGACCTCCGATAGCTGGATACGTCCACTTGCATTTCTGGAAGTATGATACCATCGTCGCCTTCGGTCCTATGTCGTCGAGGCCGCCCCCTCTCTCGTGGGAGCCGTTCTTGAACCTGGTCAAGAACCTACCTGCTGAGCCCCGCGAATCCGAGGCGAAAAATGCACCAAACCACATCATCACCATCACAAAGGGCGCCCTACCCGTCCACGAGAGCGCCCGCCCAGCGTTCCGGGACGAAGGATCAGCCAAAGTCGAGATTCGTGCCACACATCTTGAGTTCCAAGTTCAAGCACGTGTTCCAATGCTTAGTGCTAAGATTGGGAAGAATGACACATTCGAGACCAAAGGCTCATATTCGCTATTTGCGCGTGCGATGCAGCACAGTGAAGCCATCGAGAACTCACACCTAAAAGTTACACTGAGACACGAAGGCTCAGATGACGCATCTCAACCCAAACTGCAATTGCAGAACACGGTCACGAAGAAGGTCGCCCCGGCTTTATGGGGTCGATACAAGAGCGGTGAATCTCCCTCTGCCGTTGCCTCGGAGGAGATACCAGAACACACAATGGCCTTGGATATCTCTGTGGAGCCACAACTCCCGTCCGATGAGGGGCTGCCGGCGGTCGATATCGTCCAGTTCAGTACGACTGATTTAGAACCGGGTACGATCCCAGATGTTCCAAAGGCTGGGAAGATGAGTGTCAAGCTTCAGGCCGTAGAGACGGAACCAAGGGGACATGCACATATGTTGAACGTTGAAACCGTGACGGAGGAAGAGGACAAGCGAGCACAATGGATTAAGGATTTGATCAGAGTGTGAGAATTTTCAGGCGCCTACGAGGCAGTCAAGCCGGATTGGTTCGGTCGTTTGCGTAGTTGTGTAAGGATGGGATAGCTAGATATAAGATCCGATCTGTCCTTTGTTTTAGATCAGAAATGCACTCAACCCGACAATCGTTCCTGCAAATGCCAGCAGCGAACGGTAGTAGTCGAGTCTTCCCCATTCAATGACAAGTTTCTTGAGGTCCTTTACTCCCTCAGACGCCTTGGCAGTACCATTGATCTCTCCCAACCGATCGTTTATAGCTTCATTGAATGGATACGAAGAGATAATCGTGAAGGGCACAATGGCACCAACAACAGCGGAGGCGGCGCAGAAAAGCTGGAACCGTGTATTGCCCGTCTTAATTGGCTCATTGTACGCGAGGTACGCAAAGCTCGCGGCAGTTCCGGTCACAACGATCTTGCCGACGTAGCGGCCGACATCCCAAGCTTGCTTCCACTGCTGGGCGACGAGGGGAGAGGGCGCCTTGACAACTGCGGGTATGAAGACGTAGGCACCGCTGAAGTAGTAACCTTGTTTACATGTGTCAGTGACTCAGTAGAGCAATGTATGGTGATAGTGAACTAACCGCTCATGAACCCCGAGAGGGTCAAGGTAAGAGCTTCTGGAGAGATGGGCATGTTTGTGATATGACTGTTGACTTTGATAGTTTTCGGGACGTTTTTTGAATTCTGTTGAACGAGTGTTGGTGAAGAGAACTTTACACACGTGGTTGATGGACTTGCTTCATGGAGTGGCGGGCTGGAGATCGTGATATCCGGAGAATGTTCAGAGTCCGCCTCGGACTACCTAGACTCCGGGTCTCCCAGATAAGCATGTCCGAACCCCGATGTCGGTTAATCACGCTGTATTAATCAGTGGTATTGCGGCTGGTTGTAACGGGGACGCTCAGATTGCACTTTCGGGGTTCGGTGTTCTCGGAGTCCGGCAGTGTGCGAGAAGATGCAGTCAGGCCATGGAGCGGCTTTGCTTCAGCTCGTGGGAAGATCTATAGGGAGAGAGAAAAATACCAGGCTGAGTGCTGTTGGACTACCTATGCACTTAGGCTAGCGCAGATAAGAAAAAAAAAGATCTTAGAGGTCAACTTGTTCGTGCTTATAAGATTTCGTTGCCCGAAAATGGATTCATCCCTAACACACCGAAGTAAGACTGTTAAGAGAGTGAATATCTAGCCCTCTAGTTCTTCTTCCGCTAAACGCTATCCCTATCAGACGTGTAAACACATCGTTACAACTCCGACTATTGGTGCATGATACTCACCACTCTAAATAACTATGTCGAGAGCGGACCTAGTCAAGACGAAAACCTTCATGACGTCGAGAAAGATGACCCTGCACAAGTAGCTATCGTTTCTGAGAGGTCCAGGGGAAAGGCAAATTATTTGGGTATCAAAGGTGGTGACGCGTCGACCTGGCCAGCCAAGTTACTGTGCCAAGGGTCTCTACACTGCTTGTGCTTTTCATGTTCCTCGTCTGGTTTACGATGCTGGACCCAGCCAAGCCCAGAAATACCTATTATTCTTCCGGTTTTTGACCAAATACGACGCAACTGTATCATGGTTAGCTCGCGCATACCAGGTTTTGTCGGCGTTGTGATGAGAGGTCTAGGAAATGTGCCGGTACGTACAGCTCAAGATATGAGTGAACGCGACTATCCAAAAGTTCCCTCTGCATCTCATCCAAGAATTCCTGTACTCTTTCAACGCTCCACTGTTCGCGATTAGACTTAGTTTGCACACTGAGTCAGAGAGGTGAACATACCCCTAGCAATTCCGTCAACCCCCGCATGGAAAGCCTTCCAGCCCTTGGAGAAGGTACTGACGATTCCACGCTCCCCATTGCTTTAGTTGTTTATCTTTAGGCCACATACCAATCGGTAGTTTGATCCGTCGTTCGGTGACGTTGACGTAGCCGGCTTCTCTGATGGCATCGCCGACGGTTTCACACGCCATAAAAGTCTTGCCAGTTAATTCCCCCCCTCTTGAAATATTTCCTTCCAGGTAATTAACGGAGAGTCTGGTCTGATGGTGTTATCTTCTGACTGAGCGATGGCTGATAATTCCACCTGCTCTACCCAACCGCCGGGCCTGAGAGACCTAGAGGACAAACTCTTAACAATGGTAGGATTAATAGCATCTGGAGCTTTCGTGCCATTACCTTAGGCTTTTTCTGTGAAGCTCAACCCAGTTTGGGACACAGCCGATCATGGCTCGGATATGGATAAAGTCAAAATGGTTCTCGCCGAATGTCCAGTCGTCGTTGACGTCGTCGACCTTGAACCGGCAGTTGGGTGGGACGAAATTTGGCTGAATTGGAGATAGATCGATGCCGAGGACGGCGGCAGATGGATGCTCGTCTGCGAATTCACTAACGAGGTAATATGCGGATGCGTTGGACGCTTTGTGGCCAAACTTACATGGCCCATATGCCAGTCCCGCAGCCAACATCGAGGACGTTATGCAAAGCCGTTTTAGTATAACGGCGGGTGGCTCAGAGGGAGAGGGAGACTTACTTGAGGATAATCGCCAATTGGGGCATCACATAGTTTTCCGTCGAGGACGACTCGGTATAGCTCGTGCCTTGATTGATCAGAAGGTGGGTGGATGGTAGCACAGGCGGCTTACATCAAGTCTTCAGCGTCCTGTTGTTGTTCATCATTAGGGGCCCTGTTTCAGAGTCAGCAAGCATGGCCGCAACAAAAGCAAGATACGCAGCAGCTCACCAGTAAGAGCCATCTTTGTAGGCATGGTAGCGTCGCGAATTTTCCCACTTGTAGTTTAGGATGGAGGACCTCAGCGACATGCCATCAGTTGCAGCCTCTCTTTAGCGGCACGGTTAGCCTGCATTAGCTACGGGGGGATGGAAAGCGGTCTCACGATTCGGGATAAGCAGAGTCTGTGTCATTGAGATCCGAGTCCTGTTATGTACGTGTAAACATTTGATGGCGTTGGACTGCAGGCGGCAGAGACTCACAACTTCGATGGTATTGGTCGGCAGCTGCCCAGGCGGTGACTGATCCATCGACGACGAGCGACGACTTCTTGGCGACAGGCCAGTGGTGGGAGACCCAACAGAGGACATTGGAGGTCCGCTCACCTCAAGCTCAGGGGCGCAGCGCAGGCGTGCCAGACTGCCGGTACCGAGCTTTGGATGGGCGGCGGCGGCGGCAGCAGCGTATGTATTGTATTACAAAGAAAGAGGCAGTGAGAGGATGGACCGGATCAAGGAGGTGATGGCATGAGAGCGGGGAAGCGGTAAATCAGGCGGTGGTGTCGACGCGAAGGGGAGGGTGAAAATATGTCCCGGCATGCATGAGACGAGCAGGGGTCCATTGGTGGGCAGCCACTGAAACGACCGTGCGAGCACCTGGAGAGACAGCTGACAAAGTCCACCAACCAACCAGCGGTGAGCGAAGAAGCCACCGTGCCCGGCAGTTGGGACCAGAAGTAGGAGACGGTTAAATAGAATCTTGATGGCTGCTGTAATCTATTCAAAGGCTTCAAAGGCGGTGTAAATATTCTAGTCACATCAGCTCAAACGGCGCCCGCAGATGGTCTAAGCGGTCAACAGCAGGCATTTCAGCTGCACAGCCAGACAGCTCAGGGCAGGCAATGAAGCCTCCGTGGCATCCGGAGAATCATGAATTGAAGTTGAACTGAGACAGCATGCAAGCGAATTGTCTCGAACTGACCAATGGTCTAATATTAAACAAAGACAACAAATGGAATGGGCTCATATCATATCATAGATGCGAAACAAAATGCCACATCCAATCTCTCCGTGGCCATGAATGGGGAAATTGAGCAACGTGTCACTTGATTCTCATGCCAAAATCTGAGTACATCAGTAGTGCTGAGAGTAAACGAGACGGTTATCTAAAGTCTATTCATACCAGACGCAATGTAACACACCCTGCAACATAATCAAAAGATCTTCAGAGCTGCAGCAAGAGGAATTAATCTATTGATGTGAACACCTCGCTTACCTCCATTCCTACCTACCTACCCTGAGGCTGCGCTGTGTAAAGGCCGTGAATTCATGAGTAAGGTTCAGCTTCACACACTGTGTCAAGCAGCGGGGGCTTTCCCGGTTGGCTTAGGGGCTAGCTCCTCGCCTCCCGATTGGACGAATGCCTGACCGCCTGTGGGCTCTCACTTTTCTCGCACAGTAATGGTACATCCTCGCTTTCGCACTCATGTTGGCCAGGGACAGATAGGCACACAGGTTTTCGCATTCTGTTGAGGCTAGTAAACTCGCATCTCTTCATAATGTAACATCGGGCTCACATAAGGCAGGTGTCTGCAAGAAAAAAGTTAAAAAAGAATTTGCGTTGACCCGTCACTCAGCTTGCCTGTCATGCCCTCAAACTGCACACGATGCCCAATCGTGAAAGTGAAGTTGATGTAAGGAGCAAATTCGAAAAACAAATGAAGTCTCGCATATTTTGCAGGTAAGTTAGCCCTTTGTACTGGGATGCAAAACGTCGTTGATGTCGTGTCTGGGAGGTTGTCTTCGCCCAAGATGTCATGATAGTCGAACAAATGATAACGGCTACTTCTGACTCGCTGTCGACTATATGCTTTCCCCATCGGATGTTCTTCTCTGACTTATTGATCTTGTTAGGGAAAGGGTTGTGCGTTTGGGAAATCTCTTGGAGTTCACGATCCTGTCTCCTAGGGCAGGGTTGTCGTTGACTTGAGGGTACTCATCCTCGAACCAACCATCATCCAGCACGAAGTGGTTCGCGCCCAAAGCTGCAGATGCTTGTGTAATTTATCCGACTCATAGACAGCCGCCCTTTATCCAATCTGGCAGAGAGTGAAGAGTCAAGGGCCTGCAGCCCTAAGCTAAACCTTAACCGCGTTGATCTTGGCCCAATCCTACTGTGCTGCATGCCCCTCTCCAACCCAGTGCTGATAATGGGAGTTTGCAGTCATCTTCGATTCCATTGTTGGTATCTAACACATCCAGCTGCCACTCCTGGCTTTTTTTGGTATCCATGATGTCTCCAAGAGGAGTCATCGGGCACAATATTAAAGAACACAATAGAAAACCGATCCTGGTACTCAGAAGCTACCCATCTCGCCTCTCCCGGTTCACCGGACAGCCTGGCCCAGTATTCGAAAATCGCCGTTGGTGTGTTCGTCCAACCCACCCCACTAGATAATATCAACCGACGTGAAAAAAGTGCCAAGATCTCATTGAGGCTATGCTTCCCCAGATATTTGGTAACGGAGCCCACCTTCCTGTCACCCGGTCCCGGTCGATGACAAACCGGCAAGGGTGGAAGAACACCCTCAGATCCCTTATCGAGATAATGATGCAGTACCCCAAGAACATGTGGTCACTTCTATAGTTTCCTGGATTTAACTGCGAAATTTTCTTTCCGGCGGCGTTGGGCTTGTGAGTTGTTGACCCATCGAATGTGAGTTTCCGACATGACCTTGATACGCTTCCAAAAGCTACCAAATGATCCCTTAGAGATCGGATTTGACTTGGCATGCACACTAAAAATATCCCCGTTCTTGGGACATGGCGCAAAATGACGCGGGAGAATATGAGGGTGTGTTGAGATGAACATGCAGACACTGTAGACCCCTGCTTCTGTATCAAAATCGTGGTCTTGGCCCGATGAAGGATTCATTTGTGTGGTGTGCAATCGATCACATTCCCCCCCCGATGTAAGCTTATCACGTCCCCCTGACAATCCAAGATTTCTAGCCAAGACGGGATCGATCTATGGCGAGCTCAAAGAGGGTAGTTTTCTGGAAGAAGGTGCCTAAACCAATCAACTGGGCTGCTCGGCGCGTTTCTCAGCTCACCTGCAATAAAGTTTTTCTTCCCCGGATTCTGGAAATAATGCACCGCCTCAAACTCGTGCGGCAACAACCTTGAGCCTCTTAGCGTCTGTGATACGTGGCGGCTCTTTTATCTTGACGTCCATGTACCGACATGTTGCAGATTAAGCGCTGTAAAGGCCTGTCGCTGTCGGTAGTCGTCGTTTTGCTTGCCGTTGGTGGCTGTTCATCAGCGAGACTCTCTGACGCGTAAGTGGCGCGAGTGTGCAGCGTGTGACCTTTGCGCAGTGTTGATCATGACGGCTGGGCTTGATTGTGAAGATTGATATTTGTGTGCCGTTGTCGTCGATAGAGCCTCACTTGAGAACCTAATTTGTAACTTCATGACGATGGTGCACCAAGTCGGCCGCTTTCCCCTATTCCAGCTTTCGGCAAAACAGGTTTTCTTACCTGCTCGCGTGCCAGCTGAAAATGCCCAACACCGCCAAGAGAAGTCTTGACCGTCTTGGCTCCAATCAGCCTCGTGTACATCAAGATACCGGGTGCGCTTCAGGTAGCACCCGACTTCCGGGGTGTCCCCTCCCCCATGGGCGCGCCAAGCGCCGCGAATCAAACCCCAAGAAATGAAGCTTCAAGGGTGTTCATCGTGGATTGGTAACTCTGCGGCATATGCACATAAGCATATCTTTTCGTAATTCCCAGTACGAATATTCTCCCCCCTAGCGGCTCCTCTCCTATCAAAACAAACGTCTCGTTCTCCTCCCCCATGCCCTTCTTCCGCTTCTTGCCTGACCTTCTAGAAAGGGGGTTTTCGGCTTAGCTGGATGAGGAAGGTGTCGCGCTATGTTTCTAAAGACAAGAAGTAGGTGAAGCCATCGGCCTCGCCTCAGAGGCCGGATCGCATCGGCCTTGGCGCAAGGCAGGCTTACTCCGACAAAAGACGAGATTTCGCATTATTGAACCCCGGAGGTCGACTGATGGCCTGATGCTGCCTGTTGGCGGGTGGTCTGCCTCATCTTCTGACTCTCAGCTCCAGACTCTCAGGCAGGGGGACCGATTCCAAATCCCGCACCCTTGGGGGAAGATAGCGATAGCAGAGGGTAGGCTAAGCCCTGCGGGCGATGCGGCTCTTCAGCTGCAAAAACCTCCAAAACTTGAACCGACTGCGATGTGCCGGGCCGTCGCGGATGCATCACCAACATCGGTACCCATGCGACGAACCGTCGTCCAGAGACTGAGGTCGCCGTCATATTTACTCGACCCCGTATCCTTCTTGCTTGGCGACCCCGCAACACGGTGGCTCGACGTCTTGGCCGGCCAAGGCGAGACGAATCATGGCCAGTTGAGCTGCCCACCTCCGGATTCTTATTGTCTCGGCGCCAAGACTTTACCCTCCCCCCCACAGTCCTTCCTCCGCTGTTTGGGGCAAGGATGATGCATCATGAGGGGGAAGGGTGAGATTGCCCCCCGGGGGAGCCAAGACCGTATGACGCGACGCGAGCGTTCGAGGGATTCTGTCTGAGTCGCGGGTGTATAAATAACGATCGCCCGCCCTCGTTTTAGGTGACGCTGATCATCGCATCGTTTGCGTCTTCTTGGGGAGTTTTAAGTTGACTATCGACACTATTTTGTCGTCCTTTCTGGGTTCATTTCCTGTGGAGTGAGAAGAGAAGAGAAACCCCTACGTGGATAGGTACACAAACCATGGCCGCCACGCTTAAGAAGATTTACAACTTCATCGCGCCAGACGCGGAGAAGGAGTCAGATGGCCGCGACAAGTGGCCTTCACGGACTGCCTTTGTCCTGGCTGCAATGGTAAGCAGCGTCAGACAACTGCTGAGCTGTTCAATCGCTAACTTGACCTCTAGGGCGGTGCCGTCGGTCTTGGCAACCTCCTGCGATACCCCTCTGTCGTCTTTGCCAACAATGGCCTCCAGTGGTTCATCCCCTACTTCATCGCCCTAATCTTCCTCGGCATCCCCACCCTGGTCCTCGAAATCTCTATCGGACAGGCCTACCGTGGTAGTGTAGTCGTTGCCTTTCACGGCATAAACAAGCGCACCAAGGGTCTGGGACTGGCTGTCATCATGACGGGTTTCGTCGTGGCTACATATTACGTTCCCATCCTGGCCTGGGTCATGCACTACTTCCGAGCTTCGTTCCACAGCCCTCTTCCGTGGAAGGGTCGCGGTATGGAATTTTATATGCAAGATGTTATCGCCAACAAGGACCCCATCGCTCCTGAAAACGGGGGTTATGTCGAGTACCCAGGCACGGCCATGATTGGAGAGACTGTCGGCTGGTGCGCCTTTATCTGGTTCACCGTCTGGCTTTGCATGTTCAAGGGCGTTGGAACCACTGGTCGAGCCGTCTACTTCACCATGGGTCTTCCCGTCATCATGCTGATCATCATCCTTGGCCGTGCCGTGTCCCTCCCCGATGCCGGAAAGGGCATCAAGTACTACTTTGGTGAGTGGAACGGTTGGAGACTTGGAAACGGCGACATCTGGCAGGCGGCTTGTGGTCAAATCTTCTTCTCCATCGGAGTCGGCTTTGGATACTTCACGTCTTACGCCTCTTATAACACCAAGTACGCCAACGCTGTGCAGGATGCACTCATTATTGGCTGCTGTAACTCCCTCTACGAGATCACAGCCGGTTTCGCCGTCTTTGGCGTCATTGGTTTCTTGGGATACTCTCCCGATGACCCCAGCATCTCCCTCAGCACCTTCACCGTCGGTTTCCTGACATACCCGCTCGGTCTTGCTGAGATGCCTGGGTCAAACGTCTGGTCCGTTCTCTTCTTCTTGACTCTGGCCGTCCTGGGTCTAAGCTCTGCGTTTGCTTTGCTCGAGTCGTTGGTCACCCTCATCTGCGACTCGAACCTGGGCCGCAAGTACTCTCGCATCCCCATCTGCACTACCGTTGTCGTTGTCTCGTTCCTCCTCTCACTCATCTACTGCACCGAGTTTGGCTTCTACCTGTTGGATGCCGTCGACACCTGGACTAACAACCTCTGCCTCATCTTTGTTGTGTGGTGTGAGGCTGTGTGCGCCACCACACTCTACCGCTACACGGATGTGATTGGACAGGTTGGCGTAGTAGGATATGCGCTGTATAGTGCTGGGTATATCATGTCCATGGTCCTCGGAGTTGCTGTCGGCCAGGCTGTAGGACCTGAAGCTGGGGCAGGCGTGGGCTTTGGTATCTTTATTGTGACTAACATCGTCGCTGTCTTCATGTCCAAGACTCCTGACGCTGGAGTGCCGAGGTTCTGGGGACACCACCCTATGCTGACCAGGTTCTGGTGGCTGACATTCTACTCTGTAAGTTTATCAGGCCATTTGAGGCTCTTACTCTAACATCAGACAGGGTAACCAACTCCGCCGTGACCTCAACGTTGTCATCGCCACCGGCAAGAACTGGAGCATCCCGTGGTTCTGGCCTGTCATCCTTCGCTACGTCTCGGCTCCCATCCTGTCCATCATTGTGTCGTTTGCCTACCCAGCCTTTGCCAAGAAGAGCAACGACCCCCTGCACATCTTTGCCTTTACCGCGGTCCACTGCGTCATGCTCCTCATCGCCTGCGGCTTCATCCTGCCCCGCTGGTTCGACGTCTTTGTGCCCCCGGAGAAGATGCACCTCAGCAAGACCTTTTACGCCCCTCTCGTGTCTGTGGCTCCCCTGGAGATGAGGGAGAGCGAGGTCATGGAGGAGGACCGCCACATGGGGGAAGAGAACCGGGACTCTGGCGAGAAGGGAAAGGGGATGCGTCAGGATGCTGATCTTCCGGAGCGTTAGACCGGGTGTTCATCATCTGAGTGACTGTGGGTTTAGTTCTAGGTTGAGCATGTAGCATTGCAATTCATTATTATTCTTAACATGGTGCCTCTCGGCTGAAGCCTACAAAATGATGAATGACACTAACCCTTACGGTAAACATAAAACACTAAATCTAACTAGACTTTGATTCTTTCTCACCAACCTCCTTCTCTGGAACCACTTCTTGCCCCTCTTCCTTGCCTACTCCTTCGCCTCCCTCATTTTCTTTCTTCTCAACCTCCTGAGGTTCCTTCTCGGTTTGCTGAGCCTCTTCGCCTTTCTTGGAGAAAATGTTGACACTCGGCATTGAGACGTTGCCAAGCGAGGAGACAGCATTGGGAACCTTGGGCATTGTAGGAATGCTAGGCATGGCTGGCATATTTGGCATGTGAGGCATCTTGCTCGGAAGCCAACCCTTGACATCGCTGAAGCCCGTGCCAGCCTGTTGTGCGACACCGAAGAGGTAGTTGAGATAGTTTCTCTTCTCTTGAGTGTCGGCATTCTCAAGATTTGCATCTCCAATCAAGTCACCCTCGTCGTCAGGTAGCGGGACTAGAGAGGCAGCGGCTGTGATATCAATAGGAGACTCGTCAGGCAATTCGTTTTCCTTTGCCTTGTTCTCTCCATCAGTGGCCTTTTCGCCCTCCTCCTCTTGAGCGGGGCCCTTCTCTAGGATTTCTTGGGCTGTCTTTTCTTCGGCAACTTCCTCAGGAGGCGTCTCGCGGAACTGAGGGTCGTCGACGATGTTTTCTTCGCTGAGGAACCATTCCTTGACTAGCTCGGCTGACTTGTCCGTCATGTCCTCATAACCTCGATGCTTCTCTGGTTTGAACATGTTGAGATGAGCTTCGATCTCATCGCCCGCTCGAGGCATGACGCATCTGTCGAAGAGAGAATACGCCGAATGACTCTCCTCGGGCACAGCGCAAAAGGTTCTTTCGGGGACAAAGTAACCTCCGCTCCAGTAGCCATTTTCACCAAGAGAGCAGTAGAAGTCGTGGATACCGATGCCTTTGAGTGCTCCCATGCGCTCTAACCGACGGTTGAGTTCCTTTTGTTTGAGAAGAGCTCCGACAAAGGTGAAGTGATCTGAGAGCCAAGCAAATGACTTGCCCACGTTACCGCGGTTGATGTAAGCCAGACCTTGTCCGAGAGCATCCATGCTTGAACGGTATCCTTCGACGACAGATTCTTTGTTGATGTTTTTGACGCTTCGCATGCCTTTCATGATAGCCTCACGGTTCATGTACGCGGCAACACCACCAGCCGCGATGGCACCCACTGTGCCTGTCTTGACAGCGACTAACTGCCATGTTTTCCACTGAGGACTTGCAGTAGCTGCTACACTTGAAGTTGCCGCACGCCGGGCACCGAGACGTGCGAGGCCCGCAGGCGCAGCAGCTCCTAAAGCCGTCATGACGTTGAAGACGCTGTTGACCTTTTGATAGTTGGAGAATGCGCCGTAGACAAACATGGATCGTGCAAGACCATTGTAAGGTGTGTCAAAGGTCAAGATGCCTTGGATGAGGGGGAAGATGAGGCCTTCTTCGTTTGAGTTGGCGGCTCTTTCGTTGAGAGCCAGAAACAACGAATCTGCGGCCACGAAGCCTCTGGGGGAAGGTTAGTGATGAACCAAGATGGAGAGGAATGAGGTGACTCACCCCATAGAATGAGCGACGAGAATGACACCGACGTCTCTGTCGTTTGCCGGCCATGGCTTTTCTGACTTCTTTTTCCGCATGTCCATCACGCGTTCCTTGAGCCTGAGTGTGTTAGTGAGCCCGAATCTTTACAAGCGAAGACTTACCATTCAAGGAAGGCCTCGGTGGCTTGAACCAGCTCACCAGTCGTCTCATATTTGGGATAGACAACAGATTCGACCTTGTCATCGGGGAGTTCTTTCGCGACGGCTTTTTTCAGGTCCTTTTAGCGATCAGCGACTGAATTTAGTTGCCTCCAACGGTGCTTGCGTACATATGGAAAATCGTGAAAAGTATCGTCGGTTCCCTACTCGGATAGTCAGTATTGAGCACAGCAACATTCGGTCATAGGCAGACAGACTTTGAACCCGTGGATAAAACACAGCAACAATGTTCGAGGCATGGTATGTCGTCTGTATAAGGTTGAAACTGCAACTGACGCAATGCAATCCTTCCTGGGCAGGGGCAATCATTTATAAACTTCTCTCATATTCGTAATCTATCCTTGCATGACGTTGTCAGTCTGTCAACTTTCAGGTTTTCCAGCCACACGGTTGTGCAAGGTGGTGCGTGGCGAGAGCCAATCGTGGCGAGTGGGCATGTTGGGGATAACGTCATCTCGATCATCTTGCAGCGCTAGCACCGGAGCTTTCCCACGTTTTGTTCTTAGCACGAGTTGCTTGGTCTGTGAGTGGCTGTTTCAAGTTCCAAGCCTTAGATTTGAGATTGGGTTGATGCGAGATTGGTGGACATTTTTATTTATCACTCTGTTCTTTGCCATTGTCGCCGATGGCTTCTTGTGGAGACACTGTCGAGGCTGACGACAGCCCGGTAGTCATTATCTACCCTTCTCAGCGTCGGCACTGGTTGTCGTTGATAGACTCGTCCTTGAGTTGAAACCATTTCTTACCCTCCTCCGCAAATACCACCATCTTGTCTTGTCCTGGCTTATACAGCGGCCAAGTAATTCCCTTTCCATCCCGAGGAGCTTTATGGGGGCTGTGAGCAAATGACAGCCAGAGAGCTATTGAAAGTGTGTCAGTTTCCTGGTTTTCCGTGTATGAGCGGCTGACTTACCTTGCATGCCGGAGGCTACTTCCCATTCGTACTCTGTGGAATTTCCACGATATTCATAGTGTGTACCGAAGAGAAGGGGGAGTTCGGCTGGATTTCTCGTTAGACATGAAGGTCACGGGATCACAGTTACTTACCGCTGTGGGTCGCTCCAATCCAAGGCAAAGGCGAGATGTTGGAAAAGTTTCCAGTATAGTAATATCGGTATGTCGGGTATCCAAACTGCGCCCGGACTCTGCAAGAAATGTGAGCAGCTGATTTCCGCTAAAGGTTTATGTACTCACCGAATCTCGGTCGCTACTGGGCAGGTGATGGCTTGCAGACCGATGGCGACTTGGGAAGGGGATACTCCGCTTGCATTGTAGGCTCCAAAACCGGCACCTTCATTTGCGTTATTGCCCATGATCCATGGCTAAAGTAGCACATTGTTAGCGAGTTGTCAGGGAAGCATATGTGCTCAGAACTACTTACCACTCTCGTAACCAATCCTCTTGCCAGCCTATCAGTGGTGTTTGAGAAAGCAGTCACGTTGTCTGCAACAGGCGTGAAAGAAACGCTCGAAGTGTTGGAATACACTTCTTGGAGAACAGAAGCGTCAACACGCTGCATGCACTTGAGCTCCTCCTTTTCCGCTAGACCACCGCATCCAGTCAGTTTCGCAAGGGTGCTAAAGTCTGAGAAGTTCCCAAAGGCCTTAGCCAATGTGCTTGTCGAGCCAGAGTCGGAGATCAATCCTTGGACAATCAAGTCGTCTGGGTACGAGTATCCGTACATTCCAACAGAAGCACCACCAGCAGACTGTCCCCATAGGATCATCTTGTTGACGTCGCCACCAAAAGCCGCAATGTTGTCTCGTGTCCACTCAACCACCATTCGCTGATCAAGCAGGCCCACGTTCTGATGCGCTGCTTTGGCGTTGGGGAAACCAAACAAGTTGACACGGTAGTTCATGGTGACGACGATATGACCCTGTGTTCTTTGGATCCATTTGTCAGGGATCTTGTAAAGAGAGTCTGCACCGCCACCTGTGAAGCCACCGCCGGGGATGTAAATGAAGACAGGCAGGCGCTTAGAGACTGGCTCAAGAGGTGCATATACGTTCAAGTACAAGCAGTCCTCGGAATCTCCGCCATTGGTGAGAAACTCGGGCATATTCTCCGTGTAAACAGTCGGATTCTTGCTGATGGGCTGCATACAAGACGGGGCATATTTCTTTGCTGAGACATGGCCATTGCTCTTGATCCGTCGAGGCGGCTGGAATCGTCGAGACTTCAGAGGAGGTTCGGCATAGGGAATTCCTAGGAATTGACGGACAGCAGGAGCTGTTTGATTGATGAATCCTGTGAGTTTTCCGCTTGTTGTCTTGATCGTCAGGGATTGCTCGGTTGGGTAATGCGCAGCTTCGGTCGAACAGAAATTGAGCGCGGCCAGGGCGGCCGTGAGAAGGGAAGAGACAGGCTTCATTTTGACAGAGGACAACCCGTTGAAAGCTGATGGAAACCATTTCCTTGGCATACTTTATCGACTAAATATATGTAAAAATGTATCCATGTTGAATTGAATGCCGTGACAAGGTGCCGACCTCGGTCTGGATAAACAATCACCATTGTGGTCCTGACGTTGCTAGCATTGTCTGGGGAAATGATATTAGTCCGGGGTTGGCTACTAGATATAGCATTGGTCAGAAAGTCAATTCCAATGAATTTGCGGGGGGCCCTTGCATTAATTATCCATTGTGATACGATCGGCAACAATCGCAGCATCGCCTGCTCACGGTGGTCTGTTCACCGTGCTCCAATGTCTATCTCGACACGCATCGCAGAATTTCACTGTTAGAGATGGAATGAAGCGGGTTAATGACACGCAGCACCCTTGTTCGGCACAGCATCCGCATGCATGAACGCACAGGCTTGGGACAGATTCTGCTGCAACGCGCGAAGCAACACGACTCTATCTGCGTCACAACATAGCTTATTCCCAAGTTGACGTTTCGAACCCGATTCTCAAGTTGGGTTTAGCATCTTACAGCTCGAACCTGGCTCTGGAAAACGGCACATACGCGATCGTCTGAATCGCGACAGTCCATGTTTGGGGGATCATGGGCATAACACAATTCTATTACCAGGGAGGTTTATTTATTACTGGCTAAGGATTTATCCAGCTTTGGCAATGACTCGTCCCATTTGCTTCCCCATGTCATATTTGTCGATCCGGGCCCGAGGTAAGAGTAGTCACCCCGCATTTTCATCAACAGAAATGCGGAGAAATCGCCTTCTAGGAGGGGAATGACCACCCATGGAGATTTACCGCCAATCCCGTCGGTAGCATCCAGTACTTGCTGTGTCGTAGTAGCCTAGAGCGCGGTTTAGGTTCCGTGGTCCTTTTCCTGGTCGATGAGACGCGTCCAACCCACTTCTCGCGGGTTCACCCATTGACCTGTTTCCCGACGTTTCTGGCACTGAAAGAAAAGTTGGCTTGCCTTTGTTCCTAAAAGGTACAAAAAATTAGGATTCTTTTCCAAGGGAAAACTCCAACAAGCTAGCCAACGGGATGGGTCAAGTCCATGTTGTCATGCCGTGGGGTAAACTTAACACCATTGCCGATGAGAATGTCGTTAAGCACAGGCTTGAGAGCGGCATTGTGTTGGGCAGAGGCGGGCCAAACCGGAGCGTCTGGGCGGAGGAGAAAGACAGCGGCAACGCGCTTCTTCTCGTAAGAGGAACTCAGAATGTTACTCAGTAATAGAAACCACAGACTCTTTTGCATGTCAAGACATAGGAAAGTCATCGAGTACGAGAATACTCCTGATTTTTTTCTGTCTGCTGTAGTTGAACCAACTATATACCATGAAACTATTCTAGGCCAAAAGAAAGAAATATAGAAACGACGTGCCCTCCACGACAGAACGCTGCCTATATTAGATGCTATCTTAATCTCTCTGGCTCCCTCATTTCATTGCACGAGGGGCCCTGGGTCTGATGGCAACCAATGGAGATTATCCTGCCTTCCGGGTCACTGATGGAGGCTGCGGTCATTGCAAGTAGCCGTATCACATTGTTAGGTGCTCTAAACGGGACGAGATCGAGAATATGTGGACGCCGGCTCCCCAGCGCGTCACGTACGCAGCCGAGCAGCCTTTGGCCCTCCTTGCTGTCGGATCTCGAGATGATGTCCCCATTGTATTAGGGAAATGCATCCTTGCGCCGATTTCTGCAGTTCAGATCAGGTGTGGTGATATTTCTGTTGTTCGAGAATAACGCGTCGAGTTGCAGCATAGGGTGAATTTTTACTGGCAAATACCTAAAGGAATATGGCCTAACTACCTCTTTTTGAAACCTCGGCCATTTGCTAGGTATCATGTATCTACGAAGCAGACTTGCAGGTAGGTTCCTACTTATTGCTCAGCATGAGTAGACAGCGCTGGGCATAACAATGGCAGGATCTACGTACTAGTGAATCTCCGAGTGGCTGTCAAGGAGAAGTTAGCTGTAGTCTACCAAGCGTCATAAAAGGCGCCCCAAAGCTTTCCAGCAAATCCCTCCTTATTTTGAAAGATGGAACGGAATCACGGATGTCAGAGCTACTCTGGCACTCATATGCGGACATAGAAAACCGCCAGGCTATGCCACTATCGTCCCTGCGATATACATGGGTTGCGCGATGAATCGGTCAGGTCCGTCATCGCCGATAACTGCAACATCTTTGCAAATGGCGAGTCTATCAATGAGTAGCGTAGAGCGGCTGATGAGGGGTTTGGGCTGCCGTGGTCTGCCAGAGTGGATGGGATCCGGCAAACATTCCACGGATGGTATTCTGGGCGTCGAGTTCGTCGATTCCAGTCGCCTTCAAATTCTGGCGGTTGATGCATTGGTGGCCCAGTTGACCAGGTGGGCTTTCATCACACATTCAGCTATCTCTTCACCTCGATGGAGGACGGGCGGTCTGTTTTCGTCGGTCTTGCATCTGGCCCTAGGACTGCTGCGATGCCACTGGTGCCTAAGCGATTATGACTTTATATTTGCGGTTTTTAGAAAGAGAATGATTTCATGAGATGGACAAATAGCGATAATCCCATTGAGCACGCTTACTTTCTACTAATTCATTGATACGAAATCGGAGGTAAGTGATCACTTATTTAGAAAGCATTTGAATTCGTAGAAGACTGACATTACACAGTCTAAAAGATAGAGAGAGCAAGGAGTGGTGTGATCATGTCGCAACGGGGAGGTAACAGGGGCAGAACAAGCACTGCAGTCCCGCGGCTAACAGTCCAGCCCGGCAGCCCGCTCCTGCTCTACTCCTAGCGTATGTAAGCTGGTCCCGTGGGTAGGGCTGGCTTTTCGGCGCGTGGCCCGGATGTTGCTCGATTTAGGTAGTATGCTTAACTATTAACATGCCGTCTATTTTAGCTTGGCAAGCTTGGCAAGCAGCTCAACGTGAGAAGGCTGGTGCAACCAATCACGGGAAAGAACTTTTGGCGGTAATGGAAGTCTAGCGCCCTCAATTTCAACAAGATGTCCAGCCACTTGATGGCGTGATCATCTTGATTCTTCCAGCCACGGCCGAGGAGCATCGGGACAGGTATAGCAGGTACAGAAAGATAGCGCTGTAGAATACCTCGCTTGGATTGTTTGTTCTTGAATGTGATTCTTCGAGCACAAAGCGTCTTGTGACATTGCTGCCAAGAGTATGCAGGCCTTGACCTAACAGTAACTTTGCTCAACACTTCCCTTCTCCAATGCTATCAAGTCTACAAAGCGGTCAAGATATGGCCATGTGAGCTGAGTTGTTGCTTTTTTGTAGCACTATGACTCGCCTGACTGGTCTAGAGCTTGTCGGGTCGCCGAGGCTATTGGCAGCCACTGAATGCGCTGGCGCAGGCCACAGTCAAAAAGGCCCAACTAAACAACAAATCTCCGCCTACAAGACTCTGAGACGAGCCTAGAACATCTGTCGGGTCCTGCGGGTGGTCGAAGGGTTAGCGGTTCCATTTTCTCTCCGTCGTGCTGAGCTTTGGATGAAAAACGGCGCACCATCGCACGAGGCTTCTAATCCAACCTGCCTGCCTACCTCTTTAAGTGAACAACGGTTAGGCATTCTAGCTACGGGGCTGTGAAAAATAGGGAGGTTGATCATGGCTATCAATGATCATAGCGCCAGGTGATTATCGTGGCTCTAGGGCTTTGCCGTGGCGCTAGATCAAGTTCCAGACCCTTAGGCCGCCGACCAATATCAGGGGTCTCGGACAAGACCCCAAGATTTTGCCTTAGCCTTGCAGAATCAACGGCTATTGACGCTACAGCGCCAATAGTCGGGGAGTAGGCTTGAATAATGCGCGCCGTGCATCAGGTTTCAGCTCCAATATTGTCAGCCTTATGGTCCCCTGAACAACTGTCGGTGCCGTCGATCCCGGTCTGGATTTCTGGAGGATTTCCCAAGATCTGTGTATAAAGACTTGGCGCCAAGTCTTATAGATGTCTCTCAACCAGCTCACAGTCAGCCAGCTCGGGCATTTTCAAGTTTTTCCCCGTCTCAATCATGCACTTCAACGCTGTGGCTGGGCTTGCCTTGAGCCTCGTGGGCTCCGCATCAGCCTTGGCAGCTCCCAAGCTTCCTGCTTCGGGTCTCTGCCCCAACGGCCAGTACTGGGACACTGGTAAGGGCTGCACTGCGTCACCGCCACCTCAGAGGTGTTCCTCCGACCAGTACTATGATAGTCTCAAGGGTTGCGTGAAAGGACAGCCTCCTAGCGGACCTCCAGGCTTGCTGTGCACCATTGTCAAGACCTTGGTCAAGGTGGCACGTCAGGATTTACAGGCTACGTCGTTTTGCTCTTCGTACCTCAGCATTCCCGTGTCGACCAAGTCGGTTACGGTGACAGCCTACACTACGTAAGACAATCCACGTCCTTATTAGCAGTAACAAGCCTCTGACATTTATAGTGTCTCCACGACTACTTCCACCATCACGTCGGGAGTCACCACCACCACTGATTCAACCAAGACCATCACCGACTCGACAACCACTACCACCTCCACCGAGACCAAGACGACAACGACCAAGAGTACCACCACATCCACCATCACCGAAGTCATCAAGACTGAAACGATTACTGCATGCGCATCTCCCGTCGCCCCGCTCAAGAAGCGCTATGGTGACTTCGAGGCTCATGAGGAAAGGGTCAAGCGTGAGAAGTTGCACCGCATTGAGGCACGCGGTATTGCAAAGCCTGGTGCCTTTGCCAACTACGGAGACCCCGCGGCCGTGTCCTACGCTTGCAACTGCTTCGATATCACTACCTATACCACTACATCAGTCACAACTTTACGGACTAAGACCGTTACTGCTTCTGTCACCGTAAGCATCATGGTCTCACCCCTTCTGACTCGGCTCTTATTGACAACTCTCGTGTCCAGGTTCCCTCGACAGAAAGGGTTACTGCTACTTCCACGGCTACGGCCACTTCCACGACGACTATCACAGAGCCAGCTACCGTCTACACTGAGACAGTGACTGAAAAGACGACCACCTCCATAACTCAAACCGTCCTCAAGCCAACTGTCAGCATCCTCGCCATGGGAGGATGGAACAATGGCCATGCGCTCTCCGATGAGGGTGACGGCACGGTCGGCGACGACGGCTATGGAACTACACTCTTGTTCAACCTGGGGCTTGACGGAACTCTGAAAGTGACCAATGGTGTGAGGAGCGGCTCCAACGGCCAGACTGACCCCAACAACTATGGCTCTAACTCGCTCGTGCTGTTCGGCTTCAGCGGTGGCGCCCTGAAAGACATGACCTGCACCGTCACGCAGAGGACCGACGGCTCTTGTCCCTTGAAGTGCCAGGGTACCCGCGGAAGCACCAACTTTGACTGCGGTGTCTACTGGCGATTGGGCAGTGATGCTGATGTGCAGGGTTGTTCGGTGTTTACACCCTACGCTGTTGGTTCTGTTGGTGGCTAAGCTCAGAAATGTGCGCAAGCGTTGATGAATCAGTGACTTTTGAATGCCATGTTCGTGGTAGATATGAATGATACGACTGTCCGCTTACAGAAAGGGACAGCAACACTGAGTACATACGGTTCTCTTCATAGACATGACTAACTGACTGGGGACCTTCAAGGTTTCTGGTTATACGAATTATATGGTATTCTTTTACTCTAACACCCCTGCTGCCCTTAAATACCTGAGTTGATACCCATCAAAGCCAAGCGTCCTCCTGTGACTGACGTCTTACATGATCGGTACGACCAGTCCATACGAGTCCTCCTCAAGCAATTTGCTACTGTCAATAGATAGAGAGTACAGCAAGGAAATAAGGACTGCTCGGTATATTAGCAAGTCATCAAGCGGGTGTTGGCTTGTGTTGGGCAATTTCCAAACCGGACGTCGTCGTGGCTCGCCGTCCTCTTCATCTTCATCTACATTCTCTTGCTCTTCGGTTCCCCAGAGTTCTCTTATCATGTCAAGGAGCTTGCAAACTGCCTCCTTGGCTCGATCAAACTCCGCAACATCGGCTGGAAACACCCCGTGGAAAAGACAATCTTTCAGGTCTGGATCCCTAATAGCGTAGAGGAACCGTTCGAGTTTCTCATGTAATGTAAGAAAGATGAACTTGTCCCTGCCTATAGTGCTTTCTGCAGTACCCGGGTTGGCGTTGAGCATGACTTCTTGGATGGCATGACCCAGGATACCTAGAGTCATCTGTCGGCAGAGAACAAGTGGCCCTGCCTGTTTGAGCCAAGCGTCGATCGCGACAATTTCAAACTCGAGTGTGGTTTTTGCTGCTACCTCCTCCAAACGATCACCATCGGCCGCGGATAGTGGTCTTGCAAGGTAGTCAGACGTCAGGGCCCAGGCCGTTGGGCTTAACTTGAGCTCCGTCACCGGGCTATTGGTTACTGTTGTCGCCCAAGAAGTTGCCTGTGCCACTAAATACCTCTGATCTCTGGAAAAGTCTCCAGGTTGGTCAGCAGAGAGTTCCAGGTAGGCTGAAGCTTTCATTGCCCAAAATCGGCTCTGGAGGAACAGTGTATCCAGCTTGTCGCGGAACCGAGCCTTTGTGCGGGGGAATATGAGCGGTAGGAAACGCGGTCGATCGGCTATTAGAGGATACAAGGGACCCCATCTCGCGATGTTGAAGTTTGTCAAGTTCTGATCGAGCAGTTGTCGCAGGAGTTCGCAGGATGAAGGCCATGATGATGGCAATAACCCGCAACAGCGCTGACTGGTAGGTGCTTTCTGGACATTGCAAACACATTCTGCTTCAGCTCTCTTGAGAAACATCATGCTCAGTTCGAAGTGAACATAGTTCCAGTCGAGCTCTCTTGCATAAGTCTCTATGATTGATCCTCGTTGATTCATCGCTTCTTCCGTTTCGAACATCGGGACTTCCATATATCCATTGGCGTATAATATCAACGCTTTTACTTCATCCAAGCCATGAGAAGTTGGCGAGAGTTCGGCCTCGTATCTTTCAAAGACACTCGTGGCACCCAAGAGCGGATGCTTGCGAAAGGTGAGGTTGAATCCGGTGCCTTGCACTCCAGGAAGTTTGGATTCTGGATCCATGATTAGGCGCGCATATCCTCTTGCAAAAATGATGGTGAGAGTAACAAAAAATCGTATGGAGCCGTATGCAGGGACTATTGAGAAGTCGGATGGTACATAATCGGCTCCTGTGGACTTGGTTCCCCATAGTTTTGTTTCGTCCAAACCCATTGCTGTTAAAAGGGCAAGCCACGTCGCTGGAAAATAATCGTCAGGCCTCTTTTTGGAGTACTTGGGATCTTCGAGGGCTAGGTCGTTCGGGAGGGGGACATGGTGAATGCGTTGATGTCGGAGAGAATTTAATTGATCCCAAGATGGTTCCAATATCGCTTTGGCGAGAAGGACTGGAGTCCGTGAGACGGTTCGATATCTCATCTCAATCAAGTCAATCTTGGTATGGTTGAGACGCGACCAAGGACCGATGGCATAGGCCCCAGACTTGGTCCGCCCAGTCCCCGCTGCCAAAAGACCTTGCCCAATAGTCAGGGCCGCAAAGAAGAGGGCAATAACGCCAATGACGGCCGTGACAGCGAAGCTGAGAGGATCCCAGTTGTACTGGTTGTTCTCATCTTGAATCTCGCTGAGGATGCTGACTACCGTCTTGAGGATGCATTCTGTGGTGTTGAGAGAACACTCGACGCTCTTGGAAGACATTCTGGTGAAGGAAATGGAGCGGGGATCTTGAAGATGGAGAGAGGCAGGCGATTGGTGCTTTATGAGTCGCGATTGTAGCGCGTGGCTGTGTCCAGCCAGAGACAACGAGGCGCCGCTATTGAAAACACTAGTCTCAGAGCGAACAGGAGGGAGCCCGCAAGGTTGACAGAAGGCAATATTTAACTAAATTGAATTGTGGCTGGAGACGTGAGAAGTATAATCTAGTAGTATCTGTGTAGTCACGATGTTGTTCTGACGCCAGTCTCCTTCCCTGGATGACCCCTGATATCTCAGACGGGGGTAATAACGACATTGTCGCTAGTTGAGCTGCACCCTCGATACCTTGACTTTAAAGTGAGGCCCCAAACAAATTCTTCGGTCATTGACACGCTCGACTTGGAAATAAACCCGGAACTTCTTCTCACCGTTCCAAACCAGGATCGACTTTTGGCCCAGCTTGACCCCATGGCGTTTAAGCACAGCTTCGACAACTTCGGCTGGATAGTCAAGGGCCTCGGCGAAAACAAATAGATCTTGCATAAGCACATCCATACCCTTTTCGGCTGAGTTGAAGATGGTCCCTTGGAATTCCCACTCGTTGTTTGATTTGCCCCAGAAACACACCAACATCTCGCCGTTCATCGCCGCCGGCCGGAGGCAGCCCCAACGTCGCACCCCGTCATCGGGACTGAAAAGGACAGAGTCTTCTACATCCCAAATCTTCTGGGGTATTCCTTGCACGCTCATTCTCGGAACGTCGGACGGAAACTCGACGGCGACGGCGACGTGACGAAAGATGGAGACCAAGCCTCCAGAGGTCAGCTGCTTGCGTGGTAATCTCGTGAGCAGAGTGAAGGATTTGGAGTTGATTGGATAAGATCTGGTGATGCCGAGGCTCAAGTCCATTCTTCCCGTTATAGCTGCTCTCATAAAAATGTTGGGACCGGCCTTGCGCATAGGGATGAGGATAGGTCGGCCTTCCTCGTTCGTGCATTGGAGTGAAAGGGAGTAACGGATAGCGCCATCTTTGTACTCCGAGACCCAATGAGGTCCTTGCATATGGATCCCTTTGTTGGTGATGGCCATTTCGTATTCGTTGACCAATGGATCTGTCCTCAGTGTAATGTTCGAACACCAAAGAAAGTCCCCTGGTTCCTCAGCAAGGAAACTAAGATAGGGGCGCCCATCCCATCTGCGGCGCCAGGTCCAGGCAAAGATGCTCAAATCGTTGGTGGTCCTGATAATCTCTTCTTGTAACCGTGTAAAGGCCTTGCGTCCCTCGCCATAGAGCATAGGCATGTTGATGTTGAAGATTCCTAAGAGGCAGTAGGCTAGGTCTTCCTCTCGGGTTGTATTCCTCTTGGCAGCCCAAGAAAACCGCTTTGCAACGCATGCCGAAGAAAGTGGAACTTTGTGACTCAATATGCCGGCGTCGATGTTGGTTACTGCCGAGAGCTTCGCGAGGAGAGTCATTTTGTCGCCAGCATTCTTCCAAGATCGATCAAAGAACTGGACGATCTTGGGAGCAATGAGCTCTTGCAAGGTCCAACCACGAGTAAACCACCGACAAGCATGCAATTTTTCGCCTTGCAAATCTGATAGATAGGCGTAGCAAACCTTGGCTTGCTGGTACCACTTGTACATCGAGTTTATCGCCTCGGTCAGCTCGGCGCTGCTCGACTTGTCGATGCAGCATGTATCGATCCACACGTATTCAATTCCATCACCTATCGCAAGCCTACATGTGTTTTGAATCTTCTTGTAGCCTTTCTTATCCTTGGCAACTGGGGACTTGCAGTCCTCAAAGGTGACCTCCTCGCCGTCTTCCCAGGTGTGCGAGAGGATGGCGTAGGAAGGGATGTTGTTTTGGTAGAACTCTTTGAAACGGATTTTACCGTCTTTGGTGAACCTCTTGGCAGAAATCAACCTCATTGTAAAGGCACGATTAGTTTCGGGAGTTGTGAAAGATATGAGGGATGAAAGATGAGGGGTTTTCTGCATCTGGGCATGTAAGATTACCTACAGACAGAACCAGCTACCCACTTGGGTCTAGAGTCATATCAAGGTGCGTTCGCTTACAAAGATATCTTTCATCGTATTGAGACTGGTAAATTTGAATCATAATATCAAGGTGGATCATTTTCAATGTGTATCAAATGGCAAGTGGCGGCAATGAATAACGATCGTGGTGGTGAAAAGGGCCAATAGGGCGTAATTAATGCCAAGTGAACAATTGGCCCAATCCTTCGATTTGTGGGATTGAGTGGGTAACTCGAGTGGGTGCATGTGCAGGACTTCGTTGTGAAATAGCGCCTGTAGATTCTACGGCCCTCTGTATTGTACTTCTTGCTTCAAGGCCTCGAAACCCAATACTTTATCTCACTCGCCATTGGGCTCATCCCTCGATACCAAAAGGATCAATGGTTGGGTCCTCATGTCTCTGATACTCCATCCAAACAGCAATATCCTGCGCAATCTTTTCTCCATAGACGTCCTTGACAAACCCAAACATGAGATCAATTCCCGAGCACACGCCGGAAGACGTCCAGATATTTCCGTCAACCACCCACCGAGCACTTGGAACCCATTCGACTTGAGGACGCCAAGCAGGAATCACCTTCCAGGCTCCTTTGAACGTCGTAGCTTTCTTGCCATCGAGAAGCCCGGACAGCGAGGTGATTCCGGACCCAGTGCACACGGTCACAAGGTACTTGAGTCCGGGGTACTGCTTTTGGACGAACTTGGTGATTGGGTTCACGACTGCGGGGTTGGGCTGCCCGACGTTGTTTGGGTCCGGATCAAAACAGCCCATACCACCGGGGATGATGAGAACATCAAGCTGAGGAGCTGTCTCAAAGGTGTGGGTAGGCGTAATCAGTTGGGAAGTAGTGAATGGAGGCATTCCCATCTTGTCTGGCCAGGTCTTGGGGAAAGTTGATGTGGGCTGCAGGCTCTCTGAGATGACTGACAGAGAAATGCCCTCGACGTGAGTGGTGAGAACATTGAGAACGTCGACTGGACCACAGACATCGATAAGTTGGAAGCCTTCATAAAGGACCACTCCATATTTCTTGGGTGTCTGGGTCATAGTTGTAGAGAGAATTGATGTTTTGTACTTTTTGGAGAAGGGGAAGTGGCTTGTCTCTGATTACACAGGCGTTTGGGATGGGGAATCATCTGTCTATTTATACAAGTCTCAGTCCGACATGACGGAATGCCAGTTATGCTCAAACATCTTCAGTCCCCTTATTTTAGTAGATAAGGGCGGCAAATGAGCGTGAATTTCTCATGATGATCTCGATTCGATACTCGGATCCGCACCTCCAGCCAAGAACCGCTGAAGACTGCATGAGAGGCCAGCTTCTTTCAACACTAAACTTCTAAAAGGAAGGATCCTCGAGGGTTAATCATCACGCAGATTCCCTACCTTGCACGTATTCTACTTAGGCCACCCAGACACTTCGGTCTAGACCCTGATAGATGGAGCGAGAGTTGGCTAATGAGAGTCCAAGTGCACACCCATAGCATCTCTGGCCGCGCCAATGATCCAGATTGAGGAGAAGGAGCATATTGTTTGGAATCTCGGGTTGATTTGTGCGAGACCTGCCTGGTAGTTTGGTTCACCGAGCCAGTGACGGAGGCGGGCCAAGGAAGCCCATGACTTAGACTTGACGTATTTCCTGAGGTTCCAGATAATCAATGGCAAAACTTTTGGACAAACCATCTCAGCCCTACCCCACGCTTAGGAGCTTGATAATCTGGGGTAACCTCCACCAATCCCTTCCCCAGATCGTCCCCAAAGTGGCATCCATAGCGTTAATGTCAGGCTGCAATTGCGGTTCCGCACCACACCCACCCAGTTGGCATCCCTGAAAAGGTTGCAACGTGGTCACACGAAGCTTGGAAGATTTCTTGAAGATTGTACTCACCACAGAGACCGGCACAGGGTCAGCTTTAGGTCACAGTAGACAATACTGGAAAAGTGAGTGCGATATATCTTTGTCAGTGTGTACTAAATAGCATAATTCTTCCAAAAACATTTCTGATCTCGTTGTCTATATAAGATGCGGCACCAGATGGCTTGCCTGCCGTCATCTTTTAGCTCCGGTTCCGGAAGCACAGGAGCGGAAGCGGCTCCGATGACCCAGGTACGGAGCCGTGTGATGAACCGGCTAACGGAGCCGTGATACCCCACCTGACCGGACCTGCACCACCACCACACACTGTCCAATGTTACTGGCAGCAAGCACCATGACAGTAGCTAAAACGGTTTGGGCTGTAGTTGGGTGCTATCGATAAAGACAAGCGTGGCAGGTGAGCGTCAAGCGAATGCTGACAAAGTCTAGGCTTGTCGACGCTCCCGCATCCTCCTGGTCAACGACGGTACTGACTGCAATGAGAAACGGCTCTGAGATTATAGAGCCCGACGGCTCTTCTTTCAAGCTTCGTTGGTAGCAACAGCAGAAGTTATTAAAAACCAATATGACAATGCTTGGAATATACCGCAACATGCACATCATGCACATCACACAGAACTTATCTACTTCCTGTCCCAGAGCCTTCAATAGTTTGTCATGATCGCAATTCCAGTTTTCACCACGCAACGGGACAAAATCCTCCTAGCATAGTACATCATTTCACCGCAAATCATTGGTTAGTTCCGAAATTAAAGGAAGTCATACATTGGTAAGCCAGGTTATGTGCAGAAAATCCTCGCAAATCAAAGTTCAGTCTCACCTAATGCCAAACATTGGCTTCAACCCCCGAGGTGACGAATTATGCCTCCATTAGCACCTCGGACAAATTTTCGAACATAAACGGCAAGATAGACGCATGATTTCTCTTACTTCTGGTGCAATCGCCGTCTTGCGTTGCATTCCCTTGATGGCGTCAGTGTGGAAATGGGCAGAATGTTACGTGGTGAGGTGTTAAGAAGTCGGCATTATGCATAATTGTGTAAGAATACAGGCCTCATAGGTGGGAAATACTTGAAATTACGGAATAATCTAGTTTACTAAATACCTCTATGAGGTATGGTGGAGAGCAACTGTCACTGAAATCAAGTATAAGAGCAACACGGCTTGTTGATGAGACTGCATCACTGTCGTCCACATTATTCTCCCTTTAAGCACATATCAACAAGTATTCTTCCAACCACCAAACACTATGCGTCCTGTTACACTTCTCAACGTTCTTACCCTCGCCACCATCTCGGCAGCGGCTGCTATTGACAGTCAGGGCAGCACTGCCATTCTTGCCCGCGGCCATGAGATTGAGGCTCGTGGCGACTCCTCCTTGCCCGTTAATCAACGCCTTGAAAAGAGACACCTCACTCCTCGCTGGGAGGATGGCAGTGAGACCTTTGGATGGCCCGCAGACTCGGTCGGCCGCGGCACCGTTGACTACCAGTTTGTGGTGACCAACATTGGCAACAACAAGTACCGTGTTCAGTTCTACCACAGCGGCCCTGCCAATGGGCGGGATGTCAGATACACCTTTACCGCGCCTGGCACCTCGATTGTCAAGACTCTGAAGCCGCGCAGCTCTACTTCTTTCGAAGTGGCCAAGTCAGGTGATGGCTTCCAGGTCAAGATTGAGCGTCCTTGAGAGGCTAAAGAACGGCCTAGCTACCACCGAAGGGTCAAATTCTGTGATACTTGCGAGGTGTTGAAGCTGGGGATCAGGAGATGGGGGGTGTCAGGAGACCTTGCAATCTGCAAATAGCCATAGCAGCAAGTAAACGAGTAAATTGCCGATTTGATTAAAGTAGCCGAACGTTGAACGTGATTATGAGACAGGGGTTCTCGTGTTAGCCTTGGCGTAGATCTTGCTTTGGGCAGCACCTCAATGATCCCTGAGTGCACCATTTGCATAGTTATCAGTACCCTTATGATAAGCTCGGAAAGTTGTAGGAAGTTTCCGAGAATTTAGCTGTAATCAATAAAAGGAGCTCCGATAAATGAAGGACGCCTCAGTATAGACGAAAGCAACTGAAGATACCCCCGCCAGGTCCTCACCTCGGTCAACTAGCCCAAAGTTGATAGATCGGCGGCAACACCTGCCTAAATAGGCACTTGTATGCGCCGCGACTTGTTCACCATGATCAACTATAGCATCAAAATCCATGTTCCGCCTATAGCTGGAACTCTAGAATCATCGGCAAGTCTCCACGGCATATCCTTATTAAACTTTATTTTGACAGTTGCTGTGAAAGGGGAGAGAATCATTGGGTCGTCAGCCCACGCCATGTGTCTCCGCGGAGGGCATTACTCTATACAGACCCTGATAGAACTGACAAGGGATAACCACTTTCCCTAATCGTATTGCTTGAAACCCCTCGTTTTGGTTCTTTCGGAATGCTAAATAAAGGGTCATGCGATTACGGAACTGATGTTCACGAAAACATGTCTATATAAAGGTTCGCTCTCTGTCGTGAGTAGTAAACCAAGTCAACCATCTCAGTGCACTCTCAACTCCATCTTGACAGATTCACTCTCTCAAGATGCGCTTCATCTTCTCTTTGGTTGGCCTCCTTGGAGCCGCTTGCGCTCAGAAAAATATCTGCGACGCAACCTGCCAGAAGGGTTGCGATGCTTCTTGTCAAGCCGCCATCGAGGCAACCTACGAGTCCGAGTCCCAGCTTTGGGTGGGCGACATTGTCAGCGATCTCTTCTATGACACCCCAGCGAATATTTCCTCGGCCAAGCCAGGTGACATCCTCCGCTGGGAGGCTGTGCCTGCTGCGCTGCTCAGTCGCAACTGGACTATTCCCGCCAGTCTGAGTCTTTACCGCTTCATGTACGCCACCGAGGATCTTGATAACAGCACTATCCCCGCAACTGCATGGGCTTTACTCCCGTTCCATCGGTCCCTCTCGACTCCTGGAGAACCTCGGAAGCTTCGAACTGTCGTCTGGACACATGGCACAGCCGGGCGTAGCCGCCTCTGCTCGACAACCAACAACAGAGGCCTCTACTATGACTGGAAGGCACCCTTTATCCTGGCTGAATCTGGCTATGCCGTCATTGCCCCTGACTACTCGGGTCAGGGATCCGACATTCCACAGGGGTTCATGTATGAGGCTGGTTTTCTGCACGCGGCCGATGTTGCATACTCGGTTGTTGCCGCCAGAAAGGTTATTGGAAACTTCTTGAGTCGCAAATGGGCCGTTTTCGGTCATAGTGAGGGAGGCATGACAGCTTGGCGTACCGCTGAGCGTCTTGCGCGAAAGGGCGAAGAGCGTCTTCACAAAGCTGGCGAATTCATTGGCGCTGTGGCCGCTGCCCCTGCTCTGCGACCTCAGAAACTTATCCCACTCTCGTGGAAGCAGACTGGAACCGGCGGAGGTCCATTCTCTGTCTACTTTCTTCAGTCCCTTGCCAAGCTTTTCCCCAAGCAGATCAAGGTTGAGGACTATCTCGCGGATGTTACTCAGCAACGACTCCAAGTCCTCGACAACTCATGCTTCCAGACTGGCTTTGCTGCTGTTGGTACTCTCAGCCCTGAGCAACTCTTCAAGAACACCAGCTGGCTCCAGCATCCCGCTACCAATGAATGGGCGGTCCGATACAATGGTCAAGGCCCCTATCCCCTTGCTGCACCGCTGCTGGTCATCCAGGGCGTCAACGACACCATCACGCCTGCGGTCTTGACTATGGAGGACTTCAACCTTACTTGCTCCTCTTACCCCAAGAGCCCCATCCATGCCAAGCTATATCCCGAGATGGGCCACGGCCAAGTTCTCGAGTCTGCTCGTGCCGATATTGAAGCTTGGCTCGACGCCAGATTTAATGGCAAACCTGCTGGAAAAGCATGCTCTATTGACAACATTGAGCCTTTGACCGAACATTATTCCCGAGGCGAGCTATTCTGGGCGGCCAACATTGTCCCCTTCTAAGCGACTTTAGTCACATTTTAACACGTTAGAGCGAGCTATATATTAAATATATTTCGTGGTGTATTTTCCCAACGCAGTTCAAATCAAAATTCTGAGTAGTTGCCTTCGCTCATTTGCAGCCAAGCGCTTTAGAGGAGTTTCAAGACAACGTAATTAATAAACAAAATAGTAAAGAGTGTTAAGGCTGCCTAGCAGGACGGATGCGCCATGGGAATGATAGCAAATCACTTCGTGAACTGCTGAGCTTTTATCCAGTAATGCTACTTGAAGCCCATCACTGATCCGGTATCTCTTTGTAGGTTTTCTGTCACTCTGCTGCACACACCTCAGGCAGTTAGCATTACTCTGGATGAGCCCAGTCAACCCTCATTCATTTGAGTTCACTTGTGTCATTTGTGGTTGATTATTTGGGACTTCCTTGAATGGCCATGAGCATTGTCATATCTGCTTCTCTAAGGTGTCGTTGCGGAATCAGCCCACAAATGATATCATAAGTGAGGCAGGAAAAAATTCTACCGAGGTAAATGTATTCTTTTTGTTATTATACGATTCCTAACGAAATAAGAACAAAACTAGAAAACCCTCTACAAGCCATTGTCACTGGGACGATAGCCGAAAATGGTGATCGGTTTGCCGTACCCTAGAGCTCGAAAGAATATCCAGACTCCTCCTCTGAGAGAACGTAGAAGTCTAGAATGGGTAAAGAAATATTTTCATACAAACCCTTCTATGAATTAATTGAACACGATGGTAGTACTTGATTCTCACCAAAACTAGAGCGCAGATGTGTTTACGTCTGTTAGAAAGCTGAGGAAATCGCAAACAACTTTGGCGCACGAACTTTGGACTAATAATGACCAAGTTAGCTTGTGTTAGTGGGTACTTGGATTTCGGCGAATGGCTACCAGTGAGAACAAGTAGCTTTGATCTCGCGTTGACAAGGGTCTCCCGTCGACTGCCAAGGACAGGGGTGCAAGGAAGAAGGCAAAAAAGATTGAAAATGGAACAGATGATCTAATTATAACCTGCCTTGAAACAACACCCCGTACCATACATGTCTAATATCCTCTAAGAGAACACCCGAAATCGAAAATCCAGATATGCAAAAGTGAGCGAGGAAAACCCACCAAGACTCTCACGCTAAACAATGTACCACCCAAAATCTGCTCATTAGACACTCATCAACTCCATTTCGCGGTTCCTCTGTTCCCGCTCTTTTGTGGCCTTTGCAATGGCGCATTTGCAAAGTCGGATCAGCTCAGTTACAAAATCGTTGACCAGCTTCATGTGTGTAAGCTCGTGAGGAGTAAGCCGCCTCACTGGCAGCTGCCTGACCAAACCTGCAGCGGAGCTGAGAAGTTCCAAATCTGCCTGGGCCTGGTCTTCAAGCGGGTTCATGAGAAGGTTGAAAAATAAACTCATCATCGCAGCCGTGGGATAAAAGACGACGACCCTGTAGGTACTTGTTAGCGGCTGTGACAATAGAAATGTGGAACTCAAAGATTGCAGAGAAACTCTTACCAGAACGCTTCGCCCGCAAGTCCGTCGATGGCGGCCCTCAGGTACACGAGTGTTGACCGGCTCGCCTCCAACGACAGGGCAATACTTGATCCTATGCCTCCCTTCCATTCCCCATCTTCAGAGTTGTTCTCAGACATGCCAAGGCATCGGCCACTGGCTCGGTGGATAGCAGTCATGAGATGGTGATATTCCAGATGCAAAGTGATGTGTCGCATGCTTCGGGGAAGCTGCATCCCCGCAAGAGTCACTTTGGACCTTTCAGTTATCGACAGTGCAGGTCGAAAGTCTGGTGGGATCGATAGTCGCCAAGCTTCGAGTTCCTCGTCAAGCTCACGAATATCGCGAAGCAATTCTGCGTCTGACTTCTTGGCAGCTTGTGCTGAGTAGAGGAGGCGACTTGTCTTGTCCTTGAGGTGACTCAGGCGGGGATCTCCTGGAAGATGAGGCATAAGATGTTCATTGTTAAAGGATGGTGATGTAAGGTTCTCATCGAGATCTGGTAGGTAGAAATAGCAACTCATGTAGTCCTCAGGGAGGGTGAGGTCGCAGTAGTCATCAGACATCAAAGGAGGCTGGCCAGTTCGCAAGGCAATATCTTTGTCAAAGATATAGCACAGCCAGAACAGCATTCGTAGCTGTCGTATTTCGCGCTCTTCACGAGTGGCTTCGGTGCCATAAGCTTTGGTGGGAGTATATGTATGCCCGCCAAGCATGAATATGATGCGGCATGCTATGGCATGCAGCATAGCGGCCGACTGCAAGTGCCCAGAGAAGGTTTGGTGCATATGCTAAGAGAGGTTAATATGATTTGACGCATTCTCAAGATATCCATCTGTGTGACACATACCAGCATAAAGACAGCCTGAAGACTTGTAATGCTGGTGTCCTCAAGAGCATCTGTCAAAAGGTAGTGTGCCTTCTGGGCACAGGCATCGCTGTCGAGATAAGGAATCTCCGACACCCTGCCTTGGAACAGGCAGATGATGGAGATGAAGGCATAAACGCAAGATTTGGCACTGATCTGGTCAAGAGATAGAGGCTCGGTTGAGGACTCATATGCCAAGGTAAGGGTATCTTCAAACAGGACGCGGTCGATGACGGGAAAAACAAGTCGAAAAGCGGAGTGGAGGTATACATGAAGGATTTGGTCGACAAGCTTCCTATCGGGAAGCTCATAGAGGTCGGCAGGGTTGTTGTAGTAGTTAGAGATAGAGGAGGTGGACGAGAATAGTCGTTGTCGTGGAGAGAGGGGTTGGAATTTTTGAAACGAAACATCCTCACCAGTCCTTGACGATAGCCACTTCATTCCTTCGGCAGAAAGTATCGGCATGCCATTATGTTGGCTGATCCGCCCAAAGTGGCAGCCACCGTAATGAATCTGACCGAATGAAACGGTGCTAGTGAAGCCGCTCGGCGTCGCTGGGACAGGGCATTGTGCTACATGTGGTGACTCGAATGCTTCAAACTGTTCACCTAGGCTTATAGAGGACCTGGTGGTCTCATCCAAGCTGGTTCGAGGCGCTGGTGTTGTTGTTACACTTGTGGAAGTAGGAGTTGATGGCTTGGAGGCGACAGAGGTTACTGAGGTATCGGTACCACGCTGACGAGCAAGAGTCTGAGCCAATGCATCTTCGATGCGCTCCAGTCTCTTTGCGAGACTTTGTTCGGAGGTTTGAGTGGTTCTGCGGCGAGTTAGCTGCCGAATGGGGGTTTGCCCACCGCTCTATCGAGCTTAGGTGCATGTAGATGGGCCGAGCCAACACCACTCACCTGGGCTTTGCCTTCTTCTTCCGGCCTCTAATCCGGTTAAATGTACAAGCCAAGCCGTGATGTTCACACCAGTTGCAGGGTGTCTTGGAACTGGTGGAATCGCATTGGATCTGTGTATCATCCACCCAATGTCAGTTGACATGGAAAAGCATCCCCACAAGGAAGAACATTGTTCTGATCGACCACCAAGGGTGCCAAGAGATGGTCCGATCATGGGGAACAGAGAGGGTCCGGATATCCAGGATTAAGGATAAAAGAGCTGGTGTGAACCGAGGGTTGGCTCCGGGTACGTACCTTTCTCTTATGACAGGCATCACAAGCCCTTTTCTGGACCATGGCGGAGACGGCACTGAATCAGAGACAGCACGCAAGCATGGCTCAGATTCAGACAAAAAGCTTGGTTCCTATCTCGTGGCTGCCGGACTGGGTTGTACCACAGGCAACGAAGAGATGCAGGAGACAAGCCCAAGAGCCCTAAAGCTGGCTTTTGCCGAACTCGAGTCCAGGGAGGGCGGCGGAAGTGATAGCTATGTGTCAGTCCCCAACGGCGTCGGCAAGTCGGGACACGTCTTCTGAAACTCCGAACGCGAAAGCCCGAGACCAACAAAACGAGTTTCAAGATGCAGAGCTGGGGATGGTGACGCCGTGACGCGGAGGAGGGAAATGGATCGATTGCCCAACTTCCGCTGACTCAGCGGCGGTTCAGACGGAAGAGGATTAGCTTGAAATCCCGTCAGCGCTAACCTTCCCGCATTGATCCACAATCTCGGCAGATGGCCCGCTTTCCATGTGGGATTGTGGGAGGTGCGATCCACTTTGATCAAACAAGCTCAAACTGCCGCTGACTCAGCGGCATCGAGCTTTGCGGAATTCTCCGACGGCAGCTTTCGCATCACAAAAACCTCTCGACAACCCGGTCAATCGGAGCCGATGGGGCTCAGATACGAAGTAATCGACGGCCTCTGACAGATCTTGGCACATACGTCATCCCGGACTTCGCTGCTTACCAAGGCCGACATTGTAATTGTTCCGCCGTGCCCGGCCTTTTCACGCGGATGAGGACTCCTCCAAGGACCGACCTTCGCTTTTATCTCGATACTCGTGTCCGTTCTCCGCGCTCCCCACACGCACATGCTTATCGAGCAGAGTGGGAAATCCCACTGCATAAGACCCATCTTTTCTATCTCAATCGGATGCCACGGACCGCGTCTGCTCCCTGATTGCGCCTTTAGAATGTTTCTTTTTGCGTATCCCAACGCCGTCTCGGCTAATGACTAAGCGGCGACAGCGTTGCGAGTGCGAGGATGTGTCCCAAGATGTCAAGCAGTGTGTCAGAGACATGTGGATCCATTGGATCCGCTCGAGTTGAGGCTCATTCAAAATCGGCAAATGGAAAGCTTCTATTCGTCAATCTCGAGTTGGCGTCGGACTCCCGAGAAAGCCCGCTATCCTCCATGTTGTCACCATTCAGCTAACACCTCCGAGTGATGGGTCCTGATTAGTATTTACGCAGCGCCTCCTTTCTTTTAAAACCTGGTCTTGGCCTCTCTCTCCTGGAAATGGCAGTTTCAACCTTGTCAAACTAGTAGCTTTCTGTTTTTCAAACCTTGAGGCATTCACCCATTGTGCGAAGGGGGTTTGCGACTAGCATCCTTAGCTAGGACGGGCCATTGCCCAGACATTCACCATGGACTCCAACGATAGCGACTCCCAGACGGTCTATGATAAGACCCCTATGAACGAAGTCGAAAAGAACGAATCCGATTGGGCTCTGAAGCCCAAGGTGGCCGAGTTCAAGGAACGCGATAGATCTTCTGGATTCCCCGATCGCGAACTCGGTGTCACTTGGCAAAAGCTCAACGTCGAAGTCGTCACGGCCGATGCCGCTATTCACGAAAACGTCGTCTCCCAGTTCAACATCCCGAAGCTTGTCAAAGAGTCCCGCCACAAGCCACCCTTGAAGACCATCCTAGACAACAGCCATGGATGTGTCAAACCTGGAGAGATGCTCCTCGTTCTTGGTCGACCTGGATCTGGATGCACAACCCTTCTCAACATGATTGCCAACCACCGACGTGGCTATGCTTCTGTTTCTGGTGATGTTCATTACGGATCCATGACGGCTGACGAAGCCAAGACCTACAGAGGCCAGATCGTGATGAACACAGAGGAGGAGTTGTTTTTCCCATCCCTCACTGTTGGACAAACCATGGATTTCGCAACCCGGCTCAAGGTACCCTTCCAGCTCCCCGACGGAGTGACATCTGCCGAGGAGATGAGGGTTGAGACACGGGACTTCCTTCTTCAGTCCATGGGTATTGAGCACACCCACGACACCAAGGTTGGCAACGCCTTCATCCGAGGTGTTTCTGGTGGTGAGCGCAAGCGAGTGTCGATCATTGAGACCTTGACCACTCGAGGTTCCGTGTTCTGCTGGGATAACTCCACCCGCGGTCTGGATGCTAGCACGTGAGTCATTACAACCTCCTCTCAAACATTGGCGTACTAACCTTCTTCAGGGCTCTTGAGTACACCAAGTGTATCCGAGCGATGACTGATGTCCTCGGTCTGGCTTCCATCGTCACCCTCTACCAAGCTGGTAACGGTATCTACGACTTGTTTGACAAGGTCTTGGTCTTGGACGAAGGAAAGGAGGTCTACTATGGCCCTCTGAAGGAGGCTCGACCTTTCATGGAGAGCATGGGTTTCATCTGCCAACACGGCGCCAACGTGGCCGACTACCTGACTGGTGTCACTGTCCCGACCGAGCGAGATGTTCGTCCCGAGTTTGAGAACCGGTTCCCACGAAATGCGGACATGCTTCGGGACGAGTATGAAAAGTCACCCATCTACCAACGTATGATTGCCGAGTACGACTACCCAACAACGGATGCCGCTAAGGAGAGAACCAGACTCTTCAAGGAGGGTGTTCGCCAAGAGAAGGACAAGAAGCTAGCCGAAAAGGATCCCATGACAGTTGGCTTCGTCCAGCAGGTCAAGGCTTGTGTCCAGCGCCAGTATCAGATCCTGCTTGGAGACAAGGCCACCTTCATCATCAAGCAGGTGTCCACCATCATCCAAGCCCTCATCGCCGGTTCTCTGTTCTACAATGCCCCCAATACTTCTGGTGGTCTATTCATCAAGGCCGGTGCCTGTTTTTTCGCCATTCTGTTCAACTCTCTCCTGTCCATGTCTGAGGTTACCGACTCCTTCACTGGCCGCCCGGTACTTCTCTCAAGCACAAGTCTTTTGCCTTTTTCCACCCTGCCGCTTTCTGTATCGCTCAGATCACGGCTGATATCCCGGTTATTCTCTTCAAGTCTCGACGTTCTCCCTCATCCTGTACTTCATGGTTGGCCTGACTTCGACTGCTGGAGCTTTCTTCACATTCTGGGTCATTTTGGTTGCTATCACTATGGTAAGCGCAATATCAATTATCCCGATTCCATTACTGACTTGTTTTTAGTGTATGACTGCTCTTTTCAGAGCTGTTGGTGCCGGATTCAGCACCTTTGATGGTGCCTCCAAGGTTTCCGGTTTCCTCATCTCGGCAACCATCATTTATTCTGGTTACATGATTCAGAAGCCCCAGATGCACCCTTGGTTCGTTTGGATCTTTTGGATCAACCCCATGGCCTACGGCTTCGATGCACTTCTTTCCAACGAGTTCCACAACAAGATCATTCCTTGTGTCGGACCCAACCTTGTGCCTAGCGGACCTAGCTTTAACAACGCCGACCACCAGGCCTGTGCTGGCGTGGGCGGAGCACGACCTGGCCAGAACTTTGTTACTGGCGACGACTACTTGGCCTCTCTGTCATATAGTCACTCCCACCTGTGGAGGAACTTTGGCATTGTCTGGGCGTGGTGGGCTCTCTTTGTTGCCCTCACAGTCATCGCAACTTCGAAGTGGCATAACGCTTCCGAGGATGGCCCTAGTCTGCTTATTCCCCGAGAGAATGCCCATGTCACCGCCGCGCTCCGCCAGACCGATGAGGAGGGTCAAGTCAGTGAGAAGAAGGCTGTGAGCAACCGAGAGGGTGGTGTCACCGAGGATGCAGACAGCAACTCGGATCGAGAGGACCTTGTTCGCAACACCTCTGTCTTCACATGGAAGAACCTCACATACGTCGTCAAAACACCCTCTGGAGACCGCACTTTGCTGGATAATGTTCAAGGTTGGGTCAAGCCCGGCATGCTGGGCGCCCTGATGGGAGCCTCTGGAGCTGGAAAGACTACTCTCCTGGACGTTTTGGCACAGCGCAAGACCGAGGGAACCATTCACGGCTCAATCATGGTTGACGGTCGACCCCTGCCTGTTTCTTTCCAACGATCGGCCGGTTACTGTGAACAGCTGGATGTCCACGAACCCTTTGCCACTGTTCGCGAGGCCCTCGAGTTCTCTGCCCTTCTGCGACAAAGCCGCGACACGCCCCGTGAAGAGAAGCTCAAGTATGTGGATACCATCATTGACCTTCTGGAGCTTCATGATCTTGCGGATACCCTTATTGGAGAGGTCGGTGCTGGCCTGAGTGTCGAGCAGCGCAAGCGTGTCACCATTGGTGTCGAACTGGTCTCCAAGCCTAGCATTCTTATCTTCCTTGATGAACCTACTTCTGGTCTTGATGGCCAGTCTGCTTACAACACTGTCCGATTCTTGCGCAAGCTGGCTGGTGTCGGCCAAGCTGTTCTCGTCACCATCCACCAGCCTTCCGCACAGCTCTTTGCTCAGTTCGATACCCTCCTTCTGCTTGCCAAGGGTGGCAAGACTGTCTACTTTGGCGATATTGGTGACCATGCCAAGACGGTTCGAGAGTACTTTGGCCGCTACGGCGCTCCTTGCCCCCAGGATGTCAACCCTGCTGAGCACATGATTGATGTTGTCTCTGGACACTTGTCCCAAGGCAAGGACTGGAACCAGGTCTGGCTGTCGTCTCCCGAGCACGAGGCTGTCGAAAAGGAGCTCGATCATATCATCTCTGACGCTGCCTCCAAGCCCCCTGGAACTGTTGACGACGGAAACGAGTTTGCTACCAGCTTGATGGAGCAGATCAGACTTGTTACCCAGCGCATGAACCTGTCTCTGTTCCGCAACACCGACTATATCAACAACAAGCTTCTTCTCCACATCTCTTCGGCCCTGTTCAACGGTTTCACTTTCTGGAACATTGGATCTTCCGTTGGTGAGCTTCAGCTCAAGCTGTTTACCGTCTTCAACTTCATCTTCGTCGCCCCCGGTGTCATGGCCCAGCTCCAGCCTCTGTTCATCCATCGGCGTGACATCTTTGAGACGCGAGAAAAGAAGTCCAAGATGTACTCATGGATCGCCTTTGTTACGGGCTTGATCGTTTCTGAAGTTCCCTACCTTGTTCTTTGCGCCGTTTTCTACTATGTCTGCTGGTACTACACTGTTGGCTTCCCGAACGATTCTTCCCGCGCTGGATCAACCTTTTTCGTCATGCTCATGTATGAGTTTGTCTACACTGGCATCGGCCAATTTGTCGCCGCCTACGCACCTAACGAGGTTTTCGCTTCTTTGGTCAACCCCCTCCTCTTGGGTACCCTTGTCTCTTTCTGTGGTGTGTTGGTGCCTTATCAGCAGATCCAGGCATTCTGGCGATACTGGATCTACTGGCTTAACCCCTTCAACTACCTCATGGGAAGCATGCTTGTCTTTGACATCTGGGGTTCCGAGATCAAGTGCTCAGACAAGGAGTTTGCTCGCTTCGATCCACCCAACGGCACCACCTGCGGGGAGTATCTTGAGGATTACCTCGCCCAGGGCCTGGGTATGATCAGCAACCTCGTCAACCCGGATGCGACATCCGAGTGCAAGGTCTGCTCTTACACTAAGGGTGAGGACTACCTCCGAACCCTTAACCTGAAGGAGTACTACTATGGCTGGAGAGATGCGGCCATTGTTGTCATCTTTGCCCTCAGCTCGTATGCTTTGGTGTACGTTCTGATGAAGCTCCGTACCAAGACCTCTAAGAAGGCCGAGTAAAAGGGAACTCGCTGGATCCCAAATAACATAATTTTCGTTCATAGAAGGATAGACTAGACATTAGACTGGGTTCGGTCATAGATTTTGTACTTATTCACGTATTGTAATCAACTCACCTCTCTTGTGATCAGATGTGCCGAAGTTGTGTGAGATTGATCAGTGATAATGCATGTTCATAAGCAGACAGCTTGGAACTCCAGGTACCCCTACACCCCACGTTGTTGGTGCATATTAAGAGAGGTACTTTGACGAATAAAGAAAAGGAGTGGTGGATACTCTGTGTATTCTGCCAGGGTTCTCCAGGCACTGTTTAAAATGGATATCTGCTCGGAATAGCTTCCTGCAATCTCTGCATACTTCATGGACCCTTCCCCAAACCGTAACGCCGAAACCCAATACCAAACTCCAAGCCAAAGCTGAAAAAGAAACATTTCATTCTCAAGTCAAGCGCGTGTCTTCAAGGTACCCAAACCCACAAGGCCTATTACGACCGATCGACTTGAGCCAGGGATCGTCAAGCAACTCCTTAGCCGTGGCACGCTGCTCAGGCAGCCACGTCAACATGCGACGGGCAAAGTTGATAAACAGTGCTCGCTCCTGCCCCTCAAGCATCGGCGTCGAGTTTTCGAGTGTAAACATCTCGTTAGGGATGAGATCGGGGTATCGGAATTTGCCTTGCTCGTTGTAGTACTTGGAAAGAGTCCCGCGGTCGGCGCGGGCGAGAAGCTCAGAGGGTGGAGGACCGAGGAGGCGGATCATTTGGGCGAAACGGGTTTTGTTGGAGAAGCTGCAGTGGCCGGGAATACGGCCGCTGAGGAGGTTGACGTCTCCAAGGAGCTCCCATAGCTGAGGCTGAGTTAGGCAAACTGTGTCGCTGAGAGGAAGATACATACCACGAGGCCCAGGTTCCAGATATCGGCGGAATAAGTCCAGCCAGCTCGGAGCATCACCTCGGGGGCTGTATACTCTCGGGGCTGAATGTCGTGGTTGTGTTTCATATTACCGTGGACGGCGAGACCAAAGTCAGTGAGCTTGACGTAAGTGACGTCTCCTCTTAGATGGCCGAAGCTGTTGCGCGATTCGTAGATGGGGCGACCGTGTCGTTGGATGCAGGGTGCTGGGTTTGCTGTCTGGCGAATAGCGTACTCTTCAAGAATGCGAGTATCCTCGAAAGGAACCATGAAGTGGTCACCCTTGAGGTCTGTGAAAGGGTTTAGTAAGACGCATAGGTGGGTTAATTCAGGTGATACTCACCGGTGTGAATGATGTTGGCCTCGGAGTGCAGATAGTCTAGCGACTTGAGAATGCTTGGTAGCACAGCCTTGATGGTCCGTGGCTGGACCCAGCTAGTTAGGCCACTCTGCTGTCCTAGCATCCAGAGAGGCTGTCGCAGAGGCTCCATTGCCATGCAGAGGTGAGTGCCATGAGGCCCTTCGACCTCGAAAGAGTCAAGGACACCGCGGATGTACTCACGACCGGGGTGAGACGTGGGGGCAGAGAAGATATGGTCTGTCAGGTCAAGCTCCTTGCGGGCTGCAGCTCGAACGGCAGGAGTGTTGTTTGTAATCTTGAGAGAGACATAACGCTCATTCTGCCAAGGAAGCCTGAGGCTATTAGAGCCGATGATGGCGTATGCGACAGGAAGCTCACCAAGACGTAGCTCTCGCAAGCCAGACAGTAGAACCGGTTCCCCATCCCAGCTTAGAGACGAGCTCATATTTCCCACCAAGCGTTTCACCAATACGCGCAGGGTAAAAGTTCCTTGGGTTGTAGTTGCCGCAATTCTCCTCCTCGAATGGCTTGCCGTTGCGCATAGATGAGAGCTTTCTCAGACTGCGCTCGCAGATAGTGACGCCAATGCGGGGGTTACGGACGAGGGTCCGGCAAAGGGCCGGGGCGATGAGTCCGTATCGCATACTGAACTCGTCTATCAATTTTTAATGTGAAGGAGAAGAGTCGTTGAATATGTTTGATTCTCGGCTATGTCGTTAAGCCGAGGTGATCACGTATAAGTGAGATAGAGGCTAGAGCTTCTCCACGATCGACAAACTTTAGAAAAGCCCTTTTAATTCCGAGGTAAATGAGGGGCTAGCTGAGAGCTTATAAGAAATTGCCCACACACGTAAATTTTCCGGAGCTGATCGTGGCCTGTTTACTGAGGCATTGCTTCCTGCATTCGGGGCATGTCGGCTAACTGAGGCCCCGGGTAGGCGGAGTCGCTTGGCAATCATGAACTTTTCATCGCTTTTTTTTTTTTTGCCAATCGAAACTCCAGGTTTTTGGGCTTTCTCCGCAGGAAGGGTGGAGTGAGGGATCAGGCCATGGCGCGAAAACAGGTCATGACGGCATGGAAGAGTCTGGGGGAGCTTAAAGTACCGAAACCTGGGGATGAGTGTTGCTACGATGGGGATTGAGAGATGCTAGACTCGGTGAACCGAAAAGGAGTCATCGCTTCTCTTTCTCTTCGCTTCTGTAATACTATCTGGTATCCGTCAGCTTCTCTAACGATGAACAACACACTAGCAATATCGAAATTCATACTGATCGGCCTGCTGTCAACCCCAAAATGCTGGGGCCCCGCATCCATCATCCCCCATGCCCAAAACGCTTGGTCTGGAGCTGCGGGGAACCTGGTGGTTTATCCTTCAATACACCCTCAACCAGAGCCTTTGGCCATCATCACCCCACGTCGGAACGTCGCTGAGCAACTACTGGTGGTTTTTGGCATGTCCCTAACTCTTGAGCAAGCCATCGTGAGACTTGACCAGGAAGAGGTGTGGCAAGTCACCCTATATCTCTACTTGATTCGGAAACCGAAATGGCTTGACCTTGCTCATCACTTCGATGCTCGTTTCGTGTGGCATCACTCCTTGTTGTCAGCAGGCGCAGTGCATGCAACATCAAATGATTCTACGCGTCTTGCTTGTCCGGGGAAGCACAAAGGATCGCCCGTCTCCAAACTGTCTCATTTCCCCGCATAAGATCTGGCCAGTCGTTATTTGCGCGTGACCTAGCTGCCTGCATCTCGTGCTGGTATTGTATTGAAGCTATTCGCATCTCCATACAGCTATAGAAAGATGTCATCCATTCACCTAGTCTGAGCCGAAATCATGTCCTGACTTAGGAGGCTCAAAATCAAAGTCGAAAGAACCCATGCTAGCTCCGAAGCCGGCCCTGACTCAAGCGAAGCTAAGAAGCAACCCTGTCGCCGTGAACTCCTGTGGAGTCGCTTCTTCGGATCCGAGATCCGGGCCGGCCGTTGTGTTCCCTTGAATACAGCGACAGATTGAAACTATCGAATTCAAGGATTGGAAAATCTCCTAGTGTGGAATCTAAAGCAGTTATAGTCGCACCTCTGCACCAGAGATGTTGTGCGACGCGGCAGAGAAGCCTTATTTATCTCCGCTTGCGCTATTTTGGGCCAGATTTGACAAGGCGCGCCCTTGGTGGACTAAAATGTCTTCCGCGCCTTCCAATGACTCACGTTGGCAAGGTGACCAAGAGTCAGTCACTGACTACATTTATTACTGAACCTCGTCGAGTTGCGGGAAATTACCGTAACTACACTAATCAGCCATACTCTTCCAAGTTCAATACTTGACCTATACTTTGAGCATGTCCCTCGCAACCCGTCAAGACCAGCTCCTATTGGTCCCCTGGGACCCAGAATCCCCAGAGCACGTTGCGAGACTCTTTGAGCAGCGGCTGCAGTGCGGATGGAACCAGGAACTTGTTGAGAAGAAGTGGCGTGACAAGCAAAGGTCGGGGCACAAGTGCATTTACTGGATTGTGAGTCTTTTTGCCTCCTCGATTTCAACTTGGATAGCGGGCTGAACTTTGAATAGACATTATCACCTCAAGATCCCGGTACAAAAGATTCACTTCAGTTACACTTTGACATGTTCCCAGCGGTACGCATCTATACTCTGAGCTCATGCTAGTCCATGGCTGACCAGTCTCAGGAGAAAACTCCACTAGTCGACACCGCAGCTACTATTCGAGCCAAGCCTCGCACTCCTACTCAAGAACCGATTTATCCAGTCGGCCACATTTCACTAGATGACGAAAACGTAGAGGCTGCTCATCTCGGCCTAGACTTTCCAGAAACTGGCGTTTACTGGATCAAGACCTTTTACGTCTCAAAAGCCCTGCAGAGCAAAGGAATTGGTCGTGCTGCTATGGATATCGCCGAGGCCATGGCTGTCAACGAGCCGTTGTGTGCCACGACTTTGGCACTCGACACTCTGCACAAGGATAGTGCTAAAAGGATGGCCTTGGAGGAGACGGGCCAGGTACTCAAGGTATGGCTTGTGATATTACTTTAAGGCTGCAAACTAACAGGTGGTAGACAACCAACCACGAGTGGTATGAACGAAGGGGCTACCGGCTGATTCATAAGCAACATAACCATTACTGGGATGCGCATGGAGAAGCGCCAGATATGTGGACTGTGTTCCTGAGAAGAGACATTGCATAGAGTGTTGAGCATGTTTCATTTCATGCAAGTCAGGTTGCCGATGGCTATAGAGCGGTTACTTATATGCATTATTGGATTTACTATAGACAATACAGGCTCTTTATATTCCGAACGTCGCTGATTCGCGCGCTATCAGCTCAACTACCCTCAACGCCTAGGGATGTCGATATTAGCCCAAGATTTTGAAAGATGTGGCTCTGAAGATGGAGGTCAGTCCTTCACTGTAGTTTGAATAAAGTCAAGAGAATTGATTGCACTCACATGGGTAGAAAACAGGCCGACAACCTTTGAGCCGGTTGGTTTAATTGCCCTCCATCTGATCCTGTTCGACATGAGATGCTGAGGGGACGTGACCTCTCGGCCGAAACTTGTTCGGAGCTGTAGGATGTTGCGGTGGTGTCAGTGACCATCAACGAGAAAGTTACAGGACATGTACCTTCAGCCCTATTACGTAGCCCGACATCTCTTTCACCTCGATACCTATTAGCTCCTCGCCCCCGGCGCTGTCAATCGTCATGGAGGTTCTTTGGTAACTGTCTCTCTGTTCCCTTGGGGGGATGCTTCCAGCAGGTTCCATGTCGCCCAGATGCTGATTCTGCGAGGCATCGGCGTAGAGAAATTCCATTTTACCGATGTATGCACCGTTGAACGTCCAAATGGCAATCTCAACCAGATTCGAGGTGGAACGCCCGTCGGGCCCACCAAATAGGACAGTCGAGATGATCGGGCCGGAAGAATCTTGTGAGTGATAGTCGTCGTTTCCGTCAAACAAGAGATGATCTGATGGTACATTGTACCAGAGACGGCTGTTTCGCCATTCATGCTTACTTGGGAGGCCATGGGGCTTATTCCGGCTGAGTGAAACCATTTTGAAGGCCTATTAAAGTGGGCCAAGGTTAGCCAACATCAAGGTGGACTGACAAAGGGGGAAACCAACGTCGAATTCTGCCTTGACCGCAGTAATGCCTTCATCCTCGGCCAAGTGCCACTTTGGAAAGTTTCCTGGCTCCCCTGCCCAGGAAGAAACGGTCCCATCCTCAGTAACGACGGCGATTGACCTGATACCTGACGTATCGAGAGCCAATTGCCATCCTTGTATGCGCTGTGGGGTAGAAAATCGGATGTGGACGGTTTGATCTTGGTGTATATATCCTAGAGCATCTTGTTTTCCATCTTGGTAGATGAATACGAGACCAGACACAAAAACACCCATCCCTGTGTGAACGAGAGATACAGACACGCCTTGGACTCGGAGCGGCTGCGAGGTATGAAGCGTCCGGACTCGCAAGACTCGACAGCCACGGTGAAACCTCGCCTCCGGATCAATAATTCCGCGCTTGGCTGTTTGCCAGAAACCTTCATCTTTGGAGGGCTCGGCTGGCATGAAAGACTCGAACCAACTCTCCAACGGGAACCCATTGCAAGGAGTATTCACCATCTGGGAGAGTGTTGTTTGCAGGCACTTGATGAGTTTCCAGACGCGTCTTCGACTAGCCATGTTGGGATTATCGCGACTCAACGCTCGAACTGTAAGATATAGCATCTTCCAGGATTTTGGAGGATCGTGGGAAACCTCTGTTATGTGTTCAAACTGGTTGCCTTGCCGGAACCGTGATGCCCAAAACGTTGCTGACAAATTCAGGGTGGCAAAGACCGGAGACGCAAGACGTAGGGAGTGCACATCGTGAGTGGGGAGGACGGTGAGGATTTGTTCAAGGAGTTCAGGGGCTAGGCGGGAGAATATGTCTTTCTGTAGAGAGACGTTCGTAATTGCAAGGCGGCGCTGGGAAGGGTCGCCCTGTACGCCAAGATGATCCTTGATGGCATCTGCAAGACAGGGTATATGCAAAGGATCCGATCGGAAATCTGGAGGAATGTAGAAAAAGTCGGGAAAACAACTTATCAGGGTTGAGACGGAACCTCTGTGACGAAATGCCGCAGCTCCTCCATAGGTATGACCCCAATTGATGATGCCATCCAAGCCAATGGGGACAGAAAGAAGGGCTCCAAAAAGGAGATTCAGATCCGGAGTAAAGGTTTGATTGAGTAGATCCCAGCAGGATGAGTGAAATGCCCACCCCCAAAACGCCTGTGGTTCCCTAACGCGGTACTCGGGAGGAATCAGGTGCTCAAGCTGGAATATCCGCAACTCGACGTCAATCATGGGTCCTGGGCCTAGAGGGTCATCGTAGCGCCTGTCGGCGTGTCTCGGAACAGAGTCAACGCCAACCTGGTCAATTTCACTACAGATGCCGACCCCGGACAACTTGACGTCGTCCCAGTGCGTGGTTTCGACCCACACTGAGAGGGGTTAGATGGCTGGCTCTTTGGAGGGGAACCATCACTCACCGGCTCTGAATTCCTGAAGCCATGGTTCATTGGATAGTCGGGTGATTGGGATTCCGCATAGGACGCAGTACCTCATGGTTGTACCCGGAGTCAGCTTCGGTGGAGAGGAAGAGTCGGGGTCGTGTTGGAGGGCGTTTCAGGATCCCAGCCATGGATGATTGACGTGAGCCTTAATAATCAGGCACGCACAGCTCTGGCCAATCTCACTGTCATCCAAGATTAATTAATACCTGGAAAAATGAAGACTGGAGTTTTTGTCAGACCACACTCTGTTTTTTTCCATATTCAAATACACTTACCATGCCAGGCTACCTATGTTACTCATGTATCAAATGAGTGGGCCATTTATGTGGCACTATCCAGGATTCTGGTGTAACTTCAGTCCAGAGAAAGGACGACTTGCCAATTTCTTAGATGCGTTCATAGTGGAAGTAATGGTTTCGGGAAAAGAATCAGGCAAGGGCAAATCTGTTTCTTACAGTTGCAGCCCGAAGATCGAATCAGTTAAGGGCTTCTAGCTCAGCTAACCCATCCAGGGCCGGGCTTCAACTATGGCAAAGAACACATTGTCAACATATCATAGCATCATATCCCAATTGACACAGTGTTTTTCTGGTCGAGGGGAGTATACGGCAAGGCCTCAATCAAACTCCAGGAAACACTGACGCGTCATGCCGGCTGTGATGGCGACACAGTGGCTTTCCAAACCTTGCTTTTTTTTGCCCCTGCTCATGTTTCTCTGGGCCAGTGACCGGCGGAAGGGCGTGGAATTAAGCCTTCAGCCTGCTTGATGTTTGACTCACCCGCCTCATTCTGAAGCCTCTGCAAGATGCGACCGGATCTGCCCTAGCCCCAACACCCCTACAGCAGATCCGAAGAATACCTGGGGTCTCTTGTCTCAGCATTTGTGCAACCAAGCCGGGTGGCTTTACTAGCTTACTGTTCAATATGGCAACGCGAGATCCCCCTGCAACAGCAAACGGTACCATGAAAGCCAAGCCTTGGTGTTTGTGTGAGGAATGTACCCCGGTGGTGGATAATGAAAGGCAAGGGCTGAGCGGCAGAAGCAGGCTGGGGGGGTTGAGCTCCTCCACTACCGGTAAACGTTCTATTCAGGTGAACTTCTGTGTCACCGGCATTCCCATGCCCCAGCACCCTGAAACGGGTCGGCAGGGTGCGCGTGATACGTGTGTGCCATCTCAATTGGCCACCTTTCAAACATGGGCTCTGCAAAAGTTATGTGATCTGTGCTGGTCCTTTTGGCATGGCTGCTGATGGGCTGCACCATCCCCTTACATCTGCCAATCGCACCCTCGTGTTTTCACCGCCAGCCGTCATTTTGAAGGGCCAAGGAGATGCTTGCACAACTGGCGAATTGAACGGGTGGTAATGGTGGTTGCGGTGTCAGGAGAGATTGGCCGACAAGGGACCTCATCAAGCACTGGAGGACAGATTCTTTGAAGACCAGGATGCCACCGAAATCAAGGAGAGGAGCACTACCTGGACGAGCTGTACTTGTCTTGGTATTGAATGGATGTCTCCAGTGCTGATGGTAAAAATGGACGAACAGTCTCTCGTTTTGACCAAGGCACACCCTCTTTCCACAAGATGCTCTCACCTAGCTCTTCCTTTGGAACCATCCCTGCTACTCCCCTGTCATTAAACAAACATCCTTTGACAATAACACGACACCTGTTTCAAGTGTGGGGTCAGTCATTCAGCGCCTACAAACACCGGACTAGAGCTTGAGGATAGTCTCGCGAAGGAACTTCTCGCACCCCTGAAAGCCGCTCCCTCTTGCCGCCCAATCTGGGGGATGGCCAACAGCCCGGAGGCCCATGCTTGCGGCATCCACTACCCCATCCCCAGCCTCTACAGCAAAATCCAGGTCTGCCCCAGTATTGAGGATGAAGAAAAAAACACAGCTATGAATGCACAATGATATTACAAAAAACCCTGATACCGTAGAACACCATAACCGCCTTATTTTGACTTTGATGGCTACAGCTATGGAAGAATCAGATAGAAAGGTGCTTCCCATGTACAAGACGGTACCTTTCTAGGACGTTGGCGTGTTTATTCTCAATCTGTGCCGTCACGTGACGTAAGTGGTAATTTTTGATGCACTGCCATCATGGCCTGATTTCCAGGGGCTTAACTATGTCCTCAACCTCAATCAGAACAACCTTGTACACATCAACGAGCGTGACCCATCCCAGCGAAACCAAACGCGCGGCTAGACAGGGGCTTAATGCTTGTCGTGTGGGGCAACCAAAGCAGGCGCGCTAGACGCAGCACTGTGCCCCCTTCCTTCTAGACCGCAAGGCATCAACAGCCAATTAAATTATTCTCACGTGCCGTGGTTCAGCGCGAGACGAACAAAGGACTTTCTGGTCGACCAGCCCGGGGCGTTATTCCAGCAAATCTTCCTTCATGCTCTTTAAGAACAGCTTGCCATCATGATCAACAGGGTCTCCCAGCCTCAGTCCAGGCGCTCTCGCCCGATACCATCTCCAGGCCTCCTACAAGACACGCCAGTGAGGTCGACGAAGAGGCAGCTCAACGAGATCGACCAGCCGCCAGCGAAGAAGGCACGATTGACTCACACGCAGGAAGGAGCTGATGAGGTCCAGTCCGCCGATTCGGTGCACAGATTTATTATTGAGTGGCTCGAATCGGTTGGTTCTGGAGATAAACGCCGCCAGTCAGAAAGCCATCTTCAACCTGTAGCCGACTACACCATCCCACCAAGCCGTCCCAGATCGACTCCAGCAATGAGCCACACGCGGGATCTCGATAGCTTCGTGATGCCGATAATCCCTTCGGCCGAGAGTCCCTCAAGATCCAATTTAGATGACAGATCGGGCATCACCAGGTCCTCTACAACGACGAAAGGAACGGCGCTTGTGGAGGGGCCCTTTTACCGGGCACGAAACCTGAGGGCGAACAACATCTACTTCGATCACCCATGCGACCCAACTCCAGAACATATCACCAACTTCGTGAACAAGATGCGCCTGGATCGTGGCTCTCCCGGTCCATCGGCGGATGATGTTCTGCAAGACAGAGAACTCCACGATCTCTCCCTGGGCGCATCGGAGTCAGAGGTGGAAAAGTATTTCCTTGCTCGCATTTTCACCAACCCGGAACAGTCCGACCATCTCAAACGCAACGAAAGACAACCGATGATCAAGTACCATGTTCCCGACGCGGGCATCCCCAATCTCAAGGTCAGCGCCCCTGTGCCGGACACGCTCTATGGATACAAAGAGGAGACCGCCTTTCGCCAGCATCAGGCCCAGCTGTTGTCCATGGGAGAAGAGACGACAGCCAATAATCAGGGACTCATGTATCCATTCTTCGTCATCGAGTTCAAGTGCGATGGCGGCAGCTTGTGGGCCGCAACGAATCAATGTCTGGGGGGGTCAGCGACTTGTGTCAATATGGCGGAAAAGCTCAACAACCTACTGAAGCAGTGCACGAGCGACACCGGTCATCAAATCAACAGCGCAATATTCAGCATTGCCATGAGTGGTACGGAGGCGCGACTATATGTGTCATGGAAGCAGGATGAGCGTGATTACCGCATGGCGACTGTCGACATTTTCCTCCTTCAGGATCCTGAGCATCACGTCAAGTTCTACAAGTACGTACACAACATCCTTGACTGGGGCAGGGGTGAGCGTCTGGAGCAGATTCGCAAGTCCTTAGATATTGTGTTTGAAGATGGTTAGAAGATGTCTTCTGCTGCTGCAAAGTCTCGCAAGCCAGAGTCTGAAACTACTCCTCGGAAGCGTCGTCGATGTTGAGTTAGAGAGTGCGTGTTACGTAATGTTTATCAGATTGGACCTTGTACATAGCTTCTAATAATAATATTAAAACGCGAGCGTTCCCGGCGCCTAAGATTCGCCTAAATGGTTCAGTTAGGGAGGTAAGAACTACCAAGTAGCTTAACGTTCGTCCTAGGCATCCTCTTCCAACCCTTAGGTATAGATCTGCAGAACCTCATCGTAGATCTTCAGAACCTCATCATAAACCTTCTAGTCACACTTCAAAACCTTCCAATATCACGCCTACTTCGCTCTAGCGACAATCTCATGGAAGTAAAGGGCGACACAGGTGATCAGATAGTTGGTAGAATCTCTCGCTATCTGAGGGAGAGAAAGGAGACTCCCAAGAGACAAGTATCGCGCTTCGGGGACGTAAAAGCTGTCTAGGAGTCGGGGCTCTATGGTTGATCCCGCAGTCTGAAGCGGCGCCATTACCAAGGAGAGGATCAGTCTCGACTACCGACGAGGTATCGTTCTGAGATACCAGGTCTCGTTTGACGTCATCATCGAGATACAGAGCTGGGACGAACATCGAGAAGAATACGACCGTTGCGATAGGAAAAGAGAGTTAAAGGGTGCTTGACCATTGTCAGTGCCCCGAGAATTAGCCCTAGTAGATAAGCGATCCCCGAAACGGCCTGTATCATGGAGAGGGCAATAGGTATGGAATATTGAGATGATCATCGCCTTGGTGGAACAGCAGATTCAACACCATACCTCTGTTCTAGCCTTTGTCCTTCATTAATAGCAGCGAAAAGACGGGCGGCGGTTGCCCAAGGTCCGCCTGCAAGTAGGAGGAAAAGGATCTTTGGGCTCAGTTAACCACATCATCATGAAAGGTCTAGCCTCGTAGGAGGAAAAGAGGTGTTAGGACAAGGCACTAGATGGGGAAGTCTGTGATCATCTAACCTGTCTATACTCTATGTGTCCTCTAGCATCCTCATCATGTGGTGGTTAGCATAGAACCACGTCGCCAACTCTGCACTAGGCTGGTCAATCCCCATGTCAAACTCTCCCGTCTCAAACTGGTTGGCCCTTGATTCGTACATGGGCATTTGACCATGTGCCGCATCAACATGCTGTCCACTGCTCGAAAATGGCAGCATACCTGACAGATTTGTCATGTTCTGATTCCTGCTCCCATCTGCGGCACTGACGAGTGTAATTTTGGGTTTGGCGTGCAATAACCTGCTGAGCCTGTACCTCTCGTATCAAGCATAGCCTCTGGTGTTGCCGCGGCTCTGATGTTAAAATACTTGACTGCAACGTCGTACAGAGCCTTGAATATGCTCAGCTGCTTCTGGCACATGGAGTACTGAGAGGGTTCCGTCACTGTCTCGAGTATGTGGACCAAATCTCGCAGACAGGGCAGATCGGATGGATCAGATGTCTCTATCATGTGACAGAACAAGACGATAAAGGGGATGAATGGGGATTGGAGAAGCGTCCTTGACAGCAGAGTTAGAAAGCCTGGACCCATCGACTAGAGTCAAGACTTACCAGTTGACATATAACAAGAAATAGTTTGACGGTTCCTCCGTGCTGGTAAAGATTTCAACACACTTTTCGTGCTCCTTGACTGCTTGTCTGGCTGTGGCGATGCATTCGTCACAAAACACCGAGCCACCAGGCTTATCGGGGGGAATGCTTCGGTAGATGAGGGTGAGCATGGAGAGGCTAGTAACCCGCTCGCTGCGGAAGCAGAGTTGGCTCAAGACAGTGCCAAGTTTGCGAGACACTTGATCTTCACATTTGATCTGGAACAACGTAAGTCAGTCTTTGGGCTCATCAGGGGAAAATTGTCTCCTCACCTGCAAGTCGTCCTCGACCGCAATCAACCTTTTGGCCTCGTCGGCCAAGGCTCTCGCTCGTGCGGTGCGAACGCTTGCCGGCTGCGCGAGAGAAGCTGGGCTGTAAATCTCATCGTAGACCCGACCCTGCAGGGTTGACATTCCAATCCAGACGGGATATGCCTGGCTGAAGAAACTGTGGCTGAAGAAAGGATCGTTCAACACCTCTGGGGTCATACTCGGGACGGTAATGTCGTTTTCTCGGATGGTGGAGGAGCGGCCGATGCGGAGGGCCAGCATCTTCTCGGTCGTATATATGCACCAGAAGAGTCGAGTCTTTTGGTTCTTTGACTCTGTGGTTTCTTGGTCCAGCATCATGCTGCTGTGAAGACCGAGGGACTGGCTGAGGTTGGAGGCTGCGCATATAAAGTTCCATGCTGCGGAAGGCTTGCACCTTTGAATGCAGTACAATGACTAGAACCGATGAGTACAAAGGGCTTGTTGGGAGAGGTTGATAACTCACTGCCATGCACAAGGCTAACACGTGCTCTAGCGTAGCAGGCATATGAAAAGGAAGCCTAGAGAGAACTGTCTCGAGACTATCCCGACATATGATGGACTCGGCCATATAGTCTTTCTTGAGGTTTTCATCTCCCACTGCGTTGGCACACTCGCAAAAGAGCCAATACAGACCCACGTGGAAGATGATGAGATCTGCCTCTGTGACGGGCCCTGGAGAGCATACCTTGATGAAATGGGTGGTGAACTCGGGTATCGTCTGAAGATCCATGAGCCAGAGGATCTGGATTGGGGTGCTATCTTGAGAGACGTCAGTTATCTGGGACTTTTTGTCTGGCGCAAACCTACCTTGAGCCATTCTGAGACAGGCCATCGCCTTTTCGGTAGAAGGCATGGGAAGTTGACGAAGACTAGCCCCTGGAGGAAGCGGCAAGGCATTTGGATAAAGATTCTCGATGGTGTCGGACTGCTGCTTCTGGGCATCTATGACACTCCTGAGGGCGTTGAGAACAGACGTCATCTCGAAGGCAACTTCTGACGGCGAGTTGCTGTTGACCGAGTTTTGGAGGAACTTGGTGGCAAACACAGCGTGGGCGAACAGGGACGATTCACCCTCGTACTCTGGCTTGGAAGAGCATGAAGGGGATTGGCCGACGAAGCTGGGTTCCGAGGGAGTTGGCTCTGAAGATGCAGGTGTCGGACGGTAGGCGGTTTGAGATGTCTGTGGATTGGGGGCTGTTCCATGATACTTGGGACCAGGTTGATTTATGCTCAATTGCTGTATCGTTTGATTGAGTTCTTCAATCCTGTTGACGATGCGGTCAATCTTGTTCTCGCTGTTGAATGTTGACGTGGTCAGCTCAGCCAAGTAAGAGCCATCCAGGTAGACTCACTAGATGCTGGATATTAGAACGCGTTGACGCTTTGCCCTTGGCTTTTGACCTGAAGGAAAAACGCATTGCGCCTTGGTCTTGATGCAGTGTGTGCATGGGTATACGCGATCGCATTTGACCTAAAGATGTAAACATGGTGCCCCGCTGAACAAGCAAAAAGTCACACCTTGCGCTGTCGACAATTCTCGCACTATCACGATTAGCAGCTGTCAAAGTCCGTTTTAGGCAGAGACCCTACTGCAAGCTTTTCTAAAATGGGTCCGTCGTGATCCTCAAATTGCGATAATTGGTCTTGAGTGAAGCTCGTGTCGTGATCCATCAAATTCTCTGCAGGCGTCTGTCGCCCCTCTGAAGGCGTTGATGTCATGGTGATAAGCGAAGAAGACTTCACGTCTGTAAGCGAAGCAAACACGGACGCTACGGAGCCAAAGAAAAAGCGAAGGATTGTCAACACCAGACAAAAGAACGTGGGCGTAATCACATATGTAGCCTCCCTTTACGCACGGGGCACGCGGACTCCGTCATTCGCCCCCTAAGATGCTAGGCATTCATCTTGAAGTCTTGGCGCGGACATCCGGAGCGCTAGAGTTCCGGGGTCCGAAGGCGAGAGACCCTCCGGGCTTCGGGGTCTTGGCGTCCGGGTCCGAAGCATCTCACAGCCATCGAGATGACGTGAAGGCTTGGAATTTTCGGACGGACTTGAGGCTTTGCAGAGTGCGAGATGATTGGAGACTTCGTAATCTTGTTGGCTGGAGGTGAAGCCTAATAAATACTTCTTCTTTACCCCTTATTATTGTTTGGTTGCAATCACAGCATTTCGTCTTCGTTCCTTGGCTTTTAATTCTTCTCTTAATTCTTTTCAAACGGCAGATCATTTCTGGTTCATTCACTTCGTCTTTTCTTCGTCTCTCGCGCTCCCAATTACACAATCAACAACCCCACCATCGCGTGCCAGAATCTCCCATGGCAGCCAAAGACGCGGGCCAGAAGGCTCGCGACCCTGTAAAAACTTCAGCTATGAAGTCTTTTATCGTGAGTCAATCAATATCGCATACTTATCTTTTGGCTAACAAGTGATTTAGCGAGTTTTTCGATATGGCGACCCTCAACTCTACCTTCTTGAATTCATTGGCGTAATCGGAGCCATCACGTCTGGGGTCGCTTTGGCCATGGTCAATGTGGTTATCGGACAGTTCATCACTCTTCTCAACGACTTTACTACCTCTGGCACTGTTCCTGACGGCTTCATGGCGGCTGTGCAAAAGACTGCGTGAGTCTAACCATCGTCTCGTCCCTCAACATCGCTGACAAGTTAGTCTCTACTTCGTCTACATCGGCATCGTTCGACTCGTCTCGACCTACGTATACGCTTCCCTCTTTACCTACGTCGCATACCACCTCACTCGAAACATCCGTCGATCCTATCTCAAGGCTGCCTTTAATCAAGAGATCGCCTACTTCGACCAAGGCGTCGCTGGCTCGATCGCGATGCAGGCAACCTCCAACGGCAAACTGATCCAGTCGGGTATCGCAGAGAAGCTTGGAATCGTCATCCAATCCATCGCCACTTTCATCGCCGCATTTATTATCGCCTTTATCAGCCAGTGGAAGCTTACACTCATCTTGATCTGCATTGTGCCCGCCCTGGTCATCATTGTCGGCACCATGTCGGTCCCTGACGCCAAGATCGAGACCAAGATCCTCAAGATCCAAGCACAAGCTGGAGGCTACGCTGAGAGTATCTTTGGTGGCATCCGTACCGTTCACGCCTTCAGCCTCCGATCAAGAGTCGTTGCCAAGTTTGACATCTTCTTGCAGGACGTCTTCCGCGAGGGAAAGAAGAAGAACCTACTCTACGGACTCATGTTCGGTGGCGAATACTTTGTCGTCTACAGCGGCATGGGCTTGGCTTTCTGGCAGGGTATTGCCATGATCTCCCGTGGTGAGGTCTCTGACATTGGCAAGGTCTTTACGTGAGTTTCATTACCTAGGTATGCCGCAAGTATAGTTATGCTAACGTTAAATAGGGTCTTGATGTCCGTCATCATTGCCGCCAGCACCATCAGCATGATTGCTCCTCACTTTGTGGCATTTGGACGTGCAGCGTCAGCAGCCACTGAGCTATTCATCTTGATTGACCGCGAGTCCGAGATTAACCCTTTCGATGAATCTGGAGAGAAGCCCCAGGACCCGCATGGTGTTATTGCTCTCCAAGGAATTGGCTTCAGCTATCCCAGCCGTCCTAATGTCAAGGTCTTGGAAGATTTCAGTCTCAGCGTTCCAGCCGGAAAGGTCACGGCCCTCGTCGTAAGTGCTACCTACTCGCACAAGACACTTTGCGTCATACTAACAGTTTCAAGGGCCCTAGCGGTTCAGGCAAAAGCACCATCATCGGCTTGCTTGAGCGTTGGTACAACCCAGCCTCTGGCACTATCACGCTCGATGGCACAGATATCAAGAAGCTCAATCTGTCTTGGCTACGTACCAACGTTCGCCTTGTTCAACAGGTAAAGATCCAGATCCCATGCCACGCATTCAACCTAACACGGCCAGGAACCCGTTCTCTTCAATGGCAGCGTCTTTGAAAACATTGCCAATGGTCTAGTTGGAACGCCTTGGCAGTTTGCTTCCCGTGACGAACAGATGAATCGGGTAGAACACGCAGCCAAGATCGCCTTTGCCCACGATTTCATCCTCTCTCTTCCACAAGGTTATGATACGCGCATCGGTGAGAGGGGCGGTCTTCTCTCGGGTGGTCAGAAACAACGAGTTGCCATTGCACGTAGCGTCATCTCGGAGCCCAAGATCTTATTGCTCGACGAGGCTACCAGCGCTCTTGATCCTCACTCAGAAACCATCGTTCAGCAGGCGCTAGACAGTGCTTCCAAAAACCGCACAACCATCGTCATTGCGCACAAGCTGGCAACCATTCGCAACGCTGACAACATCGTTGTCATGTCCAAGGGCAAGATTGTCGAGCAAGGCCGTCACAGTGACCTCGTGGCCCTCAACAACGTCTACGCCAAGCTCGTCATGGCACAGGACCTTTCTCCCTCTGGAAACGGACAAGACAGTGACCAGTCATCGGATGGAGAAACGACCAAGGGCAATGATGTGGAGCCGGTTCAGTCTCTGGCAAAGCTCAAGACGGTAGAAGCTCAGCACCTAGCATCACTCAAGGACCGGGAAGATCACGAGCTGTACAACCAGACGGGCCTAATCCACAGCATCGCGAGGCTCATCATGGCCACTCCCAACTTGTGGAATTGGTACCTGTTGATCTTGGCCACCTGCACTGCCGGAGGTAAGCATTTTAACCAGAATTTGGTACCAAAAGAACATGCTGACGTCCGAATAGCTGCTGTTTTCCCTGGACAAGCGGTTCTGCTAGGAAAGGTCATGACTGTCTTTTCCAGTCCGAACATGGTCTCTCGTGGCAACTTTTTCTCCCTCATGTTGTTTGTCTTGGCTCTTGGATCCCTCTTTGTCTACTTTATCCTCGGATGGGCAACCAACGTAATTGCACAGGTAAGTCAATGAGTACTTGGTGATGGAATAGGAGCTGACACTATCCAGACCTTGAACGTCAAGCTTCGAAAGGAGATCTTCGACCTCACCCTTCGCCAGGACCTGAGATTCTTTGACCGACCAGAGAATACCGTTGGCGCACTCATCAGCCGTCTGGATTCTTACCCTCAGGCCGTCCTCGAGCTCATGGGCTTCAACGTGGCGCTTGTTCTTCTATCAGCCATCAACGTCCTCGCTTCTAGTGTTCTAGCCTTGGTGGTCTCGTGGAAGCTCGGCCTAGTCGGGGTGTTTGCCGGCATTCCTCCCATGCTTCTGGCCGGCTACGCGCGAATTCGACTCGAGACAAAGATGGACACGGACATGGGCAAGAGATTTTCTGCCAGTTCCTCGGTGGCTTCCGAGACTGTCACGGCAATCCGAACCGTGTCTTCCCTCGCCATTGAGGACACCGTCTTGACAAAGTACACCAACGAGCTTGACCAGGCCATCAGTCAAACGGCGCCTTCCATGTTTCACATGATGATTTGGTTCTCCATGACTCAAGCTGTAGAGTACTTTATTCTGGCCCTCGGTTTCTGGTTAGTACGATAATTTCTATAGCGCAGAGTGAATGCTAATGTTGCTTACAGGTGGGGATCCAAGCTCGTCCACGACGGAGAGATTTCCTTTTATCAGCTCATGGTCTCCTTCATGGGTGTCTTTTTCTCAGGCCAGGCGGCGGGGCAGTTGTTTAGTTTTGCAAGCAGTGAGTGGTTCAACCTCGAACAACGGGACAAGTTCAGCAGCTGATCTGTACACAGGCTTCACCAAAGCCAACCAAGCGACAAACTACTACTTCTGGCTCAAGGAGCTGGAGCCAACTATCCGCGAGACTGACGAGAACAAGGAAAAGGGGCCTGCAAATGGTTGCAGGTCCTATGACTTTGATGATGTGCAGTTCTCTTACCCACTGGCTCCTGACAACCGTGTTCTCAAGGGTGTTTCCCTCAAGGTATGTGCAACTTGACTTTCAATCTGTTTGAAAAAATCTAATGGTTGTGGTTTGCAGATTAATCGCGGTGAATTTGTGGCCTTTGTCGGCGCCTCAGGCTGTGGCAAGAGCACCATGATCTCCCTCCTTCAACGATTCTACGATCCAACCAGTGGAACCATCACCATCGACTCGGCAGCTCCTTTATCATCCATCAATCCTTTGACGTACCGTAACCACGTTGCTCTCGTTCAACAGGAGCCTACGCTCTTCCCCGGAACCATCCGTGAGAACGTCTCGCAAGGAATGGATGTCGGTGTTGATGAGACCATTCCCGATAGCATCCTTGAAGAAGCTTGCCGAGCTGCCAACGCCTGGGACTTTGTGTCTTCGCTGCCTGAAGGTCTTGGTACACCATGTGGCTCAAGCGGAAGTCAACTCTCTGGTGGACAACGTCAACGTATCGCCATCGCACGTGCTCTTGTCCGCAAGCCTAACGTGATCCTTCTTGACGAAGCCACGAGTGCATTGGATACCGAGTCTGAGCGGATCGTTCAGGCAGCTTTGATGGAGGCAGCCTCTACTGGTGATAGAATCACTATCGCTGTTGCACATCGGTTGTCCACTGTCCGAGAGGCTAACCGCATCTTTGTCTTTTACGGGGGTAGGATTATCGAGGCTGGAACGCATAATGAGCTGATTGAGCAGGGCGGCATGTACTCCAAGATGTGTGAGGCTCAGAAGCTGGATCGTGGAGTTTAAATCAGAAGCATTCGGGTCAGTGTAGGGTAATACCCATGGGGCCAGAGGTAGATACAGGAGTTTCGGTGAAGTTGATTCACATAGATTGGCATTCATGCATTTTGGGATAGATTCTCTACAGAGGGGCGGGCATTAGATTCATTTCAAAGCTATGAATAATACTCAAGGTAGCATATTCTTCACAATGATTATAGATTCTTTTTTTGAGCTCATCATGCAGTTGCAACACCAAGAATGACGCCACACTTAGCCCCGGCTTATCCCCCCTGACTCGGCCGAGAAGAAGAGATTGCAAGTCTCCAAATAGCAACACTCAACCACACCTGATCAACTGCCGAAATTCATCTATCCTACCCTTTGCCCCTATGACACCATCTCTCAACTTATCTAAGCCATATCTTCCTCTTCATTGATTATCTCGTAAGCATCAAGCAAGGGCCAGGTCCAAGCTCTATCCCCGCCGGAATGACCCCTGAGCGAACCATGCTTCACCTAATGTAACCCTACACGGCCGAATGCCTTCTTCCACGCTGACGAAACCAAGCTACTAACGGTTACCGACTCTGCAGGGATTAAGCGGAGATCAACTATCTGGGGTTATCATCTCCTACTGCCGTGCCATTCGCAGCAACCACAACGGTCTTGCTAAGAGAGCCGCCGCTAACTCTAGCACATTTTCTTTGTTCGCCACCGTTTATGCGGAGGTAAGGAGGCTCTGTTGCATTGCGTGCCTAGAGTCTTGGCCCTTCATCTCCGTCGACGCGTCAATGCCATGCTTGTTCAGGACTTGGCAGCCGAGGCAACTCTCAGGACATGACTTGCATCGTGGTCTAGCGGTAAGAGTCAGATCCACAGATCGTCAAAGAAGTAAAATGCTATAAAAGATGGAGGGTCCGGACCGTTGCTGATCATCCACCGGTCGCTAATCGACAGCCCGTCGTTCATCCTTCTTCATTCCTTCACTTATACCGGTCTTGGGTTATTGATCAGCGTCAGCCATGAGAAACTCTTTCCTTTATGGCCTTTTGGCCGCTCCGGCTTCTGTCTACGCCGTTGCCCTTACCGGCTATGAGTACATTGTTGTTGGTTCTGGTGCTGGTGGTGGTCCTCTGGCTGCTCGTCTAGCTCTGGCTGGTCACAAGACTCTTCTCATTGAGGCTGGTGATGACTACAACTCGGTCAACTACACGGTCCCAGCCTACTCTGCCAACGCCTCTGAGGACCCTGAGATTTCCTGGAATTTCTTTGTGCATCACTACGCCGACGATGCACGACAGGCCCGCGACTACAAGGCCACTTATGAGACTCCTGATGGCGGCGAGTACACTGGTCTCAACCCTCCCAAGGGCTCCAAGCTCAAGGGAACTCTGTACCCCCGTACCCAGGCTCTGGGAGGATGCACAGCTCACAACGCTCTGATTGCTGTGTACCCTCATCAGTCTGACTTTGAGTACATCGCCTCTCTTACTGGCGATGAGTCTTGGTCTGCTGAGAACATGCGCAAGTACTTTGTCAAGATGGAGGAGAACCGACACCTGCCCGCTGGCCAAGACGGTCATGGCTACGATGGCTGGTTCAGCACCGAGACTGCTCCTCTCAGCATCCCTCTCGGCGATGAGCAGCTCCTCAGCATCCTCAGCGGCGGTGCTGTTGCTCTGAGTGAGGTCAGCGGCACCAACATCACTATGGACGACCTCATTGCCGGCGATGCCAACGCCAACACTGCCGCTCGCGACAAGAACCCCGGATACTACCAGATTCCTCTGTCTTCTCGTGAGGCCAGCCGTATCGGACCCCGTGAGTTCATTCTCTCTGTCCGAGACGCCACCTTTGAGAACGGCACCAAGAAGTACCCTCTCGACGTTCGAACCAACTCTTATGTCACCAAGGTTACTTTTGATGACTCCAAGCCCCCTCGTGCTACCGGTGTTGAGTTCCTTGACGGCAAGCACCTCTACAAGGCCAGCCCTCTGTCCACCGGCGCCGCTGGCAAGGAAGGCAGTGCTACCGCTTCTCGTGAGGTTATCGTCGCCGGAGGTGTTTACAACACTCCCCAGATCCTCAAGCTCAGCGGTGTTGGCCCTGCCGCCGAGCTGAAGAAGTTCAACATCCCCGTCATCTCTGATCTTCCTGGTGTTGGAACCAACCTCCAGGATCACTACGAAATCACTATGCAAGGTCGCCCTGCCGAGAACTTCACCGCGTTCGACGGATGCACTTTCAGCCTCTTCACTGATGTGGATCCTTGCCTTGACCGCTGGAGGGCCCCTGTCGATGGTGACCACGGCATCTACTCTTCCTCTGGTCTCGCTGCTGCCATGTTCTACAAGAGCACTGCTACTGCTAAGGATGAGTTCGATATCTTCGCCTTCGGTGGCCCCGTCAACTTCCGAGGTTACTTCCCCCAGTATGCCGTCAACGCTACTATTGAGCACGACTGGTTCTCCTGGGCCATCCTCAAGGCTCACCCCCGCAACACTGCGGGCGAGGTCACTCTTCGCTCTGCCGATCCCCTTGATGTCCCTGACATCGTCTTCAACTACTTTGACACCGGCAGTGGAGAGTCTTCCAAGGATCTTCAGGCCCTGTACGAAGCTGTTGAGCTCGCCCGCAAGGCCTTTGCCAGCCAGGCCGTCCCCATCACCGAGGTCCTGCCCGGCAAGGATGTCACCGCCCAGAAGGACATTGAGACTTACATCAAGGACACCGCTTGGGGTCACCACGCCTCTTCCACCTGCCCCATTGGTACCGACGATGATCCTATGGCTGTTCTTGACTCCAAGTTCCGCGTGCGTGGCGTTGCTGGCCTCCGTGTTGTTGATGCTTCCGTGTACCCCCGTATCCCCGGTACTTTCACTGCTGTGTCTACGTACATGGCTGCTGAGAAGGCCGCCGATGATATCTTGGCTGCTTTGAAGGAGGAATGAGTGATGATGGGGAAACATGTATGAGTAAGGTGTTTGATAGCGGTTAGCGTTAGTGAGCAAGATATCATAATAATCAACGTAATTATACCTACATTATTACAAGCGCCAACGGCCCATGCACTCAAGTGGGATTCCTAAATTAAAGACCTTCTAAAATGGGCTTAATTTACCTTTAATACATCAGGATGTCACTCAGTACTGTTCGTGGGGCAAGGGTCCACAGATCGACAGTCAGTGCTAGTCGCTAATATTTGACCTTGGTGACCTTCCAAGAGGAGCCATCAACCACGACAACCAAGAGCACGGTTATAACACATGCTAATATGAACCGCTAATCGAGAAACAATATCACCTACCCAGAACAGCTAATGCCACTCAGCAGTACAACGTTGGAATCTGTTTCCAGCTGTGAAGTCCCGTGTCTATTAATTATCTGCCCAACTATCTGGTCTCTCATACCAACTCCCGCTGTTCTCAATTAATGTACAAAAAAGAGTGTCGTGATCTGTAGTTCATGTGATATGTGCATCATCTGTTTACTGCATCTTCTCACTGTTGCCAGTGACTGTTGGCCTTCACCCACGGCTGGGGTGAGTGCAGCTCCTCCTCACTCTCATTTCGTCCAGTCGTTGTAATCTGAACCTCTCTCTTGACACCAATACCATACTCTTTTCCTGCGCTAGAGCCGGCAGTTGCCTTCTTATCTGACAACCCGTCACGGCCAACGGAAGAAAGTGTGTATGCGTTGTGCCCTGAGAAGTATCCGTCGGTTCCAGTGCCAGTGTTGCGGTGCCCTGAGACGCCATAGCCTGAAGGCGGCACGGAAATGGGCTTGCTGGTGAGTCCGAGGCGGAATGCGACCAGCTTGAGGAGTGGCCGTAGGGTCGCGAGACTACCAGCCGTGATGGCCAGGCCTTGCTCAACCGATGACCAGATGGCAATGTCGAGAGTGTTCCCTGATGATTAAGTTAGTTTATGGTTAAGTGAGAGAACGCACAGAGTACTTACAGAGGAAATCATCCTCCCTAAACTTGGGCAGATAGGGGAATCGAGCAATAACGGCCGAGCTTGCACTGAATTTTCATTAGCATGTTGACCAAATGATCAGGCGAGACCAAACTTACACGCAACCCATCGCAAGCAGAGGGATCAGCATCAGTTTCGTCTTCTTGTGCAGTTGCAACTTCCAGACAATAAGGCCAGGAAGAAGAGCAAAGATGAAATCCGAAATGACGGCAAATACGCTGTAGAGCGTTGCCAGAGCGATGACGACGTTGACATTGACACACTTTCCAGATTGTTCCTCGTTCCAGAAATATGACATGGGGCTGCATTGAAAGAGAGTGACGAAGAAAAAGATGATGCCCGAAAGTGTGGTCGACATCATGGCGAGGTAGATAACCCATCGATGGATCTTGCTCGTCGTGACGCGGAGGAGGAACCAGCGATGGAGTTTGGATGATACCATGGAGAGGCGTACCAAAGGTAGCAAAACCACCAACACTGTGTCCGAGTTAGATCATGTTGAGATGCTCATCATGTAGGAAAAGTCACCATCTTGGCCGTTTGGATCTGAACCAATTCGAGATCTTTGTGATGACGTCCGGTACCATAGGTAACACCCGACATGGAGAAGGAGGCATATAGAGTAAAGAAGACCTGGAAGAAGATCAATGCCAAGTCAGAAAGCGAAACTTTGTCAAGCAAGGATGACGATCCAACATACCGTTCCAACTACCATCATCCAGTCGTCAGTACCAAACGCCTTTACCATGACACTCCGAACATAGACTCTCAAAATCATGGAAATAAGCGCAGCGGTCAGGAAGGTGATGTTGACGGCCATGAGCTCCGGCCCTCGATTCTCGATTTCGGTCGCCATGATGGGCCAGGAACTGTCAGTTGCGAAATCCACAGCATCCCCAGAAACAGAAACTGCCAGAGCAGTTCGGCAAACTTGGAGGCCGGGGGGCATTTTATGTAAAACTCAATTCCTGCAGACGTCCGTGCAAGACAATCCCGGGCACTCGGGGAATATGAGTTGCATTGTGAGCCATTTCCGGCAGTGGGCGCAGTGTTCCCGATGCTACGGTACAGCGGAATGGGAGACGCAGGAGATGCATGCAATCTTTTTTTCCATGTGGGAACTCGAGAGCGAGTCCGAGTCTTTCAGGAGAGAGAACGAACCACAAAAGCCGAGGCCCGCAACCGTTGAGGGAGGGTCAAACTACGGCTCCGGAATGCCCCCGACGTGTGTCAACGGCCGGTTGATTGCGGGCCGACTAGTTCGAATCGGGTAGGCTTGGCCGGCTCAGAAGCTAGTCCGCGGAAAGAGTTGAAACCCTGGCGTTGTTTTGGAAACACGGCCAAGAGGATTAGGACCCACATGGGTTAAGACCTAGACTTGGACCCAATGCCCGATCGATGTCACCCTGGACCCTGGTTATGCTATAAATTGTTGAGTCATGGACATCCCAAAAGAATGCCGAGAGAAGCTTGGCTCGACAAGGGTGCACGACATTGCCACTCAAAACATGGGTAGTTCCGTTCAACTCAGGGGCATTTCTGTAGGCGAGTCATTTCTCATCGCTATTCAATTCCCAAAAATGGAAAAGATGTTCAAATTCTGTTTCATCTTGGCTTGTCAAACTGTTAGCATCGGTCAATTCGCCGTCAAGACTTCGGCCAAGTGTCAGGTCATTATCTGTGTCGATCATGTGTTGGAAAGATTTGTCAAGGGAATCATACCACCGGTCTAGAATGATTGTAAAAAGCCATCAAATGAAGTGAGCACGTCTAGAATTATGTTCATGCGCGTTCTAGGACCCTAACACAGTCAATAAACACCACCTTTCCTACCTGGTGCATGCCAAGACTGTGAGGCTCAAGGAATCTGGGGCGAGGCTGGGTTTAAGCCCTGAGCGAAAGTTAAATTAATTGAATTCGGACCCATCATGTAATGAATCCGATATCATGTGAGTTCTTCTGATAAGATAATCATTCTGTCAAGGGTAGATAGCTTCTATAGGACCCTGGATAATAGACAATGCTTGTGGTGAATTGCATTGGGCAGTGGGTGGGCGGCGGGTGAGTGATGGGCAGTGAGCATGGGGACAAGAAGATCATAAAGGAAACGATGGAGAAGATGGGTCGAGCTCGTTGATCATGATGACTAACAAGGTTCACAAGATAATCTAGACTCCAGACTACCTACTTTGATATAGATCAAGTTTATCACGGGTGAAGCTATGTGCAAACAGACTTTCAGGCTTGACGCCAATGTCGCAGGAGGCACCTCTCGATCTGTTTTACGACAACCATGATCAAGACAAAAGGGCGGTTCCCCGCGTCTCTCTGTCTTATTCTGGCTGATTCTCCGTTCACAATCAGTCAGCATGGAGTCTCCACCGAATCCTTCCTCTCAGCAAGGAAAGCCAGCGATGAGAAGATGAACGCCGTCAAACGCCTGCTCGATGAGACAGAGACAACCCCTGGCAAAGCGACTGCCCTTCTCAACCTACCCAGAATCCGACCAAGACGAAGACTACTCATCTGATGAGTATGACCCATGGCTCAATGTTGGAGCACAGCCCGGAGTTGCCGCGAACCGCGCACACGGCATCTCCGAGGCCGAGGTGTCCAACGGCCATGCCGCAGAATACTACCAAAGAGAAAACACTTATGATCCTGATCCATGGGAATATGCGCTAGCCCTGGCTGAACAAGATGATGCTGTGGGACACACCGCGTCAGTGGGAACAAATCCAAGCCTCCGTTGTGCCCTGTGCCCATGTCGCTTTCTCGCCGCTATTGGAAAGTCGTGTGCCGACATTGCTCGGAATATACGCAAATCTGGCAACACCGACACGGAGAAAGGAGTTGAAGGGTCCAGAGGGCTTGGTGATGGCGTCGTTGCTGTTCAACCCCAAGACAGCAACCGATGACGCCTAATCGCTTTGAGCTCTACCTAAAGAAGGCTTTGTTCGAAGAAACGGTTAATGTGTCAACTACCGTGGACGAACCTGAATAGGACGATGGTCTCGACTCTGTTGTTTTTCCCGGCTGGAATGATCCCGCCAAAGAATTCAAGTTGAAACCCCAGGGAAGGTTTGTGGCCGAGACCAAGAAAGCTCTGGACGATTTTCTCGAGCATGTCCAACTCGGTGGCAATATCTCCGCCATGGGTAATGGAGGTGGTTTCACGTCGACCGGCCTACTGAGCCTTTTGAAGAAATCATTCACAACTTATGAATGGTTCGGCATGTGGCGAAGGTCCGAAGGGCGGAAGATCAAGATCTCGCGTTCCGCGTTGGGCGACGGTTTTGAAAAGGAGGATGCCACAACTCCAGGCGAGAAGAAGTACAAGCTTGAAGACCTCTCTGAGCAAGAGCAAGAGCGGCTACTGTCTTTGGAGAACGAACTTCTTGGACTGGACAAGTACATGGGTAGTGACAGCGACCATCTTACCGTCATCACTTACAGCGATGACTACGTCGGTACCATCGCCCTCTTCCAAGCCAAGCTCTCCCCAGACCACAAGATCACCACACTAGATCGCATAGCCATGATATCTGACGTCCCACAAAAGATCTGCGATATTCTCCAAGACGAAATCAAGCCGAACCGCTACGTCGTGGGACGAACGAAGCGCAAGGTCAAGTGCTTTGACAGTGGCGAGATGCCTCCACCGCAGATCATCAAGGTCTCGAACCAATCTACGCCATGGTCCAGCAGTGGAGGCGGATGGCGCCAATCTCTGCGGGTGCCCGAGCGGACTACCGAGTATAGCTCGGGCGAAGGGCTGATCGCGACGATCCCCCAGATGATCGGCCTGCTCCACCTGCAACATCAAACCTTGACCAGACTTGCTTCGTCGCAAGCTTTTGTCTTTAAGAAACCTATCAATGCTAGTGGGGGGCTGCTTCGTAGGGGGATTTTACTCAAGGGGAGGCCGGAGGGGCTATCGCATATTGGACAGAATACGAGGATTGCTGTCTTGTTTCCGATGGATAGTGCTTGGGAAGGGGAACAATTCTTCTGGGCCTGAAATTGTCTGATATTCCAGAATCAATTGAGATGGTTTGGCCGCCGAACATGACTCTGAAGGGCAGTCTCTTAGTTGCCTGAGAAGGCCTGCAAGATACTAGTCTTAAGTAGGTGCTTGGTGGTGAATAATTATGATAGCAGAAGACATAGCATAGTCAGTACGATGAGTATACGCAATCATTCATTCACAACTGTGTATCGTTTGCTGTTCTGGCCGATGACTTCCTTGGAGTTGGCATTGATGACAACGACAAAGAATATTCTAACACTTTCAGCGTCCTCTTACAACTAAGTGCAGGCAATGACTGCACTACCCTCTTTATCTTGCCCCGTCACATGATTCTTGGGCCCTTTGATAGTATCTTTGTTGACAATACCGTTTATATGACATGTCGCTTAGAGAACCTTGAACAAACAGAGCATGACATTAGAACACGATCTTCGGGCTCAGTTAACCCATCAAGGGCCGGGCTGCAACTATAATAAAGAACAGATCGACATTAGAACACAGGACATGCCGGTTCACTCCCTTAAATTCCAATGCCGCCATAAGCTGACAACAATATTCATTGCATGACATCGTCAAGAATCAACCCGTTCTCATAAATCTCAGCTCCATTAGAAACCTTCTTGTTTTGTGTGCGACTACAAGTTTATACGCAGCAGAGCAATGCGTCAGTGACTTTGCCTATCATGTTCTTTGTCGTTGTTTACTTCCTTTTTGCTCCTCCTGTCCACAGTCTTTTGTTCGTGTGGGAGATCAGATGACACGAATATGCAGAATAGCCCAGAGACAGAGCGCAAAAGCTGGCATCATTTCCTATGATATAAAGGCGTGTAACCAGTTTTTGATGTATCATTTCAAAATACTACCTGCATACTCGGCACCGTCCGTCCTTATCCTGACCGGGACTGGCACGCTTTTCCATCAAGATGCCACCGCAAACAATCCAAGAGACCTTGACGGGCCATGTCCCTACTTTCGTGCTCGATGTCAACGCACCTATTCAACCTAAGCCTATGGGCACATGGACGATGGTTTATTCCGATGACGTCTGGTACTGGCAAGGCTTTAACATGAAGAACCTCAGGAACGCCTATGGTCACATTTTCGACCTTCCATGCCCAACTTCGAGTGACCCAATCAGATCACCGAGACCATACCCAACAAATGCAGTGTCTGATGAACATCCTCGATTCATCATTCAAACTCTCGATGAGCTGAAGAAGCATGGCATTGAAACTCTACATCATATCCTTAGATGCCCCCTTCAGCATGCCATCCACAAGCTCAATGAGAGTCTCGTTTGTTCCAAGAGCGATGTTTTCTATGACTATAAGGCGCCTCACACTCAAGTTGACTGGCTTTGGAGCGTCTTTTATGCCTCGGATGAGACGAATCTCGTCGTCAGCTGCTCTCGGCTGTCCAATACATTCACCTCGGAGGATCTACGTCTAAAAAAGCCAAACGCGATCTACACTCTCCGGCAACTTGCCACATACGCCGTTATTGGCAAGACACGATATGGCTTCATTCTCACAGACAAGGAAGTCGTGATTGTGCGCTTCCACGTGGTCAGTCGAGAAGTTGAAGAGTATGGAGTCGGGTGGGTGGCAATTCCATGGAAAGAAGCCGGCCCATGCACGCTGACGGCTCCCCTGGCTCTGTTTTCTCTGGCCTTGATGAGTTTGAACGATGACCATCGTCACATTATGGTTGGTGACCAGACGCTTCCACTTGATGCGTGGGTTAGAGAGAAACCCTCGACTACAGAAGGAAAGGTGAGATTCTATCACCATCTCTCGGGACAATGTGCGGACGAGTTGCCAGAGGGTGTTCATCTTTACTGGGAGCAGAAGAAGAAAAGGACCCACTGTGTCGTTGAACATGACGCTCGCTCAAATTTTGAAAGAGACTTTAGGGGACATGGGCGGATGGAGGTGATCAGAGCGGAGTAGTTGGCATGATAGGGAAAAGGATGCGAGGACAAGCAAGTTGTAGAAAGAGGCATAGAGGGTATCTTGTGATCTTCATATTAAAGGGAAATGTCTTGGTGACGATGTATGATCATAACATTGCGGAGGCAACATCACAAATAACAACCTAATTACCATTGTTTGGACAAGTTAGATTTTTTTGGGATTATAAACGGGAAAGAGAACCGGTGCCAGTAATTAGTTTCCAAAGGCATAATGGGTTTTCAACAGGATAAAAATGAAAACAGATACAGGACCCAGGGAAACAAGACAGCCGTTTAGTCGAAAATAACTGTGCTACCCTCCATAGCACCTTTGACCTTGATCGGACCCGACTTGTTCCTCCTGTACACGAAAACTGCCAACTTGGACGTGCCACGCAGACTATCCTCATTGTTGAAGAACTCGACAGTGATGGGGATGGCCCTTTTCTAAGAGTGGTAAGTGTAGCACTTGTTAATGACTCCCCTCTTCCAGTTACCGGGCCCCCGCAATCTACGGGTATGCCACGAACAAGGTGGGCGAAGCTGATTTTGGCACGACGTACAATGAGCAGTTTACCAGCACGGTCTGGAGCATTGTCGCGCCGTACGATGAGGATTTGTGTCATGAGTCTCGTGTCATTCTACGATCTGAAACTTTGCAGTCCGAGAGCGTCTTGACCCATACTGTAAGTCAATCATCAACAGGTCATCCAACAACACTAATGCTCGCTGCAGGATGCAAGTAGCAGGACGGAAGACTTGAAGACGTCTCTTCTGTCAACTCCCACCTCATCCCTCATGATCTTCCGCAATCAACAAGGTATCTTCCTCCCAGGCATGTCCGACGATGATGGAATCCAAATCTGGCGCATCCTCAAGAAGGGCGCAGAACCAGGAGACAAGATTAATATCAAGGAAGACAATGAAGTCCGCCTCGCCTGGCGGTTAAGTGACCAGACATCTGGTTACAGGGATTTTACCGACAACGTTTTTGGAAGGCGTCGCACAAGTCCCCCTGAAGGCATGGAGGACGTCACACTGTACATGAAGCTCCCCTGGCCCCGGTTCGAGCCCCTTACCAGCCAACCCGACCAACAGACGACACTGCCGAACGCTCTCCTGATGAGTGAGAGTTCCCAAGACAGCGATCAGCCAGCTCAGCTCGGACCTGTCAATACCGTCTACGCAAAGAAAATCCTTAAGCAAGACAGTCAGGCTTTTGCACTCCAGGACTGCACTTTCCGCTTGGACTTGATGTCGAATCAAGGCCAAGGTGATGTGAATGATTATCTACTCCTGGGTATCATCCAAGATGCCCTCAAGTCCGACGTCAGCGTCGCAACGGCGAATTGGATCGAAAAGATCAAGCGCCAGCAGGAAACGTCAGTTCAACTTAGCAGTCAGAAACTACTGAGCCAGCAGAACGCTGCAAACGTCGCATTAGGCCTCAGACAAGCGGTATGTCGTCTCCAAGCTAAGAACCGATGATGTCAGGCTAACATGGAGTCTTCCTTCTAGGTCTTTGGTCCAATTGCGCAGACCGGTTCGAATCAGGTTGCCTCTACAGTGGCCAGTGCCGTGCGAGCTTGAGCTGAGATGTGGGTAGAAGCTTATGGCTATTACCTTTTAGCTGTGTGGATTACTAGATAGCGTCGTTGTAGTCATTCCGTAGCATCATATGAATACCAGAATAAGTAGTACAAATACGTCCAAGTATGTTGTACGATTAAATTTCGATCCCTTGAATACTCATAAGAATACCATTCTTACTATGGCTGACAATCCGCACCCGTAAATGATTGCGGCTCAAATACTGGGGGATCGATGCATTGCTCAAGACCCGCTACTTAAACTCTCTCGTATAGTATCCTGAACTCGTTCTCCGTCAAAAAGTAATTCCACGGCGGTCTTTGCCGCATTCTGGTCGATGGTGTTTTCCATACTCTGGAGCGCGAAGTGGCTGATAGTGAACTGGCGGGCTATCTGCTTCAGAGCGCTGTCCATGAAGGGTGAGCTAGGTTGGGGGCTGTGATATATGATGTCCCACATGGCATACCATCTTTCAACCTCCGTCTTCGACCTGTCCATATCTTTCAAGAGGTCGTATTCTACAGTGTAGAGATAGGATTCAGCGCCATGCTGGTCCTCCTTGTCCTGACTCCTCAGGTGTTGACGCATCACGTGCTGCAACACGTAGGCGAAGCTTGTGAGTCGGCGTTGGCCGCAGGTTTCATGTCGGGATGGGTCGAATTTGTGAAAAGGGCACGCCCAAAGGCGTTTCTCATCAGACTCTTGCTTAGTGATGCTCGGATTTCTTCCTTCCGCAACCATGGCACCAACCCTATCGTTGTTAATGATTTCAAACGAGCTGGGGGGATCGAAGCTGTTCGCTGCTGTGGAAGGACCGCCCTCTGGTACCAGTCTCTGACGTCTCATCTTGTTTCTGACCTCAGCCCACAGGCGGTCTGACCTCGCCCAAGCCTGGCGCTGACTTAGACCTCTGTTCGAACCCTGTTTAGAGAAACCTGAAACCGCGTCCATGCATCGACAGGAAAACTCAGAGCAGGACACGTCAAGGCTGGCACCAGCAGCAAGAAGCTCAAGTGTAATTTGGGATCTGTCGCATGATGCTTCAGGGTCGTTCCAGCCGCTTTGCCTTGGACCATCTCCAATGTAGTGCAGCCAACAGTGCCAAAGGCTCGTCAACTGGTTTCCATTTGGCTGGTAGAACTTCTCGTTTGGGTCACATCCGGACCTTAGCAGATACCGGACAGTTTCTAACCCTCTGATACTGGAGCATGCGTTCTGAAATTCTAACTCCATTTTTTGCAAATGTCGAAGCAGCGGTCGGCACGTAGCATGGTAGAGTAATGGTAAACCAGTCACCTGGGACAAAGATAGGCCAAACTTGTCTTGGTCTACCCGGAATACTGGTCGACATGCAGACATTGCCTTCCCCTCTCCGTCGTCAAGGGGTGGGGCTCCTGTGCAATCCTCAAGCCACGTATTTTCCGTAGGACACAGGCAGTGAGCTAGATCATCCGGCTGCTCAATAGCAAACTTCAAGAGCCTCGTCATCCCCATTTCGGCCGCAAGAGCAACTCCGATAGAGAGGTCACGGTTGAAATGACGACAGTGTGCGCGGTGCAGCGCCCCTTGCCCTGCTTCGTCCCAAAAAGGACCATAACAGTCTCCTTGGAAAATAGCCTGGAGTCTAGAAAGATTGGCTGCCACGATGAATGGTGAGTCGTTTTCCATCTCGGAATAGTAGATATGAAGCAGGGCATTGTTGATGCAGATGTTCTTGTGGACCATATTTCCTTGCTGCCCCATGCCCGCAGCCTCGACCCAAAGCGCTGATAGAATGGCGTGAGAGTGGAATGCATCATGGTCGATTTGCATCCACTCCAAGTCCGATACATCTGACGTACTAAGGAACTCGTAGACGGAACGATGCATGAAGACAACGCTCGAGTCTACAAAAAGGTCGTGCTTCTCGCTACCGCAGACACATGCCATGTTGGACTCGTTGGTCGATGTGACGCGCTGAATCTCAACTAGACCATAACAACGGCTTCGTAAGCGCCCTTCCATTAGTTGACATGTTATCCTTTTTTGGTCGATAGACAAATCCGGCGTACTGGGTTCGTCCCAGCCAGATGGAAAGCCCCGTCGCTCACTCAGAGCAAGTCCAAGCGTCGGGATAGAACCAACATCCTCCTTGGTCTGGTTGTCAAACACGAGACGCAGCAGTCTTAGGCTCTGATCTCTGTACCTGGGATGAATCTTGTTGAGCATGTGTCTGAAAAGGTCCTCAAGTTCTGGGGGGATTTCGCGGACTCGAGCTTTGAGATCCGAGATACTATCACACGCCGCTAGACCTTCCAGCACTGAACGACATGCAAGGACAACCCAGAGAAACACGCCAGAAGACTTTGCATTGAAGTCCCGTATAAGCTCACTAGAACCTTTCGGGTCTTCCAGGGCCAAGTTGATCATGTGTGGGTGGGGTGCGATTGTGTCATCGACATAGGTCTCAATGTCTCGTCTCGTGAGATCTTGGAGATTCATCTTGGGTTTCCCTTGGAAAGCTGCGACGAACTCAGGTAGAGGTCGGCTAGAGACTAAGATCTTGACGTCTTCCAGCTTCCCGAGCTCTTCGATAAAGGCTGCGGCATCCATCGGTCTGCCATCATACTCGTCGAGCCCATCGATGAAAAAGAACAGTTTCCCGGATTGACTCTCAGCACATTTCAAAAGCCCTGCTTTCATCTCGCGTACAGATGGAACGGAGATGTCTTCCTTTGGGTCGTCTTCTGTCGCGAGCGCTTCCTTCCACATGTTGGGCATCACAGTCTCAATCAAGTCGCGGTGTTGACTGAGGACTTGATACAGAAGCCCGCGAAACAGCCCCTCCTGGGATTTCTGCTCGGGCATTCCCAAGTGATAGAAGAAGAAGTCGATGACAGTGAGTTCTGATGTAGCGGCCCATTCCTTCAATAGCTCTTGCGTTCGGGAGTGGCCATGCAGATATTTCATCAGCGTCGATTTGCCACTCCCTGCTTTGCCAGCCAGCCAGTATAGGCCCGAATCTTCTTTCCGCAGCCAGTCGCAGAGATTATCCCATCCAAGAGCTTCATTGGGAGGGTTCAATGCCCAGGAAAACGTCCCTGCATGGGCGCCGCTTACAGTTTCCCTTCGATCTTCGATTCGTCTGAACCACAGCCGCTGCAGAATCCGATTCTGGTTTGCAGTACGGATAGCTCGTTTGACTGCCTCGAGGACATGTGGTATCCCAGGGGCCGCCTCCAAAATCAACTTGAGGTATGGGATGCTCCTTATTTTGATGAGATCTTCTTCAGTCAACGTCAACGTCGACCTGGTATTGTTGTTGTCCGGGACCAGGGTGTCAAGTCGTGAGTTGAAGTAAAAGAGCTCCTGGATCAACAGCTCAAACTTGTCTTTGTCGCGAACAAGCCAGCACCACCGGTCTTTCACTTTGAAGCTCTTGGTTTCCATACGTCCTATTGGGGTACTTCTACTCAGACTGAGCTTTTTGAAATTTCGGAGAAAGCATTCCGTCCGCGGCGTGCTGGCCTTGATTGTGTCATCACTGAACGAGGTCTCGCCGATGCTTAGGTTGCGACGCTCAAGTCCATATCGAGTTTGCAGAGCCTCGCCTTCCCCCAGCAAAGTCTTGATGCTCAAAAGGACCCCAGCGACTGTTGCGTTGAGAGCTTTGTCATCCAGACGTTTGTCCCATTCCTGTGGCTTTACCAAGCCGACACGGTCTGCCCACTGGAAAAAGAGCATTTTCTCGACATCGAGCTTCGTCTCGAGCAATGCTGCATCCTTGCCGAGAGACCTAGCCGCCGAAATCATTGAGTAGAGGTCGATGCAATCTTTGAAAGTGCCAATGAGGGCCACCGCCCCGACCGTAAGCCCTGCAACTTCCATGGTGACGTATAGATACTGTCCTGTCGACACTAAGGTAGGGAGAGTCGGGAAGAAAGATGTCGGCAAGAGAGGAACTGCTGGTACAATTGAAAAATGTCTTTTCAGATGGCCTGCTTTTCATATTACCTAGGCAGAAACTGGAGACCGCAGCGAACGCCTAATGGACTATGCCCCCTGGTTCGCAGCCCAATGTGGCGCTTCATCGCGGCAGGCTCTGACCAAGGACGTACGCAGAGTGAGTTGGCGCTCTATGACTTGTGACAACCATGCATATGCACTTCGCCTCGGCTTGAAACAGAGTTGCTCGTTGGTTGCAAGCTTCTCCTGCGGTTTTCGTTGGCTCGCTCAGAAGCCAACCCCCACTGCTTCTTCGAGCTCTTGGCCAAGCGCCCCTTCTTGGCCATGGATCGAGCTGAAAGGATGACCGCATCTGCTGTGCTGTGCCACAAATGACACCAGCACAGCCCATCCCTTCTGCTCTCCTGCGGTTTCTCTCTCGTCCCTGGTCAGGTGACTTCACCAAACCCTCCCTCGACTACTTACGCAAAGGCATCAAGCAGGTATTTTCCCCACTGCGAGGGCACTATTCGGCTGTTTCTTTTATCACAGAATCCCATCTTTACTTTAATATTATGTTTCAACCTTGCGCCGGGGAAGTTTAGGGTTGTCAACAGTCGGGAACTACCTACAAGCGGGTTTAGTCCCATTCTCGAATACCGAAGCGAGTTGTCTTGTCCCCGTTGAGAAGACATTGACGTTGCACTAATTAAATTGGATGGAGTTCGGCTTCGGCACCAATTGTAATATTACTATCTTTGAGGAGATACGAAATAATCTACAACAATCAAATAAAGTAGTTAACCAAGTTGCAAACAATCTATTTCACCCATTTGCAGCCTTTGTCAAGTATCAAGCGCAGCTGGAACAATTAGCTTGAAATCACCAGAAGCCGTCCATTCACAACACATAGAAAGGCTCGAAAACGTCTTGCAATCAAGGTAATGCACAAGCCATCGTAAGTCACCTTGCACAGGGTAATGCGACACCTTCCCTGCAACTCTGGGTAACTCCCGGCATTCTGTCTATTGTTAGCTCTTGACTCCTGGATATGGTTCATTGCTTGCATATAACTCCTTTGTTCTTCGAATCTATCATCGTCACATGTTTCTCGCCTTTGTCTCCCTGCCCCCTTGGCGGCATGGCCAAACCGCAAAGACAAACACACCGAAGCCCGAGCCGAGCAACCCCTCCTTCAGTTTCTTTGTTGTGCGAGACACTTGCCTACTCCCTTACTTGTTCCAACCCCCCTCTCTTTCGCCCTTCCAACAGGCTTGCAGATGGCTTTCTCTTTCATTCTTGGCTGTGCTATTCAGGTTTGCTCAGGCGTTTGTCCGAGCTCTCTAAATACACGCTGTTTCCCGACTGTTTGACATCCGACACACCCAAACTTCCCCCGCCATCTATCAAAATGTCATTTATAGAAATGAATTTCAAGGTGCCTACTGCTACCTCGCAGACGGGTAAACAAACCGAGGAGTCTATCCGGAATGCCTTTTCCGTGCCTAGCAGTATCGAATCCACCCCACCTTCACCAACCGCCAAGTCTTCTCGCAGGGACATGTCTGCAGAGGGCGAGAATTATCTTAACAAGGTCCCGCCCGTCGTCCGGTTGGAAGTTTGGCACTTTTCCAAGACGGGTGGAAACTTTAAATTCCCCCGCTCTCTGGCCGAGACTCTGGCTCAGGTCGATCTTCCGGGTTGGCAAGTCCAACCATCAAACTCTGCCTCTACTGAGGAGAACCGCAGGGATGAGTTCGTACCTGCTATGGTGAGCATTTCAGTAGCCCGAGAGTTTCTTGGACATTGTTATTCATAGTTGTCTTTTAGGTTGATTTCAAATATCAGCCCATCTTTCGAGGAGGTCATGACACAGCTCCCGACGACATCATGAGATCCTTCTTTCATCAGACTCTCCAACCCGTCGTCCGAGACTTCTTTGAGAGCATCGGAAAAAAAGAACAATTTCTAACCATGTATCCCCGAGGCCAGCGTACTCAACGCTACGCTGTTATCAAGTACACACATTTCGTGTTCCTTCAGGCCTTGGTCGTGGAACCCGATATTGTGGCCGGAATCATGCAAGTGTCCTATACCATCCGAAGATTGCTTATGCTGACGTAGGTCACCGCTAGCCATCAAATTTCCAACGTGGACGAACACACCCGCAAACTTGCTTACAAGCGTGTCGGAGATCTTGCTATCAAGGCTGTTCAAGGAGGTTCCTTGCAAGATGAGTGGCTCGCGCTCGGGACATGGCTCTCCAGAAAGGCTGTAGCAACAGGGGTAACAGGCTCTCTGACATCAGTGAGTCCAACTCGAGGCTAATCCTACGTTGTAGGTCGTCAAGGTTGTTTCCAAAAGCCGGAGGCAGGCAGCCTACGACAGGTCTTCTGTCGCTTTCAAGTGCTATCAAGAGCTTGAAACCGTTCTTGAGCTGGACTGCAAGAAGCATTTCATGCCCAGTGGTAAGTCAAATAAAACTTCTCGCAAACGCATACTCACCAAGGCAGACCTCGGACACCAAGATCTTTACTTCAGCATCGCGCAGATGGCCATCGCTTTCCAGATCGTCCCATTCTACAGAAAAGAGCGGGAACAGTATCTGAAGCGGTTCTTCAGGACGACTGGTCGCATTATCTGCGTCATATCCCCTTTCGTGGCGGCGACTGCATGCGCTTACTTCTGGACCAAGCGTAGACAATTCAACGAGCTCAGTTGGGATTGGGCGATGGACAAATATACTTATTGGGATACAAAGTACCAGTACACCATCTACTGGAAGAACAGTCTCGGCATGGGGCTTCTCTCACTCCTGGTTTTATTGATCAACCTTGCCGAATACTTTGCGCTCAGATTCTGTAAGTCACTTCTCATTCAACCTTTATCACACGTCACCTACGTTGCTTACTGACACATCATCTCGGTAGTCAACAAGAGAACCGACAAGAAGATCAATGACCTGAGGGTCATCCAGGGCGCCTTGGTTGCCAAATTCTGCTCTCGAGTGATGAAGGCGCCGCCAGACATCATGACCGCGACCGAGCGCAAGAAGGCTTTCTACTTTTTGGGCGTCAATTTTCATGACGAGACACCAGAGACACAGCGCCGATGTCTCGACGCGTTTCAGATCGACACAGTTCAGCGTTGAGAGCATGGAGATAGAAAAGTGGATGGGCATGGTCATTTTTGTTCCTGTAATTCAGTAACTTTGCTTTTGATACTGCGGATGGCTTTTGTGGATGACGAATAGAACAACGCTAGCTTGCTGAGGATATTTTACAATCGTGGCATGACCGAAAACATGGCAGAGAAACTCTACTCTGTGTCTCTCGCTCCCTCTCTGACGAACAACATGGAGCTGACCTGTGACATCTAGATTCCCCAGATCTTCCCGTCCACCCGTCTGCCAGTCTTCCTCTCCTCTCTAGTCGCCATCATCATTCTCTTGATGACCTGCTGACTCACGTCCTCCCATCCGCTGACCTTCTCCCTCGTAGTGATGTCGAACCGATGACCAGCCCACTCCCCCTTCATAGGCAGCCTCACCCGTTCGTCTTGGGCAGCCTCCTCGCCCCAGGTTATGTAACACAGCAGCACCTCTCCCAAGCTGTAAGAGAAGTTGGACCGGGCGAGAGCATCGTCGCTGATGAACTGCTTGGTTGTGAGGTTGCGGAGCACTGCTGGTCGGTGACTGCTTGGGAAGTGGGGGTTGTGCATCAAGAGTTTCATTAACCGCTTAAACGGAAGCGACATCTCCTGCTTCTGGTCCAGTCGCTCACGCACATTATCGAGTGCTCTGCCCCATACTTCGAATGGCTGTTCCTTGACGAGAGATGCCAAGGTTGAGTGGTGACCCTCGGCCACGGCTTGTTCGCCCATTTCGTATAGCGGGTTGGTTCCATCGCTGTCCCACTGGAACCTCTCCAAGACGGTCGCAATCTCAGGAGGGTAGCCGACAGCCCTTTCACCGATGAGAATGAGTCGGTCGCCAGCCCACTGTCCGATGTCTTCCGAGATGGCTGCTTGAATCATGTGGGAGATGAGTCGGAAGAAGTAGCTGCAGGTGACGGAAAGGCAGATGAGGTCGGCGTCATGTCGGCATTCGTAGAGGAGGGCAACAATCGAGTCAATGATGTTTTGAGGGAGATTGACGAGAGGCGAGTCGTGGCTAGCATACTGAGGTTAGGATTGTGGTCGACGAGGGGGGGGGGAGTCAAGCGCACTTTCTCTTCTTCGCGGGGATGACTTTCTCGGCGGGGATCTGGAATCTCAGCCATGAGGGATTGGCCAGAAGTCCAACCAGCTGTTCGCCCGAAGTGCTCTTGAGGATGTCCAAAAGCTTGGGCTGGCCGATGTGGCGAAGCTGTCGCTTCTTGTCAATGTTGATCAGCTTCCAGTCCTGGCCCATGGTGAAGAAGCGGTAGCACGGAGTGGAGGAGGAGAGAAGATGTTTGCCTAGGCCTAGAGGATGGAAAGGCCAAAGGCAGAAGCAGGTTAGGTGAAGAGGTGAAGAGGTGAAGAAGCAAAGCCGTCTCCCCTTAGGTAATCGGCGTAGTGTGTCTCTGCACCCCGCTTCGGCCTCGAGGTCAAGTCGTACAAATCGCACCTGCCGTTTCTTGAGCAACAGAACAATCGGCACCCTCTTAACTCAGAATGGCTTTTGCCTGCTCGCATAGAGGTACAAACATGATGCAGTGTTGAGAGGCGGGGAAAACTGTTAGCAAGTGCCCATCACTTGTGAACACTGCTGAGATGTGACGACCTTGGCTGCCGCATATAACGCACCTGTTACAATCATATTCGATAAGACTGACAACAAAAACATCTTAAAAAGAGCAGAGTCTGATGGCTGAATCAGAGCATAACGGAGACCTCTGCCTTTTCCCTCGTCACACTCCCCGCCAGCTTCCAGCTGGCAGTACCTCGAAATAGTGGCGATATCCAGACATTAACAGATGCACCTCTCCAACTAGATTAGCCCGTTTCCACTCCTTTTCCGAGATTCCTCCCGTCGAATCGTCATCAAACGCAACCTGAACATGGTGGATACGGGCCCAAAACCTCCAGTACAGAGCCGACGGCTTCGTCCAGCTCCTGTATGGTTGAAACCCAACACGACAGTCTCCAATCGTCCTCTGCGCTCCATTCGCATAGTAAATATGCATCCCCAGGAGAATCTCTTCGTCGTGATATACATCAACGTGGACCATGTTCTTCAAGGGGGCCCATGAATACAACATGCCTGCAGAGCCCCGATGCCCGTTCTGGACCGGCCAATGGAATGCATGAGGTAGCGACCCTTCACTCATGGGGTAGATAGAAATTGCAGGCCGATGCCTTGATGTCCCTTTGAAATGAATGAGCGCTTTGGGCGACTTGCTGTGCGACTCAGATGGGAGCCTCTGGTGATACCCAACATGGAAACCCCCAGCCAGTTTGGTCTCGAATTATTGGGCATTTAGAAACTCCATAACCTTAAGATGTATGCGTCAACTCACCATGAGACTAAAGCTACCTGCGCCTCTATACTCGCCACGCAGGATAGACATTGAGAGAATCTCCTCACCAGGTGGCAGCGGCACGTACACTGCCATAAGACCGTCCGGAGGCTTTTTAAGATGAACTGGGGAAGTTCGAGTATGGACTTGGATAGCAAAGACTTCCTCCCGGGAGAATTCTTTATATAAAAACGTCAGGCCGGTGCAGGTCGAAAGGTCAATGGTCTTTGGATGCGACGGATACGTGTTTCCACGCAGAGACATGGCGCACGACTCAAGTTGAAAGTAACCCGAGCGCTCATTAAGGTGAAGAGCTTTCGGGGGTGTTGGAGTGTCCCACATTGCGAGCCGTGCATATGTCCTAGTTGCGAGCCATGCGAGACCGTCCTGTCCGTCATTAGCCCGGTGTTACATCCCTGCTCTCATCTTGGGTATTACCTGGAAGTAGATCTCTACCTTGAGCGCTTGGACTCTCCTGCGGTCAGCGACGATATACTTAGCCGAGCCGCTTCGCTTTTCGCTAAGCGGTTCCGGGTAGTCATTAAGACCCTCCACTCTGCTAATGCCATGGTGATCCAGGGTGACCCGGGTGTAGTTACTGTGTCCTTGCGAAAGCTTTGGGCCCTCTTCTCCTCGAGTCCAAGACCCAATCTTACACAGTTTGCACTGGACCATCTTGGTTTCCTTTGGCATCAAAGACAGCTCCACCCTCAGGGCCACTGCTCTCGCAAAACACCACAGCGGCGCTTCGCTCGAGTATTCTTGAATAATGGCCAAAATCTCCACAGGGAGCCCCGACAGACCATGGAGATTAAACTTGTCGCGCACCACGGCCAGGGCGTCGGGGGAAAATCCCCACGGTTCCGGGATACGAGCGTCTAGGTTGTGTTCTCCAACCATGAACGAGCTCACGACTCTTCCAACAAAGTCCGGTCCTTTCTTTGCTTTCCTTGGAGATTTGAGAGCGGATATAAACCTGCAGCAGTGCTCATGGACCTTGACACAAGGGGATTCACATTCGTAGAGAAAGTATCCAGTTGCCATCACGCCCATGGCCCCGATCACTGCCATTTCCCAGGAGCCAAGCGGGTAGTCCTCGCAGTAGATTGGACAAAGGTCAGCAAGAGACACCTGCCCAAGTGCAACCAAAGCATGGGGCGAAAGGCCCTTTTGAGGATCACTTACGAACAACGACCTTGTTGAGTGAATCACCAAACCTCCCATGGCATATACCGCATGTATGAGGCCTAAAGCATTTGACCAAGAATCTGCTCCTTGAGTGGGCCAAGAATAGTGCTTGATTCATATCTCGTGTTGTGTGGCTGCCCGGTAAGTGATGGAAGTGTGAAAGAATGGTTTGTGGAGAGCGTAGAGAGACAGAATGATTCGGGGCAAGATGGGGTTCTCAATTATGACTCCTAGATCTTGAATTAGGCCGCAAGCACAGTCATAGATGCAAGTAAAGGGCTTGTTGAAGACACATGGTGAAACTCTAAGTCATGACACACGCCCTGGTGGGAGCCACGCAAAGCTTAACGGGCTCAAGACAAAAACAACTTTCGATGTTATAGCTCAAAGACCTTGAATTTTACCTTTGGATAAACCTTGAATGACATGCAGCAGGTCACCAACCCTAGTGTCGCCTCTACAGCTTACTCACAATCCGCCAGGCGACTGAAGATTGCCCCCAACTATTTGAACTCGGACCTAGACCGAGATGAAGCTCGAGGGGGCCCTCGATTTCATCCTTCAACAAGAGTGTATCAAAAGAAGAGTTAGGAGAACAGATCAATTCCTAATTTCTGATGTTCCGACCACAATAAATTACAGGGGTACTCTACCATAGGTCACCGCTGTGACCAAGAAGATACCTGTCTCTCCGTTCAATTGCTCGTCTCTTAGAGGCGGCTTTATCAGCCTGTGTTGGAAAATCAAGCACATCCCACACGTCCCTCATCCTAGCTGCATCAGGCGCATCTGGAGGTAGCTCTTTGCGTTCCCACCTGTCCCTGTAAATCCCCGTCTCCTCTATGGATTCCTCCGGATCCACGCGGTTGCGGTTCATGTCGTTGCCCAAGATTGGGAGGGGGCTCTCCAGCGGGGCAGCATCAGCAGTTAAAAATTCGATCAAGGCCTGCCTCTGCTCAGGAAGGAGCTCAAAAATCCGGTATGTGACATTTGTTCGGTTCGGGTGCAAGTAGACGGCATATGGGTCAAAGTCTGGTGACTGACTGCGCCGATCAAACACGACAACACCACCAATGATACGGGACTCAGCCCAGTAACCTGCCATATCTGCAGCCCCATTGGGATATTGATCGTAGTCAATATACCATGGGTGCTTGAAGAGAGTGGGAAGTGGCCCGTCTGGGTTGTGGTCCCAGTACAGCCTGTTGGACTCTGGTGGTGCCCATTCTGTGATGCCGTCGTCTTTGTGCAGACTCGTGCGGAGATTGAATAGCATCACTGCGATTTGGTGCACCGCAACAGCCATCAACTCAATGAGTCGGATATTGAATGCCCTTGACCCCGGAGCGGCAGCTTGGTACTCAAATAGCAGCTATCAAGCACGGAGGTTAGCTCGCCTAACAGGAACACAGCACACGGGAGTTTCCAGCTCACTCTAGAGTTGATACTGAGAATTTCTGGTTCAAATGCCTCACGGAACTGTCGCGCCTTGTCCAGCATACCTGGGCATAGCTCCTGGTGAGCGCTGTGGAGAGGATGGCCTTTGGGCAGTTTTCCACCCCTTGACTCGTATATGACCTGGGTCAGGGGCAGACCATCGATTATTTGTGCATATGTAAGTTCGGCAACCTCTGTGGAAAGAATTCTGGTGATGGCGCGGGTGAAGATATCATGATGGTCGCCGTCAAGGACATCGATGGAAAGGCTCCTGATCTGGCTGTCATCCGTGATCGAGGGGGGTTGAGCCCCAGCTGATGAGTTTTCTGAGTGCCCTAAAGACATGACTTCTGTAATCCAAAATCTGAAGCGAAGACAATATCTCTGATATTGGGGGATGATGTGGGCGGTGCGTCAAGCTGGATTGCAGCAGGAAGAAGACGGCGCCCAGTGTTGAGCGCTAAAATTAGCGCACCGGGTACTAGGGCCCAGGGGGAGACTGTCAGCAAGCACGTGCGACTCCACAAGCGCCGACGATAGCGGGGGTGGGGCGCGGACCAATGATATCAGGACCGCCGAGTCGAAGCGCGCGCTTCCATCTATCAACCACGGTGCCAGGTGAACCAGGCCTCCATGTTCGTACTTTTCCTTCGTGTTTAGAAATCGACATGGTTCATGCAGAAACATGGATCCATGGGGCGAACTGGTCTGCTCCAATTCGGTCGTCCGGGGTCCAGGCCCATGCTTGGCCGGTTGATAGGTCGACCGGACTCTGGGCGGCTGCAACCAACAAGATGCCGATTCTTTTCCGAGGATGGCGCAGGGAATTCTCATTTAGGTTTTTCTTTCTGGGGATACAAGTTATTGGAGTGTTGCGATGATGTGAATACAGTCTGTTGGTTCTGATCTGTTTCAGGCTCAGGTTATCATCTCATCCGCAGGGTCTGGTTGCCGGTCTACTACTCCACTTCAAAAATAGGGCACCATCTGAGATTCTTCTGGTACCGCTGAGGTTTAGAATATGATTCAATCCTTGTTCCTCCCGTTGGCTCGGGTTCATGTCAAATTTGGAAGCGTTTTAGTCCGGGAGAACGACGAAGCAGGCAAGTATAAGACATGGCCAAGTCTTCTGTTAAACCGGACCAAGACTCCAACACAGCTCAGATCACTCCAACAGCCGTTTTTCTCCTATCCGTATTTTTTTATCCCTATCCAAGCTCAACTTCATCCTCTTTCCGGCTTGTCTTTGTGTAAAGCTCCTAAGTTCGATCTGCTAGCAGATTCCCACAAATCACTCTCTTCAACCAAGGTATGTCTATGGCTGACAGCTTGCGGCACCGCACGAACTCTGTTGACAACTCCCTTGAAACAATCAAGGCCCTTTTTCAGATTAGTCTTAAGAATCGTCTCAATTTCTTACCAAGACTATCAACTCAGAAAGTTGTTCAAGCATATCCAACATGTCCCAGAGCAGAGTCTTGGACCTTCAAATCCGCCCTGGTCGCTGGTTCGACAGGGTTGACCCTCTCCCCTCGACTTCAACCAGATACAAGATCATCGAAGCCTCGGTGCACATGGGGCTGTCTATCCTGGAAACTCCTCAGGGAAGGCAAAGTCTAGCCAGAGTTGCTACGGCCATCATCGAAGAGGGCCGGAGCGAACAGCCACCTCGTAGTGACATTTACAAGGGATCACTAAGAGACATGCCCACATGGATAAACAGGTTTCTTACTTCCATGCGCTTCAACTTCCCTGCAATATTCATCCATGATGAAGTCGCCGGTGAGGCTGAGGCGCAGAGGCTTGACTGGGGTGACGACATGCGGGACTATGATGCTGGTCTTGGAGGGAGGATCTCTCTCAGCAGCGCCCTCATCGACAATATGGTGTATGCACATCAGCAGTTGCCACAGATGGCCGGTGACAGCTATGTCAGATTCAAGTTCCAGATGGGCCTAAGCATTGCCCATGAAATTGTTCATCTCCTGACTGGATTCATCACTGGAGACCCTCGCCCTCTCACGCCCCCAGAGGTCAGCTTGCTCCGATACGGCGACTCGGAAGCTGGTGAAGCGGGTCGGTACTGGGAACATATTCTCTTTGGCGGTGTTGTTGAGTTTTGGTCATTCGTCGATGACCCTATGAATGTTCGGCAGACGGGCACCGCCTATTTCTTCGAGAACGGGCATCGGGATGCCACGGGCTATGCCGTCTCACTGGGCTATATGAACGAATTCGTGAACCAGGGTAGGCTTCCGTCTTCTCAGCTCTTGCGTTCGCTTGTCTAACAGATCTTTCTTCCCAGTATTTACGTTTCCGATCCGCCGCTCCAGTGAGGCTGTCTTCACGACACGTGCGGCACTCACGCGAGCCAACTGCGCTGAGACGACGAGCCTGCGCACGAGGAGAAGGCAGAACCGTGCTCCGCCGGCGAACTCGCCGGCCCCGGACCATTGGAGTGCAAACATGCGCTTTCGAATGCCTCCTTCCGGGTCTCAGGGCCACTCCAGAGTTCCCGGTCAGAGTACCAACTCCCAAGCAGGTAGTTCGGGTAGGGGTCATGCTTCTCAATCGGGAAGACCTAGCCAGGCTTATCCTCCTACAGCAACAGGGTCAGGTAGAGCCTACAGCTCCCAAGCTGGACAGCCAACCAGACCTTCTAATCCCCCGTCATCGCGGTCGGATCGATCATACCCTAACCCCTTTGCACCCCGATCATCAGCACCAAGCCAACCTTCATACACTCAGCCGACAAGCGGTAGCCGACCCCCCGAGTACTACTATAGGCGCTGATTGGATGTTGGACCTAAGTTTTTGATTTTTGGAAAAAGAGTTGCGCTTGAAGATTGCCGCGGAAAGACTTGTGTGTTGTGTTTTTGGAAAGTTGTTCGCCCTGGAGTGGCATTGTATTTTGGACATGTCTACCGTAATTGCGATTTCTTGATGTATCCAACCTCCTAGTTACAGAGTTATCATTAGTGTAATCTCAAAGTCCATTGATTGTTAATGCTTAGATTATTGTCTGTAATGATGACAAGAAGCCATCACACAACAGCAAAACCGAGCCCAAATGGGCACAAGTGGTATTCGCAAGACGGTGACTGCGCCGCAACATTTCAATTGTGACTTTGGGGAAGAATTTGCCTCTGAGAATGTGCATAGAGAGAAACCTTAGACTGCCATGCCGTAAGTGTGCTTTTACACGGTAGAGACCAGCTCAAGCTATCACGACGGGAAGTAGAGATTGTTAGTCACATTGCCTCCTCTAAAATCCAATCTCAACTATCCCTAACCTCTCGGACCTGCGGTTGGCTGTGCTGGCGGCAATGCAAGGTGAGACAATGAGATGTTGGCGTCGCCGGATGATATGGCGGGCCGGCATGTCTTACGCCAACGTTGAGTGGCCGCCCTAGTTCAAGGCTGACCAGAAGGCAGTTTCTCCCCAACGGAGAGAGGTCACGCCTACATATCCTCCCACAGTCTCAGAAACCATCTCCTCATCAACCTACAGCCGATCCCCATCATCTTCCATCTCAGAAAACCATGCAGACGCCATGTTCAGAGCAAAGGGCAGCACTAGGGCAGTTGGCGGTCGTCCTCAGCGGCTGAGGCCGGATACCGGTGCGTACGGTCACATTCCTTTGTCGGCAGAGAAGAAGGGCGTGCTAATTGTGATCAAGAGGAAGCGGGATCTTCGGCTGAAGGTCAACGCGATTCTGAAGAGGTACCGTTTGTTGAGGATGAGCGGACATGGATACGGTGGCCTGTCTCACTCTTTGTGGTTCTGATTTACCGGCCAATTTGGAAGCCTTTGTACGCCGCCTTGTGGAGTCCTGCGTCTCTGTTATTGGTTTTGGTTCTCTTTCTTTTCGCTGCTGTTCCATTTATGATTATTTCTGGATTTTTATCTGCTGTTTTTGGTATCCGGAGCGTGCAAGATTCCACCAGAGAAGAGGGCAGCGCAGCGATGCAAGGGAGAGCTACTGAAATAGCAGCTGCTATTTATTGACGCAAAGAAGCGCTGATAAGCTTATTCGCTTGTGTGCTGACCTGTTCTACCAACTGGGCTATTCAAGATCTGTCGTGAAAGGCAGTTCATCGCGCTTCTAACTGTTCAACTCTGTCTCGATGAACACGTTGATGAATAGACAAGTTCTGTCTATGGGTGGGCATGTATGATTCATACGTTAGCCATACTGAGATTATGCACCTTGAGCTGCTCATCTATGACAGCCTCAAGCCTGTAAAACTGCAACTGGCTAATGAGGGTGTCAAAAGCCCGATGCCGATGACATTGTCAAGGGCCTCTTCCTGTCCGGAATAGAGCGATACCCAGAATCACATGTATCCAAGATTACCACTGGACTGGCTCCCGAGGCTTGGCGGCCATGTAATCACTGGAGGCCACTCTCGAGGCCCGCAGACCGGCCTCCTGCGACCGAGACGCATGCATGCATGAGATACATGCACCGTTGCATCCCCACAAGATGAGACGTAACGGCGCTCCGTGATCAGTTTTGACCAGCAAGAGACTGTTGCAGGGCGCTGATAGAAACAATACACAGCTCATGCTTCCTTATCAACGATGCCCAGTCAATTTGTAATAATAATAATCTATCCTGATGCTGTCAGCTCTTTTATAGGAAATATCTATCGCGAAATAGAAGCCTGTGAAGCATCTAATAAAGCCCTGTTGCCTTGGAACCAGTTGAAGGTAGCTTTCACTCTTGCAACTAACATAGTGGTATATTTTGTCCCAAAATTCATTCCTTGATATTTACTTGCTAATCTTCACCCTGAGAGACCTTCTCGCCTCTCACCCACGGAGGAAGTAAGCCTCTAGGGATGTGAGTCGATCCTCGGGAAGCCATGTCAAAACACACTCAAGAAAGTTAATAAATATCTCCTTGTCTTCTCCTGTCACACTTTGGGCAAGAGTATCCAGCTTCTTCTGGTGGAAAGGACACTGGGCCATGCCAATGGCCTGGACACACGGTCAGAAAAGAGTAAACGAATAGCAGGGAGATCCCAGCACTCACCATCCTCATTCCAGTATTTGGTTGTCTTCTCTGACCTCTTCAGAAATTCAGGCGGGGGCGGACCAAGAAGGGCCGTCAATGCTGCAGCGTGGTGGGCATCATTTTGCTCCCGGGAGTCACGGTCATACATGCGAAAGAGGCTTTCTTTCTCAAGGGGATCCCAGGCCGAAGACGGTAAGCCCCAAATCGCGTTAGAAAAAGGATGAGGAGAGCTCAGGATAGGTGTGACTTCATACCAGAAGTCCCATGCTCCAGACATCCACGGCATTTCCCCACGTCATACCAAGAATAACTTCAGGTGCCCGATACATCATGGGCATGGCATTCCCGCGGTGCACCTTACCAATGCGTGCCTGTCCCAAGTCACAGATTGTGAGCGGACCAGCGCCACCCAGCATGTATTGAGACACGTAAATGATGGTATCATCCACCACCTTCGTGCTGAAGGTTTCTGTATCTCATTCTCTTCCACTGTGGATAAAATTTCGTTGTCCATGATAACAGCAGGTAAATTGTCCGAATGGAGGCCTTGTTTCTCACTAGTTAGATAGTATCGCCCTGTGCCAGGTCTGGGTGCTCACCAGTGTGGATCACGTCTGCTTCATGGAGGTAGTTAAGCCCCAGCAGTGCTTAACTAAGAGCTGTTGTGGCGAAACTCTGTTAGAAGACATGGTCTTTTTGTCTCCTGCAAAGTCCTCAAACTCATGCCCAGGAGCGTCATGACAAAAATATCGTGCTCGCCATGAAGACCTTTCAACTTGAACAAATCATGGAATTGCCGCACAAATCCACGGCCAGGATGATCCATGGTGAAGTCGAAAAGATGACGATAAACATTTAGTTCCTGGTTACGTTGAATAGTGTTTATGTGAACCTTGAGCACCCAGTACTTTCGATTTCTGGCAGAATTATCGTGTCAGTAACTATCGTGCCTCATCGGAGGCAAAAAGGAACGCACATGAGATCCCTAGACAGCCATACTGTGAAACCGGTGCCGTAGCCTAGCTTTGCCACTACCTGATAGCGATTTTGAAGGACCTGACCTATCCGCATGGGATAGTAGTCCTCCCGTTTGTAGAAGGGCAATCTCTCCTCCTCCACCTTTTGAGACGGGTCTATAACTTCAAATCCAGTAAACGGGAACTCGCGCGGCCGTTGTGGCTTAGAGTGGCGGGAGAACTGTCGCAAGGCAACAATGGGACTTGGGACGATCAGGCGAAAGGGATTGAGGGAGAGCTGCGATGAGCGAAAGACCCGCCTCGCAGCCATGAGTTGGAGTGAATACTCAGCTAACCAGCAGCAGCCTTCTACCTAGGAAACATTGTTTCCAGTTTTTGCATCACACTTTCGTTTCTTGATTCTTATGGATGCTATGGATGACGCTCTCGCTGCAATGCACGTTGAAGCCCACATGGTTCCACGTGATGCGGAGCGGGGAAGCTTGTCTCCCTCCGACATCAACTATATTCGCTCAGCTCTACACTCAATCTTGTCATTATCAGCCAGTTGAAGCTTTTGGTTTCTTTGCTCAACTCTATTCCCTGTCATTGGCCTTTTCGGTGGCTCCGTCATCCGGCCCAGCAACCATGAGTGTCACACATACAGTGCTCTTCCAGTTCAAAGTCGACGCCAGGCCCGATGACATCAAAGCGGTGCGTACTTGTAAATCACATTCAAGAATGATTACAGAATCTCACTTCATCTCAGGCTTGCGGTCGCTTTCTGGCGCTCAAGGACAACTGCATCCACCCAACTACCAACACAGTCTACATCAACTCACTGAAGGGCGGCCAGGACAACTCCCCGGAGGGACTACAGGTGAGCAGCCCTGGCCATCCATCCAAGCTCGCGACAAATACTAACCGTGATAGAATGGCATTACCCATGGCTTTGTGGTAGAGTTCAGTTCTGTGGAGGATCGGGACTACTACGTCAAGACGGATCCTGCCCATCAGGCTTTCATCAAGAGCCTGGACGGGCTGGTTGAGAAGGCAATTGTTGTTGACTTTAACGATGGCGTGTACTGAAGTCTTACCTCGGTTTTCCTCATTAGGAGGCTAGCACGTCGACGTATGAACACTCGACACACCAGGACGACGATGCTCAGTCAGGTCAATAATAAGCATTTATATTGCAGTCTGAGTATGAGCAAAATGAAAGGCAAACAATAAGCATAAAATCACAAATCTTTGAATGTTTAATTTTCTATATTATGGATTTTTTTACTACGTTGGAAGTCAGAGATCGTTCGCTCAGTGTCTTCTGTTCTTTATGACTGTGCGGCTAGGTATTGTTGATTCACTCCCGCCCACGACAAGGCAGAATTGTCACTTCCGGAGCGCGAGATCATCATCGAGGCAAATTTGGTAGGGCTTAAAAATCTCGAAGAAATTCACTCATCTTTCGCATCTCCATATGCTCATTAGATCACATCACTGTTTTAGTTCCACTTCCCTCAACCCCAGGGGTCATTGCAACTGATGCCTCATCGACGCCAATATCAACACTCAAAGTCCCAGAACCCCCCCCCCCCCCAAGTCAAAATTCTCCGTAGACCATGATCATACTCTCCAATCTCCCGCTCATTGAGGCATTGTTTGATAGAACTGACGCTGAAGATGAACCTTGAGCTTCAGAATTCCCTCAAGAAGAATGTCGACCACGACGCGTTGATCACCCATGATAGCGCGAAACTTTTGGACGCTCTCATCGGTCACAATCTCGTTTTCCATGGTGGCACGGTTGACCAGGTAGTCAATCAACCAGGTTTCATTGCCGGTCAGCTCAGAGAAGTCATCATCCAGAACCTTGATGATCTCGGCAAAACTCATCTCCCTGCCATGCCGGGCAATCTCCTTAGTAGCCAACCTGGAGAGTTTGCCGAGACCCAGATAGAGGGTCTCAAAGTACACGTTGAGTGCTTCAGAGAGCAAGGCGCGGTATCTGTCAGTCGCGTTTCCCAGCGGGCCTGGCAAGGTTTGGTATGTCCCAGTGAAGAGAAAGTGCACAATCGTGTGGCCCACGCATTGTGGGATGTCGAGGAGATTGAGGAGTTCATTAGCCGATCGTCTATCGAACCTGGCGGCAAACGCAGGGTGCTTGTTGATCACTTCTCGAGGCACATGGACTGTGGCGCCTCCCATGAACCGGAGCCTCAGAACAGGTCCCCAGTATGGCCTTGATGATGGATTAGCGACATAATTATGGGATGTGATGATCATCGTCAAGAACTCACGACTGGCAGGATGGCCTGATATGGGTCATGCTGGGCGCCATGTTGTCAAGCTGTTGATCTGAACAGTTCGGCAGTGAGAAAGTTGCGTCTCGAGGATCTGTTCAAAGATTGGCGCTGAAACTGATATCGCTTGCTCAGCGACGTCTGGGCAGCCCTCATCAAGAAGCTTGCACAAGAAGGGTCAAATCTTTCTTGGCACCGAGGTAAGGAAGAGTGGAGGAGGAGTAGTGAAAGGGTAGAGAATTCAAGATGACATTGATGATCCGGAGTTGAGATCAGGTGACTGCTTTGAACATGAGGCAGCCCCACGGTTTTGATTTGTGATTCACTGCGCTGCTGGAAGAGACTAACCATCCTAGCACACCTCCCTCTTTGGCCTTCGGTCTCGAGGTGCCATGATCCACCCTTGTTCCGCCTTCGTCTTTCAGTCCACTTATTCGTGCCATGCTCACAAAAACTCGAGTTCCTCCAGTCCCTAATACGCAACAAATGAACCAGATTCAAGCCCCACCTCTAGCCCATTTCTGAATCGACCTGATCAGCGAGCCTCTCGTTCTCATGCATGAGGTCCCTAATTCTAGCTCGCCGTTCCAGAATCTGAGAGAAGAGCGCACCAAAGACATTTCCATCATTCTGAACGCCGATTGATAGGCCCTAAGGGCAATATTTAGCTTCATATCCACCTGCCAGTCGACGTATGAAACTTTCTGGATCAGGGTATTCGTCAGGTGTGGATGTAGAGAATCCTCGGTCTTTTGGAATCCTCTACCGGCTACTCTCGTCTATCAGCTGTTTTGAAGCCATCGAAAGCTGACCCATGGGGGCATGTGGTCCATATTCTTGTCGCATATGATCCCCGGACTGGCGCCACATCCGGGAGCCGGACCGGCCCCACTCATACGCGCCGGCAGTTGTGTGGCAACAATGCCCAAGTCAGCTTGAGGTTGGTGACATTGCACCCATTCATAAGTCATCTTGAACTCGGCCTTTATTCTGAGAGAGCTCTCCTAGAGTATCTGCTAAATATCCATCTACTTTATTCCCGGTCGCCGTTCTTGCGAGCCGGCTTTTACCATTCATCATGCGCGCCCATAATATTCTCCAACAGACCAGCTTCATCACGAACCTTTCTCGTGCTCAACAAGCGCCTCAAAGTGCCAAGAAATTAGTCCAGCGTCGTTTCTCAACTGACAGGTCTAACACGATTGGCTTCATTGGCCTTGGTGCCATGGGCAGCCATATGGTCAGCTGCCGCAGATCCGACTCTACGGAACGCGATCTAACATGACTAGTTCAATGACCTAGTGTCGAGATACAGGAATCCAGAGAGTGGAAATGAGGTCGGGTTCGCATTTTATGATGTAAACCAGGCCGCAGTAGACAACATCATTAAATACCACGACTCTGAGCACCCCAGTGTGCCTCTCACTAGTTGCTCATGTAAGTATGCACCATGAGAGGGGACTTTCAAGGTATGTTAGTGGCACCCCTAACGCCTTACAGCACCTTACGATGTAGCACAGAATGCTTCTACTATCATCAGCATGGTTCCTACTGGAAAGCACTTCCAGGAGGTTTATGTTGGCGAAGGGAAGAGTGTCCTGAGCGCGCTCTCAAGGATATAAGTCAATATCAGCGTGCAGAAACTCTCTGTATTGATTAGTCTACCATTGAGCAAAGTGTCAGCAAGTCAGTCGCCCTGCAGCTGCGACAAATGGGGGCAGATTTGGTAGACCGCCCCAGTCTAAGGAGATAAGCCGAATGATCCAGTTCTGTCGTCACCACTAATCCACGATAACACAGGTGTCATTGGTCCAGAGAAAGGCACATTGGCAATCATGGTTGGCGGATCCAAGACCTCCTACAATCGCTCTGTTCCCGTCCTGCAATCCATGGCTCGAAAGGTCACATATTGTGGTGACCTCGGTGCTGGACTTGCCGCAAAGATCTCGAATAAGTACATCGCCCCACCACCGGCCGATATCGACACAATTACTGACCTCAGGCACTCGCCATGATATACAGTCTTCTACTTGGCATCACCATGCTTGGCTCGAGGTGAGTTGGGAAACAGACGGAACCCCCAGATACTCGAAAGTAGAGGCTAATGAAAGAAAGTGAAGCGATGCTACTGGGCAAAAGGCTCGGGGTTGATCCGCAAGTACTTGCCGACATCATTAACAGCTCCACGGGGCGTTGCTGGTCCAGTGAAGTAGGTTTTCAAACAGTCTCGCTTCTAGCGGATCAGGACCTTGTAGTAGGAGCATGCGCTAATGCTCTTGTACAGATCAATCACCCGGTCCCCGAGGTCAAAGCCGGAGACTCTAGCCCTCCAGCCCACCGTAATTACGAGGGCGGGTTCATTACTAAACTGGCTCATAAGGACTTTGCTATCGCTATTTTGGCTGCAGAAGAGGCCAATGTCCCTCTCGCGGTGGGACGGCGCGTTGAGGAGACGTATAGACCACTGGCCAGGTCCAAGGAGTTTGGAGTCCGAGACTTTAGTGTGGTCTACGAAGCTCTTAATTCTCTGGGCTCCGCTGCGCAGAACTCCAAGCTATAACCTTCCTATTATGCGTACATAAGTCCATTCTTAGCAGAGTTGAAAGACAGTAACCATGTATCTTGTTTCAAGTGGAAATCTGGCATAGAAAAGCCCTGAACCCCCTGATAGCTTCAATGCATATGTCAGAGCTAATTATGCAACTTTGAAATAGCATGCTACCTCTAAAGCACAGCCCCTAGTTCCCGTCTACAATTACTCTTGGCTCGACGTTTGAATTAGATAGCAAAGCAAAGTCAATGGGGCCAAACAAATCAATCCACGAATTTGGCATTGGGCCATCTGATTCCTGCCAATTCATCATCGCATCCTCGTCGAGTTGGTTTGACATGGTATTATAGTCGACGACCGCCCATAGAGCTTCTTCCTCGGCAGGCGTAAAGGTCAAAGCCTGCGCGAGGCTGTTCAGGTGACGTCCTAAAACCCCATCGTAGACTATTCGGCGGAGTGTCGAAGCCTATTGAGAATCATTAGCGTACAAAGAAGGCAAAGGCCGGATCGAGCACATTACCATTGTTCTAACATTACTCCAATGCTGCCCAATGATGTCTAGATAGAGAAAGGCCTCTTCAAGCAGTATTTGAGCCTGTTCACCAGCTGAGGATTCCTCGTCATAGGTCCGTAACGCGATAATGGAGCCCGCGACCGTCACCGCATAGCCGCTGGATGAAGAGTGAAATGAGCAGCCCAACTTGCGCGCCTCGCGGATAAGAGCCATCATCTGCTGTGCATGGCTCCAGGCCAGGTCAGATGATCGTTTAATGAAACTGATGGGCGCAAGGTTGCGGCATGTGTTGATGCGGCGCCGTAATAAGAACGGATGGTTGAGTAGACAATAGCAGAGATGGAACAATGCTCGAGAGAAGAGGATCGGCCCTGAAGACTGGCTGTCCACTACTCCTTCAGCCGAGATGTGAGGTGCGATCATCTCATTGACTGGTCTCTGCATCTCCAAATACGCTTCAAAATGCAAAAGATCAGATTCGATGCCGGCAAAGTCCGAGCCAGGATCCCAGGGAGGATATGGGCCTCTGATGTTAAAGTCTTGAAGCACATATTGCGCACATCGGCCCAGGATCTGCGAAATCGCAATGACCTGAGCTAAAGGGCATTGTCTTTGTGATACTGAAAGCGTTCGGTTTGTTATCTCGTCCAACGACTGTGTTTTGGCCCAGAGGCCCTCTCTCCATCTTGACTCGTCACACGGCAGCTGGACGTGGCACGACGCGTCAACGATGGCTGGTGGTCGACCACGACCGCACGAGACCAAACGATCCAACAGATAGACTGACCAAAATACCCGTCGTCGCTCTTCCTGTTCCGCATAAGAGAGATGCGCTGCGTTCTCTAGCATGAGTCCGCAATCCTGTGCGATCCTGACGGCTAGGCCGACTTTGACCCACGCTGAGCTATGGCGTAATCGACCAGCTATACGCATGATAAAGTGTTAGACGGATCTCAGATGTTAGAAGATGGAGAAACGCACCGGTGAAGTCGAACAAGCCTAGCAAGGCGACCGTCTGGACAGTCGATACCTCTGCCACCTTGCCGACAGTAAAACAGTCCGACACAATGAGCTTCCAAGATCTATTTGCATATTCGACGGACATCTCCAATGCACGCCCCGAAAAGTACGGATGCGAACAGAATCGAACTGCAGTCGCCATGACGGCTAGGACTAGATGTTTAGGGATTGCTTGTTCGGACAAACGTTGGCGGAACGTCTCTTCATGAAAGAACGAGTACGGCTGATTCTGGCAGTAAGTAAAGTATGAATCAATGACGGCCATGAATACATCCTGCGGTGTTCCAAAGCCTTCGAGCGGTGTTCCAGAGCCTTCGAGCGTGGGATCATTTTGCGGCGAACGTTGGAACCTGCTGGTGCCTTGCCCTGCAGTCCCAAACCCTGTCCTCGGGCTGCTCTCAGGGTGTCCGGAAGGTGTTGGCAATCCCATATCACCCAAGTCACTTCTGTCTAATAGCAAAGAGAGGCATCTTTCAATCCTAGCATGTCGTTCAGTATCATGACTAACTCCCTAGTAAGGGTATTTAACCTCACCGTTGTAGGCTCGATCCCATTGTCTCCATCTTTGCTTCAAGGTTTTCAATCTTACTTAGGAATTCTGAGGTCTACCAGCCAAGTTTCAGTGCATTTTTCAGTGATGAAGATGGAGTCAATACATACCTGTGTGTCGCTTGACTCGGGGGTTCGTCGTGAAAGGTCGGGGTTGTCGCTAGCCACTGGACGAGGCCTTTGTTGCCGAGGGGCCTGCTGCCGAGAAACTTCGACGGGATATACGCAGTCTTCCACCGTTATACCCAAGCCGGGCAAGGTTGACATTTCGAGCCTCACTTACCAATATTAACTCGTTGGCATTGTCCACAAACAGGTCGATCGCCGGTGCACCGGCATTTCTTTCGCCTTCCCAAATCAGCTCTCGCCGGCCAAAACGCGAGTGCGCACAAAGGGCTACAATTGCGTACCGGCATTGTAGGCATGCCTGGGCAATGCGCTGCACCGGGAAGTAAGCATCTGCTCTACTCGCCATCGCATAGTAGGACACGGAACGGATGTTTGCGCATGGATGGAGTCGATGAGCTGCTTCTGGACAGGTCACGGTCTGAGATCCGGACCGGGTGGCGGAGCTAACTAAAGAAGCGCGCATTATACAAAACACCCCCTCATCTACTGTAGATGCCGTAAGAAATGCCCGTTTTGGGCCTAGAGGCCAAGAGATAGACTGTAGCCATTGGGAGATGGTCTAAAGTTGGGGCCGGACCGGCTCCATTCCCCAGTGTTCGAGACCACGTCTAGATGTTGATCTCGAGTTTCGGTTTCGTGAGTAGTGCCACCTCGGCTGCAAAGGTTGCAACGATCCATCAGATAGAAAAGGCAAGAATGAACGACTTTATCGAGTTTGATGATTTGAGAAACGCTTCATCTTTCATCTTTGCCTGATGAGATACTCCAAAAACACAAGAGGACTCCGTCATTCAAACCACCAAGACTATCGACAGAGTACGCATAATGGAATTACCTACGTAAGTAACTCAAGCAATAACGGCTCTCTTTTGCGGCTTGACACATCTACAATGAGCCTTTACAAACATATCAGAGCTCGAAAAGTTGACATGGCTTCTAATCTAACAGCAACGCCGCCACAACGCACGAGCTCTCACCGGTGATCCTAGACGGAGTAAAAGTCAGTCAGACGGCACTCAACTCGTTCCCCGACGCGAGCTACGGTAATGTCATTTGGCAGACACTGCTCTCCAAGCCGAGTACCTGCTCAGACTCGATGTGTGCGGGGATCGCGACTTGTCCATCCAACGGGACACTCGCTCTCCACCAGCACACTCAAGCAGAGATATACTACGTGCTTGCGGGGTCTGGGGCAGTGGAGATCGACGGGGTTAGGCACCATGTTACCGAGGGTAGCATGCTTTGGATCCCCGGTGATGCGATGCACGGTGTATTCTGTGGGCCTAACGAGACGCTCAAATGGTTATATGTCTTTCCTGAAGGGCGTTTCGATGATATTATCTACCGGTTCAAATCTGCATAAGATGTTGAAAACCGATGTCTCCTTGAGGCATGAAGGGTTATGATTAGGGCTCGTAACCTAGGAGTAGCTGTTCAATTGTGGGCTTATCCTTCAATCTGTGTGAATTGCTTGTCTTGGTCATCTTCCGCATTCTTCATCCTCGTTATGTCAACGTCATCAGCCATCCCAAGACCCTTGGCCGACGGCGTTAATGCAAAGGGAGCATTTTCGATGCCTAATTCGTTTAGCTGCAGGTTGCCCACGCTGGGAGTGTGTGTGCATTTTGCGATAATTCCGGACCGTGCCCACTCTCCCCACACGGAGATAAACCCTTGAGATGAACAGCTCAAGGCGGATAGGACCTAGCTTTGTGAGGAAATTGCCGTATGTGCTTTCTAGAGGTTAGGCATAACGATTATAAGACAGGCTTACTGAAGTCGATCTTCGGGTCCCATCAAGGGGGCTGCAACTATAAAGAGCTTAAAGTCGCTCATCTAACCTGGTCACTCGACAAAGTGAAGCCAGAGTGTCAGCATTCTTGACTATTTCACATAATCTGTTCCCAACACCCCCAATGGCGCGCATAGTTTCAGGTGCTGATATCTACGGACTGGGGTCCTGGATCGACGCTGAGGCACTGCCAGTGCCTGATGATGCACGTCGAATTCTCAAGGTGCTGGCGGAAGCGACGCCGCGATTCACCAAAGATGCCGCGATTCTGAACGCCGTGTCTTTCACGGGTTCCCCTCAGACAATTGTACCCGGGCCACTCAAATCGGCCGTCGTCGCTGGCGCCTTGCATGCTATGAGCGGCATAGTTGCTAATGAGCTGCTGGAGCTTCGAGACGGACAAAATCCCAGCCGGACCGTGTCTGTCGATACCGATCATGCTGCATTATGGCTCGGGAGCGTGGGCATGAGTAGGCGAAACGGCCAAACCGTCCGGGAGATTGCCAGGGATGGAAAGCTAGCCGCCATCTTCCCTAAAGATCTCGAAGGGGACATCTTCGCAACGCCACTCAAATTGCGTGCTACCGCAAACTACGAGACCAAGGATGAAGGCGTTTGGTTTCAATTGCATGGGTCTCTAGGCGCGGAGCCGGTACTTCAGACCATTGGCATCGACCCATCACAAAACTGCAGCAGTAATGACGAGGCCTATCAACTCATCGCCGAGCATGTACGCAAGTTCGGAGCGCATGAGCTAGAGATGATGAACTTGGTTCAAGGCCTTTGTGGAAGTATCTGCTATACTCCGGCTGGATGGAAACAGACACGCATGGCCAAGGACTTGTCCAAGCACCCCCTGATCAACTACAAGCAGCAGACACATGCGGTCCCTACGCCGGCCATTCCGTTGTCAGTATCTGCCAATAAAAGGCCCCTGGCTGGCATCAAGGTCGTGGAGCTTGTTCGCATCATTGCAGGTCCGGTCATTGGAACAACCTTGGCAGCCCTTGGAGCGGATGTGATCCGTGTGAATTGCGGCCGCCTGCCTGACTTCAATGTAAGCCATTATTACCCTCTCACATGTCCCCGGGCACTTTTCACTTGGTGGACTTTAATCGTTGTCCTTGCTTTTTCGTCTGGCTATATCAGGATGTATTGAAGCTAAGAACATGTCATAGTCGCTTCAACTTACCCTGAATGCTGGTGTCAGAACCACGGATGTTGACCTGGCCAAGGATGATGAGGTAAAACGCTTGCTCGGGCTAATTTCAGACGCAGACGTCTTCATCCAAGGCTATAGGCCAGGAGTGATTGCCCGGAAGGGGCTCAGCCTTGACAATCTCCTAGAAATGGCAGGCAAGAGAGGCAAAGGTATCGTATATGTGGAGGAGAACTGTTACGGGCCAGATGGACCTATGGCAGAGCGACCTGGTTGGCAACAGATTGCCGACGCCGCCTCTGGGTGTTCCTATGTCACTGGGCGAAGCTTGGGTCACAAAGACGGAACATGCGTGCTCCCTGCTTTGCCTGTGCCGGATATGCTCACCGGTTTGATCGGATCCATCGGTACTATGATGGCCATCAGAGATCGTGCACGTCAAGGCGGTTCCTATCACGTGTTTGCTTCTCTCATGGCCGCAGCTGCTCTTCATCTAAACCCTGAGGTGGGGTTATACTCACCAGAGGTGGTACAGGGCTGTAACGAGAAGTTCGGCTGGAACGAGACTGGCCCAGACCTTTTTGTACTCGAGCTGTTGGACGTAGTACTAAAGGCATGGAGTCAAGAGATGCCAAAGTACTTTGGAGAAGATTCGCCTTATATGTCTACCTTGAAGGGTGACTGGGGCCAATTCCAGGTGCTGAAGCCGGTTGTTCAGCTGAGCGACGCAAACGCGTCACCATATTTCTCATCCGCACCAGAGCCTAACTGCTATCGCAACAGTGCTGCGATGATGTGGAGATAGAAAAGGGTTGTTGTACATGGAGCTCTTCAGGGAATTGAATTAGCTGGCTTGGCTGAGTCTAGTGTCATGGCATGTAGAAGTATAGAATCTCAGTTGGTTTGCGGCTATTATTATTCATGAACTACTTACATTTGTACGTCCTGGATTAATGGTAGACCAAAAATGTGTTGCTTATTGTGAAAGCCTGTTGCAATATAGATAGCTATAACTGTGATCAAACAAGGACAGCATGCCATTATTGAACGAATGAAGTGAATAGAATAAAATAATTGCGGAGGTGAAGGTCACGAGATTTAATCTACTGCATGAACAATTCTAGATCCTCGGGCTGCTCTGATCTTCTATCTCAATAACGAGCTTGCCCATCTGACGTCCAGCTTTCATATCATCAAAGAGGCCATCGATGTCCCTGAGGTTGCTCAGCCCTTGTACTGTTCTGCTGATCACTGGTCGGATCCCAGTGCGGTCGACGAAGGCGACCATATCCCGAAACTCTTGCCTAGAACCCATCGTGGTTCCCTTTAATTCTGCGTTCAGGAGAACAGCCGGCATAGTCCAGCTCATCTTTGGGGAGACGGTCATACCATATTGTACAATAACACCACCTGGCTTAAGAAGCCTTACGGCTTTGCTAACGATATCGCCCCCTGCTCCATCGATAACAGCATCAATGAACGGCCTCGATGATGGAAGTTGCTGGCGAATGTCGGCTTCCCATTCTTCCGCTTTGTAGATGGTACCGCCATGTGCACCCAAGTTCCTAGCTCTGTCGAGCTTTTCCTGACTACCAGATGTAACAAAGACATTGACACCCATAGCCACGCTGAACTGTAAGGCTGAGAGAGCAACACCACCTCCGATTCCCGTGATCAGAACGTTCTGTCCGGGCTGGATAGCAGCCTTGGTAGTCAATGCCCGCCAGGCTGTGAGTCCGACCAGTGGTAGAGCTGCCCCCTCCACGGCCGACAAGTGTTTCGGAGCCGGAACAACCTCGTCCTGATGAACACAAACATAGTCTTGCGCTGTGCCCACATCGCAGAGACGGGTTGATCCGGTGATGGACCACTTTCTTCGGTCCTCTGGTCCAGCTGGATCAGATATCCAGCCTCGCATAGGTGTTAGGAGGACATTTTCCCCGAGGAGGGAGTTATTAGAAACCCCTCTCCCAAGTTCAGTAATCACTCCACAGCCGTCTGATAACATGGGGTGATCGAGGGATATGGCCGGGTACTGGTGTTGCCGAACGAACAGATCGCGGTGGTTCAGCGCAGCCGCCCTGAGCCGAACGAGGACCTCATTTTCTCCGGGGACAGGCTTCTCGGTCTCCCTGAGCTGTAGGCTACCGATGAAATAAGCATTAGTCTTTGAATCCGTCTCAGAAGTCGGGTTGGAGCGTACGGGTAGTAAACCTGCCCAGGCTTACCTGCAGCCTTGCCGAGATGGAGCACGCGGGGCATAGCTGCTCTCAATTATTTGGAGATTCTGAGCATGGTGCGTTACACTGACGCTCATGATTCGGGGGCAGTTTCTTAACATGATTTCAGGGTGCCGGTTCGGCTACGTATTAGTGATCTAGGGGAGCCGAAGCGAGGCGTTTGCCGGACCGTGCCCACCAAACACGCTTCGGTTGTCTCAGTGGGTACGGTCCGGCGGCGATGCCGCCCCAGAGTTTGGACCCCAGTATCATGGTGTGTGAAAGCGGGGGAGCCCATTACGACTACACACTGAATTCTTGATTTTTAGTCAATTTTCAGATAGGATAGCTTAGGGAAGCTCCATGGAAGCACCGCTCATGCCTTGGTATATTGGATCATGCTTAAAGACAGGGGTAGTATGTGTTTATCCAGTGATGAAGGGTGAGCGCCCACGGTCCAGTCGCTCACTCATTATCATCTATCACTTCTATTTATAATCTCGGGCTTATGTAACTCAACCTGCAAGGGGTACTCAAACTATGTCAACGGCAGTCTTGGCAGGAAGCCTGCTGCTGTCACTCTCGTCTCCCTTTCGTTCAACCACTTCAGGGGGAGCGTTGAGAGCCTCTTTCTTTGCCTTCTTTTCATCTCTCCACAATAGAAGTTGAACCGTGGCCGTGATGACAACTGTTTTAATTGTTAGTTGAGTATGGGCTATGCAGTGACTGTTCACTTACTCAACAAGGCATTTAGAACAATAGACCAAGTGTAGCCCTTCCTGGCTGCTGGGAAGTCTGTCGTCTTCCAAACAAAGTTGGGCGCCTGAAATGCACGTTAGTCGGGAGTTCTTTCCGGGCTAGTATCTTGAATAAACATACCACTGCCTGCACGACGTAGGCGAGATCATTGGCCGCACCAACAAGCAAAGCTCGCTTCTCGGTATCGGCTGTGCAAATCTCATTGATCCAACTAAGAATGAGAGGACCGGCACCGCTCTATAGAAAGGTTAGATATAGGCAGTTTCATCTGTGATTAGGTTAAACTCACTCCAATGTTGGCGAACCAGTACACAATCATTCGGTTTGTGATGTTTCCGTACAGGGGCATTTTGAGGAGTCCAATGTGGAAAGCAATCTATATGCAATTAGTACTTATTCTGTCACAGATTAACTCTGATAGAACTTACAGTGATGACAGCACCAAGGTAGATGAAAGGATATCGGCGACCCTTGAAGGGTCCGTCAGAGAGCCAGCCCCATGCCAGGGCCATGACGATGAAGATTCCGGTTGTGGGCAGGGGCACTAAGGGAGTCAGCACTAGAATCTCTGGACAATCGAACTGATGGCTTACGGTTGTTGATCTGAGGAACGGTATAGTGCTTTCCAGGTACGGGAGGAGGATCAGCATTGAAGCTCTTGAGCCAGTATCCCATAGCAGGCTGAGGGTAACCGTTGTTCCAAACGACGTAGATGAGGGCTAAATGTGTTTGTCAGCTATGTTTCACCTATATCAACGAGGGAACATACGTAGAAGCCAAGTGTGCCAGCTGAACAGGATAGACTTGACCTTGGCCTTGGTCCAGGGCTGCTTGCCAGCTCGGCCAACGGCGTCCATTCGCTCAACAGAGATGACACGCTCTCTCTCAGTTACCCACCAAGTCTTCTTTCCATCCTGAGGCAGGTTAGGGAAGAAGACGTATCCCATCACAGCGAGAGGGAGAGTAATAATGCCGTCAATGATGAACAGCCAACGCCCTGCATCTGGGTTAGAATGGTATGGGCACAAATGATAATTCAGACTCACATCCTTCACGTCCGTGTACTCCATTCAGATTAGTGTAAGCAGCTGCCTGCAGGAAACCACTGAACATGTTGCCAATGGAGCCAGCGAGCCAGAAGACCATGGCGCGCTTGCCAATCTCGCGAGGGGTATACCAAGAGCCCAGCATGTAGTGGATACCAGGGTAGAAACCAGATCTTGGTGAAGTGTCAGCACCGCCGCATGGCGATATATAGAGGCAATTTACTTACTCGAAGAGTCCGACAAGGAATCGAAGGGCGTACAGCGCCTTGTAATTTTTGACTGCCGAGGTGGCAATGGTTGCGACACCCCAACCAAGTTCCAGTGAGGGAATGACCCAGCGAGGAGAAACACGGGTGAGAAGCAGATTGGAGGGGAGTTGTCCAATAACATAGCCGACGGTCCAGATAGAAGTGCCTGAGGGTGTCAGTCCATAGTCGTAAGCGCCAGTTCTATCAATACATACTCGTAACAAGTTCGTTACCAAACATATTAAGGTCCTCCTTCATTCCACTCAGAAAGGCATTGTTGACGTTGGTCTGGTCGATATTCTTCAAGAAATAACCAATCGAGGCAAAAGTCAACACAAAAGCGTCAACCTTGAACAGAAGCCACCGCTGCTCAGGTGGGAGCTCCCAAGTGTCCCAGATGTAACCCTTCCAGGTCTTGAGGGGCTTGACAACGACATCCTCATGCGAGGATCGGCTCGAGTCGGTGTCTGGCTCGCGGACATTCGCGTCGACTGCGTGCTTGGGTTCAGCCATTGTTGAAGGACGTATTTCCAACAGATCACAGCTAAGCGGACTGCTCAGAACGGTAGTACAGTTTTGGTAGAGAGTGCTACATCGCAGATATATATACAGGGAAAAACTCGGAATTAACGTCTGCTAGCATCAGATGTTGTAGTATTTACTCATCGGTCCCAGCGATCGCGTCAGCTCGCTGCGACGCTCTTGAATTTTTCCCTCCCACTTTCTGGGCCCCTTGTTGTAGTGCGTTATGGATCGAGGCAAAGTGGGATAACCAATGGACAAGGGACGGCGACTATATGCACGGGGCCCCGGATGTTCGGAGCTGGCTATTGTGGGATCGCTAGGCCATCTTGCGTGATTCCGGGTGAGGATAACACCTTATTTTTTCGACCCTACAAACAGGGCCTGGTTAATTTCTCCGCCTTGAGATAAGAGAAAAAAGGGCTGGGTTTTCTTAGGCGGACACGCGTATCCGAGATGAGCGTGATTTTTCTCTTTCAAGCGAGATCTTGGGGGAATTGAGTTTGTGAGAGATGAGTGTTGATGATCTGGATATCTCGTCTTTGGTGTTTATCAACAACACAACACATCGACAGGCCACTTTCAGCCACTTCAATCGTGTCATAGTCTAGAACATCATTAGTAGGGTCGCCCTTGCCGGACAGCGTCCGACTCCATGGTTCAAACAAGCAAATTCCACTGCGAACTGCTCTGACACCATCGACACTATCCACAATGGCGGCATGCAACCCATCCCACTCTGTGTGATAGCAGCTGTGGATCGGCCGAGACTGGTTATCGTCATCGTCGGGCAGTCCCCCGACCAAGGATGAGCCCGCATTGCATCCCCTGTCTCCGATTTAGGACCTTAAATGGTAATAAACCCAATGGAGGCGTTGCCTCACCGATATCCTGGACCCAACATGGAGCTCGGTTAGAGTGCAGGAGTCGCCTCGCTCACGCCATTACGCAAGCAAATATGGGGCTTCTTGTTTGTTTAATGCGTGGCGGGAATACCTCCATGTTTTCTCTACAATGATGGCCTCCTTGGACAAGTGAGTCTGGTTGAATATACTGCTTTTATGGCCTTCAAACACTCGCAACTCGACAGACGTCAAAAATGCCAAGGCGGCTCAACGGCAGACCAGGTATCTAGCTTTCTTGGCACTTGGCACCCTCGTGCAAAGCATGCAAGGTCCCGAGCTGGTGTCTTGGCGATCGACCAAGACGTCATGGCATGGGTCAACCAATCTATAGAAACGCTTGGCTAGTTCTCATATGTTTTACTATTAGCCTAGAGAAGCCCAATATTTTTCGGATTCATTCTCTATTTAACAGCTTCATGAGTTATTTTACCGTATTTCACGCGCAATACATGGCAAGTATTAACCCAGGGCGAGAAACACTCGTCAATACCAAAAGCCGGTGGCGTCGGCCTGTCAAGACAATAGTTTGCATCAATTAACCTTTGCGTATGCTACGGCTCATCAAGCCTTCTATTTGAACCTCGCTGGACCTGATCCATGGCTCAGTGAGTCTCTTGAATTACAGGGATGCAAAGATATCGCGTTTCAATATGCCAAGGACACTTTCGCTGACGAATCCGCAACGAGGCTGAGCCATAATTTGGAGAAAAGCTTAAACCAACAGCTGACAGCCTAAAAACCTACTGACTTGATATTGACAAAGTCAACGGAGATGATGGCCCGTGATAAAGAGCATCGGTAGGTCACGCCATGAATAGCCTCCATATTGAGGCGGAAGGCTGGATTGACCCATATGCGGACATAGCAAACCGCCAGGCTATACCACCATCGTCCCTACGGTACATATGGGTTGATACCATCATCAACGATATGACCAGAATCGTGGCTTAGGGGGCCATTAAACGGTCCGAACCTGAGCATAAGACTGAAGAACCGGATGAGCCGGCCGTCCGAACTTTTACACGATATCAGCGAGATTGCTCCTGTCAACATTCGGGGCTTCATCTGACCAGTCAACCAGATAACAGATGAAGCAACCCAGCAAGATAAACGTGTTTACCAACACCGTAAAGTCACAATTTAAGACTCACACTCAACCGCAAACCCAACAGGTAGTAAGCTTTGGAGATGCATCACATATTAACGCTGGGTTTCAACACACATGCGCGTCTTATATTTTTCGTATTTCCATTCTAATATCTTCTCTTCTTCATCCTAAACCTTTCTTCTTCTTCTCATTCATATCTTCTCACTCTTGCATTATGGCATTCACATCTACCCATCCTTGCAACGCCTGGCACCCAAACATGACTAGTGTTGATGACTTCCAGGCCGCCATTGCCGACGCTTGGCGCAACTACTACGATGCTACGACTCAGCCCTACAACAAAACGAGAGTCTTGGCCGTCTTTTGGGAGAATGATGAGAGCGCAGGCCTTGGTAAGAAGGCCAGAAGTGTCCGAGACGTCTTTCAGCGGTCTTATGGCTATGATGCCGAGCTTTTAGCCATCAAAATGACAGATCCAAACCCAGATATTACGCTTTCTTTCAACCTCGGTCGATTACTCAGTGGACTCAAGAAAGGAGACCTGACTATTTTTTATTACACGGGCAACAGTGACCGAGGGGCTTTCCAGCAAGTGCGAGCCCAGATCATCGACCCATCTCCTGCTGACGTCCTTATCCTTTTGGACTGCTGTGTTACTCCTGGGAAAGACATTGCAGACCGCAAGGAATTAATTGCAGCGTCAGCCTTTGATGGGACGACCGAATACAGCCCGTCTGGATTTAGCGACGCCCTCGTCCAGCAACTCGAGCATGCCATCGACAATCAACACATTCTGTCCACGGCGCTACTCTACAGCCGTCTGGCAACTCGACACTTGGCCACTCAGTACTTGGCCATTCAGGGCCGAATTGCCCAGCTCAGTACCATGCCCTACTTCCTCCAGAACTCGGGGGGAGGGTCGGCCACCTATCATGCTGGCTCCCAAAATGGCTCATGAAAGTTGGACTCCAGGGCCAGTCTTGGCAGTCTTCAACAGCCCAGTCATCGTCATCCTTCACGTCCATCTTCAAGATGCTCACGCTTCCACTTGGAAAATAAGGCAGTGGCTCAACAAAACCCGCCCCCACAATATCGATAGGATCAGGATCAAGTCTACCTTTCCATCTTTACCCAAAGGCGCGATTGGCATCATAGAGGTTATCTTGGATATATGGTACACGCTCCATGGGGACCCTGCTATTTCATTCATTGGCTTTGAGGAAAATGAGGACCCTTGTATACACTGTCCACCAGTTAGTTATGCCGGGGGCGATACGACCCATTTGTATAAATGAGATTTAAGAAATGAATCATGAAATACAATAAAAATATTCGAGAAAGAAATGATTTTAGGTCTACTTTTTATATTGCCCTACAAGCATGAGTTATTTCGCTCAACCCCCGTAGTCTTTCTCTTATGCTCTCACTCACCTGGTTTGGTCCGATCCTAAAGACAGCATGATGCGGACCTCGCTAACCTCGCAGATCAATACTGCAACTGGCGAGAAATGGTCGAGTACACCATGACTGATTGGCTGGCGGAAATAGCTTCTTAATCAAGGCAAGCGTGCCCCGTCCATCCCTTTATCCCGAAACTCTAAACAAGCAATTCCACCCCAACTCATGATCACGATGGCCAAGTGATGCAGTTTCAAGGACAAGCATATATCTTGATCCAATGAAACAATTCTCTCTTGGGACAAAAGTAGGACCAGTGGGCCCGTTCCTCGGACCGCGGCACATCTCTTGAAGATGACTTCAAGAACGGAGCAACACGGAGTCCGATGCCTTGAGGCGGTCCGATGGGTCCGGTTGACCTCTTTGTCTTGCTTAAATTCTGCTCAGTTCTTTTTGTATCTGCAATGCTTCAAGTCATGGCTCCTTTCCAACATAGCCTCAACATCATTATCGGTTCTCATACGATCATCTCATTGCCATCATGCGTCCTGGAGCTATTCTCCGCGTCGGAGCCATCCTCATGGCTTCGATAGACATATCGTTCGTACCACTCTACTCCATGCTACTCTTGAGGGTTAACCCAATTATGGGTTGCTCACTAATCTCTGTCTAGGTTCGCCATCGGAGGTGGGCGTGTTGCTCGTCTTGAAAATGACGACTCTCTCCCTCGATCGCTTGATGGAAGCTTCATCGACAAGTTCCCAAAGATTTCCCGCGAACAAGCAGGCCACCTCCGACATTTTTATAATCTGGCAATTCAGAAAGATGGCGAGTGGCGTCACATGGGCTCTCAGGAGGCGGGTCAAGAATGGCTTGATGGGTATAGATACCAGCTAGCGACCATGACCTACGCTGCAGGAGCAACTCATTACTATCGGCTGCCCCTTTTACGGTCACTTTTTAAGAGCTTGTTTGAGCAGCTGATTTCCAAAATGCTACTACGAGATGTTTGGGGCTATTGGTATCTCACCAGCCACAGCGGCACTTCGGTAGATCCCGACCTCACCGAGCTGCGAAAGCCCTGGGCAGATCCTATTGTGAAAGAGAACATCATGGCAAGTTCCAAACTCTCTTTTCAATGTTATCATGGTCTCACTAACACGATGTAGTATTCCGGTCACCTCCTCTATATGGTATCGCTGTACGCGATGCTGTTCGACGACGACAAGTACAATGAGCATGGTGCGCTGGAGTTTAACTGGACGCCAATCTTCTGGAGCATGGGACCCGAGCGGTTCATCTATAACCGTACGTCTTTGCAGGGTGCGATATTGAAAGAGATGGAGAGAGAAAACTGGCTCGGCGTCTGCTGTGAGCCAAACAGCATCTTTGTCGCCTGCAACCAGTTTCCAGTAAGATCGCATTGGCCCATCTTCTATCAACGGGCACCCTTAAACTAATATTGCGGTATAAGATGATTGCAATGCGTTATAATGACCTTCGGGACGATACCCATGTCGCGCCCGCCGTTCTTGAGAGATACCAAGAGGCTTGGAAGACCAAGGGCATGTTCCAAGACGATGGGCTCATGATTGATTGGTTCTCTCCAAACCAAGATGGCAAGACATTTGCAACGGACCCTGGGTTCACAGCATGGTATGTGGCGGCATTTGAGACAACTTCAGGGGGCTAATTAGTGACAGGGCCGTTGCCTTTATGAATGCTTGGAATCCAGAGTTGGCAAATGCCGCATATAGGACAGCATACAACAGGGTGATGGAGATGGTGATACCAAAGAACAAGTCTGCATCTACAGCAGAGCCAGCGACTTTGACCTCCAGAGCACAATCTTCCGATGCTCCCAAGCCCTTGGTCAAACCCATCCTAGGATACGCAGCGCAGATGATCTCTGAGGTCGGCGACGAGGACTCCCTAAATCAGTATCTAAAGTTTATCGACGAAGAATACTCTCTTACCTGGGAAGAGGGCGGACTCTTTTACCCGGCTATTTCTCAGAGGAACGACAGTCTACCTCCCATGGATTCCTTCAGCGGAAACGCAGCCATCCCCTACGCAAAGTTGAACGTCTTCCAGGGCCAGCGCAAGATGTACGAGAATCCTTGGACCGAGAAGCACTTTTCCACTCATCCATTTGTCGAAAACATCGACCTCTCCAGCGGTGTTGACTTTCTGCGCGGAAGCTGGGATGAGGATCTCAGGGCCATGGCTTTTACTATGCGCTCTTATTCGGGGGAGAACAAGACGTATGTATTTTCTCTTCCATTGATTATTCACTTCTAACATGACAGTTCCAGTGTAAAGTTTCATATCACGGGACTCAGTCCTGGGAAATACAGCCTTTACGAAAATCAAGAACTGCTTGGGGCATACAAAATCAGGGCCAGGGCAGACGCGATCCAACTCGAGCGAAACGTAACCGGGGATGACTTGGATGTCATCATAAGGAAAGCGTAAGCGCTGTTTTATCCATGCCCTACAACTACAGATCGAAATAGACGCTAGAACTTGCATCTGGGGTATTCAAGACCTTTGTTGGGTTCGACATCAAGAGGCTCATTCATGAGTGGCATGTGCAGGGGATGAGTGTTTGATCACTTTCAACATGTCAATCGTGCAACTGAAGGTATCACTGAAGAATCTATTCTGGTACTCATCAAGATCTATCTCTCGTGTGTAGACCAGCTCCTAAAGAGAGTTGCAGCGAGCAACCATAACACCAGAGACCCAACCACCCACCGTGACGGCCAAGTTGCAACCCGTCGAGGATCCTACATCGCCTTCTGGACGGTTCCTCTCGTCGTCATCTGGATCATCCTCACCAAACCATTCGTGCTGATAAATCTCTCGCTCGCTGATGGGGAAGCCGTCCATCTCTCGCATCCACATGAAGATATTCCGCGTGGGCATCTCAGAAATGTCCCTATCCGGATCCATCCGGGTGTATTCAACTGGAATAGCAGCCATCAGAGAAGGCGATGCTGGTGGAGGGCGAACTACTGTAGCCAAGGTCGCTGCCTCCTGGACGTGCTTCCTCCCTCCTATGCAACTCCATGTGATCTTGGAAAACTTCAACCCGTGTCCGCCTGGGCATGCTCTGTGAAGTCGCACATCAAGATCTAGGTCATTGATTGCCGTTGATCCCGGCGGCGGGTACGGATAAATCGGTGGGAATCTATACCTGGAAATTCCCTGGGTAAGAAATGCTAACGTGAACTCGTCCTGACGAGACGAGAGATTGAGGCGGTGCTTTCCTGCTGCTGAGGGATAGGGTTCTACACGAAGGATAAGACGGTCCCGGTCCAGGCCGCCTCATGAAGGTCGATCCGGTTGAGACCGAGGAGTCCTCCGAGATTCTTCAAGAAGCCCCTATGCAGGCCAGCGATAATAGCACCGAGCCACAGGAAACTTAAATGGGGGCTCCGAAGGGAAAACAGGCGAGCCAGGATATCTAGATCTCCTGCCTTCCAGGACTGATAAACAGCGATAGTGCCTTGTAGCCATGGGCCAGAAGCGTTGCATAGTATATCAGGTTCGTAAAAGATGCTCCCGAGTATAGATTTCATGCCGTGGGCGTTGCATGATGATGTTAGGAGTCTATCAAATTGCCGGAGGTCCCGTCCCCAGATTGGTTCCTCTGACGTCGCACTAGTGCCAGTGATGGTTCTTGGCCGTGTTGCAGAGTGCATTCGAGGTACTGGCAGCAAGACATTCTGCCTGTCGAAGTGAGCCAAGGGGATCATCATGGCCGTCGCGAAAGCCGCACGGTTTTGGTCGTCAGCAGAATGAAGTGCAGAATACTCAGTGATGTATCGAACTGCTGTCTCAAAGGGTGGGCATTGTTGCACACTAGGAGTTGTACTTCTCGAGACGCTGGATAGCCTGATAGCGGGAACTGCTGTAAATGTCGAGGACCAAGGAGACAAGAGTCTACAGCGTCTGCCAGAGATGAAGGCTGTCCAGCCCTGCCCCGGCGAGAGAACAGCCGCCCACCACCGTGCTGCATCGTCACTGACGACTCCAAGCTCCACGATTGCGTCTGCACTTTTCTTGTCGTAGGACTGGCCGGCCACCCACTCGGCTTGACTGTCGGTGTACTCGAGTGGTGACACCTGAGGATCATGTCGGCCCAGCGAGCTGATAGAGTATAGGCCCATGCCAAAACGAGAACTGTGAGGTGATTGTCGTGTTGTCGGAACCACGTGGACGGCAGTACGGGTGCCTTGGTCGACATGAACAATCTAGTAGGCGTAGCGACATACGGCAGGATCTGAAAAGGTTGCTCGAAAGAGGGCAAGTCACAGGATCTTGTCCCGGGAACCCAAGTGGACGAGGCCATCAATAATCCAGAGTCATCGAGTTCAAGTCCGACCGGAAAGTATGGATGCTCAGGGAAGAGATTCTCGACTTGCAAGCTGGCTGGAGGAAGCCCAGGGTCTTCAGATGCCTCCTCCAATAAGGTCGACCAGGTCTTGTAGCCATTCCCGTACACTACTCGATATTCTTCCTCACCTAGCCGCAGCGGGTCAGTTGCCATGATTTAGGTAGGGTAAAATGTGTCAGATGCTGTGTTGCTGTCATTGAGCGGTGAGCTTCTACATGTCATACCGATATACTGACAATTCAGGCTCATGCAATTGACCACTTAATGTAGCTATTGGGAAAGGCAACCAACGCCGGCCAGGTGTGTTACTACCTAGAACATCGTTTTGAGATCTCGAGTAGGCCAGGACACTCTTGTTTCCCAATCAGAGAAGGTTTATTACCGCCAACATTGCATAAAAAGCCCGGATGTTCTCTATTAACCCAGCCGCGGCCACTTATAGGTACTAAGAGAATAGAAGTAGGCGGCTAGCATAAGTAGAGCTGCTGAGTATGAACCGGGCTGTACACTTAAAGAGGTAGAACAGAGTGAATCCCAAGGCCAGACACTCCTGAATAACCCATGGCAAGATTTGAAAGGGCCGTCAAAACAGGGCATGCCGCAGGCCCTTCTTCAGGGGACTCACTAGACGAGGCAATCGGCAAGCCAGTGTCATCGAGTCCGAGGCCCGTATTAACCACTACAGCCGAGACAAAACTTTAGAGTACAGTTTCTAGTACAGCTGCCGACACCAACGTAGCCTAGGCCCAGGGATCTCACAAGAGCAAAAGCTCACTCAGTCCACGCGAAAGCCTCGTTACTCTCCACTGGTACCTGGCTCAACCTTGCTCACGCTCATCCTCCAGCAAAGCCTTCTGACGCTGGACCTCGAGCTTCAAGTTGACAACACTCTCAATTAGAATATTGACAAGAGTTCGCTTCTCCCCAATACGAGCCCGAAAAGACTGCACTTGAGCTTCAGTAACAGGCTCCCACCTCTGAGCACGATCCGCCATGTACCGGGCAAACCAGACCTCGTCTTTCCCTACCTCATATTCTCCTTGTTCCATGATGTCAAGGATCTCCATAAAGGTCAGATCCTCGCCCAGCTTGGTGAGCTCGATGGAGGCGAGGACGGCAAGGTGCTCAAGGTCGTACGTGACGCCGGCAAAGTATACCATAAAGTTGAGATCAAAGGTCTTGTGGCGCTTCTCGTCGGGGGACTTGGCTTCGGACTCTGGGGCCTGGTATTCCCCTGTGTAGAGGTAGTGGACGAGAACGCGGGCCGTGGTCTTGTCCAACTCGAAGATGGCGAGGTAGTGACCAACGAAGCGTGAGGCAAATTTCGGATACTTTTCGATGACGCCTATTGGGATTCTGACTCCCAGGTCGTCTGCAAACTCGATTATGTACGTATATTCTACGTACAGCCTGGGTGAATGATCAGCAGGGTGAAGCCGAGGCCTTGGAAGGGCTGTGTGGATGGAAGCTACGCACGACTCGAACTGGATATCAGTAAGCAATTTGGGAGGCATCTCAGAGGCCTCTCCAGGCCCATCGTCGTTTAGAGATTCAGCCTTCATCCCGCGACGGGTCGAGGGTCCCAAATGAGGAGGGTTCTCGGGCGCGGGTTGCTGTGGCTTGTCTTTGTCTGGCGTTGGTCTTGTTCTGTGAGAGACAGACAAAGTCTCGTGTAATGACCGAAAGAATGGCATTTCACCCGCTGGGTATAATAACAGTCAATACCTGTGATATTGGTGATGAAGTGTCGCGCTGGGCAAAAGACAAATGGTCATGACCGTCGAGGACAGCTGGCAGATGCACTCATCCAACTTTAAAGCAAGCGACCGCAAAAACAAGGCACCGATGCATGATGGCAACCTTGTTTGGTATTAATCAACGATCATTTGACTTAAGCCAGCTCATTCTACTGTACAAAAGCGCACCTTGCGACTAACATCTTGTGCGCCAACCTGGAACGTTACAACCTTGACCCCAAACTCGAGCCTCCAACGAACGACCAACGACACTTCCTCTCCTCTCCACACAGTCGAAAACAACAAAAAACTCCTGTGCCTACTTCTCCTTAAGAGCGCGGCGAAGGCGCTGGTTCTCCATCCCCATTCTAGCCATCGCCTCACAGACAATACCCGTGATGGGCCTGTTGTTCTTCATGTCATCCTGCATGTTTCGGATAACACTTGGGGTGCTAGCCTTGCTGGCCGTCATGACCTCATGGGAAATGTAATCGCGAAGCCAGCCAGCGATCTTAGTGTGAGTGAACTCCTCCTGGTCCAGGACCGCGATGAGGGTGCCGAGCTGCAGCATGGGGGTGAGGACTACCAGCTCGTCGGTCGCGAGATCTTCGAGCTGATAGAGGTTGTACTCTCTCGCGAGGTCATACACATGGACGGCCATGCGGAACTGGTACTTGGTCTTGTCGAGCTCATTATTGCCCATCGCCTTGAGACCCTCGTAGCGCTCGGTGTACAGATAATGAACCAGAATATGGGCGGCTCCCTGGGGGACAGGCTTCATGTGAAGCTGGTATTGCTCAAATCTGGCCGCAAAGTTTGGGTGCTTTCTGATCAGGCGACCGTGAACCCAAACATGATTGCCGTTAAAAATGAGGGCCGACACGGTTCCCAGATAAGGTCTTGATCTTTAGTCAGTCATTCGTCGGGGACGGTCGGTCCGCAATACCCACGAGAGCGTGCCTTGGTCGACAGTCGCGACAGTCGCGACAGCGTTGGACATTGTCGAGTTGGATGGTAGAGGATGGCGAGGAGAGTAGGTGAACCAAGGAACCCTCCAAAATTTCATTCCAAAAGCGTGTGCAAAAAACTTGGGTGTATGTTCAGCTTCTGTGGATGAGTGGTGAGGAGTAGAGAAAGGTGAGGGTCGTGGGTTGCGGAGCGACGTGTGTTTGTGGCCAGCTGGCTGCGGCTGTGATTCACTGTCACCCACCTCGTTGAGCGATCCATTTCATGGCGTATTGCATATCATACGAATCTCGTTCATTTAAACAATCTATGGAGACTTCTACCGCTGAAATCTGGATGATCAAACTCACATCGAGCTACTCGTACATGATGGACGTCGTGTATCACTCACTCTCCCTTCCCAACTCACCATCCATGCTAGAACCAACAAACCCAAACCTCACATAATCTCAAGGCTTCACCTGACGGGGTCGCTTGTTTTCGAGTCCCATCTGGGCGATCGCCTGGCACAAAATGGCCGTGACCGGCTGATTCTTCTGCATGCTCTCCGAGATGCTTCTGGCGAACTCCTCGGTTGCGTTTCTGCCGGCTTGCAGGAGCTTCTGCCCCATGTACTCCCGAAGCCAGCCTCGGATGGTCGTCCGATGAAACTCTGAGCTATCGAGAAGATCAATGACAATGCCGAAAGGGATATTTGGTGTCAAAGCCATGAGCTCCTGACTGGCCATGTCCTCCAGTTCCGCGAGGCTCACTTGGTGAGCAATGTCGCAGACGTGAACCGCCATCTTGAAGTCATATTTCATCTGGTCGTTCGGTTCGTTCCCGGGCTCTTTGAGGCCTGAATAGCGGCCTGTGTATATGTAGCCCACGACTACGTGGGCTGCAGCCGATGGGATGTTGTTGACAAAAAGATGACCGCTCTCAAATTTGGCGGCGAACTCAGGGTGTTTGTTTATCATCCCAACATGAATCCAGACATAGTTTTGATTGCCAAAGACTATCACCCATAAAGTTCCCAGATATGGGCTTTATCACACGTCAGTCATTCATCAGGCCCAGGTCGATACGGGAAACTCACGATTGCGTGGGTCGTGCGTCGACAACGAGAGACGATGAGTCCTCCCCCGGATGCGCCATGGAGTCGTCCGGGCCCAAAAAGTCTTACGGGCGTGTTCAACTATTATTTAAGAAATGAGTCCAGAAAATACTTGGTAGAGATGAAGAAGCCGAAAAGGTCGAGATCATGAAGCCACGCGCTTTTGTAGCCAGCCTGTTACCGCTGTGATTCACTGTCGCTCACCTTGCTAAGTGACAGTGAATCATAGACAACAAACGTTTCTGCCCCACGAGACTTGTTTGGCTTTCAAGTCCATCGTCTAGACTGTTCGCCTCTTTTTCTGAGGGTCTTGGTCGCAAACATTTGCCATGTCTAGCGAGCAATTGAGGACATGGCCAACCCCGACTGTGCGGACCCGGAAGATCTTGTCAGGGATATCGAGAAATGATATGGGCATTACGTACGAAGCAAATTATATACGTGCAAATCCTCGTTTATTAGTGCTTATCTTGAATACGGCAACCAGATTGTGCTGTAGGTGAGCGTGATGAAAGTGTCGTGTTGAGCTACGCGTTTGCCTCTACTCCAACACTCTTCCCCCACGACCACTGTCCTTTTCAGACCGTCTGTATTCATGTTTCTCAGCGCATTTACATAGCTTCAAAGCATATCTCCTCCATTCTCAGCCGATGTTTCCCAGTCCTTGGTGGTCTGGTCTGCCTGGTCTCGTAGCTGCCAGGAGAAGATACAACCAACGGTATCTCGTGTACACATTGATAGATTGGAGACTTTGCTTGTAGTTGTTGTAGCCGACGGGTTTGTAGTTGATGTTATATCCTTATAGTGAGGTGAAAGCGCAGCTAGGGCCGTAGCCACAGATGCAATTGTCTGCCGGCCTCGATCCACAACAAAGGTATCTGGTGGATCGTTCATGAGCACGCGCTAATAACCTTCGAGCAGGAGGCTTTAGCAGCGACACTGCGATGGTCTTCTCGCATCCGTTCATCCCAAGCGACGGGAGTGTACCCTTGGAAGCCGTCCCATCCCGCTAGACAACCTCTCCTGGACCAAAGGCATTGCGCTAGTCTGTGCTTCTCATCTTCAGTCATGTGTATATATACGTAGCCGTCCTAGAAAGAACCAGCTTGAGGTTTCCGGACATTAGATGATCACGGATATTTCCTGGCTTCACAGAGTCAGCAACTTCCAGGCTCATCGACGCGGTTTTCTCGCATTTCATCTGTATGCAGATTGGCGTATCACGCAGCGCGGAGGCTCAATCGAGGACTCAAAAAATGGCCTCAGCGACATTTTTACTCTTCTGGTTTCTCAATCAAGACCAGTCTTCCTTGCAGGGCCACGTTTCGGGGGGTGGCGTCGGACGGAACTTCCACCGGAAACTAACAACCCAGTCACAGCGAGAATATCGAGGCAGGAAATCTCAGGCGAAAGTGGGAGTCAACATCCTTGTTGAATTCGCTCATATATAACCGAGCCAGGCAGTAGAATGTCGAGGTTCGCGTCCCGCGGGACTTGCCTCGTCCCAGAGGCGATCCATCCGAGTCCAAAAGGTCTCGGGGTCTGACACAAAGCAATAGGTCGTTGCCAGTTGCCGGACCTTGTCTGCCAGTTCCAAAAGCTCACGAAATTCGACCCTGTCTCGAAGGGTATCGGTAAAGTATAGCACGACCGTCCACGCGTTGATAAGTTTGGTTCTACCCCACGAGGTAGGTACAGCCGACACCATGATTTCACAATTCATCAGGCCTTTCACCGAATATATAACCAGTTTGGCATATTCCATAGTCCAGAAATCTAGTAGAATCGGCATCGAAAAGTGCCGTCTGCCACAGCCATGGAGCCGCTCCAGCAGGCATCCCCGAGTCCTCCGTCCAAGTCTTTAGGTGATCTTTTCGATGACGACCAAGCACCTTTCAACTTCGAACAGGGGTTTAGAGGCAACAGTATGCCTTGGCTTTCCGGTCTTATCGACTGACGTGATGTCACCAAGATGGCGAGAGACGGTGAGTGTAGGCGTATATATGAGGATATGTAGAAAGAAGAGAAGGTACAGGCCAAAGCCGAGCTGATGCAGATTCTGGCCCTCGGGTAACCAGACCGAAGCCAACATCGTGACGGTCTTGTTCAGGTCCATCACCAAAGATGAACGGGAAATGGCGGACAACGTGGGAGCGATGAGCCATGGATCTGAGCATAGCTTGCGACTGCCTCGCAGAAAATGGCGGTGATTTTTCGGTTATGCTTCATGCCGTCATTCTATATAAAGTTCTTTAGGTGGTTTTTAAACCTGAAACAAACAGGAAAAGGTGTATGAGATGATAGAAGTTTCGGAGGAGGAGACTGGTTGATAATATGTATCCAAGCAGGGCGCCCATACCGTAAACGCCAGCCAAGATGGAGCAGACAAAACACTCGCTGCTTGCGACCTCCCAAGCTCAATTGAGGCGAAGCGCATCGTGACGATTAGATCCCTCCCAAAATGTGGCTGAGAACGAAGCCACCACAAGGCCGCATGGATCCTCTGATTGAAGTCCATCAGGATTGGGCGTGACACAGAGACGGGCCTCGACAATTTGTTGCGCGTTAAGGGGTGTTGGAAACATGTATATATACTTGGTGTCTTTTATCGTCCTCCGCCCTCCTGGCCAACGACCCAGCTTCATGTACTTGGGGAAGAGGCAATACTCCCGACGAGCAGTCCAGTCGAGCCGCCTTGGACAGAGGAATATAGTACTTGAATTCAGAAGAAACTTTCAAGGCTGAATGGCAGGCTCTCAGAACCTCAGGAGACTTTATATACCCGCGATGGGTGTGTGATTGCCGACGTTTGATCCTGTCTAGATGCTGTCAACCGTCGCCGAACACACTCGCCAATCAAGGTGCCAAGCAAATCAGCTTGTTAATCCTAACAAAAACACCAAGAAACGAAACAAGTTTATCGGTACTAAAGATTGTGGACATCTCAGATACATAATTGTGATGCTCTTAGCTACCAGTCCTGTCCAACCTCCACGACCTATCGACCCGGTCTGGGTCAGGACAAACCAGTGCGCAAGACGGACAGTGTAAAAACATTTCGAACACGATGTTTATTACGTGTACAAATTAAATAGTAAACTACAACACGGCCAAAGGTGAAAGCCGTCAAGATAAGCAGGACGCCGGTCCAGGAACAGCTGACACGGTGCATTTCGTCCCGATGGTTATCACCACCCAAACCCCATCTCATCAAACTACCCAAGAGGAGCAAAAAGGGACCGATGTCACGTACATCACTTGAGCAATTATTGGCTAACCTTTGTCAATATTGCTTCTTACACCACAGTTATCCTAATACAGTTGGAAGTGCTGGCAGGCCGGCCAGCATGGTTGTCATCACCAAAACACTATGACCAGAATCACTCTTCGCACACAGACTTGGCAGCTAACTTCCATCTTTTTTGCAGAAATACCATGACTAGAAACAACCATGCCCCGTATAAACATGCTCTTGAACCTTCTCGCTCCCTTCTACCAGTCCTCCATTCTCTGCACGCCAGCTCCATACCCAAATGAATGCAAGCATCCTCCGATGGTTCGGCTTTTGACCCAAGGCGTCTGCAGTGTGACAACCGAGACTCTGCTCTAGAATGAATCATGACAGTTACATTACTCGCTCCTGGAGGCATGTCTAAGACCGCCAAGCTTCGATACATCATTATCCTCAACGCCGGCTCGCCCAGACTTAAGCCACCGACGCGACAACCAGCGTAGCGACGTTCTCCTCCTCACTTCGCACCGTGATCTTGGTCGTCACACCCGTTTTTGAAGAGAATGCCATACGCACCGTGGCAACTACCCGGCCGCCACCAACAGTCTTGCCCAGAAGCTTGAGCGTGTGAGTAGTCTGGTTCACGGGGACATCGGTACCCTCCAGGGGTTGCAGGAGAGAGCCTTGGTGAGCTGCTGGTAGCCTGTAGAATTGGTTAGTCTTGCTCTCCTCATTTATGTGGCATTTCAACGTACCTGCAATGCTGGACATGCCGCTAAGCTGGAGAGTCTGTGGCCTCCTCGCCGGAAGCGCCGACCTGCTCCCAGATATGGCTAAAGTTGCCAGCGAATGTGGGAATCACGTAATCGCTGCCAGTAAGGTCGAACTCGGCCACCTCATACTCGTCATCGTAGCCAGTCTCCTCGGGCTCATTTGTGGAGGGATCAATCTCCTTGCTAGTGAATCGGAGGATGTTGGAAAAGGTAGAGATGGGCAGAGAGCCCTCGCCGTTGATCTTCTTGAAGGCCACATATACCTTGCCGGGCTGGTCGGTGGGAAGCTTCTCGGCCTGGATGATAAAGACCTCCTCGAGCTCCTCGTCGTCCGAGGGGGTGGCGACGACGGACACGTTCTCGAGAACAGTGTCGGGAAGAGTGTTCTTGACCTCGTACTGAAGAACAATGTGCTCCTTGAAGATGTGCTTAACCAGAGTAACGACGTACTCAGTCTCAGCCTCAGTGAGCTCAAGCAGAGGTGACGACTTGAGCACACTGCCAAACTCCTTCATCTCGGGAATCTCCAGCAGCTCCTGGGCATAACGCTGAGCCTGGGCCGTAGCAGATGCCTGAGCCTCGGCACCAGAGGTCTTGGTGGGGCCGACCTTGGGGGCCTTGAGGGTAGGGGTGGTGGCGATGAGCTTCTTGGTGCGGTCCTCGGCGTCGGCCTGTTCCCGAGTGACAATAGGGATCTTGGAGATGTCGAAGGGGCTGTCGAAAGCAGACTTGTCATCCGAAGTGACGTACAGGACAAGCTGCTGCTCGAAGAAGGGGAGGGAGAACATGTTCTCTGCAGACGAATTAGCATTATTCACATTTACGTCTATTTCTTGCTTACCGTTCTTGACAAATCGAGCAGCCATCTCATCGTCCTCCTCGGCCATGAGCTTCAGGTTGAGGGCAGCACGGTCGCGAACCTCATCATCGACATCATCCAAGCATCGAGTAAGGAGAACGCGGACACTGCTCTTGACTTCGGGGTCCTTCTGGCCGACACCAAACTTGGCAAGGGCGGTGACAGCGGCAGCTCGCACAATCGCATTCTCAAGCACTACTCGGTTGTAGATGTATCGGATGTACTTGGTGGGCTGGGCAGTCTTGGGACCCTCGAGACCGATAAGATGGAGAATTCGGACAGCCAACTTGGTGAACTCGCAGTCCTCAATGAACTCGCACAGGTGGGCGAGAGCATCCTCCTTGGAGTCGGGAACAAACTTGATCAGGTCAAACATGCTCTCGACGACAGCCCTCTTGAACTCGTAGCCACCCTCATCACGCAGGATCCCACTAAGGAAGGTGAGCATGCCGGCCTGCTTGCTGGGGAACTTGAGACACAATGTTCGGATAGCCTCGACAATCGTAATCTTGAACTCGTCGGTAATCTCAGACATGAAGGTGGAAATCTGCTTCATTAATCGGTCGACGCTAGCCTCGTTGCCCGTCTTGAGCAGAGTGGTGATGGCGAATGTGGCAATCGATCGGTTGCTGTTGGAGATGAGAAGCTCGATGTCGGGGTTGCAGACGTGGACGGCGGTAGGCTTGAAGCTGGCAAAGTTGTGGAGGATGCGCAGAGCAGCGAACTTGGTGACGGCACGAGGGGAGGTCAGGAACAGCTGAAGGACATGGACAGCTTGCGACACCTCGGCGTCGGACACATCTCGCATGTCGCAGATAGCCTTGGCAGCCTCGAAGTTGACCATCTCACTCTTGTGTCGCAACCAGCCATCGAGAAGCTGCATCATGGGCTTCCTCAGCGAAGGATCCTCCTCGGCGAGCTGCGCAGCAAGTCGGACAAGCATGACAATAGCAGCGGGGCTCTTGAGCGCACCAGCTGCGCCAAACTGCTGAACCATCTTGACAAGGGCCATTCGGTCGTGGGAGCGCATCTGATACAAAAGTCCGACAGCGTGATATTGCGCCATGGTCGAGTGGTTCATGGGGATCTGGCTGCTCGAGGTGGAGAATCCGAGGGAGAAGCCGCCAGATGACTTGCTAGAGGCAGCGGCCTCCTGAGTCTCGCTCTGCCATCGTCGGACAACATCCTTGGCGATCGGGAGAAGGTGGTAGGAGGAGACGAGGGCGGCAGAAGAAACCGAGGGGTTCTTATCGACGATCGCAGTCTTCATCACTCGCTCGATCGATTGGACAGTCGTGGCCTTGTATAGTGTCAGTAGAGTCGGTGGAGGCGCCAGCATCAGGGCAACCTACATCAATGATGCGGCAGAGGGCGCGGATAGCGTTGGGTCGGTAAATGGCATCGGTGCTGCCTCCAGTATCCTTCATAATGGTGCTAGTGACCATAATGATGTCCTCGGCCGAGTTGGCAAGCTCCTTGATGACAAGGTGTACCATCTGGCGGAGGGAGGCATCCTTGTTCTGGAACAGCTTGGAGATGCCAAAGAAGAGGGTGGTGGCTTCGTTGGTGGGGAACTTTTCACCCGTGTAGAGGAGGAGGGCGATCTTTGTGAGGAGAATGCGACATCTTCGAGGCTGGATCGGGGACGAGTTGAAGAGTCGTGCTGTCGACCTATTTAGCTTGACTTGAACTTGGACGGTGGGGGGAACAGCAAGAGGGCGATTGCTCGAGACGGACCTTCCTGGAACACCTGAGTGCGGTCCACCTTGACCAAACCGAGGTCGGCGTCTTCGTCCTTTTTGCCGTAACTCATGTTGGGCAAGCTGGGTCGTGGGGGAGCGGTTTGGTGAGGGAGACTTGGTGGTTGCGGTCGAGGCGCTCATCCAGAATCACCACGTCGCAGTTACTCTTGTCAGGGATGGATGGGTCGTGCCGCATCACGTGACAGCTATCAGCCCCTTATCGGGACTGGGATTCGTGTCAACTTTGGCAAGGAGGTGCAACATTCGGTTGTCTTACGGGGCATGAGAGAAGGGTATGATTGGATTTAATAAATGTTCACTACTCGTTTCCTACTTATACAGTCTTTTTTACTAAAAGGCTTCCCCTTGTATGCTCTCACAATATGTCGCTGCAGCACCGTGGAGTACTACTGTCCCATGTACCTCGACACCTTTAAGCCCCAACCCAGAAGCTTTGGTACAATCTTTTAATAACTGGCAAATTCTCTTATCTAGATTCTATATTTCCGATTGTCGAATCCAAGCTCTATTTAGCCAGAATCACCCTTGTAATGTCGACTTTGGCGAGCTCCCATCTCTCGGGGTGACATCATGTCGACCCTGAATCCACCGGCTCCGAGCCTCCTCAGCCGGACCCAATTTTCCACTCCGGCGGGTTTGCGGCTTTCTATTCTCCAGCCTCAAATCTTTCTTCGTCTCAACCTAATTCCACCACGAATTCGTCGCCAGAATGAAGCCTACGACACGGCTGCCGCTGCGGCTGGTTCCCCGGCTCGTCAATGCTCCCGTCTTCATCCGTCCGATTCACTCGACTGTTGCGAAGCCCGCCAATGTCGCCTCCATCGTCGGGACCGGCCCGCCACCGGAGCCACCACTGCCAGCCGCCGAGAATGTTCACCAGCGTGTCGCAAGGCGGAGGAAGCAGGCTGAGATGCTCAAGAATGCCAAGGAGCTGCGGAGTGCGAGCGGTGGAAAGGGAAGCGGTCCTTTGAGGAAGAGGTTCTGGAAGGATGTGGGAGTCAAGGAGGTGGATGGTAAGTGAAGATGGGCAATTATTGCCATTGATTGGATCCAGTTATCTTGACAGCAATGGGCTAACGAGTATTATTGAACAGGCACTTTGCAGATCTTCCTTGATACTCGACCATTGAGGCACCCTGTGTCCAAGGAAATCGTCAGCCTCCCGATTTCGAAGCCCGACCTCGCCTCGGCACTCGCTCTCGAATGGGATCTCTTGACTTCGGCTCAAGATGCGACACGACAGCATTTGATCCCCCTTACAAGTCTTACTTGCCGAGCTCTTGATATTGCTGAAGCCGACAAGGCCTCCGGAGCCGAGATCTCGGAGGTCCGAAACGCCATCGCTACTACGCTCCTACGATACCTAGACACCGACTCAATTCTGTGCTGGGCGCCTCCGGCTAGAGAGCACGACTTGAAGAACGATGCGGGAGAGTCACTCCGAGATGTTCAGAAGCGGATAGCCGAGGACATTGTGTCGTTCCTTACAACCCACGTCTGGCCGGGCATCACCATTACACCCGTTCTTGACGGTCACTCAATTCTGCCCCAGAGGCAGGCTCCCGGTGTCCGAGAGGTTGTGCAGGGATGGATCACAGGCCTCGACGCCTTTGAGATTGCGGGACTAGAACGAGCTACCCTTGCAGGCAAGAGTCTAATTGCGGCTGCACGGTTCATCGTTGAGTGGAGTGAGGGATCAGTTGGCAAGGGCGAGCTCAACCAAGGCAAAAAGTTTGGCGTTGAAGAGGCCTCTGTTGCTACCAGTCTGGAGGTTGACTGGCAGACGGGACAGTGGGGAGAGGTTGAGGATACTCATGATGTTAACAAGGAGGATGTAAGAAGGCAAATGGGCAGCGTTGCCTTGTTGGTGTCGGGTGTCCGCAAGGCTTAAGTCATTTGCCATGCATGATGATGATCACAAATGCTGACATGTAGAATAAGAAAAATGTATGATAGATAAACAGGATACAGCCGTATTGTGATGAAGAATTAGATTGGTCTGAATGATGTGCGTGATGATTTGCTTCATTGGGCGAATGGGTTATGCATCGTGGGTATGTACCTGCAGATGACCAGGATGACTTTGCTACACAACATGAAGGATTATGTGGCTGCACAGAAATAGATACGGAACACGACAATATATCTTCTCAATTCATTCAATCTATCCCTTATTCAATGTCACTGCCTCAAGCATAAGCAAATTTCACATGTTGTCCTGCAAAATTACCCTAGACTGAGGCGTGTCTTGGCCGTTGAGGCTTGACCAGCTGACCCAAGCAACCCTCATGGCTTGTGCTCTCGGAAACTCAGCATTCCGCATACGAAATGAGACAAGGACGCCAAGCAACGGAAGCGGCCCTCAAGGCTGAGAGCCACCAGGATGAGCCAGGGGAGGCATGGTAAGGTCCGCGGACGGGTCTGACTTTATTTTCGTTAAAGATCCAATCGAGGACAAGTTGAAGCATTACGGAGAAATAGTCTCAGAGATGCAGATGTCTTGTTTGTTCTCTACAGAGTACTTCACGTATTGTTGGTTGGCGGTGTAAATTACCACGTTGTGTGGATGAATTCGAAACGAAAACAGCACAAGGATAAAGATCCTCGTTCTGCCTCACAAGGCTTATCCCGCCCCAATTTGGCATCCATCTGACGGTAAGCGGAGTCCAGGGCCATCCAGGAAACCAAGACCGAGCAATGCCACTACAGCTTATTCCAACCCTCGATAGATGATGAAGACGATTCTCAGCTTGTGTCTCAATCAAGCCACCACGACATGCCCGATCAAGACAAAGAGGCGACAAATTGACAAAAAGAGGAGGCCGCGCAAGTAAGACGCCCCCATTACCCCCAGAAGCAATCGCATCACCTGGCCACACTCGATCGTAGCGTGCAGACAGAGAACCAAGACATCATGGATCATTACCAAGAACGCCCAACGCTTGGCCAGGGCAAAATGTCAGCAAGCAAGGTTGGCCGAGGATCCGCTGAGTGTGTGTGTGTTCGAACCCCAGCAACGCTAATCTCCCGCCTGAGCAAGTTAGCTTGCCCAGAGAGGCGGAGTCGAAGGCGATATGGGGCGGCTGAGGGAGGATGCCGAAGGATGACGGGGTGAGTGAAACATGGAGGAGGGGGGGACTGAGCTTAATGAATGTGTGTTCAGGCTGTTGAAGAAAGAGTTAAAGAAACTCAACTTTAAAGAAGAAATGCTCAACTGGCTGACCTTCAGCTGCATCCTCACACCCCTTCACGACGTTCATCAGCTGCGGGAACGTGCGTCCCAATATCTCGCAAGCCACAAAGGCGCCAGCCATGGAAGAACCCAATGTTCAAGGCCATGCTCCCGACTGCCGCCGCCCGGGGTGAGAGGGGGGCCATCTTTCAGCTTCCCCAATTAAGGCTCGACTTGGCACTGGGACACACCAAGGATCCAGACGCCAACCAAGGCCAATGCCACCTCGTAGCTTGCGCCACCGGGGCCGCCGACAAGGGGGGTTCCTGTGCTGTTCTGCGCTGTCGCTCTTTAAACAAAAGGTAGGGCGCCCTCCAGCGCGTACGGCATGATGCAGTGTGATTCTTCATCAATCTTGCACTTTGGACCTCAAACTCGAGGTTCGGTATAAGCCATGAGGTGGACGACATTAGGCACCGTCGCCGCTGCCATCAGCTGCGCCGATGCGCTGAGCTTCCCGCGATCAAAGACCGGCAAGGGTTACCTCTCGGTGCACGTCGGCACCGTTGAGAAGCCCAAGAAGGAAAAGACGAGACGAGATGGCGATGCCTTTGTAGCCGTGCTGGACAATATGGGATATTTCTACGCGACCGATCGTGCGTTGAGACCGAGAAGACTTGGAAAGGTTGCAACTCTAACGATGAGAAACAGTTGAGATCGGCACGCCACCGCAAAAGATTACCGTCCTCCTCGATACTGGCTCCAACGAGCTCTGGGTCAACCCCGACTGCGACGAGGCCAGCAGCATAAGGGAATACAACATGTGTCATGAGATGGGACAGTATGAGCCCGACGACTCGACGACACCGCCCATCGGTCCCTTTGGCAGGGAAACACTCAGATACGGTGATGCTTCGGATCCCTCGACTCACACGTCGGCCACGATTCGATACTATGCCGATACATTCACTTTTGGAGACGCCAAGCTTGAGAACCAGACATTCGGTGTGTTGATCGAGAGTGATGGTATTGCTCAGGGTATTTTGGGTCTTGCACCTGATACGAGGGGTGGATTCGACAATGACGATCCTTACCGACTGCTGCTCACGTCCATGGCTGTTGAGGGCCTCATCAACAGTCGCGTTTACGCCCTGGATCTGCGCCATTCCGACGCTGATGAGGGTGCCGTCATCTACGGTGGCATTGATCGCAACAAGTTCATCGGCAAACTGGAGAAGCGACCCATCATCCGCGGCGAGGGCGGCGAGTACCGTCTCGCTGTGGAGTTGAGCAGCATTGGCATGACCACCGAGGGCGAGGAGCACGAGTTTGACCTGGATGATGCCGACAAGAACGTCATCCTTGATTCAGGAAGCACCCTCTCTCGTCTGCATTTCGAGGCTGCGAAGCCAATTCTTGAGATGCTTGATGTACAGGACAACGGTGAGGGCTTCTACATCACCGACTGCGAAAACCGAGACCGAGACGCCACAGCCGACTTTGGCTTTGGCAACAAGCTTGTCCGTGTCCCCCTCAGCGATCTCATCCTCGAGATGGGCTACGGACAGTGCTACGTCGGTATCGTCGTCACCACCAACCAGCAGATTCTCGGCGACTCTGTCCTTCGGGCTGGATACTTTGTCTTTGACTGGGATAACAAGGAGGTGCACATTGCGCAGGCTGCCAACTGTGGCGATGAGGATATTGTGGTTGTTGGATCTGGCAAGGATGCTGTCCCCACTGAGACGGGCAAGTGTAAAGAGGGCGATGCCTTTACCACTGGACACGTAAGATTCTCGATTCTCCAAGATGAACTATTGCTAACAAGAACTACAGGCAACCGTCACCAGATCCCCCACGAGGACCGGCCTGGCTACGTCAGCCTACACAACCACCTACACCATCACATCATGTCCCGATTTTGAGCGCAATTGCCAAACCGGCGTCGTAACAACACAGACAGTCGGACCTCAGCGAACCGTCACAGTCACAGCGGGAGCCAACTCGGACAATAACAACGGCGACGACGACGACTCAGCCGCCTGGCAACCCATGCCTCTGGGCTGGGTATTCGCAGTGCTTGGTGGTTTCGCCCTTGGCGCCAACCTGTTATAGTGTACATACATGACTTGGGGGAAATACCTTTGCATAACTGTACATATTTCTGACGACGATTTCTCTGGATATAATGACCCTTAATTGATAGACCGCGTCATATGGCCATGACCATGAAGCATACAGCGGCGTTCTGATATCTGACTCGTGCTGTTCTAGAGCAACTTTAACCTTGTGAATAAATCGTGCGATGGCTTGGTACCTTGCGGTGGCTTGGGTTCGTTGAGGTACAAATCTGCGTGCGTGCCGTTGTAAAGGGACTTGCCGTGTGGCTTGCATTCTGGATTGGAAAGTTTAAGATGGGAAGAATGTAGGAACAGCCTTGCCAAGTCATGGAAGCATCTTACGTTCAACATGTTGAAGCAAACCAACCACCAGCTGAATAACTTGGCAGCATCCCATTCAGCAACGCTATCATAGTCTATTGCTCCCAATTCTCTGGATTAGTAAAAGTTCCAATGACTCGAACGTGTCCCCATTGTTATCACCTGTCCATTCCCGCGCAAGTGCCGGACAAGGGGACCCGTTGCGGCGTTTCTCGTGCGCCCGCGCCGAGGACCTGGTAACTGACATCGGAGTGACTGGAATGTGCTAGCCTTGGGGATGGGGCTGGAGGGACCTAGAACAAAGATAAAGTATCTGGATGCGCTAGGGCACGGCGATTGCGACGGTGGTGGTTAACGAGTCAGTTAAATCATGTAACTGCGGTATTCTGACAACGGTGATGTTTCCGAAAGGCGTCGGAGGAGAGTATCACGTTTAGAAGGAGGCTACCTGTCAAGCCACATTGTGTAAGCCTCGGTTTTCGAATTGCAATTGTCGTTCCCATCTTGAGGCTATATGTATGCAATCCTCCCATCCTTGGCATCACTCGTTGTCAGCTGCGCGACTGTCACTCCCCTACAACCTCTCAGTTCCCTCGCCGCCGCTCCTTGCGAAGCAGTTCACACCCCTGTGTGCCTGTGCCTGTGCCTGTGCCTGGGTTGGTCCATTGGCCGTATCATCATCATCCCCCTCATCGCTGCCTTCATCGCTCTCTCCATTGCTTCCTTCATCCCTCTCATCACTTTCTTCCTCACTCCCCTCTGCCTCATCATCAGTATCACCATTTCCACACCACCACCCGAACTCCTCACTCTCGTAGATATATGGCTCCGGGCAGTCCATCGGAGTCTCATCAGGCAAGCAAAGACTAAGCTCATCATCGTCATAGTCGTTGGTCTCAGCCCGTTTGCTCACAAGCTCACTGATTTTACCTCCGCTCCTCTCAATCACATGTCGAGGCTTGAAGGTCACAGACACAATGTAGTAGTCGATGACGCCCTCCTCCGTCTCATCACGAACCCATCGCTTGTTGTGCCAACGGCTGGTTCCCCTCCACCGGCTCTCCTGCCTGGTTGACCCCTTTGTGTCGGCAACGAGAACGGTTCCGTCTGGCTTCTTGAAGAACCAGCGCTCAATCATCATCTTGGCGATGCGATCAACCTGACGCTTCTTGCGCTCCAAAGTCTCCATCTCGATACATATCTCGTTGAGGCTGGGAGAAAGCTCGTTGCTCACGTCCCTAATCCAGGAGCCCTCGAAGCGAAGTGGTGCATCATCCTCCCAGTACCACCAGTCCGCGTGTCGAATCGTGATCGTGAGCCTCTTGGGGTCCATGTAGGGAGTCCTTAGGAGTCGTTCCAAGTCACCCGCTTTCAGCTTGAACATCTGAGGAAACGCTCTAATGCCCTCGATTTGGACTTGTTCCTGGCCCATCTGCTGGGCGATCTCCTTGGCTGTGGCGTGCAGCTTATCCACGGCAGTCTCGACATCGTACTCTGGAGGTGCACGTTCGTCGAAGGAGAGCCAGTGCAGCTGCTCGGTCAACATGAAGGGCAGAAATCTGCACTCGCGGTAGACGGCCCGACAAGTACGTAGTAGGGTAGTGTCCGTTTTGCGCGGCGCAAAGTATGAGGGCCGGGTGAAGCAAGTATTGTTATCATAGTGATTGTCTGGGGAAGGATCCTCGTAATCGGTGAGAGCAAGGGCAAAGATTTGGTTGCGCACTTCTGCTGGCAACTGTCTGAACAGGGGCGAGCCGGATTGAGGATTGTCAGGGACGGAGAGGATGTCTTTAGGCGTTGGCTCGGGCTTCTTCTTGCTGTGTCGCCTGAACCTTGATAGGAATCGAGGCGGCTCAGACTCAGACTCAGGCTCGGGTTCAGGTGGCTGTCGTTCCCATGAGGGCTTGGTTCTCGCCATGGTTGGTGATTGTATGATTCGTGGTGAGAAGAGGAGATCAAGCTGACGGAGTGAGGGTGGTGATTTATATGCTGCGTCTGCTAGGCAGCACAGTGGGCCTTGTGCAACTCAATGGAATCGCTCTGTTGGTTGACGGTTGCAGTTTCACGAAGGAGCATGGTCGAATGACGCTGGCTTCAGCGACAGGGAATATGCTCTGTGGGATCTCGGTTGGTGGTCGTATTGAGTCAGCATGATGTGACTGACCGGCGATAGCCAATTTAGGCAATGGGGGGTTGAAGGCAGCCACCACTATCCTGTGGCTGTTAGCATAGCAGTTAAAGGAGAAGTATCCGATGTGATTTGTTGCCTTGAATACCCAAAAAGAATAAGAGTCGATTGCCTTCGTACTCGTTACCGCAAAAAAGTTGAGGGTCAGCTGAAGGGCCAATTGGATCCCAGCAGTTGAGGCTGTGTCGACACCTTGGAGCTCCCAGAGGAGAGCACAGTCAAAGCAGGCTCTGTGGAGGCAGACGCGATAGGTAATTGAAGAAAGATTCCCTCATAGAAAAGAATATTTAACACACCGCCCAAGTCGGCTGGTTGGTACTTATTTATTGCTCACGGCCCAAGGTAAGTAAGGGCCTGGACGAGATGAACAGTGAGAGAAGGTATCAGAAAAACTCAAACTTTATGACTTATTCTACTCTTCTAGGATTGCAATTATAAAGAAATAAAAAAAAAAAAACAGTGACGGGAATTTGATGTGAATAGCTAAGAAGCCTCAGAGATGTACCGATCCCCCCCATTAATGCCTGCTGGGCTGCCCGGGTCAGGACCAACACGTCGCATTAACCGCCCAGCATATGCGCCCAGAGATGCGCAGCACGCAGCCATTGGCCATGCCCAAGACATGCATGAAAGCCTTGGCCAAAGTGGAAAAATCTACAGCGCGACCGATGGGTATAAAGTTATTTCGTTGCCTCCGTCGTGAGGACCGATCGTCAACCAACCCTTAATATTGCCTCGGTCATGATACACCCACCATGATCCATCAGTCCTACGAGTCCGACTCTGACAGTCTCGCTTTAGCCCATAATCGCTATGGAATTGCCGAATTTTCCGAGGGCTTTCCCGACAATTGCAAGGCCGATATCGTCTTCGTCCACGGCCTGACGGGCAACTCGGATTCAACATGGAGACACGAGAACGCAGAGCGGCCATGGCCGGAAGAACTTCTCGCAAGAGACATCACAGACTGCAAGATCCTGAAATACGACTACGATATATCTGCTGTAAAAGGCCTGGACAACCGTACCCTTAGGGACATTTCAGCCGACTTTCTTAATGAACTCGTCAATTGGAGACGTGACAATGAGGTAGGGCCTTGGCTCGTCACTCTATGCCCTTGAACTGCCAGAAACTAAGCTTTAAACAGTCAGAGCGCCCCATCATATTTGTAGCTCACAGCCTAGGAGGTCTTCTAGTCAAGCGCGCGCTCCCAGAGTCCCAGTCTCGAGATGCGCCTTACAACATTGGGGCGCTCACCCGCGGCATCATCTTTCTCGGCACTCCTCATCGCGTATCAAAACGGAAAGATCATGGCCATAGAATCCTACAAGCTCTTCGAAATAATGAAGAGAGAGCTAATAGAATGGAACCAAACATCGAGTTGCGGGCCATCTTCCAGCCAACCTCGGATCTCCTGAAGGAAGCTCACGACTCGTTCATGGGCTGGCTTTGGCAGAGAAATGGAAAGTTTAGGGACAGGAATGGAAATGTTTCGAAGCCTATGGTCCATATTGCGTCCTTTTATGAGGGATTGCCACTGAAGAAGAAGTTAACGGGGTTCGGAGATATAATGGTACGTATCGAGTCAATCATCTCTAGGGCTTTGCTAACAGAAATCAGGTGGTAGACCATGATTCAGCTTTGATCAAGGGTTATAACTTCTTACCCCTCCAGTGCAACTACAAGGTTAAAGGCTCCTTGAAGGCGATATAAAACCGTGGTTTCAACTAACAATCCCATAGACGATGGCCAAGTTCTCAATCGGCGAGAAGGGGCCAGGCTCTGACAACTACCTCAGCGTCAGAGATCAAATCGTAGACGCTGTTCGCTTTGCCCAACCCAGCGATGAACTCACTCTAGGGAACAGGGCCGAGCCCAGTGAGAACGAATTGAAAGCCCGGCAAGGTTTGGATGTCTCTTCTTCTTTTGGTGGGCGAAATACTCATCAGTTCTTGTAGCATTTTTGCGTTCGTTTGCCTTTCCTGAAGTCCGGGAGCGGTTCCAGACTGTGAGCTCTCATCTTGAAGGGACGTTTCAATGGGTTGAGATGAATGAGGCTTTCAGGTCCTGGCTTGAGCTCTCTGACAAAAACGTTCTCCATTTGACTGGGAAGCGTGCATCTGGGAAATCAACACTCATGAAATACCTGACTGGGGACGAAACACTTGCTACGTGGGCTCGTCTGCAAAACCCTTCTCGAAAGGTCATCGTCGTTAGTCACTTCTTTCACTATGCCGGTCAAGATCCCTCGCGTACGTTTGGAGGGTTCCTCAGGTCTATCCTATTCCAGCTCGTTGACGCGGACTCGGATGCTTTTGAACAAGCCCACCCGATTTTCCGGGGGCGTATAGCCCATCAGACATTACCCACCTGGCCTCTAGAGGACCTGAAAAAGGCTTGCTTGGAAGTGTTCAAGTACTGGAGAACCATGGTAGACCACCAGCGCCCGATTACCTATCTCGTTGTGGATGCTTGGGACCACTTTGATGGCGGACTTGACGAGATGATCTTCTTTCTTCGGAAATTGTTCGAGCTCTGCGGGAGACGCTTGAAATTATGCATTTCCAGCCCTCAAAATGCCAAGATCGACAATGCATTGGAGAGCTTAACAAGCCTCTGCGACCTTTCGAGGATTGAGATTGACAAGCACACCCGACCAGATATTGAAATGTACATCAGAGAAAACTACCCAAAGCTCACAAAAATTACCGTGGACGACGAACCGCTTGCGGATAAGATTCGGGATCACTCCAAGGGCGTTTTCCTTTGGGTTCGACTGGTGTGCCAGAATCTGGTCAACTGCGCAATAACGAGTGCAGATGTGGCTAGAGCCTCGACCGAGAAACTTCTCAACAGACTCCAGCCTGATCTGGAGGAGGTTTATGAGATGATGTTCAACAGTATCGAGCCAAACGTCAGGGGCGAGGTTGAAAAGGTACTGTCCATCGTGGTGGCAGCCTCGAGACGTCTGAGTGTCGAAGAGTTGCAATGCGCCATGCATTTCACTGAGAACAACAACCACGGCGACGACGAAGACGACGAAGACGACGAAAGTAAAATCAGCCAGAAATATCTAACTAAGCAGAAAGTATTCAACGAGAATTTCCTGACCGTGATCGGAACAAAGTACCACGGATTCTTGGAGGTCACCCAGGTTTCTGACGCAGAGGCAAAACTCATCATCGAACCTTGCCACGGAACAGCCTTTACCTACCTGACCGAACGATGCAAGCTCCAAGGCGCCGGAAGTACTTTTGACAGCCTGGTGGCGTACGGGGATAATCTGCTTTGCAAGGCGTCAGCGGCATATCTCAGTCACTTGCGTAAAGAAGATCTGCCTGAAGAGGCATCCGAGATCCTTGATCTTTTTGCTAAAGCCAAAGACGAGAAGCAGCTGGCTCAACTTGAGACAAGCAACGACAACAACACTTCGAGCGGCAAATGGAGCATGACGGTATCCCCAGAAGGAACGAGCATGGGGGATGTAAGAAAGGTCTGCTCAAAATACCCGTTCCTATCCTACTCGGCTGAGAACTGGGGCCATCACACAAAGGCTGGCTTCTCAGCTGAAATGGAGCTTGCCAAGGGACTTGGAGAAGAAGACGTATTCCACTGTTTCCTCTGGGTTTTCTGGGAGCACATGGAAGCCAGGCGCGTCAACCCTTACACTCCCTCTGATCTACCCCTTGATGCACTAGAATATCTTTCTTCGGCGGGTTGTGCCGACTATCTATTTCGAGCTCTAGCCGGAGGGCCAGACGAGATAAGGCATCCCGAGCGGCTACTTCTGTCCGCTATCCGAGCCAAAAGTGCCCTCATGACGGACCGTTTACTCCAGGAGTATTCGCTCGAGAAGCTCAATATCAATCAAGGCGAGCAAGCTGTATTCCAGGCCATCGACTTCTCTTACAACCCGAAGTGGGGGAAAAGCTACGAATCATTAGTCGAGTCTCTTCTGAACCATGGATTTCCTGCCGACAAAAAGGTCCAGTACACCATTCGCGATGAGCATTGGAACACACATCGAAAGATCCGAATTCGGAAGAGACGGTTTGAATGCAACCCCCTAGTTTTGGCCATTCTACTGCGCCGCACTAGCATTGCCAAGCTCCTTTTGAGACACAAGTCGTGCAAGGAGGCGGTTCGTCAGGATATCAACTGGGCTCTGTACCGAGTGCTCGAATTGGTCGGTGATATCCAGCCCTCCATCAAGGGCATCAAGCTGCTTCTGGACGAAGGAGCAAGCACAAGAGATGCTACTCTGGACTCCAACGCGCCCGAGCGTACAGTCCTTGGTATAGCTCTCTTTCACAAGGAACTCAAAGTGGCGGAGACTCTCCTGGCCGGCGGGGCTGACGCCAACTTTCGCTGTGATCGTGCCAGCCAGCTCAGTTACACGGCGGAGACCGAGAATCAATACCCGGTATGTGTCCCTCTCCTTCTGCGCTGGGGCGCTAGAGTGGACGTTTGGTCAATGGAACAGGCCTGCCAGGGGCACCAAGGAACAAAAGAAGTCACCGACGTCATCTCCGTCTTGATGGAGCATTTGCACGGGAAGGGAGCCATTGATAAACTAATCGAGGACCGAGAAACTGCCCTCCACATTGCGATTCGCTACGGTCGGGAAGATATTGTCAAAAGATTGCTCCAGGATTTCAAGGCCAATGCGAGTATTTCAGATCATAACGGAGATTACCCCGTCCATGTGGCTCTGCGACAGAGAAAAGCCATGGTGCACATCAAACTCCTTCAAGAAAGGCCGTCGTTTGACCCTTTTGTCTTGAACCGGGATCGCAGGACTTGCTTTCAGCAGGCAAAGTTCAAGGGGCAGTATTCATTGGCTCGGGAGTTGATGGAATGTGGAATGGCCAAGGACGGGGAGGATCTTGGAGACGAAGAGGATCCTCTGGAGAACATCCTGGCAGCAACGCCATATCCAGATCCCTACCAGATAAGCATGGTAACACTTCGCGTAGAAGAGTACGTTGAACACCCAAGACTTGGCAAGCTTTCACTGACATATCACAGACCTTCCGGGAGCATGATGGTAGAAACACGACCAAGAGAAACCCTAGACGGCATCGAGAAGTTTTTCAGGGATGCAAATGCACCCTGGAATCCATTCCGCCATTCTGAGCCTCAGGACCATTTGGTCGTGCATCCCAGCTCGCAGGGAATTGAAATACAGCTACCAACGCAGCCAGGGGTGGTTCCTTATGACTTGGGGAATGTGCCATTGCTTGAAGGAGCGAGCAGGGACGATAGTGCCGTATCTTTTCCAATGAATAAGACCTACACACCAAGTATATCAGATGTGTCGGTTCCGGAGGACCTCGCTGGGGTGGGCACGAGGAGTTTGGATGAATACAACGCAGAATCGGAATAGAAAATAGGGGGGTATATAGGGGCGTTTATTGGCCACAAGTGTAGTAAAGGTCATTAAGAGAATTATTCCCCAAGGGTAGAAAGGAACCAAGTGAGGCACGAACCAGACGCCAAGCTTAGTCCTAAGCCTCTCTCTACTTTGTGAGATGATGCATATAAAAGTCTTATAAAGAGATATACTAACAAGATCTAAATGCTCTAGATCTCCTTTATCCATAATACTATGACTCTTCTATTATACTTATATAGCTGACCTTGAGGGAGAACATGCTAATATTTCAACCTGCGTGCGATGGTAATCGCAGAGTATGAGGGAACAGCGGGTCATGCAACCTTGTTTGGCAAAACGTGGGAGCACACTCGCTAAGCCCTATTTGAACCAGCGCCTCCTGGTGATCTTCGCTTGACTTGCTTTGTCTGGAGATTCCTGCATCTACTATGCTGCTAGAATGTTTAGCTCTTTGTAGGATTCTCTTGTCTGGCCTGACAATCAGGCTGGGGTGATGATGGTTCATGGTAGGCCAAGCTTGATCACGAATCATGGGCCATCCAGCTGTCACACTTGGGTGCGATCTTCATGAACTGGGACATGTCCAAGACGGATAATCCGATCGAAATCACAACCTCACTGACCCGCAAAGCATGAGCAATCATTCACATCTCGACACGCGCTAAACACTCCACTATATCTCTTCATTTTCGCTCATGACGCGGCCGGAAAGTAAAGGGAATAGTCGGCCTGACCGGGGAAAACAGGCCGACAAGAGTCTCGACCTGGCCGAGGATGCGTTAAATGCTTACCCCCAGAGTAAGCATGGCGAGACCCTTGCACGAGCTCCACGTAGACGCCGAGCTCGATCCCTGTCGCCGAACCATTACAGGACCACCTATTTCGAACCTTTACCACCTTTTTTGCGAGGGCGATTCAATGTACGGAGATGGCATGCTTCTCGGTCGCACGTATTGCAGTGGGGGTCATGGGAAATATGCTCGTCGGGCAGCGAGAACAAGTGAAGAGATGGTGTCGCTTGATCTTGGCCCAAATTCGCTCGAGACTCTTCCTTTTACCCGTAAAAGCAATCGACCGAGTCAGATTTTGAGGGCCCTGAGACACAGTTAGACACAGTGTCGAACTCCTGAGGTTCTTGTCTTTTGCCTCATGCCGATCTTATCTTATCTTATCAATCAGTAAGAAACGTGGCGGTTTGAAGAATGCGCCGCTGACACAGCGCGTGGCAATCAATCAACGCCATTGACTTTGAGAAGGCCAAGGGACAGTGGATCGTAGGCAGCAGGATCCGCTCTCGAGATTATCCCACCGACCCAGTCAAGATTTTGAGTCCGTCTTTGGTGACATCGCCGGGAAGCCCAGAGCCGCCTGGACCCAAGGCGCCAAGAAGCGCTCGTTCCTTGACGAATCGTTGTCCAACTTTAATCCCACTTCACGGGAAACTGTATTCCTGGCCCTACGAGGCCTAAAGCCTTGTCTAGAATGGTCATGAACAGCAGACGGGAAAAGACCTCCCCCACATGCCTCCATCCGATGAACCCATGCGACGACGAAGCATGGACTTACCACTACGCCGGTAGAATTGCCACTATTGGGTCTAGCCTTTCCTAGGTTCCCATGGGACAAGACGGAGCTTTTGCTTGCCAAGAAGACCCAAGTTTCGAGAAGAATTTTTTCGTCCCGTTCATACGCGGACCATTCCTGGTCTGTTTGTTTCTCGTCTGGTCATCGGCTTTTCTCCTTTCGGTCGCTTGGACTGGATTTAGCTAGCTGCCTCAATAATCAACTGGAACTGGTGGGTTCGGACTCTTGGACCCACGCTTCGTATGCGATCAGGGTGGGAACAAGGGGGAGTTGGTTGATCTTTTGGTCTGTGAGTGATGGGTGACAGGAGGAGCTTGATCATCTGTTCCACGGGCATGGCTCTGATGCAGGTCTTTCTGCGATGTAACAACACCTACATGCAGCGTGGGACGTTGTAAAAGTGGCTTGTCTGCTTGTGAATCTGATTCCCATGAGTTGGATATGGCCTCACAAAGTTCTGGTAGACGCCAAGACGCAAAACTGCAGAGCAGGACCCTGTTCATGCCGGTTACTACTGCCGGACTATGGCTTGGGACCTGGTCCAGGCCAAAACCCGATCTTGGCGCAGGTGGCGGTTTCTTATTCGAAGCCCCCATCTCGCCATTGTTCGAAGAATCCTTGTCGACGGCGTGCCGCTCCGAGTCGAGAAGCGCGGCAGACGCGCTGTTGGGTAAGCTATTCCGACTTGGCCAACAATCAACATGAAGAGGCTCTGTTGGATTTGTTTCTATGATCAAAGAGTCTTGATTCAGTGTTAAAAGTCCAGACCTTGATTGATGCATCACCTTCGGGGCCTCCTTCATCACATGCCAATGCCAAGGGAGAATCAGCACCTTGGACTCGCCCGTTGCTGTGCCTCAAGAGGTTGGCCGATCTCTTGCCCTGATGGCCACTTGGTCAGCGATTATCAGATGATCAGATTATCGAACTAGTGTCCGAAAATTTGCGATGATCCTCCCTTGAGCTCTTGGGGGATGGGATGGCCGCCACCTAAGCTCAACCCCGGGCCATGCCCGGTAGCTTTTAGGAAATAAGCTCCGGCCAATGAAAGGGGCCTCAGACAGCTTAACCCTGCCAATTGGAGGTTTTCCGGTGCTATTCCCAGGATCTTGGACGGAGATGGTGGGGCATTGTGGGACGCGGTGCGGCCTTTTCTCTCCATGTTGATTTGGAGATTCGATGCAACGTTGGGAACTTATGTTCCCAACGGCAGACGCCGGCTGCGAATCACCCGCAGCGTAGTAATGAGCTTTTGTTTATCTAGTGTGTCATGGTGAGCGTGGGATTGTCCAGTCATGGGTTTGATGTTTGGGGGTTTTGGCCTGGGCGAGGGTCATGGGGAAAAAAAGAAGAGGGCATCGAGGAGAGAGACATTGTTGTATCTCCTCTACAGATGATCGTACAGCTACGACAAAATTTGCAGAATAATGTAGAATATTTGAGAAGTGCATTTTAATGCTGTAGTAGCTTTTGGAACCATGTCAATATTTTTAGGTAAATAATTGAACACGAGTTAGAGATATTCCTCCCCATCTGGTGTCTCGATTATTTCGCCCCATGACCATGGAGACCGTCCGAACTCTAGGCCCTCGAGAGACCCATCCCACGAGTCTCGCCAGAGGGACGATCATCGCCGACCCTGTCAATAAGTCTGCGTCTAGGTACTGACAGCGTCGCATCTTGGCCGAAGAAAGGGTACTTAACAGGGCACTCCCTCCCACCTTGTGAAAGCTCTCTTGTCGTGCAAGCTCCTCTTCATTCACCACTGCGCCCTACAGCTCGCCTCATCTACTCCGGAAGGACAACCTCTTGCTTCAATGGCGACTCACACTCAGATTGGGCCCGAGCCCATCAACGAGGTGTCGATTCCCGACATTGAAAAGGTCGCTGGCAAGGAAAAGAACAATGAGATCACCGAGGAGGACCTCAAGGACTTGTCCGATGATGAGTTCAAGCAGCAGGGTGTCAAGAAGGCCGAGGCCATGACTACTGTCTGGTCGAAGAAGATGCTCATTGCTACCTTTATCTTGCAAGTTAATTGACGTCTTAAACTGAGAGAATACTTACTGACTTGTTTAGTGTCTGGCTTGTCGCCTTTGTCGACAGTCTTCTCTCGGCCGTCCAGTCCAACCTCGTCCCCTACGTAACATCCGCTTTCGCCCAGCACGGCCTCATTGCGACAACCAGCATCGTCGCCACTATCCTCGGCGGTGTCTGTGCCCTCCCCATCGCAAAGATCATTGACATCTGGGGTCGAGTTTGGGGCTTTGGCTCCATGGTGCTCCTCATTGTCGTCGGCATGATCATGAAGGCCACCTGCAAGAACGTCGAGATGTACGCCGCCGCTCACACGCTCTACTGGGTTGGCCATCTTGGCCTCATCTATGTTATCGACGTTGTTGTTGCCGATACTACAACCCTCCGAAACCGATTGATCATCATGGGTCTCAACTATACGCCTACCATCTCGTCGACGTTTGCTGGTCCCAAGATTGCCGAGCTGTTTTACGTCAATGTCAACTTCCGCTGGGCTTTTGGTGCTTTCTGCATTATCCTGCTTGCCTTTTGTATTCCCGTCATGGCCATCTTCATCATGAGCGAGATCAAGGCTAAGAAGCTGGGTCTTGCTCCTGAAAAGGTGCACAACCGTACTGTGTGGGAGTCTATCAAGTACCACTTTGTACAGTTTGATGGTATTTCCAGCTCCAGATCTAGTATCTTTACTGTTTCTAACTTGTTCTAGTTATCGGTCTCAGCCTCACCACCTTTGGATGGTCGCTACTCCTGCTCCCTTTCAACCTCGCCTCCAAGGCCCCCAATGGCTGGGCTAGCGGCTACATCATCGCCATGATCGTCCTCGGAGTCGTCCTCATCGCCGCCTTTGTTGTCTGGGAGAAGTTTTTCGCCCCTGTGCCTTACTTCCCCTTCCATCTCCTCGCCAACCGAACCGTCCTGGGTGGCTGCCTCATCTACGGCCTCATGTTTGCCTCTATCTTGTGAGTACCCTAGTCGGATATCCTTGTGTCTCGATCTAACTGGTATCAGCTGCTGGGATGGTTACTACGGCTCTTACCTGCAGGTTGTTCACTTTGAGAGCATCACCACCTCCGGTTACATTCTCAACTCGTTCTCCCTGATGGCCGCCTTCATTGGTCCCTTCGTCGGACTGTGAGTCTCCCCTCTCGACTAACTATGAACAATAGCTGACCTTAACAGCGCCATTCGATACCTCGGACACTTCAAGTGGCCTTCCTTCATCGGCGTCCCCTTCATGGTTCTCGGCACTGCCCTGCTCATCCACTTCCGTCACTCCCACACTGCTGTCAACTGGCTCGTCATGTGTCAGCTCTTCAACGGTATCTACAGTGGTATCTGGTCCCTGACTGCTCGTCTCGCCGTCATGTCCTCTGTCAACCATCAGGATGTCGCTGTCGCCCTCGCCCTGTGGGGCATGTTTGGTTCCATCGGAGCTGCTATCGGTCTTGCCATCGCTGGCGGTATCTGGACCAACGTCCTCCCTGGTGAGCTGGCCAAGCGTCTCCCCGAGTCTGCCCAGAACATGACTGCTACCATTTATGGTGACATCACTGTTCAGATGAGCTACGTCAGGGACTCCCCTGAGCGTGATGCCATCATCGGCGCCTACGACGTCGTGCAGCAGAAGATGGTTATTGCCGGTGCTTGCTTCATCCCTTTCACCGTGCTGTGCCTGTTCATGTGGAAGAACATTGACATCCGCAAGAAGGATGCCCGCAGCACCCAAGCCCAGGGCATGGTCTTCTAGACGGGTTTTGTTATGATATATCGGAATCACAGGCGGGTTCTTGTCTAATGAGTTTCCGACAAAGATTAATGTTTATGTAATTCCAAAAGTTCATTCGCTTTCTAGATACCTCACCTAGACTCTCTTTAATGCAAGATAGTCTACGCTCAGATGCCTCTACAACTACAAAATACCGTGCCAAATCACATCGCTCGTCTAGACGTCTAGTATCTAACCGCCCTCTCTATACTATAGCTTGGCTCCCTTCTCCTTGCGAGCCTGCTTCTCCCGGTCTCGCAACAGTCGTCTCAAAATCTTGCCACTAGGGCTCTTGGGAATAACATCGATAAACTCAATGCCTCCCTTCAACCACTTGTGCTTCGCCTTGTGTTCCTCGACGTACTTGTTGATGCTCTCCTTCACCTCGTCATCAGACTTGCCCTTGGCTTGGGGGGCCTTGACGACAAACGCCTTGGGCACCTCGCCGGCTCGCAAATCGGGAACCTGAATGACTGCACAATCCGAGACGAGTGGGTGGCTGAGAAGGTGATCCTCAAGTTCCGCAGGAGCAACCTGGTGGCCCTATGCGGTGTAAGTAATTATCAACTATGAGAACAACAATGGGCGTACCTTGACTTTGATGAGTTCCTTGATACGGTCCACAATGACAAAGTGCTCGTTGCCCTTGGGTGACTTGCGGACGAGAACCTCGTCGCCAGTGCGCATCCAGCGACCATCTTCGTGATGCACAAAGGTCTCGGCAGTCGCCTTGGCATTGTTGAGATAGCCCAACACGATTGTCGGGCCCTGAACAAGGAGTTCACCGGGCTTGTTGTACTCGGTGATCTCGCTCCCGTCGGTGTCGATGATCTTGGCCTTGAGGCCGGGGAGGAGAGTACCCGAAGTTCCAGCGTCGATGTCAAGCTCGCTGGTGGCTGTGACAACAGGAGATGTCTCGGTGAGGCCTTGGCCGAGTCAGTCATGAAGTTGACGATGAGGGCACAGATTTCACTTACCATAGCCCTGGCAAATTCTCCACGAAGGCCACACCTTCCAAAGGTCTTCCATGGTCTCCTTTCCAAGGGGAGCAGCGCCACTGAAGATGAAGCGCACGCTGCTAATGTCGTACTTGGCGCACTCAGCCTGGCTACTCAACATGTGAATCATGATCGGGGGCACGAGGGCCATCTGCTCAATCTTGAACCGTTGGATAGCGGACAGGAGCATCTTGAGTTCAAAGCGTGGGAGAATGATGGTCTCGTCACCGTTGTACAGACCTACGCAGGGTCAGTATCAATGCCATTTCAGAACGAAACAGAGACCTACCATAATGGGCAACGGGCACGAGGCCATAGATGTGGCTGAGGGGCAATAGACCGAGCTGAACCTGAGTGTCGACGCCGGCAGCTTTGCGACCAACGCCGTCTTGGATGGTCATCTGAATGATGTTTGCGATTACATTACGGTGGCTGATTTGGACAGCTTTCTGCAGATATGTGAGCCAAGAGGTCCTGACCAATGCCACCAATACTCACGGGAAGACCAGATGTTCCGCTGGAATAGCACAGGTAGGCAACCTGTCGCGCACCCTGACCGTTGACCCAGTTCAGCGGCTTGAGCTCAGGAGCGTCCTTGCCTTCAGCAATCAGGTCGTCGATTGTCTTGAACGGAGCTTTGGCCTCAAAGCCAGGAATTGGGAGGAGAAAGATGCGGTCTTCAGGGATACCCGCGCCCTTGGCCGCGGCAAGGGCATTTTCGAGAAGAGGGACACAGGTGAAGAGGGCGTTTGCGCCGGACGAGACGAGCTGGTGCTGGAGCTCCTGGGCGGAGTATGCGGCGCTGGCGGGGGTGACGATACCGGAGAGACGGTGAACGGCGTGGGTCAAGGGAATGTAGTCAATCTGTGCGACGCGTTCAGTTGGCATGTGTTTTCCTCACACAACAGCTCTGGGCATACGAACCGTGTTGAGGGAGTACAGCGCAAGAACCCTGTCCCACTCTGTGTGGTCGGCGAGGTCATAGCCGAGGCGCTTCGCAAGCGCGCGGGCGAGCAGCTTCTCACGCTCCTCGACCTCGGAGGTGGTGTACGACTTTCCGGTGATGCCGCATGTGTAGGGCTTTCTAGACCGAGCCAAGGGCTTTCTGCCGTACTTTTCGGAGAAGACAAACTCGGGGATGGTGATTGAGTCGGGAGGATCTGCAGGTAGGCGCGCTGTGAGCAAGCAAGTCACGAGAGAAGAAACGTGACGGGAACATACCAAAGGGGAGCTTTGGGACTGAGGGGGGAGGTAGAAAGACCATTGTTGCTGGAGGTTTTGGAGATCTAAGCTGCGCAAGCGAGTGAAGGGACTGGGAGGGAGAGAAAGGGAGAGACAATTGGGGAGAAAAAGGGAAGGTAGATAAGGCGGCGCCTTCCTGTCGCCAAATTCAAGACCTCCCACCGAGGAAAAGGGAAAAGCTGGGGTAGGCGCCTTGGCGTTGGCCCACCTGCTCCATCCCCCGCATGCGCCGAGGGGGGATGGGAATGAATGAGACACCAGTACAGAGACATTAAGTCAGTGTTGCTATTTCACGGGGTTGAACGTCTCTGGAAAAATTCATGAATAATTGAGACAGCTTCCATAGCATCACTGTCTCTTGGAGAATTTTTTTTTTTTAAATATTTTATTTGGGCTTTTCTGGGGATAATCATACAATACTTGGGAAAGATAGAGGTACCCTCGCTCCTCAAGTGTCCCCTTTATTTCTTCAACCCCGTTCACTGTCTTGGAGTCCCACAGCACCAAAGTCCCACAAACGTCGGTGCGCCAGCTCCAGGGCCTCGGCACAGAAAAGACACTGGAGTCGTACTAGCCAATAGGAGAGGTCGAAAGTCATGACGATCGTTAGCAACAGAGAGGAGAGGAAGTGAACAAGAACCCAATTTGAACTAAACCACCATCTCTTAATTCCGCTGTGTGATGCGCTGAAACCAATCGGTAGATGCACTCTGATGACCGGGGTTTGTAACCGAGGGCCGTCCATGCATCATGACCCTTGTAGCCAGATTCGCGCCCAGAAATGCATCTCTTTGGATTCGGCATTTCCCATCACCGACCATCATCTCTCCTCTCCTCTTCTCTCTGGATGTGTGGGTCGAACCTCGGCAAGTGGTCCCTCTCCAAATCAAACGTCATTTTGCGCTCTCTAATCCACCCTCTCGGAGAGATACATGACCCTTACCGAGTCACCTTGGAGTCCGTTGCTTCCGCTTCCGCTTCCGTGACACGCGTGGTACAAGTTCGACAGTGCACTCGGCTATAACCCAACCCGTGACAACGCCCGCCAACCAGCTCGAAAAGATCTGCTCTCTCCCCTTTCACACAAAATAAACTTTCATCATTTTCCCGTCCTTTTTCCCGTCTGTGTACCCTCCAACGACGTTGAAATAAGCTCACGCGAAGGATCAAGATTGGTGCTGACTGGTGCTTACATGCGTGAATGGCACATCGGGACGAGAGGTGTGTCGCATTGTACCTGACTTTAGCCACTGCTTGTAAGATGGAAGATGACTCCTCCACAGTCTATGGGAGGTAAGCAAGGATGGGCAAATTACGTATACTAAGTAAGACAACTCGACAGAGCTACAGTGTGCGCTCCATGTTGGTTGGCAAGGCCCTTCAATAGATGCATAGGTACGTCGACTTGTGACGTCTATCCCAACAGCACAAGTGTCAGTATAAGGGTACATGAGTAGAGCCAGTTTACATCTAGCTTTGGTAGAAACTGGAAAAGGAGGAGCATTAGGCGAAGACTATTTAGAGCACCAGTTTAAGAGTCAAGGCGACCAGGAAGGTCAATTCATGTTCAACATTCACAAGGCAACACAAATGCAGCTTAGACATCACAAGGACACAGAGATTGAGCATCGGAGTTGATTGAAAAGAGAAAAATCAGTCAATATTAAGATTACACAAACCAGCCAGCGGGTATATATGCGTCTATATGCATTCGGCTCGGCCGGTAACTTCCCGTGCTCTTTTTTTGTTTTTGTGTCAGTGATTTTCGACCCCGACGACAAGCGTCAGGGGGTCGGGTAAGTTCCAACGTTCCACACCAATGCATATTTTTCGTAAGGATCGTAAGAATGATACATGTTGATGAGCGCGCTTGGTGGCTTCCCTGGAAGCTTGAGCGGTCTCGGGATGCGGGATATACAAGTGACATACATGTTCCGCCTCAGGTACCAAGACCCAATCTATAGATAACAAGGAAAACAAAGCTTATGTGCAGTGCTCGTCAAGACCCTTACAGGGCAATGGCGACAGCCAGGATGGCAGCGGCGATGCCCATGCCGTTGCGAGCGGCACCAGCAGTCACGGGGACGTTGCCGGGAGCCGAAGTGGGAACGGGGACACCACCAGTGCCAGCGACGGGCTTGTTGGTGATGAGAGTCTCGCCAGCAGCGGGAGCCTCGGGGTTGGCGGGGTAGGAAGGAGATCCAGTGGCGCCAGCCTCAGGGGCAGTGACGGGAGCGGTGGCGGGAGCAGTGGGAGCAGCGGGGACGGGGCCGTTGCCAGCGGGGCCGGAGGTGAAGCCAACCTCGGGGACAACGATCTCAGTCTCGATGGTCTTGACGGTGCTGCTGCCCTCAATGGTGGTGCCCTGAGAAACGCAAGGCTCAGTGACAGTGGTGGCAACAACAACGGTGGTGTAGTGCGCAGAGGTGATGATGGTGGTGCCAGTGACAGTGATGTGCTCAGTGACAGAGTCAGCACCAGTGGCAATGACGGGGTTCTGCTCGGCGTAGGGAGCGCAGATGCCCTGGAAGAAGGAGACGGCCTCAGCGACGATGTCATCGTTGTCAGCGTGGGCGTACAGGCACTGGAAGACGTTGTCGACGAAGGACTTGTCAGGGCAGTAGCAGGCAGCGTCGGTGTTATCCTCGCAGTTCTCAAGGTAGTCAAGGAAGGTGTTCAGGCAGCTGGGGACAACGTCCGGAACGTTGTAGCCATCCTTGGGGGTGTCGGGCTTCTCAGTAGAGGGCTTATCACCGCTGGGCTTGGAACCAGTAGGCTTAGGAGACTTGTGGGTCTGGGTCTCAGTGACAGGGCAGATGGTGGTGGAAACAGCAATGGTCTCGGTGACAACGGCAGGAGTACCAGCGGTGACGGGGCAGTTGGTGACCTCGGGGCCGCAAGAGGTGATGGTCTTGACGTTGGTGCTGTAGACGGTGGAGGTGCTGTCGTAGGTGGTGGTGATGACGGAAGAGGTCTCCTCCTCACCCTCAGGGACAGACTGGGTCTCGCCAGGGGACTGAGCAGTGGTGGTCTTGCCGGCCTCAGGCTGGGTAGCAGGGACGGTCTCCTCACCTTCGGGAACGGACTGAGTCTCACCAGGGGACTGGGCAGTGGTGGTCTTGCCGGCCTCGGGGACAGTGGCGGGGACAGTCTCCTCACCAGCGGGAACAGTGTTGGTCTCCTCACCAGTGGGGACGGTCTGGGAACCCTCACCCTCAGGAACAGACTGGGTCTCACCAGGGGACTGAGCAGTGGTGGTCTTCTGGCCCTCGGGCTGAGTAGCGGGGACGGTCTCACCAGCAGGAGGGTTGGTCTCGACGCGGGTCTCAGTGACAGGGCAGATGGTGGTGGTCAGAGGAACGGTCTGGGTCACGATGACGGGAGTACCCTGAGTAGCGGGGCAGTCAGGGACCTCAGGGCCGCAAGAAGTGACAGTGGTGATCTCAGTGGTGTAGATGGTGGAGAGGCTGTCGAAGGTGGTGACAATGGTAGTCTCCTCGCCATAGGGGAAGGTCTTGGTGGTCTCCTCGCCGCCAGGGTAGCTGGTGGTCTGCTCGCTGATGGGAGAGGTCTGGGACTCCTCACCAGCAGGGACAGTGGTGGTAGCCTCACCCTCGGGGACGGAGGTGGTGCCCTCAGCGCCAGGGAAAGAAGTGGTCTCCTCACCGCTGGGAACGGAGGTGGTCTCCTCACCAGCAGGGACAGTGGTGGTAGCCTCACCCTCGGGGACGGAGGTGGTGCCCTCAGCGCCGGGGAAAGAAGTGGTCTCCTCACCGCTGGGAACGGAGGTGGTCTCCTCACCAGAGGGAATGGTCTCGGTATTCTCGCCGCCAGTGGGAACGGTCTGGGACTCCTCACCGGGGAAGGTGGTGGTCTCCTCGCCAGCAGGGACAGTGGTAGTAGCCTCGCCCTCAGGAACGCTGGTGGTAGCCTCACCGCCGGGGAAAGAAGTGGTCTCCTCGCCGCTGGGGAAAGAGGTGGTCTCCTCACCAGCAGGGACGGTCTTGGTGTTGTCGCCGTAGGGGAAAGTCTTGGTGTGGTCGCCACCAGGGAAGGTCTTGGTGTTGTCACCGTAGGGGAAGGTCTGGGTCTGCTGGCACTTGGTGCAAACGGGCTTCTCGGGCTTGTCGCAGTCGAAGTCGATCTGGGGGATCTCGACACGGCACTTCTCCTTGGGCTTGTTAGGCTGCTTGGGGTAGACAATGTGGACCTTCTTGGCACCACCACACTGAGAGTTGTAGACATCGGTACCGTCCTTGGAGCAGTCAGATTGGTGCTTGCAGTTGGAGCCGTCAGGCATCTCATAGTGGAACTCGAGGCGGCAGTCAAACTCGGGCTTGACGTGGAACTTCTTCACAGAGAACTTGTCATAGCCACCACCGCAGCTACCACTGTTGCAGCCGAAAGAGGGAGCAGACTCCTTGGAGGAGCCACACTCTCCGAAAATGGTCTTTCCGAACGTACGGCCGCTAAGATCGCGCTTCGACTTGTCTTCTCCGCAGGTCCAGCCGCTGAAGTCCCAGTCGTTGTACTTATCGAAGCTGCCGACGTCGAGGTCTCCCCAAGACCAGCCTCCCTTCTGCTTGTCGTCACACTTGTTGTCAACGGCACGAGGGGGAGAGTACTTGGGAGCTTGCTTCCAGTTACCCCACTAGAGATGTGTCAGTATGCGATCGATGAGATGAGATGAGGCTCTGCGGAGAGCAGGGTACTCACGGTAGCGGAAACCTCGCCAAGGCTGGCAGCAACTGCCAGGAGGGCGAAGGTGGCCTTCATTGTGGATGGTTGTCGAAGATTTTGTTGTAATAACTAGTTGGTAGTAGCGAATGAGTGCAGATAGTTGATAGTGAGAAAGTAATTAAGAGATGTGTGGGCCAAAGGAAACGAATGACTTTGACACCGAAAAGAAAAGATATTTGCTTAGAGTAAAGGAAAAAAGGAAAAGATGAAGGTGGTGATGAAGCAAGAGGAAAAGCCAAAGATGGGAGGGCATACGAAGCTACTATATACCCAAGAAGCAGTCCATACATCCAGACGAGAAGATGTGGGAGACTGACTGCAGAGCACAAAGGCCGGCCAGCCCGGCATCTGGTGCCAAGCATGCGCCCCTCGACCATCCATGGCTGGGTGGAGAAGCACCGACGATGGAAACCCCTGGTGTGCCTCTGGGTCAGGTTGAGCACGGCTGGAGGAGACAAGAGGGCTCGTGAGGCTCCTGAGTAGTGCAGCGGTCCATCCACCGTCCAAGCTCTCCGGTGAGGTGGTGTTGGCCAAGCGGTTCGCAGTCCAGAGGGCGGCTCCAGGAACAAGGGACCGGGGTCATGGTGCAGGGATCCTGGACCATGGGTGAGCCCCGCTGACAAGGGTATCCGACAGCGGGCTAGGCGAAGCCAGACGATTTGTAGAAGCCCTGCCAGAGCGCATCCAGGGGCTTTCTTGCTGGGGAGACCAGGGCACCAATGTGGTCCTGAAGGCTGGATGGACTGATGGACGAGCGTGCTGGCACCATGAGGACGGGAAAATCGACAGCGGCCAATGTGATGCCTGTGCCTGACCATGGGTAAGGAGGCATCCCTTTCTTCTTCGCAGCCCAGACTTGGATCCGTTGACATATTTTGTTTATGCCATTGTCATCCTATCAGATGCCCAATTGTGCATTGCCGCGTTGTGCATAGCCTCCCATCCTGCGGTGTCTATGTGTGTCAAGAGATGTGGCTATTCCCGAGTCGGACAAGATTATGCATATTTTTGTTGAAAACTCCGATGTGCTAACTTTGGCTCAGCCGCATGAGGTGTTGACAGAGCGCTTTGGTGTCTTTGATGCTGAATGTCGCGGGGCGGGCGTCTATCAGACAGCGCTGCGGGGCAGTTAATGAGCAATGACGGCTCGCTAGATCTGTCGACTAGACGCCAAAGAGCAGATCGTCGACAAAGAAGCGAGCTGATGTGCGGCGAATCAGAGACAAAGCGAGAGGCTTGCGCTTTGTCCTCAACTTGTGGACTTCCACCGACGACGGCGTTGCGGTGATGGTAAACGAGCTGGAGAAGTGAGGCCACAAAGCACAACGCGAGCACAAAGCGAGACTGTCAGTGCACATCTCCATCCAGCTTGATCGTGATAGGAGAAACCCACCGCCAATTGTTGCTGCCCGGCGTTTTGCCTCCTGAAGCCAGCATACTTCTCCGATTTCTCATACCGCCGTTGCCGTTGCCAGGGCCTGTCGATGTTCCATTGAGCTCCGCGTACGGCCAAGTGCAACCTGATCGTTGAAACGCTTCGCCACCTTATCAGAGAGCGTTAAGCACCTCCTTTTGGTGGGTGGTGGGGCCCCGTTGATGCCCCTCCAACAGCATCTGCAGGTACGGATACCACGGGCGATGCGCCCACCAATAGAGTTGCAGCGCTTCGATGGCGCCCTGGCGGCTGGACGTTTGGGGGTGTCTTTGTGGGAGCCAGTGAGGTCGATGGAGGAGAGGATAGATCAGTCAAGGGGTCATTGGGAGGGAGCAGTTCTTCCAGTGGCGGTTGGCCCCTGTAGGAAAATGTCTCTGGTGGCTCTTTCCCCAGACAGCCACCACCTGAAGGCATTGGATGGACGTCTATCCGCGGAAAGCAGCAGCAGCGGGCATGACTTGCAGAGGGAAGGTGCTAATGGAAGGGAACCAATTTTTAGTGGCCAAAATGGAGGCCGCCACTACAACCTCAACGTCCAATGCCACAGGATTCATCCATCACGGTAAGGATGTCATTTTTCTTCTTCCTTGATCCTGCTCAAACAAATCATGCCCTCTATCGCCAGCACATTGTTGTCGGTGCCGGGTAGGCTCGAGTCAGTAACACAACATCCGCATAAGCACCAAAAATACACTCGCCTCTATGCCATGTGGTTGATCCTCACTGCCGTCGGCGGATCTACGAATGGCCTCCGGAAGTACCAAGGTTAGGTGACCCATGCAATCTACAGCAACGTCAGTACAAATCCGTCACGGGATGCTACGTCGAGAAATTGCACAGATTCATGCGGTCGACGCCCGTTGGAAGGCACCGAGAATTGTTCCAGGATGCTCAACTTGCACGCTTTCCCCTTTTTGCAGCATCGTACCGAGACCGATTCAGCGCCCGAGATAGGGCCACTCCACCGTCCCTCCCACCGTTACCACCGTCCCGCTCCGGGATTGAGCGTACAACCAGCCATTGATCATGAATAAACGTTCGTGGTTGTCAGGGATTGAAGCGTGGCCAAGGTCCGTGGGAGACATCGGCCAGAGACAGCACGCTTGGCATGGGGCCGCCCTGACATTCGCATCGCCTGACCGATGGGGTTCCGTGACATGGTCCTCACGTTCTGCAAGTGATGGCTTAACAACACCGAGTAAGAAGACAATCTCGCGTCGAGGAAACATCATCTCCGGATTTGTCGATTTGTTCTAGCTCGTAACTTTCCTATCTGGTGGTTTCGTTTTACGATGCCGTCACACGCGGAATTTACTGGGCATATTGATTGCTTGGCACTGGCACTTCAGATCAACTCGCTGGCGGATACTCCGTACTCCATACAGGACGAACGGATTCCGGACGGATACCAGACAACGCTCAAGCAACGATAACTGAGACAGGCGGCTGGCCTCAGCGCTGAGCACAAGCAAAGGTCCCTCTACATCTCTGCCATTGACAATTCCGCCTTCGTCATAGCTGTCTGAACCAGAAAAGGCAAAACTATGGCGCCCAGGTCCATGACTTCCCCAGTTTTCTTCTTTCTCATCAATCTTCCGTCCTGATGGATGTTCATTTTTAGCACCCAGCCCACGCTACCATCGCGTGGCGTCGTTTGACGCTGGAGTTGTCTCAGGGCAGGCTGCCCCTGGTTGTTTCAACATCAGGGCAGCCAATCACAACACAGTCAGTGACCAGATCCGAGACAAAGCAGCAAAGGGTCCAGCCTTGCCGCCCTCAAAGTTCACCAATGGATCCTGAACAAAGCCATATTGGTCACTGGAGGGTATCAAAAAAAGACATGGCAAGGATCATGCCCTATGAAACATCCCGCTCAGTTTTACTTGTGCTTATTCTGGGAATCACTCGATGAGATCTCTCCATTTACGGACGGATCAGCGCGCATGGGCCGACGCTCTCAAGTCCCGGGTAGGTGTTGAAGATCAGAGTTAACCGCCAGCATCTCAAACAGCAACCCCCTTTGCGGGACAAGATCAGAATGATAGGATATGAAGACTCGACTGCAGTTAAAGAACTTGCACGGCATGATTTAAGCATATTTCACGACACGGAGATCCCAACGTTGGGTGAAGATTATCGAGAGGCCTTCAACACGCTTGTTTGTGATATGAATGATGGGTCGCATCGACGGCTGTCAAGGATCTTTCACATCAACCTTGATTGCATGCTTACTCGCCAACCTCTCTCGCTCGCCAAAATGTTTCAACCAAATACAGCAATAGTTGAAACAAAAAAGCACAGCCTTCGAGTATGAAACTGAGTCCGTCCGTCACCGATTCCACCAAAACACGGTTCCCTCACCTGAATCTGGCGACGGCCGAATCGGAATGGCTCTCCACCACACTTGTTTGGTAGACCGGAGACCACGGTTCCTTGTTTAATTTCCCGTTCTGTTCACAGAGTTTTTACGCCGCAGCCTCTCGGAAGCAGGCACTTTGTCAACGTCACTATGGTTCAGGTACGAACTGTTATTGTTGACTAGACACCTGAACACTAACCCTCTTCTACCAGTGACGCTTGAGCTTATCGACAGACAGCTCCCTGTGGCTTGCTCACGCCATTGTTTTGGCGTCCGTCAACGACGGTTCGCCGTAGTCTCCGCGCGCCGTCGGACCCGTTCTGCGCCTCGTGCGTCGCTTGTTTTGAATGGGCTTCTAGAAGCACATCATCCCCCACTTGTTGGACGGTGAATTACGGCGCTGCGAATTGGTCCAAGTGCTCCCGGCTGGAGTCTCAGAGACGGCCTGAGACGGAAAAACATGTCAATCACGGAACGTCGCCAATCCCGCCGCTTCCGGGGTTTGTCGTATTTTCTGTCAGGGGTCGTTCTCGCAGGTCGAGCCATGATGGGATGTGTTACCCCTGGCGAAGCCCTCTCTGTTCATGGCCGGGGACTTTCTTGGCCCGCCCGAAGGGATCCCAGGCGACACTAGCCAGAAAGATCAAAGACGCAAGGGTGCTCCCCAGTGTCTTCTTTTTCTGGCTCTATCGCGTTTCGAGTTGCGGTGATGGCGGCTTTTGCTGAAACCCGCGATTTGATCTGTCATGGCCGTGTTAGCTACCGACCGACGCCATCCACCCAAACTGTGACCCTCTTTTTACTTTTGAACGGTGAAGCAACGTCTCTACGTCAAGACTACGAGTCAATTCGGTGCACTTTTGTGTTGCGTCGTGTCGCAGAGCGGGCCTCAATCTACTCTACTGCTAAGTGCACATTTGCAATCAAACATGGTCGTACGTTTTTTAAGATTCGCGTGCGCATGTTGGTTCACTCGCAGGTAACCTCGAGGATACAGGCATCGAATTCTGCCCTCTTGACATGCCCCGTGGCACGTTCATCGCCAGACGCTTGGGCGATTGATTAACCGTCCTGGCCGATCGACTTCCAGGCCTCCGATTCCTCCTTTTCTCGTGCCAGGTTCCCTTGCCTCAGCCTTCCCCACTGATCGTCGGCCCAGAACCGTCTTCTTTGGTGGTTGTCCGGCCGTTTCATGCACAAAAATGCCCGACGAGTTGGCTGCCGGCTTTGTTTTCTCATGGCCAAGGATGCAGAGCTACGGAAGGATTTCAGCGAGCAATCTTGACTCAACCAACAGCTTCACCGTCAAATTATTTCTCCTTGGACGTTGGTGCCATGTTTTTTTCCGTCTGCGTTTGCCGAACCCCTCGTGGGGACATGGCCGTGGCGAGATACCGTACCTAGCATCCTCCGACAGGGGAACCGGACCATGGCCTATCAACAACTCGTGCGGCCGACGATGGCCCAGCCTGCCAGCCTTGTGCCTGCTAGTCGGCCAGGACCGGGTACTTGCAGCTTGGTTCCGGTGCTTTCCTCTGTTGGCCCATGGGCGGAGGTGATGCTACATTGGGCGCTGGACACCTGAAGCACGCCGCTTCCTTTTCTCTTTTGGGATCCCTAGGAGGTGGCAGTGAAGTGTGGAATCTTCCATTTGTCCTTGTCCGTGCCCAGCTGAGTGGTGGATTTCGTTTCTACCTCTTATTCATCCTGGCTTCATCCACAGGGCCGGCAAGGGTCATGGATCTATGAGTTCTACCATGGGCAGAGATAGATCCATGGAGGCCTTCGCTTTGGGCATGCGAGCGAGAGCCTTTCAGGGCTATCATCTCAAGATGATCATCAAGGTCGCCTCTTTCTTGGCCCGCTTCGGGCTTCTATATTTGTCAACCCCTTTAAGGACACGGACTCGGGCCGGTTTCACCAGCGATATGGCTCAAACCACTTAACCCCGTGTTGCCCACTCGTTCGGCAGATCTCTAGGACAGAAAAGGTGTTCGAGTTCTCCTTTATGCGAAACTCTAGGGCTAAGCCAAATTTCAGCTTTGGAGGCCTGTTATGACTTCAGGTGTCGTAACAAAGAGGTGTTGCGACTTGACCGCACTCTGTGTTGGTTCAACCACTGGGACTTTGGAGACTCCACGATGGAGCCTTGAACAAGACGATACCTCAACTTGTTCAAGCGTTACTCTCACCGCAAGTTGGTACTGACAGTGTCCCAGCTTCCTTCCCTCAGTTTCCTCTTTTTCCGTTGTCCAACCACCAATCGCATTTCTTCAGCACCTCATGAACCGACGCGAGATACCAGGTGACCACACCTCGGCCTCTTCCCTTCCGTCCGCCTTCTGTCAGAGCCAGATCCTTTCGTTCTTTGTGTGAGGTGTCACGTTGCCGAGTTCCATTCTCTCGTGGATCCTTTGTCCCATGGTCTTTATGTGCAGTTCCCTGCCCGTCGACCGGGCCGCCTCTTTGGATTTTACCCCCTAAAGGATCCGACAACGGAGACGGCGAAATACTAGGGGACTCAGTGGGAAATGCTTTGCCGTGTCTTGACGATAACGATGCGATGACATGTCCTTTTGACAGTTCTGCTCCTGTTCGAGGTTGACCCATGCATCTTGAACGTAGCAAACCTTTTGGTGGGGATTAGACACTTGGGAGGAGACTCTGATTTTCACCTCGACATGGAAACTGTGCCTGTCAAGCTGCCGAAGGCATCTGGACCATATCACAACGGTGGTGTCAGCTTGTGTCCGTCATGTTCAGTTCTGGTCTCCAAATGATCACTGGTTGGTCATGCCCCTTTCCAATGTCGATACTTGACTGTGTTCGTATACGAGGTATCAATTGGACCCTACAAGAGACTTGGAAAACTCGGAGGATGAGTTAGTGTCTGAACTTTCTGGTGGCTGGTCTCTTGGGCCACCACCCATTATCCTTTGTACGCTGTTGTTCACGTCTTGTACGGACAATGAACCTCGACACACAGAAAGGATATACCATGTTCAAGTTCTCTCTGTTCACATTTCATTCTAATCTGCGAACAATGAACTCTGAACAATGAGTTACGTACACTGCTTAGATACTTAAGGATTGAAGAGTCGAGGGAATTTACCTCGAGTTCCCCTTTCGGCTTCAGAGACGAATAAGCCGCATCACCTTCCCCAACTTCATCATCATCATTGAACACTGAATCGTAAAAATGGGCAATAATCACGACAACCGTGGCGGCTATAACGGCAGGGGAAGAAATCGGAGAGGTTGGAATAAAGGAGGCAGAAACAACGGCTGGCAGAATGACCGTAACCAGCAGAATGGCAATAACCAGAACAACGGCAACAACCAGCAGAATGGTAACAACCATCATAACGGCAACAACCAGCAGAATGGTAACAGCCAACACAATGGTAATAGCCATTACAATGGCAATAACCAGCAGAACCATCAGAACCAGCAGAACCAGCGGAATGGCAATAATCAGAACAATGGCAGCAACCAGCAGAACGGCAACAACCAGCAGAACGGCAACAGCCAGCAGAATGGCAACAATCAGCAGAATGGTAACTTGGCTAACAATGGCCAAAAGAACATCAAATGCAGCAATGACACCATCCACTGGAAGACCAACGGCTGGATGGGTGCCGATAATAACAACACCGACGAAGACGACAACAGCAATGGCCACAACGATAACCACTGCTGCTTCTGGCAAGAAGTATCCCAAAATCCCTTCCTAAGGCAAATAACTGCCCAACTCTCCCAGTTCATGGCTAACAACAAGAGGACTTTCTGTCCAAACTCACACCCACCGTCAATCGACACCATCATGACCGAGGCAAGACAGGCCAAGACGGATTGGCGGAAAAAAATCGACGGAATCCAAGGCGCCCAGGTGTTGCTGGAAACCAAGATCGGTAATTTCATCGGCCAAGCTCTGCATGGCTACTTTAGTCCTTGTATGAACCCGGATATCCTGGACGAGACGTACATGATGACGGAGCAGGACGTGGATGCTCCCGCTTCACAATGTGTGGGTAAATACACGGTACACTCCCGCCATCCCATCATCCCCAATGGGCCAAAGGAGCTTGAAGTCCAGATAAAGGTCATCAAGGCGAAAATGGTGGTGGAGATGGTGGTGTGTCCGCGCGATACTGATGGGTATAACTTTGTCGGTCCTGTAGGTGCGATGAACTGGTACCAAAAGACCCTCGTCACCCCTATCGAAGGCTACACAGTCACAGGTCAGATCGATCAAGGTCCAAAGGGGATGTATCTGGCCTTGATCATGGGGCAGTCTGAACGTGCGTGGGATTACGTCTATGCCAACCTTCTCAAGTGTCCACAATGATGAAAAGATGCCGGATAGAGGAGGAGACCAAATCTGTTTGTTCTCATATAGTTGATTTTGTCACTAAAGTAAATTCCAACCCTTGTTTAAAATTGATTCTTTTCGTGTTGGCCATGTTTTTACCCTTGCATGAGGCTGAGTACGCAGATGTGGTGGTGTGCCATGACAGGGGAAAGATATTTTTCCACGAGGGGAGTGACAAAATCAATCCCGATGTGTTTATTTCTTTGCTTGGGGCTGAAAATAGCATGTATCTTGACCATTGGTACCGTTCCCGAGGTGGCTTTTTCTTTGATCCTCGGAAAGTTTATGTACATATGGGCACGAACCTTGTGGCGGAGTAATATGCTTATCTTTGTGCCCCTTTGACATTATACCGAGATCGAGGGCCTTTGTTTGTACCTTGCTATAAATGGTATCACTTCGGCAAATTTATGGGGTTGATATTCCTGGCAACAAAGAATTGATGTGGGATGGTTGCTCCGACATGCCGGGTGAGGCTGATGTGGACAAGATGAGTTGGCGATATTGAGCATCACGACATGTCTGAAGAGCACATCAGTGACAAAGGGCGCAGTTATACATGTGGATGTATTAGAATTCTACAGTAAGGTCAATCACACAATTTCAAGCTTCTATAACGGCAGCCATAAAATGTTAATGGTGGACACACAAGTCTTGAATAAGAGACGCCACCAGCTCTCAAATGCCCGAGTAGAAAAAAATGACAGAAATTTTAGGGGTTATGAGTATTTTGTGCATTAATATTTCTACAAACAACTACTACGAGTTCTGTGAGAGTGTATATATGTCTTGGAAAATCATTACCGCCTCTCGTTGTTTAGAACCTCCATAACTGTGTTCCGAAGCAGTGCATCAAGTGCAGCTGGCGGCTAACTGTAACTATGTAACCGACAAGTAAACTATCTACACGCTAGTGGAATCTTTGCCTTGACCGTTGTTCGTTGTTTAGAACTTGTAACTTTGCTGATTGCATGCAGGCTTTCAACGGTCGTGATTCCTATCGTATCTGGATTTGGCTTCACGTTCCACACCTGAGCTCAAGTCTCCTTGTAAAGTAGATAAAGAGTGAGTTGAAGACAAATGGCCGTACTTGAAAGCCAATAAAGAAAGAGATGGCTTGTTCACGTTCAACAATGACAATGTTCTGGCTCACTTCAATGGACATTTCAAAGACTGAACAGCCATTGTTATGAACAGCTACTTCTCGAAATCATACAGAAGTTTAAATATCAACAACCTTTCTCTTAAGCTCCGATTCTGCGTTCTAAATACATCTTCATCATAAAGACAATACCCCATCGCTTTATTAAAGCAACACAGTAAGCAACTACACAACCAAACACGCCCACATATATTGCAAGATGCCTTTCAACTTCTTTAGTCACCGATCAAGCCGCCCTAGCGAGCAGGCGACACCACTTCCTGCGCCCCTCGAGACGGCTGACCCATGGCGCCTCATGGTTATTGACATTGTCGAGTCTTACCTCACCCCCTTGATCATGCCCTATCCCCTCAACGTCTACCGAACCCTCCAAGAAGAGGGGCGTTCAGAGTTCACTGTACAGTTGGTGAAGCCAATCAAGCCTGGCATCGAAACTGAGGAGCTATACGTCAAGTTCAAGAAGGACCCCCACGGACGGGATACAGTGTTCTTGTCCATGCCGCAGCCGGGCTGGAGCACGTATGCCCTCCCCGCCCCAGACCGGCTGTACAACTGGCCGACATACATGGGGCCTAACTATCGATATGGTCCCATCACGGTAAAGATGGAGGATTCGGTTCAGGGGCAGTGGCTGTCCATGGCTATGCATGCTGGCTTTGGTGGGGATTACGTCGACTTTCGGATGAGGCAGTCCATCATGGAGCAAGGAGAGAATGTCACCTTGACTGGACCTCGACCTGATGGTATGTTTGCACTCGGCTGCGCTCGTCTCTGGGACCAGTAGAATGCTTGGTGCTGATCCATCGTTCTTTGCATGGACGTAGAAGTATGATAGAGGGGAGAGGTGACTGTCGTGACCTAGTCTAGAGGTATGATTGCAATAAAACGCCATGATCTCAAAAGAATAATACGATATCTCGTTCAACTATGCATCATGTAAACAAAAGTGTGACAAATGGCCAAGTGTGCGAAGTATGTTTGCCTCTCAGGTGCCATCTATGTAAATATCCATTCTCAGAAGGGGGGTTAGGCTTCCACATCTAAGCCATGGCGCTTCTAGAAATCCCGGAGAAACAATTGAGAAAGGCATCCGGACCCTGTTGGGAGTGTCGCATGTGGGCATCGACGCAGGCGGAGCAGTCGTTGCGGAGAGAGAGAGCGGCGCCAACGTTTAATGGCTCGGTCCTTGGGCTGGCAAGTCTTAGTTTCTAGTGAAATTGGCCAGTTCAAGGCTTCAAGCGCTAAACAGGAAGGTTGTGGGATATGCAGGCAATATTCTGAGTTGTCGTTGATGCTCCCTTGCCCGATTGGGCTCATTCTGAACTTCACATGGAGTGGGGAATAGCCTTGCGACAATAGACGAACCACCAGGTGAAACTCAATCAGGGAATAGTCAAAAGAAGCTGGTTGAGGAAGATGTTGTTTTATTCTGCCTTAGGAGAATGCTACTGATATCTTCTCTGGCCTGTTTAACTACCACCTTGCATCCTCCGTATCCTTTCCTCTGCTGCCCTCGCTCTCCTCTCCCTTTCCAACCTCACCCTCATCTCCGGTGTCAACCCTCTTGATTCAGCCTCTCTCTTCTCTTGAGGCGTCTTTGTCAGTCCCGCAGAGAGCGTGTTTCCCTTTTGCTTCCGGCCCTCAGGCACCTTGGGCCCTTCACTCCGCAGCCTCTCTTCCTCCGCACGTCGTCGCTCTGCCTCTTTTGTATCCGCTTCCTTCTTCTCTCGCTCGTCACGCTTGTCGGCTTCGGCTTTCGTCATCGCAGGTGGTACCTTGGCCGAGTCCCAGGACCACTTGGCCTCTCCAAGCTCTGAGCGCGCCACACGGAAAGCATCACGGGTTGCTCGCTCGCCGGCGAGTTCAAACGCAGTCTTGCCTTCGTCGTTCTTGATTGTGGGATCGGCACCACCTCGGACCAGGAGTCCTAGTACGAGCGGCGCGGCGTTCTGGGCCGCAGCAAGATGGAGTGGTCGTGGGGCGTGGTGGTTCTGCTCAACAGGCTGGAACTCAAAGTCGGGTGAGAGGTTGTTGTTCTTGAGATACGAGAGGAGGGCGGGGACTTTGCTTCTCCGCGTGAAAGCCTGAAGCTGAGAGGTGTGTAGCAAGGCCGTCTCTTCCTCCTCTGACAACTTGGGCTTTGATGGCTTTGACTGGGTCTTTGTCGGAGTTGCACTGGGCTCGGACTCCTTCTTAACCTCAGCAGGGTCAATCTCACGGACTTTTAGTCGCGTCAACTCGATGAACGATCTCATAAGCTCATTCTGTGTCGCTCGTCGGGTGCTGAAAGGGAAACCTCGCAGCCGAGTGTCGTTGTGCTTCAACACCTGGCCTTCGTATGGACCGAAGAGAGTTCTCCGGTTTGTCACACCCGTCGCCCGGATGAAGAGCAGTTCTGAGGTGTCAAGCAAGGCCTTCCAGTCCTGAAGCAGATTTCGTACATCTTCCACCAAGGCCTGCTCGTTGTATCGTCGCAGACTTGAACCAGCTGAGTGCGCTGCACCCTTGGCATTGTCGTTGGCTGACTGTGAGCCACCCTGCTTTCGTCGTGTCGTGTACCGATGGAACGTCTTGTGAGCCAACACAGTCGCTTCTCGGTTCATGGTTGTGCCGTTCTTGTTGGGCCGCGGCGCAAGAGACACAACCATGGCTGCAAAGTGACCGCCTCCGATCATACAGAGGAAGATGTGCGGGCCCTTGTACGCAATCTCGGGTATCGAACCGTCCTTGGGCATCTTGGGTATCGAGATTGGGTCGACCTGCTTCTTCTTGAGGACCTCGACTAGGTCCTGGTTCCTTTGTTCTTCGCCTGTGAGGATGGCACGATACATACCAAAGTATGTCTTCTCAGGGAGCACAGGGGAACTGAACCAGATCAGGGGCGGCTTGCCACGACCTTTCCTGCCCGCGGTATCATCTTCTTCCTCATCTCCATTTGTGTCCTCTCGTCTATCTGCTAACCTCGCTTGCTTCTTTAGAAGTGTTGTAAGTGTCGACTCCTGCTTGTCCTCCTCTTCCTCGTCCGACTCGTCCGAATCTGAGCCCGACAACGACTCATCCAAGTCCCCAATCAGCTTCTCAAACTCGACTTCTGACACTGGCTTCTGCCCTCTGAGCTTCTGCTTGAGGTTGTAGTGGTGCAGGTCAGACTTGAGATGCCCTCGCTGGTCTATCACAGTGGTGAATGTGAGACCGCAGAGGGAACAAGCCTGGGAGCCGACGAGGTTGCTGTCGGATGCGGAGGGGCTATTGGAGGGAGACGAGATTGAGGATTCGACGATGGCTTCGGTGTCGGCATCGGACTTGAGCGTCAACGTGTCCAAGACCTCTGGCGGCAGGTCATAGACTGACGATCTCAGTTAGCGATGTGAGGGGCAACAATGGCGGGGTGAGGGGTTATTCCTTACGATACAGGGGACGCCTGAGGATATCCTCGTTGGCCTTGGACATTGCGATGACTATTTTATGTCTGTCTGGGATAAAAGGCAATGATGGCGAACCAAGACTCTGTCCAAAGGGCGTCTTGTCGCGATACTTGAACTTTTTTCGAGGTGAGCGGTTGTCGCGGTCCCTGTATGCGTCATACCTTGTCGCGTTGACTCAGCCGGCCAAGCCACAGCCCTGAAGCCCTCTCGCTTGAGCCACGCCCATGCCACCACAAAGCGCACCCCTCTAGGTCCCCACCCAGGTACCAATTCATCTTGGCTCCAGCAGAACCACCAAGACAAAAGCTCCCCACCACACAACTCTCGGTGCAAGTACTTGTCTTCCATCTCAAGACAAGAACACAAACACCAAACCACCAACTTTATTGTTCAAACTTCGTTTCATTGAACGATTCCAACCAATTGAGTCAAGATGGCTTACAATCCTCCCGTCTTCATCAACGGTCCTCTGGCCCCTGATCTCATCGGCATTGCCATCACCCAGCTGCAGTACCGTACCAACGAGCTCACAATCGACCCTTTCCGCCATGCCCAGCGCCAGAGACACAATGCGCGACTCACGCCCAATGTCCTCAACTGCCCTACGACCTCTCAGCAGGTTTTCAAGCAGCATCGTCGCGAGAATTGCCAGCTGAACTCTATGGCTGCCAAGCTCCGGGTCTACAACAACTTGATGGCACCCAGCGAGCCCATCACCTCAGAGCAGAAGAGAAAGTGCCTTCTCTTCCGCGCATCTGGATGGGACTATAACCGCATTGCCATCCATCTCAAGTTTACCCCCCGTGAGGCGCAGTACGCAATGCTGATCACCGAGGCTTGCTCTGTCCCCAAGGGCACTACCGTCAGAGGCCAAGTCCCCGTCCTTAACCAGCCCCAACTCCTCATTGTCCTCGCCTACATGCTTTCTTCCAGAGACACTCGCCGCATGGAGTTCAACAAGCTTGCTTCCTCCCTCGGATGGAAGTGCAAGCCTGCCGTCATCGAAAATGCGCTGCGCGAAGTCGGGTACGAGCGTTATCCCGCTCTTATTCGACCCATCATCGTCGAAGAATCCCGCCAGGCTCGATTCGACTGGGCTCAAGAGCACGTCGACTGGAATGTCGAGCAGTGGAAGGCCGTCGTTTGGTCTGGTGAGACTCACATCATGACTGGACCTCACACTCGCATCCATGTCACCCGCACCATGCACGAGGAACGCGACCCTGCTTGCATCATTGACGACGATGCTCACCTTCAGAACGGCAACACCTTCTGGGCTACCTTCTCCGGCCTCAAGGGCAAGGGTCCCAGCGTCTTTTGGGAGCCAAACTGGGGCACCATCAACGTCGAGAGCCACTCCCAACGGGTTCTCCCCACCGTCAGCTACTGGATCCAGCAGCAGCCAGACAACGCCAAGTACTGCATGGAACACCGCACTATTGCTCACTCCGACGCCGCCATCCGCGCCGAACTCCAGAACAAGAACATCGAGGTTCTCCAACTGCCTCCCGCCTCCCCCGACCTCGACCTCATGGCCGTTGCCTGGGACATGATCAAGACGAAGATCGAACAAGACCGCCAGCTTGCCCACCTCCGACATCGCGTCCCCGTTGTTGAGGCTATCGAGACCTGGAACTGGATGGAGGAGACTCACCTGATGACTCTGATTGAGAGCATGCCTGCTCGATGCCAAGCCGTGATCGATGCCGATGGCATGTACACCCCTTACATCTAAGGTGGACTCGACATGACTGGATGGACATGACGAAGGATGATGGCTACGAAGGACAATGTCTACCAAAGGCAATGGCTACGAGGTTACGAGGGATGATGGAACTGGTTATGAAAAGGGCTTACAAAAGGATCGAATTCATGTGAATAGCTATAATGACCCCTAATAGAGAGCTAGATTCACACACTTGCTATTTCCACCTGTTCATTGACTGTGATTTATTTACTACTTCCTCCTGTTGGCTGTGCTCATTGTGTCCCTCCACATTCTTCACCACATTTCGCCCATCTCCCCAATTCACCGTGATACCAAATTTGGTGTTCTGGACTTGCACAGTACATTGCACCGTAAGTGCGTGCATTGACACCGTATCGTCGCGAGACGAATTAGGAAATTTAAGAAAAGATCCACATAATCTGAGAGGAATCTGAGATTGTCCTGCCGTGGCAGTGAATCACGGCCTCAGAAACCAACACCCCACTTCCATTGGCAGAATCTGGAGACTGAATCACGACCCCGCCAAAAGACACTCCCCTGGCTTCATGCAACCCTTTTGACTTGATGAATCACAGCCTCACTAAAATTCTGAATCACGGTCTCTACAAAAGACACTGCGCCCCCTCACGTCTTTGAACCCTTTGACATTGAATCACGACCTCGCTAAACTTGCATTTCGACGCAGCTCGCCCAGGTTCATGGAGGGGCACGCGAGCTTGGACGCCGCACCTTATCCCACCTGCAAGCTGAAGTGGGCAGCCAATCGCCAACGACGTCAACGTCACTGGTGCGCATCTTTCAGCTCCCATCTTCCCAAGTCCCATGCTCTCCCGTCCTTGGTCTCACAACCTTAAAGTGCAACCCATGTTCTCATTGCGTCAGTGGATCTTTCCCACCCGCGATCAAGAATTCGGTCCATCCTTGATCGACCCCGCCTTGTGCGGCCTCCTGCCGTGTGTGACGATGTGCCGCGTAGCTATATAAGGATGTCGTGGGGGACGTCTCGGGATATTCTTGTTTTCTCTCGTCATCATACCTGAAACCTGTACATTCATCTCCAACGTCCTCACTGAAATACATCAATTCAACCGTTCATCTCTTCAATCATCATCATGGATTTGCTCAACAAGGTCACCGGAGGTGGAAACAAGAACACCGATCAGAACCAGAACCAGAACCAAGAGTCCGGCAGCGGCGGCGGCTTCATGGACAAGATTAACGGCATGGCCGGCGGTGGTGCCCAAGGCGAGAAGAACGAGGATGGCCTCGACAAGGGTAACCACCCCAAACACATGACATTGAACCAGTGCTAATGCGCTTCCAGCCGTCGACTACGTGCAGGAAAAATTCCTCGGACAGGGCGACCAGAGCAACGAGAGCGCCGCCGAGCAGGCCAAGGACGAGGCCATCTCGGACTTTATCCGCGATAAGTACAAGGAGTCGACGGGCAAGGAGTTCTTTGTCGAGGATAAGGACAAGAAGTTTGGTGCCTGAGCTTGAAGCTTATGGATTGTACGATAAGCTATGACGAAACCTGTATGAACCTGGTCTGCGAGACCTTTTTGATGACACTTGCCCACTTGCCGTGCCAAGAATTACCCGTGGGTGTCAATTGGATACCAAAGTGATGCTGGTTGGCGATTGATACGCATTGAGATCCTTTTCTTATCAGGGCGCATGGGTAAGTGCCAGGGTTCCACGATCCACGCCGACGTACAAAAACTTGAGACACCAGGACAGCTGCGCTCAGTTCAGGTCAATAAAGAGCACTCGCTTTGTAGATTGACTATGAGCTGAATAAGAGATAAAAATGAGAAATGGTATTAAATCTTGGAACATTTTAGATTTAGGGACGCATTTGAAACCAGAGATTGTTGACCCAGCCCAGTGTCACACAGCCCGGCTCAGTGACCATGGCGTGTGCCAACTCTGCAAACAGAAGGATCTCAATGGATTCAGCAATTCATTCTTGGCAATATCATCCTGCAATTTTCGAAACTATGTGCCCTTTCGTCCGATCCTAGGCCTCATGCAAGCTATTTAGGACCATGATACGGAGTGTTTGGTTGAAGCAAACGGGGGAATCGTCACGCCTGGGGGTGTCACCTGGGCCGAGACAAACGAGGGACCAGAACATCAAGAGGGTTGGCTCCTCTTAAGCATAATAGCTAATTAAGGATATATCATAGCAAAGTTCAAGCTCTAGAACTTCTTTGATTATTTTTATTATACTGTTTTTGTTATCTTTAGGGGAGATTGGGCTAAAGAATTTATCTGAGTGTCTCTCTTTTCCCTCGACCTTGGGTGTCTAGGTGCTTGGCCACAGCCCCGCAATACCGCAACCATAACCAACACAAGAGATGAAGAGCCAAATGCAGCAGGTCACTTCAGACCCCGGTTAATAGCTGTTCGGTCATTACTTAGATGGGATCTACCTTTTGAGAGGTACGGCAATTGAAGGATGATAGCGGTGAGGCTGTGCTGACGTGGTCGCTTAAAGAACTGGGCTGACAGGCACTAGGCAACCAACACTTCGACTCATCATCATCACCATCAACAGCAAACATGCCTCGTCCCGACAGCAGTACGATTGTAGGCGAGCTGCGACAGACAGAAAGCGCAAGTAAACGCCAGGATGCTATCCGCCAATTCACAAAGGCTCTCCGTCGTGGAGACCGTTTCCAGCCGACATGGGATGCCGTGGGCAGAGCTTCTGGGCTCGCCCAGTTGATGGCCGAGTTCAGCGTCAAGGACGTGCGTACAATGTGCAAAGCTCTGGGACGTACTGCCTCGGCTGAAAAGGCAAGACCTGAAAGACGCAAGGCTCTTGGGGAGCTTGTGGAACTGCTCTGCGATAGTGGCGAGGATGATCGTCCGCTGAGGGAGTTCTATCAGAACATTGTGCCAGCGTGTACCATGGACGTGGTTGAGGAATGGGAGAATAAACGACATGCCGAATGGACGTCGCCGCAGCAAAAGAGACTATCCCTTGGACACCGCGAGCAACATGAGAAGAAGTTCCTCGAAGACGTCTTTTCTCGTGGCAAGGAGTTGACATTCTTGTCGCAGAGGAGACTGTTTTGCGGGAATATGGCCTTTACTAAGGAAATTTTGAATACCCTCCTCGCCAAGGAGGGAGATATCCGAGTTCCTGAAGACTTTGTTGACGAGTTGGTAATGCCGCTGCTCAAACGCCTGCTCAAGAGAAGATTCGACCACGAAACACGACAGAAGTATCTCCATCTTGTGGTGAAGTGCATTCAGAAGCACAAGAAGATTATCTCGAATCAGCTCAACCTCTTTCACGTTGTCGGGCCTGTACAGTATACAATCGACCGGTGGTACGAGGCCCCCGTGGACAGCGACGTCAAGGAACGGTTCAAGAGCGACTTGATACAGCTCATTGAGCTATCTCCCGCGAACCAGCGACGGAATGGCATAGACTCGCTTCGCGATGTCATGACCATCTCTAAGAAGCTCAATCCCGAGGCGAGATATGATCTCCTCCGCCTACTCTTCCTCCACGCCAAAGGATACAACAAGATTGATATCGACGATGGGTCAGACTCTGGTCTTGATCGACTGAAGAAATTGACAGCCGAAAAAGGCCTTTGGCCCGCCGATTTGTTCTTGGCTGTTGACTCGAAAAAGGCAATGCAGTTGTTTGAGAGACTGGACAAGGCCCATCCAAGCAGCGACTTCTTGAGCCCCGGATCCGATTACTCGGTTATTGCGCAGCGTCAGAGGCCTGATATCAGCACCTATGCGGACGTCGAGGTTGCTAGAGCGTTGTTCATCCGCACGTCAAAGACCGAGAATGAGCACGAGGGCTGGCTTGAACGTACTCGCGCACTCATCCAGGAGCGGAGGGTGAACTCTCAACAGGCTCGGGAGCCAGGACTTCGCGCCTTTTGGGCCATGTCGGCACTGAATCTATGTGTCGCTGCCAATGACATTGAGACGTTGGGAGATACTGTTCTGTGGGCACGCCGTTTCACCAAGGACACTTTGGCGTGCAAGGAGTTGTATGGCCACAAGGTGTTTAAAACAAGGGAATTGGCAGCTCTCTTGGCTTCCATGCCAACGGAACGTGTTAAAACTCCAGAGAACGCCATGTCATTCACGTCGTCAGTGGTGAAGGAGCATATCGTGCGTGCAAATAGGATCCTCATCGACCTCCTAGAGACGGCAACCAAGGCAGTTGGCGAACCTGGCTTCCAGCGCCGGGACTGGGATAACGTGATCGGCCTCTTGAGAGTCGTGGCCGACAAGAGATTCGACAACGTTAAAGATTTTTTGAAGAAGCTCAAAAAGTGCACGGCGGATGAATTCGCAAGGTGCGAGACGATCATGGTTGAGACGGTTTGGAAGCCGACCATGGACACTCTTATTGAGGCGGAGGCCATCGTTCGCAACCCGACATCTGATGCCCTCCGTAGTTCATCTCACTTTTCATCCCTTATTGGGCGGTCTCGCAAGTTTGAAGCCTCGGGCCTCTTTGCTTATAAGAAGCTGGCATATACGGCCATCTCCCCTGCGCAGCTGGCATACCTTGCGAGGTTTCTGCTGGATCAGATGCGGGCCCGTCTGGGATCCGAGGCGATGCGCGTGCACATGGGAGACATTGTTTCAGTTATCGAAAGCATTGCCAACTCTGACCAGCCGGCTTTGGCTTCCCCGTTCATTCGAGATCTCGTCCTTCACGATGAGGGCGCTTCTGAGAGCTCTGCATGGCATCGACAGCTCCTCAGCGTGGCCTTTCTTTCGTCGCTTCCGGCAAAGGCGGCAAAGGAGATTCTGCAAAACATGGGTGGCGCCATGACGGAGAGACTACGGCAGCAGAACGAGATCATGGACAAGGAAGAGACGGGCCAGTCCAAGGAGGCGGATGGGGAGGCCAAGAAGTCTCGAACTCCTTGGATCAAGGTTACCACGGTCAAGATGCTTGCTCAAATTCTGCAGAACAACCTCTTTATCAACGCTTCATCGTCTTGCGACATTCTGATCGGTCTACTCGTCGAGGCACGACACATTGACATTCGTATTACCATCACCAGTAGTCTGATCAGCGCCATGCAAGAGCCAACCTGCCCGCCAGAACTACGTTCGCATATTCTCGACGCACTCGAAAAGTACATTGTGCCTGTCGTCGCGGACCTCAACGAACGACGTTCCATGAGGGAGGAGGACTGGGCCGCTGCCGAAGAGGATGGCGCTGACTTGCCAGCTGTCAGCGAGGAAACCCCTCTGCTGGCACTTCTGGTCGAGCAAGCCAACTCAACCAAGCTCAATGAAGACGACAAGACACGGCTTGCGCAGCTCATCATGACGGCGCTGGAGCAGTCGGCTGTCAACAACGGTCGCTGGATGAGGCTCTTCCTAGCAAAGAACAACTTTCACCTTGGCGAAGGCGAAGAGCTCCCCAAGATGCCAGTCAACATCACGATGCTCTCCTCCATCTTTACCCAGCTTATGAACTACATGCCACTCTCCGTTTTCGACATGATCCGCTCCGTGGTGTTTACCAACATCAACCCGACACCAGCAATCAAGACCATCACAAAGTTAATCAAGAAGAATCGAGACCTCGTCAACTCCAAGCCCGGAAAGCATTGGCTCGCGCAGTTTAATGATCAGGGCGTGGATGCGTTCAAGTTTGGACTTTGGAGCTCCGTCCTCGCGCTACAGAAGCCCAGCCACGAGACCCAGTCGAAGCTTAACGACAAGGGGATTACCATTCATACTCTAGAGGACTTTTTACTCGATGCTGTGGAACTCCTTCTTCAAAAGGGAGAGGATGACTTGATTGAGAGAATCGTTTTGAGGCTGTGTGAGGACCGGTTCCGGAGCCGCGAATCTTGGACCAGCTGGCGCGAGAACTGCTACCCGCTTATTGAACGAATCATTCAAAAGACAGATGAAGTCCGCGTTCGCCAGCGCAACGAGAAGAGCGAAGACAAGAAGCCTGTCCTGCTGCCCAACTCAACCCTAATGAACATTGCCATCCTTCCTGTTCCCTTCCCGGGAGGGTCACCTGAAGAAGAAGCCGAGCTCATATCCAAGCTCCGCAAGATGACAGAGACATTCGCTTCGCGTCGAAGGCCGTATCACAATGACTTTGCGCGTTTGAAGAACGACATCAACAATTGGCCAGCCAGGAAAGATTTTGTTCGCTTCGCACTGAAGCTGGCCGAGGAGACAGGATACGACGTCGCTTCAGGCGAGGAGGCTGAGCCGGCAGACTACATGTGTTTTGAACTTTCGGAATACCTCCTCACCAAGGCTGACAATCCAAAAGACAGTGACATTATTATCGAGGCTAGGGAGTTATTAGACAAGTGGGCGAATAGCGGTGACGAGGGGGTTAGGGAGCTGGGGATCAAGTCCCGAGACCAGCTGAAGCGGCAGAGTAAGGGGGGTTGGTTCAAGCGGGTATTAAGCGAAGATGGTTAGGTTTGTTTACATGTTGTTTCACAACAGATTTGTTACATAAGGTTGGATACAGCGAAACAGGGTCGCCTTCAGGATATTTGCCAAGATGTTGGAGACCTGAGACGGATTAACAGGCATAACGGAAGTCGGTAGTATAAATATCTGGCTTTTCTTCCATAGCAATCAACTGTTCCTCATCAACACCAACACCTTCAATTCTCTCGATAACTACCCTTTTACTCAATCTCCGCCGGCCGGATTCCTAATATTGTCAATATGAAGTTCCTCTCCATCGTCATCTCTCTCTTTGCCGCCACCTCGCTGGCGCAGAACGGGTAAGGTGCATACAACTTTTCCTTGTCAACGTCTCTAATGCTAGACACAGGTGTGGCTTCCCTGATGGCCCCGACTGCGAATCCGTCGGTGTTGGCGCCAACGGGCTGGAGCAGTTTGTCGATCCTGACGGATGTGTCTCTTTGCCATTCCGCTGTGGCAATGTTGCTGGCGAGCTGTGTGAACGAGTGGACAGTAGCAGCGCTGGCAACAACGGAAACACAAATGGTAACGGCAACGGAAACACAAACGGAAATGGAAATGGCTTCAATTTTGGCTTTGGGAGGAACAGGAACAACCGACGACGAGTGTCACGAATCTAGATGCCCATGATCCTTCATGTGGTGTGTTGAATCTAGAAGACGGCTGCGGAAATATGGGGAAAATCGAGGCAGCTGGACTGCGCTTCTTGGAGGAGGAGAAAAAGAGGATGACAATTTGAGAATCCCCAGGTTTGAGATGGAGATTACGACCCCTGGCCCAAATCATCTTGGAAACCTTTCTCTTCAATAGATTGAAATCTTTTTTCTCTCTTTCATATCCCCGGTAACGGCAATGGGGTTAGATCGATCAGTGTCTGATGAGGCGTGGATCTGTTGTTTGTCAAGATGGCAAACCCTTGTGAGCTGAGGAGGAGGAATTTTTGTCTCATAATCTCTCAACAGTTCGTAACGACAGGAAAAGAGATCCGTGGTAAAAACTTTCAAGCCAAAGCCCGTCATTGTTGAGGGGATAGACGAGCGAGGTGTTTGTCATGGATAAAGGAGAGAGCTCAAGTTTCCATCTCACTTTGAGGGTTCGTCCCCAGGAGTTTAAATCGTCAAGAAACAGTAAAAAGGATCAATTACAATGGCTTACAATCAAAAAGAACAATATCTGCTTGCGCATTGTCTTGAGCGTTCAAGGTGAAAGTGGTTGTGTTGGTGCTCCAAGTTTCCCCAAACTCAGGCTGGTGGTACGTACCATGAGGGCAACCTCTGATCCATGGTACCCAATCTCACTATTAGAGCACTATCTAAATCTCTACAAAAATCGTAACAGAATACGTTAAGGCCTTATCTTAATTTTGGTGAGCCTAGCAAGAGACTAAACCCACGTAGTCACAGCCATATGGAAACATCGAGCAGCAAATCAGCAACGGGGGCCCTCGAATGGATTCAATCCACCTCGGAAGCAATTAGTACAGATTCTTCAAAATTCAATTACGGTAATTGACAGCGGACATTTCGTCCTTCCGTCCAAAGGACGTAGCAAGGATGGCTGTATGTCAAGAAAGGGCACAACATTCACACATTACGTCCACCTCAACCCCGCTTGGAAACCATGTTATCTCGGTAATACCGGCTTCAGATTGAAATAAACCTAAGATTCTGACGTAAAAATCCATCAATCTAGGTGAAACACACGGCCCAGCTCGCCTTCTCCCAAGACTACTGGGAAGCCCCCTCCGTTAACTCGCATGCTTCTTATAAATACATACAATAGACAGATCCATTTCTGTTCCTGTTAAGAGGTGCTCAACTTTTTTATTCCTCCTCTGTTCAAGTTGGCAGCATATGCGTGTGTATAGCTGCACGCCCAAGTCGAAAAAGAAAAAGCAAAGATTCCCTTTGAACTCACAATATAGCATCTGATCCTCCACACACTTCGTCGTCCTTGTGGTTTCACCATCCTAGTGGATACCACGCTTCATGTTCATAGTTCCATGCGAATGGATATACCCGTAACAGGGGTACTAACTGGGCCTCGGGCTGCTAGACATGAGGTCCCAGATGAGGAGGGAGTTGGTGGTGGTAGGCGTGAGGGGGAAACCCGTGAGGGTACGAAGGGGCGGGCATGTACTGTCGTGGAGGAGGTGCATTGTTGTATTGCATGCTGTTAGTGACGAATCCTCGCTGGAAGCCGTTGCCGTTACCGCCGCGGAAGGGAGACATGCCGTGACCTCCTCGTCCACCATTGGGGTTGCCATACCCGTTTGAATTGCCTCGCCAGGACATGGCTTGGTTTCCGCCGGGAGCCCAGCCACCGTGAGGGTGTTGGTTGCTCTGGATGTAGGATGGCTCGCCGTTGTAAAACTGTCGATCGCTCTCGGGAGATGGAGGTCCCCCATTGTGTCTACCCATGTCAGAGTAGTCCCCCGATCCGTTCGAATGACCTCCTCCACCGCCGCGACGACCACCGCGTCCGGGTCCTCGTCTCCAGCGGTAGGGTCTCCGTGGGCCGCGGGGCTTGCGGTCAACCTGGAAATCAATCTTCTTGACGGGCTGCGTGACCATGATGTCGTTGACGATGCCGTACTTGAGCAGTTCCTCCTCATCCGTGGTCCAGACTTGAAAAACATTTTCCAGCTTCTCAATGTACTTGACCTCTGGCACCCAAGTTCGCACGTACGCGCCGTTGTTGTCGTAGTCAAAGGCTTGCTTGACGGGGTTGAAGATGCGAGCGTCGCCACGAGGGTCGTTGCCCACACCAGCCACGTACTGCCAGTTGGCCCAGTTTGAAGACACGTCGTAGTCGATGAGCATCATCTCGTACCATTCTGCTCCATAGCGCCAGTCGATGCCGAGGTGCTTGGAGAAGAAGCTAGCGACGTTCTGTCGGGCTCTGTTGGAAGTGTATCCCGTGTGGTAGAGCTCTCGCTGTGAGGCGTCGATGAAGCCCATGCCAGTTGTGCCCTCGAGGAATCTGTCAATGATTGTTCCGACCTCCTCAGGAGAAGGATCCTGGTCAATAGCAGCCATCTTCTTGTCAGCCGTCTTCCACTTCTTCTCGTACTGACCAGTGGCCCCCTTGAAGCCCGAGACTCTAAAGAGCCGAGCACCAAACTTCTTGGTGCACAGCCGCATGTAGTCTCGCCACAACAACTCGAATCGTACAGCCTTGGTACCCTCGTTCTCGCCTCTGCCAAAGCCTCTAGCCCGAGCAAGGGTCTGATCTGTGCCATCCTCAAGCTTCATCAGCTCCTCGTGGATGGAACGAGCCGAAATGCAACCCAGAGCCAGATACCCCGAGAGCTTGGTACTGTAATCTTGTCCAAGAAGTCCGTTACGAGTCTCTTGATACGTACACATGCCACCAGTCCTGAGTAGGTGTCCAACGCGCTCCCAAGCAAAGCTTTCACCGCCCTCAAAGGGGTGCGCAGACTTGGCGTCCTGAGGCATGGCAGGGGGGTTGGTGAGCATGTAGTCGATGGGCTGTAGGAGTTGACGCTGAAACTCCTCGTAGGTGTCCGGCACTTGGAAAGGAGCGTCCTGGGGCGGGGTCCAAGGAGGGAGAGGAGGTAGAGATCCGGCCTTGGGGCGGGGGAGGGACCGACGAGGGCGCTCACGGAGGGGTTCTTGGGTCTTGCGGTAAGAGGTGAAGACATCTGGGAGTTCCTTTGGGTTGCTCAGGCCCGTGTCACGGCTTTGTTCGTGTTAGCAGATCGTCAAGGCTGTCCTGTGGTGATACAAGGGTTAGGGCAACTCACTCATCGATAAAATACTTGTCATCCCGCCACAACTTGAAGCCAACGCTCTTTTCAGAGCACACAGCAGCAACAGCATCCTGATCATCGACTTCCTCAGAGGACACATCTTCGGTCATCCAAACAGCGTCAACAGAGTGGTGGTTGTCGTTCAGAGCTTGGATCAGCTGTCTCACAACGTCGGAGAAGCTGCCAATACGCAACACCAGTCCGCTGCCCAGATCCTCCAGGCTGTCCTTGAGATCCCAGACTGACTCTGCGAGGAACTTTGCTCGGTGCGGACCACATCTCCAGAAGCGGCCAACCTGGCTTAAGGCCTGGGGGTAGGGGGACTGCTGGTTCTCGGTGAGAAAGCCAGAGACCTCGATCTGGTGGGGCGGCAAGACGAAGACAGGGAGAAGGTGAGTAAAGCCATGGTCAGCGGTTGCCAGGTGGTGAAGGATAGGATTGTCGGTGGCTCTGAGGTCACGGCGGAGGAGGTAGACGAGAAGTTTGCTCCCTGCCATGTTGGCGAGATTTGCGGTGAAGGGAGAGTTGAGAAACGGAGCGATGGTGAAAAAGGTATAGTGGTCCTCTTTTTTTCGGATCCGTGAACAGGCAGATCTCGGGAGGGTAGGCAAGATATGAGATCTCCCGCTAGGCTGTGTTGGAAGGGTCTGGGCCTCTCTGTGCCAGGATGTCTGGGCTTGATGTACTGGGATAGTGAGACTCGGGCCACTTGCTGCTCAGTCGAGTCTCGAGGTGGTGGGCGGCACTTGGTTGAGACTGCTACAGCAGATGTTGAGGGGAGGCTTTGTGTGGTGGGAGTTGAATGAGGGCTTGTACTTGAGGATGGTTGGATATCAAATGGATAGGTAGTGGGTCAGGGCCGGAGGAGGCTGGGTCAGGGGAACGTCCAAGTGCAGTGGTTGTGTCTCGGTATGTAGAGAGGCAGCCGGGAAACTTGTAGGTGAGCTAGAACTCGACTCAATAGTTGACCGGTGTGTAGATGTCAAACGGGTCATGGATCCTTGGGTCTCTGGATCTCGTTACATTAGTGGCTCCAGCGGTTCCTGGCTGAAGGCGAAACGAGACAACAACGTCGTTGATGGATGCGGGTTATCGGTAGATCGCCACAAGGCAGGGTAGGGTGTGCGTGTATGATGCGCTTGCAGCGTCCCCAGACGTCTTCTGAGTATGGATCTTTAGCGCCAAGGTGAGTGGACTCTTTGACGCCTCTTGAAGAGTGGATATGATGATGGTATCAACGGGGCCGAGACGGAGGACTTGTGTCAACTGCTCAGAAGAGAGGGGATATTGAGGCTGAGACAGGCAGGGCTCTCGAGGCCTGTGGTGGTTTTTGAGGCTACAGTTTCTGTAGGGATATCGGGCGAGATGGTTGGCGAAGCAGACGAGGATGTGCAATAAACGAGAAGAGAGCTTGAAAGGCGATGACGATGTTGGCAACGATGGATGACGATGATGATGTTTCTAGAGGGGAGCTATGTTGCAGGGGGAGGCTGCATAGAGAGAAGGGAGACAGGCGGGACGGTCCTTGGGCGATAGATGGGCGAGCAGGTCTAGAAACCCGGAACTTGTTGCCCGTAGACAAGCAAGTGATGACGCCTTGGAAAAATAAACGGAGGGGGCGATGCCAACCGTTGGTTGTCTTTTTTTTCTTTTCACGGGTCACTTATTCACTGACAACAAGACGAGGCGAGATGGGGAACAAACAGAACAGGAATTAAACAAGGACAATCAGGAGTGAAAATGAAGAGAAAAGAAAAGTAAACGAAATTCAGGAGGAGAGAAAAAGACCCTAATCGGCCCAGCCGGGGAGAACGGGCGCGCGCCATTACTGTCACTATTTTTTTTTTTTGTTTCTTTCGTTCCTGTCTTTTTTTCGCCTCGACTGATTTTCTGAGCGATTCCCACGACCCTACAACGAACCTCTAGATCGGACCAGACGCGGGAGGTTTAGCCTACAGGGGTAAGGTTCATGCGGATTCGCCTAAGCATCAGGACCCTTGAAGAGTCAGCAACAAAAAAACGTGTGGTCAAAAAAGTGACTGCAACCCAATTTTTGACCCTGTCAGCTTGAGAGCGCGGAACGAGGCGCTGTTCCATTTTGCAGGGGGTGGAGGAGGTCGAGGCGTCCCCGATGAGTCTCGGCGCTTCTCTTTTCTTAGAGGGGGGAGGAGTTCTTCTGCAGGGGGTGAGCAAAAGCTGAGATGGATTGGATGGAAAGTGAAGCAATTGACAGACATGCCTGTGTGTGTGTAAGATGGTGAGGCCAGAATGTTACTCGATCTTCTTCACCGGCCAGCCTCAAATGGTGTTGAACCCATGTTTTTCTCTCCGCCTCGTAATCTAGAATCATCCTTCTATATCACCTTCAACACATCTCACTCTATCTCGCCTCACTTTGCCTCACTGTTCTCTTTAAGCGAAGTCGATCTTGCGTTGCGTTGCACCAGAGATAGATGCGATGCAGCAGCTCGGGTATCGACATGACCATCGAAGGACGGGGTGACAAGATCCGTTTTTCCCTCGCCTGAGACAAAACCCATTGACTTTTTCACAAAGCGGGCACCGTCACCGTGGCGCCGGCGCTGCTCCCTTTGGCTTTGTGAGGCTTCGTCGTCAAGGAGCTTCACTCCTCCTCCCCGCCGCTAGAGGAGGGAATCAGGGTCCAGCAGGTTTGCCGACGATCAATGACATCAGAGTTGCAATCTTTAAACGACCTAGCACCAGCCACAAGATCCCCTGAATGAAGTTTTCTCAATCATATTCAGTCACTTTAATCGAGGCTACTAGTAACTAACTCACTGTCTGCTAGCCTCGAGATATCCGTCATGTACTCTAGATTGTCCTGATCTGCACGTAGGGTGCTGGCACGCGGCCATCGGCTGCTCCAAAACTTTGACAGTCTGGCCCGCTCTAGACGAACACACACACATACACCCCTGTCCATGGTCTGACGGGGGGGATGGGCCTGTGTGTTTAGTCTCCGATATCCGTTGGCAACGTGCGTTCCCTGCGATCGAGGGACGACTCTTTGACCAGCTGACGGCCACCTTTTTTTTTCGCTCGCTCCCGTCCGCGACGCGCACACACACACACGAGGTTTCAAAGAGGCGGAGCCTCAGAAGAGGGAAAAGAAGCAAATATACTTTCGGAACATGCCGTTGCCAAATGGAATGTCTACACAGCTTTTGTCGTTTGACCGTGTTTCTAGTGCCATCGAGACTCTGTGAATTCCAGTTACAGCTTCCAAGTATGGCCATGCAAGCCTCTTTACCTACGTAGTATTCGCAACACACTTCTCCCTCACCGAGCTCTGCACGTCTGCATCATGCTGTATCTTTGCAGCTTGACAATGCCTTGAAACACACACACACTCACTCTCGCCCGTTCTATTTCTCAGCTTCTTGTACCCCGTACCAGCTGGGATGCATGTCTCAACTCTACCCTGCAGCGCACACCACGCAAGGTTTCGTCCTTTCTTTTTTCTCGGAGCACGTTCCGTGCACCTTTGGTGGATTGCATGGATGTGTCTGTTGTCAGTTCAGTCACAGTCACACTGCACACATCAAAGCAACACAACTCATCCCCGCAAGACATGGCCTACGCCATGGGATCAAAATGCAAAATGTTTTTATACAGTCGCAAATACCTTCCCAACTCCTCCTCATGTGCATCGTGGCTGCTCATGTCTCGACTTACAAAGCCGTCCGCATCTCAAGAGTGTGGCTATATCACGAGTCGTCTCCAACCAGGACTTGCAGAGTCGACACGCTTGCGTTGCTTGCTTGCGTGCGATATGTACTGTACCGGGTTCCCGTCCTGTTGGCTTAGACCGTCAAAAGGCAACCCCTTGCTCGCCTGCATTGGTGCAACTGCCTTGATCTGCATTCCTTCAATCCTGTCTGCAACAACACGTGCAGGAGGATAATCCCGTCCGTCGGGCATTTTTCTTGGGCTAGTTTTGCAAACTGTCGATTCTTTACCCGGAGATACGGGCCCGTTGGTCGCACTAGAGAGGATCCGCTACGATCTGGTGGTGATGCTTTTGTGATCGCATCGGTGGTGTTTGCTTCTCAGGTACACAAACCCAAACACCCGGGATGAACAACGGGTACAGTATGTAACCGGATATGGAACAGTACATAGTTATGTTTCATTCTGCAACATCGATGAAGGCAACTGTTCAGGCTTCCCTGCAGTTGAGGTGGCTATACAGCCACACATGAGATACCCGGGTTCTTACCAACTCGATCCACCTTGTGGCGGCCAATACGAGCATCGTGCGGGTGGTACATACAGGTACCTAGTGGAGAGGCCCCACTTAGAGAACTACCAATCAAAAGCTCAAGACAGATTTTGGTCTTTTTTGATATTGCCACGGAGAGGGTATCCCTATGCAAGAATGTGGGGCAGCTATTAAAGCTACCAACTAATTAGGAAAACCCTAGCTAAATATCACATATAGCAAAGGCTCTACCTTATAGTAAAATACTATTTTTTTTACTTTTATAATCTCTTATTAAGCCTATATATTTAAAAACTACTTATACTTAAAAGCTACTTACCTAGGTTTATTTAAAATTATTATTTTATTTATATTTTAATCTTAAAATAGCCTTTTTAAAGCTTATTAAATATTTTCTTCTCTTTTATAGCTATTTTCCTTATTTAAATATGAATTTCTTAAGATTCTTAAAAACTATAGTTTTAGTTAGGGTAGGTGGGCGGCTTCTGGGTGTGTGGGCTTAACAATCAACGATCTCGACATTTTATTCTAGGCTCTTGATCAAGCTCATCGAGCCTCTGAATCAAGTTCAACTCGCCACAGTGACAGATCGATGGAATTATATGGCAAAGAAGCCATGCTGTGTTACGCGCCACGCGTCCTCAAAATACTACTCTCGTCTGATGAGTTGCAACTCCTCATCACTTGGCCACTTGCGCGGATCATCTCTCGTCCACAAGTCTTGACCTGACGTAGGAGGCCCGGGCCTCTTTATGCTGTCTCAGCAGCGAGGCCGGTAAATCAAGAATTTGACAGCATGTTCAATCTTCTTGCAGCTGCGCCGAGTCAACCGTTGCAGTGTGCTACAGCGTCCAGTGATATACCCGTTGGTGTTTCTGATCCTGATCGAGGAACCCGCGGAGATCGACCGAAGCTAAACGGGGTTGCTTGCCTTGTGAGACCTATCCTGGCACCTGTTCGATTGGACTGGATTATTTACCCCCAAAGATGCGGTAATAATGCTGCAGTGTTATTCCCAAGAGCTCAGATCTACTTAGCCTATTGCTTAAAAAAAATTGCCATCTCTGGGCTGTAGATGTCCACCTCGTCATTGACGCCTTACAAAATGTCATGTCTTGTTTTTAAGCCGAATAATCTCAAAAGACCTTTTACCCTTTGATATCCTCCGCTTACCGGCAAGCCACGATAGGAGTTATCCTCGGTCGGAGCATCGTTCGGTTCATCCGTCGTATGTCCGCTCGCATCGTCCGAGAAGGAAGCAGAAGTGAGGCCAGCGCGGGGGAACCGAAGCAAGGACCTCGGGGGGGGAGGAGCGGACCCCGGATTTTTGTGGGCGCCCTTACAGGCTGGAGAGCAGCTGTGAGGGCTCCATCATGAGGAGGGGAACCTGGGGTAAGGAGATGGGGTCAAGCGATGTGATGTATGAATTGGCGGTGATGGAGATTATTACAGTCAAGTTTGTGTCGTAGAGGTACACTTGATACATATTCTGAGCGTTGCTCAAGGCAGATTTGTTCAATTGAAGAGTATCAAGCCCCATCCATTGCTGATAAGAGGACCGTTGATCATCATTTTCCCCGCGTTGCCTTGTCCAAAACTTTCACATCAGACAGAACAAAAACAGCACTCAATCTCTCCATTCCCAATCTCCGATCTCGCTCTCCTAAAACCAAGGGAAAATAACCAATAGATAACGACTATGACTTCCTCGGCATTCAAATCTGGCGTGCCAGGGATTCTCCAACCATTGGAGAGCGTTCCCAGGTTCCTGGGGCGCGGCACGTCGTCGGTAAAGGGAAGCTCAGCTATGAACCCAATTGAAGGCAGAATGAGCAAGGGAGAGGCCGTGATTGGTCGGCTTTGCGTTCCCCTCGCCAAAAACACCTGGGTCTGAGATGGGACGTTGACATTACTCGACTGTTGTCTTGGGGAACACATGTTGGTGCACTGTACACACTGTAACCATCAATCACTTTTATGAGTGATCTACAGTGCCAATATCAAAATCTCCAGCTTGGCCGTCGTCAGGCCGGCGGCTAGCCGAGGGTAGCTTCGCGGTAACCCACGGCAAACCAAGGCCCCTACAGCCGAGCGTAATAAATACGAACAAATACCAAGCTCCAAAGAAACGTGAAGCTCCAGGTGTTATTAGCCCTGAGGTTGTTTCTTCTTCTCTGCTCGCCGTGATACCCCCCTCTCTTCTCTTCTCTCTTCTCTCCCCGGCGACACTCAATTGACCTTCCATCTCCGTTTAATCGCGAAGAGGAAGTCTCAAGCAAAAAAAGACAAGCTACCCTCACATCTCCAGCATGTCTGCCGTTAGTCGGAGTATCCGGACGGCCACCAAGCAGCTGCGCTTCCAGTCCCGGGGCCTTCGCATCGCCGCCCCTCTCGTGGCCCGCTCGGCATTCGGCGCCGCTCGCTCGTCGACTCCCGCCTCGTACAGCGCCTTCTCAACATCCGTTGCCAGATCCTCCGGAGCTCCCAACATGGCCGCCGCTCCCCGTGAATACGATCCTGAGATCAAGGACATTGCCGACTATGTCGCCAACAAGACCATTGACTCTGAGCTTGCCGTGAGTTTTTTGCCTTTTGAGCTTGTGATGATTTTGCAACCCCGCCATACCCCGCCTTGACCTCAACCAAGCTCACTCTCACTGCAATTCAATGCTAATACACGCTCAATCAGTTCGACACTGCTCGATGGATCCTCCTCGACACCCTCGGCTGCGGTCTCGAGGGCCTGAGGTTCAAGGAGTGCTCCAAGCTCCTCGGCCCCATCGTCCCCGGCACCGTCGTCCCCAACGGCCCCAAGGTGCCCGGCACCCCCTTCCAGCTTGACCCCGTCAACGCCGCCTTCAACATCGGCGCCATGATCCGGTGGCTCGACTTCAACGACTGCTGGCTCGCCGCCGAGTGGGGTCACCCCTCGGACAACCTCGGTGCCATCCTCGCCGTCGCCGACTGGGTGAACCGCACCAACAAGGCTGGTGGTAACCTCGCTGGCGGCAAGATCTTTACCGTCAAGGATGTCCTTGAGGGTATGATCAAGGCCCACGAGATTCAGGGCTGCCTGGCTCTCCTCAACTCTTACAACAAGGTTGGCCTGGACCACGTTGTCCTCGTCAAGGTTGCCTCCACCGCCGTCGTCTCCAAGATGCTCGGCCTCAGCGAGAAGCAGATTGCCGACGCCGTTACCCAGGCCTGGGTTGATGGTCAGAGTCTGCGAACTTACCGTCACACCCCCAACACCATGTCCCGAAAGTCGTGGGCTGCCGGTGATGCTTGCCAGCGTGCCGTCAACCTCGCTCTCAAGGTCATGAAGGGTGAGCAGGGTATCCCCACCGTCCTGTCAGCTCCCGTCTGGGGCTTCTACGATGTCCTCTTCAAGGGCAACAAGTTCGAGTTCCAGCGTCCCTATGGCAGCTATGTCATGGAGAACGTCCTCTTCAAGGTCTCCTACCCTGGTATGTACCCCCAATTTACATCTGAGTGAGTCAAGACTAACATGCTGCAGCCGAGTTCCACTCTCAGACCGCCGTCGAGGCCTCTGAGAAGATCCACCACATCCTCAAGGCCCAGGGCAAGTCTGCCGCTGATATCAAGGCCATCACCTGCCGAACCCACGAGGCTTGCATCCGCATCATTGACAAGCAGTTCAAGCCCATGGACAACTTTGCCGACCGTGACCACTGCATCCAGTACATGTGCGCCACCATGCTCGTCTTTGGCCGCCTCGAGGCCACCGACTACACCGACGGTGGTGAGGCCGCCACCTCTCCCCTGGTCGAGTCCCTCCGCCAGAAGATCAAGTGTGTCGAGGACCCCCAGTACACCAAGGACTACCATAACCCCGAGCTGCGAACCATCTCCAACGCTCTCACCGTCGAGCTCAACGACGGTACCGTTCTGGAGGAGGTCGCCGTCGAGGCTCCCCTGGGCCACCGTCTCCGCCGTGAGGAGGCCAAGCCCGTCATCCTCGAGAAGTACAAGCGCCACCTGGGCCCCCACTACCCCGAGGCCCGAGTCAAGGAGCTCGTCGAGCTCAACCTCGATGCCAAGAAGCTCGAGTCTACTCCTGTGGATGAGTACGTTGACCTGTACACTGTTGAGAGCAGCAAGTTTGTGCAATAGGCGGTTACTCTGGGAGAAAGAGCTGGAATGGATGGAAAATGGCATTAAACATTAACGATAGCGATGTCTATTTGACTCAAAATGTGCAGTCACCACTACTTTCTGTTTTCCCTGCTTCCACTGTGAGCTTTATCCACATCCCGTGTCCATGTGTTAATTCGCCATCGTAGCTGCCTTTCAATGCAGCGCAAGAGTCAATATCAGAAAAGCTTGATGAAGGCTTCCGCGCTCAACATTCTGCCTCAACAAATCTTATTTCTTCAAGAACTTATGGTCGAATCGCAATAATAAAAGGAGCCTCCTTTCCATCCTGGCAATCCAGAACAACTTACCACCAACAACAGCGACAACAGCGAAAACAGCGACATTGTTTATAATATCATTGATATCGTAAAAGAAAACCATCAAAACCATCAAAACACACAACATAGCGATTCAAATCGCCAGCCGCATTCTCCCACTCAGCAAACCAAGCCCAGCAGCAAACCGATACAGGACCGCACTAGCGTGCCGCCTCGATACGTTGACCTTGGCAAGGCCAAACCTCAAAGCTCCCCTAGACTGCCCGGAGCAGCCTGGCCTGGTAAGACTACTAGAGCCAAATAAGCTTTTCAGTGTGCTTGTTGCTCTGGCTACAGAGCAGTCTCACCAACAACGAGCGGGGCTTCGATCTTCTGGCTTAGTTAACCCATTATGGGTCGGGCTTCGACTACAACAAAGAACATATTGACGAGCGGGACTTCATCGAACACCAAGAGCACCTTCTATATGAGTTCGTGCCATTGATCTGCCTTGCAACTAGTCCGACAAAGGCCTAGTCGCCATGCGGTTGTAGCGCTTCGCAGTGGACAGGATGCGTCGACTATCTATGCCATGGGTTGCGGTCTTCCATGCGAATTTTCAGCTAGCGCAGACAGGGTTTCGGTCCCAAAACCTCCTTGGCTGACCAGGAGATGGCATGGTGTTGTTGGGTGGGAAATCCCAGCCAGCCAGCCGAGCGTTGGTTATCCCATTGACAGCTGACGATGATTTCCCGACGAAGTCATAGGGCGAGACATCCCGCGCCTGTTGGCCGTCTATTTCAATGAACACACCATCCAGGAACTGATAGTACATCTGCCAGGTCTTCCCATCGTTGCCCAGGATTCACACCATCAAGACTACTTTGGACGTTGGGCAGATGCTGCATCCCCTCCCGACCAATTCGGCTCATTTTCACCACCAACGCGAACGGATGTCCCTAGCCTTTGTAGGGATGCGTACCCGAATGGAACCCCTCCTCTCAACATCATGGCAAAGCTGGACCCGCAGTCCAACGGCTCCTTCTCAACTGCCTTCTGCAGTTATGGTTGGCACCAGAGGGCTGTCAAAGCACCGGCCGTTCGAGTCTGCACAGATACCCCCTGTCTTTGACGTGCTAAGCCATCTTGAAGATTGGACTGAGCCGTCGTGTCTGGGATCGCATACCAGAGCCCGTTCCAAGGTCCTTTGAGGACGCCCTCGTCCGCCGAGAGAGAAAAATTAGTGGAGGTTTCTCGTGTGTTTCAAAGACACCGCGCCCTTGGCACCGCGACATACTCCTGCTACAGGGGGCTCTGCTGCGGATGGCTTCAATCAGTGGTGCAACGGCGTTGACGAGGATGTCGCCCAGGTCTCCGAAAATGAAGGCGTTGATGCCATCTTTTCCCGCCTCATCGACCTCGACTCGCTGTCAGAGGATGGAAACTCGCCCTGCTAGAAGCGCAAGGATTTCAATGAAGCTACCGGATGGGCCAAGGCGCCCAGATCTCAGGAACAAGATGCCACTTTTCACCCTAACCAACGGTGAATAAAGAGGTCAGAATCGATTCCATGATCCTCATGAGAGGAGGTTCAACCACGACCAACAACAACCAGAACCAGCCAGTCAACCAATCAACGACCGGCCAACTAATCAACAACACGTCAACGAGATCACAATAGCCGCTTTCCGCAGAGACCTCCAACCAAATGATCAAAGCAGCGCCGCTAATGCCTATCGGCATGCCCTCTTGTATGACCAAGATGACCTTGCCGAAGAGGTCCGCAACCTTCGCAGGGGCGCGAAAAGCACCCACAACAGGCTACGAGAGAGAATATCATATGGAGCCATTCGGAGCATTACGGTGGGCACGCGGCCGACCAAACCAAAGGAGCAGGTTGAACTCGCGATCTTCGGATGTAACCGTGAAGCGTCATATAAGTAATTAGCACCTTCCCTTACCCTCGGCTTTCGCTGGCTCAGTATCCGGGGGTGCACGTCGACGCCGGGACACACCTTGGACAGGCAATTCGACCTGGAAGAAGTATGCGGGAAGCCTCAACGCGGCGAAGAGCGGAAGTCATCTCTGGCAGACGTCGCTCAGTGGCGCCTGAACGTAGACGGGACAACTGGATCTTCGATCTGTCCTAGTGAGGACTGGCTGTCTTCTTGTGTCATCAGAAGAGACGGTTTATCGGCAACACTGCCCTGTCACATCTTGCCAGTAACATGGCCGACTTCTCCTATGGATTATTGCCTCAGCAATAGTACATACTATTACCTGTCAAGCCACACATAACTGGCGTCCCTTACCTACAAATGCTACAGGATTCCAGTAGGAAAGGTGACATGTTCCAGGGCCACTACAACATCCGATAGAATAACATCTGAGTCGCTCAGAGTTGGATCTCAGGCAGGCTGAGAAATGGGCGCTGAGTCGGCATGCAATTCCTGCTTCAAAGCTCATCGTCCTCGGCCCTTAGTACCTCCCAGCATCTCCGCAGGCCCCGAAGTGACCAGCCTGGTGGCACAACCCGATAACGACGCCCAAGACAACCATGACGGCAGAGACAACAGGGCTCTAGCATAGTACAGCAGCCCCCAAACCAGCGAGCAGAGAGCGACATATCGACAATCAGCGGTGGCTCTGAGTATCTTACTCCAGCAACGGGAGCGCACGACCTGCTAGGACAGGGGCTGCACCAGACTTCTGGGGGGAGAGGCGACTGACCTGAAAGATTCCAGGAGAGCACTATGGAATTTAATGCGCTGGCCGAGGATGAGACGGTCAGGATGCTTCACAGAGGTCTCAAAGAGACGCGCAGAGCACCGGATTTATAACTAGCATACTGGACAGTGGTATACCAATATGAAGTGGCTGGGACGCCTTCTTTGAAGCTGTCGAGCATTCGACGGAGGTTGGAAAGAGTGACTCTAGGCCTTCATCTCGGTGCTTGATCACCAAGAGACACGCTATCCACCTTGCTGGTGGGCTGGCCCTACTATCTCCCAAGCTCACTGTCGCGCCTATGTCCTCCATAAGTACTGAGAAGTCGCTACAGTCTGTTGGTAGGGGGCGCGATCCGGATGCCCTGGCCGTCTCGGAACATAGCCAACAGGTCATTGTGAGCAAAAACAAGGCTCAATACAGTGAGATCACAGGGCATAACAAATCACAGTATAGTATTTAACAGGGGATATCATAGGAGAGCAGAGTTTAGTTAGTTGCTCCTCTCGACAACATGTGGCAACCCCCTTTCGAGGATGGTGATGGATATACGGATAACTAGGTATCTGATTGTTTCTGGAACTCTTAATCAATTGACGTTTGTTCCCATCAAGCATTGGATGTGACAAACTTGACGTTTTTGTAGTTGCTCACTTGTAACCAACTCGTCTTTGTGAATGAGGTACTCCGACTTGCTGGATAAAGAGGGATCTATATTAGGCGATTTCGTTTCCCGCACTTTCTTCACTGTTGGCTGTACCCTTTCACCTGGATTTATAGATAAAAGAGATAGAAACTTTTTAAATTATTGTACTATTTTCATGAAACTTTTGTACATTAATTTACTATCCTCCCAAGGACTTAGCTAATACTCTTGAAACTCGTATATATCGTCACTTGCGTGCCAAGCTTTGCAGTGTGTTAAACAGAGCAGCTAGGAATTGAGGGTGTTTCACAACTTGGCATGACTCAAGCCTCTTTTCTATTCACTAATGACTTCATACAAACAAATAAGTTAATTAAATGATACGCGTACATCGGAATGAAATACCGACTCGGTTACACCGCATCATAGAGCCTCGCGGCGTTTACGAGTGACCCAACCCCGTGATTGGGTCGGGAAGCCGGCATGCCAAGTCTCCCCGTCTCGGTGAGGGGCAGCACCGCCTCAATCCGCCCGCTTTATTTTGTAGGGGTCTGGTCCGTTCTCTTGTTCGTGCTCTCCGGACTTTGAACAGATCATGAAACTCTCCTCCGTCATCTAACTGGCTTTGACATCCTGTCATCACTTTCGCTTTCCGTGAAGCAATCATTCATCGCTGCGACTCATATTACCGTCTTTGTTCGCATTATCCAGCAATATATTCATTTTGCCCCGGCGCAACTCCTGCAACCATGGCTGCTGATCGCCAGACCATCATCGAGGTGAACCGGTCGCTTCGGAACATCAAGAATGTGAATAGCCTCCCTCCCCATCGGCCGCACTCACTATCTCCTCTGGAATAACGTACGGCCATTATATGCGATCCTCTAACACCATCTAGGAACTCGAGAATCTCCTCGAAAAAGGCGTGATTGACGACTCCGTTTATGAGACCATCAACACCGCTCTCCCTCCCGAGTCCTCGCTCTCTGGCCCTCTCCGCACCGCAACCGGCGCCTCCAACAACAACGCTGCCGCCAAGGCCGCAACTCCTACTCCCTCCCACGAGCCCCCGACCAAGGCCTTTGAGGCCCTCAAGGTCGACAAGGCCCCCTCTCCCGCGCCACCCGCATACGAGCAGACGCCTCCTCCCGGCGTCCCCGCGCGCAACGTCAAGCCCACCGTCGCTCAGGCCCGCGCCCTGTACCGCTACGCTGCCTCTGATGGCCGCGATCTCTCGTTCGAGAAGGATGACCAGATCGCCGTTTACGAGTACATGAACCAGGACTGGTGGATGGGCCGCAACGATCGCACCGGCCAGGAGGGTATCTTCCCTCGCAACTACGTTCTTGTCGAGCAAGAGACCAAGAAGGCCGCCACTCCCCAGCAGCCTCAGTACGGATACCCTGCGCCATCTCACGGCCCACCCGCTCAGCAGAACCCCTACAACTCGCATGTGCCACCCATGGCTGTCGCCGAGGGTTCGGGTCAGCAGCAGGGACAGGAGGGAGAGAACAAGATGGGACAGTACGGCAAGAAGTTTGGTAAGAAGCTGGGTAACGCTGCCATCTTTGGTGCTGGTGCTACTATCGGAGGAAACATTGTGAACAGCATCTTCTAAGTATTGACTGTTATGGAGAGTAAGGATACTGAAGGATATTGCTTTGTGGGTCAGGCGCTGGTATTACTTGGCGTACAGGTTCTAGGGATATTATAGACGCGCGTCAAAGAGGAGGATGTCTGGTTTCTTGCCGTACCAAGTAGGGGGAATTAATGACCTTGAAGAGGTTTTAAGTAGAACAAAATCTAAACAATTATCTACTACGTACTTGAAGCAAGGTGAACTCCATGATCCAGCTTGATATAGAAGAATGTCTTTTCACTCATCATGAGCCCATCTGTTTGCTTCACTCATGATGAACTCTTGGTGGATCTGGTGTCCTAGATACAGTGTCAGAAACCGTGCGAATTTAGGCACTCTAGCGCCAATCCAGCCATGATCAAATTCTGGCACTGTGCAAAACATAAAATTTCTTGACGCCTCAACCACGACCAACTCTTACAATCTCGCAAGGAAACACCAAACCACAGAAACCATCACCATGTCGGCATCAAAAAAGCGGCAGGCGGAGGAAACCCCTTCTCAGCCAAAGCCTAAGAAGAGTAAGAAGAGAAAGGCCAATGCCCCGGATGATGACACCCTCGACACTGAGCTCGGTCTCAACATCCTGTTTACAAAGATGGACAATCAGCTTTTGGCGGACCACCTCGCTCAGAAGCTGAGTCGATTCGGCAGCGATCTGAGCCCTGTTGAAATCTCTGATCTGACGGTGTCAGGTAATACTGAGGTCTCACTCTTCTTTCGGATGTACCTGCTAATGATGCGACAGCTAACGCCATCCAAGACACGACTTCATGGCAGGAGGCCAGGACGTTGGACAAGTTCCCCGACTTTTTGGAAAGCGTCTCGGAAAATCCCGAGGGTCTGAGGAAGTCTCCCAAGAAGAAGGGCTCTCCTCACACGCTCATCGTTGCAGGAGCGGGTTTGAGAGCGGCTGATATCGTGAGGTGCGAGGCGCATTGCCATCTGAGAGCCGAGACGTGAAGCTGACAGAAATCAGATCGATGCGCAAGTTTCAGAACAAGGACAACACAATCTCCAAGCTGGTATTTTTCGTCTTGCGCCCTGTCTATATATTCAATTGCTGATTTGGATGGAAAAGTTCGCCAAGCACATGAAAGTCGAAGAGCAAGTCAGCTTCCTCCAGGGCCACAGAACTGGCATCGCCGTCGGCACACCTGCCCGACTCATGGACCTCATCGACAACGGTAAGTCGCTTCCACCACGCCAGAAAGAACCAAGGGGCTGACTCTCGCAGGCGCACTCTCCCTCGAGAACCTGAAGCGGCTCGTCGTGGATGCTTCCCATATCGACCAGAAGAAGCGCGGCGTCATGGATATGAAGGACACCATGATGCCTCTTGCCAAGTTCCTGGCGCGGAAGGAGTTCAAGGATCGGTATGGGGATGAGAAGAAGCCGCTGGCGTTGTTGTTCTATTAGATACGATACCCATGCAACAGAATTGACAGCAATCTACTTATTCCTTTTTCTGCCTCTGCTTCCCTTTCTCCTCAGCTCTAGTCTCGACTGCGTATTCATTTGGCATTCTACATCATTACCCGCTTCCTCATCTGAGTCTGTTGTCGTTGGCGATGGTCACCGAGATTTAAAGAGGATGCTCTCGCCAATTCCTCGGTCTGCTCTGCACCTTCCCAGACAGCAACACCTACACACCTCCTCCCACCCTCTGAGATCAGCACTTTCCTTCTTTTATGACATCTTCAGCGGCCATTTATTCTCTCGCCCACTCTCCCTCCTCTCTCTTCTCTTCTCCTCTCCATCATCCATCGCCTCACCTTGAGCTCACAAGCCCGTTTTTGGACCATTTTCTTGCTTCCCTTTTTTGGACTCGCCGCGTTCTTCGCTGGCTACTTTTTTGGTGTGTCGTTTACCTCAGACTCTCTTGGTGACTGTCATTTACCACCTCTTTTTGTGACTACGGTCAACCTCAACCTTTTTGACAACTCTTTGCTTCGACTTTGCTCTTCTTTTTGGCGATTGTCGCTCTTGACGACTTTCGGTGCTCTTTTTGGCAACCTTCTTCTCCCTCAACCAGCCGCTTCTTTTGGCCACTGTCGTTTACACCACAACTACTCCCTTTGCTTCAACTCTTCCCTTACTCAGTCTTTTAAGACACGAACACGAACACGATATGAAGCCTTACTTCGCCACCGGCTTGATGCTGTCAAGCCTTGTCACTAGCTCTGTACATGGTCATGACATGTCTGTACCAGGTGAGTTCCTTTGACCATCTCGTTGACAGGCTTATCTGACAAGACTATAGAATGCGCTACTACTTGCTCTCGCGGCCTTACTCGTTACCGCTTCACCAACCAACACAACATACCCACCAAAGCTGTCTGCATGGACATGGCCAAGCAAAGGGTACGTTAGAGACTGGTCATTTTGTCGACAATGTGCTGACTCCAATCACCAGAAACTCTTCTTGTGCTTGGCTAGTTCTTGTGGGGAAGACTACGGTCCTGCTCTGGCATTTACCATCTCCGCATGTTCCAACTACGGCGCTCTCATTACCGACCTTCTACCTGTCGAACTACAGCATGGGAGCCTCGCCCCGCGACGGTTCTCTCATTTGACTCCTCGACTTGACACGGGCCGTTTTGCCTTTGGCAACCAATTCACCCTTGCTGTCGACTGCACGGCCGGCTCCAACGGCGTCCTGACCTTGTCACTTCCCGAATCTGTCCCTTCTGGTATTCTCCAGCCTCCTCCCACTGGTGATTCTCCTCTCGTTCCCGGATCTGGAGCTAGTGATCCCAATCTTGGGTCCAGCCCACCTGGTGGCAGCACAGATTCCAACCTCGATTCTAGTCCACCTTCCGGTAATACAAACCCCATCCTCGGATCCCAGCCAGCAGGTCCTTCTACATCACATGGTGGCCAGTCAGGGGCTTTCGCACACGCTGCTTCGAATAACCCCGGGGGCAGCAACAATCCTAGCAACGGTGTTGGCAACCCAGCAGCCGTGGATGCAGACTGCGATCCAGCAACTGAGGGTTCAAACAACAACCCTTCAGGGGCTCCGAACAATGGACAGGCTCTGCATCCTTCTGGAAGCTCACCCAACGACGATGGTTCTTCCCCAGCTAGCCAAACCAACGGTCAACCGAATGCTCCATCTCCCAATCCAGCCGACGGCTCACCTACAAGCCCAAACACTGCGCCCGGTAACCCAAGTAATGGTGCTGGAACCGATGCCGGTACTCCGCCTCTTGGCCCCAATCAAGGAACATCGGGCAGCCCAACTGATGGCTCTGGCGCTGGTCCTGGGGACAATGCCGGAAGTCCACCCTCTGGTCTCATTCAAGAATCACCAGGTCAGCCTCCATCTCAGCCTGTCTCTGCACCAGCGGCCCAGAACCCAAGCCCTTCGACTCCTGCTGGCGATGCTGGAGTGCCTGGCCAAACAAGTTCTCAAGAAGGAGCCGGTGAGGACTGCGAAGATGGCGTTGCTCCTGAGCCTGGCTCTGGGGCTCCAGGAAACTCTCCTTCACAATCACCTCCCGGAAGCCAAGACGACAACCCAGTAGACTGCACCATTGGTACCGACAACCCGGCTTGCGGGAATCAGAATCAAGGACCTCCTGGGACTCCTGCTGTCCCCTCCCCAGAAACCCAGAACCCAGGAGAATGCCCTGATGGCTCACCTGGCTGTGGTGTCCCATCAACTCCCCCAGCTCCTCCAGCACCCTCAGCACCACGAGAACCAGTACCAGCACCTAGCCCTGCCGTTCCTGTGCCAGCCCAAGGTGATCCAAACTGTTCTGCAGATGAACCCTCCCCATGCCCCCTCCCCGGTCAACTTCCAACAGCCCCAGCACCGCCTTCAGTTCCCAACCCTAACTCTGGGTCTGATGGTGGCGACCCTGCAGGCAACCCAGGAAGCCCCCATACCGGTCCATCTCCAGGCGATGGTGGTGGACAATCCTGTCCAGGATCCGGCCTAAGTGGCAGTTGCAGCTCTGCTGAAGCGCCGCCTGGATCACAACAGCCTTCGTCTCCAGCTGGGCCTCCATCATCCCCTGTGCCTTCCAATGTTCCAGGGGACTGCTCTAAGGGTGCAGGGGGTTCTTCTTGTCCTATCCCCGGCTCAAATGGACCTGGCCCAGGAGCTATTGATTCTTCCACTATTCCAACACCACCAAGCCCTCCTCCTGCCAGCAACACTACTGCACCTCCGACAGATGCTAGATCGCCGCCTACGCAAGGAGGAACAAATCCTTCGCCCAATGAAAACGGTTCTCCCTGTGATGAAAGTCTTGGTCCATGTCCAGGCAGCCCATCAACCTCAGAAAACGGGCCTGTGCCTTATAGCCAAGAGTCCTCTCCAAACGGCCAGGTACCTCCGGGTCCTGGCGGTGATGGCAGCCAGGGATCTGATTCGGCACAAGACGACAACAGTAGCGACGGTGTGCCTTCATGCAACGGCAACTGTCCGACAAGCCCTGGTAGTGGCAAGCCACTTGACCCTGGAACTGCAAACTCTCCTGCTCATTCTCCCGGTTCACACAACAGCCAGTCCCCCAATGGTCCACAAGCTCCTCCAAGTAACGGCAGCCAAGGACAGAATGACGGGAATCCTCAAGCGCCTGGAGATCCTGCAGCATCAGGACAACCCTCCCCTCCAGTGACAAGCCCAAACCAACCTACTGAAACATTCATCCGAGCGGATCCTCCTTCAGAAACATTCATTCGAGCGGATCCTCCAACAACCGAGTTTGTCAAAGCCATCCACCCCCAAGAGAATCCTAGCGCCCCGTACACTGATCGTGGTCCTCAAGTTATCACGGTGCTTGCTCCCACGAAGGTCGAAATTACCCAAACGAGGATCATCACCGTCTAGCCAACGGAAGACGCCTCATTGGACCGATTGCCGCCTCAGATCGTCGCAAACGCCGAGGTCGATATCGCCCGAAGACAGGAGACTGGTCAAGAATCCAACGACTCTATCAACTCTGAGGCTCCGAATCCTGACACTGACCCCGATCTGACGTCAACATTCATTCGAGCAGATCCACCATCAGGTGCCACTTCAGATCCCCTAGTTGTTGCAGGCTCAGCAGGGCGATCTCAACCTTCACTTTGGTATTGCGGCATCGTCCTTCTCGCCCTCTTCATCTTGAGCTGTCTGGCGGACAATGATGATTTTTTGTTGATGGAAGAAGCACGATAGAGGTGTAGGGGACTGTCTGAGATTCAATGATGTTATTATTTTGATCCGGGATATTGCATTGATTGGTGGTGTGATAGATATCGTGGAGTCGATTGTTACCTCGTAATGATAATGTTCTTGTAGACCTAGATTATCCCGACAACATAATGGACTTGATGGTTTGGCTCACAATGGCCCTCGCAATGTCTAGTCTGCAGCCTTGAACTTGCGAGTCACATGGAAATAATATGGGGGATGATAAGATGGAGCATCAAGTTGAGAAGCCACTGAGACGTGGTCGTCGGGTATTTGACATTTCTACTGACACAAAGCACCTAGCTAGCTTGCCTGGACCAGGACAACTCTTGGAATAAAACCCAAAACACCAAGATCCAGCAAGACACCTTGAATGACACAAGCACCCCGAGCTGGGGGCGCCGTAAAAGACGCCCCTCGCAGCGCCATGAGCCAGGAATCAAGACAAACGGAGAAAAAGATACAACAGCGGGAATCCGGAAGCAAAACCCATATCAATACATGCATGACCCATCGCCATGGTCCAAAAACAACAACAAACCAGTTTGTCCCAATTAGTCCTCCTTTTAGTAACACAAGACGCGCCTCCTCCACTATATTTCGGGGCCAAAAAGCCCTCCTTTGTCCCCAGACTTGAAAAAAGCAGTCCCATCTGCCACGAACGTCGTTTTCTCGTATCCGTCATAGTTCATCAAAAGGTGGGTGAAAAGGATGCAAGGGTGATAGAATAAGAATGCTGAAAACAGATGAGGTATCATGCGATGCGGGAATAGATGTTTAGACAGGCGTCCAGTCCTTGAGCCAGGGGTGAGACTGCTTCAGATCAGGAATTACAGCAGTGCTGACGCTGCGTTCGCCAACAATGTTGCCAAGCGAGTGGTTGATCATCTGCAGAGTGGCTCGTCGCGAGGGCTCAAAGGCAATGGGCAGGACGGTAGCAGGAGGAAGAGGGGCCGAGGAGTCGTGGGCGGGAAGAAGTTCAAGGTTGTCGGGGACAGTCGGGTCGAAACGTCCAGTCTCTTTGCGGTAGCCGGCATGCACAGATGGCTCGACGGAAGCATCATCCTTGGACCACCAGGTCCAGTGGTTATACTCACGGTTATGGCCATGCTCCAGCCAGGGGTAGAGATCCGGCTCGATAGTGTCCTTTGGGACGGATCCAAACGGTCGCCATCCGTAGAAGAGAGGCCACGGGTCGCGGAGGGTCAGCGTGTGGCGGTGCTGCAAGAGAGCAGGCCGGGGAACGGCATCATGGAGATGATGGTAGGCGGTGGAGGAGAGGTCATCCTGATATGACTGGGGAGCCCCTGTCCAAGCGGCGGTGACGATGTCGGGGCGAGACAGGGTGTCGTAGAAGCAGCCCTCGTCGAGGGTTGTGAGGTAGTTTGTGGATAAAGTCAAGGATCTTGGGGTTGCCAAGCAGGAAGAGGCCGTGCCACCAAAGCGCGACGCGGGGTCGGCGGAGCGCAAAGATCTTTACCAGCATCTCAAAGTCGCAGTAATTGAAGGCGGGGCGGATGACGCTGGAGATGGCAGCTAGCCACGGGCTGACAAGGTTACATTGGATGTCGGGCTGCCAAAAGATGCTCCAGAGGACTGGGCCCAGAGCGTAAGGGTGCATGCTCAGCGTCATGTAGTAGTGGGCTTCCCCAGCATACCGCCGGATGTCCGTCTTCTGGCCCTCATCTAGCCCCATCGTCTTGCGCAACTTCAGAGACGGTCTAGGAAGATGTGGCTGCAGCTTAGCCATGCGATAGAATGGAATTGCGAGGGTTGCAAGGAAGGCAGCTTTGATGGGCGACAGGGGGCTAGGATCTCTGGATCGGCAGGGTTCATGGCCGATGCCGAACAAATTGCAAAACTCGATGAGCAGCTCGGTAGCCTCCGATGGGCTCGGAGGCTCAGCATCTAGGTCAATCGTGACCTGCTCTTCGGTAGCAATGACGAACCGCACATCTCCCGTGCATCGCGCATCCCAAGGTGAGCATGCACCTCCTTCGTCATCAGAAGCCCAGCCCGGCTTTGGCGCCAGAATAGCAGAAAGCCAATGGACTAGACGCAAGGAGGCCTCGCCGGGGAGCTGAACCAGGATCTCGCTCTGCGCGAGGTCCCCAACCGCGTTGATCGGGATTGGGCGGAGGCAGGAGTCGGTGAAGTGGACCCTTCTCTTCTGGAGTTGCAGTAGCCGGGTGGAGAAGATGTAGGACCAGCACATGGTCAAGATGGCAAGGCCTTGCGGTGCGTTGGACGCGTCTGCGCTGCCAGAGGGATTGCCATAGTGAGAGGCGCTCGGATCCGAAGAGATGAGGCAGCCGATGGGTTCGGGGTAGGAAAGGCGGAAATACTTTGTGGTGCCGGTAACCTTGTTGAGATCAAGGTGTGGTGGACGGTCCCGAGCGGACGGTTGAGCGGGCGGCGGTTGACAGGGCTCGGGCTCCGGGACAAGCCAGGTGGGGGCTCCGGCCAGGACGCCCTTTGACGGGACCGTGTTGGGGAGCGGCGGCATATCCTGGAGCATGATGGACGGGTCTAGGCCCGGGGGGAAGAAGCCTCTTGGTAGAGCCAGGGCCTGGCTGAGAAAGTGTTGCCAAGTCTGACGGCCATTGTTGAAGATGCGGCGGATGTCCTTCTGCTTCGGGATCAAAGGGTCGTCGATATGGTCCGCAACAGAGAGGAATTGCTGCTCCTTCAAGGCCGGGACGGGCTTAAAGAGAGAGTCTGAAGCACTGGAAGCTGGAGTCAACTCTGAAGCGAGAGAGGTCTCAGTGTCTGCACCAGCGTCTGAACGAGCACTTGCATCATCAGGCTGAGGAACAATGGCAGCCTCGGAGAGACCAGTGACGATGGTAGAACTCCAGGCAAAGGGGCGGTCGAAAGAGTCGTCCAGCTCATAATCGCCGCTGAGGACCCAGGACCGGACATGGTCCATTCCCAGGTCCCACGTCAACTGCATTGTGGGAGGAAGAGAAAAATCGAGGCTCTTCTAAGTGGTTGGCCAGGGTGGAGGACGCAGACAGCCTGGTTGTCACACGGAAGGACAAAAAGTTGGCAGGTTGACGTGGAGGTCGGGGGGAAAGGAGAAGATGGAATAGAAAAGAGAAGAAGGAAGAGAGAAAGAGGTGTGTGAGAGAGGTTTATGGTAGATATGAGAGAGAAGAATATGGAGACGAAGGGACGGACAGACAGGGGAGAGCGTAGCAGAGAAAAGGCTGAAGATTCCGGGTGGCCACCCACCCCCGGGAACCCGTTGAGTATATAAGAAGCAAGCAAGATGCAGACTTTGAGTGATGCAGAGAAAAGCGCTGCATAGACTCGGGTTGGAGCGGGTATGGCTGGACTATTGGTGCGCGGCGGGCCTCATCTCGCGTGCTGTACTGCTTGCCAGCTGGTACTTGATGCTTGCTTGCTTGCTTGCCGCGACTACTACGTCCATGCCATGGCAATGATCTTGAGCATGAGTGATGCCGGCAACGCTGGTTGGGCTTCTTGTCTGGCCGGCTGAACTGGCTGGCTGAGCTGGGGGTTGAGTGGCGGAGCAGAGCGCCAGCAGGACATAAACGGAGAGGGAGGCAAAGAGGAAGACACTAGGAGAGTCAGAAACAAGACATGGACGGGAGCTTGCATGTCGCGCATGCCCCTTGTCGGCCGCTGGGTCGGGTTGGTGTGCGAGTGTGCGAGTGTGCGCCTGGGCCGGGCTGGCATACGATACGGATACTGTAGAGTGAGTGAATACAGTCAAATGGCATAGAGAAAAGCAACTTTTGCAGTGTTGCTGGCTGCAGCAACTAGACAGACGGGGGGCCGGAGGGACGGAGGGGAAAACAAGGGGTGGTACAGGACAAGGACTGTAGCGTAGGGAGGCGTAAAAAAAAGAAGAGCCAAGCGGACCCGGGACGGAGAGAAGCGGAGATGGCGGAGACGGCAGCAGGAGAAGAGTAAAAGAGATTCATTCATTCAATTCGAGTGGATATGGGATACCGAGTCAAGTCAATGGATGATGAAAGATGGATGATGGAAGACGGGGATGAGATGGGTTTGGAGGCTGCGGTATGGATGATGGGGCATTGAGCATGGGGCAGGGACAAGGGACAGACTGACAGGGGTGGTGCCTTCCTTTCCTTTTTCCCCCTCCACACGCACTCCACGGCTGTCAGTTGCGGCGCAGGAAGGTACCAGACCGTCTATCCCAGTGTCTCTTAACAGATTCGCACTGTTGTCCGCTCACCTTGGCTCTAGGAGCACGGAGCTTTTTTGCTTTTCTCACCTCAACCCACTAAGACGACCGACCACGAGGCAAAGAGGCCAGCCGTTGAACAGCCCAGGGGGTTCACCTTCTTTTTTTTTCTTGCCTTTTGTCATCTCGGGTTCGTTCCTTTTGCTCCGGGTAAGCTGAATGACTCGCCCGGGTGGTGATTGAGTTCAATAGTTGGTATCCCAGCCGACCATGGAATCGTAGCTTAGTATTCAGGATCGTATCCCTTGGATATAAGAGGATGGTCCTGAGCAAGTTGGATGGGCGCCAACCATAGACCCTCGACCCTTCAGCTGCGTCAATGTGCACCAACTCCCGGTCCGTCTCCCAATAATACAGTGTGCCTCTAAGCTGCAGTTGGCACTTGACTCTGGCTTGCGTATGGGCGTCACCTTGCCTACGTCAGGTAGCCATGCTTTGGTAGCGGCGCTGACAGCTGGAAATCCCCAAGGATGGATGGATGGACTGGGGTTTGACGACGACGAGAGAGTCAAGAACGAAAAAAAATTTTAATGGTTGTCACATGGAACACCCCCGAATCAACCACTTACAAGCAAGCAACAAGGTTTCGAAATGCAGTACCGTCTTGACAGCCGACAGCTCCGGGGTTGCACAGCGGCTGAAAGAAGGGAGGATAGCCAGCCGATCAACGTCCACCGCATCTTCTGGGACGCAGGAGGAGAGATGTCCTCGACACTGCGCCGGGACTGAACTAGGGTGTCGATGTCGTAGGGTCGCGGCCCAGGGTCTGGAGTCGGTTGAGAGGGGCCGTCGACGATAGGCGGCCCCGCTACGGAGCTTTGCTTCTGGGAACAGAGAAGCATGGATGGCAAGGATATGATGGCATGGCATGGGCATGGGGGATTGGATTTACCGCCCAGAACCCTAGCCTGGTCTGTAGACTAACTAACACTGTACGACAACATGTATGTACGTGCATGATGCAGATTAGATTAGTGAGATACGTGTGAGACGGCGGCGAAGGAGGAAATAAGGAAAAAGAAAGTTTCGACAGAGCTGAAGGGGGGGAATGGAAATGGGAAAAAGAAAGCAACGGGTGCCATGCCATGGGTAGAGAGAAAAATTGGACGCCATGATGGTGGTTAGTTGACAGTTGGCATTTGACAACTAAGCTAATGATAACTGATGCAGAAACAACAGAAACAAGACAGTTTCATATTTGGTCTCATGTCTTGTACTGTAACCTACGTCAACATGTTATTTTTATCCCATCTTACAGTCTACCCGTCCCGTGGTAGTGTAGTGTCCCAGAAATCCCCAAATCCTCCGTAGGTCGTCCGTCTCGGCATCTCCCGCTTCCTTAGCTCCCTTGTGAGCAAGCAATCCCACTCACCTCTCACTTTTCCTGCACGTTTTGGCACTCGCAGATCGATCCTCCTCAAATCTCCAATCCCACGTCGGCCCCAACTACAGCGCGCGTGCAGCAGTAGCACCAAGCACCAAGTCACACACACTCTTTTTTGCTCTAGCCCGGGCTGACTGGCCCGCTGGCAGACTAGTTAGTCGGGACGGAACATTTCCTTGCCTCGTGCAGACCGGAAAACCTCATTCGGGCCCCATCCATTCTCCAGGCCCGTGTCTTGCAGTATCCTGCAGCCTGCCAACCGGTGTCACTAATTGACTTGTTTGTGATTGTCTGTAAGTCGAACCAATTGATTGTGTCTTGTTCCAAAAGCCACCCTATAGCCCGTCTTTGCGACGTCGGACAAGGAAGAAAGAAAAAAAAAAGAGGCTTGTGCTGACTTGCAAAAAAAGCAGATCCTGCATAATTTTTTTTTCTGCCGCCTTTGCGCAAAAGTACACCACACTACAATCTCTATCTACCTTTACTCCCAATCCGATCACGACACGGCGCAATCATGAAGAGCAAGCGCGCAAGAGAGGCCGTCGAGGCTGAGGACAAGCATGTCACTCCCATCGAAGTCGAAGCTCCCCCTAAGAAGCGCAAGCGCAACGACGACGATGCCACCGCCGATGTGAAGAAGAAGGCCAAGAAGGAAAAGAAAGATAAGAAGCATAAGAAGGAGTCGCGCAAGGAGCGCAAGGACAAGCGCAAGAACCTCCAGGACCTCCCCGAGCAGGACGACGACGAAGAGGAGGTGGTGGACGAGCCTGCTGCTGCTGCTGAGGATTCTCCAATGGCTGATGCCGATGTCAAGCCCGCTTCTGCGACTGCAGACGCCGCAGATTCGGACAAGGCCGCAAAGAAGAAGAAGAAGAAGGATAAGAAGAACAAGGACAAGGAGTCACAACAACAAGAGGAGGAGCCTACTGCTGATGCTGAAGCCAACGACGAGTCCAGCAGCAAGAAGAAGAACAAGAGCAAGAAGGACAAGAAGTCCTCTTCCGAAACCACTACCAAGAACAACAACGATGAGGCCGTACCCAACGGCGCCGAAGCGGACACGGCCGCTGCCGACGCCGATACCAAGGCGGACCGCCACATCGTCTTTGTCGGCAACCTCCCCTTCACCGCCACCGTCGACACCATCCAAGCCCACTTTGCCTCGCTCTCCCCCATCCACGTCCGCTGCATGAGCGACCCAAACGACTCCAAGCCGTGTCGTGGCTTCGCTTTCGTCGAGTTCGCCAAAGTCTGGCATATGCGAACCTGCCTCGACAAGTTCCACCACTCCATGTTTGAGGATGGTGTCTCTCCTGCGCGTCGCATAAATGTCGAGTTGACGTGAGTTTCTTTTCAACCCTGTTTCTTTCTCATGTGTCTCACTCATACACCCCTCCCCCCTCTATCTCACTCATTCCCCCCTCTCTCTTGATGCATCACATTTCATGCGGTTTGCTTCCTCCTCTTAGTGTGCCTTGTGTAACACTCCAAATCCGCCTCCATGGCTTGCTTGGTCACATCCCGTTGAGTCACGCTCATCACCACCTGACCGATGCGGCCCGTGTATCTCTTCATGAGTGGTCATATGCATGAACAGCAAAAGCCCGCCCGCAGGAAAAGCCATTGACAAATCGCAATGCTCGCAACTCACTTTTAGAAACATGATGCTGACCCCTCTGTGTAACAGTGCCGGTGGAGGCGGCAAGACAAAGCGCCGCCAGGAAAAGATCCAGGAGAAGAACCGCAAGCTCGACGAGAACCGCACCAAGCGAATCCAGCGCGAGAAGAACGCCAAGGTGGAGGCCAGAGCCAACACCGACCAGGAGCAGCACATGGAAGACGCCATCCACCCTAGCCGTCGTGGTCGTGTCCCCGGTAATGCTTGGTAGGACCTGAATGCTAGAGATCGTCGCCGGCTGCGTCGTCATTTTGAGCCTGTCGCATAGTTATCATGAGGAGGAAGCGTAATGTTGTCCTTGAAGCAGTCTAATGAATCAAGTTTTGGTCGGATACACAAAAGTCGGTATGCATTTACTTCGTACAAGATAGAGAGATACCCCAAGGAATTGGATCATGACCTCGCAAGGCTGTATATCCATATCATGAGTGACTGCCAATGGTGAACCACCCATTGCCATCGTGTCTATTCGAGATATTACCAGTAACAAAGCCAAAGGAGTTTCTACCAATCTGGAACCTTGGCCAATCTCAACTGTCTAGACGAATCGCAAGCCCGTCTCCCATGACTTGAACTCATGATGAAGAATAAGGAACTCGCCTACATTAGACTTCTCATCCAACAGCCATAGCCCACGCCGCCAACCTACACCCAAGTCGAAGGTCAGCCACTTGCATCCGAGGCCAATGAAAACAAAGATATCTTGGTTTGTAGAACGGAGATTCCGAGGTCAGTCCATTCTAAGCCATGATGGCCAACTTGAGGGTATGCTGAAACGATCATGGAGAGCAAGGCAATGTTTAAACTCGTAGATTCAACAGTCCACAATCAACACAAAGCAGTCACCAAGTCCAAAAAACAAGCCATCTCGCTCGTCTCTCTCCATCATAGCATCACGGTGCAGTAATCATGCAGAATAGAATGCTCCAAAAATGCAACCCGGTTCTTGAATTACTCGCAACGTCGGTATAAACTCCTCCGCGAGGAGGAAACAGGTGAGAGATATGAGCAAACAGAAAAAATGTGGAGATAAAAATTGAACCGCAGATAGAAAGGACCAAAAGTCATTCAAGAACCGCCTCGCATATACCATCATGATATGCAGTTGTAGCTGTTTAGTTGTGTGAGAGGTTGGGGGGTTTCCTTTAGAGCAGAAACTCCCCCAGGATATTCCGTTATAGCCGCCGTCTTTGTATCGCCAAATCGTCGATCATTTGTTCAGAGCCGTCATGTCATTTTGCGTCGTCGAGACGCCTTGGTTGAGAAAATCGAACAAGCGCGTGGGCTACCCGCGCGCGGTGCAAGGTTAGATATCTACAGGATCGAGCACTTCTTATTTTTGGGGGCCTTGCTGGTCTGAGTCCGAGGGTTAAGGACAGCCCTGGAGCCGGTTAGATGGTTCAAACACAAGCTCGGGATAAAACCTACCGAATAGCCTCGTCGAAAACGCTCTTAAGGTTCCTTTGAGTCAGAGCGGAGCACTCAAGGTACTTGTAGGCCTTGATTTCCTTGGCGCAAGCCAGAGCCTGTTCGTACGACACGGGCTCCATACGCTTTTGGCGGAGGGACTCGAGTGTGGCGGCGTCTTCTCGAAGATCGAGCTTGGTTCCGACCAGGATGATGGGGATATTGGGCGCATGATGGTCGATCTCGGGGTGCCACTAGAGCTTGTGTCAACGGGACTCGGGTTCTTGTTCGCTGCGTCGATGGTCGTTTCATCGTACCTTGGCCTTGACGTTGTCAAAAGAGGGGGGGCTGACGATGGAGAAGCAGATGAGGAAAACGTCGGTCTGGGGGTAGGACAGAGGTCGCAGTCGGTCGTAATCTTCCTGACCAGCGGTATCCCAAAGACCCAGGCTGATGGGCTTGCCATCCACCATCACACTCGCCGAGTAGTTATCGAAGCTGCGTCACAGGTTGCATCAGCCATGATGTTCAGGATGTTATCGGCGGGAAAAGCGGGAACCAACACGGTGGGGATGTATTCGCCAGGGAAGGCATTCGTGGTGTATGAGATGAGCAGACAAGTCTTGATGGAGAGTCAGTAAAGAGCTTGCAGCTACCGCATCAGACGGCGATGCTTTGATGTCGAGACGAACCTTGCCAACTGCACCATCACCAGTCACAACACACTGCATCAGCGGTCAGCCACCCAAGGTATTGCGTCAGACAACCAGCGACCGACAAACCTTCAACGATTGCACGCCGGGCTGAGCCATTGTTGCGATGGGTTGTAGAAGGAATCGGAAGAAGTTCGGCCGTAAAATTCAGTCGTGATTTTCCGGGGCGCAGGTCGAGATACGGGATGGGATGGCGGATAATGAGGTTGTGATGGAGTCGTCTAGATGTAGAGTAGAACCCGAGGAGAGGGGAACGACAATGACGAAGCGAGGACGGGGGCTCGGAGTGCGACGGTGAAGCTGGCGATGAGATAGGTAAGCGACGGTGGGACTCGAATCGCTCGACAAAAGTTTCAAGGCTGCATAAAATCAAAGAGGAAAGGTCAGAGCGAGCAAACTTGACACGAAACCGAGGTGTAGTTCACGCGTTTTGTGCCGCAGAAAGGTGAGGCCACAGGAGGAGGTTCAATGATGGGAGCGATCCACCACAGAGAGAGCAGAGAGCAGACCAGAGGAGAACAGAGACAGAGGCAGACAAGGATAGACCGCCCGCCCGGACGACACCAGCCAGAGAGGACCACGAGAGAGGCGCCCAGGATAGCCAGTAGCCACCGCCGGTGCCACCTTAGCCTGCTAAGGTCCCCTGCTAGAGACAGTCCTAGCCTTGCCAACAGCCCGCTGGGCTGGCTGGGGGACAAGGGGGCCTTTCGGGTGGTGCTCCTGTGCCGCTCAGAGTGTCGGAGCTTCTGGACAATCACGGCCTCTGGAGGAGCTCTGCTCTAGGCGCCTTGGGAGTGGGGGGTGATACAGGGGGTCCCCTACGGCCAACCAAGGTACGCGGAATGATTGATGGAGGAGAGGGAACCTGCCTTTGCTTTGCGGTTTGTCTCTCTGATAACGCTTCTTGTCGATGGCGAGCTGTGGCTGGGGATGGCTTCGGAGCGCGCCGAGATGAGGTGAGAGGACAGGAGCAGGATGAGGATGAGGACGAGGACGGTACACGAAATACTGCAGTGACACTTCAATGTAGGGAGAAGCAGCAACAACAATCCCAAAAAAGGCACAGTAACGGGTATTCGCAGGAGCTGGTGGGATGGATAACTCGTGGCTGTTGTGAATGGAAGGAAAATGGTGGAGGCGGGCGATCTTCTGTGCGCGGACGTCGCATGTGAGGTACCTGTAGGTAAGGGACCTTGCGTCGGTGTGGTGTGAGTACCCTCAGGCTAAGAAACAACACCAACCGCCGTCTTGTCCACCCGTTTTCTTGGTCTCAAAAGGTGGTCGGGGATTGTGGATCGGTGGCGGGGGGAAGTGCAGAAGCAGTTGGACAGTTGCAATCGTTGAATGGATTTATTTTAAGCCATTATGATGCACATTGACGGGGATGGCGCACGAGGAAGACCAGGGCCAGCAATGGGGATGACACAAGAATTCCTCAGTTTGCGGACAGTACCTCAGGTGCAGGTGGAAGACATCAGGACAGGCAGGACAGGCAGGACGTTGCTTTGGCCAAGAGAGGTGAGAGGCTGGGAATAGTAGGAGATGTGACTGTCTACCTGCCTACATTTCACCCGCATGGAGGGGAAGTCAGGGGTTAAAGCATCAATCTGGAAACGAATCACCACGGTTGTTCCCAAATGGATGCCATCCAAGTCATTTCTGGCGCTTATCTGAACGTTTTGATTCAACTTCACGCATCCTTGCGACGCATGAGATCGTCACGGATATATACTAAAGATTGAAGATCGTCACTCATCCAATAACAAGGATCGATAGCTCAGTGGTACGAGCGAGGGATTGCAGATCCCTAGGTCGCGTGTTCGATCCACGCTCGGTCCTCATATCTTTCTTTTTACCCTCGCTTACTATTTTGCCAGCTTACATTTTGATCTACAGCTGAGCGTCTCACTGATTCCCCTCACTTGTAAGATTCCAGCAAATTACAACTCCTAGCTTATCCAGAATTAACGACTACTCTTTTGTGTCGCCCGTTGTGAATCAATATCAAGTGAGTGGTTCGAATTGGCGACAAGTTCCCCTCGCTCTCAGTCCCCAACGTTCAGATCCGTAACCCAGCATCTCCACTATATCGGTTGCTAACTGCCGTGTAAGCCTTGCAGTTCATCCTCTCAAGCACGATGGCTTCAGGCGCATTCTCCTCTTTCTCGCCGTGGCATATTCCACCCCTCTTCATCGCCAGTGCGTTTACCCTTGGCGGCCTTCTCCCCTTCTTGAACCCGGCCCGTGCCATCCGCGAGTTCGGGTTACCAGAGGGCATAGCCAGGTCTCAACCAGCGCATACATGTTTCGCCGTATACGGATCCCGGGTATCCATTATGGGCCTTTCCATGTGGATATTTTATTTACGAGGTGAACTCAAGACACTGGATACATTAATGGCCCTTCTGTTCTGGGCCGGTGTTGCAGATGGATACTTGTGCTGGAAGGAGGGCGTTCCGGGCAAAGCGCTATTTAGGTTTTGTTCTGGTCTTGTCGTGGGCGGCTGGGGGTTACTTGGGTTGACTTCAAGGGGTTGATTATGCGTCTTGACTGACTCGAGTCAATGAATATTGTAACCTACCTATTTGGGTGATGGGGTCACTCAGGCCGATGTTCGGCACTGAAGTCTAAATCTAGCCTTTCGGGAAGTTATCTTGTGAACTCACCATTTTTTCAGGATTCCTCTGGCCTTCACGTTTATGCTCCTACCTAGTTGTATGTCAGGCAGGTCGTTTCGTATCTCCAAGTTGGAAAGTTATGGTATAACAATCCTGTACTTCAAGGCATCCCTCGGAGGGCCATGCGACGCGCCGCCCTAGCCCCCACCCCCCAGTAGGAACATACGGCGCATTGACTTAACTAACCCATCTAGCTATCGTCAGTGGACTGTATTGGGTTGCGTTTGTCTATACCGAAGCTCCTATGAGTTCCACAACGCTCGGCTTATCGTATCCCTACTCCTTGAAACATGAAACGTCGGAACTTCAGGCAGCCGGCAACAGAGAAAACTGATGTCACGAGCTGAACATGTTACCGGAAATTCAAATGACCCCATCCCGAGTAGAACCTCGTGGTTCATCTCGTAATAATTGCCTGTCATGTTGCAACTTCAGCTGTAAGTTGGTGTTGCAGGTCATGATAGGGTAGATGGTCCGTGCACAGCCATGGCCCCTCCCTCGTCGCGTATGGTCGAAGCTTGTCGCGTCCCACCTTTACTAACATCCATCATCGACATGGATCAACAACATCGACAATAGCGAAGGAGGGAGAGTCTGACACGAGCCTGTGAAGAAATCAATTGGTCCGAAAATCAGCGGATGGCCAAGTATACTTGATATCCGTCAACCTGTCATCCGCGCCGCCATTTCACCCTCAACTATCGATGCGCAACCTCTAAACAAAACATCATGGACTCAAGCCCCATCGGGTCGCCTATCAAGGCTGCCTCACAAACCCCGTCCCGAACTCCCTCACGAACTCCAAACCGCCGCGCCTTCAGCGCCGAACCGCACTCTGGCCGCGCTTCGATACACACCCCTCTCGATCGTACCGGAGCCCGCGACCTCCGAGCCTCTATCCGCCGTGGCACTCCCGGTTCCATTGGCCGATCCAATGCGCCAACTCCCCATGCCAAAGCCGCTCGTCGAGCGCTCGACCAGCGCCGAACAGCCATATTCACACCTGGAAAGAACCGACGGCGCAGTTTGATGCAGCAGCGTGAGACGCCCCTGGATATTCTGCGGACCCTCGGCAGAGTCCTGGCGCCAACAAGCAAGCCCATTCACACGTCCTCGTCTTCGTCACCGGATGACAAGTCGACCATATCGCCTGTGCAGCAAGAAGAAAGCAACATTTACGAAGATGACGATGAAGATGACCTACCGATTGACAGGCCACGGCTATCTTTGCCGCTTGATGATGAGGATGCTTCTAGCACAAGCTCCGATCTGCGGCCTCCGCGGTTGTCGCAACTCGAGGAAGACAATTTTACGATGCAGTCGATCGAGATGCCACGGCGAGCTATCAGCGAGCAGGCGGCATCAAGGCTATCACGTGGAAGTTTTGGAAGCATGCGCATGAGCGACTATTTTAACGAGGAAGAGGGCACTGAGGATATTGGTCAACAGTCGGATTTCTTCCCAGGACTGTTGGAGGACTTGCAAGCACGAGCGGGCGCGGATGACCTTTCTCTGGACCAGTAAGTCGATTTCGATACCTGTTTTACGAACTGGCGGATCCTAACGACAAGTACAGATTCGAAGCTGATCAGTCGAGACGAATGACTGTTGGCCGAGAGAGCGATTTCAACTTTGAGATCCCTCCTGGTGTTGGAGAACAGACAACATTCATGCTGTCTGACCCAGCTATCGATGTCCCACAAACATCACCTATCGTCGATCATTCTGTTGCCGAAGCCATGGGTGAAGATGCTCAGGAACGTCATGCCGATGTGGTGCTCGGTGACTCTGACTCGGATGTAGGGGGAGGCTTTGACATGGGTGGATGGGACTACGATGCAGGCGGTGTTGACGACCACAGCTCACTAGATGAGGGACCGGAGCCCATAGCAGATCCTACGGTAACTGCTACAGCACACCGAGTACAAGCCGAGGACAGACTTCCGCGTGGTTTGAAGGCGAGAAAGAAGCAGAAGCGGATATCACAGCACGGCATTGAGTATCCGCCACTGCCCCCTGCGTTTGTCAAGAGGGTGGCTCAGACAGCTCTCCAGTCGTCAGGTATGGGCAATCAGCGTCTATCTGCAGAGACGTTGGACGCCCTCATCCAAGCATCTGAGTGGTTCTTTGAGCAACTGGGTGATGATCTGGGCGCCTACGCAGACCACGCGAAGCGCAAGACAATCGAGGAGAGCGACGTTTTTACGCTCATGAAAAGGTACGTTGATGTGTCACTTGGGTATCAGCTCCTTTTTGTTCTAGCCAGAATCTAATGGTACAGGCAACGCCAGATAGGGCCGCGTTCCTCCATGTTTTCTCTCGCGCAAAGGCACCTCCCGAGAGAACTGATGCAAGAGTTGAGAATGCCTGTTCCGCAACCCGCTAAACAGCGACGTGCTAAGCGTCCGCGGGAGGAAGACGGCGAGGGAGAGGTGGGGAGTATACATGAGTCTTACATGGGTATGGATGAGTGAGATTTACATTTTACAGGCCCTTTGAGCGGGCTACCCGACGAACAATTTCGTTTGAGGGCTTCTTGACGACCATCCACAGCATGATGGAGGTTGCGGCACAAAGACCGTACCTGAAGTCGAGGCATTAGAAACCCGAGAGGATAGTGTGGGGATGAGAATGGTGACATACCATGTGAAGATGTACTGGGCATGGTTATTCCGCAGGTTGACCTCTGCAGCTCGACCATAGGGAATACCGCGAGCCTCATAGTCGACCATCTGCATGAACTCGGGTTCTGCTGTTGTTAGCAAAGGTGAACCGAAGGGGAAGGACGAAGCAGGAGGTTATACATACCCATAGTGGCCTCAACCCAGACGGGCTGGCTTCCCGTCAACTCGGCCATCTGCTTGACATCTGGGAAATAAAACAAGCCCCTCTCGGGCTGATTGTCAGGCGTAAACATGTTCTTCTTCCATGGTTCTCTGAGCAACCCCTCCACAGTGACCTCGCCCTTGGGCAACCCATCCGGCCTCGTCCTCTGATCTCTGTGCTTCTTGTCGATCCAGCCGCGGTTTATAAGAATAGTCGTGGCATCCTCGCGCTCCAGAGGTGTAATAACCATGTATCCGTCCGTACCGTCTCGCATGCGCGGTCCGATGAGCATCTCTTGGTCGTGTCGGAAACGACCTGTAGCTGTGACACGGCGGTAGTCGAACTCATGGACGGCCGGGGGGTCGATAGTGGGAGGGAGGGGGAGGGGATCTCGGACGAGGCGGTCTTCGAACTTTGCGATGAGCTCTGTCTTCCAGCCTAGACGCTGGACCTGCCATGAGCCGAGAATGAATGCCGTGATAGGGATGATGGCTGCGCAAAGGTTAGCTCTCCGCTCGCATATAGTCGTGAATTGACGCACCGAGGATGATGAGTCCAGGTCCATGGCGTTTTCCTGCACGAACAATCTGTGGCGGCCCATCGAGAATCGACACAAACTCCGGGTCATCGGCGTCGGGCTTGCTTCTAGTATTGCGACGAAAGGTGGATGATGTGAAGGGTCTTTTCGGCGGGGCGGAGGCCAATCTCGGACATCGGGGGATGGGCCTTGAAGCGCGCAGGCTGCGCAACAGGATATTTCGGGGTGCGTTCATTGTGGCAGATGACGCATTGGAGGTTGGGGGGTTTGTCGTGGTGGAGGTGGGATGGTTGTGACCTTCGTGGTGATGATGTCGTTTCTCGGACCGGACGGGAGGACCCACTTTACGGAGCAATTGAACTCGGCGACCTGGGTTTACATAAATGAGGCTCCGAAACAGGGTCTGTCATCTCTTCTATTCGGAATGGTAATAATGTCAGGTTTAATTGAATCGATTCGACAGAGGAGGATACATGAACCATACCACCATGAAAAAAGCAAGATGAGCGATCAGAGACGAATCAATCGCGGGGACTTGGGACGTTGGAGGTGTGAGTGTAGTTGTAATGGGTGAGTGCCACACGGGTCCGGACATAAGAAAGAGACAGTGGTCTTTTAAAAATCCAATCTCTTGCTGTAAGAAGTAGGTACATTGCGGGTTTTGGGATACAGATAAGCTTGGGGGACGTTTCTACATGGATAAAAGAATCCGCGCCGGCACATCTTGACTGAAGAACGAGCCAAGGTTTTCAATGAGCTTGAACATCATCGAGTTGGGCAGAATAAACGGCCGATATTCTTCCATCGTCAATAGTCTGGGCGATCTGAGTACAAGAGGAGTACCATACTCTCTTGAGGGGTGGTTCAACTCGCAGAGTACCGGGAATGCACTATCTGCTGCCCCTGTTACCTTGGTTGATGGCTGAGTTCACACTACACACCTAGGAAGCCAAGAACCAAGGCTATCAAACATAAAGATTGATCAAGTGCAAGCGAGACACATGAGGGATAACAGAATCTTGAAGACATCGTTTTATCATGACTCTATTGCTCTATGCTCAACCCAAACCCTCCTCCACCTCCTAAATGCACCATTGTCCTTGAGTATTCAAGATAACCCAAAGCCTGGGGTATCCAAATCTAGCGGCATCCAAGAAAGAGAGAGGTGCATTTAAAAGGATGCCTAGTTCTTAAGAGCATCGATCCACTCCAGAGCAACCTTGGGTTCCATTCTGTTTCGGTAGTCGGGGTCGATGTAGACGTTGCGAACGATACCAGAACCGTCGACGAGCAGAGTGGCAGGGATAGGCACCTCAAAGTTGTCGAGGCCATTGCGCTTGGTGAGGTCGACACCGACCTGCTTGAAGAGGTCCTTGGCAGAGCTTTGGTCGAAGACGATGCCGAGCTTCTTGGCGACTTGGTTGTTGCGGTCCGTGAGGACGGGGAACTTGATCTCGTTCTTCTCGGCAGTGGTCAAGCTGTAGTCGGGCAGCTCGGGAGTCAGAGCGACGAGAGTAACACCGCGAGCCTTGTACTCGTCGAGGTGACGCTGCAGGTGCTGAAGGGCGATGTTGCAGTAGGGACACCACTCGCCGCGGTAGAAGGTGATGAGAAGAGGGCCATTAGCGAGTAGGTCATCGCTCGACACCTCCTTTCCGGTGGCATCACTCAGACGGAACGAGGGGAGCTTGTCGCCAACTTGGACAGCGTTCTGGGGCTTGAAGAACTGAACAAAGTCCTCGATGGCGGTAGTGATGGGCTCAGAGCCAGGAACGCCCTTGAAGGACTGGGCGATGGCGGTAAGCTGCTCGGACTGGGAAGACATTTTGTAGGTTTGTTTAATGAAGATTGGAGTTTTGAAAGACGTTTTGAGAGTGGTAAGGTTGTTATTGTGTTGAGTGTTGTTGATCTGATGCTGGATTCAACTCAACACCACGTCTTCTCTGCCAACTATATACTCGATTCCCTACCTACCAGCCCAAACCGCAACATGATTATCAATCCTCAATTATAAATCTCGAAATGAAATGGTCTCAGTTTGTCCGAACTGATTAATCCACTTGCGCCTGCCTGATTGTTGGTGTTGTACTACTTAATGGGCCCAGGTCCGCAGGGGTGGGAAGGGAAGGTGAGAATTCGGCCGACTCGCCCGAATTCGACCGAGCTGAGTTGCATGATTCCATCTTGAAACCAACAACCACTAAGCAACTTTCTCCGAAGGACAGCCTTACTACACGAATCATGGAGTCACAGCCAAAGCGGATGAGACTAGGCACCAAGAGCTGCACTGAATGCAGACGCCGAAAAGTTCGATGCATCTTCCCCGAAGGATCGGACAAATGTCGACAGTGCAAACTCCACAAGGCGCCGTGCAGACCCCAGCAGGCTCCATCGAGCAGCTCGCCGAGCACATCGAGCCTCTCACCCGACTATGTGCAATCAAACGAGGCAACTGTTGAGGCTCTTCGACTGCGAGAATGCCAGAGACTCGGTCTACCGCTAGATACATCCCTTGGCGCCATCTTTACCCATGTTGTTGGCAACTCGGTCTCGTCGAGGAGCACTTCCATTGATCAAGATTTGGATGCCACTGTTGTCCTTGAAAACGCACCACTCATGAAGAATCTTAGAGAGACTCTACCAACCCAGCCTAGTTTTGAAGCCGAGTTGCCGACCCGGCTAAAGGACCCTTTCCCTAATCGTTCTTCAGTGACTTACTTGCCCCCCGCTCCGACACTGGTCAGCATTTTTGAGTATACGCAGCAATTCTGGGCCACTTGGCCCTTGGCATTCACGCCTACGGAGACCAATGAAAGATGTTTCCCAGACTCTGTACCGATGGCCATGAGGTTTATTCAGCAATCCGTCGGATCCGCAAACCCAGGAGTCGTCGCAAGAGCTTTGGTCTGGCTCAGCCTTTGCCTCCAGGAGCTACCCAAAGACTTCAACAAGGACACACCTTTGAGTCTTCCTTGGAAGGCGTCCAAGCTCATTGACTACTACCTTAAGGAGGTGGAGGAGCTGCTGCAAACACACTCGTCTCCCGTCTGCAGCCTGGATTTTATTGAGGCCCTCACGCTCCAATACGAACTCTTCATCTTCATGGGTCGCCCATGTAGTGCTTGGAAGAGCACTAGGACAGCCTTGAACAATGCCATGATACTGGGCTTGCACGGGTTCGCCCGAACGGACGGAAAAAGGAGATATGGAATGCTCTATGGGTACAGGATCGACATCTATCGTTATTCCTCGGACTGCCTTATGCTGTTCCAGAGCACTTCATCCGCCTAGACCGAGTTGACGAAAAATGATGTCCTGGAGCGGAGGATCCTTCGAAAGGTGGGCATAATTTCGGGCCACATTACCGATCGAAATTGTCACCAGCTCGAGTCGTCATATTCAAGCACAGCTCGGATTATGCAGGAGATGGACCAGCTCAAGGAGATGATACCGACCGAGTGGTGGGAACCCACCGAGGCTGATATAACCGGGTACTATGGCATAGACTTTACACGTCGTGCCATCATTCTCTTCTACTATACAACTAACAAGCTGCTGCATTTGCCTTATGTGCGCATGGCAGCCCAGGATAAGCGATACGAATACAGCCGAACCACCGCCTTTGAATCTGCCGAAGGAATGGTGCGAGCATACCTAAACATGCGAGTCCTCGGGACTGCGCCCATGAGCTGCGACTTTGTCGACTTTATGGCCTTTAGCGGAGCTGCCATTCTCGCTGCCGACCTGATATCCAAGAGTGTCCCCCGTTCGACTGAAGAAGAGGAGAGGCTGTGGAAGCTGATCATGAAACTGGCAAAAAGCATGAGAGATATGACCTCTGTGCTAGACTGCTCGGTAGCGACTCAAGGTGCCGAGGTGCTCGAGAATCTGCATGCGGCGCGACACGGGACCTTCTTTGGACCTGAGAACTTTGAGGTGACGATACCTTACTTTGGAAGAATGCGCATCTCGCGGGTCGAGAGGCCGGCGCCTGCTCTCCCCCAAAATGTCATCGAGTTTGAGACCAACGTCTTCAACATGCATCTTCCGACCGATCTCCAGCAATCGTGCGAACTGACGGAGAATTGGAGTTCCGGATGGGATTTTGATTATACGTATGAGTGGCAGGACGTGTTTAACTTTGAGCAAGTTGGGTCTTGATGGATTTTTGGGTGCCCCTCCTTTTGCGAATAGCTTCATCTGCGATCAACCACACCACAACACCACAACACCACTCGCCCAAAATACAGTTATAGAAAACTGCAAAAAATACAAAAACTACATCAGAAAAAAAGAAGCGCGTAAGGGACAGACATCTTCAGGCACAACCTTTTCGGACCCCAGGCCCGTATACACCGACATGCCCACCTTATGTCAGCACACGTCACCGTCCCCGGTGTACCGGCCATCCCGAAGTGCGTTCCTCGTCAGGACCTGCTGAGCAGTCGTCACCGTTACGCCATTCGGATGCCTGTCTGTTGAAAATGGGATCCGGGGAAGTGATATATAAGGGTAGAGGCTCTGCCTGGTGTCTGGCAGTGATGGAGCGCGCGGGGGTTTTTAGGGATAGGTGACTGATCAACCCGATTGGCTTTATTGGGGAGATAATGAATTTGGGTATGGTCATAGGTAATGGGAAATGCGTTTTATTGTATGAGAGGCGTTGGTTGTGCCGTTCTTGGTGAGTTGTGTTTTCGAACTCTCATGGTTACACAGGAATGCGATGGCCCCTTAGGTGAACTCCAAGCCTTGACATTGACCACACTCCACCGCAACACATCCAAAATTGAGAAGCACAAAAAAAAAAAAAAGAGAGCAGATTGGGGTTTCGCTCTGTGTCTGTTCATGAGTTTCATATAGGGTCGTGCCAGCAGAAGTGGCCGGCTCTACCAACGCCGATCTTGAATCCATTTCCGGGGTTCCATCCCCTCGACCTCATATTATCAGTCCTTTAAAGATGAGCGAGCGAGTCTGTACAAACTGGGAGGGCCTTGCTATGTTTCTCCCCAAACTTACTCTCTCTGTGGGACTTGGGTTGCCAACCCCTGAAGCCGGCACCCGGATCCCCTTCCACCATTGAAGTTGCAGTCGGAGTGATCTGATTAGAGTGGCATATTGTTTTGGGAACTGCCAGCTCGGGGTTGCTCTTTGCTCAAGTCGTTGGATGCTGCCACTGCTACCACCATGACTATGGTCACCGTCACTTGGACTAGGAGCCGCTCCTTCATGCAAGGCCTACGCATTCTGGACGAATACAAACACCCAATCTGGAAGAAATTCACCAAGACTAGCGGATGTGCAACTTGTGTTCAAATGACCGAGTTCAATGCTACAGAAGAGACACTAGTCAATCATCCTCAGGCTGGATCATTCTCCAGCACCTCCGCACCCAATCAAGACAACCCGACATATTTAAACTGCCTGTCAAGAAGCTGGGGCCACTCCTCTTCGAACCGCAGCGATGGCCGCCTCGGAGATGCTTCGATCTTCATCAAAGGACAAGGTGGAACCGACACTGTCAAAGTCCGACCAGACGGTGTCAAAATCCTCGTTCTCCTGCTGTGTTCCCTCCTCTGGAATAGTGGTAGAGTCTGCCGCAGCAACATACCAGAAGATGATCTTGAGAATGCCTTGTAGTGTAGTGCGTTGAGTAACGGCGATAGGCTCAGTGACAGCTTTCGGACGGTCCTCGGTCTTCATGGAGGACGGCAAGGTGGCCAGGCTGTTGATATCCACGGGAAGCAGTTGGGCTCGTATTCCAGATTCCTCAAAGGTTTCTCGCAGGGCCGTCTCTTCAAGGGACTCATTAATGTCTTTGCGACCCTTGGGAAGCATGTATTCGCCTCTTCGCCGACAGCGGACAAGGAGCACTTTTGACCTCGCTACATCTAGAGACACGGTACCACAGCTGATGACGAACTGGTTGGAGAAGTGCAAGCTCTTGCCTGCGGAGGCCATATTGATGCTCTAATGCCGTATAGGATGAGACCTGAAAATGTCAATTATGTGACTGAGTATACACGAGTCTCGCTTACCTACTTTGGATTGATCGAGACTCCTGCTTCTCGTCTTTGTAAAGTGTATTATTCTTTTTGTAGGGTTGAGGCAAAGTGAAATGTCGGCTTTAGCTTTGGGCCCTGCAGACTTGGCCTTTGCCACTAATTTCGGAGAACTTGATACGTGGGATCACGATGCCAAAACCAGACGAGTCCCCTCCTCGGCTGCTTCTTGCTCGACTCAGGGACAATTTCCTAGAGAAGGAAGTCTGTCTGAATCATATACCACCTCGAACTTGGGCGCTAGGCCCGGGCCGATGAGTCAATCTTGACGACTCTCCAGGCAGCAGGTCATGGCGGAGGAACGATTGGCCGTCCCCCAACCTCGTTGTGAAACCACCCCTTTTCCACCAACCTCGACTTCTGTTACACAGTGAAGAAACTCGGCGCGTGCTTGAGCTGCCAAGGCCGCAGCGACGTGAGTCCCTCGAAGACAAGCTGGCCCAGACCGTCCGGCTTGAGCGACCATCACATCCCATGTGGTTTGACAGATTCTTTGACCAACGGGCTTTTCAGGAAGAAAGCTCCTTTACCGCAAATTTTGTATCTACCGACTGTCCATAACTATTATGCCCCTTTCATCATGTATCACCTCTCCGCCTCTCTCCCGATCCCGCCGTCATTGGGCCTTGGATCCTCAACACTCGTGATACGATGCCCTACACAGTGACCCCTGAACTTGATCTTGACTGTATCACACCCTGGAATTCATGTCCATGATCGAGAGAAACCCCATCGTTAAGCTAGAATCCGCATTTTATTCTGTACAGATCAGTATGGCAGAATTAGACGCAGGAGTTTCATTAGTAGAGAAACTGGTTAACTTACACGCCCACAGTGAATGTTAACTTGAAAGAGAAAAGAGATCACGAACGGGGGAGCCCTCAGGGTGGAAAGAAAGGTGAAAAAGGGAAGAGACAACGGGTTAGGATGGGTGAGGGCAAAGCCACGAGGTGAGTAGGGTAAGGGCCAGGATGAGGATGAGAGTGATCAGAACCGCCCACTTGGGCTTTGGAATGGCGCAGATGAAGCCTGCAGGCACGCACTCTTGAGCCAGATACAACCAAGGGGATGACCATGGATCAAGTTGGTAGAGAGATGGGCAAAGAAATCATTTAGTCGTAGTCCGAGTCTGGGAGCTTCCGATGTCAGGGTTGATGGGCTAGAGACGTGAGCATCATGATTCTTCGCGATGGGTTCGGTTCTGGTAGGGATAGGTTCATCAAATGATGCGAGGATAGTTACGGCAGGCATCTTCGCATGCTTATGATGATTTGGGGAGAGAAATTGGATGAGGAAGGAAAGGTTGGAGGACAAGATTGGCACGGGACGACTTTCGATCTTGGTCTGAGGTCCTTAGAGGCAGTGATTCACTGCCTGCAAACGCTCGCCCAACTCAACTCCACCAGACATATTGTGGAATTACATGGAAATACTCAGTATGGAATTAGCGAGGTAGTTGAACTTGCATTTGAAGTCGAGATATTCTACCATCCAAGTCCCTCTCGACGAAGCAGTTCGTCCACCCAGACGGTAAGCAATCAGAGAGGACTGTGTTCAAGGTCAACTCAATCCCACAAAGGAGATTCACCATCTACTACTAATTTTAAGCCGGTAGTACAGAGTCCGAAGCGGCCCGGGACTTGAATCAAACGCAATCTGGTTGTCTGCCAGGTCCGCGCCGGTGCCTGAGGCAGTGCCGCCGCACCTTAAGTTGATCTCGCACAACGCAACTCGGACTTCCCTCGCGACCAAACCGATTCCTTACGCAATACGACATCCTACTATGCAGATCTCAAAATGCTACCCGACGATTTTGACAAAGCGGACTGGCTGCTGGGCTCATGGGTGCCGCCACCCGATCCGCGACGCCCAGATTTCCCCTACCACGACGGCCTCACCCTCACCATCCGGCCTCATGTCCCTCCATCTCCATTCGGATCGACTGGATACACTAAAGGATCGGAGCGCCAAGAAGCACCGCAGGAAGAGGTCGCCAAATTCTCACAGAGTGAATGGTGCCTGCGCAATCCTGTCGCCGAAACCGCACCGCACCCAGACGTCACAGAGGATCAAATGCTGAAGGTCGTTGGTGGCATCGCTTGCAAGGAAGGCCGTGGTGCACAGGTCGTACGCTGCCAAGTAGGCCATGATGTGAGAAACGTATACGTCGCGAAGATCTACGATCCCCTTTACTACTCCTTCTTCGACCGAGACTTTGGCACCCCCGTCGACGTGACATACAGAGCAGACCAAGACTATTCTCGAGAGGCGGCTGCATTCGAAGACCTCAAGGCCGATGGAGCAGATGGCCGCTTCTCTCCCAAATACTATGGCTCCTGGACTTTCGACATGTCTTTGACAGGTACTCCTCCGGTGTTGCGACCAGTCCGCTTGGTGCTCATGGAGTACATCAAGGGAACTGACCTCTGGACCATCATGGAGAGAGACGGAGAGGATTTTGGGTTCCATACCGTCCCTCCTGAGCAACGACTCGAAATCTTTGCCAAAGCTGCCGAGGCTGAGACGAATTTGAAGTTTCACGGCATCATCCACCGAGATTTTGCGCCCAGAAACGTCATGATCGCAGACCCTGTTACCAGCGAGGGAGTTGACTCCCACACTCCCCGGGTAATATTGATCGACTTCAACAATTCCACCTGCGTCAACCGCCCCAACTTTCGATACGCAGAGTTCCACACAGCAGATCCCCTTCCCATCAGCCCGCGCTATCGCTGGTGGGGAGGATGCCCCAATGCGTTTTCGCAGTGGGTGCCGGAACCGCATCGCTCCCAAGATGCTGTCTTCAATGGCTGGTTGGTGACGCGGTGGCCGGACCCTTCTAGCGGATACCTGCTGCTTCCATTCACAATGCCTAGGCATATCCGCACGGCTGGTCTGATTGAGTACGCTTTGCCAGTCCCTGATACTGAGCCCGTCTTTGCACAAGTGTATCGGCGTCAGTATGAGATGCCACCCTTGTCTTGGTAAGTCATTTGTGCGGGAACTGATACTGAAAGTGACAAGAATAAGCTTGTTAACATACCTATAGGCCTTCAGTCGGCACAGAGTCTCCAAGCGGATCGAACGGAGGAAAGACTCCAGACACCAGTACTTCACCAGACGGAAGAAACTCATCTCAAAGCGAACCCGAGGGTTTTGAGGGCAGAACCAATATTGCTGAACTACAATGCCACGACGATCTCCAAGGCAAAGGCGAGACATGGACAAGTGGGATCGAGAAAGACGGCATTGGACTACTTGTAAGCGGAATCAAGGAAACAAAGACATCACACGGAAACGCCGAGCCGGAGGACAGCCACCTCACCCAGGGATAGTCTGGGAGATGGGGATGTGTCATCGGACCTCGCGGCGGCGAGACGGCACGGATTGAACTTGAGAGCGCAGAGACACGAAGATGTGTATGGATGCCGATGGTTCTATGACACGGTTTCATTCACTTGCAAGCAAGCAAAGAGGACATTGTCTTGAGTATTTGGCTAATGATGTAATTAAGAGTAGAAAAATTGGAGAGTAAAAAAGTGGTAATCCCTCCTCACCCTCTTCTTTGAAGTCGGAAATCTTTGTGGGATAGGGTGGGTGTACATCTTGTGCGTTCTCCTCGTTGAGGGGGAAAGGATAGGCGAGAGAGATATACAACTGAAGGCCCCCGATCTTTGGAGAACGTGTTCCCAGGATGGGGAAACCTGGAACATGGCACTAGCGCGGAAGCCTGGCCATAATAGGTCGTCGACGGGATGAAGGTGATTTAGTTACAGGGCTTGATCGTATGCCATTGCGACGTGCGATGGACTCGGGCGAGTTCTCTTTTCCCCTTGCTTTGCAAATCTGAATTATATAGCTAGAAGGGAGAGAAGCAGCATTGGACGTAGGGCTCTTTATCCGGCGATTTGAACGTGTTGCTGAAAATGCTGTTGATGGTAGCGGCGATCCCCAAGGCCAACACCTCAGGGCTGGGATGTAGCTTGGTCTTTGGTTGAATCGCTGCATTTCAGCAAACGCCCAACATTTCTTCCTCCCATTTTTGAGATTCCCGATTAGATCATCGCCTTCAAACGACACCCGAGACAGAAGGATATCCGGATCCCTTATTGGTTCCATCACTACGGGTTAACGGGCACACAGAGGCGTCTTTGGGAGCTGGCTTGGTGCGAGACGCTCACCCCTCTGATAAAAGGTATGTATTTATCTCCAACAGTGGTGTTTCTCTTCACGAGCCTGGGCTGCCAGCGAGGACGTAGGTTCAGTGAACCATTAGCATGGCCGAAGGGTGTCGACAACTCCAGTCTATGCGAGTATCGTATTGCGAGGTGACGGTCTCTGCCTGGGGAAGTACCGAAGGGGTCATGTTCCCATTGTGTTTGATCGGGCAGTCGACGACGTCTTCGTTGACCCTGAGGGCCCATGAATGGATTGCTTCTCCTGGGCGAGGGCGGGTCTTCGACTTGTTCCACCCACAGCCAGTGAACGGAAATGACTTAAAGCCCGAAATTAAAATGGCAGTTCGGAGATGTGTCGTTCCTATGGCTTGAAGATTCGTGATGTCCTGAACGATGTCTGACCAGCTCGGCGCGTCATCGTCATCCAAGCTGCAGATGTGCGGCTCACCGCTCGAGTGACAGGATTTCTATATAGGTATGATAATATCGTCATCTATCTAGACGGGAGAAATATGGCTAGTCTTGGAATCAACAGGACTTGTGGATTGGGGAGCGCCTCCACGATGGGCGGAGGCTCCCGGAGACACAATGCGTGCGAATCTCGTCATATTCCAGTATATAGGGATGTTGTGGTGGATCTGATATATACAGTATGCTCAACATTGATGACGGCAACAGCTAGGACCGGGTCGGGGTTTATATGATTTTTTATTGAATGGCTGTCACCTATTACTTCCGTCTTTGCGAGCAGATTTGGAAGCAGAGTGACCAAGTTTGCATGTACCAACACAACAGGCCGACAACGCACCAGCCTGTCGTTGTTGTTCTGGCAACAGCTTGATAGATACAGTAATTGCTATCATATCCCACTGTTTAATCACAAGAGAAATCACACATATTGCCCTGGTAATCTTCCCAAAGTATGGAGTGGTAGTCTAGGATGCTTGCCTCCGAGTGTTGATGGGGGGCAAGCATCAAGGCGCAACTGTGAGCTTGGTTGCACTGAAACACGCAAGAGCACAGGAAACTTGAAATAGACAAGCATGGAGTGCATGTTGCCGTCTGCATATTGCCTAGATTGTTCATCATGGTCATCAGATCAGGCATCAACCTGTTGCCACCCGAGTTGCTCCCACACAACTCAACGGTTTGAATGGACTAGCCAACACTGTCCAACATGTGGCTTATTGCCCCCTGCCGACCACCTTGCCGTGAATATAGTGCCAACTACTAGTCGAAAAAACTTGACTGGCCAAATGATATATGACCAACCCAGGGTTGATGCTGATATGCTTGGTATCAAACTTGTAGCACCCCCCTGGGCGGGCCATTGCATCCCGTCTACGCCACCAAACAATATTGAACAACAACCAACCCAAGCAGGCCATCCAGTACTTTGAGAGAAGCAGTTTGACTAGTGCCGGTCACCTGCAGAAGTGCGAGAGAAGTGCTCACCTGCAGAAGTACGAGACGAGTGCTCACTTGACCCCCGGCTGACCACACCTTTATCATCCCCCCTTTCTCCCTTTCAAATCTTTGCCCTGTCAAAGTCTCTTCATCATGGTCTTCTTCGAAACGATGACCAAGATGGCTGCTCAAAAGAAATCGGACGCCGAACAGAAAGACGACACCCCAATGTACGCCATCCGGGACGTTCCCGGCAAGGGAAAGGGTCTCATCGCAACCAAGCCCATCGCGACAGGCACTCGCATCCTAGCCGAAGACCCCATCCTTACGAGCTCGATTCAGGAGCTCCCAGAAGTCAAGGCCGCTCTCATCGACAATGTCAACAAACTCCCCGTAGCTGAAAAGGCCACCTTCCTCGATATGGCCATGGTGGAGGATGAAGCCTGTCACCCATTATGGGCCAGGTTCATCTGCAACAGCATGGAGGGTCCGGAGCGGGAGATTCGCGGCGTCTACATGACGGCCTCTCGCATCAACCACTCCTGCGTCAGCAACGCCTACCAGGGCTGGAATAGCAAGTTGAGCAAGCTCACCATCCAAGCTATCAAGGACATTGCCGAGGGCGAAGAGATCACCGTCTGCTACTTCAACAAACATGAGGATCGGGCCGGGCGTCAAGGTGGACTCATCCGCTTCACTTGCACCTGTAGCCTGTGCTCTCTCCAGGGCCAGCGCCTGGTTGAGAGCGACCAGAGACTTCGCACCGCGTCGCAGCTCTACGATCTCGTGACGAACTGGGTTGAGCTCAATCCCGACTCGGGATCGAGATGGCTCCACGCCACTCGGGCTTGCATCGACCTGTTCACCAAGGAGGGAGTCGCCGTCTTCCATGCCGGCTATCTCTACTCGGTCGCCTTCAAGGTGGCTACCCATATCCGTGATGCTGCGAGATCAAAGATCATGCTTGACCGACAGATTGAGGCCAACACTCTCCTCTTGGGCAGTGACCATCCCAAGGTGGAGGAGGGCTGGCACAAATTCCAACTCCTGATGCTGGGCGAGATGATGTCCTTCCTTCACGGAATCAACACGCTCGATTTCCCCACCGCACTCCAGGGCGAAGCCTTTGAGGACTGGCTCTGGAAGAACAAGAGGGCCTGCCACAACGGCCCTGCCGACCTCAGCAACGAGACCGTTTTCCCTCGTTTCTCGGACCTTCCCATCAAGCAAGCGGAGAGTCCGGATTACTACGCTCTCGACAGCGACGGCCGAACTTATCGACCTCGCAAGACTTGGTGCATTCTTGCAGAGATTACTCGTGTGAGCACCGTGGCTGGCTGCTGCTGGCTCCTTGTCCAGGACAACCAGCACACACTCTACTCAATCTCGTTCGAGTCGGGGGGCCAGAACTCAAAGGCCCTCATGCCAAAGCCTCAGATTGGTTGGACCGTTGCACTCATGTATCCCAGACGGCAGGACATCATGATGGGACGAGAGCTTCGCCATCTGCTTCGTGTTACGGAGCAGGGAAAAGATCTTGTCAAGGTATTGCCCCAGCCGTCGTTGTCGATACAACATACTAATAATACAAATAGATCTTCCAAGTCTCCATGGGCAGTCTGATGGCGCTGAATGCTCGTGTGCAGCAGTTCTTGATCCGAGATCCTGGCGGAGCGAGAACCTGCCATGGCTGTGAACGCAAGGGAATCTCATTCAAGGCATGCGCTCGATGTAACCTGTTTTGGTATTGCAACCGGGTAAGACTCCCAGGTTGACGCCGGCGTTGGATTGTTATGCTGATCAATATGCAGGATTGCCAGATGAGAGGTTGGCGCGACAAAACCCACAAGCACGACTGCAAGCTACTCAAGGACCCCGACCTGAAGGCCATGTTCCACACTGACTGGGACACCATGGGCGAGAGGATGTTGAGTTTCCCTCTGTGAGCGTGTTGACTGGCTCAACACTCGAGGGCGTATTGAGGTGCCGAGCGTGACGATGGAACAGCATTGTTGAAACATCGACTTGTGCTTATGTTCGGAACGGAACTGCATGGTTGAACATGTTCATGTATCGGTGTTAAAATTAAATCGCTTGGATGGTATCTAAATGCAAATGCCGTCTAAAATGCCGTCTATAAACCTTTATCGTGACCAGAATCTGATCTTGCTCACGAAACTCGCCGGCCTACCAGAGTCATCAGAGCTGTTAGGACTTGCTTGGCGGAATGACACTCGTCTCGGCTTGACATAGTAAAGGTCGGCCTCTCTGAACGAGTAATCAACGTTTGGATTTGATGGAGAAGCCATCTGCCACGCTGGTGACACCTCTCCAGGTTCCAGTCTCTCTCCACCTCCTGAGCTGCCCGAGCTGGAACTCTCACTTGTGCTCTCAGCGATGCTCTCAGGGGTTAATCTTCCCAGAGGCTTGAATTGATGATTCCTCTCGTAGAGACTCGATGAGGACCTCTCGGGCCTTGGGGATCGGAAGTATGTGCGCAGCAGCTCTGGCGATACTGGCTCTGAGCCGAAAGACGAAGCCCGAGGCGAGTAGACTGACGGCGCTTTTGAGCTAAGCGAGCTATTCCTCTCGTGATCGACTACTAGGCCCCGTACGGACAGATTGGTGATAGTCGTAGGACGCCTTGAGAGTTGTCGAAGGCCAAATACCTGACACTAAGTTAGCATAACAGTAACCTTCACCGAGCGGTGGTCACCTACTTGAGGGCGTTCCCGATCCTCGTCCCTGTCCGGCTGCTCAGGGCTCGCATTTTTGTTGGCCGCAGCTATGGCAAATTGGACGAGGTCGTAGGCCGAGGGAACGAGAAACATGCCAATCATGAAGAGAGCATGGAACATCAATATGATGTATCCGAGAGCGCTGGAGGCCTTGTGGCTCGCAAGGTCAGGAACCATGCCCACGCAAAGAAGCAGAACACACAGTCGGGCGCATGTCGCCACGGTAGCTCTAGAAAGCAAGCCAGACACCGACCAAGCCCACGTAGCAAGACCAAGCTGGCCAACTTCGCAAGCCATGAGGACAAACAGCTGCTCCGTTCCAAAGTGTTGCAAGCCTCCAATCACAGACCCGCGGAGCACGAGAAAGCCAAAAGTAGCCAACGTATAATAGTCCTGGGTTCGCGATGGCACTTCATCGGCTTCCTGCCTGTGTAGTTCGTCGATGAGTAGGTATCCCATATTCTGGGGGCTCCGTGAAGCCAACCCCCACCAACATCCCACAATCAATAGGCAGATCGCCAAGACTGTCAAGACGGTGTAATAAGATGGCAAGAAGCGAGCCATGTCAATCTGGTAAGTTGCCCAGGCCGTAAGAGGAAGCAAGAGATAGCTCAGAAAAACACGCAACGCAACCCAGATGGTTGCCTTGTGACTGTCTTGAGCAGAGCCCTCCATACTCCACTGCCCAGCCTGTCGAAACCAATCTCGTGTCCATCTCAAGCTCTGGCCAACGTGGATGAGAATGAAGAGGCAGATGAGAATGACGACGGCTAGAGTGGCAATGTTGCTCCAGGTGCCCATAGTGACAGGGGCACCCATAACCTGTATCATATGCTCGAGGCCCGAAGTTCCACCAAAAGTGCCATTGATCTCATGGATGCCATCATGGATGCCAAAGTAGAGGGAATGCCTGATCACGATGCCTCGCTGGAGCATCAGAGTTGACCAACTGGCAGCACTGACAATCGGTTGCAGAAACCCGGGATAATTGAGGCTGAGAGCTCCGGCAAAGAAGATAAACTGGATATACGAGAGACAATCGGCGATCCTGGTGAGGTGCGACCTGTTCGATGACCTTTGAACGGAACCCTCTTCTTCGTCTTGTAGTGGTTGCACCAGATTGGACCACTCTCGCCAGCCAGCAGCAAGAATTACCAATACAAAGGTAATAACCGGACCCCAGAAAGAAATGCCTTGCATAGTTGGACCAATATCCGGAGTCAGAAAGCCATTCAGGCATCCAACTGGGAGGTCATCGGACCCCCTGATATCCACCTCCAGCTCGAAAGCCGCCAGAGGTGCTGGATGATCGATTCGGAAAAGGACCTCGAAGTATTGTATTCGCTTTTCAATCTTCTGTGCGGTCCATAGTTTCGTCTTGCACGTCGAGTTTAGAATCTCGCCATGGTATTGGCTCGTTCCACCAAGAGCAGCCAAGCTCAGGTCTATCGAGGCATTCTGCTGGCGGAATTGTTCGCACGATCTTAGGTCCGTATATTCGCCCGAGATATTCAGTTGGAGTCGTGTCTCGTTGTGTCGTTCGTCGAGGGACGCCGAGAGGCTATGGGGAGTGAACTGGGGATGCGACGAGAGAGCCGCTCCAGAACCCGAGATGCAATCCCGGACCTGGACATGCGCAGCCAGACCAGGACGCGCGGAGAAGAGTAAAAGAACGAAAAGCAATGACCTGAAGGAGGGCATTTGCGTCAGAGAATTAGAAAGAGAGGTAGTAGCTGGCATCGCCGCCGCCGTCAACGAGACATGAAGAGAAAGGAGAGACAATGAAGGGACGTTGAAAGGATCACGAACCTGCAATCCATTCCATTCCACTGCAGGGGAAGGGTTCAAAAGACCAGGCCTTTTCCGGGGCAGCCTTTCGATTTCTGCAAAATCCCCATCCAGGAACCCTGGAAGCCCCTGGCTAGTGACGTCGCAAGCGCTACAAGGCCTGTAAAAAAGAGCTCTGTGGACCGCCCAAAACACCCGGTCGCTCTGTGGATGCCGCTCACAGGAGCGATCGTCGTCATTTCGATGGGGCTCAAACTGTCGTGGCCTTCATCATGGAGCCTCGGGGCATTGTGGCGATCCAGACGTTGAAGAGAGCCTGACTCGTCCGGTGCGCTAGCGGACAGAAGTGGAATCAGGCGGCCTCTCCGAAGACCCAATGAGCCGGAGCCGAAGAAGAAGCGTGGTGGATAACTTGGACTTTAGCATTGCCATTGAGAGTGCGGCTGAGAGCGCCGTTGAAAGGTGCCGTTGAGAAGTGCCGAAGATTCGTGATGGCATCCACTTGAGGATGGGAAGAGCACACCCAGGTCACGTGGTCGTTCATTGCGTGTACATTTAATCAGCAGTTCAACATTGGGCCTTCCATTCTCTATTGGATTCAAATAATCACGTCGCATGAACCCATTTTGAAGATGAATTTCCACCTGTTGCTTCCTTTGAGACAAAATCACTGGTGTTGATGTCCTCTGTGCAGAGCATAACCAAAGGTTCGAGCTCACATTTGCAACGAGAAGTCTGGCAGAGAAAAACGAAACACAAGGGCTCATCCCAGATACCCGGAGCCTCAACGGTTCCCAATTACCGAGTTGGTTCGTCAAGGGAGATCATCATCCGAGCAAAGGTGATGGTATTTCGCTGCTGAAATTCTGCAGGGCGAATCCCAGAGTTAGACATTACATGGGGCTGAACCACCGGGGAAGCGGATGATATTCATGCCCCTGGCAATGGATGATGTTTCCTTCTTTCAAGCCCTGTTGTGTAGCCGAGGGCGTTTTCATGGTTCACAATGTAGATCGTTTTGTTCAGCTCTCCTCAACCTGGCTCACCAGCGCCCCCCTTGGACAGCCATACTGCATCAATGAGGCTATCGTCACTGCACTTTGGGAACTCCGCTTAGAACGCGCGTCCGAGTGAATATGGTTCGTTGCTTACACAATGTGAGACTTGGCTTGCAACCGGTGAATGAAGCCTGTCTCGGAGTTACCAGAATAACAACACACTTTTCACATTTGATGTGCTCTCAGCACCATTGTGAATATGTGACTTTGAGGGTTTCGGTCCGCCATCGTGCAGGAGGGATATTGACGCCGGATCCCCGATGCATATGTCTCAAGCAGTCTCCGTTCATCGACGGAACTCCTCAAAGTATTGTCTGATGTGCAGGAGGGGCGTGGGTTGAGTTGGGTTGACATTTGTCTGCATAAGAGGAGAGAAGAGGACATGAAAGTGCATGAAGCACCTACAGCCCTTCTGATCAAGCCACGAAAGGCACGCAATCGTTACACTCGGGCAGTTTTTCCTGTCCCGCAGTTGAGGATACAATCCGAAATAGATGTGACCAGAGATTTTCAACTGGGGTGAATGGTGGTGTGTGTTGAAGAATTGGCTTCTCTGTGCCATCAATCATCACCTTCAACTACATTGTTCAAAAAGCTCTCTACGACTGAGTTGAATTAATCTCCTGACTCAGTTAACCCATTGAGAGCCGGGCGACGGAGTAGAATCAAAGAGAACATCACTCGATTTCCAAGCCTGATCTTCGTCAGTTACCGTGACCGGGTATCATTGAGGCTGAGATTGCCGGGTATCACAAGACTTAGATTGCCGGGTATTGAAATGAGACAACAACTCTTGCATGAGATAACAAGAGAATCTCAACCGAGTATTGGCGGTAAGTTTACCCCGCGAATGGCTTGATTGATTGGCTCAGAAAGGCCGCAGGGGTCTATGTAAGTGGAAGGTCGGAGAGACTGGGCGCGGGATACCGTTCTCAAAGGGTGGGATGAAGCAAGCCTCGGGTGACGAGAAGTACATTACTGTCTCACCTGCGAGGGATATCACTCAGCATTGGTGAAGGCGGTTCAATACCCGCTGCATTAACTGACCAGGTAATCTGGTGGCTTGCCGGGTAGGCAGGATGTTACCGCCCCGTTTCAGCTCTGGATGAACCCAGAGTCAACCAACACTTAACGCCGCCCAGAGCCTGATCTTCTCTTCACCTTTTATCCTCTACCTTTCATGCCTATTACGACTTATCGGCACCGAGAGGCAATCTAGGCCGTTCCATAAACATCAACTCTTCAATTCTGCCCGGCTACAACAACTGCCACAGTGGGGAGGTTCAGCTTCTGACCTGCCTGTCGTTTCTCGTCCCACGACTCTTCCCAAGACTGCCAGCGGAGTGATTGGGCAGTTCATCAAGTGCCCTACCGCAGCAAAAACCTGATTCCTTCTATTTCGAAAGCTTCACAGAGCGCTGCGGCGAGTTGGATACAGGCGAAATGGGCCAAGATTTTAGTACCGCGAGTGGCAGTGAACTGACTGGTCCGTCACCACCCAAAGGACTGGACGAAGCCAGATCTTCGCCCTTCACTGGTCTGAAGGACGGCAGCTATCTGTATAACCGCTCAGAGAGGGATGTCTTCCGGATCCTCATCGACTGCTTCCGCCTCCGCCTGGAGGAACAGAGCCAACACGACAAAAAGGGCGCAGAGGGCACCATTTACGCCGGCGCTGACGATTCTCTACCCGCCTTCAGGCAGTTCCTCGAACTAGCGGCAACCCGAGAGGACTTGCTTCCGCCGTGGTGGACACCCGAGAAGCAAAGGGAGTGCGAAGAGTTTGGCATGTCCGGAACCGAATTCCAGGACTTGCACATGGCACTGGAAGAGCAGAGCACAACCCTTCAATACATGGACTCGCGATTCCCTCCGCAGCTTCGAATCCTTGCTGAGGCAATCTACAGAAATACGGTTGACGGAACAAGTTTGTTCCCGAGGTTGGTAGTGTTGGCCCAGATGGAGGCTGAACAGGAAGAGCTGGAAAGAACCGAGCAGGTTTTAAGAGACCATATGGCAAGGATGGAAAGGGAAGAACAGCGTGCTTGAAACAATGTAGCAGCGCCTCTGTTAGACACGCGAGCATATTGGTTTGGTCTTGGGAAAAGTATAGTTTTGTTAACAGTTTAAGCTGAAGGAGCATTGGCTTGGGAGGATCGAGGTTGGAAGTAGGATTGAACAGGGTTCTAGGTTATCATCACACCAAATTGAATCGTCCTTTCTTTTACAATGAATAGAATCTTGGATTGTTAGTGAGGCAAGTGCGTCGGGCGCCCTCATCCATACTTGAAAGCTCTCTGGCGACTTGGTCATCCTCCACTTTTCATCAACATCCACCACTCCACCCGACATCAAGCACATTCTTTGGGTTCATCTATATCATCGCTACTTGGAGTCATTAAAATGGGAAAGTTCCGCTCTCTTGTTACATCTTTGGGTAAAAGAGTGGCCCAGAAAGGGAAAAAAGACACCGACGAAGACGATGGCGATTCGCTTACCGGCGGTACACCCGACAACGAGAGCCCGTCTGCTGACGACAGCACTGTAGGTCATTACCCTGGGATTTGACAAGAATCCCATAGGCTCATCACTGGCTCGCCATAAAACCAGTCAGGAACTGACCTGCAGTAGCCTCTTAAAGATGAGGAGGACGAGTTCGTTCCCCTAACGCGACAACCCTCCCGGCGGAATAAGCATCCATCCACGGAAGCAATACCTTCTTCTTCTTCTTCTCGGGTTGGCGTTGAAGACTGGTACTCGAACCCAAAAACCTCTCGATCCTCGCTCAGACTCGGCGAAAGCCTGCCAGTTGTGTACGAGGATCCTGTCAAAGAAGCAGAGCCAGGTCGAGTAGAGCCCACCCCCTCTCCACCTCGACGGCCTCGCAAACAAGTTAGGTTCAGCTATCCTCCGGCCGAAGCAGGGCCATCCCGAAGACCTCCATATTATACACCGCCTCCCCCTCGATGGGATGAACGCATAAAGACCGACTTTGGACAATCTTCCACTGAGGCAGAACAATCTTCTCAACCGCATCCTGCGCAACGATTGCTGCAACCTCGCCAAATGAACTTTTTGTCACTCAATGCCATATCCCATGAGGTCTTCACCACTCAGATGTTCAAGAACCCCTTGCTCTGGACAAACCAGCAACTTCAGGCTATAAACTGCACCATGTTGAGCGAGTTGGCGTCCAGACAACTCCCCAACAACGCAGCTTGGGAGCGCAATATCAAGTCTTCCACAGTATTCCGTAACCCGTGGAAGGGTGTAGCTGCATCACCATTGACCGCTGCCACAAGAGTCATCGATCAATTGAACCAAGGGACAACTTATGCTTGTTGGTACCTTATACCGGCTTTGCTACGTGGGTTTGGCCTTTGGCCTGCAGCTTGGAGGTAACTGTCCTCTTCATTCTCGATAGATTTCTTTGACTGACGCGTCCAAGATCGATGATCCCGTATCGATATCGTAGAGCTGACATCCTCAATATCCCAATCCATAACACGTACAGCTAGAAGGAGTCGACCGGGGAATACCCTCAAATGGCCCATTTCGACTTGGGCAACCTTGACGACAATCGCAGATTTCTCTGCGGGACAGGTACTGGTGACGAAGAGATGAAGCGTCGCGCGCAGGCGGAATACGATCGAATTTGTCCTGAAGACAAGTTTAGCGACCCCTTTATTGTTGCTGTTATGATCGCTCTAGCCCAGCAGCAAAGGCTGTTCCTTGACGGTCAACCGCCAAAGCTAGATCCGAAAGGAAAGATGCCCGCATACATGCCCGCGAATCGAATCAGTGAAGCTTACCAAAGCAGATCTTTCTTGGTTGGTCAAATGCTTCCTGACGCAAAGGGCCATGATGCTGACTTGTGGGTCAGGTTCATGTTTTCGTCACCTACAGAGAAGCACCCGGCTTCCATGTGTACAAGGCAAATGTTCCAATACAGCTCCTCGACAGATTGGATGACCCAGGTCGGTATAATCACTCTGGCAGGATGATTGTGAACCACTATCGCATCAACCTCAGAGCGCCTTCAGCCGTGCTGGCAGAGTTGAGTCGTGTCCTTGGCCTCCCAATTGACCAACCGCTCCCCAGAAACATCGCAAACATGGGAAAGCCAAAATAGCGGCGGAACAAGTCATTCAAGCGTCTCTATTGTCTTTGTCACCATGGCTTGAATCTGTTGCCATCTTTGGCGTAGCAGTTCTCGCTGGTTCCCCAAGCCTCCCTCTGTTTCGTCTATCTCGTCCATGGTCTTGGCAATTATGCCCAGAAAATCCTTTAGAGCCATCAGTAATAGCTCATTCACCTCGTCTTGTGACGCATGCCCATCATCCACGGCATCAAAGAACCTTTGCCATTGCCCGGGAGTGCAGCAGAGCATCCGCAGAGCCACCTGAGTGCGGTGGCAGCCAAGTGTCCGGTCGTCAAGGGTGAATCTACCCAGGAAGTCCACACTCGCAAGCTCTGCGCGCTGAGACTTGTTTAGTAGCGGGAGTATCACGTCATCGAGATAGACCTCATCCCAGCGATTTGTACCGAGAATGAAGCCGTACTCGGTAAGGAGGAAGTCGTTCGAATGAGGCCCATAGGACACATACACTTCCTCACCTTGACGATAGACACGGTCCGCTTTGATGGTGTACCCCAAAGGCGAGAAAGAAAGTTGGCAACCCTGATCTGCGTGGTTGAAAAGGTCAGCGGCTGGCATACAGACCAGCCGATCAGCCTGGGCGTACGCTTTCATCTTGGGCATGCTGTTGTAGAAGGTTCTGGTATTGATGAGCACCCAAGCGTATAGATAGTCATCTCGAGTTAAATCCGGAAAAGCGTTCAAGACAATTTCACACTCGCGTCGAAATGTAGCAGTCTGTTTCTCCAGGAGATTCTTTGCTCGCCTTGGGAGCAGCAGTTGTAGCTCACTAGGCCACATCATGGGCATGCCAGATTCTAGGTCCTCCTTGGTTGGGAGGACCGTCTTCCACACGGCAAAATCATCGCTCTTGTCAAGAGCAATCTCGGCAGCCAAGATGCCATGAACTGAGACGCCGTGCAGAGCCTTGGATATGTGCTTTGGCACGGTGTCTATGGTGCGAAGGGCTTTCATTGGGACAGTCAAGATGGCCTCATTTTCCTAGAAGATTAATTAGAAATGTTTTAATAAGATTGGGGTTTCTTACTCTAATGTCGCGAGTTGCGACAACACCAATACCCCTACCAGGGAGAATTCGAGGTTCAATGCCTTTCAACTTGACGCCTTTACCCTCAGCCCAAGGCAGGAAAGCTTCGTCGATGGACATTTTTCAGTACATCTACCTGGTGATTCCCTCACCTTCTACTTGTGCAACTTGAGAATATCTAAGTATCCAAAAAAGAGCAAAAAAACCACGACAAACAAAGAGTTGCTGTTGACTCATTCATCCATGGGATCCTTTCATGCAAGCACATCGCAAAGTTTCTACTGGATGGCGAGCTTTCCAATTTGGGTTAGTAAGCACAAAGCCGAGCTTCGGCATGTTAGCCACGTGATGCTTCCAGCGTCATAGCTCCAAGCAGCTACTGTATCTGGTCACTTGGACCGACCTTTGGATGAGATCAAACTGTTGGGAACGCTCATGCCTCGTTCCAATTCCTGTTGATTCTCTTTGAATTGTTTCTTCTTCTTGAGTCTGTTGTTCATCTGATATGCGCTTGTCGATGAATCATACTCTTTTGCGCATTCCAGACGATCGCCGGAAGCTCTCAGCCTCGTGAGACGCTGCGACGAGCTCGAAGACACCTTTTCACATCTACCAGCAAGAAGAGAGGTTCTCAACTCCTCGGCATCTCTCGGCCTTGTTTCGTCCTCTAAGCGCTTCACTTTATCATACCGATTACTTCATTTCTTCTCTTTCACAATGTTCTACCAAGGATCCCTCCAAGACGGAATCTCGACCGCAGTCGGTCAACAGAAGCTCGTCCTCTGCTTCGTGACAGGTATGTCTTTGATCCCCTGCAGCGTCGACAAAGGCAATGTGCTCACATGCGCCGCAGATGAGAGCGAAGAGGGCGTGCAGTGGGAGACGGAGTTTCTGACCGATGACACGGTAGGATTTCTAGATCTGCAGATCAATGGCCTGGGGTTGGTTCTCTTGTCGCTAACCGCAGTGTGCAGCTGAGCGACCTCATCAAGGACCATGCCATCGCACTCCGCCTCACAGCCGGCTCTGAGGAGGCAGGCTACCTGGCGCAGATTTTCCCTCTACCTCGGACTCCTACTGTGGTCATCATTAAGAATGGTGACCTGAAGGAGTACATCACGCCTGGCACCAGCAAAGAGGATTTCATCCGGAGGGTCCAGAGTGTCTTCAACTCCACAACGTCATCATCGTCAGCTGCCACTCAGCCGGTCCCAGCACCGCCTAGTGCCCCAGCGCAGCCAGAACCCCCGGCGGCTGCACCACCAGCCGCAGCTCCTCAGACTTCAACGTCTGAGAATGTTCGTCGGATACTAGCTGACCGGGCGGCTAGGTTGCAGGAGCAGCGGGAGGCCGATAAAAAGGCCAAGGAAGAGCGCGCAAAGGCTGAAAGAGAAAAGGCAAAGGCGGCCGCCATGGATAAGGATAATGCGGCTGCGCACAAAGCGGCTGATGCAGTTAGGAAGCGCAAGCAGCAGGACCAAGAGGAGCGTACGAGGATTCTTAAGCGCATTGAAGATGACAAGGCAGAGCGGCGGATGCGTGCCGAAGAGCGCCAGAAGCAGCGTACCGAGACGGTTGAAACTCCGTTGGAGGCGGCGACCAAGCTGCCTTCCATGACCAAGGTCGGCAGCATGACAGCGCTTCAGGTACGACTCTTTGATGGATCGACGCTCCGGTCACGGTTCAAGTCGGAGACAGCTCTCAAGGAGGTTCGCGACTGGGTAGACGAGAGCAGGACCGACGGAAAGCAGCCGTACACGTTCAAGCAAGTGCTTACACCGCTACCCAACAAGAACATTGACGAAACGGAGGAGGACAAGGCCATCGGAGATCTCGGCCTCTCCCCGTCGTCAACGCTGGTGTTGATTCCCGTCAAGAAATACGTATCTGCGTATAATGACTCAGGGAACATCTTTACGAGGTTCATCTACTTTATACTGGGCCTTTTTACCTGGTTCTTTGGGCTCTTTGGGTCAAGGGAAGACCGTGGAGCGCCGCAGGCACCGGCGCATGACGACGATGCTCCGACCAGCCCTCGGGATGAGTCCCGAATCCGGGCCTTCCAGAACCAGCAGAGGGATCAACAACTGTACAATGGGAATTCTGTGAGTTGCGTCTCAACACATCGTCACACGTTTACTAACATTGGCAAGCTGAATTTCGAGCCACGGCCAGATGAGGAAGAGAAGGATGCGTAATGTTTCCCAGTGGAGTGGGATGGAGATCTTGTTTTGTTCTTTTGGTATTATACAATGGATGGTTATGCCGAGAGTTGTAACAGTAGTATTTTCCCACCAGATCCCGTAATAACGCACGCTAGTCAAAGGGAAAACCAATTCCCCATGCTCTTAATCCCCAGGTTTGATATCAAAGTCTCTTTTTTTTTGTTCCCTCGTGTCTAAATCGTAACGGACATATGATGAGTCAACACTTAGTTGGTGCCAGCAGCAGCCTGGCAGGCCTTGAGCTGCTCAAGGTACCAGTTGCAAATCTGCATGTTGCCGTTGTTGTCGTCCATGCACTTTGTAAAGTTCTGGGCGGCGCCGGCGCAGTTGTTGTACGACTGCTCCTGGGGAGCGGCCTGGGCCTGGACGGGGGCGGGAGCGGGCTCGGAGGAGCCGCCGGAGAAGAGGCCGCCGATGGCGTGGCCGACTGAGGAGCCGATAGCGACACCGCTGTAAGGATCGAGGTTAGCTACACGTGTTTGGAGGAGAGGCTGTGAGAGGGCCATGATGTGTATATCATGCTCCACATGGGAGAGTGTCCAAATAGTGGTTCGGGACTCTGCTCCGGTTCGCGATTGAGGACGAGGATGACTCACGCAGCAGTGCTGGCCATCTGGCCAAAGAGACCCGGGCCTTGGGGAGCGGCAGCCTGAGGAGGCATGGCCTGGGGAGGAGGGTGAGCAGCGGCGGGAGGAGCAGCCATGGTGGCGGCAGGACGAGCCTGCTGAGGCTTAGGAGCGGGCGCCGAAGCGGTAGGGCGCGAAGGAGCGCGGCCGACGGATCGTTGACGAGGCATTGTCGATATGTTTGTTAGGGAGAGGGTGTAGTTGGTGAGGTTGGATTTGAATGTTGAGGAAAAAGAATGTTAAGTTTCCCGGCGACGGCGTGGAAGATGGGGAAAGAAAGAATGCCGGGGACTCGGATTTCGGTGGTTCCAAGTCTGCAAGGACCGCGACCAATGGGAGACCACGGGTTTCCATGGAGGGTGGAGGGATTTGCCCCGTAAGGCCTCGGTATAGGCATGAGCTGCGGCGGACAAAGCAGGGGTCCAGAGGGATCCAGGGCCTTCTTCCGTTGACAGCCGCTGGATACATCACGGAGTTAAGGAACGGGATAATTAACGAGTAAAACAGTTGTGCTTGTTTGTTTCTAGAAGGCAATTCTAGACGGGCTCTTCTTCTGTATACTCTATCATGAATTTTTGCTTCTTTTCCCATCCGTACTTTCTACAACAGCCATCTAGGGCGTGCATCTGCCCATGAAACGGGGATACAGGCATGCCTCTCGTACTGTCCAGAGCTTGAGAAGCCAAGCCAAAAATCTGCAAACAGTCAGCAACAAATTCAATCATCATGCAGGTAAAAATTACGCACCGTTCTGCTCCGAGACCGTATCCTCCGTGGGGCGTAGAACCGTACTTGCGCTGGTCCGTGTACCAAAAGTAGCCCGAGGGGTCGATTCCTTCACGCTTGTATCCAGCCATGAGCTCCTCCCAATCCCAGATTCTCATGCTGCCTCCGACAATCTCACCGACTCCGGGCATCAGGCAGTCGACAGACTCGGTCACGCGAGGATCGTCCTCGGCTCTTTGCATGTAGAAGGACTTGATCTCGACAGGGAAGTGAGTGAGGAAGATGGGACGGTTGATCTCGTCAGTCATCTTGCGCTCAGCAGCCTCGGCACTGGATACAAGTTAGTAAATGCGGTACGTTGAGCTCCAAACATGCACATACATATCATCACCAAAGGTGTGGTCGTTGCCCTCTTCGTTCTTGATACCCCGCTCCCGGAGCCAGTCGATGGCATCCGAGTAGCGCATTCGCATGAATGGCCGCTCAGGCTTCTTGAACTCGGGGTTGTACTTCTTGATGGCCTCAGCAGCGATGGGGTTCTCAAGAGCCAGGTCAATAACTCGGCAGATGACATGCTCGAGGTGGGCCAGGAGGTCGTCGAATGTGATAAAGTCCAGCTCAGCCTCAACGTGAGTGTACTCGGAAAGCTGTTGATGATTAGTATCCAATGTATTGAGCTAGTTTATATAAAGATAAGGCACTTACATGGCGGCGTGTAAGAGACTTCTCAGCTCGGAATGACTTCTCGATACAGTACACATCACCCAAGACGGGCAGGACAGTCTCGAGGTAGAGCTGACTCGACTGAGTCAAGTACGAAGTCTCGCCGTAGTAGTCAAACTTGAAGAGAGTGGCACCACCCTCGACCTGGGTCTGCACAAGAGCAGGAGGGCTGACCTTCTTGACATCCAACTCCTTGTACGTGGTGTGGAAGGCCGACTCAATGACGTCGCGAACGAACATGATGGCAGCGGGCTTCTCGTGACGGAGGGTGAGGTGTCGCATGTTGAGGAGGGTCTGGGTGTCGCCGTCGAGGGGCACCTGGTTGGTAAAGGCATCGTCGCCTCCAGGTGCTCGGGCAATGATCTTGAAGAAGTCGGCGCGCAGCTCACGGTCGAGGGGGGCGTGGGCACCGGCGGGGACCTCCCAGAGCTCACCGATGATCTCCATCGACGTCTCTCGCATGAGGGTCAGGGCATCGTATGTCTTGGAGAGGTCGCCAGAGAAAAGACACTGCATCTGGTTGAGTCCTCGGCGGAGTGTCACAAAGATAAGACCACCCTGCTTGGCAACGCGCTGGACGCGGCCCTGGACAGAAACACGCTTCACTCCCTCGGCGGGCTCATCCTTGCTCTTTCGGAGCACTCCAATGACAGCGGCATCGGTCTCGCCAAGGTTGATCCGGACGGGTTCAGGAAGGGAAGGATCGTTGACAATCTGGATCTTCTTGGCCTCCTCCAGAACGGCCTCACGAGCAGCCTCCTCTTGTGCCTCCTTCTCAGCTCGCTTAGCAGCAGCCTCGAGCTTCTTCTTTTGCTGAGCGGCGTAGTTGGTAGCCTTCTTCAAAGCCGACTTTGCAGCAGGCTTGTACTCCTCATCGTCCTTCTTCTTGACCTGGTACTCTGACTCGGCGCCGTGGCGGAAGAAGGCCTCAAAGATGGTCTTGTAGGGGGCTGATTCGGTTCCCTGGACCTCGGGAAGGTCGCTGCCGGCCTCTTCGTCAATGTAGATGACGGCCATGATTTTTCGTCGTCTATTCGTTCTATCTCTGCAAGATCGAGGAAAAAGAATTTGGGCGCCACGAGATAGATACGGGATGGAGGGGTTTAGTGCCCCGCGATCGCCTTGGGCCTTGACTCACAGCCAATTCATGAGCCGATAGTGGGGGAGGAAATATTAGTCATTCCTTATCTGCCCCGATAAGAAGTTGCCGGGATATGGGAGCTTCAAAGGTTCCAATGGATCCTGGAGATCAGACGCTTGGTCGTTGACTTGGACTAACCTTGTTAACTAGGCGAGTATATAAAAGAGCTAAACATAGTCTTTTAAACTCAAGATATTCCTTGTCTTGATGGGCTATCCCTTCCATTTAATGACGAGGCGATACTAAACTGAATCTTTCACTGTGTGAAATGCAATCAGTTGGTCGAGGACAAGCATGGCGGGGCTGTCTCCCGTGAGACTTCTATTTCCGATTCGGGCAGCGAGGCTGCCACATGTTCTACCTCAAAGCCAACAAGAATCTGGTTTTCCTGCTTCTCTCTACAGGAGGCCTGGTTTTATGCCAGATAGGTACGCAGCCCCAGAAGCCCCAGACGTACTGTCAGACAATGGACTGTCAACTGCGTTGTCGCCGGCCCAGTCTCGGCAATGCTGATTCAGGCTCTGCAGATGTGCACCTGGAAGAAGACTCTGTGCGAAGGAAAAGGAGGAACATGCCAGACCGAGTTCAGCAGGTACATTGAGAAAAACTGCGGAAAGTCCTGCAAGGACCTGGACGCGACAGGTTGGACGGTTGTGCGCGAGGACACATGCACATGCTGCAAATATGCCACTCCGCCTGACAGCCCGTGATTGAGGACTCATGCGCGCCATGAGAATCATGTATGCAGTGCGGGTCTACAAACATTCACCCCAAGGTAAAAGCCTTGCCGTGATCATCCAGAGATGGATGGAAGCGAGGCCAGCTAAACAGGCTGTACGGATACATCGGCAAGACGATCTTGTTCCTTGAGGCCGAAGAGTTCTATCCCTGAAATGAAAATGTTAGACTCCCAAACACCATCCCTTTCCTAAAAGCCAAAACATGCTGCCTGATCCCTCGCAGATCTGCACCTCCTGGGGTATCTTGACAAGTCTCTGTCCATCTTCGATATACACTCGTCAACCGTCGAGGTATTCCATTCTCGACCCTTCACTTCTTTGACTTGCTCTTCTTGCTCTTCTTCTGCTTCTTCTTGCCCTTGCTATCAGGCGTCTCAGCAGCAGAACCCGAAGAACCTGCCGTATCCTCCGCTGGTCGCTTCCTGTTCTCGACAGACTTGAGCAATGCCTTAGCGCGCTCCTCGGCAATCTTCTCAGCAAGCTTATTGCTGATGGTCTTGTTGTCGGCCTGTTTAGATAGTCAGCATTTTCATCTGTGTAAACATCATGAGGGTATGGCATACCAAATCAGCCTTCAGGATACGCGCTGCAGCTTCTTGGTTGACTGTCAGGTTTCGCGTCTCCTCTACCGCAGGCTCTTCGATGGCCTTGATCTTTCCAAAGTACTGCTGCACTCGCTTGAGCTCAGTGAAGACGGCATGGTTCTGCGCGTCAGTGCCCTCGAGCTTGAGTGATGCTATGAAGATTATCAGCTGTTGCTCACACAAATATGGCAGCTTAGAGATCACCGGTCGCGTGTACTCACAGAAAAGAAGAGACTCAATCGCGTAGGCGGTCAGTGAAAACAGCTTGGCCTTGTCCAGCAGGGGCAGCTCAGAAGCCATACCCTCCAAGTTGCCGATCAGGGGCTGCAGCTTCTCCTCGAGGTCATCCAGCTGACCATCCAGCCGGTCAAGATCCGGCGTAATATCCTTAACGTCTGCCATCTCTGTATCAATTCTGTGGAAACGATGCAGATGAAAAGCGCAAAGATGAAATGTTCACGTCGTCTCAAAGACTTCAGGGTCAATGCAGAAACTTGATGGACCTGAAACCCAATTCGGACTAGCGTTTTGATATTTATTTATCGGGGCCTTTGTACTTGGCGGTGTGATGCTGTCTTTGAAGCTCAATGTCTTGACTATTCGCAACAGGTTTAAGTAGTTCTTGAGTTGGCAGGTATATATTGAGCTGGTAATTAATATGAGAGTTAATCTACGGGATATTCAAATCTTTCTAGGTTCTCCGTGGTTTATGTCTTTGCAAAACGCTGGGTCCTTCGCTGTCGCCAGTTGCTGCTGTGGATTTTTAACACAAAGAGAACCTTTCATCGTATCAAATGGTAAGATTAGTCCTGAAATATCACATGAAACATTAAACGTAGCTATCATCGTTGACAACTGCTCTTTAACACGATTTGGTTGTCTATCACTTCTAGAACGATATCGGAGCTCGAATTGACCAATAGCGCCTCCTCCAAAAACCAGCTCGGAAACCCCAAAAAGTCCCCTTGGGCCGCAGCCTCTGATTGGCCATGCTCCATTTTCAACTTGGAGGGAAAAAACGGACTCGCCTTCCGGCTGAACGATAATCTCTCCCACGCATTCACTTGACCTATCGACATCACCACTTTTTCTTGATCCGCCACTGAAGACAAACTCGACGATATTGGATATATACCGACTCCTTCGACATCCTCGAAAGCGACTCGAATAACGTCGCATCGTTCTTCAACTGCACGCGCCCCCATGCGCGCATCCGCCCTCTAGTCTCCAGGGCTTCCGGCTACCTCGTGGCCACCCAATTCCTCTTCCTCCACGATCCCGATCACAGCCGTCAAAGTGGCGGGCCTACCGCAGGCGCGGGCCACCGCACGAATAGCCCATAGATCGAACCGATGGCTTCAACATAGCGCCGGCGTGAGCCGCGGGGCTCTCACGCGACACTTTGCTTCCGCCACGACTCCGACCACACATCACAAAAAGCCCGAGGCTATTCCCCCAGAGCTAGCAATTTCGCCTTCATTACGGCCATGGCAGGGCTCAGAGGTCAAGGCCAGATCAATTACACCGACATCAACATCTCCTAAGTCACGATTCTACGTCCCTTCGGTTGTCCTGCCGGCCGGAAAAGCCAGAGCTGGGCCGGTCCATAAGATCCATATCCTAGGCGATGATGAGCGATCAAGATTCATCGCCCATGCTCTCTGCAGTGTCTACGATTCCGTCGAAATGCTGTCCTTCCGAGACATGCCCAAATCACGATACCGAAATGTCGAAAAGGTCCAACCTGACAGGACGAGGAGCAGCGCATACGCCGAAAAGAACACGGCTTTAGTTGAGGAGCCAGACACACCCAGCACCTCGCGTATTGATCAGTTACTGGTGACGGGTCGAGGATTTGAGGCTGTCAAAGCCATTGCCTCCGTCAAGGACCGAGTGGACGAAAACTCAACCATCTGTCTTATGAACGACGGCATGGGAGTGCTCGAGGAGGTCCGTGAAACGATATTTAACGGAACATACTCCGGGCCCACCTTCATGCTGGGCCACATGAGCCATGCTTTAGTCTTCAACCGGAACCGTGGCTCTGTCAAGGAGCTCAAGGGAGGACGAACAGTTCTCACAATGGCCGACACAGCCTTGCGGTCTCTCAAGGGCCTGCGCGCGTCACCCGATCGAACCCTCGTGCGATCATTACAGCTAGCCCCTTCACTCAAGGCATCCACAAGTCTCTACGACCAATGGCTGAAGTTCAAGCTTCCGTCGATGATGTTTACAGCTGCCGTTGAGCCGGTATGCGTGCTCCTGGATTTACCGTATAATGGCCTCTTGCACAACCGATCAGCACAGAGCATGATGAACAAGCTTTTGGATGAGATGGCCAGGGTAGTGGAAAACCTTCCTGAGGTCCAAGGCTCTACTGAGCTGATTAACTTTCTCCAAGGAGAAGGTCTCAAGAGGTTTTGCTATCGCAGAATCACAGGAAAGGCCATGGCCCCCAGCGAGCTTGTAAAGCGGATCGAGAAGGGCTTGCAGACGGACATGAACTACCAGAACGGCTACTTTTTGAAGCGGGCAAAGACATTAGGCCTGGAGATGCCTACCAATAAGCTGATGGTGCAGATGGTCAAGGCCAGGCGGGCAGAGGCGATGGAGAAGAGGAATGCATATATTCCTATACAGGAGGCGTCGATAGAGAGCATCAGGCAGAGGACGCGGTCTCTACCAGGGGGTGGGAGTCTTTTGGAGTAAGCATCATGAACTGGGTCATTCGGCGTCTGGGGAGTTCATGTACACAAGCATTGAAGGCACAGCATCTCTAGAGCGTCCACTAAATTTTATCCAACGTTGCAAAAACATGTCTCCATCGTAACTCAAAGTACCTAATTCTTAACGAATAAGGTACTTGCTCTTGTCTTGCTGCCTGATGTCCAGCATCAAGGTTGATGCTCTGCGGGGTCATGTGACGTTTTTAAATGCCCCTCCACAGAACAGGCGAGACACCCAAAGCAACCCCGCGGTCGGTGTTTGGCTGGGCTGATTAACATCGACTTACACATTGTTGACGTCGCGATACCTCAAAATCATGGATGACGCAGAGCTAGAGCAGGTATGCGATTCTCCTTCTACAAGCTCGGGGACACATCTCACATCGTTTCCAGATCAGAAAGGCTCGTCTTGAGCAGCTCAAGGCCCAAGGTGGTGTGGCGGCGGCGGCGGTTCCTCTGGGCAGCAAGAGCAGCAGCGACAGTCAGTAACATCCTCTCTTCACCAACGACCCATGCTAACAAGCTTCTCTAAAACAGACAAAACGACGACGCGCGGCAGAGCATTCTCAACCAGATCCTCCACCCCGAAGCGGCCGACCGACTGGGCCGCATCCGCCTCGTCAAAGAGGAACGAGCCACCGATGTCGAGAACAGACTCATCATGCTCGCGCAGACGGGTCAGCTACGGCAAAAGGTCACAGAGGCGCAGCTCAAGGAGTTGCTGAACGCCATGGCCGATAAGAAGGAGGAGGAAAAGATTGTCGTGAGCAGGCGCAAGGCTTGGGACGATGATGATGATGACCTGGATCTGTAAGGGAGGATATACTGCTTCTGCGTAAAATTCTGGCGGTTCTCGGTAGTTCAAGGGTTGATGGACAACTTTGAGCGGTAGTGACAAGAGAATAAATGCTACGGCGAGACTTAATAACATGATGCTTCCCTGGGTTGGAGCCATGCGCAGACAAAGAGCTTTGAGTTCTAGAGAGATCAACACTGATCTAGAGATTCAATGGCGAGATACGGCCTATTACGAAGGCTGACTGGTGAACATTTCTCGGTTGTCACAGCAGGGTCCATCAACATCAGCAATTTTAGGGAAGCAATCATGTAGCTTATCCGGGCCGACCATGATCGTCACTGTCACCCATGGGTAAGACCTGAGGCTATAAGATCTACAGGTATTTTTCACGGGAAGCTTTGTTGGAGGGTCTGGAAGTAGTTCATGAAGGCGAGAGCTTCATTATATTCCAGGTCTCCCTGATTCATCCAACGTGCCAGCGTATGCTTTTCTGAGTGCGTTCGCGAGGACATCAGATTGTAATATAGTTATACATTTCGAGCAGTTTCACGTCCATCAAGACTCACAGTCATTAGATGCCCTTTACTCAGTGGCTACGAACCAACGATCCGTCGGTCGTGAGCATCTATGCCCATATCATCCAGTAAGAGGATGGAAGCTTCTTAAATTGGGTCTATCGTAATATTCTTACACACTAACGACAAGAATAAGTAATGGTCAATTCACCGCATTGGATATAAGAAGTACAGGTATGGTTGCAAGTTATACCCAAGTGCCTACCAAAGGATTCAGGGTAGGTGGATGAACACGGCGGGAGCTCATTAAGAGGTGATTGACGACAACACTTACTGGAAGTGCGATTGGAGGACACTGAAGGGCAGTTTTGCGATCGGTTACTAGACGGACAAGGTCTACGTTTACTACGCCGAGACTGATGATTGTGTCATCACCATTATCAAGCGTCCGGTCGATTCAGTCGGTGCAGCCCGAGTTGAGAAGCCGGCTCCGTTGGAGACGCCACCCGATCCAACCTAAACGCGACTATGCCGTCAGCTTGAGAATCGGTATCACCTCTCCAGATGGCCAAATTTCCCTCCAGCACTCTTTCTTGAAAGGTCAAAGACCTCAGCAAAGTCTTCTGTCCACAGTTTAAGTTAGGTTTGCCCGTTTCGCCTGTTGGTATCCTTGAATGAAATACTAACATATTTCCCCGTGATCTCGACAGAGACTGAGTTGGCCTGTTTTTTTCTTTATTATAGTTGAAGCCCGGTCCTTGATGGGTTAACTGAGCCAGAAGATCCCATATTCAGACTCCTTTGGTTGTCGACTTATCCAGTCTGTCAAGTGTAAGACGCCGCAATAGTCGCGGTACAAAATGTTTCCTGGCATTGGACGTCGTGGCTTGGATTTGAAGTGCGAACATTTGAAGGTTGCCAAGGTCTTGTGGGCTTGGCCCAAAATTGCTATAATGAAGTCCAGGATTGACAGGGGTTGACCCAGAGTTTCTAAGAACTCAAGTGTCTGCTTGTTACAGTCCACATCCGTGGATGCCGTCCAAGCGGCTCAAATCTCAGATATTCATCCAGCTCAGAGGTGTGATCCTGGGCGAAGATGACCAGGGCCATCCTTCATGCGCAGCGAGCTCACCAACCCAGCATGTACTTAGGCTTGAAGCTGCGACGATGACATCGTGGGTAGCCCTGGGCTGCTGAGTGGCCTGTCCAAGGTGTCCAAGGCGCTGCTGGCGTTGATTTGTTATCCCCAAAGATGGGGATATCATGAGGGCTCTGACGCTGGCTTTGGTTGCGGTTATACATAGCCGATAGTGCCTGTATGAGGAACCTGCAAGGACTGCTGGAGTGTAGCGGCGTCTACAAGCCCTTCATCTGGAGGGCGTCTGTTGACCACGGTGCCTTCAACGCTCATGCCAAGCTTAGACACCCTATTCCTGAAATACACAAGATAACAGCTGTACCAGAGGATGAGCCGGGACTTTTACTCCTCTGAGGTGTGCCATGGCGAGTGTCTCTGGAAGCATGAGGAGAAGGCGACTGACTCAAAGAGAGATCCGAGGTGCCAGCGGTGCGACGATCGACGAGGGCGGCGACGGTGACGACGTTAAGCAACAGGCTCCGGTAAGAGTCGAAATTTGTCCATATCAGTCGGGGGTGTTGGTACATGCGTCCAGGTGTGTCTTGTAAACGCGTTCAAGAAAGCTTCCCCCTACCGCAATTTTCTGAGCTCATAAGGGCTGGAAGATCTTTGGTTACCAAGCTCGCTCACGTCAATCGAAGACTAGGCCCTCAAAGCCTTTTCTAATTTTATGTGTAATGTTGATTCGCCCCCCATTCTTGGTTGCCATGGGAGTACAAAGGTAATGAGGTCGAAGTTGACGTGGTCAAAGGATTGGGGCCAGAATTCACTGGCAAGCAGAGGGTTTCCGGACTGGGACGTCATTTTACCATGAGCTAGAGTCAGGCCCAGTCCCATCCCAATCTTGTTGTTCCTCAAGGCGGCCAAAGCATGATGCCAATCATCGGTGTCAAGTACGGCCTGCGTGTGAGAGAAGTGTTGCCAAAACGGGGGCCAGTTCCTTTTATGGCTCGAAGAACGGGGCTCTGCGTTCTGTATTCATGAAGGAGGCCATGTTCACTCCCAATAAATTCCCCATTGAGTTGGTTGAAAGTCTGGGATGGGATGGGTGGTTGAGATGGTTGCCCTTGTCCAGATGATCTTTGAGTACTTGCTGAGGGCAAGAGCGTCAGAGGAAGCCTTTGTTGGCGAGACCTCAAAGTTTATCCTATTTTCCTTTGAAACTCTATCATTGTATGTTGGCCGTATAGTTGTACTTTCGGTGAACCAAGAATAGGCTTGTGTGTGGCATTTCTTCTCTTCACGGGGCTCGATAGTATCGGTGAATTGACCACATCCAACAACAACACCATTGTGCCTAAACCTTGACGAGGCACAAGGTTTTGCATTGACTTCCCGTCTAGGCATTCAAAGTCTATTCTCGGAATCGTGCAACCACCCGATGTAGCACAAGGGCCCAAAGAGCCGCGAATATGTAGTCAGCCGTAGAACCACATGCGACTCGAGACCTTGACCTGCAAGTATCCGATGTCATTCGGAAGCCAATCAAACACGCGGCCCGTTTACTTCAACTCTTTGTAATCACAGTTGAATTTATCAAGATGTTAGGGAGAAACTTGGGCATGGTTGGTGAGAGCCTCATTTGTAAGTTGAGCCACAGTACCTCCCAGTCACAGCCATCAAGCCAACGCCACGAGACGGGGTACTCGGGTGAATGGCTCAAAGATACAAACAGAGAATGATCTCTCTTGTTGTTTTCTCGTTGTTTCCTCATTGTGTACTTTTCTCACGCATGAGAGTCATTGTTTAAGGCTGCGAGCGGTAATTCCAATATGTATCCCTCGTCTCACGCACTGCCGACGGGCTTCCAAGGATGTCAAGCCGCATCCCCAACCGATCAACCTGCCCAGGCATGCGGCTGACCATCTTGACGCCTTTCCAAGTGGCCAAATGCTACGGTACATCAGCCATCCAAGCGGCTGATTCGGTGTGTGCACACACACATACGCACACGCACGTACACGTCGGAGGCGGCGTTTGTTGGACTCGGCGGAGGCGGGAAGCATTGTCGGTCGGGGTGAATCTGGATCATGGCCGGCGTCCGGGGACCCGGTCGCCATTCCTTTCTTTTTCCTGTTGGAAGGGCGCAGTCGCGCAGGAGGGGGAAGAAGAGGAGGTGATTTCAGCCATGCCATCCATGAGGTGGTCGGGATACATATTGGGTGTCATGCTCATGCTGGAGCGTGGAGCAAGGGGGAATGAATGGTAGAGTGAGGGAGGAGTCATGCCATTCATTGAATGGATGGTTGCAGGGTGAAACAGCAGCAGCAGCTCCTCCTCCTCCTCAGTCAGCCTGACACCAGCCCAGCTGCACCCGATAAACGATAAATCAGATTGTTGTGATTCTTTTCTTTTGTTTCCACCGCATTAAACATGGAGGGTATCTTCAGGCTCTGTCACTGCCACTGCCACTGCCACCCTCCATCCACCGGCATTATTCCTCCGGTTCCCCTCTTGCAAGGGTATAACGCCAGCTTTTGGTCTAGCAGCTCAAGCGTACTCAAGCCTCAACAGCAATAATTGGATGCTTGAACCATTCAGCCGGTTTTTGGTTCTGCATCCGTTCCCATCCCGTCCGTCCCGTCTGACAGCCAGTCCGGGGTACTTGATACCGTACCATCGGCAGATGTACCCAGGCGTGCGTGCCAGGCCCCCCCCCCATCCGTGGGATATCAGAAGGTTCTGGCTCTTCATGCAGATGCAGCTGTTGTTTCTGCACTTCTCCTCACTTCAATTCACAATCTCTCTTTTCTCTCTCTCGCACGCGCGCATGTAGGCTGGCTGGCATGTAACCTACATACAGAGGGATACTGTACCGACCAATACTGGGACGTAACCCGTTATAAGACACGCATATTATGACAGAATTGTCCCAATCAAACACCCGTCCATCCATCTCAGTCTCAGTCCCGACGCCCGCGGGAGCCGCCCCCGCGACCTGACCTGCACTGCACCTTCCTCTGCCTGCCTGACCTACGTGTTTGCCAGTTGAGGCGGACCAACGAGCGAACCAGGCCATGAGCCGACCTCTCCTTCTTTCCTTCTCTCCATCCATCTTTCCATCCCGTTTCTATCTCTCGCAGAATCACACCACGTGACTGACAGCTCAGCTCGAGGTAAGCTCATAATATTTTAATCCTTGTTGCCCGCCGCCAAATCGAGGGCTTTTTCCATCTCATCTCCTCCAACATCACAACATCCACCACCACTCAGACTCTCGAGACTTCAGGGTGAATATGTCTACCATAGACAATTGACTCAATCTTGTCTCTTCTCGTCTCGTGCACTAGACTCGAGTCCTCTCGCTTTTGTCTTTTCTACTTCTTCTACTTCTTCATCTTCTGTCTCTTCTTGCCTTGCCTTCTTCTACCTACGGTAGCCAACCTACCCACCTCCAGTGATCCCGGCCTCTTTCAACAAGCTGCCTATCATGATTCGCCTCCCGGACGAGATCTGGCATTCCATCTTCTCTCGGTACCTATGCGACATACCCAATGTCCAATGGACTCTACTTCGGGACAGGCTCAATCGCGACCCTCTCAAAGTCCTGTTAATTCTGTCTCTCGTATCTCGCCAGTTTCACCGTGTAGCTCAGGGTCTGCTCTTCCAAGTTATCGTGGCCGGCGTTAGAGACGATGAGCACGAGCGCCAGGTCAAGCTCGCCCGTACCCTGGCTGCTCACCCCGACGTCGGTCTCAACACTAGGGCCATCGCCATCGACGATATCGAATGGCCAACAGATGCCGGTCTTTCCAACATGCTCGAGGGGCGCATTGACTCTCTCAACATGCCTCTATCCTTCCAGAGACTCTGGGATAAGAAGATGCGCAGTACCTGCATCAACATGACCCCTCGCGACAGAAACAACCTGACAAGTTTTATTCTGGCCCTGACACCCTATGTGAAACTGGTCGACATCACGTATAGTTGCCCGTCCCAAGCCTTGTTCTGGCTGCTAGGTGGAAGTCTGGGCAAGCGGAAAGAGCTTGCCTACACCGAATGTAGCGAGTTTTGCAACGAGGACGCGCAGACGCCCTACGGCAACGTGGCAGAAACCTATGCCAACCATCTCCCAAACCTGCAAGAGTTACGCCTGAGAGGCGTCGGTTACAACTCGGCCATTGAGCCAAGCCCACCCATCACCGACTTTCGGCGTGTCCTGCTTCACCCCAACCTCAAGACACTACGAGCCCAGGGCTTCCACTGGCTGGGTTTTGAGAAGGAGACGAGACTCTGGGCCAGTTTTCCTATTCGTCTCCAGCATCTGGACCTCTCCGAGGCCATCATTGATGCTCCAACAATCAGACACATCCTGACCATCTGCAAGGATCTCCGTAGCCTCTTCATCACACTCGGGAATGTCCGCAAGTCGGGATTTGATATCAACTGGGAATTCGACCTGACCAGCGTTGGTAACTCGCTGAGGGGACCAGGCCGGAACCTAGTCGAGTTTGGTTTACACACCGACAGCTTTGAAGAGCATCGCCATTGTTATGGGAGAATTGGCTCTCTGGAAAACATGCCAAACCTGAAGCATCTCTGTATCACAAAGGAACACCTCGTGGGCGTGCATGGGTTTGAAGGAACACTGCAACTCAACGAGGCCCTACCCTTTACACTGGAGACGGTGTGCTTCTACCCCGAATATCACGTTTCCCCGGATGCCGACTATCCCGACGTCTACCAGGAGGTCAACGACGAAGTTTGCGGTGTGCTGGTGGGCGGCGACTACCCTGACTTACGAGAGGTCACGATATTACGGTTCAGCGTGGAGGAAAAGGTCAGAGGTGGTGAGTTTGGCGGCGCTGTCGAGGGCTGGGACCTCGTTGAAACGATACAGATTGAACCGGGGTACAATCCCAAAAAGTTGATGCACCTTAATACATATCTTACTCGGAAAAGGACATTTGGACCGGATGTTGCGATCTCGGCTTAATCTTGGGGGCACGATTGACGATCTACTTGGCTAGCGTTATGAAGCGGATTGATGTTGGATTGGGTAAATTGACATGAGATGTGACTTTCGGAACCTTGATCAATACATTACAATCGTTGGGCGGATCAGGATTGGGTCTTGTGGTGAATGAATATCAATCTCAGTGAAAGTGGCGTCGTCTCAAGATGCTGGAGGAGGCGCCCATCAGTCCTTGACTGTGTTCAACAGATGACAAGAACGATCAGCTAGCAAGATCCTTTGACTCATGATGAAATCTATTCACCAGAACAAAATCAACAATTACTCACCGGCATCCTTGTGAAGGTATTCTCGCGTGACGTTCGTCTTGTTTGCTATTTTGGGTTGGAAGCTTAGTCATGGCGAATGCCCATGTCTCCATCAACACCACCATTCCTCGACATCGTACCATCACCAACCTGTTGCCGGATTGCCCGTCGCAATGGAGGCTGCTCTGCCACGGCTGCGGTCAATTGGGTCTGCCCATCAGGGCTACACCCTTTTACGTGCTACAGCTTGTGTTTCTTGCTCTCACCGCAGCTTCTCGAGCTTGAACCGGCCCCCGCCAAATTATCCCGGCCATGTGCCTCTGACGAGGGTTGAGCGGGCTTCAATGGCCATTGGGGCTAGTCTGTGGTCCTTTTTCGACCCGTATCGTCATGGTATGCACTCTATCCCCTGATAATTGCTCCAGCTAACTCGTCAAAGACCTCATCGCTGCCACAGGCGAGGCCACCGCGACTCCATACTTCATCTACCGCCTCCGCGACGCCATGCTCGCCGACCCGACCGGCCGCCGCATCCTCCGCGCCCGACCCCGCATCTCGTCCAAGACCCTCTCCCTCCCAGCCCTACGCGCCCTTCCTGAGAACACAGTCGGCCGCGCCTACGTCGGATGGCTCGACCGCGAGGGTGTGTCGCCCGACACCCGCTCAGCGGTGCGGTACATTGACGATGAGGAGTGTGCATACGTCATGCAGCGATACCGCGAGTGTCACGACTTCTACCATGCCCTCACGGGCTTGCCGATCGTGAGGGAGGGTGAAGTCGCGCTCAAGGCGTTTGAATTCGCAAACACGCTCCTCCCCATGACGGGTCTGAGCATCTTTGCGGCAGCGACCATGAAGCGCAGTGAGAGACAGCGCTTTGCGAGCATCTACCTCCCCTGGGCGATCAAGAACGGCGCCCGGGCGAAGGAGGTGATCAATGTGTTTTGGGAAGAGAGGTTGGAGGATGATGTGGATGACCTGCGGAGGGAGCTGGGGATCGAGAGACCGCCGGATATGAGGAGTATTCGTAAGAGGGAGAGGGAGGAGAAGAAGAGGTTGAAGGAGCTGAGAGAGGGGGGGTTTTGATACCCGTTTGTACCCGCCGCCCCCTTGATTAGCCTTTTGTAGTTTTACTGTCGTGTAACATATGTATGATTCTGGTGACGTTCAAGTGTTTCGTTGTGGAGCGAGCCGGGTGTTGCTCCCCATGTGCCGTCGTAGTCCTAAGTGTATGTCTGACGAGGGACTCACCAGATGATGAATCTCATGGTATCTATGCTTCGATTAACATGGCCAATGGGCTGACGAAGAGCTTATGACGCCAGGGCCAAGTTTTGACAGTGTGTGCTAACAAGTGGTCATCGCGACGGCTTCGAGTTGCCTCATGATGAGGGTGAGCATACGCCAGCATCATCAGCCCAAGGATGTTTAAGATACAGCAATAGAGTATAAATCATCATATTCATACATTTTAATTCTTTTTCTCTGTTAGGTAGATTATTTCCTCGTAAAACAAGAGTCTTGCTTCAGAATTAAAGGTGCCTTGCTCTTTTGGTGTCTCATCTTTTTCTTGGACCGCGTGAACGCCAACGACACTGGGGTCTATCGTTCTCAATCTGCTCATGGAGAGTCATGGCATCACAATTCAGATATTGGACTAGCAAAGTTCCTTTCTCTTCACTCTCATCTGATTTCAACGTCGAGTTTATTGCAATCCAGGGACTCGGGTTCTAGTCCCCCCCCCCCCCCCCCAGCATCACAGGAACAAGATGTCGTATCGGATATTTACAAGACACTTTCCATCACTCACAACTCCAACTTGGTCAATTAGTATCCAAGTGTCAAAGATATGTTGGGCATCAAATGGATTCGCCCTCAAGTCAAAGTATCGTTAGTAGAGGCAACCGTCAACGGTGCAGCTTCTAATTTCGAGTTTCCAATGAATGTCTAGACCATCCTCCTGTCCACTGTCATTGACATCCCTAGAGCTTAGATTCCCTAGCTTCCTTAGGTTCTTCAGGTTCCTTTTCATCCTTGGAGTCTCCCCCGTTCTTCTTCATCTTCTTCTCGACCCTGTTCTTCATCTTCTCAAACTCACCCGGTGGGCAACAGTACAGGTTAATATCAGGTTCATTCCCATACATGACCGTCCCCCACTCGTTGCCGCCGCCAGCACTCATCCAGCCATAAGTGTACACAAGTACACCCGAGTCGTTCTCGAAACACGCTGTCTCTGGTTCATCGTCCTCGCTTCCATCATCACTCTCAGCATCATCATCAGCGTCGTCTGTCTCGTCATCGCTTTGGTACATTGGTGACGCCTCGATAAACACCTTGGGAAGCTCCTCGCCGTACATCGTGTCAATGATTGCGTTCATGAAATCCTCCTTTGTCACGCCGTTTTCGTTCTTCAGCTTGATGGCAGGCTCCGAGGGGGATTGGCAGCAAGGACATCCCATCACGTCCATATCGTCGAACAGGGTGACGGAACACGTAGAAACGGGCGGCTCGGTCAGGTATTGAGGAATCTCTTCGTTCTTCAAAATTGAATCCTTGAGGCTTGTCAAGACCCCTCGCCAGTAGGTCTGGAATGTCGAAGGCGAAGAGGGGTCAAAGGGTGGGCTGGCAGGAAAGGCCTCCTTGGTCGCATCAGTAATGGCATCAATCATCGGCCGCCATTTTTCGAAAATGGGACCTGGATCAGAATCTTCGTCCGAGTCTTGAACATCCTTGGTCTCGTCGATTTGAGCCTCCTCGAGGATGTTGGCCTTGTTGACGTCTTCTGTAGCCATGGTGGAGTGTCGTCTGAGGATGGTAAACGTCTGGGATTCAACGGTGAAGAAAGGAGAACAGCGCGATGGATATATAGAAGGTCTTGGAGGAGATAAATACTGCCTTAATGTCAGTAATCTGACAGCAGCGAATAAGCCGTCAGGGTTTCACGGCCTGACTCACGCGGCGACTCAATGCCTCAGCCCCCAAATGGTCAATTGTTCCACAGAGGCGATACCGAGGGACAATCCTTGAAGGTGTTCGAATTGGGACTTTGACTGGCATTTGCCTTTTCCAAATGCAATGTCAAAACAAGAGACCTGCGCCTCAAATCAATCAAGGGGGCACAGTGTTGGGCATGTCAGACGGTTGTCGAAGCGAGGTTTTGGTGCTTACATGCCCAGCATAAGCCCAGCCCCAGGCAGCAGTCACAGGCTACAGTGGCCGGCAACAATGATGTATTGCGGTGATAAACAACTCGTCTTCTCTTGGCATCTTGACTAGATGAGTCTAGATGTATATTTGGGTTGTGGTCCAAGAAGCAAGGGGGTCTAGTACACCAGCGATCCGGTATTCCACCAGACTTCTCATCGCAAACTCCCTAATATCTCGATGAACTACGAGTACAAAAGCTCTCAGTCTTGTAAGAAAGTGCTTAAAAGCATTGCATAGTTCTTGATCCACCTGTTTGCCAATTGGTCGAGACTCAAGGCCCCTTTTGTTGCAAGCGACTGTTTGGTCCTGCTACGGGGATGAATACTCGACCAGTAGCTGAGTCGGTAATAACAACTACACGTCGTCTTTATTGTAAACTATAAGATTAGAGGCTCTCCTCTGCGAGTTACAAACACATACGAGTTGTCCAGCGAGTTCCCTTCATAGAAGGAGTCGTGTAACACAATTGCACAAGCACGTACAGAGCCACCAGTCCAGAAACATGGTCAGCCAGAGCAGAACCAGTCCATGTATATTGGGTCAAACGCCCATTCAACTTCATGCCTTCTTCCATACTGCATGACCTGCGTTCTTCAAGTCGGCGGACGGGAGGTCACACCAAGACCAGGCGATCTAGGCACACTTGACTATGGACACGCATTCAGGAGTTTTGAGAAGAAACCGTAAATCAAGCTTCAGTCTCAGCTGTCCATAGACCTCCTGTTTACTCCCCTCACAGCCGAGTGACCCCATTTCAATCCGGCGCATCATTCAATCAAGTGCTGTGATGTAACCTTAGCAAGGGCTCATAGTCGACTTGGCCTTCATCAGACGCAAGAGACATGAGGTGCCTACTCAGTTCTCATCCGAAAATGTCCAGGGAGAGTTCCAAATACCGGATGCCAAGTGAGCCTCAGTCACATCCATAATATCGTAGAAGCCACTCAGTCAAAGTCAATAATCGCTCTGTTACGCCTGTGCCTAACCTTACATGCCTAAATCTATTGATACAATTGAGAGAGGCCGCGTCTCCAGTTTTCCTTTCTGAATCGCTTCCTCCTGATACTTGTCCATTCGCATACCACATCCTTTCCCGGAATCAAGACGCCACTAGTTGTTGCATTAAACGAGGAACCTTCACTGCATCCTGGTCCAGGAAGCTATTATAGCAATCTTGAGGCAGGCGAGCAACCGCGGACGAGGTTCTTTCGCCCTGGTTTCCTACCGTCGTCCCAGTTGCTCACGCCTTGGGCCCCGGTCGTTGCCAGAGGTCTGGGTGAACGAAAGTTAGGTCGCTACCTGGATCGAAGCTTCTAACTGCGTGGCCTAGAACAATCAGTCATAGTTCACCACAGTAAGCGCGGTGAAGAGGTTATCAACATACCAAACGCCCGCCTAGCTCTATTCTGGACGTGGTCGCTTAGCACCGTGCGGGTTGCCCCAATCGCCGCCTCCGCCTTGGTTCTGGTTGAAGCCAAAGCCTGGGTTGAAGTTGGGAGGCATGCCTTGGAAGCCTAGTGGGGTTAGCTATACTCCATCACAGTCTCCGAGTTTCAACATACCAGGCATCCCGTTGGGGCCCATCATGCCCATCCCCATGTTCCCGGGCATACCCATAGGCATTCCGCCCATTGGGTTCATACCCATCATGCCTCCTCGACCTCCTCGCATTCCACCAGGGCCACCACGCATGCCTCCACCCATCATGCCGCCTCGGTTGTTGAAGCCGCCAAAGTTGCCGCCACCCATGGGTCCGTTGAATCCACCTCCCATGTTGGGGTTGAAGCCGCCCATGTTATTATTGTTATAGTTGCGGTTGTTGTAGTTGCCCTGGTTCATACCGCCACGGTTATATCCGCCACGTCCACCTCGGAAGCCACCGCTAAAATTTCCTCCCATGTTGTTGCCGCGGTCGTTGTAAGAACCTGACGATGAACGGTTCTGGTCCTTGGCACGGGCTGGGGCGTCCTTGGGCAGTGTCTTGAAGGGGTTGACATTGGGGTTCCAGTAGCTCAAGTTGATCTTCTTGTGGCCACCTTGGTTCTCGGCCATGATCTGTTCGACGGTGTGCTTGAATGCGGTCGCCGCCTGAGGTGAGTAGTACTCAACGTATGCTTGGCTAGAAAACGGTTAGTTACTCCATCCAACTCATCAATTCCTTGAGAATCGTACCCCTTGCTCTTGCCGTTGACCTTGTGCTCGCTAAATGTAATGTCCTTGAGCTCTTCTTCACACTCAGCTTGTCGTGCCCATCCTCGAATGTCGTCATCCGTGGTCCACCAATTCAACTCGGAGATCATGACGGAAGTGGTCGCAGCCTGGTCAACTGGCCGATCATCCTCTTCCTGCTTTCGCTTAGTCCCTTGTTGAGAGCCGGAACCGTGATGGCCAGGATCGTGGCTTTGACCCCGATGGCTGTCTTGCGGGTGGTTTTCATCCATGTTCTGATCATCGTGGCTATCCCGTCGGTGGTTGTCATGGTGGTGATCCTGGTGGTGGTCGTGGTGACCACCATCACCGCGCTGGTCATCCTGCTGCTGCTCGTTGTTGGCATCGCCGTAAAAATCGATCTCAAAGTCCTCTTCGGCCATTTTAGCCGATTCGATGCACGAGGCACAGGTTAGTGCCGTGCAAGCGATCTAAAGGTCAACGAGGATGAGGTTGGTCAAAAGTGATAATTAGTCTGCGAGATACACGAGACGGCCTCTGGTCTTTACACTTGGTCATCAGCCACTGATCGCTCCGTTTCCAAAAACCGCACCCCAAAGACTTCGAGGCCTCGAAACACCAGTGTGATGATGATGAAAGATGAACAGGACTGGAAGCTTGCAATACGTACACTCCTCGGGTGACAGGATGGATTGAGATCCAGATACCTCCAGACAAGATGATCCTCGACAAGGACCCAATCTTGAGGACGAAGCTCTATGCTCGCAATCCTCGATATCTAGCTCCTGAGCAAAGGCACAGGTACAGGCGGGGGGCAGTGGAATAGAGGATGCCGTCTAGCCCGATCAACCTTCCTCCTTTCCTTCTGCGAGCGCTTCCTTCGGGCGGTGATCAATCGCGATTCGGTCGCTGGCAGATTCGACGTCGAAAAATGCGCTTGGGGTCCGTCGACGTCTGGCTGTCCGATTATTCAACCGGCGGCGCGCGGTTCGTTGGTTGTCGGCCCTTTCGTCACCGTTCTGAATCAGGCTCTCGCGGCGCACGCTCACCCAGGTCGAACCGAGAAGTAGCTAGCTTAATGAATCAAAGCGCCAGTAAGCAAACTCGAAAGAAAAAGAATGAGAAGGATAGAGAACGTTTGAAGATGGGTCCGAGATTCGCGTTGCAAGAGTTGATGGACGTCGAGGTTTTACGAGAGACGTTGCGAGGAGAAAGAGCTTCGCGCCTTCTTTCCGGGGAAGGAGCTTCGCAAGCAAAAGCCAAACGGCACGGCAACACCTGCAAAGGACTTCCCTCCCGGCGGCAGCTGGCGTCTAGCGGCTCGCGTCTGGGGGAAATAGCCTGGGAAAGCCGCAGGCAGCCAGCTCAAACCCCACTTTCCATGCTTCCGCGACTCTCCACTCTCTGGGGCTGAAGCGGTGGCATCAGGGGAGAAAACCGTTGCTCTGGCTGTGGCTGGTGAGGTCCAGACTCTTGCTCTCCCGGAACATCCGACGGCCCGTCCGTCCTTTCGGAAATCTGGCCTTCCCCCAATTGGAAATTATTGTTAACACGTCGTTCGCACGGGGTGGGCAGCTGTCATTACTGGATCACCAAAAGAGGCCCCCTTTGCGCCTCCTCGACCTTTTTGACTCTCCTTTCTCCCATCCACTCACGCGACCCATCAACGACCCTTTTTCTACTGACGAACCCGTCGTCTCTCTATTCTTCTTCGTTCAACTTACTTTAATATCGTCTTTTCGACCTCCTCTCATTTCTAACACCCGCCAAAATGTCCGACCAGGTTCAAGAGCTTCTCGAGGTTCCCTCCGAGTTCGTCAAGGACGGTGTTCAGTTCATGCGACGATGCACTAAGCGTACGCCTTCATTTGCGCTCAATTCGGTCTCTTACTAATTTCATCTTCTAGCCGACCAGCAGGAGTTCCTCCGACTCTGCCAGGCCGTTGGCGTTGGCTTCCTCATCATGGGCGCTGTCGGCTACGTTGTCAAGCTGGGTACGTCCTCAATCACCACCCAATGCGACTCTACTCTAACCCAAATGCAGTGCACATCCCCCTCAACCATGCTCTCGTGGGCAGCGCATAAACGACCAACCGACGGGTGGAAATCTGATGGTGGCGACTCTACGATAATCCCCAACGAGCAAATGGCGCGGCTGGGGCGTCATACACAACCTTTCTTGTTGCGAGTACCTTCAATGGGGCGGAGTTTAACGGAATCATGGCGGGAACGCGACATCATACTACGCTGGAATTCGATCGAGCGCCGTGAGGACGATGGTGTCCTTTTTTGCGTGCAGGGGGAGCTGCGCAGATGGGGTTGAGACGACACCCCATGGAGGCAGCTGGGGAAGACGATCAATTGTACAAAAATATATCCAAAGTCTTTTCTGCAATCTTGTCTCGCTCTAATGAATAGCATACGTCGAGTTGTAGTACAAGTCTGGGTCTTCCTTGAGCACATTGCTGACGCTCCGGCCCATGGGCGTATCCCCCTCGTCGTCAACGTTCTCATTGAACGAGTGTACTGAGCAGGTTCCCTGCGCCATGTTGTGTCCATTCCAAGCAGATGCTGAAGAATTGTCAGTTGGGAGAACTTGCTACCTTAGGAGACAACTTACCAACGAGAACAGGGGCGTTAGGATGCCAGCTGGCATCACGAACACAGGTTCCCCAGTCGCCGCGCTCATCGAAGTGGTAAAGGCGATACCGGTGATTCATTGGTCGTGTGCGCATCGTCGCCTTCTTGACATCGACAATGCCAGCCAGTGTTGCGTCCATGTTCCAGATATACACCTTTCCATCCGTGCTGCCAGAATACACATACCTCGAGTTGGTCGCCGAAGGAGGTGAGAAGTGGCATCTGATTAGAGTTCGAAGTACCTTGTGGCCTCGGAACGTCACCAATGAGTTGTCGTTGGGATGTACGTCCCAGTCCTCGTCGTCATAGACTCCTCCACGGTAGTCAAAGTCGCTATTCTGCGTGTGCCGGGTAGGGTTCAGCTCCCTGAATCGGTCGGTAGACATGGCCATTCGGAGATCCCAGAGCTTCATGCTTTGGTCCTTGCCATTACTGAGAATGTACCGCCCGTCACCCTTGCTGTCGATGTACGTCAAGCCTTCGATGTGGCCAACGAATGCTCCAGCTTCTCGGTTATCACCCATACTTCGTCTATCCCAGACCTTGATTGTTGTGTCATCAGATCCCGAGTAGAGAATGTGAGGAGACATCTTGTCGGCGAAACAAACGGCGTTTACATCGTCTTGGTGCCCACGAACGTGATGCAGAACCGTCCGTGACTCGATGTCATATACAACAAGAGACGCCGCGCTAGTTCCTGCAACCAGTTCTCTTCCATCGCCAGAAAACCGAACAGACCAGATGCCGAAGCCACGTCGCCCGTGCCATCCATGCCTAGTCCCATCGTCAAGATCCAAGGTGTAAGGGTCTCCAGTGTCGTTTGGGTCAGTGGGAGCAATCGAGACCATAGTCTGGATCGAGGTGTAGGCGAGCCATTTGTTATCGGGACTCAACGAGGCGTCTGTGAGTGTCCACTGACCCCAGGGGTAACTGACTGTCTTGTAGTGCTTCCAGTTGTATGGGTTGGATGTATCATACATCCTGACCTTGAAGTCTTGGGAGCAAGCGAAGAAGAAGTTTCCATCATCGGAAAACTGTCCCGAGTATACGGGATCATCAAAGTGAATGATCTGTTCCGCTCTACTCCGCGGTAACATGCTCTAGCATGTCATATCAGTTGAGTCGTCTTGGTCATGCCGGTGAAGTTCATACCTGTGTGATGAGAGCGTTGTTTCTTAACCGATCTTCCCGGTCACCCAACGCCAACTCGCGCTCCAACATTCTCGTAGCAAGACGCTTCTTAGCGTGAAAGTTGTAGTCGTTGGCACCAAACACCCCCGACCGCATGAGCTTGATGCCCTCCTCGCTCGGCACCTTCGGGAAACGATTCGGGTCTTTGGGTGTGCGCCGTCTTCCCAGAGGCCACTGCAGGAACTCAATATCGCTGTCGGGGTCATCCTGAAATAGGACATTGGTAAGTTCCCGATTGCGCATCAGTGCAACAAGTTGTCCTCTAGTCAATAGTCCCGTTCTAGCACCGGCTTGGTAAAGTCAGTTCTCTTCTCAGTCGAAAGCAACGAATAATGCCTACATCGTATGAGGTTCAGAATGCGCTGTGCACTTTCATCATCATCCTCTTCCTGGTCGTTCTGGTCTTCGTTGTCGTCTTCTTCACCGTCATCGTTGGTTAACAAGACCTCAAACTGGAGGCCACCGTTGGCGTCTATACATCTTCTCAGATAAAGCTCGGCAAATCCTCATGCTTATCTCAAGCATACCTTGAAAACCATCGTCGTCGTCTTCATCCGGCTCGTCCTGGTAGTCGGGATCTTCGTCGTCGTCCTCATCATCCTGTTCTACTTCGTAGTACCAAGCCGGACCTGCCGAAGCTTCGTGATCGCTCTGCCCCTCATGAGCTTCTCGGCCATCTTCATTCCCCTGTTGGGATTCGGAGCTCCTCCCTTCATTTAGAGGAGCCATATTGAGTTCTAGGTGTGAGGTGTCGTGAGTGAGATGGCAGCTCACGATTGGACCTAGTGTTGCTTGCTAAGCGAGACCGCTGGGAGGGGACAGGGCGGCCGGCTGGCGGGATAGACGGAGTAATTTGTCAAGAGATTTATTACAGGATATGGATGATTATGAAGTCTCGGTAAGGAGCTTGGGAAACCATGAGTTTGATGAATTATCGACGATGCGATGTGAACGAGACGTTCAAGCTGAAGTCGACGGTTAAGCTTCCCGAGCTTGTGACGACATCCATCCCCGGAGATTAGATAAGGCAAGCCGCGATAACATAAGCTACCCTGAACAAGCCAGCTTCAGCGACGGAGTTAAGCACATATGTGTCAATTATATCGAATATGGCAACACGTGAGTGTCTTGAAGGAATACTCCTTTGTTTTAGAGATGCTCTGCGCCCTGGATTCTAGTGCTCACTCGGACCGTTCCTTTGTGCAGCCAAGAGCGACCAATCGGTACGACACCATCACGGCGTCCAAGCGCAACACCACATCGGATGGCTGCAGCTCAAGGTACTGAGATGGCGCAGATACATCCGAGTTTGCTCATCGAACAAGCTGACCGAAATCGGGGGCCAAGTCACAGTACAGTGCATGCTGTGACAGCCCAGGATCCCATGTTGAAGTTATTGTTAATACCTCCCTTGTTGCTTTCAGACCTCAAAGGCACATCTCAACCCAGAGTGGTCGCTCCAAGGCACTTGTCCAACACCAAACTCCTCCTTCTCAATTACACCAGGATGCATGACCTCGATCTCGTACGGGTTCAAGCCCAACATAGCAATCTTGTCGAGCCGGCCTGGCGGGAAAGCCTGTTTTCCATCAACACCCCAAGTGAACCCCGGCTCAGAGTCGTGCACCTTAGTCCAAGCATCCACAAGGCCATTTTCTGCGACAAGAGTATTATCCTCAGGGAGGACAGGATTAAAATCACCAGCGATCAAACCCTTTCCAGTCTCTCTCAACATTTCTGCAGCGATTGACAGTTGCTTAGGGCGCCTGGAAGGTTCAAGGGCGAGTGAGTCGAGATGAACGTTGATCAGTCTAAGCCGTGATATCTGGAAAGTGTTATCTGTTGGGGAGGAAACAAAGATATCGCTGCACAGGGCATCTCTGCCGAAGCGACTGGGAAACTTGACCCTCCACACTGGTCCTAGGGCCGAGACAGACATGGATTTGTTGGAGGAACCAAACCTGGCCTTTGAAACAAGCATCACGGTCGCAAATATGTGACCTCCCCAGTTTGTCGTATCCGCTTCCGTTGAGAACCATGAATCTTGAATGCGAGTATCTTTCAAGAGATGTAGCAGCGCCGGCCTGGAAACCTCCTGGAAAAAGATGATGTCGGCCACGGGCTTTTGCCCCAGGATATGAGAGACAATGGCCTCCAGCCGAGAGTCAGAGAAGTGAGCACCAGCATCGACGTTCCAAGTGTCGATCCTCAACTTTGAATCCAGATTTCTGCCGAGTTCCGATGCTTGGCGGGGCGGCCCAGAGGTCTCAACACGGCTCCAAGTCTGAGATGATGGAATGAATTGGTGCCATGACTGTTGCAAATAGGGTGAAGCAGACGAGGGAGGTGAGGCGGTGGTAACCATTCTTCTGAACAAGCGCGACAGATTGTTCATGATGGTAATATTAGGAAATTACTTTCGTATGCAGGTAGGATCCCCTCCAAGGCATTGACAGACAATTGCTCCCTTGGCCACTGGTGAACAGAGCCCCCTGTTTACGATCATGAAAGAGTGGCCACGACGGCCCCTGAAGCTCGTGTAAAAATAGGTGATTAAACTGTTGCCTTAGTCAGATTTAGGCTTAGCGTGGCGCGGCTGGGGCCACGTCGTCCACTGCTCTTGCCTCTGACGGGACTTGCCACACCCCTGCAAGCTCGAGTTTGCCCTGTCGCTCCTGCACTTTGGCTTTGGGACGGGACCTTGGGCCTGGGGAAAGAGGGAAGTTGGCATCTCCACATGAAACCTCAAGGTTGACCTGACCTGCGCCTGCCTGACCAGACCGGACCTCCTGTGACCGGCCGGACCTTCCTTGCCCCTAAATCCAATCCAAGCCATCCAATATCCAACCCCAACCAATTCCATTCCAGTTTCGTTCTTCAACTCCCTTCTTGTCTCTCTTGTAGTCGGTGCTCACGCATTGCGCCCTCATTAATTTTGTCTTTGGGACACCTTTCTTTTATTTCTTCTACTATCACGTTGTCCCTTGCGCGTCAGACTGACTCGAGTCCAATTGATCCTCCGTCCTTTACGCCCCGTCATCGCCGTGAACCGCATCCTACGTTGCACGCGACCTCGACTCCTACAAGGTTTGCGGCTTTGAACCTATCTGTCGATTCTCCTCTCGACTAGAGTTTCGTCTGTCCTCTCGACCCGCGGCCGTGACCGCTGACAGCAAGTCTTTGCGACTGGCTATCCTGATCATCTCTTGTTCTCGACATCATCGACTCGTCGCCCATCATGAAGATTCGCACCAAGCACTCGCCCTTGCTCTTCCTCCTCCTCCCATCTATTGCATACGCTCTGTCAGCTCATGACATTGCCGACCTACCAGCTCCGGCCGCGGTCCCAGAGGCAACAAATGAGATACCCCAGGCTGGTCTGAATCGACATGATGTCCCAACCAAGGATGCCCCCGTCGATGGCAAGGATGGGAAGCCTCACCATGGGCCTTTCATTGAGACGACAGATGACCACAAGCGGACAAACGCTCCTGCCCCTGGATCTGTCGAGGGCGACCCAGATACCCTCCCTCAGCTCAAGGGCCGACCCGTTGACCCAACCATCGTGGATGGTAAGAAGATCCCCGAGACCAACGACGGCGTCATGTTCGACACGAATCGAGTCCATGCTCAAGAGGGAACCACCGGGACCGAAGGCGGCGTGACCGAAAAGTACAAGGCAAAGAAGCTTGAGGAGGACCTCAACGGAGCGAGTTTCAAGAAGCCCGAGGCTCCTAAGGAGGCGCCTCCTCTGCCACACAGCGAGGAAGAAAAGATCCGCGCGTCCGGAGGTGTGGTGAACGAACCCGGCAAGGATAGCGAGAAGGAAGTCGGGTCACAGTACGAGAAAGAGAAGGAAGGAGAAGCAGTCCAGCCCCTTGTTAAAGGCACCAAGGGCAACGATGATATGGATTATACTGGACTGGACGTGAGTATCGATTCACCTGCCAAGAATCTGAGACCAGGATTGCTGACATTATTCTAGAAGCCAGATGATCTCCCCGAACGACCTGTTGGACAGAACGCACCTTTCCATGATTCCGCCAAGAAGGAACCTACCGAGCCGAGCAGAGGCTCAACTCACGGCCAACAAGATGACGACCACCTCAGCCAGCCCTTCCACTCTTTCGTCCTATCCTTTACCATGATTTTGGTCTCCGAGGTTGGAGACAAGACTTTCCTAGTTGCTGCTCTGATGGCTATGAAGCATGATCGGATGGTGGTCTTTACTGCCGCCTTTGGTGCCCTGCTTGTCATGACGGTTCTCTCAGCTGTCCTGGGTCATGCTGTTCCCGCCCTGATCCCCAAGCGCCTGACCGGTTTCCTCGCCGCCATTCTGTTCTTTGTCTTTGGAGCTAGGCTGATGCGGGAGGGTCTCCAGATGGACCCCAACGAGGGCGTCTCTGCTGAGATGCACGAGGTTGAGCAAGAGCTTGCCGAAAAGGAAAAGGAGATGGGCCGCAAGCGAGGTGATTCCGTGTCGGCTTACACGCTCGAGATGGGTCTCAATGGCAACGGCAACGGTCGAAGGTCTCGACCCAGCAACCGCTTGATGTCCCCTCCCCGATCGCCTTCTCAGTCCCCTGTTCGGGAATCCCGTGGCGGTTCGTCTGGTATCTTCCAAGGAGTAACCAACCTCTGCTCTCTGCTGCTTAGCCCGGCTTGGGTTCAGACCTTTATCATGACCTTCCTGGGTGAGTGGGGTGACCGAAGCCAGATTGCTACCATCGCCATGGCTGCCGGACAGGATTACTGGTGGGTTACTCTTGGTGCTAGTTGTGGCCATGCCATCTGCACTGGTGTTGCTGTCATTGGTGGTCGGGCCATCGCCGGCCGAGTCAGTCTCAAAGTTGGTATGTTTATGACCTCTGCTCTATACTTGATATCATGGGAGCTAACATTTCCAAGTCACTGTCGGCGGTGCCAGTGCCTTTCTCATCTTTGGTGTTCTTTATCTCTTCGAGTCTCTTTACGGCTAAAGGCGACGCCTGCCCAAACGGCATTTCTCTTTTCTCCAATATACATGGGTTTCACCTGTCGTCATCTGAGACAAAGTGACTGACTACATGACGCCTATTCATTGTAATACTTACCATCCACGTTTAACGGCCGCTCTGCAGTTTTGAGACGTTTTCGCGAGCACCGACCGAGCTTGGCACGAGGGAGCCTCCTTCTGGTGGCGTTCTCTCGGGCTGGTTCGATTGTATATACACCTGGCTGAGATTGTCTCAGCTCTCTTCTTTTCGGCGCGAGGGCAAAAAGCTCCTCGGTAAGATAAAGACTATGGAATGAGACAAAAAGTAAAGAAGAGGACAACTAGTGATGCAAGGGAAGACTGGGAGGAAGAAGGCTTGGTGGGAATGGCGGAGTTTTTGGAAACAGGGAGAGAGTGGTGTCTGTCTGATGAATTGGATGGAATGATAAAGGGTCAAAAGTAAGGGGTAATGGTGTAGGACTAGAACTGGAGCTGGTGTGTCCATGTTGGTTACTTGATGTAGCTCGCAAATGTGGCGAACAAGAAGCTTCTCAGCATTGTATGAATACGAGTGATCAATGTCTTGTTTCGAGGCTGCTCATGGCGATAGACCCAAGAACAAAAGACAGCACAGGCGAGATGTTAAATGGTAAACCATAGTAGGCAATCAAGTCCATACATTTCATTAACATTTTCCCCTGTCCATAAGGTATCATCCACCCCTTCCTAGCGGAACAAAGATCCTCTGTGCTCTGGAACCCTCCTCCCTTGACCCGTACATCTAAGAACCGACAGACATTCAGACAACCACCCAAGACACGGTAGAAAAGGATATTTATCTCTTCACAACCTCCTACATTCTCAGGACTCATCACATGTCTCTAACATCAGACCTCGTTCCCATGCCTCCCCTAACGCAAAAAAAAGGGACGAGAAAGCATGATAAAAAAAACACAGAAAACGAAAAAGTAAAATACTAAAGAGCAAAGCCAACGAAGATTCCTAAATACAGAATCAAGAAAAAGGAGGCTACATCCAAGCGTCAAGCATATAAGCGTGATATCCCGACAGTTGTGTTCTTGCTCTCCTCTCAGACATCTTAGTACGTGCTGTCAGGCCGTTATTGGAATCAAAACAAAGGGGGTTCGGTTGTGAAAAAAAAAGAGGTTGGGTTGGTCGTTGATTCTGACATTTCTATGATGGGAAAAAGATGCGCTCCTTCAAACAAATTTTTTTTGGTCGTCAGTCATATAATTTGCGGTCGTGAGATGCTTGATATCGTCCTCTGGCCGTTAACCCTCATCCTCCTCGTCGATCGGGGCAGGTGTGCGTCGCTCCGTGCGCCTCTTAGGTCGCCGGTGTCGCGAGCTACTAATGTTGCTGGCCGAGTCGTCGGGCATGATATCAGCCTCGTCAAATGCCCAGTCTTCATCGCTGCCTGGGTCACGATCGCTTCCAGCCCATGGTGGACGTTCATAGCCCGATTTTTGCGAGTTGCCGGAGCTGGGTCCTGATAGAATGTCGATGCGTCGGCGGTTCTGGAGGTTCTGCATCAATCCTGCACCTCGTTGACGCAGTGCTGTTCGAACAAGCTCTGCTCGGTGGTGCAGCTTCTCAAAGGCATCCTCTAGCTGCTCCATTCCCTTGTATATATCTCGCTCAATCTCTGCAATGACTGCCATCTCCATCTCTTCATCATTGGAGACTGGCTGTCGGTTGGATGGTGCCCCTGAAGATGAGAGGCTTACAAACGAGGCTGGTGTAGTACCTCGCGAGTAGACAGAGAAGGGGGTTGTGTTTCTGGAGCTATACACAGATGAAGCTCGAGGGCCGGGGCTCATGGTGCGTGTGTGATAGTATCCACCAGCGGGAGTAGGACCTCGTGACTCGGGGTTTGGTGTGTGCATCGTGTCGTCGTCAGCACCAGACCAGAGGAAGCCATCGAACCGTCCCGAGATGAGAATTTCCCATTCCGAGTTGTTGATGTTTGAGAGGGCGACAAGTAGATCATGGGTGTGTGAATTCTTGATGAGATATGTGGCCGACTCAGCATCACGAGGGACCTGAGGCAATCGGTACAGGCGTTGCAAGGCGAGACCAGTCTTGATGAGGAAATCAGTGCGAGGTCGATGACCAGGAGTAGGTGCACGGACAGATGTCCGCAGCTCCTTCGATCCCGACATGATAGCATTGAAGTATGGGCGATCCTCGGGATCAAGGTTTGTGAGAATGGCGAAAGAGAGCGTCTCATCATCCACTTCCTGAGGTGGTGGCACCGGAGTCTCTCCGGTGTTGGATAGCCATCGATCCACGGCAGATCGGACCTTCTTCGACTGCCGGAGGTAGTGCTCTCTGAATTCCTCAGCGATATCGGGGTCGAGCTTCACAGGAGATGCAGGTCGAGGGGGGACATCGGCAGAGACCTCGGCAGCTTTGGTTCCAATCTCGGCAAGGTCGAACGGAGGCCACTGCGGGAGCTCGATGCGTCCACTCACCCACTCAAGGACATCACCCCAGTTCAGGCCCTGGTGAATCTCGTGTGAGTTGTCACACATGATACAAGTGCAGCCATGAGGGGGCAGATCCCGGGAAAAGACATTCTCCAAGCGGTCCAGGAGTCTGCGGGCAACAGACCGATGCCCTGTGGCAACAGCAATTGATCCCTGTTTGTTGAGGACGGTGTTGTACTGTTCCAAAAGGTTGAAGAACGGAGCGAATAGGGTATCAGTGCCGGTCAGAGGAGGGTTGGATGGTCGGGTTCCGTTTTGTCGAGGTAGCACAGACAAGAAGTTCTTGGGGGCGGGATAAGCGAGGCCGCCATTCTGGAGGAGGTAGTCCACACGTGGGACATCCTGAATGTCCAGGCCAGGCGGAGGAGGAGGTGGAGGAGGTGCCGCGAAAGTAGACGCCGGAGTCGCCGTTTTGGAGTGCAAGTTTGAAATATCTTGGACGTCGATGACGGAGGGTGTACTAGGTTTAGTTTCGGGATAGACGCTGGGGAAAGGCGTCTGAGTGGGCGTCTTGGGAGATGAATCTTGAGCACTCGAGGGCGAGGACTCGGCCCCTTCCACCTCGGGTCTCTTGACACTTCGTGTTGACGATGTCCGCTTGGCTGAAGGGCGAGATGAGCTCGAAGTCCTCGATTCAGGTCGGAGCTTGTCTCGGGAGCGGATAGCCGAAGATTTGACATAAGTAGCTTGGCTCGAGGATGCAGATCGGCGACTAACTCGGGAGCGTTCCTCGTTGCGTGATGCTGACCGGGAAAGGGTTGAGGATCTCGACTTGGAGCGATGTAGACCATCCTCTTCGGCAGGAATCTCTTCTGTTGGTGTGTCGACCCTTGGCATTTCGACCTTGGGCGTCTCTGCCCCCGGTGTCTCTTCCGGGGCTTCTTCTGCTGGAGGTGCCTCCTCAGCCGGTTCCTCCTCTATAATATCTTCCTTCAATGTGCCTTCGTCGAGCCTCTTGTCATCATCAAAAGGGTTCTCCGTCTGGGGTGGGCTGGGAGGCGAATCTGCCTTGCCGGCTGATACTGGCGACTTTGGAGATTCAGGCGCAGCGTCGCCAGGTTCGGCTGGTTCAGGAGAAGGACTGGGGCTGGGGCTTGGGCTTGGGCTTGGGTAGCGAGGAATGGCTAGTGAATCGCGGCTAACAATCGCCTCCTTGCTGTGTGCCTTGCTGAAGCTGGGGTAAGGTCTCGATATGCGTTCCGAGAGGATAGAAGTGGCAGCTGTCGAGGTTCTAGCCATGTCCGAGCTGGCCAAGTCACTGGTCGAAGCGGCACGATCGCGGTGGTGGTGACGGTGGTGATCATCGTCGTCTCTATCCCTGCGATGTCGGTGTCGGCGGCTAGAGGTGTGGGAGATGGAATCGCTGCCTACTTCGCTCAGCTTGCTCCTGGAAGAGCGCGAAGTGCGGTGACGGCGTCGCTCGCGGTCGTAGTCCTTGTCTCGTTCTCGGTCACGGTCTCGGTCGCGATCCTTGCGCTCCGACTTGGAACGTCTGGGCTTTTCGCGCGGTGACCGGTCGGCGTCGGCGACCTCGACGTCACGGTCCTTGGAGGACATGGTGGACATGGTGGACCATGGATGGGATGGGGAGATTATCGGGTGAGTCTTCGAGTATTAACCGAGAGTTGATCGCTGTCGTTGGAGTAGTAGCAAAGGGAGGTGAAGTTCTGGATCAAGAAAGCGGTCAAGAGGGGAGGAAGCGCGTATGTTGGGGGAGTGCGTGCGTGTCAGAAGAGGGAAAAATGGAGGCCAAGAAGTGGTTAAAGTTTCAGGCCGTTAGGAAGCCTGATCGAGTAATAAAAAATTAGGCAGGTTCCGTAGCTGTGAAGAGAAATGAGGTGAGGGTGAGGGGATCGGAGATCAGGTCGGGTTGGCAGTGCAGAGGCAGTGAATCGCGGCCGGAAGAGCTGTTGGGCAGTCTCGGCTTTGGTTGGTACCTGCCTGCCCTGAATCACTGTGTCTCAGGTCATGGAGACTTCAGGCACCAAGGCAGGGTTAGTCTCTTTTGCGCACTGCGCGCTTGTGGGATGGATTCCTTTTATAGACCATATCACATAGAAATTGCATTCCGACTCTTTGCTCTGCTCGCCTTTCATTGCCCTTCCTTTTCCACTGCGCGCTGTCAAGCATGCGGGATGATTTCCGGGCTTTCATCTCGTGTTTGGCCCCCAAGCAATCCGTCCGTTTCTCTCATCTCGCCGACGTTCGCTTCCCCTTAACCGCGAGCATACAATATGTGACCAGTATAGCTCTTTGAGATCATATTAGTTCCTCCCTCTCAAAACCGATTGATGATTGACACAAGATAACCCTCACGCTAGAACAGTGACTGACGATGCGAACAGTCCACACGCCCAACCAGTAGGTAAGTTACGCGTCATGGTGGCACTCCATTCCAAAGGACAGGAAGATGCCACGCAAAATCAATCGCATGCATTAAAGACTCGCCGTTGAACCCAATCATGGCTACAGCACCCAGGATGGTGCCGCTGCGGGAGTAACATGGGTCTCGTCGCACCCAATGATAGTCGGCGTTCGTGTGTGCTGCGTCTCGTGTAAGATAGTTACGAATAGAGAACCATCTTCAGTTCAACCATCTTCAATTCTACGAATTCAAGAACTCTTACGCTGCTTCTAGGGACGACGCCACGACAACCTGCTTTACCCTATTACCCAGACTGACACACCTAACTTCAAATAGCTGATCTCGCGATACAACAAGCACTTACCCATCGATGCCCATCTCCACACCCTCGAGAATGTGAACCCCGCTGAAAGAGGCTCGCTTTGAGCAGTGCCGGAGCTCGTCCTGGGAAGCCGGTACCAACATTTCGGCGGCTCGGATTGAATTAGAGTACTGGTGTTGCCCGACTCTCTCCTCCCTGGTACGGAGACGGAGGACCAGCCAAGTCCATCAATCCGAGCCTTCTGTATAGACCAGCGAAGACCAAGGGCTGTACCTGGGTTGCGGCAGTTGCCTGGGACCATTTACTGGTGCTTAGAGACTCGTCCAGATAATAGACAGCAAAGACAGCAAAACTTCCAACCGTTGGCGTGAACTGCCCAACCTGTTGCCCATGATGATGGTTAATTTAGCCTACAGGCTTTGTGTTGGCCATCAGGCAGCACGAAGTCTGCCACAGTTAGCGCGCGCTTACATCCTCTGGCCACAACCGAGCTTTTTGACGATGATTTAGATATGCAGCCGCCTTCTTCGCAGCGCGTGTCAAAAGTCACCAAAATATTTACGCCTAATAGCTTCCATCTTCAACTCCTCTGGCATGGGCGTTATAAATTGATCAACTGGATCCGCCCAGAATGGATTCTGGGGGTTGACATACTTGGCAGTTGTATACTCCCAGTATGGCGGGAACCACCCTGCCGTCTCCCAGGATGTTAAAGCTGCTCAGGTCGCCGTGGGTCAGAACCAGCTTGTTTTCTGCTTGCTGATAGAATGCAAGGAGCTCGGCAAGGTCAGGGAATTTAGTGTAATCGCAGTCCAAGGAATACCGTTGGCTAGTGCTTGGTGAAACTCGCGCACAGTAGAATACGGACCCCAGTTGTCCCGTGATGGTAGACGACAGTCCCAGAAAGGCCCACCATCGATGCTGCCAACTTGTGCCCCTTCTGGGGGTGTACTTTGACGTTGCATGGGATAAACCAACCCAGATACTTCTGACTTCGGATGTGCGACGATCGACGACAACTCTGCCCGATATATTTCGCAGAAAGAGTAACCATATTCCGGTCTTGCTTCAGACTTGGGCATTTATTCTTGCTGCAAAATGGACGGAGCTAATCCTCGAGGCACATATTTCTCACGACGCCGACTCCCGGTTTGGAGGGGATCTCGGTGCATCACCATCGCCGGATCATAGCCGAAACCCTGCCATTATAGACGTTGGCGAAGTCAGTAGAGATGCTGCTCGCTGGTGGGATAATATTTTGTCGGTCGAGGCCGGCTGGAATGCAACAATCCGTAGCACTAAGGGTGGGCTTCTTCATTCACCATGGTCCACGATATTTGTATCAGAACGTCCTTTGGCGATCTCGGCAAAGATCAAGGCGGAAACTTCGACTTCCAAAGAAACAACGACCTCGTCAGCTGCAGCATACAGCTACTTGACCGACTATTGCAACCTCCATGGCACCGACGACGATGTGAGCCTGGCCGCTCTGGCAGCAGCTCTACAGATCCCGGCCATCAAGTACGACCGCAGGCGGATTGAACTTCCAATTCCAGAACTGGCCTGGGATGGACTCCGGGCAGAGAGAGGGCATGCCGCCACATCCTTATTTACACTTCAGGATCGCCTTCAACTGGATAGGTTCCTGACCCTGAGCTGCAATGCCAGAGGTACGAAGGCGCTTCTCACCAGTGCTTTTTTTCGAGCTTGACGTGACAAGCAACATATGCGGGATGTGGTTGCAGGGCTCATTCGCGTTTCTTGGCACAATCAAGGATCCTCACTCTCTTTTGAAAACTCTAATAAACCGCGATCCGGATATTGGGTTCTTGTGGGTTGGTGCGTTTATAACAGGAGGTTATCTTAAATCTCTTCGTGAAGGCCGCTCCGGTTGGTGGATCATCGAGCTTGGAGCAGCTGCATGGATGGACACACTTATGTTCTTCATCCAAGCACCAGTACCTCATCTTGCGCTTGGAGCACAATCGATTTCCCGTGCCGATGAATTCCGGCTGCTTTATCTTTGTCACGACATCAACTATACCACTCCACCCCTGCTCCCTTTGCACCATTCGGTTCCACCGCTTTACATGACACCAATCTCGATGTCCGTGAGCATTCACTTTGTGGGAGAGATCACGGTCTGCGATATTCACACTGGACGTGGCATTGCAAAGACGATACGGAGATCGACCAAGAACCCGATGTCCCGACCATCACAACTAGGCCGAAGAATGGGCAGCTTTTGAACCAAGGCACCGCGGTCGATGTTGATTATGATGAATATAACTCGGAAGACGAAAACTCGGAAATGGTTACCAGAAACGTCTTCACTTGGCTTCGTGGGGAAGACGGGTTTCCAATTGCTGAAAGGGAGATTCGCGAGCACGAATGGATCGATAACCTAGATGATGGCGACGATTCTCCCATTGAGGGAGATGTCCACTCTACTGCTGGGGGGCGGCTTCATGGGTGGTTACTGAAAACCTCAACCCAAAGATCAAACTCCCTCTGAAAGCTTAGTCTGCTTAATCTCGCTTCTCTGCAGCCTCATAATCCTTCTGCTTCCGAAAGGCCTCAAACTCGACTGGCGTCATGACTTTACCTCGAGTACAACTAGTAGGGGATGGTGACAAGTGAGCTGCTTGGTCTGCAAATCCAGGCACGGCATCAAGCTGCTGCATGTATAAGGCTACGAGATCTTCGAGACCCTCATCCATTCGATGGTATTGTCTAGACTGAGAAACAGGCCCCGGAGAAGTAGGTGACAGAATCCCAGCATCTAGAGAGTCTAGTATGCTGGGAGCGTCGTCTCCACAAATAGACTAGTGCTATAGTGATCAGGGGGTTAAACACAGACAGGTGTCTGGCATGCGACGCAGAAAGACGACAAAATGTAGTGGATCCCAGTAAGATTTGCCCACTGTCGCGCTCCCTTTCCCACAAAAATATGACGGTAGAAGACCGGTCCCCTTTTGCTGCTCGGCTAACTAGATTCGAGGAGGTTGCGTGGGAGGTCTCATACCCAGTGATTCACCATGTCTAAACGGGCGGAGTATTGCACTACATAAAGCGGTTCAGGCTCGTTATGGTCGGAATTACCCTTCCCACCAGCGTAGGCTGTCACGGAGACACCCGTGGGCAACGGGACTCGAGCGAAACGATTTTGGTCCTGTCCGAGTTGGTAGAGAAAGTGGCATTGGAAAGAGTGTTGCGCAGCATGGCCACCGTTATATTATTCGCTACATTCCTTCGTCCACTCGAGAACAACCAGAAGGTTGTTTGCGGCCCCCGAGCGCTTCATTCCAGGAACAATGTTGTGGCAGAACTACCGGCCGAACATCGCTCTTGTTGCCAATCCGCTTTCTTTTTGAGGCTATAACATGATTCAGCAAGGTAGTTGTTTAATTCAAAAAGAAGACTGACGGTTATTGCCGTGGACAATGTTTGGCATAATGACCATAGCCACCACCTGGATCATGTGATGTCAATAACTATGAAATGATGGGACGACTGGGGACTTACACTGGAAGCAATGAGGATCATTAGCGTAGTGTCCATATTCGCCGCCTGTGTCACCTCAGATTAGTATCTACGAAGAAGCAGGGGCATAGGGAACTCGCATTTGAAGCAATGAGTGTCATTGGCGTAGTGTCCATATTCGCCGCCTATACGATCTCATATCAGTACTTATGAATGAGCAAGGGCATAGGGAACTTGCATTTGAAGCAATGAGGGTCATTGGCGTAGTGTCCAAACCCGTGACCTGATGGAGTGTATTCAGTTGATGCAACTTATTCCTCCCAGACATGTAAGGGCACAAACATTTGAAACACTTGGGCTGGTAATTGGCAGGCACTGAGGGCTCATTCCTTGGCCCCTTGTCGATTTCTTCTTGGAGTCGTCTGAATGCCTTCTCTCTCCCCTCCCCGTAAAGCAAAGGTATTTGGACATCAAAGATGCCAAATAGCGAATACGCCCCGTCCTCAGCGCGCGTAGTATTGCGCCTCTGTATCCAAGACAACCGTTGGGAAACGCTAAAGTCAGGCAAAGGGCAGCCGCGAAGAGCTTCGGAAGGAATTCCTGTTGTTTCACAGATGGTTTCCTCTAGAGACTTTTTGGTCCCTAACTTAATACCCTCCTTGGAAAAGAATTCAACCGACACAGGAGCAATAAGCTCTTGTAGAGTCCAGCCACGGGTGAACCACCGGCTGTTCCGGAAAGCTGGCATCCACTGCCGTCGACTGAATGTGCCGTTAGCACCAGCTGTGGATCTCGAGACATCGGTAAGATAGACGTAGCACTTGGCTGCTTTCCTATACCAACGATACATGGAGTTAATAGCCTCTTGTAATTCCGCGCTGCTTGACTTGTCAATGCAACATGTGTCGACCCAGAAATATTGTAACCCATCCTGGAGGGCTTGCTTTGCGCAAAACCGGATTTTGTCGTATCCTAGTTTATCCTTGCCCCTATCATCCATGAGGTCTTTGAAAGTGACTTCCTCAGAAGCCCAGGTATGCGAAAGTATCGCATATGGTGGAATATCGTCGTCAAGATATTCTTTTGTCAGGTGAATATCACCCTCACGATTGCGTTGTAGGAGGCGCATTAATACACACACAGGCGGCTTCTGTGCTAACAAGCTTGAACTCTTGTCGACACTCAAATTTGAACTACGGTCGCAGTAGGCTGCTGATTGTATTCGAACGCAATGGCTTTATATCATGTGCCAGTCCCCAAGTCTGCCGTGGTTGCTGCCCAACTTGGTGGCTGACGCCCAGGCTGCGGAAAAGCTCAAGCTCCGCCCTATTACAAGGGTCGGCATTCAGCTGGCCAAATCAGCTGTCGCCAGAACCAGCATTTGCCAGGCAGCAAGACGCAGCTCCTGCAATAAGATAAAGGTAACTGCGAAACTGGGCGACAAAGACACTCATGAGCCCAGTGGTGGCGTCATCGAGCACTACGGTGCCTACCACACACCCTGACTTGTCAGCTCCCAGAATCACAATAACAGACAGATCATAACCCATCTCAAATTAGTAACCATTCTAGTTCCTTCTTTGTCATTTGAATTATCTTCTATCAGCCATGACTGCAATTACAGGCGCATCCTTTCGATGTGTCATTGTTGGTCGAGATGCGTGAGAGGAAGGGCAGGGCTTATCACCAAGAGATTCTTAAACGTCAATAGGCATGATTAGGGGCGCCCGTCAGGCAACCATAGCTTCATGAGTGGACTTGGTGCAGGCGCTGCCACCGCCTGTTACCGTCACCAACACTCTCGACAACCTTATGAGAGGAGTCTCACCAGGAACTAAGGTCATGTCCTATCTTAGTGCACTCCGTTAAAAAGAAACACTTTTACGACCATGCACCGTAGTCACATGTTACTGTGTTATTGAGGCTTGGGTATGAGTCTTTGTTATGTTTTAGCTGTTGAGTTGCTCCGAGGCCCCGGCCCCCTGGCCTTGTGCAGCCACTTTAACACATCAAGTTAGCGCGTTGAGCAAGGTCAAGGGACGCCTTGTTCGCGTTTCCCCGCAACCTTCCCCACGTACTAACGACACAACCCTATTCGTGACAGCAGCGCTTCCATGTTTGACATGGTATAGTAGGTTAATTTGGTTAACCTTCCTTCTCTTTCACGACAGAAAAATTCCGTTGCTCGCTCTGGTTAGATATCCGGCGGCCAACGGTCACCTACAGCAACTCGGGTAAATGAGTCGCTAACCTGCGTGAATGCATGAAACATTGAACAAAGCTTTCTTCCACATCACCCCAACTGTCACACCGTTTCCTCTAGCGCTAGCCATCTCAAACAAAAAATACCAACATGACGAGGCTTAAAAGCGACCCAAATATCCTCTCAACCCTCTCATTATTGACTCTCTCTATAACAGATCACTCATGGCAGGACTGCAGAATCGAAGCGACAGCGCGCCGAAAAGACCTCGCGAGTCAACATCCACCCTCCAACGAAGAAGATTAAGACGAGAAGCGAAATCAAGCTTGACGCTTGGTGGTCTTGGGAATACCCCCCGGAGTTCTGGGACAGATTGTCCAAGATCAGCCTGACCTACAGGGCCTTGAAGGAACTCGACAGACGGACTCGAACGCAGCACTCTCCTTGTACTCTAGCCAGTCCCATCAGACAAGGCCTCTCACGCACCACAACCTCTCGAGAGCTGGCTCAGTTCGCGAGACACGGCGGCCCAGACTTGAGAGATCTCAGAGGAGTGAGCTAATATGAGCTCAATCAACAAAGTGTCTTTCTGACAAGTCTATCCAGTACCCCCACCCACCAATCGAAAATCAACACCCTGTCGCCATGAGCGCAAGTCGATCTTCGCGAAGCCGGAAGACCAAGTCCACAGATTCAGCCTCGACTCTTCCCACCCCAACGACGACGAGAAAGTCGACTCCCTATGACCGCAACTTTGATTTGCATTTGACCGAAAATGCCATCCATCCGGAATGGAAATCGCGGAAGCCGGACTTGGAGGAAATAAGGGCGACCTTGATAGTCTCGAGGTCGTCACTCTCGCCTTCCGAGTTCTCTGACGGTGCATTTGAGGCCTTTCAGGAGAGAAACGATCAGGCCAAGGATGAGGACGACGTGCTGGTAAATGTTATACCAACTATTCTTGGCCCGAAAGCCAACCGTTACTGCCGGAGAAACACGGCGTTTGCGAATCTCGATCCGCTCACAGACGGCACCATCGTAGCGCCTAAGCCAGACATCTATTTTGGCGCGTGCCCCGATCAGCTGGCTCGGTCTGCTCGCAGCCAGCTCGCTGGCCATATCGTCCCGTCAACCATGCAGGACAAGACAATGGCGCCCAACTTCTTCCTGGAAGTCAAAGGGCCAGATGGCAAACTATCAGTGGCAACGCGACAAGCTCGCTACGACGGGGCAATTGGGTCTCGTGGCATCCATAGTCTGCAAAACTACGGGGCGGAGGAGCCGGAATATGATGGCAAGGCCTATACCTTCAGCTCAATATACTACGGTGGCACACTCAAGTTGCATGCCCACCATGTCACGGCGCCGACGACCGAGGGAGGACGGCCTGAGTATCATATGACGCACGTAAAAAGTTATGCCATGGCCAGTGATCTTGACACATTCGTCAAAGGGGCTAAGGCGCTCAGGAACATGCTTGATTTTGCTGAACAGCGCCGAGACGAATTCGTCCGGGCCGAAAATGCTAGAGCGTCTCAACTGGAGACAGCTACCAGCCAAGAACGCACCATAGCCGAGATACAGCCACCAGAAGACTCAGCTGATGAATTTGCGCTTTCCCCTCCCCGTTATCTCTGCGAGGGCGATGATTCACAGGACCAGTCAGGGGTTGATCCACCAACGAGCCTCACAGCAAGCTTCGCGTCGAGCTCCGGCCTTGAAAAGGGCCAGCCGAAGCTGCGACGCAGCCCACGTAACCGAGGGAAGGACGGGTCGTCTGCCACTGTTACAGGACCAGAAGTGGCGAGCAGAGATAAGTCCTTGTAGGTGCAGATATATTGGAAGAAAGGAAAATTTTGCTTCCTCAATACGCGAAAGCAGGAGATCAGGATAGAAGGCGGGATTGGACGGAGTAAGCGTTGGATGATGGAAGCAAGTATTTCTATTGGCAAAGTCCCAAGTCCGGAAGGGTGTTTTGGACAACTTTGCTGCCCGTGGATCCCAGGAGGAATCAGGTAAGTGATTAGATGGCGTTTATAGGATCTAATCATCGTAATACTTTTGTTGTCAGTTGTTGCTAGACTTGTCCACCTCACGATCCCTCCGGGACATGCTGATTTCGCCTCTTTAGATTCACAAACAACTGAGCAGAGGGTGATGACCATCCCGAAACCGCACCCAATGCCCTCATCAAGATCCTTCCGTCTCGCACCTTGCTTCTCCTGGAGCATTTGAATCCACAACACCCGGCCGTCGCCCCTCTTCCGCACAAGGCAGATCTAGAAGCCTCAGTCCTTGCCACGCCAGACCGACAGGATCTTGTCAGCCTCTTGACGTGCCTTGGCGACTACTTCCATACTTTGCCTATCCCAGGAGAGGCCCTTCAAGGCTGTATACCGATCCTGAACATGATGCAGGATGGCAATGTCTCGTTGGTCTGTCTTGGGCTTGAGGAATTGCGAGGAACAAAGCCGGCAGATTTCCGCCCTGTCCTTTGATGGCATGTTGGGGTAGGCCTTGTCCAGTTTTTGCAACCACTTTTCTTCCTCGACTGCTTTTCTTTCACTATAGTCGGATTCAACCTTTTTAAAGATGTCCTTTGGCACGTAGAGACCCTTGTGCCTTGCAAACTCGTACTTAGTCGAGGGGAGCTATGAGAATAATTAGATTAGAGGGAATGGTCGGTATTATTAGCTTAATACTTGCGTAATATGCGTAGATCTTTTTGTTTGCCCCTTGAGCGAGAACGCGACAGCGTCGAGTTATAAATGGACTACCAGCGGGCACGAGGATGTATCCTCTTGGCGGGTACTGGCCGTCAAAAAGGATCTATGTAATGGGAAGTTAGATGGGACAAAGCTAGGAAATGTGAGTAAAGATGGGGTATAACACATACCTCTTCTCCATGTTTGTTTGAATAAACACTGCGCTGTTCTGTTTCAGGCTCGTTGCTCCAAGTGCCCATCGGGCGACTGGTTGCGGATTTGATCCAAGAGGTAGAAGCCGATAAGTTTATCGTCACATGGTGATTTCTAGGAACGGGGGGGTTCAACGTGCGTGGCAAACTTATTAGACGAAACATAGGTATGTGCTGAGGAAATGACTTTGAAGCTACTGCAGTTCCTCATGGAAGTGAACAACTTTTTTCCCTCAGTCTTGTCACACACAGTTGTGTTTGAGATGCACGTGACAAGCCACTCTACCCAAAATGTGAGTCTGGATTCAACCTGACTGACCGCCAAGGTAATCAGAAAGGAAATGTCAAAGGTCGGTTGGTGAGGCCCAGGTATTGCATTCTCCAAGACAAAGACGTAGCGAATTCAGGAACTAAGAATACAAAGGCCGTCGAGACCCGATGGATCCAAGCCCACAAGTGGATACACGGCAACGGGAGCCAAAAAATCCACATTGAAACAGTTTGGTCGTGCAGGAACAGGTAGTAACCAACGTCGTGAAGCTGCTAGAGGTCTAACCCTGGAGGAACAACACCAAACGCCTTAGCTAGGACAGGAAGCGAGGAAATGCTAGTGAGGAACGATCTAGTAGACCAGTATGGACGCAGTAACAATCTCATGTTTGTATTCTGATATGCCGTGTACCAATCAGTGTGGAAGATTAAGCCACTTACTTGGTTTTGTTGCTCCAGCGAGTGCTTGTTTTGCAGTGCAAGATTACCTACTAAGAATTTCTCAACACAACTCTCAACACCTCACATTGCCAAACCTGTTCACAATAGCCTTTTATCTCTCTCTCTCTCCAAAATCCTTTCTTTTGATCCATATTTTTCCTGGGATGAAAAGACTCGAATATGCCGTCTGACAAGGTTCTTGACATTTGTGCATATCATCGACGCGACTTTGACCTTGTGCTCGTGCGGTCACGTCCTCATGAAACTCAAGCAGTCCTGAAGCCTCTCCAAACGGCTTTCGAAACCTCGCCGACTTCAGGGCTCGGTGTCCTAGACTCTCTCCCCGTGGAGCTGCTGTGGATCGTTCTTCGCAATCTCGACCTGCTCTCTTATTTTCGGTTCCGCCATGTCAACCGGCGAGCCCGTGCTCTAGCTACTGCCGTCTCGGAATATCAAGCAGTCGTCAGACATGGGTTGGAAGGCTTGCGTGGTGTTTTACGCGCTGGCCTGGGACAAACCTTTGCGATTGGGGATTTGTATAGTCCTTTGGTCTGCGAAAAGTGCACCTTGTGTGGCGAATTTGGGGGCTTCTTGTTTCTCATAACCGCTACGCGGTGCTGTTTTGCGTGCGTTGAAAGTTCACCAGATTTGCGCGTCATGTCTACTTCAACTCTCTCCAGATTGTCAAAGATATCCCCCAAACGGTTGCACAAGGCACTTGGATCGGGATTGCGCACCGTGCCTGGTATATACTCTATGGAAGAGAAGCAAGTCAAACGCCCAGAATTCCTGGTGGCTTCACAGCCAGCCATTGCGCGATTACAACTGCTCGGCGTTCTCGATCCAAACACAACCGGGGCGTTGTCAAGATGGAATGAGCATACAAACCAGCGTTTCATGGCGTCTACTGCGTTCCCGTGGTACGATCCGGACACCGGCAAGGTTGAGAGTGGCGTTAGTTGCAAAGGATGCCAAGTCAAAGTCGAGACTCTACTCGTCGGGAGCGATGAGAGGGATCATGTGTTTTCGAGATCTGGTTATTTGTCTCATTTCGAATCCTGTGTAGAAGCACAGGAGATATGGGATCAGAGCAAAGGTGGGACAAGGCTTTTTCAAGAACCTGAATTCACTCGTCGTTGTGGTTATTTCAGCCTACTGGATCATGATGGGTTACCAAGGTAGCACGAAAACGACATATGACTATTGGTAATAGTCTTGATCTAGTAAAGCTCGAATAGACAAAGGGCCCTTTGAGGTCCTTGTTACTCGTTCGTGTAGAGGCATGATTGGACCTAAATTATTCGCATTCATGGCTTGGTATCGCAATCATCCAACGCTCCCATCGTGATGATGCAGTCACAACCTCAACTCTTTGAATGACTCAATGCACTCCTTTCACCATCACTACTGGAGCCCAACACCACCATCTGCCCATCATGATAGGTCGACCAAAATACCGGTTTAGTACTTGCATATTCTCGAATCTTCGCTCTCATAGGACAAGTTATTGCATCATGCATCTTTTTCTTTCATTCCCATATCCGTCATACTCTATCGCGAGCTTCTCTTGGCTGTCTAAGTGGTTCAACAAAGCATAACACTCGCCCTTCTTTTCCCCGTCCGTCATATAATGTTTCCGTCTCTTGATAAAAAATAACGCCGATCCCGTATTTCACTTGCGCTCTTGAAAATCTCATGAGCGTCTCGTAGCATCATGCATACCGCGACGCTGTGGTTTAGCCGACCTGCTCTTAAATCGATCGAGGCAAGCAGCTTGTGGGTATCTCCCTCTTCGACTCATCCCCAGTAGTCAATCCATCCAGTCATCCTTTACAGGCGGTCGAGGAGACCACGGCTCTCGAGGAGCAGGACAATCTCGTGCACAATGGAGCGGACAGTCTGCTTCTCAAGATCGACAACGAGGTCGGCCTTGGCAGGGGCCTCATAGGGGTCATCGACACCGGTGAAGTTCTTAATCTCACCCTTGCGGGCGGCAGCGTAGACACCACGGCGGTCGGTCTTCTCGCAGTACTCGAGAGGGGTGGCGACGTGCACGAGGAAGAAGGGGCCGGACTTCTCGATGAGGTCACGGGCAGCCTGGCGGGCCTCCTCGAAGGGAGCGATGGGGGCGGCGATGACGGCGGCACCGGCCTTGGTGAGCTCGGAGGCGACAAAGGCAATGCGGGAGATGTTGAGGTCACGGTCCTGGCGGCTGAAGCCAAGCTCAGGGGAGAGCTCGTGTCGGACGTTCTCGCCGAGAAGCATGGACACGGAGCGGCCACCACCCTGGTTGAGAGTGACCTGCAGGGCACGGGCGATGGTGTCCTTGCCGCTGTTCTGGTAACCAGTCATGAAGACGGTGAAACCCTTCTGGGCGGGCAGAGGGTTCTGCTCGCGGAGGACCTTGACGACCTCGGGGTAGGAGAACCAGGCGGGGATCTCCTTGCCGGTTCGAAGACGGTGTCGCAGCTCAGTACCGGAGATGTTGGTGGTGCGGGTGCCCTCAGGGATCTCGTTGGCGGGGAGGTACTCGTCGGTGTCGGGGAGGTAGATCATCTCCTGGAACTCGACCATCTTGATGCCAAGCTCCTCCTGGTGCTCCTGAACGAGGTACTGAGCATCATAAGGACCGTAGTGGTCCTTGCCCTGCTTGTTCTTGCCGGGACCGGCGTGGTCACGACCAACGATGAAGTGAGTGGCACCGTGGTTCTTGCGGATGATGGCGTGCCAGAGGGCCTCACGGGGACCACCCATGCGCATGGCCAGGGGCAGAAGAGCCAGAGCGGCCATGCCGTTGGGATATCGGGGCAGGAGAGCCTTGTAGACACGGACACGGGTGAAGTGGTCAATGTCACCGGGCTTGGTGAGACCGACGACGGGCTGGATGAGGACGTTGGCCTGCTGGGAGCGGGCGGCGCGGACCGTCAACTCACGGTGAGCACGGTGCATGGGGTTTCGAGTCTGGAAAGCGACGACCTTTTGCCAGCCGAGCTTGTTGAAGTGAGAGCGAAGCTCAGAGGGGGTGACTGCATCGTAGTTAGCCTCATGCGCCAGGCGAAAATGAGGAATTGGCACTTACAGCGGAGGTCGAGGAAGTCGTAGTGCTCAAGACGGTTGATGGCCTCGAGCTTACCACCAACGTAGAACTCCTGGGCGGTGGAGAAGAGGTACTTGATACCGGGGTGAGTGTCATCGTCGCTGCCAAAGACCTTCTTGGCCTCGTTGACCCTGCAATGCCTTGTAAGTATGATGTGCAGTATGCGCCATTGAGACCACCTACTTGTCGGGTCGGTAGACATCCTCAACAGTGAGGATGGCAAGGTTTCGGTCGTCGCGGAGATCGCGGAGGGTGATGCGAGCACCGGGCTTGATGCTCAACCGGTCAATGGTGGCCTGGTCAACATCGAGGTTGATGGGCATGGAGAAGAGGGCGCCATCAGCGAGGCGGTTGGTCTCGACGACACTAGAAGCTCAATTAGCCCCTGCTGAGAGCTTTTGTTGGATCCAGCGATCAAACATACCTGTTGTAGTCCTTCTCAGTAAGGAAACCTATTGAATTGCTCGTCAATTGATGTCCTCATAAAAGATCTCGTCGCAAAGGTCAGGGGTCGGAGATGCGGGGGCGGGGTCATTGCCCGTGCACGCCACCATCATCGCGGCGGGGGAACAGCCAAGCATCAGCATCAGCATTGGTGTCAGCAGTTCTTACCTTCAATGGGAGAGAAGCCACCGTTGAGGATCAGCTCAAGATCGCAAAGGTGACGCTCAGTGAGGACGAGGGCGGGGAGCTTCTCGGACTCGGCCTGGAGCTCAGCCTGGCGAGGCAGATCGCGGGCGAAGAGGTCCTTCAGGACACCGCCGTGAGGAGCGTTGGCCATTGTGATGTGATGTGTGGTCAAGGTATTTCTGAGGAAGAAGAGAAGGAGTTGAAGCTTCAGGAACCGAGTCGAGGATCAAGGTTCAAGAAGAAGGGGTCTCGAGACTTTTAAAAAAAAAACAGACAAGAGAACCGGGGGCAGAGCACGCAATCGTGGGGGGAAAGACGATTGCACGAGTGATACTCGGGGAATGGATGACAACGGAGGACGGGAGAGAGGATGGACAAGAACGAGAGCCGTCAGCCGGGGAAGGGAGCAGTTGGTTTTAAATCACGTCCGGATACAGACAAAGGTACAGTCCATCTTGTTGCGTCCACCCTGTCATGTCTACTAGTTTCCCCCGTCCCTGCCATGCTCAAACATGACTTGCTAGGGCCTTTGACATGGAGGGGTGTACGGCGAGTGGGAAGGCAAGGGAAAATCGAGTGAAAAAATTGCGTGGCCATTGACGAACGGACGAAATCGGCGGCCTGCGTGCAATGTCCTTCTCCCAGACGCCCATCCTCACCGTGAAAGAGGAAAAAAACAATGGGGTTGTGGTTTTAGCTCTCGATGACGTGCTCGGGACTTGAGGCTTATACCTGCCGCCGACGACCCTAAAGGCCAATCAGAAGCCCGCGAGACCGGACAAGGCGGCGCTAGGTCCTCGGAGCATCGCTCTCGGGCGGCGTTGGAAGCGACCTTGATTGTTGGACATCATGATGGGTGTTTTTCAGGAGGCACAGTTGCCATGGTTGAAGCTTTGGTCCTGGTAGGAGTAGGAGTAAATGGCTTGCGCGGCTCTGAGCTCGGGACGTCTACCAAGACATGGTCCCTGCAACCACAACGCCGTGATGTGGGATGTAAGCCTCGTCCTCCCCTGAGAATCATGCCTCATGCGGCCGGGTTCCTGGTGCCGTGCCGTGGCGACAAGACGGAGACTGTCCTCTTGTGCCCTTTTTCTTTTAGCCCCGCATCGCATCCCACTGCGCAAGAAGCGAACGAGACATTCCACGGACATGTTCCATGTGGCACGACCATCCATCCACATGCATCCACGTCCGAGCATCCACACCCACCTCCGGCTGGTTCAGAGGGACGAGTCGAGTCGCTCGTGGGCACGCAATAATCTAGACCCTCACGTCTGCTGCTTCTCCGAGGCGCCTATGTCTTGGCCCGGTCACGACTTGAATTCTTTTTATTCATTAACTGATGTTAGCTGGTCTTTCGGTCCGGTCAGTCCCCCCGTAGCCTTGCCTCTAGACGCCGTTGCTGGGGTGGTTCCGCTCACTACGTAGTAGGGCGGCAGTTCCCCCGAGCAGATGCGGTTGTCGGGTCGGGCGATCGCCCGGAAAGTGGTGGAAGCAGAAAAAAAAGTCGACGCTGCTCCATTTCCCCTCAGTCATGATGGATCATGTTAGTAATCCTGTGTCTGACATTGATGCGACCCTCGTCTTGGTTACCCCGGACATTCTGCACTTGTTAACGCCGTGGCCGATGAGAATGTTCTTTGAGAGCATTTTAGCCATGGAACAAAACTGTGTTGTCCATGCAGAATTGTCGGCTCGAGACGCCTGTTGTGTTTTGCGATTAGACATGCTCAATTGACCCTTCACTAAGGTGAGGGTGCCCCTGGCCCGTCCCCTGGCGATCTGGGTTCACGGAACTTCGGGTTGTTTGAAGGATCCCTTGGACCCTTGAATCGACACGCAATGTCATTTAATTCCGGTGGTTGATGGCCTGTAGCCGCGCGTATCTTTGATTGAACCTTTGTCAACTGTTCTAGGAAACTCATAAAACCTCGACGTTTCCATGACCAAGGAGAACTATTGTTGCAACCCACACTTCCTTGATCCAGACTTGTTCGTGCCTCGGGGGCTAACTCTCCTGCAACGGCCCGTGGGGGAGACAAGGTGCGTGGTGGAGCACGGCTGTTGGATAACACGATGCCGCAGTACAAACGCATCATGAAAGGCGACATGTGCGCATAAAATTGCCAGCCGGAGTGATCAAGTGGACAACGAGTGCAGATTCTTCGATGGCGTCACCGGCGAGTTGATGATGGCAATGGACATTGCATCTCCAAGCCACCCTCATTGTGGTCTGGACTGAGAAAAGGTCGTGTGACTGAACTGAAGCGCTCACCTCTCACAAGCCAGTCAATCTTGAACTATTGAATAGTTGCGACAAGGTAATGGTGAACCATTGTTTAACCATCAAGTCGCTCAACGCCTGTGGTTGTCGCATTTGGTCAGCACCTTTTCATGATGGGCGGAAAGCCCGCGGGATGGAGGTGCTGGGCGCGAGCGGACTGGCCAGCCACCTGCAACACATCATTTTGTGGAATTTAGTCGCCATCGATGCCAAGGCCCGGTCCCGCGATCCGGTCCCATCGGGGCATCCACAGCCGACCATGAACGAAAAAATAAGGTCGACGAGGAGATCTTCAAGATGGGAGTGTCTGCCGACGGTCCGAAGAGCTGTCGCATTCGTGGGGTTTGTAAATCTTGACGGAAAAACCATATGCGAATATCATCTCTCACCAATGCTTTATTCGAACTCGACCGTGATGGACTGACTCCTTCAAAGCACCGTGCATCCGCCCATGGACGTTTCGGAATAGTCTCAAGACAGTGCCCTCAGCGTTTAATGACGAGTCGATTCGAACCAGCCGCCTGCTCTTAACACTGGCCCTGCCTCATCTTGACCAAGATGAAGGCCTGAGCGGTGGACGATGTTGCAACTAACCCAAGGTGCCTAACCACACAGGCCAGGATATCAATGAAACACCAAAAGGTAAAATATCTCAAAACTCGCCATCAGATGAGCATCTATCATATCCTGACGGAGTATGCTTTGAGTGCTTCTTGCTTAGGCAAAGCCAAGCGCTGACTAAAGTATTCGTGATTAACTCGAACCCCCCATTGCGATCGCCGGGGAGGTTCCCGGCTAATATAAAAGTGATCCATTTCTTCAATCGCCTTGTGGTAGGCGAGATTGGAAAAGTCGGCGACAATATGGCCGTTTTCCGTTCTCCCAAAGCCCAGCCACTTTCTCGTATCTTTCCGCTCCCGCGTATAACACCACTGCGGGATCTCCGGAAGATGGCTGGTGATAATTTGGCCAACAATGTGCCAAGATCAAGTGCCCGCCGAAAAAGAGCGGGTAGGTCGTTGGAGCAGCCACGATCCTTTCACCACTCTGAAATCATTTCAGCGCTTCTGATGCGCCATCTCCAATCAAGACATGTCAAATCGCATCCATCTCCATACAAGAGGGCCAGTACCAGCTGAGACGGTGGTTGTAAGTACGACACGTGGAGAGCAAGTCACTGAGAGGCCCCCGCCCTCGATTAAAGCATGATGCGTCGTCGGCCAATCGTTACTCGTTGTTGCCCGATTCCAAGACCAAACTTGACGGGAAAAGCGGTGGGGGAATCAAGTTTTTGATGGACTGGAAACCTCCAACATTCTGGATGTTTGAATCATGTTACGCGTGCATGGTGGGTGCTGTCGTGAGAACGGTCGACGCGATCAGATTGCGCCAAGTTGAGAAATTCATGTTGGACCAGAAGTAAGCGTCAGCCAAGCACAGCGGAATGGAAGGTCTAATGAGGGCATTCGTAGGCCTTGAATAGCTGAAGACAGGGTTGTCTCTTGATGTTGGAAGGAAATGGTGTGTGGGCCGCTCGGGGGCAGGCCCAGAAAAGTCCCGAAAGGGGCGCTTCGTAGGTGCATTTTCGCAACCTATCGCAAATGGAAGGTGCAATGACACCACGGGGCACTTGCTTTCTTTGCGAAAGCGCGCCGACCACCTCTAGATTGCCTCAGAAGGGTCTAATCAAGACTTGGGTTCTATGGAGCCTTTTCCCTCTAGCAACACCAGCCTCCTCTTGCTCCCTTTTACCTCCTACGGATGCTACTGCTCGCGCAGTCTCTCTCATACGCGCCGTAAACTGCGCATCATTTCGCTGTCCGTTTCCTGAAACTCCCCTGCAGATGCCAGCCTATCAACCTTAAATCACAAGCTGCGATCGCTGGTGGCTTTCTCGGCGCTGCGCCACTTCTTGGTCTTTGTCTCCTGGGTTACACCTACGTCAAACGACACGAGATTTTGCATTGGCACCAAGAATACCAAGAGTCAAAACTCACACACGACTTGTTTTTTCTCCTCCTTTTTCCTTCTCCGATCGACCGGTTGATACCTGAAAAACCGATCCTCGCCGCTTGCGCTCCTTCGCGACGTCCTCGTCCTTCTCGAGACCCCCGTTCGCGAATTCGAGATCCTTGCGATCTTCTCCCCGAGACACGGCCGCTCTGAAACTTTGCCAGCCCACGTTCATGTTCGAGTCGCCCGCACCTCGAGAACCTGTTAGCCGATTTTCTCTCTTCTACGGCCTCCCGATATAAGAGTCTTTCGAAATAACCACTTTGGTGTCACGAAATCTACCCCGGGCGGGATCGCCCGCCATCCCGCTTCATCCGGCCCCTTAACGACCCGTTGCTGTTCTTCAAAATGTTCGCGACTCGCCGGCCCGTAAGGGCTTTGGTGGCCTTGCTCTCTGCCATCAGTCTTGCCCCAACAGTTTGCGCCCAGGATCCGGTCCTCATCAACGGAACAGATGCAGATGGTGTCTATCGTGACGATCTTGATGTTAGTCGAACTCCAGCTCTTTACACGGGCGACTTTGGCGACTGTTTGAGTGGTGGAAGTTTGTTTAATGTTACCGCCTTCGATGCTGCGTATTATGCCGACAACCTCACGGTATCCTTTCACTTATACGGAAGTTCCAATATTCGCCGTGAAAATGTCATGAGTATGTATGGGGACTCGTCTAAGCCGACCCAGCTGACCCGGCTATAGTGCACCTTTCTATCGAAGTATACGGCGAGGAGAGATTCAACAGAACTTACGATCCATGCAAGTCCAACGTTACGACGCTCTGCCCACTCGAGGCTGGTGAAGGCATTCAAGCATATATCGCTACAGAGATCTCGCCCGACGACATTGCTGGCATTCCATCTATCGCCTTGAACATTCCCGATTTGGAGGGCTTTGCCCGTCTGCGGATTTTTGCCAACTCGACACAAACCGAGATAGGGTGTTTCCAGGCCACCATGAGTAACGGACAGAGCTTCTCTCAACCGGAGTATGTGGGAAGTATTGTGGGTGTCTTCGTCTTCGCCGCCGCCTTGGCCTCTTTCGCAACAGCCATCTACGGTCTCCAGATTCCACACATGAGGATGCACTACGCCCACTCTTTCTCAGTTTTGGTCATCTTTGAAACATTCCAGTCCATCTTCTTTTCAGGAGCACTGTCGGTTGACTGGCCTACCGTTCTACCCGCCTGGTGGAGCAACTTTGCATGGACTGCTGGCATGTTTGCGAGCGACAGTATGGTTGATGCCATCAGCCCCTTTGCTGGTGTCACCGGGAATGCCAGCCAAGTTGGCTCTGCGGGATCGGTTCCCATCAATAACGGAGGTGGACTGAGTCAGCAGATTTACGGCCGATCACTTATCCGCCGGTCACTGCATGTTGATGATGTCCTTCAGTCTCTTGCAAGACGCAATGAGTTCAACGCAAGTGATCCATATGATTACACTTGGGCAGGAAAGCCACGCAACCCCGGAATGCCACTCCCAGGTGACTACGGTGGTTTCGCAGGCACACTCTCTCGTGTCAATATCCCCTTGTACGACGCCTTCATCATCGGTCTGATCTGGCTTTGTGTTATTCTGGCAGCTGTTGCCATCTTCGTTGTAACAGCCAAGCTGCTTCTCGACTTGTCTCGCAAGATCAAATTGATCAAGACTGATGGATTCGACTTTTTCCGTTCGCACTGGCTTGGATACATGGTGGCAGGTCTGCTGCGAACACTCTTCATTGCCTTCTTCACCATGATGACACTGACCACGTACCAATTTACTTTGGGTGCACCTGCAGGTCCGAAAGCCATTGCCGCCGTCATCTTCGCCATGTTCCTTGGACTTGCAGCACTCGCGGCTTATGCTTGTGCCGTCAGACTACGCGAAGGCAAGTACTCAGTTGTTTCTGACTCGATCCGTTTTGAAGAAGGAAAACTCTTCAAGAAGGTGCCTTTCATCGCGGCAACACTGGAGAGTTCGATTGGCGAGGAGGAGCAAGCCCAGAAGCCTCGACTCTTTGGCAGCATGGCAGTTCGACGCATCAAGTTCACTGACAACGACCCCAACCGAGCGAACGTACACCAAGATGCGGGCTACATCAAGCGCTTTGGATGGCTCTCGGCGAGATATCGACGCACACGGTGGTGGTTCTTTGCTGTCTATCTTGCTTACCAGTTCATTCGAGCGTGCTTTGTCGGCGGAGGTCGAGGAAACCCGTTGGCTCAGGTCTACGGACTCTTCGTCTTTGAGATACTTGCCCTGGTTGCCATTATCAAGATGAAGCCTTTCGAGGGATCTCGCAACACCACGGCGGCGATCTGGCTATTGTCGATCTCCAAAATTATCACCACTGGCTTCTCGATTGCCCTTCTGCCTTCGTTCAATCTCAGTCGTATCGTTGCGACAGTCTTTGGCATGATCATCATCGTGGTCCAAGCCTTCCTGGCCGTTGCGATTCTGGTCTTGATTGCCTTGGGCATGATTTCGACGTGGATGTCTCTGTCCCGCAACCGCGAAGAGTTTCCCAAGGATCTCGACCCGATTCGAGTCCGATACTTTGAGCACATGGAAGTCCGAGCCGGGGACTTGCCCAAGTCGAAAGAACCCGAGAAGATCCCGGAGCCACCCAAGCCTACTTTCAGAGTCAACAGTGTTCGACGCGAGCGAAAGGTCGTTGAGGACAACTCATTCCCGATGCTCGAAGGAACAGGAGGCGACGTACCAGATCATCCAATGCACCCGCTCAACCGGCGGAGTCGGGCAAACAGCGCCAGCTCTCGACACTCTGTTAACAGCCTGCCTCGCTCTGGACGCACCCACCGTGCTTCATGGAGCTCAAAGGACTTTGCGGAGTGGGATGCTGAGATGAACCGAGGAGATACGGCACGGGTCAGCCGCATGAGGAGTAGCTCTCTGCGTATGCAAGCAGCGAGGTATTCCGTTTCTCGACCACCGATGACACCAACTCGGGAGTCAGCCGAGTTCCCTCGCATGAGCGTCAACTTGATGGGATCCGACGACAAGGAGGTGATTACCGAGGACAAGACTGAGGAGACGACGGATACACCAAAAAGGAGGAAGAGGACTGTGAGCTGGGCCGACCAAACAACGGTACCTGGCTCCTCAGATTCCTCAGACAACACAAGCAAGGACGTCACGATTCAAGAGAAGGAAGAACCAAGGAAGAGCCAAGACGACGAGGTCAAGGCCAAAATCGAGTCATGAGCAAATTGTGACACGTTGAGCGAGGGCCCTTGCATTTCATTTTAGACACGGCCTCATTGCTCATTTATTCGCACCACATTTTTGGAGTTTTTCATTACAACTAGGAGAGGGGTTGGCATTTGATTCAGCAAGCAAGCAAGCAAGCATCAACGACGGGGTTTGAAAAAGTAAGCATTTTGTAAATACACGGCATGTTCCCGTCTCCCTGCCAGGTCAGGCGAGGTGGATTTTGTTTTCTTTCGTTACCTAGGTACCGACGACCTACCTACACTGAGATGCGACATGACGAGACGCAAGAATATAGAGAACCTGGCCGGATTTGGCGGCTGGGGAGTTTGATGTTTGGATGCTGGAGATTGGCCACATATGTAGATAGTTTATTGAACCATTTTAACAAGAGCTTGTGCACTGATTGACTGAACTGGATGGGATTGTGGTTTTCTGTGCGACCTTGCTCAACACCCTATACTTGCCCTTTGTAGAGTCTTGGTGAAACAAGACGAGGGATCATGAGGTTGAAGTCGGGTCCCAAGACTAAGCTTGATGACCCTGAGGTTTCATCCCAATTCAGCAGCTACCCTAAGTGTGATATTCATCTCATGTTTGAACTAACTCAAACGCCCACATTTGCTGTGCTATGCCACTGTTCAGCCCGAACCGGCGTATCTGAGGCGCATTCAATCGTCTCGTCTAGTTATGTCATGTTCTGTGATTGCCAGAATTTCTCGCAGCTGACTCGAGCATCATGGCCAGAATGGCGATCCTGTCAAGCAAACTGGGTTTGGACTTGGGGTCATTATCACGATCCATGCTCAAGAGTGTGAGCGCGAGGAGTCAAACGAGATCAGTTCGTCATGGGCAATTGCCATTTCGGTCCTGTCACTCAAGCTCTGTAGTTCTTGTTGGCGACGAACCAATGCAAACGAGCAGCTGTCATTGAGAACGCTTCTGGAAAGAAGCTATCCAAGAGTGCCCTGAAACAATGAACTATATGCTGCGTTACAAACACCGGAATTTCATCTATTGTCCTGAATTGTATCTGAATGAATCGTTTGACTATCACTGGAACAGCCATTGCACTCAACCAGATGACCCCAAGAGAAGAAACAGAACTTGCCAACTCTTCTCGCCTAAACCCTTGAGAAGTTTGAGTCCCTCTACAGCTTTCCGAATAGCATCATCAACAGCACTCTCAAGGATCCACAAGAACCGACACCATGGCCCCAGAACCCATGTCCGATGAGATGAAGAAGGACATCCGTCGTATGACGGAGACCCTGACCAACCAGTCCACCATTGAGCTGCTTACTCGAGCTGGGAACCAAGCCAAGTACAACCGGTGGGACCTCAAAGAACGGAAGAAGGCTCGGGAGGAGGCCATGGTACGAGCTGAGAATGACGGCAACACCGGGAACTACGAAGAGGATGTCACTCAAGACACAGACGCCAGTGTTGCCGACACCACTGGCATCAATGAAGCCAACGTCACAGATGCCGGCGCCAACGAGACGACTACCACTGACGTCTCCGAGGCCAAGGGCAAGGTCACAACCAAGGTCAAGGATGTCGTTTCCCGCGTTGCAAAGGCGATGAACCGCCTTAGCATGACCAAGAAGGGAGCTGGCGACAAGACCAAGGACAAGGGACACGACAGCAGCAAGCAGGGTGGCAACAAGGCTTGATCAGCTGGATGAAGTTGCAAGCCAAGAACATGCATTGTTCTCCTTCTTTTTCTTTCTTTTTTTCTTTTGTTACTATCTGCAGAGGTAAGTGTTTGCTTCTTTCTGTATACGAGGCCTCGACTGATGGATGCTTGCAGCAGCAGCAGCAGCACCATTACAGCAGCAGCATGATTGCAGAATCCGCGTGATTGCAGGAGCTGCGTGACTGCAGCATCCTCTCCGCCATGAAGCGGACAGCAAGGCAAGCGGTGGCGTTCAAGGAGGGCATCGTCAGTGGAATTACTCAATATGGGACCGGGGAGGGGGCATGGATCAAGGCGTGATGGGACGATACTGCAGAAAACACATCATTAATCTTTTTTGGACTCGATAGATTAATTCTCAACAAATGCGAGGTTGCTACTACCCTACCCAAGATGCCAAGTCCGTCATCACCTCATCTCATCTTGTTTGCTCTCCGGCCCCTGCAAGGGATGTAGATGCCCTCGTGTGCAAGTGAGCAGCGGGCTACCCAATCTGTCACTCTACATGTTGCCTGCCTCGAGACCTCGCTCTCACCGGTCAAATAAAACAAGAGGTATGCGGGGAGACGGGCTCCCACGTTTTTTTGAGGCCCCAAGTGAGACATATGCAACCTGGGGCTGGCTGTTGCTGCAAACACCCGTTTGCAAACCACCATATGCAGAGTGTCTGTCCTTGTTCTTGCAGAAAGATGGAGAGGGTGAGCAAATCTTGTCGATCCAATCTCACGATCGGGGAGATGCAGATTTATCATGCAGGCTCTGGAAAGAAGAAGAGCACGTCTTTGTACTGTGTACTACAACTTTGTATCTTGTAGATGGCGTTCATGTCTCAGTGCCGTGTGCGTGTTTGTCCCCCAACCGGGTTACCGGCATATGTAGGAGTTCACCGGAGCTTGATTCCGGAGATTTCGATCTAGGGTTGCGTTGTATTGCAGCAAGGCTAGGGCTGTGTACCCGGGTCAAGAGTATACTACCTTGTTTAAACATGGCTGACATGGAGCAACTTCAGTCGTGCACTTTGTAGCACAGCTTGTCAAGCCCATCGTCGTACAGCTTCAAGCAGGCAAGTAGTCACAATCACATAGTATCTATTCTACATACTCCCCTCCCCTCGAGTCTTGCGCAGCCACCCGACGAGGACTCTGCCGTGTCTGCATCTACCCGTAGCGTCCTGCACCTTGAAGAATCTAGGAGGTTCTGGCTTTTTTTGGTGAGGGGTCAGGACACGGCTCGAGATTTTTGTTTGCTCCCCCCCCTTGACGAGACAAAAAAAGCAAAATACAAGGGTTGCAAAATCGGTGGCGTTCTTTCAACGGCTGTCGAGTACGATCGGCAAAGATACCAAGCCCTAGCATCACACAGTTTATGGAGTACCTAGGTACTGATGACGAGGGTTTAGATTTGCTTCTTTTCAATAGCCCCCGTGTTCCCGAGAGTCATCAGTCGACGTGGCGCCGCCAACGACTTCGGGATTGGGCTTCAGGCAGCGACACTAATGCCAGCTGCCGTGTGGGAAAACGGTTCGAGACAGGAGAAACCGAGACAAGAGATTATGTAGGGTTTTTTCCGTATGTTTGTTCGCCATGACTCTGAATCGATGGATGGGTGCATCAGCCAGTCTCAGATGTCATCACTAGATTGGTTCTCGATCTGTAGCAACTCCTTTTCAGATACTGGACGAGTCCTCACTGTGCTACGTTGTTAAATGGAGCCTCGTCGACTCTATCCTCTCTTCTTTCTTCAAACTCTTTTGTCCTTCCCCAGATCTCTTCCACAACTTATCTGTCCCCATCTTCATCTGTCTTTTTCCACAGTCACACACACGCACACACACACACACATACCCCTGAACAACACTTCAACAATGTCCCAAGTCAGCTTCCTCTTTGAGTACCCTCACGTCGGCCGCGACGTAGTCTCTCAGTCTGCCCCCGGTGTCAAAGGCCCAACCTACGGCCCTGACCCGGAAGTCTGTCCTTACGAGGATGACTCGGGTAGTGACAGTGAAGACTACGAGAGCGAAGAGGAAGAGGAGTTTGAGGAGCCCGATCCTGATTGGCATCCTCATGCTATCAACTTCCTCGCCAAAATTCCTCAGAGTGACGCTGCTTGGTTGTGTTACCTCCGAGGCAATGGAGCTGTGAACTCTCTGTGCCACCGTCTCCAAGTTCCCCTTCTCTTCCCCGGCATCAGGGGTCACATGGACTGGGAGAGGTTCTTTGCAGAGTGCCAATGGCATCTCGCCCGGGCATGCAACCACCCTGCCCTGGCGTCACTCTTTACTCTTGTCTTCATTGCTGCATGCCATGTCGCCCACTACGACGGCTGCCCCCGCGAGATTGTCCTCAATGGGATGAGGGACTGCATCAGGCAGTGCGGCATCTGGGAGTACGAGCTCACGGAGCCCATGCTTGAGAGGCTCCGAGAAGGTGCCGTCAAGGGTATCTGGATCCTCAACGAGTACACCAGGGCCGTTGGGGCTCGTGCTCACGAGATCCCCCTCTTCAGTAAGTTTCCCATCATCTGGATCTGTGATCTTGTATCTGAATGTTTGAACAGCTTCTGACTGGCTGCAGCTGTTCATGCGATGTACACCAGCGTGTATAACCTATGTCAAGGGCCGTATCCCGTTTACATACCGACCAACCACGCCGCTGCAGTCCGAGTGCCTCGAGATCCCATCCATGGTGTACAACATGCTGGGAGGATCTAAGTCGAAGTTTGAGTAAGTTTCGTCCAAACCCCGCAGCATACCCCTTTTACTAACAGACTGTCACCAGGTATCAAGAAATCTGCCAGATCCTACAACCCGAGGGAGTGCCACTGCCTCTGTACAAGGACATTTGTATGGCTGATGTCATGGAGTATGATGAGAGTGAGAGTGATGACGAGGGCATGGATGATTATGATGGGCCTGTTTGTGATTTCAAGTACGAGTACGCGTGTTCGTGGCCGCATCCGATGGGCTTGTTCAGGAAGGACAGCTTCAAGGGTTTCCCGCCTCCGAAGGTGTCTCTGTGATTTGGGTAAAATGAGTTTTGAGATCCGACTTGTGTGTATTCAGATTGTTTCATCATTAATATGAGTTTGTTCTTTCAACCATGACGAAATGAGTGCCGAGTGTGACAGCCTACTTCCCAGCTCTCCTCATGCACTGCCCTGCCCTTCACTACTGTACTGTCACCTTGTTGATCATATTACTCCCGTTCTCATGGTGCCAGGTGGACTGAAAAAACACCGCCGCTCTCCCTGTGCCATTTTGGTGCCAGTACCGGCGGTGTTTTCGTCAGACCACCTGGGTGTCAAGGAGAGTGTGAGACATGCGGCAAACACAATCTTCAACGCAAAGACGGCATTTCAGGGGCGGCATTTCAACGGAGTATCCCGAGACACACTAACTCAGAATGAGGTCACTTATCGAGGACTCGTTCACAGCATGTCTTGGTTGATTCACCGTCTTCTGGCTTAGTTATCCATCAAGGGCTGGGCTTCAGCCATGGAGCTGATTCACACAAGAACATGAACTGTATGATACAATTGACTATTTAGGAGCAAACAGCTGACATTCCATATGTTGGTGCTATAGGATGCCTCGGGGGGATTGGGATGATGGGGCAAGAGACTCGGGCGAGCAGTTCAGTCGGCACACTTCAATCTCATGGTAAAGACATACAAGCTCAAACATCAAACAAGTGTATTCAAAGTAGGTAACGACAGACTATGTATCCATTTCAAACCAATAACCAAGAGCCAAGCAACCAAACAGAAGTGCATCCAAGGTAGGTAACGACAGACACTATGAAACCATTTCAAACTCATAACCAAGAACCAAGAACCAAGCAACCAAACCGTAGTGCATCCAAAAGTAGGTAACGACAGACCGAATATCACTTTCATACTCATGACCAAGAACCAAGAACCAAGCAACCGAACCGTTGTGCCCCCATTGCCAAAACCCAAGCATCAAAAACTCGACGTATCCAAATCAAGGGACATACACCTTCCACCCCCTGATCTGTGGGACCGCAACCTTGTAGAGCATTATGTAAATGAAGCGAACGCTTCCATTGCCCGTGAATCGCATGCCAGTCTCGTTCAAAAAGAGGACCGTGTCGGCATGCCAGTAGGCGGGAAAGACATAGTCTGTTCCCCGGGGGAGGAGCTCGATGTTCGCCGGGTAGGGGCCCAGAGGCACCAGGAGCGCGATGTGATCTGGGCTTGGCCAAATGGTGCAGCCAGCCTCGAGACGAAAGGCCTCGGGCTGGAAAAAGGGTCTGGTGATGTCCTTGATGACTGCGTTGCTGGTTGCGGACCAGGACAAAATGGGTTTGTACTATGCGTTCATGTTAGACTGGTTGGTAAATACAAAAGTTGAGAAAACTTACCATGCCGCACAAGACGGCTTTGGCGACGGCCCGGCAGGAAGGAGGCAGTCCGTAAGAACCAAGTCTGGCCTGCTTCTCCCAGGGGGTGAGGCACATGATCTCGCCGATCGCCTCTCTCTGTAGGACTCGAGCGTACAGGTCACACTCGAAGACGGCGAACATGGGATCCATGGCCATGGTGTCGGTAATGTATTGTGGAACAGAGTTCTGGTGAGATGTGTGTTGGGTAAGGGGTTGTGGAGCAGAGTGTTGGTCGAGATGTGTGTTGAAGTGATGAGATGCTGTGAAACTGAGGCTGTGGTGGATGTAAAGATGAACGGAATTGGAAGCCCTTTTTATGCTTCATCAGACAGACGGTGGAAGCTGTGAAACAAGACCATCGACTCTCTTACAGCCTGAAAGGTCCCCTGAAAGGAGACAGTGTCGTTTGCTTGCTTCGTTCAATGTGAACTTTGACGATGCATGAGCTACTGCCAAACGCCGATACCCCTTCAAACTCGACTGACTCCTACCTGAGAAAGCAAGCAAATAACCGGTACTCATGTCGGTACAATGCATTAGTCCATCATTTGCTCGTTGAAGACCCCAGCTCTCTTGTCGCGGAAGCAGGATCCGGAGACAACCCCATGGGCAGCAAACGGATGTTCGCAGGACATGATACACCGGAGATCCCTCCTATCTCGCCGTGATTCGTTCTTGTCATGTTTGCTCTCCTTGATGCTGCATTGGGGCTGATTTGATCAACACGGGCTGAGCTGCAAGCTTCCGTCGAAACCATGGCTTGGCTGAGGCCCTCAAATGGACAAGAGGGGGAACTGTGTAGTCGCCAGTTACAAGTTGACAAAGTCATATCCAAAGGGTTGCCGTTCCTGTGATACCACACGCAAATAGATACATTAACAAGGCTGGCGTTTGCAAACATACATACAGTTTTCATGCAGGCTACGACGGCCTGTGGGTTGTCGAACGCCAAGTTGGAGCGGGACAGAAAAAAGAAATGATACATCAGGTCATCGTCAACCCGCTCGCTGGGTTGCTTTGGACTTGTCAACTGGCTGCAGTAGTGTATCGAATTCTCTTCAAGAAAAAAAGCCACAGCTTATCTTTTGCCTGGGTCTAGCCCCAGAGCGCGATCCATAAGATGCTGCAGAGGGGCCCCCCATGCATGAAGCAAACAGAGATATCGTCACATTGGATCTCGCACACCCTGGCAAGAGGGAACATGGCATGGGGGAGAAAAGAGGCGGAAAGGAGGCATGACTCTTTGCATCTGCCGTGCGACAGACACAAACGGATCGAGTGGTTTTTTTTCTCTCTCAATGTAGTTTGTGTTTCAACGTGATCGACCGTGGTATCTTTTTGAGGCTTGCAGTTGTTAGTCTCTCACACTGTCAACGTTGTCCATCAATCTACATCTGCATCGCCCCCAAGATGTGATATGCCAGAGCCCGGTGAATCCCACGCTGCCAAACGGATCAAAACACCCCAACTCTTTTTTCAGCTTGCATCTTGGACTCTGGCGTTGCAGTGTCAGGACGCCACGATCCCCGTCTCCTTTCGCAATCTCCCAGATCAGTGACCTCTCGGCATCGACTTGAGCAGCTTGACAACATTGTTGTAGTAACCCCCAACTCCTCCGTACTTGTGCAGCACCCCGGCAATGTCCACCTCGTCCAGATCCTTGGTTCTCGTTCGTCCCAGCAGCCCCGTGTTTCTCGTGCTGGGGATCCTCAGCATCTCCGTTTCCACCTTCCACCCGCAGTCCTCGGCGATCAGAATCACCCAGTCGACTAGCGACGCAAACATGGACTTGCCCTTGGTCTTGTCGCGGGGAGGAGGGGCTCGCCACCTGTCGCCCGTGAGGCTGTGGCTGCAGCACGGGATCATGATGAAGGGGCACGCCGAGATGGCGGCGAGGATGGGTGTCCAGGGCGTCAACTCATCGGCGTGGTTGGAGATGATGAATGTCCCCTTGGGAAAGATGCCATCGTGAATGTCATCCGGGCCAACCTCATGCTGCTCTCCGTTTGCAACCTCCCTCGTGACGACGCTGGGGAGAAGAAGCAATCTCTGCAGGGATTTACCTGAGGGTGACATGGACGATTCGCCGTTGTATTGAGCCCAAGATTTGCGTTCTCTCGCGTCGAATCCCCAGCCCGTGTAACCCTCTTCTCGTAGAATGTGCACCAGCAATCCGTTTCCACATCCAATGTCGACAAAGCCTGGAAACTCGGAGTCCTTGTACATGTCTTTCCACAGCTCAATGAGGAAAGCCGCGATGCCCAGGTCCTCAAACACATGTTTGGACGGATCTGTTGTTTCGAGCCAAGACCGAGTAAGGCGTCTGGCGTACTTGTTCTTGAGCTCGGAGTACCTGTCCTGGAATCGCTCTCGAGGTACGACGACGTCGTGGTTTACCCTCTTGACGTAGCCGACTGCATTGGCGTGGCCGTGCTTGTGGATGGTTTGAAGGAGATGATGGGCGATCCTCCCCAGCTTCACCCGATTAGCCTCCCGGTCGGCCTCTTCGGCGGCAGGGTCCTCTTCGAAAGGTAGGAAATGGATAGAGATTGTGCCCGTGTTTGTAGCCGGATCCCACTCGTGGAGCTGACCTACCCCCCTGACTTTGGGGTGGTAGTAGGGCATTTCTGCAGCAGAGGTAGCATGTGGTAGATAGATGGTGAGAGATCTTATCATGCCTTCACCCTCTGGAGAGTCCTCGCTCTCTGGAGTGGGAGATGAAGTGTAGAAAGAGCACGTTTGATCTAGGGGTGCATCTCGAAGTGTATTCCTCGGAATGAGCCTGCGAACAATAGTTCTTTGACAGACCAAGCCCTGAAACTCTGGAACAGAAGGACAGTCCTTGACAGCGTCTTTATTATGAGGCTGCTCGTCATCCCCATCATCATAGAGAACATCCGCCCGAAACAACCATTTGGAGTTGAGGTTTGGATTCCTAACCAAGTTCAACATGATATCGTCAAAGTATCTCGTCTCAAAGGTACAAGCGTGGCGGCACACGGGCACCCAACCGTCACCACCATCGTCAGCGCGGAGGGCGGGCGGGGATCCCGGGGGGAATTCTTCCGGGTCAAAGGGCAATTTCCTTCGAACCTCCATTATTTGACGAGAATCGGAGGTTGGTGCCGGCAAGACCGGAGGTATGGTTGAATTTTTGCAAGGGGGATACTGTTAAAGTGGTGAGACTTTTGAGTCTTGGGGAAAATTCAGTTGGTACCCAGTACGGGTCAAGAGTGAACGGGAGACTGCGGAGTAGAATGGCAATCACCTTGATTTCTCAAAGTAATGCCTTTTTGATCAGTGTAAAATTCACTGAAAATAAATAGAGTATATAAAGATTTTTCTATGAATTTTGTATATTATTTTCTATTCTCTCGATTGCCCATCTAGACATCTCCTCTTTGCCTTGTCTTTGCGCACCTCAGGTACCGACAGTTTGCGATTCGTGAATGTCACCCCGAACGTTCTCTTCCTGCCCAACAAAGTCAAGCAAGGAAAAGCCAGTTAGACTCGGAGCTCTCCCCATGCGCTAAACAACCATGAGGCGACAAATCTTCCGTCTTTGAACAAGCCTCCCCCAGTTCTCACTTGATCCTTCGGCTCCGGGAAAGCAAAGTGGGAAGCCTCGGGTTGTCCCAGGGAGCCGGACCTGGCAAGGGAATGGTACCTAGGATGGGGACAGGGTATCCGTCGAGAATGACGAAATACAGGCACTATCAGCGGGCAATAAATGTGACACTGAAGAACAGTTACTACGATGGATGGCTGTGTTTTGCGTAAAAGTCGCTGAGGACTGCATGGATGAATCAGGTGGCGACTCTACATCAGGCTCTGCAAGGCCAAATCTGCCTCGAAATGACTGCTTTTCAACCCTAATGTTACCTTTTGCCCGTTTGGATTGGCAGAAGGGTTATCCGTGGCAACAGTCAGACACTCTAGGGCTCCCTCACCGAGCTCCCTCTTGGACCTGGATGCAGCCCTGTGCGTCACGAGCGAGGGCTGGGTGACTCGCAGCGCAACCATCCTCTAGTGGAGTTGACTTGTCGCGGGTTCACTTGAGTTCGTCGGTTCGTGGAGACGGAACACCGCTGGTCCTCCCGCAACCGGCCGGGAACAATCCCCCGAGGCGGTCAATTATCAGAATCAACAACCGGCCGGATATGATTTGCAGACTGGATTGCGATGGCTGGTGCGTCAGGGGCTGTGCATTTCAATTTCTCAGGGGTACGGTGCTGTCATTGCCCCCCCAGTATACGAAGTTGACAGTCTGGAGGCGACAAAGTGATGGAATTTCTGTAGAGTCAAATAGCCGCATTCTGTAAAAACGGGCTTCGCCGGGCGCAAACTGAATGGGAGATGTGGCCAAAATAGCATCCATTTGCATGTCTCGAATTCTGGACTTGACTGAAATTGCCCGGCCAGAGCGGTGTGCGCGATAACAGGGACAGCCAGGCGTAAAGAGTGACTCCCCATGAGACCGGATCCGACCACTGACAGCCTGGACTGCGGCTGGGCCTTCTTTGTTCGGGCTGGTCCCTGGTGGAAACCTCCCATGGATGGCTGTGGATGGCGACCGAATTCATCCAGACAAGGCTCGGCGCCTTATTCATCAGGCCACAACCACCCCAGTAAGGCATCCAGCAGCCCGTGCTCCCTCCCGCCCGCCGCCCACCAGCGCCCAACCAATACTCACTTACTCATCTTTTGCCCCTCCGCTTCTGCTTCTCGAAACTCTCTTTCTTCACCCCCTACAACGTCACCAACACAAATACCCGCAACCCCCCAGACTCTTCTTGTGTTCTCGCAAACTTCGTCGCAAGACTCTCCTCTATCGCAAGCTCATCACAGCTTCCTCTACAACTACCTCCGTACTACTTCGATCAACCTACACAGCGAGGCGCTATCTTTGCAGGCGGTCGCTGAAAACACCCTCAACCCTTTTACAAAACCCATTTCCCAAGGTCACCCCAGTACCTCCGAGTTTATGTCCATCGAAAATCTCAAGACCTACGGTACGTTTCTCTCTCGATCCCATTTCCCACTTGCCGCAAACCCTCGGATCGTCCAGAGGCAACCCAGCCTCACGCGTGTACCTGCATCTGTTGATGCCAAGCCACATGCTTCCGACCCCGCCAAACCCACATGTCAAGCCAGATGTTCTTTGATGGCAGTTTTACTAACTGCCCTCTCCAATAGACCCCTTCGCCGAAGCCGACGAGGACACCGGAGAAACCAAGCAGACGCAGAATTACATCCATATACGCATTCAGCGTAAGTCATTCCCTCGTCCAAGCCACCTCAGCCACCGGCGCGGCGCATCGAGTCGCATCACCTTGCATCCTCACGTGAGATTGTCTGGTGGTCGCTTGGATCGTCGCATCGCTGCATCGGCAACGTCATTTCTCGTCCAATGCTAACATCCGTCGCAGAGCGTAATGGACGCAAGACTTTGACCACTGTCCAGGGTCTCCCCAAGAAGTTTGACCAGAAGAAGATTCTCAAGGTCATCAAGAAGAAGTTTGGTATGTTTTTTCCTGTCATACTGTCGTTCAACCGCTGACTTCCACAGCCTGCAATGGCACCATCGTCAACGACTCCGAGATGGGAGAGGTGATCCAGCTCCAGGGGATCAACGCAAAGATGTTCAGGAATTCCTCATCGACAAGAAGGAAGGCCTCGAGCTAGATGCCAAGACCATCAAGGTCCACGGCTTCTAAAGCTCCGCATGCCCCGTCGTCCTGTCAGTCGCCGTACCCGGGCGTCTTGACGTAGAGGGACAGGGATGCATGGCCTCCGGCTTGTGCCTTATCCGGACGTGTCCCCTTGCATTGGAGACACCCCGAGGCTCGGATCCGATTACTCTAGGACGACGGGCATCCACTCAGGGCGAGTTTGACTTTGACTCCTGGTGGCTTTTTGGAAGAGTATTTTTTTCTGCTGCACACGTTCTGGAGCGGGTGGGTGATGGTTTACCTACAGCATCTGCCCAGGCTCACGTGCAGAGAGGACGAGGCTACGGGCAAAGAACCTGTCATGTTGTGTCTTTAGACGAACAGACAAGGCTTGTCGGTCGCTCGTTAGTCAAGTATATCCTACCTGGGCAAGCCCGCAGTAGTCTCAGGCAATAAATACAAGGTCAATTCCGAATGATGTGTCTCAAATACAGTGGTCAATTGTGAACGTGAAATAGACTTGACGCCAGGCCCTTCATATCCAGTTTCAAGATAAACTCCAAGGCACCGACTCCAAGACTAACTGCTTATACACACAATACAATACAACAACAGTCTGAAGAACAAGGACTCGCTGAAAGACAAGTTGAAACAACAACAAACTGAAACAAGACAACAAACACGGCCCCAGCATGGGCGGGATATAAAACTCCGAAACGAGAATACAAGAACGTATACAAGTAATCCAAACAGACAGCGGCCAAGTACAGATGGCCATTCACCAGAAGAAAGGTTCAGAGAACCCAGGTCAGAGCACCTGGGTCAATGTGACTGGGTCAATGTGAAGAGGATGCACACCGGCATGCCGGCACACAGTTCCGCGCAGATGACGAGATGCGCTAGAGGCCGTCATGCTGCTCGATGCTGCCCCTAACCTGCGCGACGACGCGTGACGCCTCGTCCCAGGCGCGGCGGCCAGATGCGATGAGGGGTATCTGGGGATACTGCGGCGTGTAGAGGTGCATGTGGGCGAGCAGAGTCACCATGCTGAGGAAGCTGGCGATGGAGAAGACGTTGATTGAAGTCGAAGTCTCTTTGCGGATGTTGATTTTCTGATGCGTGATGTGATACATTACGGTTAGGGTCTGTGTGTGTTCATGTGTTAGTGGGTGAATGTGCGTGCACATGAATGTTGCGGTGTGAAGCCGAGGTGATGGGGTGAACAAACGTACAGTCGCTATGCCGATCCAGCCTGGCAGGAGAAGACGGGGGTCTTGGAAACCCCCCGCGAGGGAGAGAACGCCGGCCGTGATGTAGGCGTTGCAAGCATTAATAGTTAGGAGGCGGACCATTGTCGCCTGGGGAGTATAGTTGATGAGCCTGTATAGCTTGTAAGTATCATGGTTTTGTCTTTATGCAGGGGTATTTGGTGGACAACGTACCATCGCGACATCAGACAGTCGGTAAAGAAGAACGATAAATATCCTGAAGCAAAACACTGAAAACCCCGCGATATCAGCACAATTCCTTGTTGAAGTTTCATCTCACAACTCCATGTTTCAATAGAGCCAGCTTTTCTTCAAAACGCACCCAGATAGTAGCAAGCCCAGTCTCGGTCAAGGCATACCTCGCATCCGCCTCGACGCTCAACTCCTTTGTCCCAGCCGTCGCCGACGGAACAACGACAACAAGCTCGGGTCCAGGAAGTATTCTCAACAAAAGCTGAAGCGCCGAGGGAAGACCCCACCAGAGCGCGGGCAAGATGGAGACGAGACGGAGTGTGAAGAGCCACGGATGCCAGGGCGGGGGCACGTTGAGGACGACGGCGACGCGAGGCTGGAGGAGGGAAGGATGCACGGGTGGTTCGGAGCTGTTGGTCGTCGTAGCTGCTGCTGCTGCTGTGCTCGGGGTCGGGGTCGAGGAGGTTGTCGCGAGAGGTTGTGGTGGGAGCGGGAGATGGCCTGTCGAGGAGCCCCGACGGAGGGGGGAGGGGTTGGCCATCACTCGCTCGGTCAGGCCATCTGAAGCAAGATGTTTTCTCGGTAGACAATTCGTGATGTCCAGGTTTTTGTATCAAGTCGCGTTGGTAGAGCAAAAGTCCAAGAAAGGTGTGGTGGAAGGGGGGAAATTTAGAGAAAAAAAAAAAAGATGATGGTGATGGCGTCAAAGGAGGAACCTCTCCTCCTCTCGCCTTGCACCGAGTCCTAACAGGGGTTGCGGGGAAAGCTTGCCATGGTTTGTGCATTTCGGCGGCTGCCAAGTGGGCACACAAGGGTCATGAATGTGGCTATCCGTGGCTATAGCCTATCCCCCCAATTTCAAACTGTGGCGCGAGCATCCCCCCCGTGGCTCGTGGGTTAGGGTTGAAGACGGTTGAAGATCTGCCAAACCAGAAAAGGTAAACAGCTCAACAGATGGGAGTGACAAGTCGTACAGAGTGGCTCATCTCTAGAAACAAAGAGTCATGATGAGAAACACGACATTACAATCGATTCCATTTCAAAGCTAGCACTAAGGTATCATATTTTCGTTGGTTAACTTGCAGACTCCTCCATTTTATCCAGACTACCCATTGATCCAGCCCTTGAGAAACAATCATCACTTGCATTATTGTAAGAAATTCGACATGCGAGAAATCCAGACCATCAAGCTTACTCCTTGAATCACCGGTAATGAAGCCTCCGGGTAACGACTGACAAAGTGGTGAAACACATCGTGTATGAATGTCCGCCTCTCCTCATCATTCCTCAGCGTCCTGTTTCGACCGCTTGAGAGGGCTGCCACCGTCCTCCTCCGAACTCTCTCCCTGATCGTCTTCAAGGCGTGTCCTCTTTTTTCCCTCTCCTTGGGGTGCACCCAGTTGTTGCGACGGCAGAGATGGGTGATCTGCATCGTCGCCCTCACTCCAGTCATCCCCTCCTTCAAGGTGTAACCCATCCTCAGCCGATGCTGGAAATCCCAGTTTCCTCTCGATCAAAGGTATTTGATCACGTATCCATCTCAGTAGTATCTCGTGGCGCTTTGCTCCGCTCCTGGCCTCTCGGTAGGTTGCCGTCGCCATCTTGTACTCCCCAATCGCATGTTTCCGAGTCTGAAAGTCGTCGAATTCCTTGATCGCCGATTCCAGTTCCGCCTGGGCTTCAAACAATTTCCGTTGTGCAGTAGGCCCCTTCACACTTGGGTCCAGCATGTCTCGATCTGCCAGTAAGATATTGGATCTCGCAAGCTCCACCGCTTGCCTCAACGATGTCCTCTCCCTCTCAAAAGCCGCCGCAAAGCCGTTGGCTTCGATGTCGTCCCGAGTCTCGCCGGGCTTCAATGCCTTGGTGCTGACAAGATTCTTCCAAGCCTCCTTGTATTGCGGATGTAACTTCTTGTGCTGGAGGAACTTTTCGTACTCGAAATACTCAAAGCACAGGTACTCGATCCACTGAGACAATTCGGTTTGGTCTGATGCATTCTTTTCAAGATGAAGAGACTCAGCGAACGAGTGCTTGGCCAACCGTTTGCGACACCTGGAAATATGCTTGTTGAAGATTTCCTGGTCACCCCTCACGATCACCTGCTGTTGACAAAACTGATCCCATCTTTTCCATTGCCGCTCGTACACTACCCAATCATTTGGTCTCGGCTCTGCCAACTCTCCTTGCCAGTACCTGAGGACTTCGGCGTGCTCTGTCGGTTGCCTCGAGACCTCTTCGATGCGCTCAATGGGATACCAGGGTCGCCCTCCGTTCCTGGTGAGTAAGCCGTGAAAACTCTTCTCACGTTCGAGGCTGTTGGAATACCGCTCCTCAGGTGACAGTTGCCGTTTAAGTCCAGATCGGTATGGGGAGGCTCTGCTGGGAGTGGTTGGACTGGGCAGGGCGTCCTCGGGCCTGGTGTGGGGGTAGAGATGCGTGTAGCTGGTGGGCCTGTCATTTGGATAGATGGCACTGGGGATGTTCGGGAGCAAGTCGCAGTAAAGAATACTATGGAACCATCAGAGAGAGAATAGATTAATCGAAGAAGCACCCATACCCGATGCGGTCCCTCATCCAACGAGTGACCTTCTCTTGGGCTTCACGGTCGATGTTGCTGAGATTATTGTCAGCTGCGGGTAGATGAGAGTCGTCAGTATGGACCTACGCGCAACGCTCATTGTGCTTGTCGAGTTCCTTGTCAGTCCACCCGACGGCGTCTGGACCTTGACAAGGCGTCCGGTCCGTCGGTCCATCGGGCGCAGGCGAATTTGGTAGCCGGTCCATTCGAGAGCCTCAGGGAAAAGCTGGGGTGAGAGCCTGGTAGACGAGGCGGTCGGACGAGCTGAGAGCGAGTGAAGCTGGCTCGGTGGCTGACAGTTAAAGACGATGGGAAGGCGGCCAGTGTTGTAGGATTGAAGAGAGATTCGGGCGAGTGAGGTGCAACCGGCACATGCGTCACACAATGGGCAGAGAGTGACACAGACACAGACAGACAGATCCGACACTGACACAAGCAGAGGAGACACACATGGAATGGATGAGACAAGATGGATCGTGAGTGAGGCTGAGCTCGAGGTCGTAGGCAAGGTAAGGTAGATTCCCGTCCTACGTACCTACCTTGGGAAGGTACAGGTATTAGGGGGGTGTGCACAGGCGCAAGCAAAAGCACAGGCACTACAAGCAGAAGCAGAAGCAGCTGGAGCCTTGTTCTGTCGCATTTCCTGAGTGAGGAAGTTGCATGCTCGCACGCACCTTCTCGGTCGTCGCGGGTTTCGATTTAACGATGGAAAGCGCGGCCCAGGCCAGGTCAGGTCGCCCCTCTACTCCCCTGGTCTGCCCTGCTTGTGCCTGTGTCAGTGAGGCACGGAAGAGAAAACAGGTACCCCGGTACCTTGCCTTGCGTGGTAAGGTAGGTAGCCGGGCCCTACCCCCAGGCCCAGCCAGCTCCAACTCCAGGGCCCTCTCAGTCTCCAGGGCTGGGCGGCGGGGCAGCTTTGCCGGCAGCGTGTTTTGGCATGTTCCAGGGGGTCCATCAATCCCCACAGCGGGCGGCGTGGATCCTCTTCGTCGTCACAGGTCGACCGAAGAGTCCGGGTACGTACATACATCTGCGGGCTGCCCGTTCAACACCAGAGCACGACAGAGACTACGAGAGCAGCTAAGATGAGTGAACCCTGGTTCTGTAGATGAGCTGAATCAAGTGACCCCGATAACGTTAGGGTTCGGAGCTTTGTGAGTCCCGGAGCAGAAGAGTTTTCGGCAGTTTGGGCAAGAGAACGCCCTGTGAGAAAAGTGTGTGAGGAATGGACCTGGGAACTTCACTTTTGCCCGGAGCAAGAGATGCATCTCAAAGAAGCAAATACAGAAGTAAAAAAATTGAATAAAAATGTGTCAACACAGAGATGGCTTTCAAGTCCCTGGCTATAATTTTTGAGCAATTATTTTCCCATTCCCTGGCCATCATGGCATCTCACTCGATAACCGCAATACCATACCCATCAACCCTCATCAGATCAAGGACGTCCCAGTATCCAGCACACAGGTACACCACGCTGGCAGAAGTGGATGCCGGTCGCACGCGGCCGCAGCAGAGAATCTCTTCCCCGATGGAAGGACAAGTACCGCGGGATAAGCGCCAGAAACTTCTAGGCAAATGTTTAGCTCCAACATGCGTGGAGACCCGGGATCTTCCCAAATCCCCCCCGCTTGACCGCACATTTGTCATTTGTATCACCATCATGCGCCGTGTAGCGAGCCAGCCAGACTCCCTTGTCAATCATTTCCATGCCCCACGCACCACAAAGAGCATGCAGGTCCTTTCATGTTTGACTCTTGTTCCTCGTCCCGCGTAATCGTTGTGACAGTGTCTACCCGTCTGGTGTTGCGAGTTTCGTCTTGTTGAAAGGCCTGTTCGGATGAGAAAAGCCGTATGTCTTGGGTAACACGTCTGCAATGACCCATTTAGAACCACCACTCATGTTCCGAAACGTCGTCGAATATCATCAAGGACCATCAGATAAAGCTTTTTTTTTTCTTCTCGTCCTCGCAATTTGCCCCCAGGCCAAGACCAACTAAGCCCATCCAAGCCAGCATCGGGGACTCCATGCTAACTAACTGCCTCTGTAACTAGCTGGTCCCAATCTCTGAGAGAACCAACCTGATCTCGAGCAATCATCCTTGCGCGCCAGCTGCCCGTCGATCCCATCTGCCTTTTCTGCAGCTTGACCCTTTCTTAGCTTACCGAAGATACCGAACCTGGACAAACCTGGGGACCAGATCCCATCGACAAAATGTGTGCAAATGTACATGCCATACAGCACAGCACAGCACAGCGCAGCAAAGCGCGTCTGTAGACGACGTCTGACCCATCACGCATCCCATACCTACAGTACATGCAAGGCATGTCTCGCCCAGTTTTACCACCCATGCCCATGCACGGGCGAATCTCTCCACCTTGACAATCTTGCTCTCCCTCTCTCTCCCGCCTCACTTGTGCTGCGTGCGCTGCCAGCCGCAGTCAAGGGTCAGTTGTCTTGAAACAGCTCAACTTTGACTGTGGGCACTTCTATCCGTTTGTCGCCTCGCACAATGTCCTTGTCAAGTGGGACAGAGCTCAATGGTTGGATCATATGCTGGTCCCCGAGGTGCGGGCTGACGATGTTGTCTCCCTCCTTGCGTCATAACCTGGGCCCTTTTCACGTCGGGCTGCAGCAGCAGCAGGAATAAGCCCTTATCGACGATACATGCAGGCAAGCAGGCATGGATTCGAATGTTTGCCTGCTATTGCTGCGCGTTCTTTCCAATTTCGGTTCACTGCAGCCCATGGGACGTCGGCTGGGAAGAGGTTTGGCTGACGAACAGGGAGGGACCAAAGGAGGGATCGCTCTGTGTTGTGTCACCCACCATCAGCCTCTCAACGTCGACAGTACGAGTACCACTTCCAGGGAAACAGGGCTGTCGGCCGCGTGCGTGCGTACGACAAAGCAACGTCGTACAGCGTCCCGTGCTGAAATGCCCGTTGACTGGTTGGTCAAGACGCAGTTGATGAGTATCTGCTGTCGGTGCGATACCTCGCGAGTCTTCTCATTGCTGAACACAAGCTGGTCACAAGCTGGTCAGGTAGGATCCCGTATTAGAATGGTTATGCTTGCATGACAGCACATCCGAGAGCAGGGCCTGAGACTGTTGGCTCAGCAGTGAGCCCAGCGGAATGGCGTAGGCAAGAAGATGCCATGGCTAAAACGATGGCTGAAATAAGTGACATCTCGCACTGTTGAAAGCCGCCTCTTCTTGGAACTGCATTGAGAGACCAATCAGGACTACGGATGGCGACAGGTTCAGCTGCCCTCAATCCAGAGTGATCCAACAGGATCTCTCGAGAATGTGCGCTTATGCCTATGCTTCAAGTGGCTTGCGTTGATAGTCTGATGGGTTGTGTCTGAGATGAAGGTCGGAGCCTCGTTTGCAGACTCTACCTCATGCTCCGCGGATTGCCATCCGGCGAGCCAGGGTATCAAGACCCTTCATGCCTTGAATGTTTGCTACTGCATCTAAGCAATAGGCAATGCCGAACCGGGCATGAATGAAGAGCTGCATCTGCTGCTTTCACTGAGGATGGCTGAGACAGCAGGGTGATGGGACAAGAGGGAGCAATCCATGCCAACGGTTCTTGATCTTCTCAGCCCAGTTCATTGCCGTTGTCTCAGTATCACGAACAATTGGTGACATGGTCTCGTTGGAAGGGGTGTTGACATGAGGTGACGGCAATGATCATCGTGCGTTCCAAGTTTAGAGACAAGGTGTCGTTCGTTTGTAGTCTTGACAAGCACGTAGATCAGGTTGCCAAGAGCAGGTAGTAGCACTGCAGATGAGACAAGAGACAAGATGGCTGTTCCAACGACAGGCTTGGTGATCTGTGATTAGCTTCACTCAGCACCTCTCAGCCGCTGTCTTGAGAGAACACTGCATCGTGGAGGGTCTCCCATGTCAGCAGTTGGCCCGATCTGCGTGAATTGGATCCATCTCGAGATCAGAAACAGGCACTGGGCCACGTAGGTCGGGTGCCTACCAGCCTTACAAGCAAGACTCAACCGGCGTTCAAAGAGATGGTGCAGGATTGTGAGGAGAACTGCATCGTTTGTATGCAAAGACGGTCTAGTATACACCCACTTGCAGGTTGTGCGACGCAAACACTCAACCTTGGAGCTATAGACAGGTGACCAATACAATCAGCAACAATAGAGCAGCCAGGGTCAGTATAGTGTCCGATATTTATCGGGGAAGTAGAAAGAAGAACGGACGTATTAGATACGAAACTCTACATCCCATTTGCCGACAACTCTAGCAGTAACGGAGTAGTTACAGAGTTGACGAGACACTCAGTCCTCTCCCCCTCCCCCCGTCTTTCACAAACTCACCCCTCTCGCTACAGCACAAGAGGCATGTTTTCTTTTCATTGACCTCCGAACACGTCCTGTCGGAAGGCGACATATCGCACGATCGACAATGCGAGTGCAACCATTGAAGCCCGGTGCAGAAGCTGACGATGGCGTGGACGGTCTAACATGGCTCCTAGCGTCACATCCCGCCCTCTACTCGAACACGCGATACCATTTACCCGACTAGACATGCAAACGAAACCCGGAAGGACGAGAGCCGTCTACCACATGCGGAGCCTCAAAGTTGTGATGCCCAACTGCGGCGGTACACCCAAGGAAGCCAAGTTGAGGCCCCCGATCCATTGGCCTCGACCAGTTTCTATTCTTATTCTAGCCGATTGCATACAGATCGCAGCAAATCAGATCTTTGAGGACCGAGGCCATCCAGTCATCTCCGTCGACACCGGCCGGATCACCGATCCCCAGGTGGGTTTCACGGTGGGTGATGTTGTGGGCGGTGTTGTGGAAGCTGCCAGCAACCATTGCTTATTCCCAAGAGGCATGAAATGACACGATCCCAAGAGGTAGGTAAGTGGTACAATGAGGCTCGTGTTGTAGCACCGAGATAGGACAGGCAGCATCCTCAGAGGAACAGCAAGACAGACCACCATGTATGAAGACCACCATGTATGAAGAGCCGTACACAATTCCTAGAACTAGGTAGAATTAATGAGTTTATTGCCATGTTCATGTCCCGGGTTTAAACCGAGCCTAGTTGTTGTGCTTGCTCAATCCGATTGCTGTGCAAGTGGTTGCGCTCTTGTTGGCCTTCCGGTTAGATTGGTTCCCGATTCCCAGGACGGTTTTGAACGGGTAAACTTGTACATTAGTGGTCATAAACCTTTGTCTCAAGACAAATGTTGTTGTTTTAAGTTGTTGTATGGTTAATTAGCGAAAGTTTGGCAATTCGCCGAGATGTTGTATTCCACCTGTTCCTCGCCGTACTCCTCCTACAGGCTTACTCACTCCAGCAGTCACATACAGTTGGGTATAAGCCTTCTACTGCAGGCAGAAGAAAGACTCCAAATTGCCAGCGCGTTAGCATCGGGATATGGTGGTATGATGTATTAGTATTAGTATCATGTTGTTGTATAGAGCTGAAGCCCGGCCCTTAATGGGATAACTGAGCCAGAAGACATTCCCAAGACGAGTTCCTGGCTTTTAGCTTTGCGCCAGTGAGCCCGTGATTACCGAGCCTGACCCCTTTTTCCTAAATCTGAGAGGGAGAGCGCGATGTCGCATAGGGTCAGGCCGCATCATTTGCAGTGGAAAAGTCCGCTGCAATCCCTGAAGCACCTCGTAGTTCGACAGGACGACCATCTTTGCCCAGTGTGAGCAATTGAAAAAGGGAAAGTGAGGACGTGTGACGCACTTCTTGACATCCTTCTGCGTGCTTTCGGACAGGCCATATATGTCCATGCACTTTTCCCATTCGTCTAATTCCCAGAAGGCAGCGTCCTTGTAATAGACGATGTGTCTGATCATGAATTGCAAAAATGTAATATATGGCCTTCCGTCGTCAGGGTCTGTCTCGCGCCGGAGCTTTCCTCTGGGCCATTTTCCCCAGGCATCCCACATATGGTCTGCCCTCTGGGATGTGAAGCCGACGTATTCGATGGTGTCCCTCGATATGAGCACCTCGGGGATCAGCGACTGGGGGTGAGGAGGTGGTAGTATGAGAGGTGGGTGTAGGATAGATGGTGGTATGAGAGGTAGGTTTGTGAGGCGTTGACCTTGTCCGTTGTTCAGGCCAGGGGGGTTTTGTAGTGGCTGTTGCGGATCCTGTTGAACGTCCGCTTGGGCGGAACTGGCGACTTGTTGTTGTGAGAGCTGGGGAGCTTCCTCTGACTGAGGAGTGTTGTTTGTGAGGTCCGAGTTCATAGGCATCATCGTGTCGGTATCACGTAGCTGATAGACTCTGATCAAGTTCCGGACACTGGGTCTGTAATAGACAGGATATCAGTATCTGTCACTAGGGATGCCAAAAGAAGCCTTACCAGAGATGTTTGCTATGCTGAGGCTGGCTCGGATCTTTTGAATGCTTCACGAGATGAGAAGAGTTGGATATGATGAGGAATTGGGAAGGGAATATGAAGTTGAGATGGAGGATAGCTACGAGACAGAGGCCTACTTTATAGTATCCGTGTCTGCCTCCATGAGAAAATAGTTCCAAGGGGATTCTCAACAACTCTCCCCAACCTCTTTGACAGAGTTTCTTGAGAGGCCGAAAGCTAGATTAGCCCTCCCGCTTCTGCCCAAGTAGATGTTTCGAGAATCTCTTGCCTGTGGAAATCTGCACTAAACCAAAGGTTCATGACTCTTTTGGCTCATTGTCCAGGATGTTTTCACCTCGTTTTAACGGTCAACATAAGTCTTTATTAAACTATAGTCTATGTATAGGTAAGTATTACCATGTTATCCTTAGAGTCATACTAGACTAACCCAAGCTTTAGGAAAAGGAGAAAATCCGGGACTCCTCACACAAGTAGGGGGTTACCAGTTGATTGCAAGGTTCATGGCGACGCCGTACGCCGGTCCGTGTGAGGTTGTCGACGAACAATCCCAAGATAAGGAACAGGGCCGCTGTGATGAAGCCCAAGATAAACGTGATGAGCAACATGGGGCAATCTGAGGCATGCGGGCCCCATATCGGTCAAAACGTTGTTAGAACTTGTCGTCGATGGTCCATCCAAACAATCCGAAGCGAAGACGAGGGCATGTTCTGCCTTCGTAGCTCTTCCGCATACGATTGCCAAACCAACTCAGACATTGACAGCTGGTGGCTCCAAGCGCTTTCATCACGTCGAGCCAGCCGATCATGGCTCACAACCTAGAAAATGCGCCCATGGGCACCGCTTCGACGCCGTTGAGTGCTCAAGAAATACTTCTGCGCTCAACCGAATTCTTCAACGATCCCAACCTCCGCAGTTCCGCTCGCCGCATCATGGAGGATATCCCATCACGCCAGGATCGTGCTCCAGTGGAGCCATATGTTCTAGGCTTTGACACACGCCAGCGCATGCGCTGGGAGTCTTCTCTCGGTCCAACTCGACAATTCTCAGAATGCCGCTATGGGAGGCGCCTGGGTGGTACGTACAGTGTTATTCTAGACACCGCTTCAAATGTCAGCGCCTATAAGATAAACTTCTGGGGGCGTCTAGGTACATACCGTGATCCTGGATCAACGGGAAAGTCTGGTCCCGGGAGGTTGACAAACGAGTTCATGACTGTAGACTGTATGCCAATCACGGCTGCGCGAGACTTGAAACTCTGGTCCGGTTGAGTTCTCAACCAAAGTCTTCTTCGCCTCTTGTCGATGATATACTGCGTTGACTAAAGGCCTTTCAAGAAGGAAACAGGCTCAGGGATGAGTGGCCCAAGCCCCTCCAGCTCAAGTGAGGTCGCTCTCCAGGTTCGGCGGTATTGTTCGTGGACGATATGGTGTTGAACGTGGGTGTTCCCGGATGTGCAATGGGATGGGGGATTGAGGGAAACCGACGATCGGTCAGGTCTTGTTGCAAATCCTCTTGACGTATGTGTAAAGCGTCGTGGTCATGATATTATGATGTGTTGAGAATCTGTTCTTTATTATAGTTGCAGCCCGGCCCTCGATGGGTCAACTGAGCTCGAAGATCGTGTAAATCGTCAAGACTACGGCAAGATTTGTCGTAAAGCGCCTGGTGAGCAGGCTCAGCTCAGCCTAAAGCTCAGCTCGGTGAGATGGTACTTTCTGTGGGTAAGAGGTTCTTGTCGTGGTAGAGTGTAAGCCAGGACTGGGATTGTTCGTCTACAACCTCACCTACTCTGAGCTCGCCGGTGTCCGTCACCCCGTGTCCTCCCGTGCTACCATCTGTCTTGTGCCGATTTTCTTTCCCCGTTTGACGGGCCCACCCTCTTCTCATACGACGATACCCACGAATCCCCTTGCGCGCCATGGAAGAAGAGTTCACCATCTCCTTCACCGCGTGGACTAACACCCTGGGTACCTTGTCAGCGCATATTGGGCCGTCACCAAACATACTACCACACGGGCCGACGCATAGCGTCTCAATGACTGGAAACTTACAAACGATCATGTCAACTGGTGACTCCCTTTTACTGTCCGCCACTCTTCTCCTTTTCCTAAAGCTTAGGTTAGTCTAATATAAATCTAAGGATAAAATAGTAATACTTACCTATATATAGACGTTAGTTTAATAAAGACTGATCACCAGTTGATATGATCCTTTGTAAGGTTCATCGTGACGCTGTGCGTTGGACCGTATCGTGGCATACTTCCTCATGGTGATGAGGCCACACACGGCGACGAGAAAGAGGAGGTAGCCGATCTTGATGTATGTGAAGCTGTTGACGAACAATCCCAGGGCAAGGAACAAGACCGCTGCGATGAGACCCAAGAGAACATAATGAGCGATATGGGGCAGTCTGAGGCGTACGGGCCCCAAAGGTGGCTGAAAACATTGTCGGATATGGTTGACGAGTGGGATCTGGTAGGTGCGGCGTGTCTCTAGACACCGCTTTCAAGGTCAGCGTTCGCACGACAATTTCTAGAGCGAGTACATACCGGGATGGATCGATGGGAAAGTCTAGTTCGGGAAGTTGGCAAACGGAATATTTCGAGACCTTGACTCGAAACTCTGGTCAAGTTGAGTTCTCAACAAAAGTGTTCTTCACCTCTTGCCCCTCCCTCAGCCATTCTGACGACCGTACATTCTTTGGTACTTTGCTTACTTTGACCTTATCTTGTAAAAGGTTCTTGTCGTGACAGGGTGTAAACCCGTACTGGGTCGTGTGAGTCGTGGCGGTAGGTTCGGATTGAGTTGAACGGGACGCACGATTCCCACGTAGTAGCCGTTGCAAGAGCCGCCACCTAAACTGACAGGGCTTGCATCTAGGTTGATTCATGGCGCAATTCGGGAAAGGTTGAATCTGGTTCGTCCGCGAGTGGCTTTGAAAAACTCTCGCAATCTGTTGGGCCAGGAGGTTTGCACCTGTGAAGGTTTGAAAGAGGCTGTTGGTAAGTCTTTGGTTAGAGGTGAAAAAACACCTTGGTTGAGAACTCAGCTGAAGCAGAGTTTCGAGTCGAGCCTTCCAAGCATGATTGGTATGATTCATGAAAGAGCCATGGACTAACATTGACAAGCCCCCGCGACGCCGGCATGCCGCCGAGACGCACATCACGTGCAATTCCCGTTCAACTTTGCTGCCTGCAAAGGGTTTGACGTAGGCTAACTTCCGAGGTCCCATCGGGTTGAGTTTTGGACAGCCACGTTGTTGAAAGACCAGATCCGGGAGGCTGGTGCCTGGGGGTATGTGACGGTGGCTTTCACGAAGATGGTCTTGGATTGCGGCTACAAAGCAACCCCTACCCTGCATACAATCACAAGTGATTTTATTTCCACTCTTTTTAGGTATTAAATCAAGGTAAGTTCTTCTCGAGGGAACAATGAAGTCATCTCAGGGGGTGCTACAATGCGAGGTATGCGTGCCTGGTTGCCACTGAATAAATCTTTCAGGCGAAATAACCTAATGCAGGATTGCACCCAACCTGTTTGTCGAAACCAGGCTTCAGCGTGGCCGAATTGCTCAAGACCAGGCCAACTCCATTCTGTTTGCTCTCCTTTGTGCGAATGTGCGGCTAGCCCCTTTTCCTACCTGTTTACCACATAGACTTCCATCCACGTCGATTTAGAATTAAATATTAGCGCACCAAGTACTCTACACATTCGGATTTTCTGCATTTTCAAATCAAGGCGGAAATTTGATCTTGTGGCATGGTCGTTGTATAGTTGGGGTGTTGAGCACAATGGTAGAATTAGATTACACAACCAAGAAATCAGCAGGTTACCAGTCTACCGGCGTTAATACTAACATGTACTGCATCAAGGACATGACATTCCCTTCCGTTGACAGCAGACTTGTCAAACTGGCTTTGATTTCAGCCGTCGGACACTCTGGCGCCTCCTGATCTGCAATGTGTCCATATCCACATCTGCGAATCTGCGTGGTCTCTCAACACAACAGAGGACAGATACTAGACGCCTTGTTGTTCAAGGGAACCTGTAGTCGACAAGCAGTATTGTCGGAGAAGACAAGGAGCTGAACGTGACAGACAACCGAGTCCTAACCTAGAACGCCATATAACCCCCTCAACCTCGAAGCTGCCATATGTATTCGAATTCGATCGGTATGGTTCGTCTTTCGTCATTCTCGTTCTATGCAAGTTTTCCGTTCACGACGGCGTGAGGGTGTCTCTGGTTGTCCTTCCTGCTTCGTTACGAGTTTCGGCTTGATTCTCAAGCCTCAGTGGCTGCCGTAGTCTTGGAATTCCTTCGACGGCGATCATGTCGGACTCTGATTCAAAACGGGGATTCTGGTCTTCGAGCTTCGTAGGCGGAACTATGGCAGGAGGTGTAAATAGGGCGTGGTCGAAAGAGAATTCGAAGGGATAATCGTAGTATGTGTGTAAGTATAACCAGAAGGATCTGGAATACCTAGGAAATACGTTAGCCAAGAAATGTATTTGGTTCTTTCAGAAGAGTTTCTAACTCTTTGAGCCATCCTGACAGAGTAGAATCCAACCGTTCTTCCATGAACCACCGAGTGATCTTGGCAGGCATTAATAATAGAGCCAAGGACAAGGAGGGGATCTTTGTAGATGGTTCTTCTGTCTTCCCAGCCAGTATTCGTTTCTTACTCAAGTCACTCTGAATGTTCCAGTCCTGGCTTCCCGTCGACAACGGCTGTAGTGGTCTTTGAGCGCAAATCGAAAGGTCTTGGTCTAGCGTCTGCGAAGTTTGTTGTCGTATGAAAGCTGTAAGGGGACTCGTACGTCTTTGGGATGTCTGTGAGAGGAGTCCAAAGTGAACTAGGGTCTGTCTTGAACGCTTGTTGGTTCCCATAAACCACTGTTACACACGCCCCTTTTCAATAGCTGGTGATCTACACTGTCAGTCGTAGGAATTCTAGTTATGCCAGCACAAGCAGGACCAGTGTTACCAGGCAGTGCTTACGTTCCTTTCCTTGTTCCTTGTCCAGCTCCCGTCAAGATCTCCTGTGTTCTTCAACCAGTGCTCGAGGGGCCTTGACGAAGAACCTCGGGGTGACACTCGTTTGTATTCTTCCCTGGTAATGTTCTTCAGATCTTTCTCTGTCAAGATTAAGTGAAGAGGAGTCCGCTAATGCGACAGGGCCCTCAGGTTTTCCCGTTCGATCGAGGCACGAGTGAGGATAGGCGACCACACTTCGGAGCCATGAACGAACACGCCGATGTCTTCTCTTGTACCAGTACTACTGTCTCCCAGAGCGAAATCCTAATCAAAGCGACCGAGGGCAAGTTCGTCTTCCTTCTTCAGCGTTCGAGCAGCTGCTGCGGCGGGAGGTGTTCGACAAGGGGGCAGATCGACAGGTCGACGATGGCATCTTCTGTAGATCTTCGACATCGAGTCGTAGGGGAGTCAGTGTCTCCTTCGTACAAGGACGAAGAGGCCGACGTTCCTGAGGGCAGACGGTTCAGTTCTGCATCACCACCATGTTCAGGATCGCGACCTCCTTTTTCAATCCTGAAAGAAGCAGCGTAGATATCGAATCTGGGTATTGAGTAATAGGATTAGAAGGTCCCGAGTGCACATCGAGGATTGTAGAAAGAATCAAAATCATACGCACTGACTGTACAGCTCCTCGAGTTCCCGTTGGCCGCAATGGGGTCATGACACTGCCCACCAAATAATTCCTGCGCGCTGGCGGCCAGCATACCTCACAAAGAACTCCAACTGCATGGTTGTGACATCAATACCGCTTCGTAGGTGGTGCGTCGAACAAAAATATCAAAAACGCAACAATCGTCACCGAGTGTTTGCCAGCTGCCCATGGCCCCATTCCCTATTACGTCCACCCAGTCTATTGTTCCCCGAGACTGTTTGGACGCACCTCGACCATTGTGCAATACCCTGGCCAACGATACTCCTGGGACGTTTTCCAGGGGAGGCCATTCACGTGGGTTAGTGGGTGTCGAGGCGTATGCAAGAATTTACAGCACCTATCTGCGTCTCTAAAATTCACAACACCACTGATATTGAAGGCTTGTTTGCCCTGTAGGATGGGCAATGGACTAGAATAGAATCAATGGAAGCCCTAATTCTTGTTCAAACCTATTACGGTGCATCTGAACCAATCCTAGAAGGTTCTGCGCGTGTGAAGCTGTTTGTGGTGCCTGACCGTAGTTGAGGCTGGTGCTGCTCCCGCTCCTTGTTTTTCTGGCGGTGGCTCTGAGCTGCATCTCCATCTCCCTCCCAAACTCCCGCTCGCCTCTCTTTGTTTTCCTCCTTCACACTTCACCACGCTCACACCACACTTCCGCAAACCTCTACCCGCAACGCATCTTCTCTTTGAGCATCGCATCGTCAAGCATCTGACAAGTAAGCTTCTCGTGTTTATTTTTCAAATATTCTTCTCGAGAGACTTCCCGCCTTTGTTCTCGTCAGCTTTCCACGCGAGCCTTCAGGTTTCTGCCGTTCGCTGCTCAGGCGATCACCTCTTCTCCCACCTTTGAAGCAACAGCTTCACTTCTCTGCTCACTCTAGCATCACTCGTCCTCGCGAGTAGAAAGTCTCTGACGCCTCGCTCGTCACTTCAGAAGCACCTTCGAACGCGCCCGACCTCACTCTCAAGGTCCCCGGTCACCAGAGAAACAGGCCATCCAGGTAAATCCTCTCTCTTCTCTCTCTCCCTCCCTCTCTCCCTCCCTCTTCCTCTCTTCCCTTCTCTCACCTCCATCTTCTCCGCCTCCTCTCTCTCGCTCCCTCTCCTCTCCCGACCGTCGCTGTCGTCTCTGCGCTTCAGCTCTCGCCTCTACCTCTTCTGCCTTCTCCTCTGCTTCTTCTGCTTCCTCTACTCTCGTCTCTAACGTCGTCGTTCGCAGCACAGTTCTCTCCCGCTACCGCAATCATGCCTTCGTCTGGACGGCGTCGCCCTCGGGCTGCCGCCCGACACGGAGCAAACCAGCTTCGAAATGCTTTTTCCGCTCTCGACATCCAGCGCACTACCGACTCTGGAAGCGACAGTTCTAACGACCGTAAGTGACCTACTTCTTTTCTATTTCGCCAACTTCGTCTCCCCCTCTCTCCCTATCTCCCTTACTCCTTTTGTATTGATATGCATCCACCCGGTCTCCACCGGACTTAATGTGCACTTGCTTCTTTCATCTGAAATGCTGCGTGTTTGCCTCATGTTTAGGCTATGCTTGTGCATGTTTATTGTTTGCCTCTGTTTGCTCTTTGTTGTGGCCTTTTCGCCGTTTTCAGGGGTGTAGTTTGCACTCCTGGGGTCCCAGAGACGACCAGATCACTCCCTCATCACTCTTCTACATCACCTGGAAATCTTTTTTCTATTCCAGAATGACTTAGCTAACTGGCCCAGAAATCCGTCCTCGTGCCCTTCATGTGGCCAAGAGGTGAGTGTTGGCCGGTACCTCGTTGCACGAGTTCTACTAACACACATGCAGCTTTCCTCCACCTCGCTCTTTCGGTGATGCGGATGATGAGTCTCAATCCTTCTCCGGGTGAGTATTCCAGAGAATTCTCTGTCTTCCAGTTGCTGACACTCCTAGATCGGGCCCTTCCAACTCGGATGGCATGACCGGGCGAGACAACACTGGAACTGATACTTCCACCACCCAGGGGATACCTCACCAGGAGCAGATCTCTCATCCCCTCATCAACCCAGGGGCCATCCAGGACGCCTCCGGTCAGGAGTGGGACGCTCAGTCCTGCTACCCACCCGAGGCTTGTGTCTTCGTTGCAAAGTAAGTCACCACAACACTCTTTTGAAAACCACACACTAACTCGACACTCAGCCTCAGTCTCAACTATGATGACCTGACCCTCCAGTCCGCCGTTACCAAGGTGTTCAACCTGTACGGCACTGTCTTTGTCAAGATCAAGCGCGACAAGCGTCAGATGCCTTTCGGCTTCGCTCAGTACACCGTAAGTGACACTGACAACCGCACGTTCGATAGTTGAAACTGACTCTTCCATCAGAAACCTGAGGATGCTGAGAAGGCCCTCGCCAACCTCCGAGGTGTCGAGATCCTTGGTCGACCCGTTCGCGTTGAACGATGCAACGCCAACCGTAAATGACATCCCACTGGATCTACTTGACTGTTTGCTCATCATTCATAGTGATCTTCCTCATCATCCGTCGCAACAAGGGCAAGGTGTCCCACGACGAGGCTCGAGATCTCCTCTCTCCGTTTGGAGCCATCGCCAAGGTCGAGGACCTGGACTCTGCTACTCAGGAGCGTCTTGGTCTCTCGCCCGCCGTTCGTGTTCGATTCGAAAGGTTTGATCCCCGGCGTGATGTCATCAGAGTGAGTATCCAGCTATTACCATTGTCTTTTCTTCAAAACTAACTGTCTCACAGGGCGTTGGTGACAACACCCCCTTTGTCATCATCAACTTTGATTTCAAAGTTGTTCAGGATCCCTCTGAGCGAGATCCCACCGACGTCACCTGCATGATCACTTTGGAGAGAGATAGCCGTTCCGTCTTCCTGGTTTCTCTTCCTGCCCACACCACTGAGTACCTTGTCCGCGAGCTGGGTTCGGGGTGCGGAACAATTGTCAGCACCCAAATCAAGCAAACAGTTGACGGCAGCAACGGTAAGTAATCTCTACCTCTGACAGTTACTTGCTAACGTGTACAAGGCATGGCTAGCTTCTATGCCTTCATCGAGTACGATCATCCCAACGGCCCTGACAAGGCTATCGCCAAGTTGGCAAGTCCTCCCCGATGTTGTACAAGATATAGTCAACTGCTAACAATGATACAGAACGGCTTCAGAATTGGTGGCACATCGCTCCGCTGTGAGCGTCGACGAACAAAGTCCCTTCATGCGACTCCAGCTGGTTCCACTGGACCCTATGGCACGGTTCCCCCAAACCGACCTCATCGACGAAATGCATCGGCGTTCGCAACCACTTTTGTCACTCCCAACAACGATGTTGGCTCTCAGAGACGTCGCTCCAAGGGACATCAGCGATCCACTTCTGTCTACGATGTTCTTGCTGGTCCCAAGACTGCTGACTTCTCGATGGGTGCCTGGCCACCAAAGGACGAGTCTCCCTATGATCAGTCTCAGCCCAAGGGACAGTCCTTCAGACGTTCCTCCTCATACCGCCAGTCATCTGTGTATGAGCCCTCCTACATCGAACTTCAGAGCGGTCAGTCTCCATACCAGGAGACCTCCTACCGGAAGCCAACATACGCTGGTTCCGAGTATCAGCAACTGCAGTACCAGAGACTGCAAGCATCGCCCCTCTACCAGGCACACAGCCCTGAAATTCTTCAGCCTGAACCTCTGAGAATTCCAGCTCGTCGTCTCTTCGACCTTGAGGAGACTACTCCCATGGGGCCTCCTGGTATTCCTGCTTATGCTCCACTGGATCCACTCAACCCTCTGAAGCCTACCGTTCACTGGGCACCTTCTCCCGATGTGTCTTCTACCGGATCGTCTGACTTTGAGCGCAACCCTTACCTTTCTAACGCCCATCGTGCTTCCACGCTTGGTCCCTCGTTTGGTCAGCGCATGGCTGGACATCGCTCTGGTGCTCGCCGCTCAGTCACCAGCATCTTCCCTTCCATCGACGACGCTGTCGCTCGTGCCAAGTCAACCTTGGAGGAGTCTGAGGATGCAAAGATCCAGAGCACACTCGCAAAGTACATCCAGTGCGCCAACAAGGAAAACATCCACAAGGCGGCCGAGGATGCGAAGAAGAAGGCTTCTGAGGATGCTACCCGCAAGGCTTTCAAGACAGCTGCCGAACTTGCCATCGAGACTGCTGCTGCCAACGAAGAAGCGGCCTAGGAGACCGTTGACGATTCGCAGAGTGACTCCATCCGAATGACCCGGAAGAGAGCCTTCACTCGTTCTCACCATCTGTCCGAAGAGAACCTGAAGCACAACAACAAGGTGGGGGATGATCTCCTCAAGCGCACTTCTCGATCCGAGGAGCACCTCCGACTTGGTCGCCTCAACCTTTCCTGCGATGACCTCAAGAGAAGTGCCAAGGCTGATAAGGGTGAGAAGTCTAACAAGGTTGTCAAAGCTGACAAGACCAAGACTCCCAAGACTCCCAAGTCTTCCAAGAAGAAGGCCAAGGATCAGACCCCTCAGAACACTGCCGACGCTCTCGCTGCCGGTGGCCATAACAACCTTGCCCCTCAGGGCATGATGCCACTGCCTTACATCTCCATGGTTCCTCCATACCATCAGGCTTTCGCATACCCAGGAGCACCCGGCGCACAGATGGCGCAGTCCCAAGGAATGATGCATCCTATGATGCAGGCTCAGATGGCGAATGCACAGGTCCAGGCGATGCAGGCCCAGATGATGGCATCTCAAATGATGTCTTCTCACATGGCGCACCCTCAACTCATGCCTCAAATGATGCCCCAGGGAATGACTCCTGGATTCGGTTACATGCCAGCTGCCTACTCTCAACAGGCACAGTACCAGAACTCTTACGGCGCCAACATGATGTACACCGGTAACCCAGCCTATCCGTACGTTATCGTCGAGTCACCTACCCGCCAGGCCGATGTCACCGAGCAGGTCGACATCTATGAGGATGACCAGAACGAGGAGTCTGAGGAAGAGAATTCTGAGGAGCAGACCGAGGAGGCTTCCACTGGGTACGAGGACTCTGCGTTCTCCGACTAATCTCTCACTCTTGGATGTGCTCTCACTCTCCGACCATTGACACTCATCACCGCGTCGGCATGAAGTCAGAGCTTCACACCACGACCAGCTTCTCGGTCGTTTCTTGACACAACATACGCATATCCATCTGATCGCATACGCTCATTTACTTTACGATTCTCAATGATATGCTCTATACTCGCTTTGCCTTTTTCGGTTCACTCGTGTTTCGCCTTTACGTCTTTCTTTCGCATCTCTCAGCACGTCTCCGAGCAGTGAGCTCTGTCGCAATGATAGCTTCATCGCCTGAGGCTTGTTGCTTCTCAACACACTCAACACGCTCGGCTCTTTTTTGTTTGCGATTTCTCTCGGCATCTTCTGCTTCGACTTTTACACTCTACACTCATTTGGACTTTAATCTTCTCTAATCTCTCGGCTCCTCCCTCACAGGATGAAACAGGACGGCTTGCGCACTGCCCTTTGCTTACCAGGGTATCTGTATGAAAACTTCGGATGGGACATGTATGGATGGGATAGAAAATTAGAAAACAAAAAAACATGGTTGGAAAAGGCGCAAGTCCACAAAAGGGCGAAAGCCACCAAAAAATAACTCTCTGGTCCTTCTTGCTTGGTGAATGTGTGAATGCTTTCCCTGGTGATGATATGATATGATGTTGAACCTGGCAAAAGGGCCGAACGTGGGATCATGTTATGGGGCACTTGGTAGCCCTGGCGAGATAACGTTTTTGACGAGAGGCCTAAGGACCTTCACAACATGAGCAAATGTCGGTATAACTTCGAGATAAGCATCATCAAGATGTTATGGCCTAAGGGAAGACTGATTTGATGTGAATTATAAGGTAAGCCTTACTGTGATGTGAATAGTCTCAGTCAATTATTACATGATGTCCAGGTAAGCTTTTTACGACTCCACGACAAGCATTACGACGACACTAAGCTAAGGTTTGCCTCTAATGAACAAGACAGTTATTCCCGTGAACAATGGAGACCAATCATCAAAGAAGCAACACAATCTCCCTTTATTCCTCCAACAGCAGCTTGCAAGCTCTTCGGTCCGTCGCTCCATGAAAAAACTCCACTCTTTTCGTGCCCACCTGATGACTCCCTGTCGTCTCATTTTCACCACGAGTTCGCGTCTGTCCCAAGAGATGAACTGACCCCCACACTCACTAACGAAAAAAGCTCGCATTCGATGGGAAGCCAAGCCAAGCATCCATGGATTTATGACGGCTCTGATTACCTTTACTGGATTGGGAGATGGGATGGGTTCTAACTGTAATCAGCTGAAGCGGCGGCGCATTTGTAGTAAAAAAAAAATCTCCCTCAGTTTGGGAATGCCTGATTTTCCTTCTTTCCTACATCAACAATTCCACCCAAGAACAACACTTGTTCTGTTAAACGTGTAGCTTTCGTATTCCGAATAACGACAGATCGCGTCCCCCTTTTCCGCCATGGGTCAACCATCTACGCAGGCGTCCAACGCCGTCATGTACCTGACTTATGGTGCATTTCTGTTCGTAATCCTCGAAAATCCACTCTTTTGCGCGTCGACAGACACCAAACTAACGATGGATGCAGCATTGTTGGAACGGGTATTGCCTGGAGAATGAGAAACCAGTCCAAGAAGGACTTTCTCTCTGGCAACGGAACTCAGACGGGTCAGGACAACTTACCTCCAGAGACTCTAGATCCCATGAGTTACTCATGGGGCCCCCTCAAGGCTCAGGTCCCCTTCAAAAAGACCAGCTGCTAACGTTTAGCAGCCTTTCCTCTGGCCCTCAACTTCATCGCCTCCGGTGAGTAGAGCCTCAATGAGCTCTTGAAACGCAACATCCCGGAGCGGTAGCAACACGGCAGCACACAACGACGAAGCAATTGGCTGTGAGGGATCCAATCTCACGCACGAGTATTACGACGAGCATGAAGCAGTAAAGACTGAACGAGCAGGTTCGTACCTCACAATAACGATCTTACTTCTTCTCCCCCCTCCCCAAGATGTTTCACACAACTCTGTTGCTACTAACCCTCATCCAGCTCAGTTGAAGTGTTCAACTTTAGCTGAGCTGGATATCAATGCATCAAACCTGCTCCAGAGAGACATCTCGGGAGGGGGGAGAGGATGCGGCTCACTACGGGCGCTGAGTCGAAGTATCGTCGGCATCCAACCTCGAGAGTTACAACTCGAGGAGATGCTGACGTGCAGAGGCAAAGCTGAGATTGTACCGTAAATACTCGATCAAGTTAATGCTTGCGTGGGAAAAGTGTTGCCGCTCCAGAAACCCCCTGACCCTTTCCCCCATTTCGTCGGTAACAAACTGACTCTTGTAGCTCTCGGTTCCGCCATTCTATTCTCGTACCCCGAGCTGGCAACTATTGCCGGCGTTCAGGGTATGATTGTCTACTCGTTCTCGTCGGCTATTCCCATCCTCATGTTTGGATATCTCGGTCCTGTCATTCGACGACGTTGTCCTGAGGGTTTCGTGTTGACCGAGTGGACGAGGCAGAGATATGGTACTTTGACTATGCTGTATCTTAGTTTCATGACGTTGGTTACCTTGTTCTTGTACATGGTTTCTGAGCTCTCGGCCATTGGACAAGTCGTCACGGCTTTGACTGGCCTTGATGGTCTCCCCGTCATGATCGTCCAGTGTGTCATCACCACCATCTACACCTGTAAGTCAATCCTTTTCTAGTTTCACAGGCACATTCTAACTCTCCCAGCTCTCGGTGGCTTCCGCATCTCCTTCTTGACCGATGTCATCCAAGGAGCCATGGTTATCGGTCTCGTCATCATCGCCACCATCACCATCGGCGCAAAGACAAGCATAGACCGCAGCCTGATCGATTCATCTGGCCTTCTCGATGCGAACCTTCTCGGTTGGCAGCTCCTGTACATCTTCCCCGTCGCCGTCGTGACCAACAGCTTCTTCCTGTCCTCTTTCTGGTTACGCACCTTTGCCTCCAAGACGGACAAGGACCTTCATTTGGGCACCATCATCGCCACCATCGTCGTGCTCTGTGTCCTTACTCTTGTCGGTTCTACTGGTCTCATCGCCATCTGGTCTGGAGCTTTGCAGGAAGATGAGATTGCCTCATCGGGAGCCATTGCCTTCTTCGCCCTTTTGGAGCAACTCCCTAACTGGGTCGTCGGTGTCGTTCTCGTCATGGTCGTCACCCTCAGCACAGCTGCCTTCGACAGTCTTCAGTCGGCCATGGTCTCGTCCGCCTCCAACGACTTGTTCCGCAACAGGCTCAATGTCTGGTTCATCCGAGGAGGTGTCGTCCTTATTATCATCCCCGTCATCGTCCTCGCTCTCAAGGCTCCCTCGATTCTTCAGATTTACCTCATCACTGATCTCATCTCCGCCGCCACTATCCCCGTCCTCTGCATTGGTCTCATCAAGAGCTGCTACTGGTGGCGTGGTTTCGAGGTTGTCGTCGGCGGCCTGGGTGGTATCTTTACCGTCTTCCTCTTCGGTCTCGTCTACTACGGCAACGCTCAGGAGGCTGGTGAGCTTCTGCTCGTTCAGAAGGGTCTGTACGGTAACGACTGGAGTGCCTTTGGTGCCTTTGTCGCTGCCCCTGTTGGTGGTTTCCTCTGGGGCGTCGGTGCTCTCATCCTCCGTCTCTCAGTTCAGTTCGTGATGGCCAAGGTCCAAGGACGCCGCTTCGACGCTCTGGATCGTCCCCTTGAGCGGCCCGAGAGCAGGGAGACTGATGAGCCCGCCGAGAACCTCGTCTCTGCCACGGCTGGCAAGTTCTTCTAGACATGTCCCCGTGAGATGCCAGACGCTGTCGTTTCTCACAGCAACTTGGCTGGCCCCGTCAATCAACCCCTGACTAGAGTGGTACACTCGACAAACATTACCTCTCATCACATCACTGAGGAACCTCGTTTCTTCGTGGACGTCGGCTGCTTTTTACACAAAAGGCAAATACCCAAGATTGAATTGGAGAAGTACTATCTATGTACTGACGTCCGTTCGCCGACCTCCATGCTATTCTATAGTACACAGATATAATCCTCGTACAATATACACTCTCGTTTTACACGTTACTCTTGCTCCTTGACTCGTGATCCCATTTTCTCAGCTGGAAACCAGGTCGTTCAGCCTTCATATCAGTACAACTGCCTTGTCTTCCTTACTTTTTGGTTGGTCCAGTCCATCCCGCTCGCTTGGCCTGCTCCACGTTGATCCAATCCTGCTCCTCAAGATACGCCTCGAGAGTCGTAGCAGGGACTGTGCCCCATATACGCCAAGGACCAGAATGGTAAGTCTTCTCATTGACCTGCCGCGACAGAGCCACGTATTCAATCTTCTCCTGCACCTTGGTGCTTCCCGGGATCAACTCCCCAGTAGACTTCTTGTACTTTGACGCTCGCTGTGTTGATGCAATCGCAATGACGGCCTGCTCGGTCGAGTTGTCCTTGTCGTACGGGTTCACGGCGTGCACCTGGTGGGCGACGACACGAGGGTAGAAGAGGGTCTTGTTGAACTTGACGAGCTCGAACGAGGTGCGCTCGGTAGGGTTACGGCGGTCGATGGCGGCAGTAAGCTTCTTTGCGAACTGGCCGAGGCAGAGAGAGTTGATAGTGGCTTTGTCACCAGCCGCAAAAGCTGTGAGCATCTCAGTGTACATGACCTTGGCTGTCGGTGCGATCTTGCCTCGGGCGGCCTTCCACTTGGGTCGGGTCGTCCAGTTGGGCATGGACTTGAGCTTGAATTGGAGCACGGAGAGGGTCTCAATACCCCATTGACGCAGGCGGTACCATGAGTAACGGAAGAAGTTGGTGCCGCCGGGGTATCGAGAGAGGGGGAGGGTAACGAAGGTGCCTTGAGTTGAAGTCAGTCTCGCAGTGATTCACAACCCCAATTGCATAACCAACTCACCAGGAAACAGAGGTCCTCCTCCTGACTTAAAGTACTCATTATTCGCCTTCTTCTGCATTTCAGACATTGACTCGGCTTCCATCTTCTTCGACTCTCGGCGGGCAGTCTTCTCCATCTCCCGCACCATCTTTGCCCTTGAGGGCATGGCCGAGTACCGCGCAAACTGTGCACCCACCGTGCCCATGACGCCCCTCCTCAGGGCGCCCGGGCGCAGCGCCATCGTCGACGAGGCAGGCATTTATTCGTCTGAGCACCAATTGAGCCGGCGCAGGGTCGTCATCCGGAGCTGGGTGCTCTGATCGGCGAGCGGAACTTGGCTATCGGCTCAGAAGAATTTCTTGGGCCGGTGTCGGAGAAATGATGCGCCGTGGTCCGACCCTGTGCGAAATGGTATGATTTTGGTGACAGTGGTGGGTGGTACGCGGGGGAGAAGGAAACGAGACACCAGAAGGTAAGTTCTTTCCACCTAAGAACTATGAACTTTTCAGAGAGAATATACTAAAAACTTGATAAACTATCCCCCAGGAATGGGCTTCTCTTTTTTTCTTTTTCATTTGCACATCTTAGGTGAGGATGAACTCATACCTTTGTGCCGTGTCTCGTTCCTTGCTTGACCAAGGTGGGCGTCACTGATTCACACACCCTAGCCTGTGTAAACCTCCAACGGCTTTTCGAACTCATCAACCACATCACGAGCTGCACCACCACCTTTCCTCCGAGCACAGGCGCAGTCGCAAGGCTCTAACCGTTGCTTCTACCTCTAGCTCATGTCCCTCGATTCTCGGTGAGCCAATTGGGCTCTGCGACGAACCTTGCGACGAACCTCGCATCCTCTTCTTCGGAACTCGCCCATCATGAGAGCGACGCAAACCCTCCTCTCGAGGAGCTTCTTCGGGCGAAGCATGGATGAGCTCCGGCGACGAACAAAGATCGGTATGCTCTCTCTACTCATTCTTCTATCCCTTCAGCTGACAGACCGCAGCCGTCTCCTTCGAGGCCATCAAGGGCGCCACGAAACCCAAGCCCCTCTACGACTTCAACACCTCCAACAACGTCCGCGACTGCATCGTCATGACCGACAAGACCATCGGCGGCTTCTCCGACAGCAACTTTGAACACGCAACCTCCACCGATCCGAAATCTCCCTCCTCCTACGCCCGCTTCTACGGCTCCATCTCTACACGCCTCCCCGCCGATAAGCCCAACATCCAACGCACCGGATTCGCCGGCTTCCGAACTCCCGATCAGCGGCCTACGGTGTTTGGTCGGTCGATGTGGGATATCGATCCCTTCCTGTACCTCGCGCTGCGAGTCAAGTCGGATGGCCGCAGTTACTTTGTCAACTTACAAACCGAGAGTGTGGAACCATCAGATCTACACCAGCACAGACTCTTCGCCAAGCGGCCAGGACAATGGGAAACGGTGCTCATCAAGTGGAACGACTTTGTACGAACGAACCACGGTTTCGTTGTGGAGCCTCAGACTGAGATGCTGAGGCAAAAGGTTCTGAGTGTGGGTGTCGGACTAACGGATCGTGTAGAGGGGCCGTTTGAGCTTTGCATCGAGAGGGTATGGGCTACGAATGATGTGTCAGAGGCCGATGCAGGAGCACCAACTGTCGAGCCCCAGCAAAGGGGGACACCAGCAAAGGGGACGCTAGCAGAGGGTGGGTTGAGGAACAGAAAGGGTGAAAAAGTACGATGGTAGACATCAGGAGGTGGAACAAGTGTTGCGTGGAACAACCACGATTGATGAGGAACGAGGCATTGCACGTGTATCATAAATCTCATGCTCTTGAATAAGAGTGTCCCTGAGGGCTGGTTCATATCTCACTCGTCCTTGTACAAATAAACAGTATAATCAACTCCTAAAGATGCTCCCCTTCACCCCCATCCATGCTGTACCATGTCATGTCATGCCTTGGTCATCATCACACATCACGCCCCAAGACTAAGAGCCGCAGCCTTCTTCTGTAGTGCCACATACTCCGCCGCGTAGTCTGCTGCCAGGGCCATGTCCCCGGAGAGCTTCATGATCATGGCCTTCTTCGCCGTCATCTGGCATTGCATGGCCATGTCCTCAATCTGCGAGTATTGGCCAAGGGACTTTCGTACAGCCTCGAGGGCTTTGGCCATGTATTCCATCCGCTTGGTCGACTTTGGCTCACACTGCCCTGCAAGTCCCATGTTTGCATCAGCCAGGTAGCTGTAGAGCTGGCCGGACAAGCTCGCCGTATCGCATTCAAGAGACCGAGGTATCACGGCCATCAACAATTGTGAGGCTGCTTCAAACTCGCTGAGGGAAACGAGGATGTTTGATACAGCGCCGATGGCTTCCCAGAGACCCGGAAGATTACGAGCTTCCCAAGAGATACTTGCGGCTCGCATGGCAGCAGTGAAGCCCCTCTGCGTTCGGCCGCACTTATCCAGAAGCGAGGCCTTCAGCAGCAGAAGCTTGACCTTGAGAACCACATCTCGCCGTTCTTCCTGTATTTGCGACATTATGCGATCGATCTTGGCGAATGCTGCTTGGAAGTCTCCCCGCCGGATCAGGTAGTCGACATGGAGGCTGTCAACGACGAAGGCCATGTCGGGCTCCAGGTCGTCATCTCTGGACTGAACGATTTGCGATATCAGTTGGTCAGCCCCTTCCAGGTTGTTGTGATGCAGATCTCGCTTGAGCTTGATGATCCCTCGGTATTTGTGCCAGTATTGACTTGGCTTCCATGATCTCAACGAGTTCTCTTCCAACACTTCCAACTTCTCCAGGGCCTCGTCGTATCTTCCTTGCCCCGCGAGCATCATTGCAAGTCGACAGCTGAGTTTGAGTTCGTCGTCAAAGATGGAGTGTCGTGCATGACATCTCAGAAAGACCTCGCATGCCACCGACGACATACTCGAGACACCAAGACGGTCCCACAGGGCCGCCGTGAGCGCGAGGTGAGAGCCAAACATGTTCTTCATATTTCTCGCCATGACAATGTGAGAACTTCGAACCATTGACTCCATTGCCGCAGCCACGCTGTCGCCGTTGATGAGCCCAAGCTTCGCCTCGCTGAGGAGCACAGCGCTCCATAACGTCCACATGCCCGTTTCTTTCGACTTGACTCGGAGGAATGCGAGGTTGTCCTTGCCTGTGCCTAACATGCTATGAGACACGAGGTCACGAACAAGATCGGGGTGGGCACGCCCAAAGTGGAACAGCCAGTTGAGAGCAAAGTTGAGGCAAGACATGTCCCGGTTCTCTCGTGCTGTCGATACGGTTTCGAGCATGGCTGTCAGGGCTTCTCGGTGGCAGCCAAAGTCGGCTTGGAGAACAGCAAGGTTCATGAGAGCGTATTGGTAGTAGGAGCGGTCTCTGTTGGACATGGTGTAGTCAAAATATCGATGAAGCAGGTCGAATGCGGTTGGATAGTCTCCTCCTCTCCATGCGTCAAGAAAGCTGTGATTGTTAGATATGGGCTCGGCGGCAAAAAGGGGCTGGACCTACTTGAGGTAGTGTGTAAGGCTGGGCTTGATGCAACTGTCCTTAAGCAAGTCGTGAAACTGATGGCGAATCTCGACTGGTATTCTGTTTCCATACTCTACTTCGTGTAAGTAAGAGCCTCAGCACAGGGGGTTACACTCACTCTGTACTTGTTCAATCTGGAACTCGAGGAGGCTCCCAATGTCGTCGGCACTCACAGGGACCGTACTACTTTGATCCCCAGTGAGCATGTCACCGTACGCTACTGAGGCCAGATCCATGACGCTCTGGTGATCCCAGTCCTCTTGCTCACCCAACAACAAGACATTGTCGAAGCTCATCCGTCCAAAGCCCGGGATTTTGCGCTTCATGTACTGGGCAGTGGGTTGTCGATATCGTACAAAGTTCTTCCATAGTTCGGTGCAGTCGTGGAATCGAAGTCGGTGGTACTCCAGCCGTGATCGACGAACAAATGTCCCAAAGGGCGAGTTGGGTGTGAGTTTGACTCCTCCCTCATCTTCAACGGGATGGCCCACTTCGGCAAGTCTCTGTCGCTCCTCCTTCGTCTTGGCCAGCAGACGAGAGAGATGGTCGAAGAAGTCGTGCAATGCATCGAGGCAGTTGATTTCCCAGAGCTTCCCGAGAAATTGGTCCCATAATCTTCGTCCAGGCATGCCCATCAAAAAGGGATAGCTGCCAAGTAGCTTCTCAAAGTCTTTGATGCTGATGATGAGGCTGACCGTCCGCTCTGCCTTGCCCCATCTTTCGGCTTGATCCGCAGAGGCACTCTTGGGAGCAAAGTCTGTGAGGTGGTCGTGGACAAAGGAGAGGACTGGGAGGATCGCATCACTGGGCACAGCTCCTTCGACGTAGAGCTCCACGAGGACGAGCAGGCCAATCTTGGCCGGATTGAGGAATCGAGCCATCCTTGAGCGCCATCAAATGTGCGAAGTTGAAAGAATGAGTTTGGATGTGAGATGGAGGAGTTAGGTCTGAGTCAAGTGCGTGAACGCGATGGGAAGGATGGTGTTGTTCTACGCCCGGTCGCGCCTTCCTACCTAACTGTCAATCAGGAAGGACCGCAAGCGAATGGAAGTTTGTCTACCTCTACGAGAGGCCTAAGCCTTGATATCGATGCTCAAAGAGTCAAACACTCATAGCCTCCGTTCTTTAGATAGCTCCAAGCATCTCATCTCCGGCCTGGCGCGCTTGCTTGGTGTGTTGATGGGTCGCTTGGCGGTTCGTGGTTTGGTCGGCTGTTCCTCGGAAAATGCCGGGATGACACAATGTTGAGTGGGCAGATGCATCGTTGGACATGACTTGAGGGGTCTGATATCATCGACCAGCAGCGCAAATCCAACGTTCAATTGGCGTTCGTATCAATTAAGATCCTCCTGGAGCTGGATGAAGCTCGAGATCTTTCAGTTCCTCAGCCAGGACACGCATTGGGTACGCCCACAATGGCACCAGTGAAGGGCGAGACATTACTCATCATTGACAATCTCATATCACCACACATCACAGTCTCATCAAGGCACACAATCTCAACAATCAGTCAATTCGAGTCTAGGGAACATGTACAAGGTATCTCCGGGAGGAGCTGTCCGTCAGTTGTCCAACACATGACCAGTCTAAAGATTCGCTTAGGCGACCTTGTCCTTGTTGTGGTAGTTGACGCTCTCGTTCCAGCTGTGGCAGGTTAGCAGTTTGTCCTCGGCACTCTACGGCAAACGTGAAGCTCTATTGGCCGAAGCTGATATCGAGTTCAAGCTTCGCAGAGCTCTTCCAATGTCGAGGTTCATCGTTCGGGAAGTCGTAGTAACTTACAAGAGAGTCTGTGACATGTTAGCAATGTGCAATTGGCCCATAAAGGATCCAAACTGACCTTGTCGCCATCACCCCACTGGTAGTTCTTGGAGCGGATGTTCTGGTAGGGGTACTCGGTGCGCTCCTCCAGAGGAGGCATGTGGTTCCAGTGGTCCCAGTGCTCGTTCCAGAGCCAGTAGGCGTTGGCACCGGACAGGGCGAGGGCGGGGATGACGCCGCTTCCATCTTGTTAGCTCTTGATCGTACCAATGCATCGCGGCCGTGTCGTCTTCAGCTTCCGATCCTCCGAAATCGACGCTCGGCTCGTAATTCACTCAATTCTCGGGTCGGGACGTACAAAATGGAGATCTTCCTCCAGAGCTCTGCCAGCCGTCAGTAATCATGTCCAATCCATCCAATTGACCCGGTCCGAAGTCATCGGCGACTCACCAGTGGTGCCCTTGGCGTGGTCCTTGATGTGCTGGCGCTCCTTGATGAACTCGTTCTCGGCGGTGCTGGCGAAGCGACGCTGGGCAGGGACGCGGAGCTGCGCGGAGACGCGCGAGGCGGTGCGGGTGAACTGTCGGACGGCAGACATGGTGAACGTTGTTGTTCGTTCGGTTGACGGGTTGATGGTTACAAGCCAAGTTTGTGATCAGGTCATTCTTGGACGAGCTCGGTTAGAGCCGCCAATCAGTGCTGCCTCAATTGTCAGGTTTGAATTTTTCTTGCGGGTGACCGATGGCACGTGATCGCGCGAGGTAGCCGCGCGAGGCGAGCGCGGAGCTCCTGCGTCATTGTGGTCCAGCAGCCGCGAACTTCAACCCTCACGCGAGCGACGCTGTCAAGACCACGACTTCGAGCCACGTCGTTACCGCGATGCTTTGAGTTTTTGTCTCTGTCGTGGTTCTATTTTCCCTCTCATACACATCTGGCCTTCTTAAATTTCGCCAATTTGCCCTTGTTGGCGACTAACGGCCGAGTTCCCGCTCTCCTTCCATGACCACATCACTCAAGCCACAGGAGATGATGTGCATCACGAAGATAACGCCCATTACGACCCCTTCAAAAACTCTACTGTGAAAGATTCTTCCCTTGGCTCGAATTGAGCCTGTCCACGATGGCATTTCGTCTTACAACATGGAATGGTGAGACTCCTCTCGAACTCCAAGACCCACTCGCTTACACATTCACAGTCAACGGCATCAGGTTCGTCATTCGTCATCGAGAGGCTGAGGAGTTCTAAAACCTTTCTTTCATCAGGAACCCCTTTGGGTATCAACCTTGGAGAGAAAAGCGAACCTTCCAAGTCAGTCTTCCTCCAATTTCCTACGCTGCGATCCTTCCTCCCTCAGTTCAAGTTCCTTTCCTGCTTCAAAAAGCATTAGCCTAGATACAACCTAAATCTTAATCACATTGTGAATGGTTGGAATAAGGCATGGGTTAGGTCCAGGATAAGGCCCAGATGGTGCTCTGGCTAGAACCCGGATGATGCTTAAGCATGGTTTCCAGGCAAGGACTTGGATGATGGTTAAACAACGACCTGGCCGATACTTGGCCGATGACTCAAGTGATGCTCACCCTAGAACCTAGACGATTCCTAGGCCAGTATCTGGGTAATCCTCATTTTGGGCCTGGGTAATGCCCAGGCTGGGATCTCGATGAGGCTAGGACGGGGACGATTTAGACGATGCCGAAGCTAGGACTTGGGTCATGTCTAGACTGTCCAAGTGCATGTGTTGACTCTTTTCACAGTCCATGTTCGATATATTGGAAGCAGACATCGTTGTCATGCAAGAGACCAAGATCCAGCGAAAGGATCTACATGATGAGATGGTCCTCGTCCCTGGCTGGGACGTCTTCTTCAGCTTGCCCAAACACAAGAAGGGTACGGCTCTCCCCCTTCAAATCCTCAAAGATCAGCAAGCTAACTAGCTCAAGGATACTCTGGCGTTGCCATCTACACACGAAACTCCAAGTGTGCCCCTATCCGAGCCGAAGAAGGGGTCACTGGTATCCTCACACCCCCCAAGTCCACGACCAAGTTCCGCGATCTCCCTCCCGACCAGCAAATCGGTGGCTACCCTCGGCCAGGCCAGCTCGACGGCATCATCGACGAAGCCACTCTCGACTCTGAAGGCCGCTGTGTGATCCTCGAGTTCCCGGGGTTTGTGCTCTTTGGGGTCTACAGCCCTGCCAACCGTGACGAGACACGGGATGACTTTCGCTCGAGTTTCTTCCAAGCACTCGATGTGCGGATACGAAACCTTGTAGCAGAAGGCAAGCAGGTCATTCTGACGGGCGACTTGAACGTTGTTCGCTCTGAGATGGACTCGACCAACGTCGCCGAGATGTTACGCAAAGAGGACATCAGCTTGGACGACTGGTTGAACATGCCCGTACGACGCATCTTCAACCAGCTCATCTTTGAAGGGAAAGTGGTTGGAGAGAGAGACGAAGGTCGCGAGGAGCCTGTCCTGTGGGATTTGTGTCGTTGCTTTCACCCTGAGCGAGCAGGCATGAACACCTGCTGGGACACAAAGCGAAACACACGGCCTGCCAACAATGGCAGCAGAATCGACTACGTCTTATGCAGCGACGGCATCAAGGACTGGTTCACATTTTCCAATATCCAGGAAGGCCTCATGGGGTCTGATCACTGTCCCGTGTTTGCGACGTTTGCTGACAAGGTAATTGTCGAAGGCAAGGAGCGCGCACTGTTGGAGCTCCTGAACCCCCTTGGGATGTTTCGAGATGGCGAACGTCAGCGTGACTGGAGCTCCAAAGACCTTCTCCCTTTGTCTGCAAAGCTTATCCCAGAGTTTGACCGCCGGCAGAGCATCCGCGACATGTTCACAAAGAAGACGGGCCCAAGCCTCTCCCGACAAGACTCGGTCAGCACAGATGCACCCACAAGGCCGTCGAGCTACGCAAATAGCAACACCCCTGCAGCTTCGACGGAACTTGACCAGGTCACAGGGTCACAGACCAGCATCGCCTCGTCCAGGCCCGACACCATCGAGACCACCAGCTCCAGTCAGACCCGATCCCAACCGAGCACGAAGAGACCTGCAGAGAGCACGAGCACGGCACCAACGCGATCCCTCAAGAAGAGCAAGACTATGACAAACTCCAACGACGCCAAGAGCAAGCCGCGGGCCCCGGGCCAAAGAACCCTGCAGGGTTTCTTCAAGCCGAAAGCACCAGCCTCCCATCCCGACAAGCTAGAGCGAGTGGCAACCAGCTCTACGCCCTCTCCAACAAAGAAACCGACAGGGTCGTCAAATACACGGACCAGCCTACAGGGGTCATCACCATCTTTGTTTGCTACCACAGCAGGAAGGACACCCGAAAACAGCAAAGCCACCACGGTTGGTGAACCTTCTGATCGAGTATTTGACCCAATTGAGGCCAAAGAGTCTTGGTCAAAGCTACTGGGCAAGAGAGTCGCACCCCGATGTGAACACAACGAACCCTGCATCAGCCTGACTACCAAGAAACCAGGCGTCAACTGCGGTAAGTGGACCAACCGGCTGCCATCCTACGATTAGCAACGTGCATGCTGTGGCGTCCCCGTTGCACAACATCGCGGGTGCACGGCTGCAGGCAGGTACAAGGGCAAACTCTGAAGCTAATCTTGATCACAGGGCGATCGTTCTACATTTGCCCACGACCGTTGGGTCCGTCTGGAGAGAAGGAGAAGGGGTCTGAGTGGCGGTGCGGTACATTCATCTGGAGCAGCGATTGGAGCGGGCCATGATACTCGAGGGCTTCGACCCTTTCCAGGGCTCTGCCAGAGACTTCAAGAAGGGATGGGGCTTGTACATTGCATACAGTACTGGCTGGAGTGATACAGACACAGCCGGGTCCAAGATACCTACCTACCTAAACACAGTCATGGAAGTTGAAGATGCCTGCTTAAGCACTCAAGGATACTCGCAAAAACACAGTCAACGAGGTTCAAGATGTCTACCTAGTCGTAGTCAAAGAGTTTGCGTGGTTGCTATGGTGACCCCAGCCAGTGTCTCCCAAGGGCAAGAGCGACCGACCAACGTCGACGGTAGAATCGTAAAGTCATGACATCGCGATATCACGCAGGCAGACAGAAGATTCAGTGAATGACCTTGTTTGGATCTTCACCCTGGGGCAACGCAGAAGCGAAGCCGGTGAACTACCTAAGGCATTGCTGCCCGAGACTAGTTACTTGATTGCCAGAGTGAAAGACCATGCAGCCCATAACCATAACCATCGCAGAACCTAGTAAACAAAGGTGGTATCTCAAGCTGTGCTACCGCCATCGATGGCCTTCCTCCAAGTGAACAGGAATGCCGCCAAGTGCCGGTGAAGGTCTGGGGCAGCAAACCCGCACAGATTAGTAGAGGAAGGTACAATGCGATACCATCCGCTGCCCACCGCGGGTATCATCAAATCAAATTGCACAAACTTTCTATCCGTCCCTTGTGAACCGTAACTCCTTGCAAACGCTACGGACGGTCAGCCACTGCTCTCACTTCCGTAGAATCTCAACTTACCAGCACACGTTGCTGTCTCCATCAAGCTCAGGCATTCTCCTGAGTCTAGTTGGCCTGGGCAGTACCCTGGGGGGCAGTCTGGTTGGCCTGGACAGCCCGACCAAGCGCAGTGGCGGCGGAAGGGTTGGTGCGGCGACGCTTCTCAGAGGGTCGGCGAGGTCGGTACTGGTAGTCGGGATGCTTCTCGTAGTGAAGACGCTTCACCTCATCGGCGCGGACCTTGTACTCAGCGCGAGTGGCACGGTTCTCCATGTTCCAGCAACGGCCCAGGATCTGAGCTAAAAATCATGTCAACAGACGTCCAGGACAGTGTCAGGGAAAGGCTCACAGATCTCATTGTTGGTGATGCCGGGGTGCATAGACTTGACAAGGTGGTGACGCTCCTTGCGGTACAAAATGTAGGCGTTGGGGGGTCGGGGAACCTTGATTGGGACACCCTCAGGGCGAACCATCCAGAGGGCCTCACCAGCTCCGGTGGGGTTGACAAGCATGCCTTGACCAGCAGTCAGGGCACGAGGAGTACCGAGATAGACATGGTCAGAACCGTTGCCATCACGGGCAAAGAGAACAGGCTCATGGATCTCAGACCTACCTGGGTTAGCCATGGTCAAAAGGAAAACAGAGAGTCGGTGATCTTACATGAGCATGCAGGCGAGGAAAGCCTTGGCGCCATCATCAAGGGCGCGGTAGTGTTCTCCCTGGACGGTCAGAATGTTTCCCGTGTCAGCGGAGAGCTCAGTCTTGAGCATCTCCCAGAGAGTGGTAAGCTCCTCCATGTCCACCTGAGTAGCGACCTGAACGGGAATCATGGGGGCGGTCTCAACAACGTCGTTGGCGCTCATGATGATGGTGGTGTCGAGCGGATGAGGTGGGAGATGTTTTGTGGATTCTGAGGTTGTTTAATGGCAAAGGTAGAGAACCAAATCTTGGTGATGTGAAAGAGAAAAAAAAATGGCCTTGGCCGCTTCAGAGTTGGATTTTGTAGGCAGCACTTGAGTCCGATTTTGGCATAAAAGAGATTCTACCTACTATTGATGCACTGAAGTGGGGCAGGGGTTTGTCTACCAGTCAGTACGTACCTTTCTCAGATTCCCCTCAGATCCATCTCAGATTTCTTTGTTCACTCATGGCCCGTGCGTCGAACGCTCTAGCGCGAACTGTGGGTCCATCTCCCCTCGTTCAAGTTGGGCACTGTGCGAGTTTCTTCTGTGAAATCTGGAATGCAGGACTCAAAAGAAGGCTGCCCAAGTCATCCACGCAACGTCCATGTACGCAGTAGGCAGTCTTCAAGAGAAGATCCATCTGTCCCACAGACTCTTTAGCTAGCACAGCGAGAAAGCTCGGCATGTTCCATCCACCATTCCACAAGTCATTCAAAACTTGATCATTCGAACTTTCATTCATGAAGGTACAGGGTTACTCATCCAAGCCGATGTCCCCATATCATTCCCGACCAGAGTTTTGATTCATATGTATACATGGATTTTTTGTCTTTCTCATGAGCCTGATCTTTGGCCACAGCTCAGATTCCTGTCGCTTCCAAGTCTTAAATGCTAGGGCACTCAAAACACATTTCCCATATCATAATACTAAAATGCCCCTTCCATGGCGCATAACCCTTCTAAGCCATATGGGACTTCAGAGCGTATAAGAATTTACCACTCTTTCGGTGACATATGGCAGTCTTTAAATTTTCTTCGTGGTTGATGTGGGAGGCCTTCACCAAATTCAAACCACATCTCAACCGTGTGGGGACAAGAATGTAAAGATTTGGTCCTCTACAAGGCTTTTCAGGTGTTAGGTGAAGAACGAGCATAAGAACTAAATAAAACATAATTTGTCTACAATAGCTGCGTATCCTACCAAGAGGCCTTCCCGTCGGGTCAAAGTCCCAGCTCTAGATTGCCCTCCCGTGTCAGACATGCGCCAGTCATAAGCCACCCCCCGATGTGACTCTTTGGTAGTCTGGCGGAGCACTCAAGAGTCCAATCAACAACAGGGGTCCATCCATGGTTGCACGGCCAAATGCATTGGGGTGCCAAGGTGTCCGTAGCGTCTGGTTCATGTCGCTGGCACTCTTTCAGGGCGTCACATGGGATGCAATTGGTACTTCCTCTAACAATTGCCTTCCCACAAACACCTCTAACTTATTTCTTTATATTCTCCACCCCCTACAACAACTTACACCAACTTTTCATAGCTTCCCTCTCGAGCCAGGTGCAGCCCATTATCTGGAATTCCGAAGACTCTTCTTTGCAACAAGTCAACCGTCGCTATGAATCCCAAACCCACTCTTCCCAGAACTATTCACCGGGCCTCCTCAGGTCGAACACCTAAATTCCCACCTCGTGCCACAAACGCCGATATCAAGGCGCTGTTGACTGGTCCAGCTCTTCGTCATCTTGAACCTCAACCTGGCGGGAAGTGGACCTTGGAGTCACGAGCTCATGAAACTATTCTTGTCAAGTACTCGACGAGGGATGGCGTTGAGCTTTTGCGTACCACCATACATCTCGCTGCTAATCCTGAAACCGCGGCTGATCTTTGCTGGCAACATGTTTATGGATATACTCCAGGTAAGTGATCAATTCATTTCATTTCAACACTTACTCATGTGTTGAAGGGCAAACGATCGTGCCAAATGTCCCACATACTTCTCTTGAGGCCCAGGCTCTCACTTCTCCTGAGGCGAGGTTCATGGGTTTAGAACCGCTAGATCTACCCCATGTTTATGGTCAACCACATGTTGGTAGCAATATCCATGACACCATGCCACCGACTGGTGAGCTCCAAACTCCGGGTTGTACCTCAGCCGAAGCGCCCATAATGCACCCGATGCCACAGTTGCTCCCACCTCGACACATTCAAGTGTTGAGCGGTATCGAGGAGCATCACCAACAGCTGCAGCATGCTTTAGATATGCCCGCGAGCTGGACTCTCTTCGATGCTTCCATGGCCCAGCCATTCCAAGCAACTCCAAACGGCAATAACGCTATGCATCAGGTTGGTTCAGGTAGTTGTGTGTTTTGGAATTGGGCACCACCGAACGAAATGCATGCCGAAAATGAGTGGCAGTCATTTCTTCCACATCCCTGATAATTCTGGATGTTTCATGGTTTCTTTTCCTCTGCCAGGACTCCACGAGCAAAGCAAGTTATAGCATGGCCCGTGATCGTTCGTGGTCATTTGATTTTAAATTAGCAATGAGTTGAATATGGAATTTGATCTTCTACCGATCCTAAGGAGCGATCTCCAACAAAGTGATCCTCTGGAAAGGCATTTTGATGTGGTGGGCAACGTCACAACTTAACCAGAACTCCAGACCAGACAGCTTCAGGAGCGGTGATTGCGAAGGAAGGTGCAGGGCGCTAATCCGTCCAGGTGGACATGCACTGTTTACACACTATACAGTCACTGTACATCTCCAGACAGGGCGTTGATCAGACCTCCTCCCTCTGCACTTGGCAATCATGGAGCTGTTCCGAATTTGGTTAGAGCAGTTCCATGCTGAAGCTCATAGACCCACCCCTCTGTGAATCACTGCCTCGTCACAAACGGAGCTGCCCAGGCAATGGGAAAAGTGAGGTGGGAGTGAGGTGGAAGTGAGGGGAAGGTAGAGGAAAAGTTCCGTTTTTGCATGCCGGTGCCAGCCAGCTGTCAGGAACTGTGCAAGTGCAATGCAGAAGCCATGAGCGTTGAGCCCAGTTTGCCATGAGATTCATGTCAAATGTCACCAAGGCCAGTGGAGTCGTTGGCCCTGAAACCCCCCGAACGCCATGTGCCTAGCGGCCCACTTTAAGCCTGAGTCTGGCAGGTTATGGCAAAATCACCTCTCTCAGCCCATGTTTGTCAAAATGCAAGGGTCCGTATCCCCCACACCGATCAGCCCTACTGTGCGACAGCGAGCCTGGTGCCACAAGCGTGGTTGGCACGCTGTCTGGGAAGGACAAGGATTCTATAGATGGCACTAAGGCATAAATGGTTTAGTGCCACCAGAGCCCGCAGAGTGAGGAACCACGGACCAGGCAAGGCCGGAGAGAGAACGAAGGTTAAGCCACACGCAAGAAATCACGAACGCGTGATGAAGCTGGATGGTGTCCATTCGCGGCGTCCTTGGCCATAATGACACGGAGTTGGTCGACCTCGACCCCTTGCGAGCCGTTTCAACCACGCGCCCCCCGGCTTTTTGATCTAGTTAGAACAAGCTCTGTCTTTCGCCGCCTGCCAGGACGAAAATGACGTTTATGCCTAGCCAGGCTCTCTTAAAATGGCCATTGCACCAGTCCTGACACGGCCTGGCTGGTATCGTCAAGGGCTCGAAGAAGCGATGGGGGTGGACTTACCGGGCATGCATGCAGACATGGCCATCACCAACCTCCGAAGGCTTGCAGATAGGCTTGCGCCGCACCTGGCAACGGACCATACGTAGTGGTCAGGTAGAGCGGGCGAGGGGCGTTCTATGTAGATCACTAAACCGGAGCATGCCAGCCGGCGCCACCCACACATGGAAGCCATCGACGAGCCATACGATACTCTTGTGCCAACTGCGCTACCATGCATACGACGCAAACAACATCATCCCCGGTCAGAGGCCCATCAACAACTACAACGGAACGCTCGGATCGGATACTGTCCTGTTGGACTCTGCGTCCCGTTCTCCATCTCAGCCACTGGCAAGGGTTCACAGTGTCTTGTTCAAAGCACAGAGTTTTTGCCTTTTGCCAAGAGGCCGGTCCATCATCTATTTGAGCGGAAACGTGTCTTGCCTGCTCCCCACCCAGTCTCGGTGGCTGGAGTTCTTGCGGTCCAGAGGCCAAGACGAAAGCGGGGGTTTAAGCTGGAGCAGTTCCCAGAATGGGCAATTTGTCGCCAACTTTGGGCCCGAGAGATCACGACCTACAGCATGGAACAGAGAGTAGGGTTGGAGATGCGAACAACAGGAAGAGCCATCTCCAAAGCGCGCACAAGGAATAAAAGCAAATAAATGTTCCGAGATATTGACTCTATTAAAAAGGCCAGCTTCCTGGATCCTCCTTCGCCCCGAACTTCCTGTTCTTCTCACACTTGTTAAGGAGTTGCTGAAAGGTGCGTCAAGTGGTCGATGGCTGGAGTTGATAAGAGGTCGGATCAGCTCTCAACGTTGATGAGCGGCGAACCTGCTTCGGGACCTTGTTGAAAGTTCTGGCGACGGGTTTCCTCCATTTCGTGTATCCAACCCAAGGCCAGAATTCCAGTAGCAAATAAGATATAGGCAGAACAGCGCATGTCTTGCTGTTTCTCTCCCGCCGGTACCTGGAATGACATAAAGAAACAATGAAGAGACAGAAGAAAGATAACGGCGACTGTAACCATCGCGATTGCCTTAAGTATCTTGTAGGTCCGGTCCGTCTCTCTGCGCTTGAGGGTCGTCTCGGAGATGATGGGGTTGCTTGGAGGGTGGCATATGCGCTTGACCATCTCTTTCTCCTCAGAGCGTGCCATGTCTTTCTGTTCGAATTGAACCATTTGGATGAGGATCTTGGGTAGAAGGTCGTATTGGTAAGTGTTGTGGTAGTACTGTGAGATATTGGTCGGGGTCGCGATGTTCAACAGTGATGTGGTGATGTTAAGTTGTCACGAATATCGATCCAGTAGCGAGCTTTGTGTGTAGGATTGAACCCAGAGGACTTGAGTGATGAATCAATAAGATGGAGAAGGCCAGAAAACAGGGCAGAAGCCCTTGTTCTTATGCCTCCTATTTGGCGGCCTCGCTCTAAGATTATCTTCGTTGGGATGGCTTGAGATGCACGTTGAAAGCATCGTGAGTTTGAACTTTGAGGCAGTGCGAGCCAAAGTGAAGAACTCTATCCTATGACCATTTTCTAAGAGTGACACATGCAAACTTTCGGCCATTCTCTGATTATGTTGTGAATGCCCCTCACCTAGACGGAGGAAAACCTAAGACACCAGAATATCTACACTCAGCAAGAGTACTCACATAATGACCTAATTATATACTAAATAAGAGATAAAATAGAGAATAGTATCATAAGTCTTTAAGTACTTTATTTATTATATTTAGGGATCTTTATTTGCCTCAGAAAACAGAGATCATTAACTTAGTATCTCATGTTTTTCTGCCACCGCATGCCCCTATACTCCGTCTACATAGAGTTCCCCCACAAAGCATCTTCCCCATGTCCAAAACATGGATCAAAAATGCGCAATGCGGACTCCCTTCTTCCAACCATCAATGCATTCAATACTGCCCTCAACTCACCACCACCACCTATCATCTCTCAACTCAATCATCGCTACATCACCCTTCGCAACACAACACTGAGACCCTCTGGCAATTCAACACTCACCAACATTCTCACCACCGCGAGCTTGGCCAACATGGACCACTTGGAGGATGACGACGAGACCGAGGGCCTTGACGAGCCTCTCGGTGAGGACTTCATACCCATCGTCAGACTTCTGATTGTTCCATACAGCCCCATCTTCGAATTCGCAGGGAATGCTGGTCCCAACAGCGCGGCCAATGGTGTATTTCTATCCCTCTATATCAAATTTTGGTGCTGGATGTCAATATTCTTCCTCTACAAGGCACTTCTGGATGACACGCCGGTCGGGGAGGTCCTTGCGTGGAGTTTTTTACTCTGCCTTCTGGTGGCGGGATTCTGCTATTCCTTCATCCTGATAGCGAATCAGGTGAGGCGTGAGTTCCGGCCTACTACTACAGGGTGGACGACATCAGAAGAATTTAACAACCTATTGAGCGGCATGTGGTCGTGCTTCACTCTGTTCGTCAGGATGCTCTTCGCTCCTTACATCCGAATCGCCAACCAGGACATAAAAGGGATGCTTGACATGGCTTATTACACGGCCATGGGTCTTTGCCTCGCCATGCTCTACATGAAATGTCCTTTCTACTTAGTTAGGGCGCTTCTGGATCCTCCGTTCTGTGGGTTCAGATGGGATCACTGGTGGCTTTCTTGTCGTTACTTTTTTGCTTCTTTTGCCCTCTACTGTTTGGTCCTTGCGACTACCGGGCACTCCGGTCGCCTTCTACGAGGATACGTTACTGGTGTCATTGGATTCCTGCTCACCCCATACAGCTTCCTCATCGCCAAAGCAGAAGGATCCGGGATCGTTCACACAGTTCATGCTATTTTTGTTTGCTTCCTCGTCACATGTTTCCTTCTGTTGTCGGCCTGGTTGTTTTATCTCGCTCTTCTGGATCCCTGTATAAGCGATGTTAACAGGATCGGCTTTTGGTTGGCCTCCATCGTCTCCCTTCTTGTTGCTGCATGCATGTATGTCCTTACCCTTGCAACGGCAATTGGGTCCACGATGGAAGACCGGCATTTGGAAAAGTTACTCGTCACTTCCCTGAGGCGGCTGGGCATTGAGCCGAGAGCGAGCTCGCCAGAGCCTTACACCAAACATCAAAGGGAGTCATCCCCCGCCTGCTCTGAGACGATGGGTACGGCATCTGAACCAAACCCTACCGCTGATCCCTTCGCCTCAGCCCACGACAATCAGTCTTCTGGGGGTTAAACGGTCTTGCATTGAGACAACCCATACGACATTCAGGAGGGAGGGTTGAATGAGGCTTGCAAGATGGTCAGGAACTAGGGCTTAGAGCCTCGCATGAAAATGATACTCGTCACATCACCATGGAAGTTTTACGTTGATCCTTAGCGCTCAAGGGTGCATTAGTGATCGAAGTTCGAAGAAGCAACCAACGCGCTGCTGGTGCCATGCGAGGCAGCATGCCGTCTTGGTGGTGGTGAGCTTGGAGTATCGAATGGGAATCACCAAATTCAATGTTGACCCTTAGCGCCCAAGGTTGCATTAGTGATCGATCTTCGAAGAAGCAACCAACGCTCTGCTAGCGCCATGCGAGGCTCAACTTGTCACCGGTTGACATTGATATGCATACCTTCTTGGTGGTGACGAGAGGTGTTACGATACTTGAGAAACAAGGCCTGTAGCGTCGAATGAGAATGCCACTCATCATGTCACTCCTGCGTCTTGTTCCTTGACGTCTTAACTAGTGATCAATTTGAAGAAGCAATCAACACTCTGCTAGTGTCATGCGAGGCAGCATGCCGTCTTGAGCTTGGAGTTATCGAATGAGAAAGATACTTGTCACATCGCCAAAGTGTATCTTAATCCTTAGCGCCCAAGGTTGCATTAGCTGATGATCAATTTGAAGAAGTAATCAACGCTCAGCTAGCGCCATGCGAGCCACAACTTGTCACAATTGACACTGACATGCCGTCGTGGTTGTGATGGCGGGGACTGAAGATGCACGATGGCTTCACCGGCCTCGGCATTTGATGATCGACATGTCCCCTAAAACCCCACGCTAGATCCTCCTCTAGCTAGGTCCGATGCTAGGTCCGATAGAGTCAGGTCACAAGAAGATCAGACATGCATGGATGGGGGAAACACCTGCAGGAGAGAGGGGAAATCATGGCGCAAGCTAGGCAATGCTACCCTGGATTTTCAGCCGCAGAAGGCTTTCCATATCACCAACAGCACCAACACCAAAAGCAAACAGGCAAACAATCTGCAAGGTTTGAAGCAGGCTGTGAGAGAGAAAACGTACCATCCATCCCGTGTGTGTGTCAAGTCCGTATCGATACGAAGAGTACGACTCAGGCTCCGAGATCTGGACTCAACACCAAAAATCGCCAAGACATCCATGACGAGAGGTCGTGAATGTGTCCGATTTCAGTCACAACACGATGGGGAAAAAAGTCCAAAACGTGATTATAGCTCTTGCATTCGCTTGGCGTCCTATTTCTATCTAGTACAAGATGAAGATGAAAAAAAAATAAGGTTACCGTCCCATCCAATACACACTCGATTCTCTCATCGACCTCGTCAATTCGGCCTGATCGATACTAGCTCGTACTAACCCGTACAGCACTGTACGATACTGTACGGGGCCGCTGTCTTGATTCCATCTCTTCTTGATGATGCCGCTCGGGGACCAAGACTTTAGCTTAAAGCCCCTCTCGGGGACCAACAAGCTTATGACGCCTCGCAAGCCATTGACTCTCGTCTCCCCTCGTCTCTGATCACCGTCCAATAAGGTCCAGAGGTGGACCTTGGCTGGCGCGGGACAAAAAGCACCGAACTGCATCCAGAGCCCTGTGGTTGAACCAGGTTCGGTGTTTTTTGGTCCCCCGTTGGCTTGGGGAATGCGCACACCCCGGGCGAATCAGCCTCCTTACTCTTCTTGGTATGAGATCTTCCGCATCTCTCCAAGGCGATGCCGGGCGGCCGCCAGGGCGTTCTCCAGTTGGAGAATCTCGACCTGTTGGTGGCTGTCAGTTGTCGATCTTGAAGCTAGCCCGGACATAGTAACCGTTGTGCCGTCAAACCCCGGAGATGAGGGGGGACGCAAAGTTGGGATGGGGGGGTAAGGGAAAGAAACGTAGGGGGGTATGAACTAACCTGTTGCTCCATCTCCCGCACCTTGAACTCGTGGGCCCCGAGTGTGGAGTAGTCTACCTGGTCCTCCTCTTGGCTGCGTTCCTTGATCAAGCTCTGGACTTGTCGCACAAGCGAGCGGCATGCGGCTCCGACCGCCTTGCTGGCCTGCTCCAGCTTCTCTTGGCTCTTGGACATGAAGCCGGCCTTGACTCGGCTGGCGGCCACAAGCTGTGCAGTCGAGGCAGCGACGTCGTTGGAGGCCACGATGAGCTGCTCGGGGCTGTTGCGGTTGGAGATGACTCCGTCCGCAGTCTCAATGAGCGTGTTCGTAGACGATGCCACGGCCTTGGCTGCAGAGATGAGACCTTCTGTCCATCGGTTGTTCTTCTTGTAGAAGGCTGTTCGTGAGGATGAACCCCGACCCGCTTGCACAATCTCCTGCTGTGTCACTGTAGCGGCCTGGATAAGCTGGGTGATGGCATTGGTGATAGCTGAAGCTGCGTCCAGGATGGAATCGTGAACCTTGAGCTCGTATGTAGAGTAACCATCGCGAGGCTTGTTCTTGAGCTTGAGCAGTCGTGCTGCCGCCGCGGCGATAGCATCCGCAGCCTTGCTCAGCTCCGAGTCAACGAGGTCTCCCAAGTCTCCCTTCTTGTTGGCGAGCTTGCCGAAGCCCGGCGCGTACGTCTCAACAAGCTTGTTGAGCTTCTGCAGGTTCATCTGCACGTCGTTGTTGCTGTTGATGACCACGTCGGTCTTCTGGAGGGGATCCATGCCCTCAAGTCGGAAGCTCTGCAGTCCACGGAGGAACTGCACAGTCGACAGCGCCGATTGGCGAGTTCCGTTCATCAGAGAGTCGGTCTTCTTGTCGTCGGTTGCCAGTCGGGTGAGACCCTTGGTGTTGCTGCACACATCGGCAATGGCGCCAGAGAAGACATTGATGGCCTTGATCAGCTCCGCGTGAGTAGCGTTGGGACCATCCGCGATGAAGTTGTTGAACGAAGTCGCAAACTCCATGGCGCTGGCAGAAGCCTTCTCGATCTGCGACAGGACGTATGTTGGAGATGCGTTCTGGTTACCGGCCTGCATGCTAGAGTCCAGTTCGTAGAGCGCATCGTCAACACGCGCGACACCCGCCTGCAGAACCGAGTCGATGATGTCGTTGATCTTGTCGAGGTTCGCCAGGATCAGAGCATCGATCTGACCGTCGAGAGCGTGATCTGTCTCGCCCTGGTTCTGCTTGAGCTCGTTGAGCTCGATGAGGGTCTGGTCCATGCCGGCCTTGTAGACCTCGAGCTCCTCCTCCTTGTCACGGAGAAGCTGCTCGAGATCGGAGCTACCGTCTCGGAGGTTCAGCTGAGCATCCTCCAGGGCTCGCGACTTGTTGCGCAGTGCCTCCTCAAGATCCGCCATCTCGCGGTTGTACTTGGCGAGCATCGTCGAGAGCTCGTTGCCCTTGCTGCGCTCCAAGTTGTCGGCTCGGTCCTGGGCCATGCGAAGCTCACGCCTGAGCTTCTCGACCTCGTCCTTGTTGCTTCCGTTCAGTCGGTCCTTGTCGTGAAGAGCACGATCGCGCTCACGGATCATGTCGGCCAGCTCGAGGTTCTTGGTCTTGATCTCGCGCTCGAGCTTCTCTCGTCGATCAATGGCCTCCTGCGCACTGGCTGCCTTGAGCTGAACAGCCTTGAACTTCTGGAGAAGGTCAAGATGCTCGTGTCGCAGCTGAGAGTAAAGCTTCGCGAGCGCCTCGTACTTGGTCCTCCATGTGTTGACCTGCTCCTGGAGTGCCCGGATCTGGTCGTCCTTGCTGTTCATCTGCTGGCCGAGGCTGTTCTGGATTTGCGACAGCTCGCTCTCCAGAGCCTTGACACGCTGGTCGTACTGCTGCAGCATCAGTTGGTCACGCTCGTACTGCGCGCGCGCATTGAGGTTCTCCCGCTCCAGCTCAGCAAGACGACCCTGAGTCTGCCACTGCGCCTGCTGAGCCAGAAGAGCCTCCTGTTCTCGTTGTTGCTGCTCCATCAGCAGGCGCTGTTGCTCCTCAAACTCCCGCTGCGCATTGAGCTGTTGCTGCTGCTGCGCCAAAAGGGCTTGCTGCTGGCGTTCCTCAAGCACGCGCTGCTGCTCCTCGTACTCCCGGTTCTGACGATCCAACTCGCTCTTCCAAAATTCGGACATCTCGTCAGGGCCTTCGTCCTTGGGCGCTGGTGGAGGGGTCGGCTGTCGCTCGATCTCCTGCTTTGGTCGTGCGGGGAGCGCAGGAGCATCGTCGTCTTCGCCAAGGAGGTTCGGGGGATCTTGAGGTAGCTTGGGGATGGTGATGAGGCTGGTAAGATATCGAAGGTTGGAGCACTCGTAGTAGAACTTGACCAATCGGTAGTGCTGGGCATTGTATCGTTCACGGAGAGGTTCAAGTGCTTCGTCGTCGCCGGTCGCTACAAAGGTTAGCCTAACACAGGGATGGGGTAGGTGAATCACTGACTGGAGTGCATGGCGCGGAGCATGCTCGTGATGAACTTGTAGATACCGTAACTCTCCTGAACGAAAGGTACCAGGGCGGCGATTCGGCACTCGTTGTTCCCCACGTTGCGGAAATGAGAGAAAATCAGCTTCTGGAACTGCTCAATCTGGTCCTGCAGCACCATGAGGTCGCTGATCGTCTCGTAGCCCTCGTTGGGGTCATTGATGGCCTTCAAGCTCAGGTACTCCTCGTACTCAAAGGTACCGTTGAACTCGGGGTGTTGGTGGTGGAAGGAGAGCTTGGCGAGGAGGTAGTAGACGTATTCGCGGATCAGGGGACCATAACCACGCATGCCTTCACCTCCTCCGCCCATTCCGCGGTTCAAGCTCTCGATCCAACCCCTGTTGGCCATTGCCTCCTTCAGAGCGCTGGGATGACCCTCCTGCAGAACCTTATGGATGGTGATGAGGGCCTTGAACGTCTGAACTTCGTCGGCGAGGATCGGTTGGCTGTTGAACAGGTCGAGTCAACAAGAGAAGTCATGATGGAGGGGAGATGTGAGACATACACCTTGATGCCGGACCAGAAGGCGGCCGAGGACCGGTGATCCCATGTGTAGACGATACATGCTCGTACGTGCTTGCGCTTTGGGGAGATCTCTTCGGCATTGGTAGCTTTCTTGATGTTGATGGCAAGTTCCTGGTCGGTTCTGCACAATCATGAGTTAGCTGTGCGCATCTCCGGCGCGGCCGTGATTCACGAACTTGGTATGCTCCATGCCACGCACGGAAGCCATGACTGCTGAGTGGCGGATAGCTCCGCGATGCGATTATTCGATAGATCGAGTAGGTAAGGGAGAATGCGCGCGGGTGCGAGAAATGATCTGTTGAGCTCCGACAGCTGCCAACAGACCCCTGGATATCACGAGACAAATAACTCCCGTCGAGGCCCGACGCCGTGCAAGCTAAAGAGACTGGAAAGAGAACAATGTGTACTGGTATCACGACAAGAGGAGAGGGCAAGGCAGCAGCTCGTAGCGCGCTGTATCGAGGAGGAGTTTGTGTCGTCGTCGTCAGCCTTGACAAATCTCGGGCGACTTTGAGCGTGGCTGTTCTTGGTTGCGATAGCTCTCAGTGGCTGGGCTGCGAGAGGAGCGTCATACGGGGGTACGTATTCTTGCATTTGATGTGGGGCAAGAGATGAGAAGCCGCGGATTAAGAAATAAACGAGACAGCAGTGTGAGTGTCGATTGTTCAGAGAGGCGTGATGCAAAGGGCAAAAGAATTAAATAAAAATTCGAGTAAGATTACAAGATTTTATTAGATTTTTTTTTTTTTTTAATATCCTACAAACTCGACATAATGAATCATGATTCTGAGAGGAGCATCCTTTAAAATCTGCATCTCTGTTCAGACGTTGTCTTATTTTTTGACAGGTCTCCAGGGCCGCAAGGCCCCGAGTTGGGTTCGGTCGTCGGACAGAAATTATCCGACTTAGACCAGACTCATGTGAGCACTCATGAAAGGGAATGATGGAACAGGTTGTTACAATTAGAGCCGTGTCACCGTCGAAGCAAATGCAACAGTAGTCGTCACACGAATACTAGCCCTCGGCCATTTTCACATTTTGGTTTTGTGAGATGCACACACGCTGCCAGTCTCACAGACATGAGTTCATAGGACATGTAAGGACAAATTGTGAGAGGAGACCGCACAAGTTACTCTTTACCCTAGAGGTCTTTCTCCTTTGGATTGATATCAACTAAAACGAGAAAGAAAGACCGAAGAAGAGAAGGCCGGCGAGAATTTATAGGGGATGTTTGGCCTTGTTGCTCCCTTTCATAGGGCGAACCTCATTTACCTTGATACGGTGCACTGAAATAACACTGGGGCACATCGACGAGAGTAGGTTCATGCGGTGGAAAGCAATGGCTTATGTCTAGTGAGTGATGCGTCATCAAAGGGGCTAGAGACCACTCAGTTGGGGCGGGAGTATGGGCATGCAATCCATCGTGAGCTGCGGCGGTGATGGTTGACTACCGGAAAGAAGATGGGGGCCATTGGGGAGTCCAAGGCCATCGACCTACCAACAGGGAGCCTCAACCACAGTTCAAGGACTGGCAGGCATCACTTCATAGACCAATCACATACGCCAACTTATTCGAAGCCGGGTTCTTCATTGATGCGTCAAGTCAATGACCAACCCACGACATGGGTCAGACACGCTTCACCAGAGGTATCTTCAAATACAGACATTTGGCATGCTTTCAAACGATGTCATTTTTAGTCTCATTCCCTATCGACATCAAAATGCAAGCCCTTGCCATGCAGAGATTCTTTCCCATCCGGACGCAATACCCCAAGCAAAAAGAAGCAAGCACCACCCAACCCCAGCAGGAATCCTTTTTAGATCGTAGTCTCGTAGGGGAGAGGAGTGAGGGTCTCGGGAGGGTTGTCGGTGAGGGAGACTGTTCGGGCCTCTCGGGGGCCGACGGGCTGGCGCTTGACGGAGACCTGGACACCGTCGGCCTTGGCCTGCTTCTTGGCCTCGGCGTTGGACTTCACCCGCTTGAGGAAGTCCTCACGAGATCGCGAGGGCTGGATGTGCTCGATTCGGATGTTGATTCGCTTCTCGAGGTATCGGTGCTTGACCTTCTTATAGACAATGATGCCAACAGCGGACTTGGTGACGTTGTAGATGACACCAGTCTTGCCGTGGTACACCTTGTAGGGCATACTGTATTCGATTGTCAGCCCTCCTGCTCCATCGCACAAGTTTTCCCAAGCGCTCAATCTCGCAATTCGAGTGTTTGTCGCAAGGTGTTGAGGGCGTTGCTTACCCCTTCTGGACGGCACCGTTCGCCTTGACGTCGACGATATCACCAACACTGCCCAATCGATCAGTTTCTGTCGCTTGCTGCTCGTGCGATCCGGACTCGCACTCACCGGTACTGTCGGAGATAGGTGTTCAGGGCGATCATGCCCTTCTTGCGGAAGTCCCGGCTGAAGGCATACTGCAAAAATCGTCAGTTTCAATGTTCGACGTCGTTGAAATTCGAGATCGTGAGCAAACGTACGCGGGTGCCCGCTCTCTTTCCGTAGGAGTGACCCATCTCGAATCGTTATCTGCCGAACGCGGAAAGGGTTGGGGTTAGTAGTCGTGGGTTGGCGAAAGAGATGGTGAAGACCTTCGCTTGGTGTTGTGGATTTCACGAAGGCAGCCGGGCTTGTGGGAGCGGGACCTGAGATTATCCGAATTTTTTTTCCACACCGGTAGGGCAAGGGCGGCTCTCCATTTTACAGCGCACAAACCCCACCCTTGTTAGGGTTCTGGAATTTGCACACGTGACCTTCAACTCGAGCCAAATTTCCCTCCACACAAGTAGCGATTTTTTGACCTCGTGTGTGCAAAAGTTCAACTCCAGCCAAACACCCAGGAGCCAGTCAAGTGAGTGCCACCGACGGCAACATCACCACGAGCATCAATTAACAAAGTCTCTCAGGATGCCTCCCCGCGCCCATTCGAAGACCTCCCGTGTCCCTCGCAGACCCTTCGAGTCTGCTCGACTGTCAGTATCACCGGCCACTGAACATGAGCTTGTCTCTGTTTAAGTCGATTGTGAAAGTAAACTGACGCGAATAACAACAGGGACTCTGAGTTGAAGCTCGTCGGCGAGTATGGCCTGCGCAACAAGCGTGAGGTCTGGCGAGTCGGTTTGACTCTGTCCAAGATCCGTCGTGCTGCCCGGTATGCTCGAAACGACTTGCGCATCGAAAAGACACTCTCTAACACACTCACAGTCAGCTTCTTACCCTCGACGAGAAGGACCCCAAGCGTCTCTTCGAAGGCAATGCCCTCATTCGTCGTCTCGTCCGTGTCGGTGTCCTTGACGAGTCCCGCATGAAGCTGGATTACGTCCTGGCCCTCAAGATCGAGGATTTCTTGGAGCGCCGCCTCCAGACCTGCGTCTGGAAGCTTGGTCTGGCCAAGTCCATCCACCACGCCCGTGTCCTGATCCGCCAGCGCCACATCCGAGTCGGCAAGCAGATCGTCAACGTCCCCTCGTTCATCGTCCGTCTCGACTCCCAGAAGCACATTGACTTCGCTCTCACCTCGCCCTTCGGTGGTGGCCGCCCCGGCCGTGTCCGCAGAAAGAAGGCCAAGTCCGCCGAGGGCGGTGAGGGTGACGAGGAGGAGGAGGATGACGAGTAAATGCACAAAATCATGCAAAAACGGTTCTCCCTCATGTCTAGGGCTCTGGGTGATGGGATACCACTCACGGGAAGGGGATTCTCTTCATAGCTTGCGGCGTTGGCCAGAGGATAAAAATGGAATGATTTCACCGGATAACGACAAACAAAAACTTCCGGTGTCTCTCCTCACCTGTGTAAATGAATCTCATGGATCATGCCCTATTCCACGACAATTCTTCATGCTTAGCCTGTCTGATGTGATCAAGTCCCATGTGCCATCGGTAAAGTGCCAGTGTCTGTTTGCTCAAGCGTGAATTAATGCTACATGATGCTAACGCTATGTCAAAAGTTCATCCTTGCCTAGGAGCTTCGCCATTGGATCAGCCGCAACTGTTCGTTTCCTCCTGTACTCGTCCATCTCCTCCTCTGTAACTCCATTCATCATCTCTTCTCTTGTCCGTTTCTTCGGCTTCGACTCTTCAGCCTCCTTGTCTCCATCCTCGTTGGCAGGCTCCTCTTCCTCCTCTTTATCCTCAATCAGGTTGGCACCAGTACGCTGCCGCTCAGCAGCCTCCCAAGCCTCCTTGCCCTCCTCTCCTGTGCAGTAACTGTTCTTGATAAAAGAGTGACAGCATGCGTAACCCCACTTGAAGTTGGACCACCAGCTGCCCCAAGTCGAGGTGTGGTTGTTGATAAAGACGTCCTCGGCATACTTGGACTTGGCCTTCTTCTTTGGTGCGCCCTTGATCAGACCAGCCTCGTCGTACTCGACAAACGTCTCGGACTCGGTGATCGCCATATTGCGTAGAGCAGCTGGCATTGCCTTTTGCTCCCCTCCATATTTCTCCAGCAAAGCCTTCTCTCGGTCTGCGCGCTTCGCCTCTGCCTCTTCCTGTTCCTTCTTTCGGTAGAACTCTCCTGCTGTTGGGTTTGCCTGCAAATGTTGGCTTGTGTCGCCAGATGTTTCTTGCGCCTCCCATGCGTATCGTTGTGCCTTCTCGAAAGCGCCAGCATCGCCTGAAGATCGCATGAATCCCTCTTCCGCGAACATGTCAGCTGCCTTATCGGCTGTCGCTCCTCCATCGACCAATGCTCGTGTCTTGGGGTCATATTTGGCGGATTCCAGGTCGAGATTCAGCAGGTATTTGGCTGTGTCTTCTCGTATTCGCAGTTGTCGGGTCGCTGTACTCTGGTGCTTGCTCATGTCGTTCTCCTCGGCGTACTTATCGCCATCGTCGTTTTCTTCCTCGCCATCAGCGCCCACTGTGGCCTTCTTGCGCAGTTCCTCCATCTGGTTGTAGTCTTCCACCACGCTACGATACTCCTTCGCATCGTAGCCATTCCAGCGATCGCGCTTGGCGTCCCAACCCATCTTGACATCCTGAAGAACCTCGTCGGCCTGGATATCTTTTCCAGTCCACTTTGCGCCCTTCGCCCGAGGTCGACTCAAGCAGTCCTTCTTCTTGTGTGTCATCGCGCCACAGTTCTCGCACGCGCCTTTGCGATACTTGGTGGCGGCTGGGCCAGCCTTCCTGCCGCGGTCGTACCATGTTGACTTCTCATCCTTCTCTTCGCGACGCTGATGCTTGAGGTAGTCGTTGTCGTCTCCTTCTTCGCCGGCGTAGAATGGTCGTTTACTGATGAAGGATGGGATGTAGATGTTTTCCTCTTTCGAAGCGGCGCCGGCGCCAGTTGGCGGGTTTGTCTGTGGCTGCGGCATTGTGTGGGTTGACGAAGCTCAGTTGAATGGCCTTCGGTAACTTCAAAAGAGAATATAACAAGGATGAATCATGCGAGACTCTGATTCACTGAGGCTTGTCTACCTAGGCGGCAAAGCTTGGTCGCGAAGGAACTCGAAAGCATCAATGTTAGATAAGCGCCTTATCGCGCTCACGTGACTTCGCGACGCTTGAAGACATGGGTCTTTAGGCGCGTCGGTTACACAAAGACCGTGTCAGCCTAGACGAATTGCTTCATGACAGAACCATCTTGTTCGTGATAAACTCTTTTGGCGTCTTTTTATTATGCTTTCCTAAGCCCTGATGGATTCGAAGTGTGGAGAATATGGACTTGTTCCGGGTCAGATTGAACTGTATCGACCACTACCAAGCGACTCCAACGCGATATGATCCCCAGCTTCGCAACGATATCCGTCCTTCACAGATCTCGAAAGGGCCCAAGGTTCCTGTCATTAGGATCTTTGGGTCGACAGAGACAGGTCAGAAAGTATGTGCTCACGTTCATGGCGCGTTCCCGTACCTGTACGTGGAATACCAGGGGGGCCTAGCTCCTGATGAAGGTTAGTGACATCAAGACTCGGTTCGGACAAGCCATTTACTCTTTCTCAGTCGGTGCATACATCTACCGCTTTCACCTATCCATCGATCATGCATTGGCAGTCAGCTATCGGAGAGACAAGAAAGGCGACAATGCGAGGTTCGTGGCGAGGATCACCCTTGTCAAGGGAGTTCCGTTCTACGGCTTTCATGTGGGATACCGCTTCTTCTTGAAGATCTACATGTTCAACCCTGTCGTCATGACGAGACTGGCCGACCTTCTTCAGCAAGGCGTCATCATGAAGCAAAAGTTTCAGCCCTACGAAGCGCACCTCCAGTACCTTCTCCAGTTCATGACTGACTTCAACCTTTACGGTTGTGACTACTTGGATGCTTCAAGTACCCGATTCCGATCCCCTGTTCCTGAATACGACCAGGGATTGAACTCGACGCATTTGTGGCACACGCGGTCCATCCCTGAAGGGTACATCACAGATGAGACCACACTTCCTCGAGCCAGCCATTGCTCGATAGAAGTAGACATCTGCGTCCAGGATATTATCAACCGGAAGAAGGTCAGGGAAAGGCAACTTCATCACAACTTCACAGAGCGAGTCAGCCCAATTCCCGGCGACATGAAATACGTTTATAGTATGGCTGGGTTGTGGAAGGACGAGACGAAGAGACGGAAACGAAAGATGCAGAACCCTGGCCCAGGGAGCAGTCCATTCCCACCAGAGGTTCTTGTATCAATGTCAGCCAACGTTCGAGACTCGCAGCCACAGGGCTGGATCCACGAGGACGAGTATCGTGCCCAGATTCAAGAGCTTATTTCAGCTGAGAGGGGTGCAACCTCTGACGAATTGTCCTTCGACAACTTTGCCAAGGCCCTCCCGTACGAGGAACAAGTAAGAACCACTCTACAGTCTGTTGAAGATCTTTTCCCTTCAACCCTCGCACCAGTACTGGGTCTACCATCAGGGGTAGAAGAAGCGAGAAAAGATCCAGCAAGCAGCATTGAGGTCGACGAACGCAAGGTGCGCGAAGTCGGCGGCCTTCAAGATGACTTCTTTCCTGATGACTCGGACGAGGAAGCCATTTCAATGATGGTGTCTATGGAGAAGGCGGCTGCAAAGGGTTCTCGAGGCTCCACAGCTCCATCTTCAGGGGTGAGGCGTAAACAAGATACCACGGCCGATGATATGGACGATTTGGACGACGATTCTTTGGACTCGTTGCTCGGCATCTGCCAAAGTGGTCTGAAGACAGGCAGACTTCCAGACATACCGCTGAGCAAAGAGTTGCTAGAGTTGGCAGAAAACGAAGGCTTAGTTGGCCGTACCTGGAAGACTGCGCCGTCTAATGCGCCCTTACAGCTGAAGAGACCCCTGTCTAGCTCGACATCAACTTCATCGCCCAAAAAACGACCCAGAATCGACGAGCCGCCACTCATCGATGATGACGAGATGCACTTGGTTCCCGTTCCCTCAGACTCGACTAAACCCTCAACCTCTGCGTTCAGAACCCACTCAATCCTCAAAGGGCGCTCATCAGTAACCAAAGCCTCGACGTCACAGTCGAAGGAGGCTGCTGGCTCAAACTCGAAACTCCATTTCCCAATTGTCAAGGACCAAAATGATCCTAACACGAAACTCCGTCTCAGCCAGATGAGCCAGAAGTCGGCTTCTCAGCAGAGTGACGATGGCCACTTCACCAAACACGTTTCCTTTGACCCCGGCACCTTTGCTCCTGGTCCTGAGAAGAGCCTATCCCAGGTAACTTTGTCCTCATCCTTGCTGTCATCTATTGCTCTTGAGGAGGAGAGTGATAGCCAGGAGTCTAAGATCCAGCGAGCCATTGAAAAGTTTTCAGGGTCTCAGATTCATCTCCTCCTGCCACCGCCTCCCTCTGCCGCCTCTGTCGCTTCCTCTCTGAAGGACCACTTTCTTCCCGATGCCATCTACCAAGATGCGTATTACAGCAAGGAAAAGGATGTCCCCGGTCGGACGCGAGAGTATGCTGGAAAGGAGTTTCGGCTGGAAGGTAACACGCTCCCATTTCTCCCTGAGTTCGACCCAACGGCAACAGCACCAGCAAACTATGGAATCAAGCATGGCCCTCTTGACAAGACACGCATGAAGCTTCAATTTGAACGTCGAGGGAAGAAGTGCTCGTGGCGAGGCTGGGAGATTGCAAATCCACCGCCAACGTACCACGAAGTTGAGAGCTGGTGGCTTGAAAAGGAGCGAGCTGCGAACGCAGAACCAGGCTCCAACTTACCGTCAACCCGAAGACACTACCACTCTCAGATCGACGGCCCAACGCCAAAGAACAAGCATGGCTTCAAGTACACGCAGGGAAAGAAGACGACAAGTGTGGAGCATGAAGCTCAGTACATGAGTACGATGAGCCTTGAGATTCATGTCAACACAAGGGGCAAGTTCGTACCTAATCCTGAAGAAGATGAAGTTCAGTGTGTTTTCTGGGCACTCAAGTCAGACGAGACGGTCATTGGCAGCCAGAATCAAGCAGAGGCAGTTCAGACGGGTATTCTTGTGCTGGCTGGCGACAGCGACTTGACTGAGCGTATCCGGCGCCAAACGAATGCTGAAGTCATCGAGGAGACTTCTGAACTGGACCTCATGGTGCGGATGGTAGAGATCGTGAGGACGCATGACCCTGATATCTTGACTGGATACGAGGTTCATGGCAGTTCTTGGGGCTACATGATTGAGAGGGCTCGTCTCAAGTACGACTACAACCTCTGCGACGAGTTCTCTCGTATGAAGGCCGAGTCTCATGGGAGGTTTGGCAAGGAGAACGACCGATGGGGATTCAACACTACCTCGACAATCAGAGTCACAGGTCGACACATGATCAACGTCTGGAGAGCGATGAGAGGAGAGCTCAATCTCCTTCAATACACTATGGAGAACGTCGTCTGGCATCTGCTTCACCGTCGCATACCGCACTATTCCTGGAAATCACTAACGGGCTGGTACATGAGCGGGAAGCATCGTGAGCTCAGCAGAATGTTGAGATATTACCAAAACCGGACTCGACTCGACATTGAGATTCTTGAGGCAAATGAGCTCATCGCCAGAACAAGTGAACAGGCTCGACTTCTCGGGGTGGACTTCTTCTCTGTGTTTTCTCGAGGATCCCAGTTCAAGGTCGAGTCTATCATGTTCAGGATTGCCAAGCCAGAGAACTTCCTCCTCGTTTCGCCCAGTCGCAAGCAGGTCGGCGGCCAGAATGCTCTTGAGTGTCTCCCGCTTGTCATGGAACCGCAGAGCGCTTTCTACAATAGTCCTCTCGTGGTACTTGATTTTCAAAGTCTGTATCCAAGTGTCATGATCGCCTACAACTACTGCTACTCGACCTTTCTGGGTCGAATCACCAACTGGAGGGGCATGAACAAGATGGGCTTCACCGAGTACAAGAGGCAGCAAGGTCTCCTTGCCCTCTTAGAGGATTACATCAACATTGCACCAAACGGTATGATGTACGCAAAGACAGAGATTCGCAAGTCGCTACTCGCCAAGATGCTCACAGAGATTCTCGAAACCCGAGTGATGGTCAAGAGCGGGATGAAGCAGGACAAGGACGACAAGGTACTCCAACAACTTCTGAACAACCGACAGCTCGCTCTCAAGCTCCTCGCCAACGTCACCTATGGATACACCTCTGCGTCTTTCTCCGGTCGTATGCCATGCTCGGAGATTGCAGACAGCATTGTGCAGACAGGTCGGGAGACCCTCGAGAGGGCGATCGCCTACATCCACTCGGTAGAGAAATGGGGTGCCGAGGTCGTCTATGGCGACACTGACAGCTTGTTTATCTACTTGAAAGGTCGGACAAGGGAACAGGCGTTCGATATTGGAAACGAGATTGCCAAGGCCATCACCGAGATGAACCCACGACCAATCAAGCTCAAGTTTGAAAAGGTCTACCATCCTTGCGTTCTTCTCGCCAAGAAGCGATACGTCGGTTACAAGTATGAGAGCAAAGACCAGACGAAGCCCGAATTTGACGCCAAGGGTATCGAGACTGTTCGTCGTGATGGTACGCCGGCGGAGCAGAAGATTGAGGAGAAGGCTCTTCGACTCCTCTTTGAGACGGCAGATCTCAGCCAGATCAAGGCATATTTCCAAAAGCAGTGCCAAAAGATCATGCGCAACAACGTCTCGGTACAGGACTTTTGCTTCGCCAAGGAAGTTCGTCTGGGGACGTACTCTGACAAAGGTCCTGCTCCTGCTGGCGCTCTAATCAGCACCAAGCGCATGCTCGAGGATGCACGCGCAGAACCGCAATACGGCGAGAGGGTTCCCTACGTTGTCATCACTGGTGCTCCAGGTGCTCGACTCATCGATCGCTGCGTGGCGCCCGAGGAGCTTCTCAGCAACCCGCATTGGCAGCTCGATGCAGAGTACTACATCTCCAAGAACTTGATCCCACCGTTGGAGCGCATCTTCAACCTTGTGGGTGCCAACGTTCGACAGTGGTATGATGAGATGCCCAAGGTACAGCGAATACGCCATGCGACTACACTCGGGACACGAAAGACGACCCTTGAGTCGTACATGAAGTCATCTCACTGCCTCATCTGCGACAAGAAGTTCGCCAACGAGGACAATCCGTTGTGTCCAACCTGCCGAACGAATGTCCCTGCGTCGCTACTGACTCTTCAGTCGCGTTTATCAACCGAGGAGCGTCGCCTTCAAGAGGTATTATCACTCTGTCGCAGCTGTGCGGGAATAGGGCCCGTAGAGGATGTCCAATGTGACAGTAAGGACTGCCCTGTCTTTTGGACGCGCATGAGGCAGACCAGCAAGACACGTGGAGCGCGGAATACGAACCAGCCCGTGATACAGGCGTTGGTTGAAGGCGTCGACAGGCTGTCGCTTGATTGGTGATAGTATTAGGGGCCACGAGATGATTGTGTATGATTATATTGATGAGGGCATCCGTTCTTCTTTTGTTTATTATGTATTACTTGGCGTATTGGATCCGGGTGCAAGATCAGAGAGGCACTGACGCTTATGATGATTCTGATATCATGAAATAAAGCTATTGAATACCTTGAATCTGGTGAACTACTCAAGTTATTGCTGCCCAAGACTAACTACTTGACTCCCAGAGTGAAAGGCCATGCTCTTTGGTTAAAACGCCTCCATGAAGCTGGGAGTGGGGACTTGAGAGCGGCTCAACAGAAATAGCACGGCCGTAACACAAGCAAACCTTGTACCCAAGCTCCAATGACTCAACAGTAGTGAAAGACCATGCATCCCAAAAACATAACCGAACCTTACACACAGAGGTGAGATCTCGAGGTGAACAGCAGAATCTTGACCACGGTCCCAGCCATCCCTGTGTGCGTGGAATTCTAGAAGGAACTCGTCTTCTAGATTTTCTCGGCCGATTCTATTCCTAGTCTTAATGACAGTATTCGGTTTGTCCCAAAAAGACAAGCCGATCTGCTCGTGACGACAGTGGCCATAGAATGGATCGGCGCCGTCAAGTTCGGTGGGTAGCGGGACCGTGATCCGGAAACCCGTTCCGTCGGAGTTGTCGGGTCTGCGGCCGCGAATGAGAGCACGATATCAACTGCACTTCGCTGCTGTTGAGCGGGGAATACAGTACTAGCGACTGAGAGACCCTGGCTTCAAAACGCTGGTGCTATCAACTGCATTGCGCCGAGTTGCGATACCCGCTTAAAGAATGCGGACACTGCAATTGGGTGGTCAATGTCGAGAGTCATGTTGTGCGACTTGAGACTCCGGTTAATTGGGACGAGATTCGCAAGACTCGAGCCAAGCGGGAAGGGTCCTCGTCCCCCCCTGTCGTGTCGAGACGAGGGAGCACAAAGGGTTTTGACAGCGGCCGCTGCCTGCCATCCCGACTCGTCGGTCAGTTCATGACGCCACGAATTAGGTGGGAGGTATGTGTTGAGGGGCTTGATACTGTGCAAGAAGAAATCACTTGTCTCGTACATCTGCGTAGCCTTCAATGAGTACATGCTTGGTCTGTCAGACAGCGTCAGGCTTAGGAATCTCCGATCCAGCCTGGCCCCGGTCCGCAAATAGCTTCAGGGACAGTTCGAGTCAGAGCCAGAGGCAGTCACTGACATGTGAAGGCCGTCAGAGATCGAGGGCAGATTGAGGATCTAGATCAAAACATCAGCGAGCTCCATGACTTGAATGACTCCCGTGCTGGTTCCCCTCTGGCTTGCGCGGCCTCCACATTCCTTGCGTCCACAAACAACCAGCCACATGGCAACCAGGGCGCAACCCCGTCCGTCTAGCTCTTGTGTCGGAGCAAAAGGTGAGGAGGTCTTGACCGCCGTGGTCGTCGAGGCCCAGCTGAACTGAACTGGACTGGACTGGGCTGCAATGCGTTGCCAGCAAACAACGTCCTGCTGAGCTGTCGCGTGCGGTGTGCGGTGTACGAGCGCGCTTCCCCGAAAGAACCGAGTGGTGGGTACTCTAGCAGCGTGGATTGGGCTCTGCAAGTGTGTGCCTGAGCTCTGAATTCTGCGGCAAGGAACAAGACGGGAGAAGCTGGCAGATATTGGGCCTAGAAGACCCAATCAAGGTTTCCAAGGTTCTCGAGGCTTGGGCTAGGCGTTGAAGGGGCGGACCGCGGTGGAGGTTGCCCTTGCAGAGAGGAAAGACTAGGGGCGTGCCGGTGGTGGTGGTGTCGAGCTGTCCATGATGTGGTTTGCTGTGCGACATGGCAACGCATCGGCGATCACAGAGCCAAGTTACCCAACGTTGAATGATCTGATGCCAGGGTATGTGTGCGACCTTGATATCAGGTACCGCAAAGGCGAAAAGACATGGTCAAGAGGCCCTGAATTGCATCTTCCACCCATGGCCATAACGGCCGGGCAAACCTGCAATAGTGCCGAGGCATCAGGCAACGTGAAGATCAGGGTCCTTCTCCCGCCTCAAAATGAACCCCATGTCGTCGGCGCGCTCTCCAGGAGCCCCTGCCCCTGTCTGTTCATCTGTTAGAGCGCAGATTGACCACAGAACGTCCGAGGGAGAGCCGTCGACGTCCAGTACTTCCAAGGCTGCAGCCATGCACTGCGCTGCACATATGGTTAACATCAACGTACGCCCTGAAATGATCCAATCCGCCCGTGTGCCCGTCTACTCTCCCGCCTGTCCGGTCTCCGCCGTAACCGCCCGCTCTGTATAGATATGAAGGCGCCAGAGACAATGCTTTTGGAGGCTGAAACCACGGAATGCATGAAAAGATAAATGTTCGAGGCGACTTTGCCACGGGCAGTCTCGAGGGAACGCAGCGAGTGATTGTTAACCGTGACTGTGTAAGCGGAGAGATGATTGCGAGACATCCTGTGCAGTAGAGGTACGTACTGTACCGGACGTGTTTCACGGACACAGCTCCATCGGCAGATAGCCAACGCAGTCTCGGCGCAAGACATGGCATATGATGTGTGCTTTAGTTTAGTACATGTTCCATCTCGTCAAACAAACCCAAATATGAAATGATACACACTCATAACCCATATGCACTCCAGCCATTCCGCAGCCATTCCGGACTCGGGCCCGGGGAGCACGGGAATCTCTCTGGTTGCAGGGGACCCAAATTGGATGCCACAGGGGGGGCCGCAGTGAACCGTAGGGGCCCGGTGGCCCGCTACAGGACGCGCTACAGGGGAGCGGCGCTGTAGGGCGACCTGCCAGGTGCCGCCACGCCAATGGCTACGGGCGCCAGCACCCACTAGCGAACAATTATTACCGGGAAGGTACTCCCCACACTTTTTTCGTAGCACGCGCACCCTCCCATCTCCACCGGGCGAGGTTACCACCACCACACCGGGTGCTGTTCGGTGGCAGGAAGGTACAGACCAGTACCGACCCGCGGGACCTTGGCTTCCGCGCAGGAACGAACGAATGGATCAATAAGGCAAGTCACCGTCTTTTTACTTGGGTAGCTATTTCGCTCCTGCCTCGCCTTTGACTCACTTTCCTGTCCCTTTCTCCATCTTTTCTTCATTCCCATGTGAATATCTAGATAACAACCTCGAGTCCATCGCCCTCGCACGTCGTGCTCTGCTCTGTTATACCTTGCTTGCTTACCTGCTTCAAAGCAAGCTTCCCGTCTCCCTCGCACAGCCCAAGACGTAACCCTACCTCCCGCTACTACCTGAACAAAAAGGGACCCTGTGCCTTGCACCTGGCGGACCCATTTGCGTCATACTTTGATATTCGACAGTCGTCACCATTCCCTAGTGCTGCTCTCCCTCGTGCTTGCTACTCAGAGGATAAGACTGTTTAATTCCTCGGGACCTGCGATACTCTCACAAACCGACTCGACCTTCCTACCGATTAAGCCATCACGATTGAATCACGGACAAAAGAAAACAACCAAAATCAAGCTCCTGGTCAATGCCTTCCTAACGAAAAACGATCCTACGCTACTTCCCCGATTTCTCCCTCGCTCCACCGCGACCGACCTTCTACGCACCTTCCATGATTATGGCGACGAGATTCTCGCCCGAGGCTTTCCTGCCTTCGGGCGCCTACGACACCGACGTTCGTCTTACCCTCAACGATCCTCTCGTCTACTCCCACATCTCGCATCCCAACTCATATCCACGAGCCGGAACTCTTCGCCATCAATACCCGCAGCACTACCTGAACTCGTGTCGAACCAATATCCAACACCAGAACCAGCGTGGCTGGATCCCTCCGGCCAGCACCATGTCTCTGCAGCCCAGCGAGACGTCTCCTCAGTCACTCGCCGCGTTGCGAGCTACGCAGTCTGTTCCACCGCACCATTCATCAATCCAGTTTCAGCCCGAGTCTCTCGAATCTCTCAAAGCTCGACCAGCCACCGTATCTCCCACGTACGGAGGTCCACCTCCAATTCCCGAACACCATCTGCCACCTTCATCCACAGCTCCTCTTCCAAGCATGTCTTCCGGACTTGTCGGTGCATCACTCTCAAGATCCGTGTCTGCTGACGCCGTGGCGCCTTCCCAAACACCGTCGCATGTGGTCCAACGACTTGTTCAGCAAAACGCTATGATTCGTGAAGCTTGGGAAGCGGAACGAAACCACCTCGAGGCCAATCGACGACGCGCCGAAGAAGTGTACCAGGAAGAGCGCATCATTATGGACGAGGTTCGAGTGGGTTGGGAGACGGAGAAGGAAAACATGATTCGAGAGATTGAGGATCTCAAGGAGCGCATGCATCGACTTGAAGGAGAAAACAATGCACTCAAAGCCGTCGCCGCCCAGAGCATCCAGGTTACGGGCGTGGTATCGCCTCTGGCGAGTCAGCGAGGTGGAAGCGGCGATGGTTCCTTGGAGAACTCGTACTTTTCTGCTCCACCGGGCCGACTTACGTCAAGGTCGCAAAACCCAACCATTCCAGCTAGTCTATCGATGGGCGATGCGTCATCTCTTCCGCCGGGCCTTGACGGGGCATCTCGCAGACCTCACTTTTTAAGTCCAAGCAGTTCCCGCCTTTCTCCCAGCACACAACTCGAATCATCCCCCTTTGTTCCCCTGGATCCAAGAATGCAGACTCAAAACCCAGTTACCAGGGACTTTCTATCATCTCCTTCAGATGACGCCACGACGCCCGTACCGGTCATTGATTCAGGAGATTGATCCCAAGTTGGAAGGGATTCCCCTCAAGGCTACCGCTTCAGAAGTCTACTTTTGCCGATGGCGCAACTTCTACCGACAACCCTTCATCACCTATAGCGTCTCCCCCTGGTCCTGCTACTCAGCATCCGGAACGACTTGGACGGCCTTCAAATATCCGCGGGTCGTCAAAGGAATACACCCTGCAGGCCCTCTCTGCCGTGGAATCTCGCCGTCTAACGATGCACGCTGGTCACACTCCCAATCATTCTCTGTCGCTTTTCCCCACTGTCAATCCGACCGAAACGGATGCCATTGTGGGCGAAGGCGCGACGCCAACCGTTGAGACGGTTATTGACCTTGCAGCAGCACTCCCAGAAGAGCCGGTTAAGAGCCCTGCAGCTACCATTGTACAAACCGCCAGACGCGACTCCAAGGTTTCGTTTGTATCCTTTGCGGCAGAGGAACTGGACCTCGATCATCCCGAGCCTGTGTTTGAACCAGATGAGGGCGACAAACCACTCAAAGGACCACTCATGATCAGAACATGCCGGCAAAGGACGAGCTTTTCTGGGAGGCTGTCAACAAGAAACTGGAGCCCATCAGCCAAGGGCAGAACGCTCTTCCAGCTGTCATGCAGACTTCCCTCGAAGACTTGGAGGTGGGAGCCGGGCCTTCGGCTTGAACGCACAAGCACAAAAGCGCCAAAAGGTTCCACATGTCGGCGGCGACGGGTCGGTAGATGCCCAAGCGGACGCCGAGGACAGTGGTAACGATAGCGAGACCAGCGAGAAACGGGATCGACGCCCGACGTTCCCCTAAAGTTTAAAGCCACGTCTAACTTTGGCGCTCCTTTCGGTGCCACAAGGCGGCTCTAGGGGTTCCACGGAGCATCAAAACAGATGGGGTTGAGGAGTCTTATCTCCCCAACTGGTCCACAAGAGGACATTTCAATGGTCGTCCTGGGCTTGGAAAGCTTCGGGACTCCCGCCTGCTCCGCCTCCTTCAGAGGGAGATTGGGATGATAATCCGACACCTCCCCCAGCGCAGCTGCACGTTTGACGCTTTTCATGATAATGAAACATTTTGCGTTTGGTGTTTTCTTGAGCGGTATTCTAACGTACGTCACGATTCACATGCCACGACACAGCACAGCACAACACAACAAACAACACGACGCACACGTCTAGTCGAATTTGCAATCTGTCTTTTCAGGTCAGGCTGAGTTTTTCAGTCGAGTTCAACGGCGAGCGAGCACACACATGAGGTTTCACGACAAAGGATTAAAAAAGGGATAAACATTTGATAGAAAAGGAGTAACGGGGGTTCGGTTACTAGACCCATTGCGTTTTTATTTTTATTTTCAGGAGCATGGACATGGACATGGACATGGGCAACACTTTGAACGCAGCAGCGGGAAACAGTGACGCATTATGAGTTTATGGAGGCAAGGTGGCGGGCTTGTTTGATATCGTCGATGCATGTTAGGGCATTGAGGATCGTGTTTAATACCCTGGGGGTTTGTAGGTAGGATGCTTCAGCACCACGGAATTGATACGGATGGAGGTGGGAACGGTATGCGGTGGCCAAGATGTCAGACTGGGAGGCCGGATCAGGACGGACTGGGTTGCAGGTGCTGGAGTTTTAAGGAATTATAATTCTATGAGAATACCGGATGAACAAGAAATTGAGCATCAAGTTTACCTCGTGCCCTTTGTGAACTTGACCATCGCTTCATTTCATTCATGACAAGATGGGAGATCTACCCTTTCTACCTGACTCGAGATCCATCCAAGGAAACAAACAACCTAAGCAATCAAGATAAGACAAAAACACCATCGACGCCATGTCTCCCAAACTCATTTCATCTTGTTGGCATTCTTCCACGGGCCCTTTCTTCCTCACGTTTGTTGACTCGTTGCTGTTGCTTAGACTCCCATGGTAAAGTCATGCTCGATGCCAGGTGTTACACTGGCCATGAACTAGAGATTTGTTAGTGATTTGAGACTTGGTCAGGTGAAAGACTGGGGACGTACCTTGAGGAAGACAACGAGATACTGATCCACACGGATGGCAACCTCGTGATCATCAATCTCTGCCTCCTGCACCTCTTCCCACTCGTCCTTATCCGCCGCTTCCTGCGCGCCCTTGACATCCAACTTGTCAATCTCATCCACCAAGCCTTCCATCCCAGACGTCGCAGATGCACTGGCTCCTGCGCGCAGCTTCTCCCTTCGCAGTCTCAGAGCGGCGTCGGCGCGGTCGAGCAGCGTCTTCATGACAGAGGCGTGCTTGCAGGGATGCACCGACGCCATCTTGATGTTGTTTGCGAAGAATGGAAAGTCCTCGAGTGTGACAGTCTTGTCCTTATAGTCACCGACGATATCCTCCATCATGTCGTGGGGGGGGAGGGGCTGGCCGTTGGGAAGGTAGCCCGAGAGGTAGAGTCGGGGGGTTCGGTAGTAGGTGGTGTACATGATGTACAGCGTGTAAGTTCGACGGCCGCTGAAATGTCAGTAGAGGTTCTCGAGAGTTTTTGCGAAAAAGTCAACTTACCTGCTCTTGGAGTCGGCGCCGGTATCACGGATGATAGCTTCGTCATCATCCTCGTCTTCCATGTCGGGAATCTCATCGTCCTCTACAACCTCTCGGTCGCCGACGTTTCCAGAGTCGTCTACCGTCCTCACCTCCTTGACCTTGAGAGGCTGAGAGCTCGCGAGCCCACCAGTGCGCAGCCATCCATCCTCATCATCTCCCGCGCCTCCCTTGAAGTCCTCGCCATCGTTGACGAGAGCCTCCTCATGGCCAGCGTCGCCAGCAAAGTCGTCGTTCAGACGTCGGTGGCAGGGCACGTTGCGAGTGACGAGGAACTGCTTCCCCGGGGGAAGGTAGCTGACGCGGCGCTCGGGGAAGTCGGCATCGCCCCAAGACCAGGTCGGGAACTTGTAAACGAGGTAGTCTCCGGCCGCGACGAACTCTTCGGGTGTGATCTGACCAGTCTGGCGAAAGGTGGACTTGTGGGTGACGGGTGTGTAGCGGTCCCGAAGGGTATTGACTGTTGAGTAGATGTAGTTCATGATGGGCGAATGTGCGAAGGAGGTTTTCGGTTGGATGGGTGTTTCGTAGACGATGAAGCCGAAACAATGGCGAGATAAGCTCTCTTTATAGAGAGACACAAGCAAAGTACCGGCAGCGGTGGAAGATGCGGGGTCGGAGCTTCGTGAAAGCTTCAAGTCGACGATGCGAGAAGAAAGTAACAAGATCAAAGTTGGTCGCTACCTGACAGCTTTAGGTTCTGTCAACGGTTGCCTTGGGTATGACTGATCGAAGAAGCCTAGAGAAGAAAAAAGGCAATGACTGTGGTTTGTAACTTTGACGGCACATTCACAGAAAGTGATGAAGCGATCACATGGAGGCGGTGGTGGCTTAATGGTGGGGTGCCTGAACCCCTCATTGGCTGCACTGCAGATCATCCAGTCAGAGGCGGGCCTTGCTGCTAAGTGTGCCTGGCTTATCTTATCGTGGTGCGCGACGCACGTCATACTCCAAACTTGGCTCACGTGCGACAGAGGCTCTTGATACAATGATGGGAATCAAAGTCGGGTGTTTAGATCACGAGAACAAATGGTTTGATATGATAGTGAGTGTGTGATTTTAGAAATGGCTTAGATTCATTATTCAAAGTGCCGTGGTATCTTTTTTGTCCCATGAATTCCGTTCATATCCCTCTATTCCATCTCATCAGCTTCATGCCTCTTCCTCACCAGCCTCCTCTGCCTCTCGCTTCTTCTTCTCTTCGCGCTCCTTCTTCTTTTCCAGCAACTTTTTCAACTTCTTTGACGAGTTAAAAACTCCATTTGTACTGGTGCCGCACGCGGCGCATGTCGGATCTTTTCTATACCTCTTTAGAGCACACGGCTCACAGAAGTAATGCCCACACCTCGTCACAATGGGTTCCCTGTATGATTCCTTGCAGATTATACACGCAAAGGGAATCTTTTCGAGCATGGCTATTTCTGCCTCGTCTTCCTCGACTTCCTCCTTCTTGTCACGGTTGGCGCTCGCAACCACGGTGCCTCCTAGGTTCTTCTTCCCCTTTGTAACGGTCTCCCACTCTCGATCCAGCTGCCATCCTTGCTTGACCTCCGTTCGATCGTGGAGGTAAATGCAAGCATCGCCATAGCCGCAGAAACCAGTTTTAGCATAATCTTTGCAAATGTCCGGTTTGAAGTCCATGACCGTGATCGTTCGAATGTTGGTTGGCGCCTTCATCGGACCCTTGGATCTGGTGGGGGCATCGGGGTTCTTCTGGATGAATGATGTTTGATTCGAAAGTCCCTTGTATGTTCCATCAGGCTGTGAATCCTTTGTTGTTGATCTTGTTGAGCCCAGGAGGTTCTTGGCTGAGAGCGCATCCTTGGAGTCTTCGTCGTACCAGTTGCTGTGCTTTGTGGCGTCGTTGGTACTCGTGATTGGCACACTCCGATCTGCAGCATATACCGTCGCCGTCAACTCCTTTTCCCTGGTAGTAGCGTCTTTGGAGGAAGCTGTGACGGCGACAGTCTTCTTGCGCCGCTTGACGCGCTGGCCCGACTCGTCTTCCGAGGATGAATAGTCGCTGTCGTCGCTGTCTGCAGGAGGTGGCGTCGCGGGTCGTTTTCGCAGGTTCGCCTTGCCCTTTGCGCCTCGCTTCTTGAACACGGCGACAGGCGCCGCGGTTTCTGTGTTTGAATCGGCCATGGTTGTTGGTTTTGGGGGGTTGTGTTGATGGTTGGGTTATAAATGCGATCAACAATTGGAAATCAACTTTCAGACGGAGGAATCTAGAAACTGTCATGTGACTTGGTGGTGATTTCGCGAAATGAGACGCGGCGGCTGTGTGGGCTCGTTTGGACTTTGCTACCCTGTAACGGCTTGTTGAATCGTGAAGTTCTCCTTTTGTCCTCGTTTAAATATTGATTTATAATATCATAGCTTTTTCAAACATTTGTACTACGTTGGAATATTAATTTACTGTTCCTGGCGTCATTTTACATGATATTAGTAACCCTTAGTGTAACATTCGTTTTTTCCTCCCGATCATCATGGCTGGTTTCGAAAGTTGTGTCGCGCAACACTACAACAACACAACTGCACAATTTACATAGTGTCACCCCCTCTGCTTCATTCGGCATATAAAGGCAACCTAGAGGTAGGGAAGCACCGCTTCCCAGGGTGCTCCAGTAGTCGAGAATACATATCTCCCCCATGGTTTTCCTTCGCCAGAAGCTCAGATCTGAACTGATCAAGACCGAGTCTAAAAATAGGCCAGCCAAAATGAGGCTTGCCTGACGAGCCCCATTTTTATCAAGCCATGAGCTGCAAAGCCGTCTGATTGGATCTTGCACAAGGAGAAACCGACGACAGGACCGACACATGGGAAGACTCATCCAGAACACTCAAGCAGGTCGACCACTTTCCACGAAGAGTCAGAATCAACAGGGGTCGATGTCTGTCAAGCGAAGGCAATACCGAGTATCGAAGATAAAACGTAAAATTGCCAGATAAATACAGTTATCATAAACACACACAGTCACCATACTTGCAAAGAGGCAGCATCAAACATGCTTCACAGATGCATCCACGTGAATACTCTACCTCAACAAAGCTTATTTCGTCAAGAATCATAAAAGCGACCACTCTCCATGGATTCAAGCAACACGAGCAGTACTGCCACCAGAGGCGACGCCAGCAGCACCAACAACACACAACATAGCTGTCCCGATCAATAGGTAGGTGCGTTTTCCCACCCAATGACACAAGCCAGGCAATGAATCAGTACAAACTTGCGACGAAATGCTCCCACGATGTTCTGAACCCATCGTGGCCATATTTTCAGGAGTCGTTGCGTTGTCCTGGATATGCTGGCCTCGAGTTAGTGAGACTGTACTGGATCTAGGAGACACCCCTAAGGCCACCGTTAAGCCCCTCCCCATCTCATCATACCTGTATTGATACACTCAGGGGGATAGTAAGCTAATACTTTTCAAGTCGTTGTCTCCTAGGATCCAAATATGGTTCTCTCTCTGCGGACAACGCCCGACGGCTTTGAATACTCAACGGATCGCATCGAACCCGAAATCGGCGACTATATCCCCGACTTCGCGGCGAGAGAAGTCCTAATTACAGAACTGGATCAAATCAGGCGGTCCAGAATACCCGTTCGTTGCTCCACACCTATCGCGACTGCAGTCTTGATGATTGCGCCCCTGGAGAAACTCCAAGACTTGCTTCAGTCCTGTAAGGAGGCACCCGACGTCTTTTTTGACGGTGTCATGGTAAGATTGAACACAGATGGCCTCGCGGCAATCCAGAGCTGTACTTTGAGCTTTTCATTCTCCTTTATTGTACATAGGCAGATACTGACTGAATAACAATGACAGATGTTCCAGGAGACCGCACGGTCACCGTTTCCAGCATTTGGGAAGATAACCCAACACCTTGCATCCTTACGGGAAGATCAAGATTTGTGGGCACTTTGCGCCTTTTCCCGCGTATGAGAAACGGCCAGCAGGAAATCCATTGTCTCCAATCAATCCTGGAGGCGTTTTGAGGAGAAAAGGCTGTCTCATGGATAGCCACATTTACCAATCTCGACTTCGTGGAGTCGCCGCGGAACCACATCTCACTACACTGCACATTTCACGACCTATTTCGTGACGCACGCCTTGCCTTTAAGCCTATTCGAAGTGCCGACCCCAACAAAATGCGACTTCAGCTTCACTGGTTGAAGCCCTCGCCATTCCCGTTCTTTAATTCCCATGTTTACGACAACCCCATTCAGTATGCTGGCCTGAACGCCAAGAACACCAAGACATGGGGTGACAGGTTTGCGGGTTGGAAAGAGTTCAAGACGGGGCATGTCTTCACCATACGCGCCGAAAACCCAGCTGATCTCCCATATTGGGATATGCTAGAGCTGCAGTGGGCTCTTCTCCGAGTTGCAGCAATCGCTGGCGCTAAACTGTCTGGCATGGATGGCGGGATGGACTGGTATGACTGGAACAAGGAGGATGACGGCGATGACGAGGATGTTGAGTACTTCCAGCTCGACCAAGAGCAATGTATCTCGGACGATGATGATTCTTGAGACGAGAGACATGAAGGTATCGAGGAGACTGCTGATTGGCATGCTGGCCAGGAGAAGGACTCGGCGTTCAAGTTGAGGACTATATCACCGACTTTGATAAACGAGATGCCATCTTTACGGAACGTATTTGCTGAGGCGGCGTTACGGAAGTTACTCTTGCTATCCCTAAGTAGTACTCTTGCACTTTATGATAGTTGCGCCTTTCCAAAGGCTACGAACCCTCACGCTGATTGTTCACTATTACGCTCCCCCTCCCTATTCAGACGTAGGTGATGATTTGAACCACGATCGTAGATATTCCAAAGGTCAGCCGTCGTCTCGTTGCTGTTGACTTCTTGGCAAGAGATATAAAATGACCCATTGGAGCACCCATCACTCCTCCGCCGCTGGGGGGCAAACAAAGCTCACTTTGGATCACAAAGTTACCAATCCTCATCTTGAGTAGTTCATCCAAACCGCATCTCACCCAGCTACCAACTTCACTTCTGATCTGATCGACACGGCGAGGATGATGGAAGCGATTGTGATGAAGGGGAGAACTGAGGTGACGGACGAGGCGTGTTGACTACCTGAGAAAGAAACGAGATAGTAGAGTAGCAAAGCTCCACTAACTACTCTCAAATCCTATGACTACTCTTTTCTTAATATTGTATAAAGAACTCATCCTTTGCCTACTATCGTATAAGACTTATCCCATCCTTTAGACGATCCTTAGAGATGTGGTTCTACTGGGTGTAAAAGTTGGTGTTAGGTCAATGACGGGAGAGTTGACGGCTTCAACCCGTAAAACTGAAGCCGTCTTTCGTTGTCACCGGTGCTTTGGAGGGGGCTCGAAAGAAGACGTGCCTGATCAAACCAGAAGTGAAGCTGGCGGTAGGCTATGCTAATACCTCTGTGCTGGCCTTATCTTTCTCCTCAAGCAGTGTATGTACTTGACCTACTGGCGCCCCCCTTTGCAGGCAACGCTTGGAGTAAGCTGATGATGATCAAGCCATGCACAAACCCCAGCATCTCCTTTCAGGTGCAGATACGTACGTCCGATCGGATCTCGCACAAGTGCATGGAAGCGATATTGGGATGGGAACTCACGTGTGACGTGTTTGTGGGAGACTGGTCCCAAGGTTGGACCCAATCGGCCGGGGTGAAATACGATACCTTGTTTAGAGGACACTCTTTGCAGTGAGCAAGCTGAAGAGCTAGGCAAACCCGATTCTGCCACTTATTTTTGGACACGGTCTCGATCGATTCGGGACCACAGATCTGATCATCTCTGACGAAGGAAAACATGGGAAAAAAAACACAAACGCAAACACAACAGCTCGGATGGCAGTCCACCCCACCATCTACCCCTACACGGGCACTTCAAGGAACTAGGCTGGGGTTGCTAAACGTAATTGGCCGGAGCTTCTACCCTTGTTCAGGCACATAACCTTGGATGAGAAATGAGATGAATGAGGGTGTTAATGCGGAGCCTAGGCTCATTGATGGACGGGCTGTGTTGTGTGTTTGCTGGTCATGACGGAATGTGACGCTAGAAAAACAATGGACGACACGTCCGGGGCCATACATATCTAGTGCTGCACCCGCGTTACTGGCGCCGTCACCAACCACAAGTCAGCATTGCGATTGGATGTTATGCTGTGCCGTGTTGTTGTTGTGTTGTTGTGTTGTTTGTTTATGTTTTTATACTTTTGCACAATGCGCTATCGTTGTTTGCATGAACCCAGCCATCCCATCCCATGTCAAGCTTCGGTAATTGATTTGATTCAGCAACGCCCAATTGATGCGAACAAGTAAAAAGAAAGCCAAACTCGACGCCCAAAACCTTTTCTCACTCTTCAATGCGTCCGTGAGAAGTCATCTGCCTCTTTGCGGAGCCGGTGGCGGTCACCACTGAAGCTTTCGCGCGGCTCGCCAGAAGGGCTGGAAGCTCAGCCTATGGCATGTGCCAGAGGCTGTGGCGCTGCGCCGTCATCAAACGGCGGCTAAGAAGTAAAAAAGAGATCCATCGTCACGACTTCAGCCCCCATCTTCTCGGCGAGGCCTGGACTTGGACTGCAGGGGCACCTGAACCTATCACGGCCGGCGTTACGGCGGTGGAGGCCGATAGTCAAGGCCGGAAGCAGAGGGAGACGCAGGAACAAGATTATGAACGTGATGTGTCCATGTTGACAAGGCTCGCCGTCATGCTGCATTGGTCGAATTCAGCATTTCGATATGCAGCCAGTGGGAATCACAATTGATCCTTCATCCATACCTCCGCCTGGCCCCCGGTTCTCGGCCAGGGGACGAGACAAATCACACGGCCTGGGACAAGCTGGGATGAGAGCAGCGGCTTGTGGCCTTGCCTTGACAATTCCCTTACCCACGTACGCAGTCAAAGTCAATGGCCCAATTAGCGCATCTCCGTATGACCCCTTCTCGAAGCCGCTTCACGGATCCTATCGTGGTCCTAGCGGCATGACAAGAATGGAATAACACACACATCGGCGGCTGGGACAAGGCCCGGACGTACTATGTAAGACATGAGGGCATGTCAATAAATGCGCAGGAGAGTCAAAAAGTGAATCACTTTCTACTATCCGCGTACCTGGCTACATCAAGAAGTGTCGGTCGGCGTTGCGAGTCTCAGTCCATGTCTATCCCACCCCGACGTCCCACTCTCCACGTTCCACCACGACTCCACGCTCATCCCAGTCAATAAGACTCCTCATTCCCAGTTTGAGCAGCTCCTCAGCCAGCCCATAGACGAAAAAAGGACCTGCCGTCAGCAGGGGGACATTTACTAGCAGGATAGGTAGTGACCCTGCCCTGTCCTGGCCTGCCCGACTGGTGCTCTCGTGCATCTCGGCACGCGGCTTGACGCAGGTACAAGAGTAAAGCGCAGGGAAAAGGGAGGAAAAGCGGAAATCATCAGGTACCGTGCAGACCGGGCCATATCCACCACGGACAGGGTCTCGAGCATTTTCGTAGTGACGAGTCGGTAGCTTTCTTCAGCTTCAGTGCAAGGCAGCTCGACGCACAGCCCACAGGTTGGACCTGGTTCCCTGTTGTTTCTGCTGCTTGACCCCGTCGTCATTGAGCGAGGAGAGGAAAATAAGGAACCAAGAGCGAGAGTAACGAAACGTACGTCCTCAGCTTCACTTTCAGCTCATCCCCTCTCTCCCTACATTACCGAAACCTCTTCTTCCTAATTCCTCTTCCATCCTCTCCCAACCCTTTCTTTTCTTGTCTACACTCTTTAGACTCGGTGCTACCACCACCACCACCAACTCCCCTCCTAATACTAACCAATACAGCATATCAAAGGGCGATAGGCCACTGCCGGACTGGAGGCACAAAGGGAGCGCGTCTAATTCTGGATGCCCTTTGCCAATCACTTTGCATCCTCGTCCCCTCGGCTCCCCAAGGACCGACTTTGCGCATCACTAGGTTCCTTCTCTGGACCGTCCATTCCTTGATAGTCGATTCCTTCTGGGTCCCTTTCCTCGAGGTCGTCTTAAAGAGGGGTTCTTATTGTGCAGCGGCTCATTTCGTCAACCTCGGCCCTGCCATCTCCTTTCTTCTTCTTCTCTCCAGCTCTGTCTTGAAGAAGACTGCGAATCGCCTCTCTTCGACCTAGTGCACCTACGTACTGTCCCTCATTATCCTTTTTTGTTCTTCTGAGCCGTCTTTTTTTCCTTTCTGGCTGCTTTTACTTTGGTCAATCTCGTTTTCCTCAAGGGCGATCCAATTCCACACGTCCACCACCGCACGTCACCGCCCGCCCTTGAAATCGGACGATCCACCCCAGTCGATTCTGGACAGAGAGAGTCGTCTTTCTTCTCCTGGAATAGAGACTCCACCTGAGATTCAGGTACAATCTCACTCTTCTCCTCTTCTCTCTCCAGAGTTTCTTCCCACGGGACCTCGCCGTTCGTCGACCGTTCACGTCGCTGCCGTATCTGTGGCCGCTCATTTGGTTGCAGCGCCCACCCTCCAGCATCAGCCAGCATCAGCCTCCGTCCATCGCCCAAACGCTTTCGGCCGTTAGAGTTCCCTCGAAGCGCCGAATTCCAATTGGATTGGGAATGATCAACAAGGTCACTGTCGCATAAGTCTCAGAGGCACATTCCAGCAGCCAGCGGCCTGAAATATTGCTGTCAGTCCTGCGACACTTGGAGGACCAGGGGGCCACTCGCTCGCTCCACTGTTGACCTTGTTTGGTACGACCGTCCGTCCGCCTGCCTGCGTGCTGCAGTGTAATAAATCATTTGCCTACCTGCCCGCTGTGCCTTGCCTGCCTGTACGGTAAGGTACCTGGAATCACTCGCAGACGACAGGGTGCGTCAACAACCCGCCCGCCATTAGACGCACACGGCCTCGGCATTTCTTTCTGTTGAATACCTGCGACGCGACGACTCGGCGATTGTTTGCTCAATCCTTCACACTCATTCTTTGGTCCATTCTTCGTAATTGTCGGCCTCTTTTTCGCGCCTGCACTGCACACATTGATCGGTTGTTGGTTTTCTTCAGCCCTGCCTCGTTTTCTGTGGGAAAGTCTTTCTTTTTTCTTGCAGCCGGGTCTGCTCTCTAGTTCCAATCTCACGCTCCCTCACTCTCCCTGCAGCCAAAGCCAACGCCAACTCTCTTTGCTGCAATCTCACTGGTCACGTCTGCGGCACTGCACACGCCAGCTTTAATCAATCTCGCTCTGGTTGGGTACTTAGCAAGAGGTACCCCGTTAACCTCAGCTTTGAACAACAACACAAACACGTTTGACCCTCCAACAACCTTCTCCCCCGCGACGGGCCTGCTACGTCGTCCGTCCGATCTCTTGATGGTTTCAAGGCGAGTCTGAGGAAGCTTTGCTTACCCTGACGAGGGTCAAATTGCTCTAGAGCAATCATGGCCTCATCGCTGGCTTCCGACAAGCCAAGCCTGCCCGCTCCTGGCGCAGCGCAATCCGATCCCTTCGTCGCCAGCACGCCCGCGCCCGCCCACCATCGATATTCCACCTTTGACCATGACCTCTTCATCTCCGGTCCCGCCGCCTCGCCCAGATCCGCAAAGCGCGCCCTCGAGGCCCATCTCGCCGAAACCGAGCGACGTCTGGAGGAGGCCGGAAAGCTGGGCACCGCGCTCGTGTCCCAGCGCAAAGCCCTCACCGAGCAGCTCCAGGAGGTCGACAAGTTGCAATCCGAGGGAGAACTGAACCCGGAGCTCCGCCAGAAGCTCGTCGACATTGAGAAGGAGTACAACAGCTTGGCCAGGGAGTCTGCACGGGCTTTTCTGCCTAAACAGAGGGTCCCCAGCAATGAAGCTAATCCGAGCTCCCCCTTTGCACCTGAGAGCAGGGGCGGCAGAGTATGTCGCTTTCGCATCCCTGGTTTCCCTGCTACGTGGCACAGCTAACTGACATTACTTTCTTCTCTATAGCGGTCAGTCAGCCCATCCAAGTTTGAGAGTCAAGCGACAGGGTCCCCCACCAAGCTCAGTGTTCCGAATCGAAAGATTCGAAACCAGCCCTCCAATCGCGTCCACGACATCGAGTTCGCCGCCGAAATCAGCACCTCCCTCATCGCCCAGGTCCGCAACTTGCAAGCGCTGCTCGCCGAGCGAGATGAAGAGACCAAGGACCTCAAGGCCGACAAGTCCAGACTTGAAATCGAATGCGAGGCCTTCCAACAACGAGTCAAGACCCTTGACGAGAGTGAGAACCGATACAAGGAGGAGAACTGGAACCTGGAGACTAAGCTACAGGAACTGTCGGCTCAGCAGAAAGAGTCCGCAGACCGCGAGAAGAAGCTTGCCCAGGCTCTTAATGTCATCAAGACCGAAAAGGTTACAGCACAACGCGAGCTTGACGAGGTCAAATTGCACCACGCCAGACTCATCGACCAACACGCCGCTGCTGTCAAGCAACACGACACTGAAATTGGAGCTGTCAAGCGCAACATTGCTATGGCAGAGGGTGAACGCGCGGCCATGCAGCGTCGGATTGATGACCTGACCGGTCAGAACCAAGAGCTCGCCAGGGCATTTTCTACGCAACGAAACAGAGTCATGGAGCGGGAGCCTAACTCGCGTCCCAGCGACGATGACTTTGAATCTGCTGCTGATCACATCACTCCCGAGCACTCACCTCCTCAGTCTCCTATCAAGGGAACACCCCGCCATGCTGTTCTTGAGACGGAAACTGTCAAGTCATCACTCCACCACGCCCAGCGCACCATCCAGAGCCAGAGGAGTCTGCTCCATCGTGAGAAGACCGAGAAGCTGGAGCTTCGACGTATCATCCAGGACCTCCGTGACGATCTTGAAAAGGCCAGAACCGACGCCACTGAGCACAAGCCATCGACGATCCGAAAGCCGGAATCCAAGGAGTTTAAGAAGCCACCGCGACTGCTTGGCTCTTTCCGCTCCAGTAGGCAAGAGGTTGTCGCCGATGACGGTGAGTGGGAAGACCAGCACGATGTCTCCCCTCGCGGCTCTCTCTCTCATGCCTCTCCTCGTCCTTCCGTTTCTCCTATGAGCACCAGCAGCCACACTATCCTCCCCAGCATCGAGTCTGCCGATAACGACGACCATTTCGACACTGCCAATGAGGCCAGCGAGTCTGCCTTTGAGACAGCCAATGAGCGGGCCACTGAGACGGAAGATTTCCAGACCGTCAATGAGCAGATGTCAGGAAGTGACGGCGAGACAGAGACGGAGGGCACAACTCGAGGCTTTGGTAAGATGAAGAAGCCCCCGAGTTTGCCCTCTGGCCTCGCTCGACATGCCAGCAGACACTCGTTCCACAGTACTGCATCGACTTCGGCTGATGAAGACGACTTCGCCTACCATCTCCGCACGCCTACAAGCACTATTGGATCCCAGAAGAGCACTCGTTTCCGCATGAACCGCAGCATCTTCCATCGTGCCTCGAGACAAGCCAGTCAAGAGCCGCTCTACCACCGTGCTTCCAGACAAGCTAGCGAGGAGCCACTCTTCCACCGCATTTCGAGACAGGCCAGCGAAGAGCCGCCATTCCAAAGCAGCCCGGCCAGCTTTGCTAGCAGCCGTGGTGGAACACCTCAAGCCACTGGCCAGAGCCTCTTTGCTGAGCTTCAAGACTTTGACGGTAGTGACGACGAGTCTCTTGAGCCAGGCACACCCAGTCGCAGACGGGCTCGCTCTGGTACACCCGCCTCTTTTGGCCGAGGACCATCACCGCAACCTCCAGTGCCCCCATTGCCCAAGGTCACCATGGTTGACAGCGGCAGCATGACTGATCCCATTAGTATCTTGACCACCTTCCAGGGGACCGAGACCCCGCGAATGATCACCACCGGTGTCATGACAGAAGATGAAGAGTCGATTCCTGCTTCTCCTATTAGCGTCGTTGTAGTCCCCCGCCCTACATCCCTGGGGTCCGTGGTTGATCACTCCGAAGTCCGCAGTGTTATATCTTGGACACATGAGGATCATCTTGACAACTCGCGCCCTATCTCCATGTCCTACAGCGACGCTGGGGCGCAGCACGACCCTGATATGGAGGAGAAGTTGGCTCTGTTCCCTGCTCCCCCAACCATGCTACCGCCTATCCTACCCCCGACCTTGAGCATGTCCTCGATCGCCTCGGAGGATGTCGAACCACGAGAAGAGGTCGAGGTACCTCCTACACCACCCACTCTGACCTTCACTCCCCTTTCGAACCAGAGCGTCGAGCCCCTGCCCGAACCTGAGATCCCTCTCCCTACCCTCAGCTTCTCCTCTATCAAGGCTGAGGATCTCACTCCCCGAGCTGAGCCCGAAGCACCTCTTCCCGATTTGTCTCTTACCACCATCATCACTGAGCAAGTTGAACCCATTGCTGAGCCTGAAACACCTGTTCCAGAGCTCTCCTTCACAAACATCATCACTGAGCATGTCGAGCCTATTGCCGAGCCCGAAACACCCCCTCCGGAGCTCTCACTTACAAGCATCGTCACTGAGCAAGTTGAGCCTATCGCGGAACCCGAGGTTCCTTTGTCTTTGGCCACAATCATGGCTCAAGAGCTTGAACCTGTGGCAGAGCCAGAGGTGCCCTTGCCAGAGTTGACAATGACTACGGTTATGTCAGAGACGGTAGAGCCAATCGCCGAGCCTGAGGTGCCACCTCCTGCTCTGAGCTTCTCCATCATCTCAGCTGAGTCGGTTGAGCCAATTGCTGAGCCTCCTGTTGAGCCAGTCATGTTCATCCCGCCTCCTCCTGCACTCTCCATGTCTGAGATTGTTGGCGAGCACGTTGAGCCTATCGCTACCAAGGCCCCCGAACTTGCTATGTCTGCCATCCAAGGCGAGCATATCAAGCCTATTGCTCAGCGATCTCCTGATCTTACCATGTCTGCGATCCGAGGTGAACATGTCGAACCTGTGGCGGAGCCGGAGCGGAAGCCCATCATTCCCGCAGTGGTTATCCCCCCTCCACCTCCAGCTCCGGAACTGAGCTTCTCTACAATCCAGGGAGAGCAGGTTGAGCCTGTCGCTATCAAGGCACCGGAACTCGCCATCTCCAGCATCAAGGGAGAGTCCGTCGAGCCCATCGCGGAACCTGTCCCTGAGCCGATTGTCCCTCAGCTTACCATCTCGACTATTCGCGGCGAGCATGTCGAGCCTGTCGTGCAGCCAATGCCCGAACTGAGCTTGTCCACCATTTCCCGAGAACACGTTGAGCCAATTGCTGAGCGTGCCCCCGACCTTAGCCTGTCGACAATTTCTGGTCAGCATGTTGAGCCAGTCGCCGAACGTCTGCCCGAACTCAGACTATCGACAATCTCTGGACAGCAGGTCGAGCCTATTGCTGAGCGTGCACCTGAACTCAGCTTGTCATCCATATCTGGCCAACATGTTGAGCCGATCGCCGAGCCCATTCCGGAACCGGTTGTCCCTCAGCTCAGCATTTCCAACATCCAGGGAGAACATGTCGAGCCTGTTGCCCTTCCTGCCCCCGACCTGGCCCTGTCGTCGATTTCTGCGGAGTCTATCGAACCGATCAAGGAGCCCAAGAAGGTGGTTCCTCCGCCGGCCTTGAACCTCTCCTCCATTTATGCCGAAAACTGCGAGCCAAGGGAGGAGCCTCAACCAACCATTGTCAAGCTGGGCTACTCTAACCTATCCACACAACACGTCGAGCCCGTGTCTGAGCCTGCCCCATCCCTGGGTTTGTCTGCGATTGCTTCCGAGAACGTCAAGCCTGTCTTTGAGCCTATCCCGGCACCTCCCACACTTGTTATGTCTTCGATCTCTGCCGAAGGAGTGGAGCCTATCAGTCCGGTCGTGGAGACGCCCAAGGTACCCGTGTTTGGATTCTCGTCGATCGAGTCTGTTGAGACTATCCCGGTGGCACCGCGAACTCCCAAGAGAGACGGTTTCATCCTACCTCGCGACATGAACTCTCCCTTCAAGGAGAGAGAAATGCCCGAGACACCCAAGAACAAGACTGGATCGCCCCTTGGCCGTGAGATGGATCAAGATTCATCGTCTCTGATCGCTGAAGATGAGACAAGCCAATCTCCTGCTGACACTCCCGAGCCTGAGACACCCGATTCTCAGCGACCCTTGAGGGAGATCCCTGCCAACTTGAACGGTAGCCCTACGCGCAAGGCTCTGGTCCCGACCAGTGACCAAGGTGCGCAGACCGCGCTGACGGCCGAGGCCATCGATGCTATGTTCAAGGCTCGAGCTCAGCCCGTCTTTGGCCTTGACAAGAGCCTGTCACTCGCCAGCCCCGGTACCCCTGGAACCGCTGGCACCACGGGTACAGTCAGAATCCGCCGATCAAGGGACAGTTTCGAGAGCCCCACCCGAAGGGGCTTGGAGGGCGACGATGTCTTTGACACTAGCTCCATCCGAAGACCCGGTAGCTCTAGAAGTGGCAGGGCATCCCTCCACGATGCTCCTCCTCTGCCTGCGAACCATCGCCAAGTCATCGAGGCTGCGCGATCCGGTTCATCTCAAGGCAACCAAAGCAACATGGGACCGCCTCTCTGGCCAGCGTCTGCCCTCCGGCAGCGACCAAGCACACCTGGTCAGAGACCTACCTCGCCCATGTCTGCTCGCGCAACTCCTACCCCTCATATTGTTCGCAACGGTGGTGGATACGGCGAACTTGGAAGACAGTCACCTGCTAAGCTCACTGACGCATCACGAAAGTCTTCTCAGTCTTCGTTTGCCTCGGAGCTCGATTCTCGATTCAACATGCGCCCCGGCGAGCTTGGCATTGACCCCAGCGGCTTCGGCCCCAATACTGATCCCCGCATGATCCAGGCTATCACCCAGACCATGATAGGCGAGTATCTCTGGAAGTACACACGGAAGACTGGCCGAGGAGGCATGTCGGAGAACCGACATCGCCGTTACTTCTGGGTGCACCCTTATACCAGGACTCTGTACTGGAGCGAACGGGACCCCTCAAGTGCCGGCCGGGCAGAGTTGAAGGCCAAGAGTGTTCCTATCGAGGCGGTGCGTGTCGTTACTGACGACAACCCCATGCCTCCAGGACTTCACCGCAAGAGCTTGGTTATCATCTCGCCTGGCAGGACCATCAAGTTCACTTGCACGACCGGTCAGCGCCATGAGACCTGGTTCAACGCCCTTTCCTACCTGCTTCTCCGAACCAACGACGATGTTCAAGCTGATACTGAGGACATGGCGGAGCACTTTACCCGCGAAGATGTGGACGAGTTCAACCCTCAGTTTGGGCAACGTGCTGTGAACGGAACCCGACCAGGTGTGCCGGCTTCCTTGTCGTCTTACAACTCCCGGACGACCCGCAACGAGTCACCGGCCGTCGGTGTGTCAATGAACATTCCAACCTTGACACCCAAGACGCAGCCACAGCGACCTAATGGAACGCTGAGCAAGCTCAGCGGCTACTGGAAAGGCAGCCAACTCTCTGGGACATTCTCGAGCCGGCGTGGACGAGGGGCTAGTGCGCAGAACGTGAACATTTATGAAGCTAGCGAAGCGCACGACAGCGCTGAGGATGTGAGGGAGATTATTGAGCGGCAGGATAGAGAAGCTGACCGCCTCGAGAACGTCCGAGCATGCTGTGATGGTAAGCAAGACAGTCTGACTATGTAAATATTGATGTACTAACTCGACTATAGGCAAGCATGACGTTGGAACTCTTCACCACCACCACTTTTCCAAGCGAGGCCGACACGGTAACAACCACACGCACTCGCATCAGGGACTAATGGCGTCCCACACGACAATGGCGTCTCTTCGCTCTCGAGCGTAAGCCAGAACGACGAAATCAAACCAAACCAACTCGAGCATTTCTACTTTTGTATTCATGGCAACAAATTGTGCCACCACGTCTATTGCTAGACTATTTTACACACTACCAACTGTTACGACCAAATATCCTCACGGACGTTGACGACACTCACGATTTTCTTGACTCTGTTATCAAAACGCTGTTGCATCCTCGAAATGAACCCGGGATCACAGCTCATGTAGTTTCTGAAGACTATAATCAGCCCACCTCAGCCATGCCTATGGCTACGACTTGCCAGACTTTCCCTTGCTCTGTTTTTTTTCTTTTTTTCCCTTTAATTCTTTACGCATACAAACTTAATCCTACCAATCGACACACGACATGGGGGAGACGAAAAACAAACACAAAAAAACAGAATCATAAAAAGCCATTGAAGCATACACACACAGCACGATAGTTTGCTTTACTACACCACTACCACCACTACACTACTACTCTTGGCCGGATCAGCGCATGGGAAGCTGGGGGACTTGCAGGAGTTTGTATTTTTTGCGATGCGATGCAGGGGCTGTGTCAATTATGGTTGACGAGCACACCTGACATGCGCCGCTGCGCCTTGTTTCTGTACGAGTCGAACGGTATAATGTTTTCGAGGCTGGCGTGTTTTCGGTTTAGAGGGCGCCAGTTGTTCGACATTTCTATCTTTGGACCAGATTGCGCAATGTTCTCGATGCCGAATGGTATCACGGGGGGCCCCTGAGTCGACTCTGCATAGACGCGGGTCGTTCAGGGGCCGTGAAGAGCAGGACAGACTTGCAGATAGATGATGGATGGGATGAAGAAGTTGTTGCTAGGGGGAGTATTACCTATTCACGACTGAATGAGATTTCGTTTTAGATTGTTGCCTGATGTTTCTGTGTGTGTGTTGTGTTGTGGGTGCTTCAATGATTGATGCTGTATTTGACTGAGAAGCTTTTCCTCCTGCTTATTCGACAAACTCTGTCGGCGAATATTGACACGGGAAAGTATACGTCTTCCGAGTCTTTATTCTTGCAGATAGTTTACTCCTTGTTGACATGAGGCTCTCTGATATTGATGAACGTGCACCTGATTCCCCACTGAAGCAACCACCAAAACGAGGTGGGCGGGTCTTGAACGGTGGGGGACCAGAAGACCACGAGAGGCTGTCAGCCAGTGGGCTCATCACATGACGTAGGCAGCTGGTCCTGGTGGGAGCTAGCTACCCTTACCTGCCGAGTACAGTAGCTTCGAGCAGAAGCCGTGTGTGGGTGTCACTTACACTCTTGCCAGCCTATCAAGTAATTCCGCGTATAACCTTCCGTCCACCATCAGCCGCCTCCCCCAACGGTCCTCGTGAAAACAACACCTCTTTTTTCTTTTGCCTCTCATACTCTTCTCCCCTGCGACGTCCATGACACCTCCGATGCCGATTCCTCGCCGATCCCTCTAGCTAGGAAGGAGTCGAGGCTGCAGTGCCCCTCTATACCGCCGCGCCTAGCCTAGCCTCCCTCCATCCGTTCACCTCCGGCCTTCGGAATCCGGAGCCATGGCTGGCTTCACGTCTCTCCTCGTGGCCTACTTGCTCGGCGGAGTCACTTTTGTTCCTCTCGTCGTCTTGTTCGTCCTCGCATACGTCTTCTACTCGTCCCCCGTTCGCAGCGATGCCGACCTCCCCGACGAACCGAGCGGCTACGCCGACATTGTCCAGAAGGGCGACGATACGACCGCTCTCGACGCCGCCAAGAAGGCGCACAAGGACGAGACCCGAGCGCACGCAAACGACCTCGACGTAGCTGCTGGCTTCTTTGCCGTCTGCAGAGAGTATACACCCATGGGCATCAACGCAAAGCCCATCGAGCGCTCGACCCCGGTCGGTTCGACTACCGTGGCCTCTCCAAGTCCCAGTGTCTATCAGACGATGTATCGGAGCATCTTTGAAAGGAAACCCACCCCGGGACCCCTTGATAACAATGGGAACGGGTCGAGTCAGCGACCCAAGAACGCTGGCAACGTCTTTTACGTGGTCCTGAGTTTGTGTCAAGCTTATCCGGCCCCGCATCCACCATTGCTGACCGATGATGATATCTAGACACGGCCACCTGATGCTATTTGACGATGAAGAGCAGGTCGAGGTTCGACATGTTATTTCACTTGCACATCACGAGATCAGCATATACTCGGGCGGCGATACACCCCCGAGGGCGAACTATTCATCAAGCGCAACGCCATCCGCCTGTCCCGAAGACAGGGCGGCGCAGACCTGGGTCCCGATAGCCAGGTCTCGAAACCATTCTTTCTCTTTTCTGAGAACTGTTCAGCCAAGGAGGACTTTTACTTTGCCCTGCTCAAGAATCAAGAGCAGACTTTTGGCACGGACAACCAGGTGCCCCAGCCTCTACACTTTGACGTCAGAATATTCATCTCCCTCGTTCAGAAACTTCACTCAACTGAAGAGAATATTCACTCGAGATGGGTGAATGCGATGCTTGGACGGGTTTTCCTGGGCATTCACAAGACGCGCGATCTCGAGAGCTTCATTCGTGAGAAACTCACAAAGAAGATTTCCCGGGTCAAACGGCCCGCATTCCTCACCAACATTGCCATTCAGGGGATCCACACGGGCGATGCGGCGCCATACTTTACCAACCTGAAACTCAAGGACCTCACCGTCGAAGGAGAGTGCGTCGTCGAGGCCGACGTCAAGTACTCGGGCAACGCTCGCATCGAGGTGGCGGCGACGGCCAAGATTGATCTTGGAACTAGGTTCAAGGCTCGAGAGGTCAACCTCGTCTTCGCGGTTGTTCTCAAGAGAGCTGAGGGTCATATGCTCTTCAAGATTAAGCCTCCACCTAGTAACCGTGTCTGGCTCACTTTTCAGTCCATGCCCAAGATGGAGATGGATATTGAGCCGATTGTGAGCACCAGACAAATCACATATACTGTTATCCTCCGTCAGATCGAGAATCGAATCAAGGAGGTTATCGCTGAGACGGTTGTGTTGCCCTTCTGGGATGATATGCCCTTCTTCAAGACGGAACACAAGCAGTGGCGAGGAGGCATCTTTGAGGGAGATGATGCCACAGTCGCGTCTGATGATGCTGAGAGCATAGCGGCAACGGCAGGAGACGTTGGAGCCGTGAACCGCCTTGACGGTGAGCCGGATATGACAGAAGAGACTCGTCCTATAGAGAAGAGCCATACAATACCCGTCATGGAGACTCCTCCAACACCTACCGGTCTGTTTGGCCGGAAGCTGAACAAGACGGGCAACAACCCAGCGGCATCTGCGTCTTCAACGAGCGTCGACTCCAAGGGAGCAAGTGCTAGCCCTATTCTTGCGCCCAAGATCACCAAGTCTATGGAACCCATCGTGGGAACAGATGCTGCTCATGCCGAAATTTTCAAGCCGTCCTCGCCACCCGACCACGCAACAAACTACATGGCTGCTCTGCAATCACGCTCACAAGATGCTTCCCCAAAGCCACCGCCTTCTACAGATTCACCTCCGAAATCCTCAGCTGCATCTCAGCGATCCAGCCGCTCTTCCTCGTCAGCAAAGGACACGCTTGGTGAGGTGTCCGAGGATAGCCAAAAGACACCGGTTGCAACAGGGCGTCGTAATACGACCTCATCGACTGGGTCAGCATCTCTCTCAGACGAAAGGGGGACGGGATCCTCAGCAGCATCGATCAAGGAGTCTATCAAGAGCCAGACGGGCTCTTTGGGACGTAACTTCTTCATGAGGCGAGGAAACCAGGAGCTGCAAGAGTCTGATGAGCCAACTCAAGGTGATGGACCTCACGAGCACGGTCAGAAGCAGACAACTCTGGCTGCTGTCTCCAACGCTGCCATGCAAGCCAAGCAATGGGGCTGGAATGCCTACCAACGGCACAAGGAGGCGCGAAGACAGGCGGAACAAGCAAATCACCTTGATCTCAGCCAGCCCATGGGGAGAGGCCAACCACTGCCCCCTCCTGGTACACCTCTTCCAAAGCCCACCAACGGTATGACACGGATAGGACCCCCTGTCAACGTTCCGGCAAGGAAGCCTGTTCCTTCTCATGGTTCTGCCGAGTCTCTGGAAACACATCATGAAAATCACCACGAACATCACCACGAGAACCATCATGAGCACCACCATGAGCATCACAACGATCACCGGCCCGCACTTCCTCCTACGTTGCACCAACGTGGTCGACGCAGGCAGAGCCATGCACCAGAACCGGATATGGGCCAGAACATGCTTGTTGTCGCTGCCCCCGACGACTCCCAGCCAACAACACCCTCGGCAGAGGATCACTCCAACCGTCAACCCTGGGCATCAAGTGGCGAGCAGACCATGGCGAACAGCACAACAACCTCTCAACAACCTTCGACACTAACTCCCGAGTCCTCCATAGTGAAGGATGACGGTAGTTCGGTCAGCCCGATAGAGGCACTACCCGCCGCCTCGGCCGCGGCCGACGACGATGACGACTACTCGGGATGGTTGGACAAGGACGCCCTAGACATGGAGATTAACGATCCTGGACAACTTCCCGTGTCACAGGAAGTCAAATAATACCAAACACAACAACTTTTAGCAACAAAGAAAGGGAGGAGGGATGGTTAGGCGTTTTTGGGATACACGGGCTCGCTCGGGTTCACAAGCAGTCCCGACGAAGCAAACTCTGTTCTTTTTCTTCTTCTTCTTGATAGGAGTAATTAGGCGTTTTATATGTATGGGAGGCATGGTTTGCTGCTGCTTGAGACAGCGGATATACCTGAGTGCATTGAGTAGTCTTGTCATCAATATCAGAACTCTGTTTACAATACTCAGTCATGATTGTATCTCTTTGGTGACTGGCAACTTGGGCTACATGATCAAGTGTATTACTACATACAAGCCATCTCGAAGCTAAACTTCAAAAAGAGACGGCTAGATGACGCAACCTTATGCCTCGAAGACCAAGTGAGATGCTGAATTGCTCGTAGGGGTATATGTTTGGAACGCTGCTATGGCCATTGTTAGCTAGTTCTCATCAGCATCGATGCTCACCATCAGCTTGTGGACGGTGTCTGGATCTGACAGCAGGTTAGTTGGGGTTAGCGATAGCATATCGGTCATGTCTTCCTTTGTTGAGGAACATTGACGGCAGCAGCAATGGATTCGCAATTCAAGGTCCAAACTGAGCACTACTCCATATCCGCACTCATAGCTTCCACAGTCTCCTCCTCACCCAGTCCAAGGGTGTCATTGTAACTCTCATTATGAGAATGCTAGGGGTCGTTGACAATTGCTTGAGCGTTCCAGCTTAGAGCAGTGATCCAATCCTCTTGGGCTTCTCAAATAAGCTCGTCTTGTATTTCCTCCCAACTCTAGTCCTGGTGCTGCGGTAATAGTGATTACTTGATGTCGTCACGACAGCGTTCTGGGTAGAAGAAAAGGGATCACTAGAGCAAATCAAGCTGTTTCCAACTATTAGTCGAATCCTTATGCCAAGATTTTTGCCATGAAATATGCGCCAAGGAGCTCAAGGGGAATGAACCAAATGTGCACTCCTCATGTGGCTCCTCGTGCAGCATCCAGTGCGTAAAGATGGTATAGTGTCAGGGGCTCAGCATTATACATCATCTGTGCCGCCCGCATAGGGCCTCGACAGCGGTCTAGAGCGAATGCTGACCATGTCACAAGCACGAAAGTGAAGGCGGTGACGACAGTCTTGGCCTGGTAATGTTGGCACTAAATGGCTCAATGTATAATCCAGTCAGAGTTGGCTTCAATGCTCCTGAACGAATTGATCCGGTGATGGGCACATGACTGAGAACTGTATCTCTTTAGGAACAAAGTTAAAGCAAGTTCCCCTGCGCCGCCGAAGTCTTTGAGACTATCATAGTGAGTTACCCCAGGAACAAGAACATGAGGGAGCAGAAAGTAGCCGGGATAGGTACTTCATGCACCCCGACAAACAGCTTGATACGCCCGGGGCAGGCAACCGGTCGAGAGCAGAATGGACAATATCAACCCTGGAATATAGGGCCTGAAAGGACAGTAATAACACCAAAACAACCAACGGTCCATGAATGGACTCAAACATGTTCTCATGCAAGGATCGCTGACTGCACCCCAACTTCGCCCGAGGCTGCTCTTCATGTGTTCATAGGTGGAACAGCACAAAGCCTTCGTTGCTTGTGAGGCCGTGGCGCCGAGGACAAGCATGTTGCTGCAGCTGCTGCCCTCTCCCAGCTTTGCGTCTTGGGATGCACTGATACCCAGACACTGTCCGTTTCATCGCCCCGTTGGAGGTTGATTACATCCACTCAGACCAAGAGCAACGCCCGAGTGTCTGGACCGAATCTCCAGGGTGAGCCTGGGTGAGGTTTGGAGGGCTGGGGCAATCCTATATCGACCCCTGCGAGCCTCATAATGCTCGATGCCGCAGGACAAATCGACGAGACTCGCGAAATTCATGGCAGCCTGGTCAGTGCCCGACTGGCATCGTGAGCGCAAGTACACATGCCTGCCGTGGTGTGCAGTGTAAGTCGAGGGTGCTCTCGGATGGTATCCCGATGCCACATTCTTCCCCTCATTGAAACAACGAGATGATGATCGTGATGGTTCCGTAGACCCGAGCTGGAGTATGTGTGTGAGAGTCGATGCGAGCATGACCTTGATGCTTATTTGAGAATTGTGAGAGGCCCATCGTAGGCAATGCAGAGAATATCACGGTTCTGTGTCACGGCTGATCACCAGACAAGAAACCCCCAACTTGCGGTCTGAGATGATGCCTTTGCTGTTGCCATCAAGCCTCTGGATAGAACGGCAAATGAAGACATCGTCGAATCTGTAAAATGTAGACTCAATCAACAGCTGGGCGTGCACCTAGGACATGAGTCGATCATGACGTCCCCCATGCCGCTGCCCCATGGGGATGCTGTTGGTCCCAAAAGGCTGCATCGCATCGCATCGCATCGATATCCTCGGTCTTCAATAACGGACAAGTGGGAGTTGAAGCCGGAGGCGGTAGGGCTAACCCAACCTTGTGAGTGCCGTTGGGGGCCCATGTAGGAAACAATCGCCGGGGGGCAAAAATCACCGCGGGGAGCCCATTGGGTAGTGACCATGTGTGTGTCAAGTCAACATGGGAGGTCAAAGGATGTGATGCGCAGGGACCGACTTGCGACACAGTCTCTCCCTCCCTGAGACTGCGATATGCAGCCCAGCTACCCGGCGCTGAGCTGAGCTGTGCTGAGCCATGCTGATGGCCAGAAGCAGGAGGTGTTCAAGGGGTCCCCTAACCTCCCTCGCCGGGCTCTCGACCAGTGGCTTTTACGTACAAGACTCCATCGTGAGTCGTGTTATTCCCCAGATTGCAAGCCTCTCTGCGGCATGTCTCCGCCAAGAATATGGGGTAGCGGGGGAAGACGGAGGGGGGGCTTTCTTGGTTGCTTGGTTGCTGCTTGTTGCTGGCATTTGCCCTCTCATTGTCCCTTGTTCTCTCGTTTCGCTGCAACCCCCTCTTCTCAACAAAGTCCATCCTGGCAACACCAAGACTCGATGCCATGTGCGTCTTCTCCTCGCCAATGCAACCTGGGCGCACTTTTGGAGCTTGTTTTCTCTCGTTTAGATGCTCCACTGCAATAGTTCGTTTCTTGGCCCCCCAGTGCCAAGATAACTCGTCTTGAAATAAGCTTGATCAACAAGCTTGTGGTTCGTCTTGCGGCCAAGCCGACGACTTGTGGCGGCCAAGAGCTGTGCGTGGTCGGGGCAGACAAAGTATTGGAGGGGCCATGAATCATCAAGCGCTGCGTCGTGCCCAATCTCGTCGTTTAGATAAGACGCATGCCAGGATTGAGTTTGCGGTTTGGTTTTTTCTTTCTTTCCAAAAGGGACAGATGGAAGCTTGGCCTGCCGAGCCAAAGCTTGACTGACGAACAGACAAAACACAACTGCAGCGTTCCATCAAGGTCAACCGACGACCTGGGACACCGGGTGACATGGCGTATGCATCGTTTCGAATTGTTACTTGTCGTCTGGTTGATACAGCGTGCGATATGTCCCGATCCGGTATCCCATGAGCCGTCATGTCACTCGTCTCATGACGATAGGGTGCCTTGTCTGGAGACATGCCGCTCCCGCACCGGCACCTGTCCGGTCCGTGGTTGACAGGCGCGCTTATCCAAGGTAGACAGAGCCTGTGCCTGTTTGATACAGCATAGAGCTGAGAGCATCTTGAGTCGTCGAGCACGGGAAACATGCCGAGACACATGACGCCACAGTGACCGTGACCGGGACGGGCCCTCTTCTCTTCGTCCAGCCAGGCCTTGTTGGGACCGATATCCATGGATGCATCATTTGCAAGGACAGTAGCGTATCCAACAGCCTGGATAAACTTGCCCTGTCGAGCAAGTATCCGCGGACAGCCGTCGGTGTCGCTCCGTGTGCGGTGCCGTACGGTGCGCCTCGTCGTTGTTTGGTGAGGCATTTTCTGACCCCCAAGCGCCGCGCCGCAACCACTGACTGGCTACTGGCCCTCGCATGCCCTGACTGGTCTCCCCTCCCTCCAGCCTTCATTACGTCCTCGATAGGCGGTGGCCGGTATCAGGTCCCGCAGCGCTGTAAGCGGCCGGGGCGGGTCTCGAGTCTCGAACATCGTGGGCTTCGTTGCCCAGGGTTCGCCAAGATGACCATGACCGCCCAGTTGAGCACCGTACCGTACTGACCTGTGCATCATGGCACGCACCCTGTCCTTCTGCCTGTCTCCTCAGCCAGGTGAGCTGAGCTTGCAGTAGTCGGAGTCTATTGCCGAGATGCCATCACCTGATGCAGCTTCTCTGCAATCGATCTTGTTCGACATTGAGATATGCTCATTCGAGACGCCGTTTAGAACATGAGACATCACAAGCCGCTCGAAAACGGTCCATGCGATGCAGTCCAGCATTCAGTGAATGAGTGTATGGCTATGGCTGCTGTCGCAGCTCCTGCTCCTGATGCACGCCATAACATGCAGAGCTTCCCTTGACGTGCCCACATCGACAGATCAGACACTAAGAGACGATAGTTACGGGCGGCGCCGACGATGGCGACCGTGGTATCGCACGCAGACGCAGACGCACACTCCCTCCCACTACCAGATCCAACCTCAGACCATCCCGTCGTCGCCTAGCATAGCATCAGCTTCATGGGCTTGACGAGTGCTGCTGTGAGCTTGATGAAAATTTTCTTTTCATCAAGACCTCAACCTGGCCCTTGCCATCTTGGGTGTAGCACCGCACGGGGAGGGAGGTCAAAGAAGGTGTGGCGAGATCCGGCATTTGCCCAGATCTTGAAAGCTGGTTGCTCGGACCACTTGAGGCTATTCTCAGGTGCTCCCATGTCTGTCAACCCTGAAGCGACCAGATGCCTTATCCGCCACTGTTGGACGTTTGATATGTAGCTGAACTTTCTTTTCCTTGACCCATCGAGATTTGCGGACAAACGGGCCAAGGAAGCCGGAGCCGAAGGCCGCATCCAGATCTCCAACCAGGGGAGACGCCACGAGGTTTTTTAGGGATCCTGAGAGGCTCCAGGAGGATCCATTGGAGAATTAAGAACGCCTCTTCCGAACCATATCTGATCCATTGGACGTACTGGATATCACGGCATATCCGTGGGTCAGTTCTGGTGGTGCCATGTTTCGCGTCTGAGGGATGCTCTGCCTGGATATGCGATGCTCCCAACACCTTTCAAGTGAGATTTGAACAAGCAGCGACCCTAGCGAGGGCCACTCAGTCAAAAGCCAGGCCCCGTCGACAGGGCAGTCATGGGACAGCGCCTGGATGGGAGACGCAGTTGCGTTTGCAGCATGCATACTATGTACACATACCAAGAGCTCTTCATTTCCGCGTTGGAAACCCGTTTGACTGCATCATGCATCAGACCTCTAAGAGAGCGGTAGCAGTTTGGGTGGAGAGGATGTGACTTGCCGGAAGCGAGCCAGTCGAATCTTTTGGGGATGAAGCAATCGAGCGTGGGGGAACATTTCTCTGTCTTGGGTCCATGTCGTAGCGCCGTCGATGAGTTCTTGTGTAAGTCTTGGAAGTCTTGGAAGTCTTGGGTACTCATTCTTGGCCATGATTGTCTCTCACTGCAACTTGTTGAGCAGTTCCTCATGACCCATCACCGCTTGAATGATGGACATGTTTCACGACTTGGCAGCATTGAGCCCTGGTTGACAGGCGCCACGCATGTCTGGCCGGCCGTCTTGAGACGAGGTGAAGAATCGGCGAGACTTGGTGTGTCTTTCCTTGCAGAAAAGGTAACCAAGGTGTACCTTACATGAAGGCTGCGAGTACCCGTATCGCCCGCCTCATCCTCAACGTCCATGTCTCATCGAGGGAGAGTGATACCGGGCCGACGACTCTGTGCTACACCTCCACGCGTCCATCTCTGTCTGAGATATTGTTGCTGTTGCTGCTCCTGATAACCTCCTGATGTTCTTGGCATTTTTAAATTCTCATGTTCTCGGCCTGACTCTGATCCCTTGTCAGCCCAGCACGGATAATGATTTGCAAGGCACATCGCGGCAGATCACCATCAACCTTCAGGTGAAGGCAGAATGAACAACTCACCGAACAACGGTGTGGCAGAGCCCGTCCAACTAGCGTGTCCCATCCTTACCAAATTCTGCCAAGCATGTCGCGACACCGTAACCCAAATTGCCATGCCGAACCTCAAATGGATGAGCGAGGCAATGCCCGTTGCGCACTGTATCCTTTGGTAAAACGGAAAGGACGGGAGAACCCTAGACGACAGCACTAATAAGTCATTCTTTAATCCCCACACCCAACTGTAAAGCGGATGCTATTGCTGTTGACAACTGTCGGTGATCTCAACAGCCTCGTCATGACGCTTTGTTGGCCCTGGACTGAGTGACCTGGCAGGGCTAACCGGCAATGAAAATCGGTATAGCAGCCATTGCGGTGAGACATTTGTTTGTCGGGGGTATTTGAGGACAAGACTTTGACCAATTCACTTGACACGGCCCAGTGGATATGTTGTTAATTTAGAAACCGTCGTCGATCCCTCTGTTTAACTCAACCCGTGCTCGTCTCCGTTTCTTGGACGGCCCATGATGGGTGGTTGATGAGCGTTCAGAGTAGGCACATGAAAAAACAGCAACCGCCAATCGATGGTCGAGAGTGTGAGTGAGACACACAAAACACTGGGGACCGTGCCACGGGTTATTCAGGGATCACCTCAACCCTGGTCTCTCCGGGGCGCATATGACGCACTCGCACCCGTGTCCTTTCATCCCTGCCCTGCAGAGGCGAGAAGATGGCTTGGCTGGGTGTGGGTTAGGGTGGGTGTGGAATGGAGATCCCGCACCGGACCGGCTCTGGGGAGCCTTTTTCGTACACGATGTTAGCCCACGAGACCGCTTTAAACACCAAGAAACAGCCGCTCGAGGCGCCGTAGGTGCTGGACGATGCGCTCGGTCAAGATCCAAGGTGGGCGGGAATAGACTGCCATCTTTTCCCCGTATCCCAAAACCGGCACCGGAGGCTCAGAAGCAACCGCGGTCTGCAGAGCCAAACGGCCACCGAGGAGTCCCTGGATTTGCTGCTGGAGCAGTCGAGATCTCCGAGTCCAACCAACCAGGGCCACAAGAACAGGGGGAAAGACCGACAGGCTTGGCAACAAGGGACTTTGGCCGATTCTCCAGAGCCGGACAGTGCAGACAGGTTAGACCTGGGGTGCGACCCTGTTTTGCTTCGTGTCCTTCGCCTTTGAATTCGGCGGTAATATTGATGATGATCCTCACTTTGCTGGCGGCCTTGTTGAAATGACAAGAAGCGTTTTAAGGTGACGTGGAGACTGCGCTTGTTACTGAGGCCAGGAGACAGAGACAGACCGATAGTTTGACTCCGACACGCCCCAGGCGTATCCCTGGGTGGTCTCAATTTGCTGTTAATCAATTCCCATGCGATTTGCGTTGCACGTACGTAAATGCCGCCTGCGAGTCCTCTTATCTTGCGTCGATCAGACGGTAACGGCTGTGAGCTAGAATTCAAGCTTACTTGGAATAATCTCAAACCGCCGCGCAACGTGTCTCAATCCACGTCACGGCGAGGCGCAATGGCAGCAACGACAGCACAAGCAGCGGCCGTAATTAGCTGAACCGCACTGTATCTGAGGTCTGTGTCGAGATGCACGACGTGTAGTTACTGCGTACACATCTCCTGCGGGCTACTTAGGGGTCACTGTCGGTAGTGATGTCGAGGCGAGGAATGATCATCAGCATTGCCGCAGGTTGATGTCGTTCTTGATGCTGTCGTGGCTCTGGATTCACCGCAGTTGCGCTTGGCAAGCATAGGGAACGCGTCAGGCATGGCTCTGTCAATCGGCTTCAAGCAGTGAAGCAGACCCGGGAAGCCAGCCGGGTCCTGGCATGCTGGAAATATGCCGGCCAAGTGACATCCTGATACCAGAGCCGCATTGACGAGAAACATTGTGGTGTCGAGGATCCGCGGCTTTGCGGATGAAAGGATGCGCGCGATTGCGGCTGCCCTGAGGTGCGCAACACCAAGCCCCCAACCAATCCGGTGCCAGAACAGATATGTAAAACCCGACAACATGGAGAGGCTCATGTCTGGTTGCAGGTTTGATGGTGGATGTTGCTGGTCTCGTGCTGTTGGCAAGAATTGCCGTTTCTCCCGACTGATGCCAATCAAATGGACCCCCAAGGCGGTTGTCGCGGCGCATGTCAGCGATGCCCTTGCGTTAAGCGGCAGCAGCGCAACCGGCCCTCACAGGGCGCGAGAAGGCCGACGGGCCTATAATTAACCTGCCCAGGTTCCGTCGCCGTTCGGTCTTCAGCAGTCCCCTCGCTGCCAACTCAGGCGAGGCGGCTGAGCGGGTACGCGTGGATAGCGTTGCAGTGGTTGTCCACTGTTTCCAGCCCTCGGCTCGCGTGGGGCAGCCACTGCAGCATGTTAATGCAGTCTCAGCACAGAACCCATGGCGGACGACGCAGTGGCTCGTCGGTCTGCTGGGTTCTGGATTCGGTTTCTGGAGATTAGAAGGTGCGGGCATTGGATGCAGGCTCAAATTGGCTGAAGGGCACGCGAGGCGACTAGGAATAGGGCCGCAGCGGTCAGGAGAGGGACTGTGAAAAGCAGGAGTTCTGTAGTTACAATTGTTCTCCTGGTCCATCGCAGCGGGCGTTGGACGTCGAGCAGCGAGGCAGGGCGAGACAAGGCTGGGATGAGGCGCGGGATTATTGACCGAGAGCCATTGCGCCTCGTCAGGGAGTGGGAGCTTCAGTCGTGAAATCGTGATGCGTCTGAGTGGATAGTGCCTGATGATGTGCAACGCATCGCCACGAAGGGCGTCGTCAATTCCTCGTCAGGGCGAGTGTTCTGGACGGGAGCATGATGTACTGTAGCATCTGATGACGATGACTCCTCTCGCAGCGTCACGATCGCTTTCTGATGGCCTTGGCAGAAGCAGGGTCTCGGGGAGATGCTCGTGCTGGAATTGCCTGGGGTGGATTGCCATGATGCGGCAACAGATTGACGAGACAAGTGGACAATTCGCAAGACATGAGCTACTGTGCTTGAGGTGGGACATTGACGATGCAATCATGGGGCCAACAAGAGGCAACACCAACAAGAGTTCATGATCGTTCGAGACGTCTTCATGATATGCATCCACAAGTTGTTTAGGAGCTTGCAATTGAAGGCGGCGCTTACACAAGCCAAAGATGGCGGTGGAGCTTGTGCAGGTGGATGGCTGTCACAGGTTGGAGGAGAACGAACTGTCCATCTCGAAACGGGGAAAGTGACACCGGCTTGACAGGGAGGTCCGACCAATCACGGAGCACCAAATCAAAGACCGATTCTGCAGGTGGAAGGTACAGTGTGTGCAGACTACCGTTAACAGGGAAGGCGCGGGTGCGCGCTTGGTGCTCTTCATTTCAACTCACATGAGCTGCTGCATTGGCTGCAGACGAGCAAGTTTATCTGGCCGTACGCCGTATTCACGAGGATGGGAAGGAAAAGGAGGTCAACCAAGAGACAACACATAACTGACAACAGTCACGTTGATTCAATTGTGCTGCAGAGTCAACAGAGCCCCAAAAGGCAGTTGAAGTAGCAAACTCCTGGGAGTCTTGGAAAGAAAACTGGGGACCTCGGTCGACCTGTAGGGGAGAGCGACTCTGCCCTGGGGGACTGACCTCATTGCATGGGTGACATAAAAAAATCGGACAACAACACAGAGGCATTATTTGTCCTCACAGAACATGACCACCATGCCTTGACAGCAATCATAAAGCAAGACATAAGAGACTCTTGGAGTGTTGGATTCTAGGAGAATGCTCTTTTCTGACTTATCATCACTCTCACATAGAACATTGGGCCATATAGGAGCAGCACTTAGAGCAGCTGGCATCTTCGCCCTCTAGTGTCTCATCTATTTTTTCACCCACGGCATCATCCACCGCAGGACACACCAATCTGCGTCTTGTAATGGATCTCCAGACGGAAAAGAGGATTCATCCACTGACTGACTGGGTCGCATAATTCCATGGATGAATCCATGTGGATTCGTTCAAGATGGGAGAAAAATCACGCACTGTGCTTATTTAGGTACGTATCCGTATTCCGCCAAGCAGAGAAGAGATCCATGGATGGATGATGGATCGAATCCAACCACTCACGTCCCGGTCCCCTTGAGAAGCACTGGAATTGATGGAACGGGCAGCAGAAGGCCGATAGAAGAGACAGTTGACTCTGGAGTGTCCGACGATGGCTTCCTGATTTTCCCTTGATCACCGGCACACTCTCCACTCCAGCCCACGTCAAGCCTCAAGCCAAACCAAACCCTGAGCCACTTGTCAATCAGTCACTTTGTGTGTGCGCGAGTGCGAATCGTTGTGTGCGCGTGTATCTTTGGTATGCGCACGCCCCCTCCCCTTGACATGGCATCCTCACCCCGGTCGAGTTCCCCACGTCCGCCGGCTGGTCCACATCCACATCCACATCCATCCAGAGCAGGCAAGCCATAGAGGGTCCTGGCTTTGGTTTGGTTCTGGTGGGCTGGGGTGGTGGACGCTCACTCAACAAGGGACCGAAATGTACGAGTGAGCGACAGCAGCCGGCTTCACTCGTAGCGTTGGTAGCTTGTTGCCGCCCCAGACGGCGAAACACAAAAGACAAGCTGCGCGCTTTTTTCTGAGTTTCCTAATCTCCAAGCTCGCGGCTCCCCCTTCTCCTTTTTACTCTTTTTTATTTACTTGTTGGTTGAAAACGACAGCTTGGGCTGCTCTACTCATCCAGTTATATAACCCAAGTCGGCTTCTTTGATGCCGCTTCCTCCCCGTCGTCTTCCTCTTCTCCTTCGGCCATCGCGTCCTCCTCCTCCGGATCAGTTATCCACGCGGTGACCCCGACTGTTCATTCCAACATCCACCTTTAGGAGCACGGAAAGAACTTGGCAGGAACGAACACCGAAGGCCACTGAGAACAGAACAGCCAACGGAAACGGATCTCCATTCGCACGCATCTTGACAACCGACAACGCCGCATCGACACCTACGCTTACACGGGCACGAGATCCAAATCGACTCAGACTCGCACCAGATCAACATTGGCATTCTGTCATATCTGTTTAACCGGCGACTAAAAGTCAGATCACCTATCGTCCTTATCCCCTCGTCACGGTATCAACAACCCTCGTGGGCAGCTTGAGTGGCCGACAGAACCACCGAAAGGCTAGCAGCACGCAACGCCAAGATCGCAAATCTTGGACATCTTTCGCCGCAATCCGCAACAGCTCTCGGAACTGCCGTCGAACTGGGACGCCTGTGACAGACCATCCAACAGCGAAAAAACCAAACGAACCAACCACGAGCACGATCCAGCCTGCGACAGCTGCTGAAGCGTCTCCATCCTCGATTTGACCAATCTCTTGGATGGTGTGTGGCCCTGACGTCGTGGTTCCTCGCCTTTCCAGTGACCAGCAACCGCCCCCAACCTCTGCCCTTCGCCCGCTGTACCTTAGGCGCCGCCTGTACACCGAAGCGCAGTACCCCCGCCAGACCAGACGCACCCATCCACCACAAGCCTCCGACAGGATAAAGAAGCAGAGGACCCCCAGCGCTTCTGGACATTAGAATCCACCGCAGTTTAGCGACCTAGCTCCCCGAGACCCCCGAAACAGCAACTCGCTCCATCACGATGGCGGCATTCTCGGGCCCAGGGATGCTCGTGGCACCCCACCAGCACCAACCACATCAGAGCTCCATGCTCGACTCAGCAGGTATGGAGACACTCTTCTCTCAGTAATCATTCATTTTTGCCTCTCTTGCACTTGGGCCAAGCCAATCTTGGTAACCCCCCAATCCACGCTCCAATCCGTTCCCCTCCTGTTCTCGCAGTCTCCGGGTCATTTCCCTCGCTCTCGCGTTGTTGCTTTGCCTTGCCTTGCGTTTGTCATCGTTAAGCCCCATCGCCCGAAAGCGAGGAAGCATCTCCGTGGATCGAGCCTGGGGCACCAGTGACGCGAGCAACGTGGGACTCGGCCATCACGACAGAGTCTGTTACTGGCTAAAGGGAGAACATGCAACCGGCTGGAGCCTCTTTGCCTTGACAAGAGCATCCGTCGCCCAACGCATTCGCCGTCCTCCACAGGCAGGCAATCCTTTTCCGCCCTGCGGCTCCTGTGCTGTGCCTTGGCTTGGTGGGCGGACGGATTTGGGGCCTGGCCTGGGGGATCTCTTCACATCCGATCCCTGCTTCGCTTCCGCTTCATTCCCTGTCTGATCTCTCATTCTGCCTCATGCTTTGTCCTTGTGTCCCTTGTTCCTTGTCACCTTTGAACTTTCACCCTGTTCAACTCTCCCAAGTTTAATCAATCCCTGCGTGCTGACGTCTTTTGTTCGTGGTCACCACAGATAAAAGTGCCGCTTCTGCTCCTTTGAGCCCAAATTCGGCCATCAACTTCCCTTCTGCCTCATCGCCGCGTCAATATCTCACCGACCTGACCGAGTCAATTGTTCTCGAGGAAGGTGGAGAGTCTGGTAGCGAATCCGCTATTGAACCAGTCACTCCCATCAGTGGTCGCCAGTCTCAGGATTTTACGCTTGAGAACCAAGACCTCACAGACCTCCAGAGCTACCAGTCCTACCAGGCTAGCTCAGTCACATCAGGCGCCGTTCCTATTCCCATTCCGGGCGCCAACAACAACAGCAAGACACTCTATCAGACCCAGACACAGTCTTCTCGCCGACCCTCGCGCACCGAATCCACAACCCCCAAGTATACGGACTACGAAGTAACCTCTACTGGAACTCCGCTCTCCAAACGGTCGACTCGCGGCTCGACCTCGAGCTTCAAGCGCACAATGTCCAACTTTTTCCGCCGCTCAAATTCCCAGGTGGCCAACAACTCGGCCATCATGGACTCTGCCACTCCTTCCGTTGTTTCTGCACCCGCAGAACCTCAGACCAACGGTAACCCACGAGCCACCCACCGTCGTCGCTTCTCCATGAACCGTTCTTCAGCTACAACCCGCTCCAACTCGCCCCCGTCACCAAGTGATGCCGGTCTCGAAATGGCCTCATCGCACCGCGAGCGGTCCTCGGCCAACAACCTGCCTAGCCAGAGCGACTTCAAGAAGAACCGGGCCTCGACCGGTCTGACCCTCCGTGGCCGAACTATCGGCTTTGTTGGTTCAAACGCAAAGAGTGCGAATGGAGACAAGCGCCCCCAGCTTAGCCGTCGAGCTAGCAGCTTCGACGGAAGCCGCCCTAACACTCCTCTACCACCGCCTGCCGAGCAAGATGAGACCATGTACCCTCCTCAACGCAGCGTCTGGCCTCTCCCTCCGGACTCCGGTACTGGCGCCAAGGCTAGACGCATGAGTCTTAGCCTCCCCGATGATTTTGCTGTCGATGTTGTCGAACTACAAAGTGAGTTTGAGTACCAGCGCAAGTTCCTGGGCCGTCATGGCAAGCATCTTGGAAAGGGAGCTGCCTCCAAGGTGAGGCTCATGGCGCGCAAGGGCTACCCCGAAGAGCTCTATGCCGTCAAGGAATTCCGCGGCAAGTCTCGCCGTGAGAGCGAACAGGACTACGAGAACAAGATCAAGTCCGAGTTCAGCATCGCCAAGAGTCTGCACCATCCCAACATTATCGAGTCCTTCCGCCTCTGCACCGACCACTCCCGCTGGAACCACGTTATGGAGTACTGCTCCGAAGGCGATCTCTTTAGCCTGGTTCAGAAGGGTCACCTCAAGGGTGAGGAGCGCAAGAAGGACCGCCTGTGTCTCTTCAAGCAGTTGATTCAGGGTGTTGCTTACCTTCATGCCAATGGTATTGCTCACCGTGATATCAAGCTGGAGAACCTTTTGATTACCAAGGACAGCAAGCTCAAGATTACCGACTTTGGTGTCTCAGAAGTCTTTTCGGGTACTCATCCTGGTCTTCGGGAGGCTGGCGGACAATGCGGCCGTAATATGGGAGACATCCGTCTTTGCTCTCCCGGCATCTGCGGTAGTGAGCCTTACATCGCCCCCGAGGTGCTCGCCAAGAAGGAAGCCTACGACCCTCGCGCCCTGGATGTGTGGAGCTCAGCCATCATCATGATCTACCTAACCTTTGGCGGTGCTATCTGGTCCCGTGCTGAAGCGGGCAACCTGCACTACGACAAGCTCGTCGATGGCTGGAACAAGTGGTACGCTAAGCACCCCGAGTGCGATGCTTGCATTTCCGACAGCGACTACCCCAAGTGCTACGCCCTCGACGTTGGCGTTACCCCGCCTGCTCTTCGCCGTCTGTTGCTGCAGATGCTTAACCCCGACCCTCACAAGCGTATCGGCATCGACGAGGTTATCAACAACCGATGGATGAAGAACGTCGAGTGCTGTCAGGTGGAATCATATGATGACCCAGCTCTGGTTATCGACGCCACCAAGAAGGACAACAAGACCAACGGAAACAAGAAGATCTTCTGCCACAACCACCTGCCCCCGAAGATGTCTGGCGGTCACTCCCTGGGCAAGATGCCAGGCCAACCTGGCTACTAGACGAATTTACGAATGTCAACGAAACGAGATTTTTTTTTTTTCTTGACGAGATGGACCCGATTCAGTCACAGATACTATAATACGACTATCGGGCATGATATCACAATGCTGAGGCTTTCATTTCTTTCTTTTGTCTTTCGACAAGCTGTCCTCCAATGAGGGCATGCACTCTTTGACTGCGCTGCTTGTCATTTGCATGCATCTATAAGGGCGTTGGGGAGGAGGACCATGGACTGGGGAGCAGGGCAGCCCGCATGGTCCGGAGTTGATGATTTCACTGTCGTTTCTCTTTACTTAGTGCTCTGAACTGTACATAACATACGGTTGCGGTTTGGAACTGCTTTGAAACCGTTCTTTTTTTGCCCACCACGTTGTACTATGCTATGGACCAACGGATACGGAGGACAGAATTGGAAGCAAGCAGGCTTAATACCCCCGAACATCAGTCTCTTGTGCCTTTTCTTTGGGAATCTGGTGAGGGTTGATTATATACCATGGTCAACTGTCCCGGTAGATGGAAAGAAAAGTTGGGATGGAGATGACCTGGGGGGTTATCAATTCATCCTTTGTTTTATTCTGCTACGTTTTTTTTTTCTTTTTGGATGCAAAGAAGCGCCCTTTCAAGATTGCTTATGCTTATACTACGACCTAGTTACAAGTATTGGGACACTTGGGCATTACATTCAGTTATTGTCTTGCGAATATGCAGAATAGACAGTTGCGTTCTTGATCCATCCAAACCTGCATGTGCGTATAAACCGGTATCCATTGTAAAGGGGCTTTCTCGGACCCTCTGTGACACTTCTTCGGCGCCGGCGGTGATGCCTGTCAACCTGTCAGGTGCTTTGGCCCGCCGAGGAGAAGTATATCCCGCGTTGTGGCGTGTCAGTTGCGCCGATACAGTGGGCTGGGATGTTTGCTCGTAGAGGTGGAATCAAGGTGATACAAGGGTCTAAAGCATCCCACGCGACAGGCTGTGTCTCCCCACAGGGGGCTGTCGGAATATATCATGGTGATGGTGTTGACGGGCGATGGTGGGCGACGTCGGAGGGATCTGGTCGAGTCGGAATCGAGGGAACTGCGGCTAAACAAAGGACGAGATGACTCACCGCTGGTTATGTTTATCTGAGGTGTTTACTGTCCTGCTTGTCCGTGACGCCATCAAGCCTGAAAATGAAGCTGTACAGTACAATCCATGTTTGTTGAAGGGGGAGGGAGTGAAGATGCAAATGCACAGTTGGGTAGATACAACGCCTCGGGGCGTGAAGCCAAGCACCACCATGTGTCAAAGAGCAGCTCGTCCCATGTATCATGCCGCAGCGTTAAGCATATAGTTGCTTATCCAAGCGCTTGACTAAACTGCAAATCTTGACGCTTCGTTGATAGATAGTCTGTGCAGTTTGATGTAATCTACAAATACATGGCTAGACCTTGTAATAGTCACCTGGCAAGACAACATGCAGTATCACACACATACACACAAGAAAACAAATGCTATATCCATGTGTGTAGGATTTTGCTGCACCGTCACGGATAGAACGTGCCGAACGGCATACAACATTTTCAGTGAGGCTTTTTCCTCTCATCACAAAACTACATTTCACACAAGTTTGCAATTTCAACCCGCCCTTGCTGCAGTTATGGCGCACACACCGGTCAGCGGATGGGAGATGCCGACATGAGCGGGCGTCTTCGGTGAGCCAAGGTGATTCGTGCCCGCGTTTTTTCACCTGGCATCCAATGCGGGAGGCGTCGTGGGGGATCATCTCTGGAGGTGCTCGGTCAGGTTTTTTGGGAAATTCGTTGTATTGAGGAGGATCGCCCTTGATTATTTGCTAGAGTGTGATTGTGATGCTTGAAAAACACTACTGCAATGTAGGAAGCGGCATCGTGAGGGTGTGAAGATAGTACAGTACTTGGGTGGCTGTGGCAGGCTCAAGGTTTGGGTTGGACACATGGTGGACAATTCCTTTTTGGTTGACTGAACTTTAATTCAGAGAATGCCATGCCCGTTTGACTCGTGAAGGCGTGGCATAGCGTCTTGTCATAGCGCAAACTACGAAGCTTGTCAGTGCCACTGCTACCACGAGGGTATTCCCGTGAGAGCTACTCCGGTGGGCTCCGAGTCGGGAGGGCCGGTCGGGGCCGGGATTGTGGGACCGAGACGGAGGTTGGTCCGAAGAATGGACGGGAGGCGCCGTAGGGCTGGAGGCTCGGGCCTTTTGAGGGTAAGATTACGGGCTATCCCGGCTGTTTTCAAGGGATACGCGTTGTAATCAGTCATGTGATGATCAATGAGGGCGATCGCGAAAGATGGGCCCTGATGCTTTAGGGGTTCTCCCATCATTAAACCTTCGTCTTCTTCGAGAAGATGACGAAATGACCCGTGTTTCTTCTCTTTACCAAGTCCGGAACCTCGGGAACGTGTCATGACCCGGAGCGGTTCCTTAATTAAACCTTGTCGTCTATTTAGAGCCAAGCGCAACGCTTTAAGCTTTTCTAGCTTCTAGAAGCCCGTTTCAGATACAACAGTATTAGCCCGGCCCACAGGTTCAGTACAAAAGGCAGCTATTTTCCCTCCAATGGTTGTGATAATTTCATGGGGAAAAGGTAGGATTGGTAAGGGATTTTGTGATTTAGGTTCTGTATACGATGACGAAGCCTGGTAATATGTTTCGGAAGCTTGGCAACTACCGAAGAAGCCGGTAGATGAATAGAAGGGATATATATCAGACGTCTTCTGTCTCTTGAGTGTCTCGCCTCATCAATCAGTACTCTTCAGCTCGTTCACTACTGGATAGTGTTTTTGTTTTCTTGTCATTCATTACTCTCGTTTGTACATATCACCCACAATCGTTCAAAATGCGTGCCGCGGCCTTCTTCGCTCTTGTTTCCTCTGTGGTCTCCGCCACTCCTCTCGGCCACCGCTTCCACACCTACTCCAAGGCCAGCAACTCTTGCGCCGTTGTCTTTGACGGCCGTGTCCCCGCCAATGCCTCCCTGACCGACTTTGACACTGAGAACGGCGGTGGCTGGAACCCTTACAACCCTGGCTATGTCAAGGGAAACAACATCTCTTGGTCCGAGATTCTCCTGCTTCCCAAGAACACCCCTCGATCTCGATTCGATGCCGTCTCTCGCACTGTTCCCCTCGAGGTCACCATCAGTGATGAGAGCATCTTCATGCAGCAGCACGGCTTTCGACGTGCCGGTCTGCAATTCGCCAAGGACGACAATGAAAAGAGCCCTGCTTCTGAAGGCGTCAAGACACTTCATTTCAGCATTCTGCAGGACGAGAGCCGGCCTCTCAACCTCAGCCATGAGTACCTGGTGAGACAATTGACGCAGAAAGTGCAAACAACAGAGCTGACGATTGAGCAGAATGTCTGGCATGAGGCAGGTGACTACTCCAGCAACCAGTTCAACTTTGAGGCTGGTACCATCATCGGCCAGGACCTGCCCAAGGATACATGGAAGCTTCTCGACCGCACCAACAAGCAGATCTGGTCCACCCCTATCCTCAAGGACGTGTGGCAGAACTTTGCCATCACTCTCGACTTTGACAACAAGTAAGTATTGTCTCAGCCTGAGACTGTATTGTTGTTTCTTTGTTTGCTGACCGGTCGCAGCACCATCCAAGCCTGGTACTCGGAGGGCCGCAAGCCCCTCCGAGCCGTCACGGAACCTGTTTCTAACGATAACTCTGGACGGGGACAATACCAGATTGGTATCCTGAAGAAGCCTACTGGAACGGATGATGTTGTCAACTCTGGCTTCCAGGAGAGTGATCTTGACGAGGGACTGATCTATGGTGGTATCTTTATTGAGGACAGCAAGGACGGCTGTGTGTCTGCGTAATGAGGGCTGGCATTCGGCTTTGTTCAACTGCCGAGTTTTTCAACGAGGCTCTCATAGCCACCAGATTGATGAGACAACAAGGGTCTTGTCCAAGCCCTTGACTGCAGATCATAGCGGTTCGTCATAGACATAGAGTGTATCGGCAGATACTGAACGACCCACCCCCGCATGATTGACCCGTGGATGATAAAGAAGCAATCATTTCCCTCTGATGTGACCTATCACTCGTCAAGCGAGGCCCCGCGCAGTCTGTCATTGCCGAAGCCAGTGGAGTCCAGACCCCTTACCAAGAAAAATGTTGTTATGCTCCGTCTCGTGGTTAACGTCTGACAGTGGAGAGTGTCAGGTATGTGTAACCCATAAGCCTGCGTAACTGGCGGCCGTTTACCTTGACTCACTCGGAGCTGTACTCTGATGCAAGAAGTGGTCATTGACATGGAGCTACTGGTGCTGAAGTCCCGGGTTGAGACGGTGTCTCGGGGTTTTGTCTACGTAGATGACCACCAAGTGAACGAAGCTCTGAGAGAACTCGTATGAGAATCGAGATTCATACTGTTGAGACTGATCCCAATGTGCGTCAGGTATGTATGCCTGGTCACACAAACCCCGCCCTACAGCTCTGACCTGAGTACTGTATATTGCACATTTGCATGCAGGGGTATATGGCCGAATCCCCAGGTCAATCTGAACTCACGGCGACCATGGTCGTCTCGTCATGGTTTGGTGGCAGCCCGATCTTGACTCGTCTCAATCGTTTATACTGATCGGGAGAAGAAGAAAAACAAACTAAATACTACAATAAACGAACGAACACAATGAAGCAGTCGTCTATTGAGATCTCACAACCCCCTGTGAGGCCCGTGCGGGGAGGCGGCTCTGATATCAACTACACACTATATACAAAGTACCTGGAAGTCGGTAGTCGAGACGAGGTACGTAGCGACATCAGGGAAGCAATGGTGACATGTCATGTGGCTTGCCGTGCGGGCTGAGAAAAGAGATTTCCCCTCTCCGGGTATCAGTTCCTAAACACTCAGAGCCTGATTTGGGAGTTACACCATCTGCAGAGGGATATCGGATAGATACCTACATGATGCCAGGGATTAAAGTGATACCAAGCCCTCCGAGGTTCTTGGTTGGCTAGACTCGCAGCGGTAAAGACAGTACAAGCTGTGTGTCAGCATTTCTGAATAGTCATTTGTTTCGGATAGGGGCTTGGGGGTTCTGGACCACAGAAGGTGGTGGCAGGGCTCTCTTCCGAAGGGGTCAAGTTCATGTGTGGCAACGGAGAGAAGAGAGACACTGGTCACGTAAAGATGAGAGCATCGTGTGTGCCTGGCCCTGGTTCTTGATTGCACGGAACGGAACAGGGCCAAGTTTGTTGGCTGAGAAGCGGTTCGCACGGACTGTCTCAGAAGTTGCTGAGGAAGAAGAAAATATAGCTCGGCAGAGATACGTGGCACTACACCACCTTGGGTCTACGAGCTGATACTGGAAGAGCTAGAAGCAGCTGCTAGTTGTATTATCAAAAGAGGGTCCGTAACAAGTTGCAGAAACTGTTGTAAAAATATAAAGTAGAAAAGAGAAGCAATTCGACAACTTGAATTGCCGTTTGAGTACCAATTCTTTCTTTTCTCGTTCTCGCTCTCGCTTCTCAACAGCCGAAACCCAAGACGCGGCCCGCTTCCCCTTCCCTAGTCAGCTAGCCACAGCTCGTCTCGACAATCCTATCACATCCGAGAGCCAACATGCAAGGCGTTTTTTGTTTGCTTGAAAGTGCAAATGCGCTGCCGTAACGCGGCTTACAGTAGCATAAGACATGGATGGTGGATGGGAAACCCGCACAAGAGAAGAGAGGACTCGAGTTTCTCGAGTTGGGCTCTCGATTTCTGATAATTCTGCCTCTTTTCCTTCTCTTTGATCTGACTCTAAACCATTAGGCAACCAATCTACACAAGCTACTATGGTTGTATTCCCGCCTATTCCTGGTTCACAACTGCCCCCCACTCCGGAACCAACCCCCGACATCGACATGACCCTGGTGGCCGTCCCGCCTCGTGCTGGCAACGCCGCCATCGCAGGTGCCCTCAAGGCCTGTCTCGACATACTCTCAGATATGTGCTGTGCCGAGGCTCTGGAGGATGAATGGCCCCTTCTCCAGGCCAAGCTCGACGTTGAGAGAACCCTTCTCCTTCAATGGGTTGACAAGGTCAAACTTCTCGACGAGATCTACGACGTCGGCCTCGACAACCTTGACACCCATAGTCAGATCATTCATCTGCTGCACACCGTCTATGAGATGCTCATGGACAAGCTCGGGCTCATGAGTCGTTACTACATCATGTATCATGAGCAAGAGGACTCGCTCCCTGAGGACTCGCTCCCTGATGCGACCTATCTCCAAAGCTCCCCGATCCTCAGCAGGGAGCGGTTGGAAAAGTTCAACAGCGAGTTTACCCGTCAGAAGCTTCGTGTGCTACATGTTCCGGACGGCACGCCTTCGACCACCAGAATCCTCCGGATCGTGACCTGCAAAGATGGCTTCGAGAGGTTTATTGAGGACATCCGACACCTTGTCAATTCCCTCAACAGACTCGCCAGCAGCCCCAACTGCCTCGAGTGTGCGGCGCAGATGGCGGGGGACGACGTCAAAAAGTGCAAGACCATGAATGACTTGCGCAAGGTTCGCGACGCTGCCAAGGGAGTCAGAGATACGATTGCTCTCTCGGCCGAGGAGCTCATTGTCCGCTTGGCGCGACGAAGAATCCTGGCCAATCTCCGGTTTGATGGGCTCAATGAGAGGAAGATCATCCTGCAGGACCCTCACCCTGGTACTTTCGAATGGGCTCTCAAGGCACCCGAACCTGACACCGAGTGGGACAATCTCGTCGAGTGGCTTGAGTCAGGATCCGGCATCTACTGGGTGTGTGGGAAAGCTGGTGCTGGCAAGTCCACGTTTCTCAAGTACATCCTCAACCATCCCGAGACCAAGAGACGTCTAAGTACCTGGGCTGGAGACGAGCCTGTCTCTCTGGGATCCTACTTCTTCTGGAAGTTGGGAAAAGCCCAGCAGCGAACCCGAGACGGTCTGGCCAGGACAGTCCTGTATCACATCCTGAGACGGATACCCACCCTCATGCCACTTCTTGTGCCCAACATGTGGCACTGCTCCTACACAGGATGTCTCTTTGAGCCTCACGAGTCTCTGCCTCTGCCGTCTGTAACGGAAGTGAGAGAGGCATTTGAGAAGATGGCAGAGCCCGGGGTTCTCGACAGGAAATTCTGTTTCATCGTCGATGCCTTGGACGAGTACAGCGGCGACGGTGAAAGAGCTGTCGCCTTCCTCCGGCGGCTCAGCCAAATCCCCAAGATCAAGGTGTTGGCGTCCAGCAGGCCCAGTCCCGTCTTTGTTGACGCCTTTGCCAACTCGCCAAAGCTTCATCTTCATGACCTCGCTGTAGGGGATGTTCTGCAGTACATACAGGACAAGGCTGATACCCATCGGTACATGAGAGCCCTGCGGGAGGTGGACGAAACCTTGGCCCTGATCCTTGTCGAGACACTTGCTGAAAAGGCAGGCGGTGCCTTTTTGTGGACTGTCCTTGCGACCAAGGTTTTGCTTCAGGGGTTCGACGGATGTGAACGCTTCGTCGACCTTGAAAAACGCATTGCAAACATACCAGAAGAGCTCGAGGACTTGTTTGTGCACATGCTCAACCTGGTGGAGCCCTGCCACCGTGAGCAGGCGGCCAAGCTTCTTCGCATGTGCTACAGAAGCAAGACGTCGCGAAGTCGCGAGGCCGAGCGAGGACGAGTCTGGACCATGGGCGTGGCCTCTGCCGACGAGGATATGGACTTTGACCATTTTGAGCTTCATTCCGAGAGAACACTCAAAGCTCGTCACAGACAGTGCTTGGCCCTTGAGCACCGCCTTGCCAGCCGCTGCGGTGGGCTCTTGGAGGTTACTGGGAAGGAGATGGATGACATTGCCGATAACAAGTGTTTCTGCGCAACTCCAGAATCGCACCCTAACCACGAAATCATGATTGACTCTTCGATCGAGTTTGTTCATCGAACTGTCTATGAGTGGTTCGGTGGGCTTGACTCGTGGGCCCTTTCACAACTGGAGCTTCAAGACAACGGCTTCAACGAAGACGCAGCTGTTGCTTCTCTGTCCTGGCAGCAATGCCGACTTGCCCAAGAGCTCGGGACTCCATTTCTGAGAGCAGACGTCAACTTGGCAAACTGCATGCACTACGTGGGGCGACCCGACAAGTTCAGTCCCAAGTTTGCCGACAGCATGATGCACAAGATCCTCGATCTCGTGGCCGAGACTCGTCGCAAGCGCGGGATCAACTGGCACTATACCTTTTGCTGCAGCCCCGAGAGGGACGAGTCGGGTCGCCTCGAGACGCTCTACTTTGCTGTTGCCATGGGCATGGTCAACTTTGTCAGGTACTACATGAAGCAAAAGCCGACGCCGACCTTGAGCGAGATGGAGACGAGGTACAAGATGAGGTGGTGGAAGGTTGTTGCGGATCGGAGCCTCATCAGAAGCTTTCTGGAGCCGTTCTATGAGACGATTCAGTATCTTCCTCCTCAGGGACCGATGATGCTGTACCTCGAGTCGTGTGGATGTGGCGTGCCGGGCGATCAGATGAGGTACTATATCAAGGGTCTGCCTGGGGACAGATATGGTAGCATGGTGCTTGCTGCGAACCCCATCTAGGGGTTTGAAGGGAGAGTTTCAACAAAAAAAGGCGAGAGAGAGAGAGAGAGTTGGCAAAAAATTGCAAAACAACAAAAACATACAACAGCGGGGATTCGCTGGTCGTCACCGACCCAACTACTAATCCGCCCCTCACTGGCTTATCTATGGGAGAGCGGACGGGATCCCGAGTTTTTCCAGTGGGTATGGTCGTATGGGAGAAAGGTGACCAAATTGCGATCTTGTTGTTGAGTTGACGGTGGTGGAAAAATGACAGGTTTTCGGTTTGCGAGTGTGTTTATTGGTGGCGTTTTTTGTTTTAATTTGGCAAGGATGGTTTTCCTATGTTTTTTCTTATGTTTGATTGGTTCATGTGGCTCACTGGTTGCTGCTGATTGGACCCCTCACATGGCTTGGGTTATGGCCTCGAACATGCCCCTCACGACAATTTCTTTGGAACGGGATTTTTAGAATGGGGTTTCATGACAATTTCCTTGGAAATGGATTCTGGAATGGCTTTGGGATCGGATGTGAGATAGGAAAAGACGGTCGGCTTGGATGAAGTGGGTCACGGATCTTGCAAGGGTGGTTCGATATCGATTGACACAGGGAGACGGTTTATTACAGAACGTCAAGTGTAACGAGATGTTCCAGCATCAATCACCACCCTTTTACTCTTTCTAGAGAATGATATTATTATAATATAATATGTATATAAAAAAAACTATCTTGTGCACATTTGTGATTGTATGATTCCGAGTTGCATTACTTGATGATACTGAGTTGCCGGCGCGGCAGACCCACAGAGCTGTTTGGAGAAAGCTTGCTCAACCTGACAACGACCAGCTACGTTCGTTTTTAATCGGCGACTCGGTGTCGCATCACAACAATTTGGCCAACGTAAACAACAGCCTGAATCAAGCAGGATTTCGGGGACGGATGAACTCGTCAAAGGGATTAATCAGCTCCAAACATGTTTTGACGATGAAGCCATTGATGATCGGGGCTCCTCCCAAGAGTCCACCAGTCATCTCACCTGGATCAAGTAAACATGCTAGAGCACAATATTGATGCGAGTTGGAATCTCGGTATCCCACTTGAATTTATACCCAGTATGGTATTGCGACGTAGGGATAACCGATCGATGACTAAAGTTGTCTGTCAGCGACTGAGCTGGTCAGCTTCGTATGCCTTGGCGACAATCCTTTTGTAAGAATCAGTTAACGTTAGTTTCCTAAACAGAGAGGAACCAAACTTTCGAACCTGTCGACGACAAGGCTCTCCTCGAGTTTGCATGACAAATATGCTCATCATTCTCACTGAATTGGACTAGCTATCCTCGAAGGATGGGGGCCGCGGCACGCAAGGCGTCAAGACTACAGGGTGCTCGTGTAAGCCAGGCCCTGCGCTCTCAGATAGGAGCGAAATACGCTTCTCGGTACCTTGTTGAATCCGATCTTGTTAATTTTTGATTGGAACGAATAATACTTGGAATCTACCTGCCTGATAACGTGGACAACCAACAGCGCTTTGGCTTAAAAGGCGTTGGATACTCGCCGGTATGCCAGAGTATTTCCAGATCACCGTTCAACGCCATACCTCCATACTCGCCAAAGCCACCCCCAAAGCATTAATACTGGTCCATCCCATTGCATAATGTCTCGTCAAATTAAGAATGTTGCTCTTGCCGGGGTAGGTAACGGACTTGCTATCATGGCTTCCAACATGACCTAACCTGCACATCTCAGGCATCTGGCAGTTTAGGGTCGGTTATCTTGCAAACTCTTGTCAGAACCGGTCGCTTCAATGTGACTGCTCTTTCTCGCAGGACCTTGAGTGACGTTCCCTCGGGCGTTGCCGTCCAAGTCGTCGATTTTGAATCCGTTTCTACCCTAACTGTAGCCCTCAAGGGGCAAGATGCCCTCATCGATGCCACCTGGGCGTCTGACTCTTCTCTGGCCATTCGATTGACGGATGCCGCTGTCGCAGCCAGAGTTTATAGAATCATCCCATCCGAGTTTGGTGTGGACCCGGCCAACGCCAAAGCGCGAAGCCTGGCTGTCTTCCAGGGCAAGACCAAGGCCCTGGAGCATCTCCAGAAGCTTGCCGACGACGGCAAGATCACATGGACCGCCATCTCCAACAACTCCTTTCTCGATTGGGGCCTTCGAACGAAATTTCTCGCCATCGACCTTGAGAAGAAAAGAATTAGCTACCTGAACGGCGGCAACACGGTCGTTCCGAATACCACTATCGCTTCGGTGGCTACAGCGGTCGCAAACGTCCTCTCCAAGCCCCAAGAGACCAAGAATCGGATCTGCTATATCTGCAACAGACAAATGACGCAGAGGGAGCTAGTGACTCTTGCCAAGCGGGCTCTGGGCGACCAAGTCTGGGAGGAGGAGGATTTGGATATGAACCAGGTGTTTGAAAAAGGCCACGGCTCAGCTGCGGGCTGGTCAGGCAGACTGGCAGGTCATGGGTGACATCGTGAGGTACTCTATTTCTACTCCAGGCTACGTGGAGAAGCTAGAAAAGACGGATAATGAACTGTTGGGCGTTGAGGAAATGAGCGACGAGGAGGTGATTGCGCTTATAAAAGAGATTGTCAACGAGAAGACACCGGCGTAAATCGCATACATCTTGGGCCTGGCTCAACAAAACATGCACTAGTCTTTGCGTGGGTTGTCAAATACGTGTTTAAACATTGTGAGCCCATATTTTAGTCTGACTCTATCCAAAGGCCTCTATATACTGCGATTTACACCTCGTCCTAGTGCCCGATCGCGATGAGGGTATCGACCATGCTCTTCCAGGGTGGCCATATGATCCCTCACAGTTCCTCGAAGTGTCGTTTCCCAAATCCCAAGACTCTCACGCCTCTTGATTAAAACCTCTCGACAGCGCAATACCTCGGGGTTCTGTAAGCTTGCATAGACGTTCGCGCCCATCAGCTGACGACTTTCGTCAGGCATGAGATCATGCTCTCGGGCGATACCCTGAAGAATCCCGACATTTTCACAATGCTTAAGCGGGAGGTAGAACCAGAAACGATAGGTATGCCTATATCGTACCTCGGGGTGTTCTGGGATACTTGTTGTAATTGCTTGGAACGCGAGGCCTAAGGCTATGGGGTCGAAGAAGCGATACACCACGGCGGCCTTTTCTCCTCGGTAGCAGTTGCGAGGGATCTGGTCGAGGAGGATTATCAAGCTCATCCAATCCAAAGCCGAGGTGGGGCTTGTGGCGTGTAGGATGTAATCAACTCCTATCCTGTTGGTGTCTGAACTCAGAAAGTCGAGAACAGAGCCAAATGTGGAACTAAGCCGTCAACAAAAGCATAATAGAATAGAGACGGGATCTCAGACTCACATGCATTCCTAGTCAAACCCATCGTTTTATGAGAACCAGACGAGAGCTTCCTCTTTGTCTGGGACGATCAAGTGGTTGTCGTCTGTTATATGCCGAAACCAAAACCGACGGACACGATCAAGGAGACTGTTATTGAGCATCTGGGCGAGCTCGACCACTGTTTATGAGCCATCTGCCATGGCAAGACCTGACAGGTATAGACCTCGAGTGAAAATTGATTATCACCCTTGCTCATGACGGGATAGAGACAGCCCATTAAACACATTCACCGACGAGGATCAGCACGTGGGTATACACCACCACGATCAGCACTTACACGGGGATTTGGTGCATGAACTGGTAGACGAAGGTGGGTAAGGTTGGTGAAGTACCTGTGATTGGACATGATTGGATTTAAGCTTTGACAAGATAAATCCGCATATCCGGAGTTTGGCAGTCGAAAAAAACCAAGCACCTTGGCTTATCGCCCTTGTTGCCCCATTTAATCCTTCAATCCATGGTTGTATGGGCGAAACCATGTCACACTTCTCTAATTAGGTACCTATCTACTTCAACACACAACAAACGCGTGTACAGTTCCATCGTTTACACAAGGAACTATAGTCAGCCAAATGAAACATAAAAATGGTCAACTATTGACGGATTTTGAATGAGGGCATCGCCAACCTTGCTACTGGTGATTGGGCAGCACAGCCCCTTTAATGGGTCTACCTTGACCAATCAGGCTGTACTCCGAGTCAACACCATAAGCACGACGACCATCCACCACTGCAGGGCGTCGTTATCGGGGCCTTCCTCCTCTGTTGCTATCCCCAAGCCTTGCCGCAGCTCATCCATGGCACACAGCCATGTCCATACAGATATTTCGGCTCAAGGATGACTGCCAGATCGACATTTCCGCCAAGGCAGTCGTCAAAGCCGCACAGGCAAATGACGACAGCCTCATTGTTTTTCATCATGAACCGACGATGACAGACGATGTGCACTTTCGCCATCATCAGACTGCATACAACGCCTTTGTGGTGTGTAAAGGCAGTTTTCAATTCTGGAATCATCATCGAGGTCATACACTCAGCCTTGGCGACTTTGTCTTTGTTCCTCCGGTAAGTGGAGTGAATGCGTCACCGACTCCAGTCCTGACACCGCAGCAAGGGAACTGTATATGGCTACAAGCCTCTTGAGCCGAAGTCTGAGTTCATCATCCTCACCACCGTTCATGACATAGCCGGGCTTGGTCGTGTTCTACTCCACGATCACGATGGAGAACTCTGCCCTGCATCTGACGATGACCAGAGCGGATGCGTCACATATGACATTCACTTTCAACAAACCCATCTCCCACCGGATGTCCTCAGAGGGTTAGAAATGGAGACGAGTTTACCGGCCATATCACAACCGTACTTCCTCCGCATCACTAACAGCGCCAGCTGGATGCTCGGTGGCATCATTTCCCGGCCCTGCGTCACGACAGCCCAGTCAGATGGAAGGTTCTCAATCTCAGCAATGGAAACCTCCTACGTCCTCAGCGCGACACCATTCGTCAACCGGTGGTGGTGCTTCACAAGGGTAGTCCACTGCTTCTACCTCATCCAAGGCGTCTTGAAGATCAAGTTCAAAGACGATGCGGAGTGGACCTTTGTGCGGCAGGGCCAGGCCATCATGGTGCCGGAGAGGCAGGAGTTCACCGTCGACCCTGGAAGCGCGTTTCTCCGGTTGATTTCCTTCTCCAACGGCGCGGGCATCGACGAGGTGGTGTGCAAGGCTGGGTTGAAACGGGAGGGGCCTGTGTTGCCCGAGGCGGCGAGCCGGTGGGATGCTTGGGATGAACTTCGCTTTCGGTCAGCTTGTGTAGAAGTGGGGGCTCTTATAAGTAGCGCATAATGGTAATTGGAATGTTAAATGTTTTACGAAATAGGCGGTCATGGTGTTGTTGAGGCCGAAAATCTTGGATCTCTTCTCGTTTCTATCGACAGTCACCACCTGTTGGTGTGCGATGTAGTTGAGAATGGCAATCAAGGGTCAGCCTGAGTCAGCGAAAGTTTGGCAGTACCATGGACGCAGATCATTCTTGACTTCCGATCTCTTGCTTATGAATATCTACTCTTCGCATTTGTAATGCCTTCTTCTTGTTTTGGTAAAGTGGCCCAACCGGGCTCGCACTCTGGGACGTACAGTCGGAGTAATTATATATGGGCTTGTCCGGATCTACAGATAGTGAAACTGCTTAATTTGATAACCCCTGTCCTCCACAGTGCTTCGTCACGTCAATGTCTATTGACCTGGATTAGTTCTTCCTATTCCAGCGTGGCATCCAAGGGTTCAAGCTCATGACCAAGCACTCTGACACCATAGAAGGGACATGTCCATTTGGGTGCTGAGAAGGTTTCCGATGCCAACACGGCCAAGGGTATCCCACAAATATATAAGATCAAGACACCTTGCTACGATGAAACAGTCAACATTTAAGCTTGTATCAATCAACAGTATTCCTGGGCACGATGCGACTTCACGCATTGGTAGCGGTTCTAGGTGCACCATGGCCAAGTATCGTCAGAGTAACAGCTACTCCCACCTATGATGCAAAGCCACCATCACTCCAGCTGAGCAACGGGACTCTGATCGGCTCATACAATCCCTCCTACCACCAAGATTTCTTCCTGGGAGTCCCGTACGCGGCAAGTCCCACAGGAGATGGTCGTTTGCGCATGCCCATGCCACCCGAGGCCTGGAATGGGACCAAAGTCGCCGATTCGTATAGTCCTTGGTGCTTTGGCAACTCTATCGGGCTACAAGGTTTCTCTCAGAACACGACCCAGCGCATGAGTGAGGATTGTCTGCAGCTAAACCTCATACGCCCTGCTGGCACTCGGGCGACTGACCGGCTTCCCGTCCTCGTCTGGGTCCATGGCGGTGGCTGGCAGGAGGGAAGCGCCAACGACGACCGCTACAACGGCTCCTTTATCGTGAAGAGATCGAAAGATATGGGGATGTCCATAATGTTTGTCAGCTTCAACTATCGGCTAGGGGTCTTTGGCATGATGGCCGGCTCTGCTGTCCGCCGGGCAAACGTGACGAACCTTGGTTTACACGATCAGCGACAAGCCCTGGCATGGATACAAGAAAACATTGGCGCTTTTGGCGGTGATCCCTCGCGAGTTACAGTCATGGGTGAGTCCGCTGGTGCCCTGTCCATCGGCTATCACCTTCTCGCCTATGATGGTCGTGATGACGGGCTGTTCAGCGCCGCAATAACCCAGAGCGGAGGCCCGTTCTCGGCCGACCCAGTTGGTCGTAACTATACTGAGCAAGAGGCTGATTTTGAACTTGTGCTCAACATCACTGGATGCGCCGGCTCTAAGATTCCCCTGGATTGTCTGCGTGGTGTCCCAGCCGAGGTATTGAACGAAGCCAGCGCTCTCCTGCCACCTTACTTTGTCGTCGACGGACAACTTTTGCCGAACAGCAGCATGGATTCTTCACAAGACCGCCCCTTCGTCCAAGTACCGCTATTGACGGGAACCACTCGCAATGAGGGGACATCCTTCACCCAGCAGAGTTTGACGGCACCAATCAACACCGACCAAGATTTCCAAACGTTCATTAGATCCGCCTGGGGTGGAGGGCCTATACGGGATGATTTGGTTCAAGAATGGACGCGCTTGTACCAAGAAGAAGTCGACAACCCCTCTGCCGGTGGTCTTGGAACCGTCAAGCTCAACCCGGGACCTAGACTAGGCGCCCTGTACGGCAAGGCCACGCTCTGGATGGGCGACATGATGTTTGCCGCCGGACGACGCTTCGCGAACCAGGCATGGGCCGAACGGGGCATACCCAGCTATAGCTACTTGTTCGACGCTGTCCCGGCCAACGTTGACGCCGAGACTCTCGGGGCCGCTCATTTCCAGGAGATACCCTACGTTTTTGGAAACATACACGGCAACGGATGGATCAAAGACCCTTTTCCGAAAGAGCCAGATCAGAGGCGGAAGCACTTTAGGCTGGCAGAGATTATGAGTAGTATGTGGATCAGCTTCGCCGTGACACACTCACCCAACTTTCACCAAGGTATGTAACCTCGACATTTGCTGAGTGAATAAATACTAACTTGGCAGTCCCGGAATGTGGCACGACATGGCCAATTTATAACAAGGACTCGCCCGTCAACATGGTCTTTACTACAGACGAGGGTTGTCGGTTGCAGTCGGATACATGGCGCACAAGGGCGATAGAGATGGTGTCTGAGTTGATTCTTGATGCTAGGTCACACCTTGGCTGAAGGTTTTGGAGGTTGAATGATGGTCGAAGAATGAATAGGCCCCGTCGTTAAGTTGGGCATCATTTTTAATTCAGATAATTGGTCAATCTCTTTCACGCCCAATACAGAAGATTCTTGTTAGTTCAAAGCTGCATCTTGACCTTGTTCGAGGCCACTCCAATCAGGGCATCATACATCGCCAAGACCACTGCAGGGTAAGATACCTCCCTAACCCTATATACTCTCGCTACTAGATTTCCCTTTTATAATAATATAGCTAGGTATAACTCTTAGAATAAAAATAATAAAAGGTTAAAAAAGGGCTATAATATTAATATCAAATTATAATATTTTAATATATTAATAATATATATTATATTTTAATTAAAGCTTAAAAGATATATTAAAAGTTATTATTAGATTTTTTTTAAATTTTATTTATAAGGCTACTTTATATAGCTAAGTTTATTATTATATATATAATATATATTATTATACTTACTTATATTAAAAAAATATAAATACTAGTTAATATCTTATAATATTAGCCTTAGTTAAATAATAAATTATTAATAAAATAGATTTAATTTTAATTAATTTAATTTAATTTTATTATTATTTATTTTTTATAAAATATTTTTATATTTATAAATAAAATAATTTTTTTTAATTAAAAAAAAATAACTTTTATTACTTTTTATAAACTTATTATATTTTAATATTTTATTAATAAGTTAGTTTTTCTATTAATAATTACTTTATTAACTATTTATCTTATTAAGGCTTATTATTAATTTTATTAAATTTAAGTAATTTTTAAAATATTATAAAATATAATTTATTAACAAGCAATTTTTAATAAATATAAAAATTAAAAAATACTTTTTAAAAGCTTATATATAGCTATATCTAAGCTATATTTATATAAATATATATTATATTAGTATTATTTAAATATTATTTTATTTAATTCTATTTATATATAGTTTAAGTATAGTTTATAAATATATAAAAAATCTAAAGCTCTTATTTATTAAAAAAGGTAAAGTATAGATAGACTAAGGTTTAGCTGCCTTACTAAAAGTAGGTTAAAGTAAAGTATAGGTAGTCCAAGGTTAGGGGCACGGGTTAGCTAATATATACCCACCCCTCTCCGTGGCAATATAAAAAAAAGACAAAAATCTGTCTTGACTTTTTGATTGGTTAGTCTACTAGTCAGGTTTCTCCACTAGGTACCGGTATGTACCCCACGGTTCTTGCCAAGAAGTTGATGCCTCAGGCATCACAACAACTGTGGTCCTTTGTTGGCCGGGGTATTCAGGCTAGTGGGAATAATTCCCTTGGAGAGGCTGATGATATATTCAAAGTACTTTTTATCGGTAGAAATGGTAGAAATGTTAACTATTAATTGTGTGTCTTGCTTTCGGCTCGAGTGGCTCGCACCACCAAGTGGTTGCCGCTGATTGGTTTCGTAACGGGAATGGAGATGACTTCGAAATGCTCCAGTAACCCTCACATTCATTCCAAAAGAGGAAGATGCAAAGGGAACGGAAGGCACGGAAGAAATGGAAATTTGTTTCTCAATTCATCTCTTCGTCTTAAGTGAATAAATGACACCTTGATGACAATACCCGTTCCTCGCTCAAAGTCGCTTATCCCTCCTTCCCTCGATTGCAACGCGATCAAGGGTCACGGAAGTCACGGGACTTTCCTTGTTCCGGCCTCCGCGGACTTGAACGTCCCCTCAGCCTGATCCTGCAAATCACGCTTTATCACGCTTGAGACATCATATCAGAATCAGCCATGTCAAACAAGTCATCTCCCAAGCCGTCCTCCGGCCGACAGTCGCCGATCGAGACGGCACCTACCCAACCGCTGATCGCCGCAGACAGCCCACCGGCAGAGGTAAGCAAGCAGAAACACAGCATGACCTGACAAGGATGCCGGGGTGAGTTTGACAGACTGACATCTATCGCCCAGACAAAGCTGACATCTCCATCTAGCAGCTAACGAAATCTTGACACATAGGACGATAACCGAGACGACTCGGCGTTTCTACTTGATGAGCAAGTGACCCACCAGATCCAAGATCGTCAACTTCCCCTCCCTTCCCTAGCTAACCGAAACCCAGAGACAATGCCAGCTCCACAGCTTCGATATCCTCGAGCATTCTCGAGTACCGCACCATTCACGGCAGGACCTTTCACAGCGAGAAGCACAACACGCAGTACTTTACCCCCAACGATGAGAAGCAGAACGAGTCCCTAGACATTGTGTAAGTTTGACGTGTTTGACGAGACGTTTCTTGGCGACCAACCTTGATAGGCACCACTACCTCACGCTTCTTCTTGACGGGAAGCTCCATCTTGCCCCGCTCAAGGAGAATGTTCAGGTGAGATCATGCGTTTGACCTCATAGGATGGTGGCTGATAGGCTTTACCGTTCAGAAAGTGCTCGATGTAGGATGTGGAAATGGTATGCTAGTTGAATCTGCATGTGGTTTTGTTGCTGACTTTTGTTGTAGGAATATGGGCAATGTGAGGACATCTACATTGTGGCTGACGTGTGGCCAAGCACTGACAAACACTGGCAGCGATTTTGGTGACGCCCACCCCAGCGCCGAGGTAACAGGTATCGATTTATCGCCTATGCAGGTATGTTAATTCCACCGACTAAGCAGTTCCTCGCTGACTCCCAACAGCCGACCTGGGTTCCGCCCAACGTCAAGTTCTTGGTTGATGATGCAACTCAGCCTTGGACATGGCCCGACAACTCCTTCGACTACGTCCACGTCCGTTTCCTCAACGGAGCCCTCAAGGACTGGCCCGCCTTGTTCCGTGAAGCGTACCGGGTCTGCAAGCCCGGCGGTTATGTTGAATCAGGTGAATTTGATCCTCGTTATTACTGTGACGACGGCACCGCCGATGATGAAGACACCATTAAGGTGTGGAACTCTGTCTTTGAAGAGGGTGGCAAGAAGCTAGGCCACAGCTTTACTGTTATTGAGGACGGTCTTCAAGAGACGGGTATCAAGGAAGCAGGGTTTGAGGACATCAAGGCGTTCCCTTTCAAGGTAAGCGATTCTGCAGTTTCGAGTTCTGGCACTGACCTGTCAGGCCCCTGTTGGCGGATGGACTCTTGATAAGAAGCTTGCCGAGATCGGTCGCTTCACGCAACTCACGCTTGAGAATGATATGGAAGGTGAGCCGGCACATGCCCCCAATCCCTATGGATGGATCCAACTGACGCTTCTGCCAGGCTACACCCTTTTTCTTTGGACGAGCATCCTGGGATGGCCCCAGGATGAGTATCAGGTCTTCCTAGCCAAGATGCGCCGTATCATGCGCAACACCAAGACGATCCATATTTACTGCAAGTACAAGTACGTCTATGGGCGGAAACCCGAGACGGAGTGATGAGGGCATGCTATTTCGCTTCTCCTTCATCACCCCTGATTCTGTGGCGTTCAGCGGCACCGCAGGGTGAGGCAGATGGCTCGTTGTTGCCATTGGGAAGCTGAGCGACTCCGCGCCGCAGACTTGGAGAAATGGCTTCAATGGCAGATGAATTGTTGGAACAAATCTGGTTCAATGCCTCAAGCAAGCTCAAGCAAGCTCAAGTGTCGAATGCCTGCTTGATGGCGCTGGTGAACACGTTCAAGGGTGTGGTGGTCGAGAGCCCCAGCTCGTCAATGTTGACACCTCGCATTTTACAAACACTTTTATTTCTGAATATTACAAAGCTACCCTACTTCTTCCCCCGCATCCTCTTGTCCTGTGTCATCCTCCACCAGGCCTTCATCACTCGTTTCACCCTCGACGTCCAACTCCGCAGCAGAGGACCCCAACAGCGACCCAAAACCCGTCTCGTCCTCTTTTTCACCCAGGTCGGCTATTGTCGAGCCGACAAGGAGGCTGTTTAAAGGGTCGGACAAGTAGTCATTTAGGAAGTGTGCCAGCTCTTCGTCATCTGCTGGCACCTGGGTCTGGGGTGAGACCGTCGTTATGGTTGAGCCCGGGACCATCGTCGGAAGATTGAGCAAGCTCGTCGTGTCGTCCTCCGGCGCCTTTTGAACGATGGTCCCTTCATCTTCCTCCTCGGTGTCAAAGAAGGAGTCCAGACTCGATCCACTTGAGGAGGGTGTCTCATCACCCTCGCTGGACAAATTCCTGGCCTCCCTGTACGCGTCCCTGGCTGACAGGCGCGACGTGGGTGATATGACCAATATCGATCCCAGGAGGAAGCGACACAAAGCGTCCTTATGTAGTGGTGCGTCCTCTTGAAGCTTTTCGACAATTGCTTCGCACCACGCCACGCCGTTCTTCCTATAACCCGAGGAGTACCATGGAAGGCCATTAATCAGCTCGTATGCCACCACGCCGAGGGACCAGACGTCGACAGTCTCATTATACCCCCTCTTCCTCTTTCCGCCAGCTCGCTGTTGCGTCTCTTCGTATATCTCCGGCGCCATATACTTCTGAGTCCCACACATTGTCATGAGCTCAGAGCTATCCCCCGACACGCCAAAGTCACCGAGCTTCACATGTATAAAGGTGCTGGTCCGGTGCTTGACCAAGATATTGGCTGGCTAGATGTCTCGATGTGCGATCGGGGGATCTTGGCTGTGGAGATACTCTAGAGCCGATAGGCACTGGCGGAGTATAGCCATGGTCTCGTTGGGGGTTATTTTGACGTGGTCTTGTAGAGAACCACCCGGCATATACTCGAGAAAGAGCTGCGGCTTTGGCGTAAAAGACTCTTTCAGTAGGGCAACAATGTGATTCTATTGAAAAGTTAGTATAGTGTTAGGCGGGCTTGGGTGTTACTTGCGTGAGAAACCTGTCCCATGATGCGCGCTTCCCTTCGCCACGCCTCAACATGGACATCTCGATTCCTTATGGCCTTTGCACTTGGCGTCTTTAGGGCGTACTCTTGCCCGGTACTAACGTTCCATAGGTGATTTACCTCGCCAAAGCTGCCTTCGCCCAGTCTCTTCTCTAGGTATATATCGCCCGTGCCTGGCGTATTGACTCCCGTAGGCAATACGGTCCCCGGGCGGCTGATCAAGTCAAGGTCTTCGAGCAGCTCTTCGGGTGACGCTGTACCGCGGCAGAAGCGATCAACCTTTTCGATATATTCTGGACAAGTGATGTCGTGATAAGGCACAAGGATTCGGAAGGAGATTGTCCTGTGGAGTTCGATGATAATGCTGAGTTTGCTGTCTGGGATCTTGTCTCCGCCAATGATCCATTGGAACTTGCTCCGTTCTCCCGCGCCTTCGCCGTCGTAGGTGACTTGAATGCCCGTCAACGAGCCCCAGTCCTTAATTATAAGGCGCTTCTTCTCGTCAAACGTCAGGCTGATATGGCGCGAGCTGACGCCCTTCTTGCGGGCTCTGAGGTCGCAAGCTGAGCTGGATCCAATGAGTATCCCACGGGTTGTCTTGGGTGCATAGTCGAAGGTGATCTTAGCGAACGGCAAGGTGTCTTCTACTCTAACATTTGGGTTATTTGGAAGTTGTGTTGAGTCGTCCTCGTCTGTGTCGTAGGCGCTTTGGAAAGGGTTGATAAGTGGAGGGTTATAAAACGAACTCCCCTCAATCGCTCTGGTGGCAACGCCGTAGACATCCACGTGGGGGTAGATGAGGGCAATGATATCAGAGTTGCTCATTTTGAAGTTGTTGGAAGGTAAGGAATTAAAATTGGTCGAAAATATCTGATATAGATAATCCAGAGCTTGGAGACTGTTTGGAAGAGTGTGAAGTAAGTTGAGAAGAGAATGCATGATGCTATCTAGAAACTGGTGTGCTTATATAGTTCAGATTTACAAGTCAGTTTGTCAGGAATGGTTTATCTTTTCAGTCTATCAGATGCTATAGTTTCTGTGAGTCGGGATGGCGATGTTTACAGAGTCCAGCAGACTTGTGACTCTTCGTGGTGGCCGTGTCGGTTATGCAGAAGCAGTGGTTGACAGTGATACACGGAACTCATTGTACGCATGACATCCTACTCACTGAAACGCTCTGTGATCATGAGCCGGCTCGGGAGATACAAGTAGCGGCGTGAAACCCACTTGCTCTGTTGTTCTGTCTCTTGTACGACTAAACCGCCTGCCTGATGAGGGGCTTCCGCCATAGCCACCAACCACCATCAACTCACACCTGTCAATATATATTCTGGGCCAGTCACCCATTCCTGAATCCGTATGCATCACGACTTTTCTGTTTTCTTTCGTGATCAAAAGTCAACATGACTACCCTACGTTCCCGGGAACCGACGCCTTTCACGCTGCCCGTCAGCGAGCTCATGGCCATGAGTGACGAACAGCTGATGCAGTTCATGAAGGAACACCGTGATGCCAAGGGCAATTACACTCTCCCAGTTGATGGCTGGGAGAAACTGTCAAAGGATCAGCGAGAACGTCTTGCTAGCAGGTTGAAGTGAGTCTCGTTCAACACAGCGTTCCACCTGACAAGCACTAATCCCCAATCACCGCCAGGGCCCAGGAACGAGTTCTTTCTCTGGATATTGAGCCTGGATCACAGTCGCTTAATCTCGATGATTTGGACGCGCGCCTACGTCAAGTGCCCTTAGATAACCGCCCTGCCAAAGCGCAAGATGTACCACAAGAGGAGTTGTCGAGACACGGATCTCCAGCAACAAATAATCGAGCTCAATGCAAGGAGGATGAGACAGAGTTCTACAACGAGCTTGTCAGTGACGGTGGACGCCCGCTATACCATATCGACCAAATCGACGATGTGCTCAAAAACCCCGAAGAGCATCGCGAAATGCTGAGGCCCTGGCAAAAAATTCCTCGCGCCAACGATCCCTTTGACATTTTCCAGAGACAGCTGGACCGGTGGAGAGACTTTCGCAAATGGCAAAAGGACAACCGACGACTGGAAGACGAGAATGATAGCTACGAGGCTTACGTCAAATACATCACGTACTGGACGAAGAAGAGCTCGCTCGAGGACGCATGTGCTGAGTTCTTTGCCAATATGGAGGCCAACCCTTTGTTCCTCAAGCCTTACTGGGAGCAGAAGCAGATCTTGCGGAAATGGGAGCGAAGGTACATAAGGGAGCGCGGCTGTCATGATTCCGGCGAGTATTTTAAGGCCATTAAGCGTCGTCTTGCTAATCACGACTTTACTCGACCCTTCGAGCTCAACGAAGATCCCGAACAGCAGGACCAGCTCACCACATGGATCGAATATCTCGGTTTCGAATACTGGTGGGTTGACAAGCACGCTGAGGACATCGAGCGCCTGGCCCCAGAGCACGACAAGGCCTGGAAGGAGCTCGTGGACTCTAGACTTGTCGGACCTGGTGATACCCCAGAGTCCATTCGATTAGATCAGACGGCGCTTCGGCATGAGCATGAAAGCCGAGGAGCTAATGCTGAGGTTCAAATGGCAAGAGAAGAGTACGAAAGCGTCTACCACACGATCCATCAATCCCCACAGCGCTTTCTAATTTCCAACAAACGAGGGGCAGAGATGTTGGAGAAGGCAAGGCTGGACCTTGAAAATGCCGAGCGGCGTAAGACAGAAGCCAAGACTCGACATGATAGAGTGAGAGATTTTGTTCGTGGGACATACGACTATTTCGATGCGAAGCGGAAGTTGGTTTGCCACAAACTGCTCGTGCAGTGGGTTCTGGAGCAGATACCGTTGGTTGAGGCTGAGATGGCTCATGCTGAGGCAGAGGAGGCTCGTGCGAGGCAGAGCAAGGGGAAGAAGCGAATGTTCAGTCCTCAGGAAGAGTTTCCTGCTGGTCCCAGCCAAAAGAGACAGAAGACGACACAGGAGTCGCTTCCACCTGCAGATGGCAACTCAAACAAATCAGCCGAGGGCACGGCGCCGGGAATAGAGAAAGCTCAAAGCTTGAGATCAATCAAGGCGATTGGCAAACGTTCCAGTCAGTCTACAAACGTCGCTTCGCTTCCACCAGGAGGGCTTCGTCGCAGTGCACGTATTGCAGCACGTCAACCTCTTCCCCAGCCAGAGCCTCGTCAACTACGACCTCGACCAACGAAGAAGCCGGCTGAGAAGTCAGAGGCCAGTACTAGTGTGAAGACAACGAAAGGCGGTAGAGTAGGGAAGAAGAAGTCTGGAACCAAGATCAAGTCAAAGACGAGTCGTCATTGACTTCAGAGGGATGGCTGAAGAAGGGGTATCGCGTGAGCTGTTATTCGCTCAAGGTTACGGGGGATTTTGCGTGTTGCGGTATGCACTCTCCTTGAGATATTTAGATCGGCGTTTCTTGCATTTGTTTTCATGAGAATGCTTCGACATTCGGGATACTCACATAAAAGACGCCTGAGTGCTTTCTAAGTAGGCCGAAATATTTCTTTTCGATATCACCAACCACCGTCCAAGTTGGGAAGCTACGTTTCACTAGCCAATGAGGGAGTAAGATATCTACTGTGTCGCATGGTGCAGTAATACAATCACCAACAGGTAGGGGATAGGTGGGAGGTGTTGGACGTGAGGGGTGTCACGTGATCTCTCAAGCAATCGAAGCTCTCCTTTTAACTGTAGCTGTGGCTATAGGGGAAAACTATCTGTGCTTCGGCGTGTGATACTTTGAAGCGGTCCTTGGGTGATAGGTAGATGGGCAGGGATCTCCCCCCGAGCTTTCATTGTTAATGACAACTAATCTACATTCTTAGTCTGCCTGCATGCATGGCCCCCGCCAAGGCGCATCTAAAGTTGAGGAGCACGATGAGATGAGCGTTGTTTACCCGGCTTCATTTCCGGTTTGCACACGGATACCGGCAGCCATACATGCTCCGCAATTAAGATGAGATTTCCCCTATTGCCCGCCGCTTAGCCACCTTGTGAATCGATGAGAATGCCTTATACTGTCAGATACGCGTTTCAGGGCGCGTGTCTCTGGGTTTCTTTGCTTTTTCTTTGCTGTCGATAGGGGCTTGGGAACGTCAGCCACTGTATAAACATCTGTGCCATCCTTGTCTGTGGGGAGATCACCAGGTGAATGTTGGCCTTGAGCTGAGAAAAGGCAAGGCGAACCTGGGCGAACCACTCTCAGCTCATGTAGGAATTGTAGAAAAGAAGACTCAAGTCCTTCATGATGGATCATCCTATCATCAAGTGCAATGGATCCCCTCTCCATCTTTGGGGCCGTCGCGGGCGGCATCTCGGTCACATCTGAGATCGTCAAGGCTCTCGACAAGGCCATCTCGACGGCCTCGAGGGTCAAGGAAGCGCCTGATCTCGCTGTATCGACACTCCGCGACGTCTCGATGATGCGCCTTACCATGATACGCTTCCAGCAGCTCTTCGACTCACAGAGACTTGACACCCAGAGGAGCATCCACTTCTCCCTCGATGACGCCCAGAATGTCTTTCTCGGCTGCGTCACGTCACTGGATCAGCTGGAGAACCTACTGAGGCCTCTCTCTGACCCCCGGCTGCAGAGCCTGGATATGAGTGATCGGCTGGAATGGGCCATGAAGGACAAGCGCATCAACCAGCTAGCCCAGCGTGTGCGCGATTCTCAAGCGTCACTGAATTTGATGCTTACTATTATGCAACAGTCTGTACCTTTGTTGATTTGAGATTCAATTTGGGTCGACTTTTAATGCTAACATGATCTAGCGAGTCCCTCCTTGAAGCCCGTGAAGCCATCGCCGACTTATCAGAGATTTGCAAGAGAATCGCCCCAAACGTCGCCCATCTCAAGGGTAGAAGCATCGAATCTATTCCGAGTGTTCGAAGCGTCCAGAGTGACGATGCATCCACCATCAGACAAGCGCCTTCCAAGAGGCCGGAATCCATCGCCATCCCAAGTCCCCAAAGCGACGCCCCCAGCTCCCGATTCGCCTTTGAAGAAACTCTCGAAGCATCCAGACCCTATCGGCGAGCCCCAAGCGTAGACGATGAGGTCTTTTCCTATCGGTCATCGGTGCTGAACATGCATGCCCTTTCACTGCTCTCGGAGTTCTCGGGCAACATGTCGACAATGTCGTTTGTCGCCCTGCCCATCTTCTGCAATGACCTCTCCAACCCTCAACACTACAAATTCGGCGACAGAGACGACACTGCTAAAAAGCCAACCCCGACTGTTGATATCAACAGCTTCCCCTCGGAGCCTCCATGCAGACCCCTGCCACCAACACCATACTTGACTCCCCCTTCACCACCGCAAACACCGCAAAGTCCTTCTCCATCAACAAAGGTCAGCATGTGGGGGATGCTCAAGGCCATGAGGAAGCCACCTGAAATCGAAACTGCAGCATCCCCAATACCACAACTTCTACTTCCCTAGCCCAGCCAGCGAGACAGCTATCAGCATCGGGAAAGATATACCTTCGATGGAACAGCTGAGCCAGTTGCAACTAAACACCAGTGAATGGCACCTTTGCCATGGCGTAGGGGGACCGCCTTGTCGAGGCGCCATCGACATGTCGCTTTATCAAGAGGTAACGAGCTCTGAACTGAAAACACGACCTTGACTAACACATTCTCAGTTTACATCCGAACAGCTTTACGCTTTACAGGCAGACTTAGGTATGTCCCTTCATTAGACCAAAGGCCCACATAACTGACACCTCGCTAGCCAGGTCCAAAGGCTTCCTCGACCAGTTTCACTGCAAAGGATGTGAATCAACATTGGCCGACATCGTCTCAGCGAGGCGACAAGGGTGGTCGTCATTTGAGCTCTGGTGTGGTTCCGCGGCCTGTCTTGTCTCAAGACCTAACTTGAAGCCATGTGATAGATACACATACAATCACGGGGGTCGCCGCTGTATAGCAAGTGGCCCCATGGGATACCGCAATCTCGCCAGGGACGAAGTTAAGTGCGCCCGATGCTTCTTCCTCTGCCCTGCTTGCGAGATCAAGAGGCAAAGAGGCGATAAGAAGAGTCTACCCCAGTCTAATCAAGGCGATGCCGAAGACGAGGAGGATTCAGAAGCGTACGGTCACACACATTGTTCCATACCGAACGGGTTGATGCCCGCTCAGGGATACACATTTGATTATCCTGATACGCCGACGACACCAAATTCTAGAGACAACCCCTCACAACCGGATCAACACACTCAGTCGCCCAAAGCAGGACTGGGCGTATCTGCACCCTCTATGGCTCTTCTCGAAAAGAACCAAGTCGCCCTGGAGTTAGGGGGAGACGTCCTTTCTGCCAAGGAGAAAACAAAGGCAGATTGGGGCATTAGCATCGAGTATCCGGGCGTCTCCTTTCCCGGGGGATACAGTAATCCCACTGGTTCTCCTGCTCTGGCATTCCAGGGAACTAGATATCCGAGTCCACCTTTCCATGAGGCATGCAGGAATCCTACGGGCTCTCTAGCTCTGATATTCCAGGCATTGAGTAGCCCGGGTTTGTGTCCGCAGCCCCACACGGACGAGGATACAAAGGCGGTGCGGTCGCCAGGAGACACCGAGGATGACATGTCTGACTTTCATGGCTTTCTACCGGAAGAGTTATTATTATTCTATAAAGAGCTGGATGAGGTAATAGAAGAGTCGGGGGGCATTTGATGAGAAGGCATCCCGAGAAAGGCCGCGCGATGATGGCCTACGATCATGACGAGGGACAACAGACCTCTAGCGTGCAGGAGTCTTAACCCAATGTTTGCATTATTGTTCATGAGTTTCGTGCGATGGCAAGCATGAATTGTATTAACAACCATAGAAATACCTTGTATAATAAGAATGAGTGATGTCAAAACCGTTGTCTCATGAAAGAACCAGAGCGTCATGTTAAACAGGGATCATGAGCGATCCCTTACCCCTCAACAGTCATAAGCAGGAGAAACCAACAACCACGACGTGTTTCTATCCAGCGTGACATCACTCCTAGCTCCTACTTTGACGTAGCTTGCATCTTCTATTAGACGACTGGCCGCGTTTCCGCAATCTTTTTTAGTCTCACGGGCATCATCCCAACTGCTAGCCATATAGTCCAAGAGCCAATTCCCCCGGAAATCATCATTATCCCTCTTGTCAAAAAATCCGAACGTTCTGGGAATATGGATACCTTCCTCTCTTGAGACATGGCTTAGTCGTTCTGTTACCAGGTAACACCTCAGTGTTGGGTGAACCAGGTTGAATTTCTTCGACTTGCTGTCGTAAGACAGTAGGCCTTCGCAGACTGAGATCATCGTGTCAATAGATGGTAGAAACATTGACTCGGGGAGAAAGACTCCCTTCATTATTTCTTTGGTCTTGAGTGCGATGGCTTGCTGCAGCTCCACAGCTTTGATAGGTCGAAACGCATAGATTATACAAGCAAGCGCCATCTTGGCAAGCCTTCGACGCGCGTAGCTCTGTCGATCTATTCTTTGAGTGGCCTGACTGTAGATTTCATACAGGCCTTGGGGCCAGTTCTGTTGTTCCTGTTTCAAGTCGTGAGCCGTAGGCTGCTCGATCAGAGCCTTGAGGCGAGCAACAGTGTCAGCGAACCTCACGATACTGTTAGCTTCTCATGTCGAGGAGTAGAGAGGGGTTGAATACAAACATTCCATGACTCCAAATAATTGTATCTAATCGAATTAGGTTTTGTAAGTTGGCGTCGCTCTGCACAAAGTCTGGCATGTGTTGCATTTGATCTTCAACATAGCGTTCGAGGTCCCCATGGTCTGCGGCGATCTCACAGGTGACGCTCTCCCTGAAGCAGGTTTGTATGTCAGGTAGCTTCCTGGATGTAGCTAAAATGTTGATTCCCATCTTCTTCTGTAGCGCAAGCAATTCTTTGATGAACCCGGATCGACGGCCGCCCGATACCTGGAACTCATCCAAAGCATCGACGACTATGTACACCTTGGAAAATAATTCGACGACTGAAGGGAGGCACTTCATTATCTCGGATAGTAGAGGCTGTACCTTGGACCTTGTAGTGCCTTGGGTTCGTAGATGTTGGTCGTACATCTTTCTCACGGCTTCTGGAAGATTGAAATGAAGAGAATACCGCTGGGCCAACTGCTTCAGAATACTCGCAAACATGTGGTCAGATGTCTGCTCATCCTGTCGCTCATGGTCGCAGTAGACATAAGCCAGGCCAACCAAGGGTTCGTCTTGTAAGCATTCCTGCAAGTGGTTGACAACAATGGAGGTCAGAATGGTCTTCCCAGCTCCCGGGATGCCAGGACAGAAGAGAGTTCGCTCAGTTGTGTCGAGCCATTGCTGAAAGTTGTCCGAGTCCAAGAACCACTGGCAAGTTCCGGCCAGACTCTTGCTGAAGTGCTCACGTTGGACAGAAGCGTAGTCAAAGGGGGTGAGCCAGTCGAGTATCTCGTTTTCCCGGTCACGGTCCAAGTGAGCGATTGTCCTTTTGGTGTTCACCTTGGTGTATTCAATGGCAGCGGCGACTACAAAGAGTTGCGACGGTCAGATGGTGAAAAATGTATTAAGGATCACATGTGACTAACTGTTACCAACAACTTCAAGAAGCTTCCTCTCCGCCTGCACCCTCGAGGCAGTAATGTTGAGCAAGAGATCCTTGGCATAGGCAGCCGCCGTCATTGCTGAATATCCCTGCCAGTCCTTGGCCTTGTGCGAGTCCGAATAGTCGCATATTCCACGGATGACCAGGCAAGGGAAGTGGTTCATCAGCCCAGCTGCCTCCATCTCGAAGCAGAGGATGTCTCTCTCCCTAGATAGTCGATCGCGGATCGTGGCGTCCTTAACAAGCTGGTTTCCCGATGCGATGAGTCCGAAGTGGATGGCCGGGTTGTCCTCGTGCGGACCCCTCGGGACTCGCTTCACCAATCTCTTCGGGTCCGAGGCACAATGGCTACCGCAGGATAGCTTGGGATCGGTGGGATGAACATAGTCACTGCGGAAGAGCCGATCGCTGGCAGGGCTTGGTCGTCCGTACTTTGCTTGCAGCCTCGGCTTCAGGCTCAAGGCGCGTGAGATGGACTGCTCAAGGCCATGCCCCTCAGTCTGATAGACGGCCTTCAAGTGGTTGACTGCTGTCCTCAAAAGCGTTGGAGGCTGATTGATGTGGTCAAGCGGCTGAAGACTCTGGGTTTGAATCGTGTCCCAGTAATTATACGGCAAGACACCGCCGTACCCGTTGCGAGGAGCACTGACAACGATGTCACCAAGTCTGATGTCGTTCTTAGCGCTGGGAACACCGCCGCCAATTCCAACCATCAATCCAACCCTGATGTTTGGGAAGCTGTGCAGCATGTTTCGGCCAACGGCTGCAGCAGAGGTTGTGCCGTATTCGCCATCAGGCGCGACAGCCATGACAACGTTGTGATTGCCAATCTTTCCCAGAGTGTAGGCATTGTTGTCATGGCGTGAAATAGAGGATGGGCCTGGATGAATCTCGTCGAGAAAAGCTCGCGCAGCGACATACTCAGTCTCGACGGCACAGATCCAGCCAACAGTGTAGTCTCCAGGACCAGGCATTGTGGGCAAAGGTATTGAAACAAGGGAATTGAGACAAGAGAAATAAAGGGTATCAAGACAAGATAGTTGAGACAGTAGAGTAGTACAGAATAAAAAGGAAAGGATTGATGATGTTCTGAGAAGCTCAAGTCGATGTCTTGAGCGTGGAATAAATACTCAGACTTATACAATGTTAAGCGCCCAGTTGGTCCCGACAATATGGTTCAGCGGCAACCCCAACACCATCAACCAATAGCGTCACACTCCCCTCGGTCGCATGAACCTGGACCTTTTTACAATTCTAATTGCATGAATATAGATCATGGCGATGCATCGATGTTTTATGGAGAAGTAGGTCTGCTCTTGGGCCGGCTGTGTATCCATTGCCGCGCGTCAAGATCCCAAGCGCCCGACCTACCCTAGGAACACGAGACTAGAAAGCATGGCAAAGGCGAGCGGAAGAGAACAAGAGATAAGCTCAGCTGATAACAGTTTCATACGCTCATCTACCATGTTGGGGGACTCCTAGCATGAGTTACGCTATCTGGAAGACAACATCAAGGGGCTGCCGGGTAGTTATGACGGTAGTTACGATGATTGCTTGTAACATCCGGCATTTTTGAACGGTACTCAGTCTCAAAGTACGTTTACAGTTTGATATCCCTTCAGAATGAACAATTGATCTTCGACATGCAATCTTGTTACAAGTCCACTCTCACTGATCTTCCTCACTGTCAGAAGCATACCCAAATTCCTCAGAAGGAGTCGAAACCTTGCTCCAACATCGCCTCCACGACCACTGAATAGGCTCATTGGTCGAAAACTTCTTCCACTTCAACCCTCCCTTATCCTTGGGGGCCGAGAGTCTGACCTCCGCAACGTGCTCACCCGGCCCTTTTTTGGAGGAGCTAGTTCCTAGGTACAGCGTCGACGATTCTTCAAAGGAAAGAGGTGGCTGGGCGCAGTCGAGCCGGAATCTCCCTATGGTTGTTTCGTGGCCGTCCTTGTACCGGAGGAGAAGGCCGTTGATTACAGGCTTCCCTTGCTCAGTGGCCTTGCACGGGACGACTTGTGCGACATCCTGAAGGGACGCGCTCGTGTGAAAGTCATAACCAAATAAGCAAAAGTTATCCGGTTCCTCTTCATATAGACCTTCGTGAATAGGCTCTTTTTTCGGCACGCCGCTCTTTGGTGCAGCAAACAAGTTGATTCCATCGAGGGAGTAGCTGAAAAAGATGCGCATCGGAGACGCCGTCGAGGACTTTGCGATACATCGCCACGGAAACCTATCTTGTGGGAATTCACAATGTATCCCAGATACCAATACACGTGACTGGTTTGTTACGAGCTTGCAAGGTGTGAGTTTCGACCACATTCAATAGGTAGACACGACTTACCCCTATGGCAACGTCGTGGGAGGCGTCACACCAGAGATATCGGGGACCAAACGGGCTGTCGTCAATGTGGTCGTCATCATCTGGGAGTTTTTGAGGCTGCCGGATCCAAACCTGCTCGATAGCTTCTCCTGCATTCAGGGGATGGTATCTCCATTCGATCCACGACTCCTCTGCCATCCGAGCCACCTTGACGGCATGAGGTCCGGGCCTTTCATCTTCATCTTCATACTTCGCCGCTGACTCACGATCGTCTATTTGTCTTGTGTCTAGCTCATGGTAGAAGTCCAGACTCTCGCCTCGCTTGTGTGCGTGAAAATAGACGCAACCGTAATGCCAACCGACAGAGTATCCGATCGTATCCGGTGCATTGATGTCCACGGGCATCATCTTGGCCTTACGATCGAGCGTGGTATAGTAAAGATACATGTCTTTGAGCTCATCGGGCGGCATAGGGTACGGCCACTTGACATCTCGAAGCAGAGCCGTCGCCGAAAAGCTTCGAAGCTTGACGCCCTGGAAAGACGTCAGCGATCAAGACCAAACACAGCAAGTCAACTCACGTCAGTCTTGAAGTCAATCTTCGATGACTGTTTTAATGTGACGGTACGCCACCAGTCGAAACTCGCTTGCTCTGGGCCGACTGCGTAACTTCAGGGTGTTGGTGATCTCATTGATGCCCAAGTGGTCTTCTGCGATGTAGACATGCCCGGTTGGGATTTGGGTTTGTCCCAGAGCAGCCGAGCTCCCGGTTTGCATTCATTTGAGACGGATTTGACGTACTCGACGCCATCAATTTCGACGTACGTTGCCCACACAGCCTCCAAAGCATCAATAGTAAAGACCGTCTTTGGCTCGACAGTCGGGATTGCGACAGTAGCAAACTCACAAACAAGGTCCTTGGCCACAAAGTCCCAGACCTCAGTCGGAAGCCTCCCAATGTTCCTCTTGAGAGCCTGCTGCAAACGGAAGAGCACGAGCTTACGGCGCCGCCTCTCATCCGACTCGGAAGGCTCGTACGAGTAGGCGAGGGCGGGGAGATACTCGGCGGGGGTCAGGCCGAGGCGCTCAGCCAGGTCAGCGCATCCGGCGTGGCAGGCGACGCCCTTTTCGTTGTGGTGACCGCACGTCTCGCCGAAGCAGCTCTTGAAAGCGGCTTTCAGTCGGGCGTCTTGACTTGGTGGACGTCTACGGGAAACGAGAAGGTTGGGGACTGATGACCGTCCTCGGTAACTGAGAAAAGGTTAATGAAGAGCAAGAGTAGCAATCGAGGCGAGGCTTGCAAGCAACAATGTCTTGGCCGTACTTGATGGGAGAAACGGCACAGTCTGCAACAGGGCCGAATACAAGTTCGAGGTATCCAAGGTTCGCTTTCACCGACCGGGCTATGCGGCCAATGATTGTAGTCACATGTGCCACACCAACTCATTGTTTCTGTAATGGCAGTTTCTGTTTTCGTGAAGCAAGAATTTGATAGATCAAAAAAGTGAAAAGAGGTCGAGGCTGAAGATGGCTGGGCTGGGCAGTTGTTGCTGCCTTGTCAACTTGAAACGTCACGTGCTCTAGAAGCTGTTAAACTAACGCCTCGCTCTTGCACTCACAAAAAAGATGACGTTGACGGATTAAACAAGGAAGGACCTTGGCAGTCGTTACACCATTCCATCGATACCATCATGGTTCAATTCAGCATCAACTGCGTAGTACGTTCTTGTCAACGCCTACCCGCCCCGTTTCCGGCCCCGGAAAGCTATACTACGTAGTACCTAGTTAGGCTCCGCGCCCGGTAAGATCCCCACTCCGGCCGAAGCTCCCCGGCTCGTGCCCCCGGACACTAGACGAGGGGGGTGTGTGCTCAGTAAAGAGCTCAACTCGGTAGATAACGTTCTCTCTTTCAGCTAGGAATCTTCAAAAGGCCCCCAATGTCTGCAACATGATGTCTCGCATCTTTCCCCTTCTCCCCATCACGTTTCCTCCCCCTCCATAAAGTCTCAGAAGAGTAAGCACGCATTGCTGCCTCAGGCTTTTCCCCTCTTTCAGGTTTCAAAAGAGTCGCTTTGCAGCCTACAGCTTTCTCCAACCCTCTCTTGATCCTTTCATCAACACCATCGTCGCAAACATGGATTCGGTCCATCCTCCACAGCGACCTCCAACGCCAGTAACCTACTCGGTCGTCTTCAGCTTGGCGCAGGGTGACATCCCGGAGCCGCTGCCAACGCCCGAGGAGATCGAGGACTCGACAGACATCATCAAGAAGCGTCGCGCAAGATGCATCGCTCGGGTCAGACCCCGCTACGTCGTCAAGTTTGGGACCAATGTCGATCCGATTGAAGGCGACAACATGCACTTCGTGCGCCAGAACGTACCAGGGGTCCGCGTCCCTACAGTCTATGCCATCTACAAGCGCGAGGTGACGCCGCACACAAACATCACCTACATCATCATGGAAGATGTCTCCGGCCACACCCTAGACGAGCTGTGGGATACAATAAGTATAGACCAAAAGCTTGCCGTCTGCGCTCGGTTGCGCGAAGCCTTCGTCTCGCTGCACTCGACACCCGGCTTGGGCTATTTTGGGAGCGTTAATATGACCAAGTGTCGAGATGATATCCTTTGGGCTGACGAGCCAATTCTCCAAGATCGCGGAGTTCTCGACACTGAAGCCGAGTTCGTCCAAGCTTTGATTGACAAGTACACGGTCTACTGTAGCAGATCTGAACCGCACAAGGTCGATTACTACCGCCGGGTCCTCCCAACTGCTCTCCAGGGGACCAACGAGTCCGTCTTTACTCACAATGATCTGCAACGCAAAAACATCTTGATCCGCGAAGACGGCACCATGGTCATCATGGGTTGGGCGACCGCTGGCTGGTATCCCGCCTACTGGGACTACACCAAAGCCATGCACCTTTGCGACTGGCAGGACGACTGGCACGAGTACATTGGCAATATTCTCGAAGAGTTCCCCAGCCAGTATCCGTGGATGAAAATACTGCGCACCGGGTTGTGGAGCAGCAGATATACCAGGTAGTTTGTTTGATTTGTGTTTTGCTGGGCGGGATAACGATACCGGGAGCACGCATACGAAGGGCAATAGGACTTCTCTGCTTTCTTTTCATTTTCGTTTCCGTTTTCTGTTAATCCACGATCTTTAGTCGTCAGTTTGAAGCGGTTCACGCGGCAATCGTTGATTGGTGGGCTATGTACTGAAGGATGCGCTGTCGGGGGTCCACGTGACCTCCGGCCACCTACCCAGCTGAGGGGTTTTCACATGCATGGTCCGCTCAGCAGGCTACCCAAAGAATGTTTATTTCGGTATGATATCAGGGGAGATTGTTTATCGGTTATTGTATTCTCTTTACATCTCTATGCCAGAGTGTTACGCCTAGCTATGATTCTTTACTACCCACTCCACTATCTGGTGGAAACACAAGAATGACACTATCGTTGAGCCCCCATCCTCCCACATGGTACTAATACTGCGTATCAAGTGATGTATTAACCAATGTCTCCATCTTGATGATGTTTGTTTCTCCTCGATCCATTGTATTCAGTCCCATACTAGTCCATACCAATTGCCTCTTTGGCATCGCTTATCCGCGATGTACAGGTCGATATGTGGCGCCATTTTCAGAACTAAAGCCGCTACTTCTGTTCCGTGCCCATCCTCGTCGTTCAGGCTGTCTCTAATAAATGATCTCGCCTCGCTGATTGATGTCTCTTCCTTCCCTCGCACTCCAATGAAGTGTATCTCCCGCTGGTCCACTCCAGTGTCGTCCCAGCTTCGGTGCTCGACGCTCATCAGTCGAGTCTGTCCTCCAAGTAACATGGTCGAAGTCGTCAGGGGGTGTTTCGAGGGAAACTGAAAGGCCAAAATTGATTGTTGTCGTTGTTATCGTCGTTGGGTGGTTGTTGTGCTGGTATGGACATGACGGCAAAGTTGTATCAGGGGGGTCGCGATAAAACCACGTTCGCGGTGCCAGCGCTATATTGCTTGCCTTCTGACTGTTCTCTGATATGACGTCGAAACATAGGAATTGGAATTCTTCCCAGTCAATGATGGCAGTGTGTTTGTCTACCGAGCACCCAGCAGTGAACGGAGTCTCTTTCTCCAATACTGCCAAGGCGAGATGCGGCCTCTCACCTGTTGTTGCCGTCCAAGTCTTCCGATGTGAGTCCGACTTTGGTGGCAACTTCCTTCCTCCATGATGCGTGTCGATGCGAGTGGTCTTTCCCGAAAGTCTGAGTTTGTTCGCATCGTCGCATCAATGTCCAGCAAGGGTCAGTCGTCAGCCGTGATGGGCGCCGGATTGGGGTGCGAAAGGGATAGTGTAGAGTGGTTGTGGGTTGAGTCTCGGAAAGGCCCGCTGGGAAGCCATTCCTCTGGCTTGTGACGCATCTTGGGAGATGTGGTTTTTTTCCTCCCCAGTGCAATGCTAAGCCGGTCCTTGCGACGTAGAGAGCGCCAAGCTCAAAGGCGAGCCAAAGGCCGGGGCCCCAGCTATCATCTGGAAGGCAGCCCTTTGGCAAACAGCAGAGTATAGGCAGGCTGAACAGGAAGGTAGACAGACGTGTCTTTGGGGTACGCACGACAGAGAAGCTCGAGTTCCTCTTCCTGAACCCGAGCAGGTCCTCTTTAGCCAGCTTCGCGTCCATCGGCTCCAAGGGGCTTCTAGCTGGGGCCCGTGTCGCCTTGCCCTTCCCCTTCCCCTTGTCTTCCCTGTTCCTATCGAGGGCGTTTCGGATATGCTCAGAGTAGCATATCCCCATCTTTGCCCTGGCGGCCCAAGCATCCAACAGTTCGCTGGGGCCATACTTCCCGAGCCTGTGCGGATCGACCGCTTGCCGGGACAAATTTTGGTGAGATTGTATATATATGTCCACAAATGGAACGATGTATCGAGCTGGGTACTGTGATAAACCCAAGCATGTGGGCAGTAGAAACAGTGTGCAGCGGAGGGGACGTTTCCCTCTTGAGCCGTTCCCGTTGCCCGAAGGGCATGGCTAGGACTGTTGGGACTACCAGCAAGTCGCACAAAAAGTGTAGCGTCCCATTGCTGGGATCCCATGATTGGGATAGATGTTGACTAGTTCGGACGTCGAGCGCCTGGGGGGATCACCCTCCCGAAGAAAGGGAGGCTGAGGTGACTGAGTTCTGCTGCCCCTTGATGTCGAATTGGCCTGTGTGGCCAGGCAAAGAAAGTAGTAACTCTTCGGCGTCTCGGTTTGTTGCCAAAAAGTTAGTATCATTGAGCGCGAAGCACCGCAAAATGAGATGGAGCATCTCCTGTTGCCAGAGAATGCGGAGTCGGATGTTGTTTTCGGTCAATGGGTCAAAGGCCATCGAGGCAACGATTTGGGCCATTGTCTGACCGCCAGATGGAAAGTTTCGGCTGCTGTCCAGAAACGATAGCAATTTGTGTGCGATGTGCTGATCATGGTTGGAAGGAGTAGGTTCTTGTAGCACCCCGAGGCCCACGCAGCACCGACATGTCATGGACGCTGCTGGTTTTCGCCTCATGTGATTCGACAGTCCACACAGCTTTGGTAGCGTCTCATGCACTCCCTCAAAAGACCTGATATCAGCCTTGAACATGCCGCATCTGGGGTGCTCAGGCAGGGAGGCGGGGGCCAAGTTTGGGGAATATCCCGCTGGAAAGGCACAGGAACCCAACGGAGCCGATAGGAAGCCGCAACGTTCAGTCGGCAGCTTGGGCTTCTGCGCATAGTCCATGGAGATGCGGTCGTATTTGCATGTCACGACCACGTTCAACGATAGAATCGTCATGGAGGGGACGTGGAAAGTAGAAGCGGCAGAACTTCTCCCCAGACCCTTGGTCATTGTCGAGCCGCAGGCGGCAAAGTCAAAATGCTTCTGAGCACTTGCAACACTGGAAGTGGTTGGCAATGTCTGACAAAAGCTCGATTTTTTGGTGCCTCTTGGTGGCATCAAAGGATTTCCATCTCCCGGTAGCGCTCCTGCTCATTCAAGGAGGGAATGGCGAGCGGGAGGATAGTGGTAATAGTAGATAGAATGGGAAAGTCCAACATCCGTCAGATACCGTCAATCTGCTCGGGTCGGCTTCTTCTTACCCCTTTTCTTGCTCCGCTCATGCTGAGCGGATTGAAGGTTCCAACGAAGTTGTTCAGAGCTCTTCCAAGTGTATATGGCGTCAACCAGGCACAAAAGGACAGTGTTGTGTGCCTGTCACTGGTATCCTGATAGGGAAGAGGACAGCAGCTACTCCGGTTCAGTCGGAGAGGCACCGCCAGGATGCTATCGGGGATTCCGCAGTGTTGTCAGAATGGGCGGGAATATAAATTCCGCCTTCGGATGATGCTAAAACCGCGTAGTCGGGCAGAGTGACAAATCCACAACTTTGGGTCGTTGCGAGCAATTTTATCCTCTCGGGCCTCAGACACGGGGAGTAGAAGAGGACGCCCGACATGCTTCGGAAGGTCAAAGAGCGTAGTGGCGTTTGGAAGATGACAAAGTCGGGAGAGGATTTAACGACGAGCTTCTTTGTCTCCATCACCGCCGTCATTTCGATACCACCGTCATCGCTGCTACAAGAAGCGCTGCAGACAGCTAGATGATATCAAGGGGCGCAGAGAGGAGTGCGAGGCATTCATCATTGGATGAGTAGGCTGAAAAGCCGGGGCGTGGATATGTACCCGGGCAATCAGCATCTCCTCGACATGAGTACAACACCGGCTCGTAGTTCGGGGAGTAGTATGCTTGGGCTCGAAAGCTCCAAATAAGGGCAAGAGGGATGTCAACAAAAAGTTTCTCCAACTGCCGGGAACTGGTTTGGAGCCTCTCATGATCTGGAGATGCCATGGAGTGGACAGGGGGTTGTCGCACATCCGCGGTCGCCACGAAAAGTTGAAGAATGCCTGCATCGACTTGTCCACCATATGAGGAGGGCATTCATCCTCCACATTTGGTCAGTCTGCCAAAAGCTCCAGATGTTGATAAAGCCGTATGCCGGGCCGGACTCACAAGTTGGAGTTACGTCGATGATGGTTGAATCTTGTTTGGTCCGCGACACCTTAGCTGGCTTCACATGATCCTGTATGCGCTGCAGCTTGTCGATCCCCCGAGAAAGTAGTATGGTACTGATCGTGGAGAGATGCAGAGGCATACTCGATCCGACCGTTGTTTGGAATGGAGAGTGGATAGTGTTCTCGGTGAAACGCCAAAGTAGGAGTAAGGGTTACCGAACCCTTGAAGCAGTCAGCAAAGATGTCATAAAAGTCTGCGCGTCAATGGCAAGGAAAAGGTCGACGAAGTAGTCTGGTGCAGTGTAGGAATTTTACTGACCTGAACTGCAGCCCGGAGGAGCACGCAAAGCATCGTTGCCAGTGTCCATGATAGAAATCGCAGCCCCAAGACAACAAAAACATGACAACGCCTAGAAATTTGTCAATATGAGAGATGGATGAAGATGCAGAGAGGGGAGCTTACCCATAACATCGGACGCAGCCAAAATTCTTGGTGAACCCGGGCCAGCACTGTCGTGGCACTGCCAAGGCAGGCACCAAACCCCAAACATGAAGGTGCAATCAACGCCCAAGACATTGGAGGACTCCGCAAGACATGGGAAGCACCAAGACAACGGGGACCTCCCATGAGTCGGCAGGCACCGAGATGCGGATTGCTCGGGAGCCACGATGGATCCTCGGCGTCGCACAGTCAGGATCTTCGACGTATCGATGGGCAAAGCCAGGACACAGAAGGGTGCTCCAGTGACATCCAATTCGTGAACATGAGTCACTGGGCCAAACCACAGCAGACATGCCATGTTCTGGACGTCAGCATAAGGAAGCGAACCAAAACTAGAGTCTGTTGAGGTTCGCAAGCCTCGTGACGCCCAACAGTCAACGAGGCCTCCAGCAGACTGCACCGGGTCTTCCCTCTCCCCGTCGTAAAGTTCCCCCAGAAACGCTGAGGAACCACTAAGAAACACCCGGTTAGTTAGCTTGGATCATTCAATGTCGAGGAGAACTACTACTTACAGAGCGACCGCACCAAATGCGCCGCTTCGAAACAGAGACAGGACATCTGGGTTGCTGGGAAGCCAGGAAGGAAGCTCGGCTTCTCGCTCCCGTGCCAACCCCAGACTTCGAAGCTCAAGTGATTTGAGCGAAGTCAAAGCCATCTTCTCAACACTGCCGATACTGTGGCGTGTTGTACCGAAGGAGAAATGTCCTCGTTCTTGGTCGTCTGCAGCAAGTTGGTTCAATGTGGACGAACTAGACGGGCCAGGAAACAAAAGACAATTCCGGGTATGAGAAGCATGAGGCGAACAATGATAGTGATTCAGTATATATAAAGATGAATGAGGAGTATGGGGGCACAGTGATTGGGGTTCAGTATATATAAAGATGTAGAAGAAGGTTGGTGGATGATGGAGAAAAGAGCTGCCAAGTTGGCTGGAGTTCAAGGGGTATTTATATTTGCAAAATCACACTTCGTCTACCTAGATCGTCTCAACACAAGTCCCCTCAAGACATGACCCCCTATCTGAAAAGATTTAATCTCCAAAAACTCATCAAAATAGAAACCCAATTCCATCAGATTCCATCGGGCACAGACACGTCTCGTAATATGCAACAGACCGGCGGTCAATCTCCTGAGCTTCCCACACTGGCCACTTGCGACAAGCAAACAAGCAACGACCCGATGCAAACATACTCAAGATAGCTTCTTCTGCATCAGATCCGCAAGCTCATCCAATAGCTCGACAGTCTCAGCCGGACTCGCAATCCAAGCCGTCGTACCAACGCTCCGAGCCTTGAAGTCATTGGAGCCAGCGCTCAAGAATTGATCGCCTACGTGCAGCGTATTCTCGCCGCGGATGACTCCTCCGCTCTCCCTGTTTCCGAACCACTGTTGGCACACTGTGACGCCCCAGCTCTTGTCGCCAATGTCGACAAACACATCCCGTCCGCCGTTGAAGGCGCAGAACGGCACTCGCCGAGATTGACTCACGACCGAGGGCGGCAGGGGTGGCGAAGAAGAGGGACGCGGCTTGGCTGGGTGTTGTTCGGTGGATCCGAGGCTGCTGAGCTCGAGAATCCGTTGGACAACAAGCACAGTCTCTTCGAGACTCTCACGGGCGATGCGACTTTCGGGTGTCTTGGGGATGATGCCGACAGCTCGATCCTTGCGCATAATCAGGGCTGGCAGGTTCATGGTCTTGACGCAGTCACGAAGGGCAGACTCTGCGACATCCAACAGAGTCGTAATATCCGCATCCGACCAGGAGGCCATCTCGGGAGTCAGCCACTCCTCCCGAGGAACGGGAGCAAGCCGGTAAGGGGACGAGGGAGAGAACTCAAACAGATAGTTTGCCTCGCCTCCCATGATGATAATGTTCTGTTTTTGGATCGGATCCAAGTCAGTTGACTCGGCAATGGCGTCAAGCAGACCGTGGAGGCGCTCGTAATAGCGGTCAGCGGAAGTGTACCCGGCAGCCGTGACGATGCCAATCTTGATATTCTTGCGAAGAAGGTCTGCGGTTGGTTAGATGGTGTTTGAAACTCGTTGGGGATGCATCTTACCGAGGAGACGGGGAATTACGGGGCTGGACGGCTCGAGACTGCACCCATCGTCGTACAGAGTAACGTCACCATCAAACGTGGCAAGTTGGAGGGCGCCGTTGGTCACAGCCATGACCTGGGCCGAGTTTAGGATTTGGCGGACATCGTTGAATGAAGGGGCGACAAATCTCCTTGACGAGATGTACCGCTTCCTATCCTGGTACTTGAAAGCTGCTTCAAGCGGGAGACGGGTAAAGAAGGGACCGGCTGTGGGCACCAACATCCGTAATTTGGACGGGAACAGGTTGTTGTCCTGCTGACGGGCGACTATTCACGGTTAGATGCGTGGTGAGTCAGATTGGAATGGCAGCTCTTACTATGGTCATCAATCATGAGCTCAACATCACGCATAATCTCTGCATAACGGCGGTGAGACTCGTCGGCCATCTGAGCAACGCTAGGACCATCTCCAAAGACACCGGTGGGCTGAGAGTAAAGAACGAAAGGGACTGCGAGGAGGCCTTTGACCCATTCTGTGATCTGGTTAGTTGGGTGGTGAAAGGCGGTGATGGTGGTTGGCAGGTGAGGAGGGGCAAGTTGGAGAAGGAGGGGATGATGGGTGAGATAGAGGGGAAATGTTTGGATTCTGTGTTGAAATGGGTAGAGAACATACCGATAAATTGATCCCTTCGGTGCGTCTTGAGGGCATCTGCATGTTGTCAGTATCTTTGTTCCCATGGGACTGGGCAAGATAAGGGAGGGGATGTGTATACACTCAACGCGGTAACGAGTAGTCATGGCTGCGATGGATAAGAGAATAGACGTGAGTACAGGTAGTGTATGGATGGGTATTCGCTAAATTTGGGTATCAAAGATTATGAATGTTCAAAAATTCAAGGATTATGTCAAAGACAAAGTTTGTCAAGATGAAAGGTGAGTCAAAAGGTCAAAAGGTGTCCAAGATGGTCAAGACGATCGAGGAAGGTGCTGCCCGGTGGCAGGTGGTCATGTCCGACGCAAGCAGCCACGGGAGCCGCCGTTAAGCGGGGAAGACCGACCCCACTGGCTTTCTTGTCCCAAGCTAGACCATTCCCGATACGTGATTGGTCCGGAGCTATTATCCTACCCCTGCCAATCCGTCCTGCATTAGCATAAACTGGCATATTCGTCCATGATAATGCTGCATCTTTCGTCATCGTCAAGGTTACCCTAGAGAGATGAGTTGCCTCACTCTTGAATTCGTTTCGTAAGGCGAATACTCGTGTTACTCTTGTATTTGACCATAATCAGTGGCAAGCTCCGTGTATTGGTGTCACAGATTTACTGCAACACCGCTCAACTCCATCACCATGATCATCCTTGGCATGTGACCTGCGCCTCGACCATTTCGTGCTGACATCTGTCTAGACCACAGCTGAAAGCCATCGCTAAGCACATAGGCTTGAACTATTCATGTATGTCTTAAAATCCCGTGCTGAACCATCTGCAAGAGCCATTCAACACGTCACCAAGTGCCGTAACGAGAGTCGCTGTGACGACCAAGAAGAATTGACCATGTATCCTTTAAAAACTGCCTGTGGCCTTACGCTGTCTCCTCTGTGAAGCTGTTCAAGATGTGTCCAAGCTGCCTCCAGATACGCTGAGATCGACTACTGCTCGAAATGGACGATTGACGTCGGACGCCACATTCAAACACTCTCCTATATCTCCTTCCCCAAAATGAAGGCCCAATTGGGGAGTCCCTCCCACCCGGACAAACATGTAAGCCAACACAATCACCTCCTGTACTCATCTACTAATCCACAAAGGCCGTCAGCGTCTACCTTCCAACATGGAAAGACACCCTAGCCTGGGCTCAGCGAGACCCCGAGCTTCTCGCCCAGATGAAGACCGGATACCCTCGATTCTTCGTCCCCTCATCGTCCGCGAACTCTCGGAGCGACTCCTCGAATGGACAGCATCCAGAATATCTGCAACTGAGACGACGAAAGAGCTGAGGTTGTTGTTGGCTGAGCCTGGGAGATCAGCTATGCTTTTTTTCCAGCTTGTCATCTGGCTGAGATGGGCAAGAGATACTTGCAGCTTCACACGGACCGTCCTGTTGTCGTTGTGCGGATCGCCTTTGACGGCAGTATACGTACCCCTGGCACCATCCCCCCAGAGGCTCCCAAATCCAGCACTGGAGAGATTTGTGCTGGTACATCCCCGGGAACTTGCTGTCGAGGCCAAAGCTTTCTGGCAGCACGCCGGCTATGGTGTTTCGACTCGACGAGCAACATACTGGCTGGAGCACGCACCCTTCCTGAATGATGGGAAGAGGAAAGTTGTCAACCTGCTACTGAAAGAGCCACGAGATGCAAAAATCACCCTCCAAAGACGAATTGGTGACTTGCTCAGCACAGAAACCAACAAGCTCGCAACAGAAGCCGTCTTTCTATACCCGACTGGCATGTCGGCCATCAGCCATACTGCCTCCGCTGTTCGCTGCCTCTACGGGAGCAACGAAGAAACCTTGAGAGTTGCAGTATTCGGGTGAGTTGACACACAAGCATGTCCCTTTGCATGGACTCAGCTCACCTCCACCTCTAGCTTCCTCTACGTCGATACCTTCAAGGTCCTCAGCAAAGTCCACGGCTTCGACTGCAAACTCTACGGCCACGCAACCCTCTCCGACCTCGAGGCAGACTTGGCAGCGGGTATGCAGTTGGACGCGCTCTACACCGAGTTCCCCGGAAACCCACTCCTCGGCTCCGTCGATCTAGACAGACTATACAAGCTCGCAAACGAGTACAACTTCCTCTTCATCGTGGATGATACCGTCGCTACGTCGGTCAATGTCGATCTTATCTCGTCGTGCGACTTGGCGTGTACAAGCTTGACAAAGATGTTTAGCGGTGCTTGCAACGTCATGGGCGGAAGCATAGCTCTCAACCCGCAGTCGAGGCTCTTTGACAGCATGAAGGAAGTCTTGGATGATCTATCCATCGACACGTACTTTCCATTGGATGTGATAGCCATGGAAGAGAACAGCGCCGACTTTGAAGAACGAGTCATTGTCGCGAGCCGAAACGCAGAACGCATCGCAGACACGCTCAGGCAGCACTCTTCAGTTGATCAAGTATACTATCCCAAGGGCAACCCAACGCAAGACACATACGAGCGGTTCAAACGACCAGGGAGAGGATATGGCTACCTTCTATCAATACGCTTCAAGAAACCAGAGGCCGCCATCGCCTTTCACGATGCGTTAGACGTGGCCAAAGGACCGAGTCTGGGGACAAACTTTACGCTCTGCTGTGCTTATGCCTTGTTTGCGCACTATTCAGAGTTGGAATGGGCTGCCGAGTTTGGGGTGGTTGAGCATTTGGTCCGTATCAGCGTGGGCGTTGAGAGTCAGGAGGAGTTGGATGAGCTTGTTGAAACCGCGTTGGCTGCGGCCGCTAGGAGTTTGGGGAGTGTCATGAATGGGAAGCTGTAAAATGCTGAAAAGAGTCTTGACATACTTTTAATAGAGGTAAATATTCGCTAGCTCGTGTATCAATGCTGCTGTCACCAACTTCAACCCTCAGTTTTGTTATGTATACCGTTCCGTCGGCGCTTCATGTAACCCCCCAATCTGCCGCTCTCGAGGCGGCTCAGGCTCTTCCTGCGCCTGCGGCTGATAATATGATTGATGCCCCGGATGATGATACGGATCAACTGAAGGAATTGATACAGACACAACCTCCTTGTCGTCATCTGGTGATCTCGGCGTCTTTGGACCTCCTCCACCTCGAAAACATCTCCAGAGCAAAAATCCCAATCCACCAAGTAATATCCCACCTACCCCAGCTCCAACGGCAATACCAGCAATAGCACCATCAGAAAGACCCCTTTCTCTACCATCTTCCACCTGCGAAGTTGCTGCTGCTTTCTCGGCCGTCACACTAGGTGTACGAGTTGTAAAAGTCTTGGAAACCGCCTTTGTCGCGCTCGTAGTCGCACTCGTAGTGGCAGCAGAAGTTGTACTCGCCGTCTTGGGATCGGTAATGTTGAAATAGTGACATGTAATAGGCGTCGCATTGCTCGTCGTGTCAAATAGCTGAAAGAAGTAGACGTTGCTCAGTGTTGGATCGTGATCGACGGAGAAGCCATCGTAGGTGACCTTCCAAGTATATCTCGTCGACTTTGTGTTTTCTGCCCAGGCCATCATCAGCATCATCCACTCTAGGCAGGTTGAGGGTCAACTTGCGTATTACTTCGGCGTAGTACGACTTGTCGCCAAAGATCTTGTCGACGTCTTGTTGCCATATGACAATGCTCGCCTCTTCAAAGTCCATCTCCCAAATCAGGTCGATTTCCTGCCCGAGCTCATAGATGGGATCATCGCGATAATCTCGATTAGGTCCTGGACCAGGTGGTCGCTGAAAGACGGTCTCGCTGCGAACACATGCTGCAGCGAGTAGAACAAGGCCAAATTGTAGAAACGATCTCATTATGGCTTAAACTTCTCAACGACAAGAGGAACTGCCAAGATCATCAGCCAAGCATTCATACTCGGGGCAAGATCCATTTTATTAACAAAGCTTAAGCTCATACCATATTCTCACGCTCCGCCTGTAAGCATCTAGCCTCAAAAGCCATACCCCGTCTCATTCAACTCTAGAAACATCAACCTACGTTTGGATAAGCCCACGACCAAGATTGCTTCACTCAAGATGACATATCCCTGCCACCACCCGGCGCCACGCCCAAGGACGGGGCCAACCGCACCACAATTTTGGACGCCTTGTCCCTGAGGGGGCTTGACGCCGTTGGCGACGCTATCTTGGTCTCGTTTCATCACTGCAGCCCAGAACGAGACCTTGGGAAATGAGATGAGCTTATTGACTGCCGTGCTGTAGGGGTCGAGGGAAGGATTTGCCGCCGGTAGGACCCGAGAGCCGCTCGTAGGGCTGATTCTGTGTTTTCGCATTCATTCTGCCTTGGGCAAGGATGTTGGCTGTCTTCTTGCATCTTGATGCTTCTGGTGGATATCAGACTCGAATTGACTTTGGAGTTCTGACTAGTGGCCATATTTCTGTCCTTATCCGTGCCCATGCATAATCGGGACCTGAATACCTCTTGAAGGGTATTGTCATAAACGCGCAATGATGGGGCCCAAGTCCCTAGGTTGGATAAGAAAACCAGAAAGAGCTAAGCGTGCTGTGTTAATGAGGAGACTGGTGCTTGCCTCAATTGCCCTTCTCAGCTGGAATGGCGCGATGGAGCTTGGCGAGTGAAGACACCAGAGCAAACAGCCATCCATCATCAAGTGTATAGCTCCCTCATAATGAAATGAAGTATGAACCCGATAGAGTAACGACTTCAAGTTAACACAACATGGATGTAGGACTTGAACAAACAGAGACAGCATCATAGCTCGAGAGGGGCACAGAGACTGACTCACAGCCATTTCCTAACCTCGACTGTTGCGTAACCATCAACCACGTGCGAGACCATCACCAGAGCAAGACAGACAGACATCTTGGAACTATACTTATTGGTTATTTGATATGCCGTTCGGACTACAGATTCATCACTCAATCGATAGTCGCAGCCTCCTCTTGCTCCCCCCTACCTAGCTAGGTCGCCATCATGCTTCTCCATCGCCATATGCAACTCGCCCTCCACGCTCTTCTCCCCTGACGGGAACGGGATGCCTTGAAGCGCACCTCATCCCTAGCCGCGTCCCGACCCCGAGGTCGAAGTCTCTTGCAATACATCAATCCAATCTCCCCATACCAATCATACCCACGGCACTCTTTTGAGGGGATCTCCAGCAGGTGGGTTCATCGTTGTTTGCACCTTCTAAGTCTCTTTCTTTTGCTTCGGGCCCAACTCATCCTCGCCTCGTCTCGCCTCGTCTCGCCTCTGCTCTTCCTTCTCTGCTTCTCCGGGGAATCTTGACTCCAGCCCTGACGTGAAAGAGAAAGGGGATATAGGTAAAAAATAGGGGGGTAAACACAACTAAAAAACGCAACTAATTGGCTCCTTCTTTGTCACATAACGTTATCCACATCTAACTGGCACCGCCGTTGGGCGCACCAACGTTGCCGGCCAGGACAGCCTGCTGCTGGGCGAGAAGCTGTGCCTGCTGCGTAGCGATCTCGTCAGCCTTGACCATGACGGTCTGGATAACGCTCTGGTCCTCAGCCGTGAGGTGTCCGGCCAGGGTCGCGTAGAATTGAGGTTGATCTTGTTGCATTTCTGGAGACAGTCAGTTCATGTCTTTCACTCATCAAAGGCTTACGCACTCATCAATGTGGCACGGAAGAGCTGGTAAGGCTCAACCTTGTCGAGAGGAGACTCGAGAAGGACAGTATCCTCGCCGAGATCATCCTCCTCAACGTCATCAATAGCTCGGCTGAACTTCTGAGCCTGTGTGTTCTTGTCAGCGTCCCATTCTCGCCGTCAACGTTTGATTCACAACATACCTCCTCGTTGAGGAAGTTAAGGTAAGCAGTGCTTTCATCCTTGGTCTCAGGTGTCTCAGTAGAAGGATCCTCCTCGTCGGCGTTCCAGTTGACCTCGTCATCATCCCACTCATCCTCCTCACCATAGTCATACGAAGACTCGAGGTGGATGTCGTCTCGGAGGGCCTCTTCTCGGTCTATCACTTGTTAGTCTGTCACTCCAATGCAACTATCCATCGGACTCACTCTTCTGGGCAGCTGGCAGCGTGCGGAACAGCTCTGTTATGCCCTGCAGCAACCTAGGCCAGCCAACCGAGACACTAGCCGGAACCTGCTCATGACCAAGGCTAAGAAGAGCAGAGATGGCCACAATGCACAGCTTCTTGTCGTGAACGCGAGTGAACGAAGTCATGCTGCCAAACCAGAGGCTGAAGAAGCGGTTTGTCCATCCCTTGTTCTCAAGGACCTGGAGAGTCAGGAGAGGGTTGTAGTAGATCGAGTTGATAACCATCTCCATGAGGTGAATGCGGTAGCTCTTGACCTTGACGTCTTGGTTGGCGAGGATGTTCATGGCCATGTTGATGAAGCCCTCAACACACGAGTCGATCTGTCCTCGGAGGCTGAGCATCATGGCCTCAGCGAGCTTGCAGGCGCATATCCTTTCAACTCCGCCCTGGATGCTCTCGGTGAACATATCGGCAACCATAGAGAAAAGGGCCTGGGTGTACTCGGGCTTCTGAGCCAGCTGGGGAGCACCAAACTGCACAAAGTTGTCCAGGGCAGGGAGCATGTCCTCCAGGTAGTACTCAGCACCAGCCTTGAAGGTGGTGTGGATTAGTTCAAACGCCTGCCACATGGTAGGCGAAATTGACTTGGCAGCGAAGGTGCAGCTATCGATAATCTCAAACACCTCGTTGTACAGATCTGATTTGGTCAGCTAATGCATCACATCAAGGGACACGCTAATACGTACCATAGAGCTTGTTCTCAAGGGTCACCTTAATAACTGGCATGAGGACAGCCTCGATGTGAAGGAGGACATCGGGGGTGCTCTCCAGAGTGAGGATCAAGGTGCCAATGGTCTGCAGAACACCAAGGGCGGTGATGCTCTTGTCGTCGTACTCATTGTAAAGCTCGCCATCATCTCCAACCTTGCTCTCCTTCTCGAGAAGCTCGCGCACGATTCGCATGTAGGTATCTCGGAGTTGCTCGCTGAGGGCGACGGCGAAGGGGGTGAGCTCGGTAGCAAAGACCTCGACGAAATCCTCCATGACGTTGGCGAGAGCATCGATATCGGCCTCGTTGGCAAGCTTGAGAAGTTGCTGCATAATGGTGGGGATGTTCTGCTGCATGCTCGTTCGGATAACATCGTGGCGGATAAGAGGCTGGAGGGCGAGGGCGGCGGTGACACGAACGGGAAGAGCAGGGTCAGCCATGCAGTCGAGGATGTGTCGGTAGATGGTCAGGAGGTTGTTCTGGTCCTGGAAGTTGAGCTGCTCAAACTTCTCGATGGTGTCGCAAGCCCTCGCACGGAGGTAACCCTGCTGGCTCGAGAAGTCGGGGAACACAAAGCGAACGAGGAAATATTCCACCTCGTCGGCAATGGGACTCTTCTTGCTCAGGATGACGGGAGCCAGGGTGCAATTCATGCGCAGAGCACCCTCCTTGGCGATGTGGTTCTTCTTGTCATCGGGGGCGGCCTCGTACTCGGTAACAACGACGTTGACGAACTTGAGGATCTCAAAGACCTCCTTCCGGCGGTTCTTGGTGAGGTTGACGAGGAAGTTGGTGGCAGCGACATCAGGAGCCGACGCCTCCTCAAAGTAGTTGAGCTTTCGGTGGAGATACTCGTCGGGCTCCTCCTCGAACTGCTCAACGTCCTCCTCGGTAAGACAGAGGACGGGGAAGACAAAGTGAGTAACGAGGTTGGTCAGATGCGCCTTGAGGTGAGTCCACATCTCCTTGGGTCGTACCGACTCGTCGAGGAAAACCAGGGTGTAAGACAAGCAGGGTCGGCTGAGCCAGATGGTCTTGGCAACCCACTTCTCAATCTCCTGGAGGTAGTGCTTGAGGATCTCGGGAGCGATGTTGGCAATGAAGTCCTTGGCGAACTGGAGGGCCTCATCACCCTTGCCAGGGCTCGCGGGGTTGCCGTGTCTTGGGAAACGTCAGTTACACAGCAGGGCATAGTAGAGCGAGCGCAACCATACCGAATGAACAGGCGGTTCAAGTTAAAGTACGCCCACTTCTTGGCCTTCCACCAGTGATGCTTCTCGCGCTCGATCTGGTCGCCCTGGAGAGCATTGGCGGGGCAGGCCTTGGATACGGTGTGCAGGAAAACAGTGCACCAGGCAATGTTGACGTCGCGCTGTCGCAGGAAAGGAGAGAGCTCCAGCTGTAATCATGGTTAGCCCAAGCTCTTTCAAGATACCAAAGCATTATCCAAGAGATCGCACCCAAGTCGCATGCTTGTAGGCCTTCAATGCCAAGTGGAGCATCTCGCCAGCCTCATCGCTCTCCTGGTTCACCAACTCGTTGCAGATGGCCAGCAGGCGGGGGAAGCTGGCTTCGACAATCTTATCAAAGTGTTGCCTATCATCGCTGTCCGTCGACTTGTATCTAAAGGCGCGGCAAATGGCCAACAAACATTGCAGACCAGCGAGGACGGAACTGGGGTTATTTGTGTTGAGGAGCTCGAGGGTGAAGTCCATGAACCGCGGCCAGCGGGCAGGGAAATCATATTGAAGGATTCGCTGGAGGACGGGGATAAGCTGCTGGCGGACGAGGCCCTCGGAGGCAGCAAGAATCGGCAGGAGGCGGTCTCTAACGCGAGCCTTCTCATCTTCGGGAATGAGGGCGGCGGGGGGCTCGGTGGAGTACCCCTCGTTGTTGTACCATGATCGATTGACCCGGTTCTTGACGTAGATAACAGCTGGGAGGAGTTTGTCAGGATTGTAGTTGGGTGGGGAGCCTGAAGGATGCGGCGGTATGGAGGGGAAGACGGAAGATTGGATGAAAACATACTGGAGAGCCGAACACTAGCCTCTTGTTCGTTCTGGAGAATATCAAGCAGGCATTCGAGGAAGCCGGGCTGCTCTTCAATCTAGATGATGAGAGGATCCAAGTCAGCACGCAAGGTCCTCTTTGTCCTCCAAGATCGCGGAGTGTCGCAAAAGGCGGGCAGCTGCAAAGCGGTCGACATAGAGCAAACGCAGAGCATCAAATCAAGGGGGAGGATCGAGGTCAAGGCATCCGCATCGGCCGGGCGACTCGGCGGGCGGGCACGGCATCCAACGGGTGCAGAAGCACAAGCCGTGGCTCGAGGGCCGTATCCGTATGTACGCAAGCAAACGCGGGAGGGACGCAAAGACGCACCTGTTTTAGCTGAAGCTCAGAGCGCCTCCGGTTGTCGGCATCAGGGTCCAAGCTAGCGGCGAGCAAGGACCTCACAGCGGCGATATCCATGATGCAGTGGATATGGAAGAAGTCGACGTCGAGGCCGAGGACGATGGGAGAGGGAGGAAGGGAAGTCGAGCGAAGCGGCGGAGGAAAGAGGCGGAATCAGGATCTGTCAAGTCTGGATCAGGATGGCGAGCGGCGGATGGCGGGGCATCGAGAGACGACCCAAAGAGACCCAGAGGAAAAGGGAAAAAAAGATTCCAGCTAGTTGACTAGGTAGGTAGTCCACAGTCTCGAGAGGCTCACGGGCCACAGTGTGATGCAGAATCCAAGGTCCGAGTGTTTCCCCTTTGAAGCTTTCAGCAAGCAGGAGCTGTTTTTGTCGTGGCCGAAGGAAATATTAGGTCCCGATGGACGTCCAGAGAAGCCCAAAAAGTAACAGGTGGAAGCAGGTAGGTAGGTCGGTAGGTACCAAGCAAGGACCGTCCGTGTGCGAGTGTGCGCAGAGCAAAAGGCAAGGCCAGGTTCAGTTCAGGTTCCAGTCCAGGGGTTTGGGGGGGAGAAAGAGATGGGAGATGGAGGATATGATTGGGACCGAGTAGGGCTGCGGGCGGGCTGTGTGGGACGCAATTCGGTCGCTCGGCGGCGGAAGCTGGAGACGGCGGCGGGACGGAGGATTGAACCAAGAAAAAAAAAATTGAAATAAAAAAAAAAAACACACACACATCCGACGCACACACACACACTTTTTCACGGTGGCCCAAAAGATTGACCTGTCTATTTGTCTGTTCTGTTCTGTGGGGGATGGATGATATTAACGTGGAGGGTGTTTTGATGTTGAAAAAGAAAAAATATGAAGCCTCAAAACTGTCAAGACCCAGTAAGAAGCAGCTACGAAGGTGATGGTGATGATGATGCAGGTGTGTTATTGGAACCTAAGCCCGGGAAAGAAGAAACGAGGGACAGACACACGGCTGACGGCGTCAACTGGAACCTGCCAGTCTTGATGGTTGCCGATGGATGCGATGCCAGATGCAGCGGAATGCGGCAGCAGGAACATGGAGGCAGGAGCGACTGGGCTGGGCTGGGCTGGCAGCCTGGCATCAATCAACAACAATAACAGGAGCAATCAAGCAGTTGCAGTGTTAGACCAACAGTCACGCTGACTAGCGACGCCAAGGCAGGAGCGGCTGGGAAATAGATCCAAACAAAATGTGCCACTCAATGCAAGGGTTTTTTCTTCCACCTGCGGTCAAGTCGAGTCAGGCACACCAAGAGAAAAACTCTAGGTACCGACCATGTACTGTACCTACAGTACTTGGGGGATGCCCAATATTACCCGCCCCAAGCAGGTACCGAAGCAAGGCAACCCACGATGACCACGAGTCTTCCACGAGAAAAGCACGAGCAATGCACGGGTCACCCATGGATGGCCGATCCCTCTAGGGGCCTCATTTTAGGGGCTTAGTGCACACACAGCTAGAGGGGTTGCGAGCCTCGGCGCGCCAGGCCTTTTTCCCCAGAGGACAGTGCCCTAGACATGGAGCTGTCGCGGGCGGGCAAACAAGCAAGGGCCTAGAGCAGTCCCCTAATTATTAATTAGCTTCAGCTGAGGGGAGATGGAGGGGAGTGACAGAGGCCATCCATGGCAAACATGCAGTGTCTCTCTGTTCTCTGTCACCGACTCTTACGGATAATCTCCGGTTGCATTGCATGACAGATGAATGCATAAACTGAAATAAAAAGCCAAAACAGCAACAAAACCTGAACCTAGAGAGTCGAGAAAAAAAGTGTGGTCAAGTCCAGTCAGATCGCAGGGTCCAACACCACAAAAAAAACATGTGCATGACCCCACCTGCCATGGATGGATGCGGACTTGATCGCTCACCGCCTTTGGCTTAGACGGAGAAACTCCAAGTGGTCAGCCCTTTTCTTTTCGAACTCCGGGACTGTCTCGTCATTTCGGGGTCAGAGTATGCTGACTTGGAGATTGGAGATGTGTACTCTCAAAACACGCAATCTTGACAAGATGCATAGCATGACTTGACTCTAATCAGGTCCACATTTCCCCATGATGCATGAGCATGAATCTTGGCTACATCCCCAAGTTCACGGGAGCCCCCCGTGTCAGCCCAAACTATCGCAAGCCATGTATGACATGAACACAAGCACCTCTGAACCCTGTGTAACCACTTCTCACATTATCATCCGAGTCCAAGACGAGACTCTACTTTTCGTACAAGTCCAGTCAATCAATCATCCCCGTGTCTGGTCCGAGCTACATTCACTGCTGTGACGGAGCTGGTATTGAGACCATCACCTCGAGGCTTTTCCCCAGACATGTCAAGAAGCTTATGTGTAACAATACCAAAATTTGGTCATGGGTGTTTCCAATGGCCACTATGACGCTGCTAGAGAATCTGTCATGTCGGTAGTCGGCAGTAGCGAGATCCCGACAATACGGTCAATACAACAGAAAAGGGGCGCCACCACAGATTTATCAAGGATAATCTTCTGTCATATGCATGGCAAGTGTTGCTCAAGACCACATGGCAGAGAGCCATTGTGTCATGAGCAGCCAAGCCATTGTCCAACTTGAGTGCCATGAACTTGAAAATCTCCGTGCTCAGAGTTTGAATCAACCAAGATACGTGGTACTCCCCCCGTGCCAGCCTGTGGAAGAACGGGCCAATAGCCGACATTAAGCAATGTCTAGCAGCTGCGCATCTATAGTGGCAGCTGTCTTGAGTTTCATGAACGTGTGGCAGCCGGCCCTCAAGCCTGGACAGAACACACCAAACGACCTCAGCCTGCCCTCCACCACGACCTACAAACCCACATTTCTGTAACCAAGGGTAACTTACATGCTCATACTGCAGCCACCGTGGTCCAAAAAAGGACTTCAAGAAGAGAGGGTTAAAAGGCTCAGTTCATCCCAGACTTCCCTCATCTCGCCAACTGGAGATGTAGTGCCCCCGCGAATCCCCGCTAACTCTGAGCCCCGATTTGAAAGATTTTGTGAGTTCAAAACAAGAGAATGATAGGGGTTCAAATTAGGCGCGTTAGCATGCCTGTTATGCCCTCGCCTTGTTTGTTGTCAACTTGGCAAATCCTTCACCTTCCACGCTTATACGGCCCAACCCATCCGGTCTGTAACAGCAACACCCCCTTCATCTGTTCTACAAACTCGTCAAGCTCGATGATAAAATCAGTCGCGCAGTGACGTTGAAATCTGCAGCGAACCGCTCTGATCCCTAGAGATCAAATAGTCCTCAAAGCATGACCACCCCCAGTCCAACCGCCCTCTCAATGGTATCACGAGAGCATCCTTGGGAGCCATGTCCAAAGGCTCAAATGCCATCCCGGCTACATAATGGCAGGCATCCTCCGTCAAGACGTCGTCGCGCTTGAAACCGAATCACTTCATGTCCCGCTCAGCTGTCATAACAGTCTGTTGGAGCCCACAAAGTCGGATTTCGCCCAACCTCTGACAATGTCCATCAGCATAGGTCAAGGGCATACCTGAGATGCCAAGTTTATCCGCATGTCTACATTGCGTTATCTAGACCACGTCTTTGAGCATTGCAGATATGAAAACACATGTTCGCAAATTATGAGAGGCTCCCCTGCTCGGATATTCCCAACATCCCCCTTCACCATTTGGTCTAGCACTCTCAAACGCTAAACGACTGATACCATACAGGCTCCGGCATGGAAGAAGAGTCGGCTGGGTTCATCGTTGGGCTGGTCGACCGGTTTCCTGGCAACGCGGTCGTAGAAACTGGTAGGCTGGGGCGAGACATCTTCTATACGGAAGGTTCGGTTCTTGGTTGTCTTCATCTAGTCATAATGTCAATGTTGGCTCGACAGATCTAGGAAAACAAACTCACCCGTACGGACCAGATGCCCGTCTGTCTTCATGCCCTACCAGATCTCAGTCATGACTTCGCCACCATCCATTGGCATAGACGGCCAAGTCGTAACATCATCAGGCTCGGTATCGTACATTCTGTCAGGCTTCATGGCCGTGGATGCTGAGCAAAACGCTCGCCAGACCTGACAAACACGTAGAGTAGCCCACGACACTTTGTCCATTGCAGACAAAGGATGGCATGGCTCTAGGGCAGCTATATGAGTCTTCCGAGTACATATCACAGAGCGCAATGGTTTGCAGGCAGTCTGATGAGGGACTAGCCATTCCGTCTCGTCGCAAAGGAAATGTCCTCTACCAAATGCCGCGGGCTTCGTCGACCTCGACTGGCTCTGATGAGTGTGCAAAGATAACCTTGACAACCCCGAGGTAATCATGTGCCGCGTATACGACATCGGCAGTCTTGTCATCTTGGGGGTTATAAATGGCCAGGTCGTGCAAGGAACCCTTCTGGGCAGACAACAACCCGACGTACCTGACACCTTGATACTCATTGAAGCATGCCAATACGGGCTCCGAAGCAATGAAGAAAAGTTCTGTAGTTTCCTCAGGCAGCAGAGACTCATCCACATCCAGGGTCAAGTGCTCGGGGCGAAGGTACTCGGCTATCTTCAGCATCACGTCGGTGCAGCCGGCCAGCTCTCAACCTATCTCACTAGCTTAAGAAGCCCAGCTCGATAGTCTACCCGCGAGGGACTCACAAGCCCATTTCAGCCTATGTTTCTCATGTACCGGCAGAGGTCCGAAGCTGAGACTGAAGATCTTGAGTAGACCCTGAACCAATGTCGGGGATGTAAGTCGTTAGCAATATCTGTGAGGGGCAAGAAGAGCTTCTCCGACTGGGAACGGATCAAACAATTCCTTCGATCATATCGTTGGAATCCCTTATCGCTTCGAGGGCGGGGGTGTGCAACGCTGTCGTACCAGACGTCGTCGCCCATCTCATCCAGTGCGTTCATCGCTCTCGCCCCCTTCGTTCAAAACGAGACGACATAGGACACCCTGGTCAAAGTAATCGTTTGCATGTGGCGTCGGCATTATGAACGTTGTTACCAAAGAGACGCAAGGATACTCGCTGACTATGTCCATGGTCGAGGGCCAGGAACAAGTAGGAACAAGGGCAGAGGTGAGGTGTCACCTGTCTGCCTCCCTGTCAGATCATCAGTCCAATGACGTGGGAGATACCACAATAGACTAAAGAATATGCAAGACGAGAACTGTCGGGATGTTGGTTTTGATTACTCCGTGTAAATTCTCAAGACAGGACTGCCAGTGTTGACACCAGCTTAGGTGTGAGAGGAGCCATGCATCCATCCATCGTCCTCAGTTCAGTCGCACGGTGAGTGCAGCGATAGGAACAATGACGCCAAGGCTAACAGCGTTGAATGGAAACTCGTGCACCGACAGCTTTGAGACCAGGCTAATGCATAGATGCAAGTCTTGAAGCAAGAGAGAGGTTAGAGTTGAGGGTGAGCCCACCCGAGCCCAACATGTCTCAGTTCAGAGCTAGGGTCCCCTCAACTCGACATCTTGAGACAAACAAAGCTCTCTGCATTGGACTTTTGGACGTCGGTTATTGTGGCTCCCCCAAGACATTCAGCTGCAGCTGGGACGGCCTCTATCCCCAGTTGAGCCGGGCTAAGCATGCATCTGCCGGCGTCTATCGAAAGGCTGCTTGACAATTCGCCGGCTCCCATAGGCCACCCGAAGGCGTCAGACTCGCCTACAGCGCAGTAGGATCTGAGACCTCATCTGCGACTGGGCGTAAGCCCATGTGCTCGAGACACAGCAAACGTTGTGCCACATCGCGCTGACCTGTAGATGTGTCGCATTCTCGGCACGCACAGCCAACGGTGCTTGCCGGTGGCTGACATGGTACGGTGACCCAAGAGGTGAGGAGCTGTGGGAGGTGAAGCATCGCCTTCCCCTCTTCTCGCACGTTTATCTTTCTCTTGGATCTTTCATCTCTAGTCTTCGTCCAGCAAGCAGCCATGGCAGACCAGGAGCAGGTATCCGAACAGCTCGCCAAGGGAACCTACGCTCCCTCTCGGCCTGGTGACCTGCGAGGTCCTTGCCCTCTCATCAACAGTCTCGCAAATCATGGATACCTCCCTCGCGATGGGCGCAACGTGCGAGTTGAGGAGGTTCTTGCCGGCATGGATGCTGTCGGCCTGTCCAAGCCCCTCGGTGCCGTCTTTGCCAATCCAATCTTCAATGAGCGCGCTCCGTCAAAGTTCCACAACGACCCTGTCCCTCAGCGAACGTTTCTGCAGAGCGTTTGGCACACGATCAGCGATCCATGGTCCATTTTTGGAAAGTTCGGCATGCGGACGCCCGGGCAAGAGGACTCCGAAGGTCATAGAGTTCTGAACCTGGATCAGCTGGCTCTTCCAAATGTCGTGGAGCACGACATTTCTCTTACACGGCGTGATCATCAGCAGGGCGACAACCGAACCCCTCAGAAAGACCTCATCGAGGATCTTCTCGCCTCTGCAAAGGACGGAAAGGCCCTCACGGCTCAGGACCTCGGAGACCTGCGCAAGCGGCGTATCGAGAGGCAGAAGGCCGACAACCCAGGTTGTCAGTATGGAGCATTCGAGCATGACCTCTCGTGTGCCGAAATTGCACTCGTCCTCAACGTCATTGGAAATGGCAGCGAGCTTCCGTGCGACTATGCCAGGGCATTCTTCCTGGAGGAGAGACTGCCCATCAAGGAGGGGTGGAAGGCGAAGACGACAAGGTTCGGAGTGATTGCGTTGATAACGGCCAGGAACAAGATCAAGGAGCTGATTGGACTGAAGTACTGAATGATTCGGGTTGATTGATAATGAATGAACGAATACGCTTGTGTCGCCAGTTCCCTGCGAGTGTCGGTATCTTGGTGCTCACAGTTTCGTGTCATGTGTGGATGTTTTGGTCAAGAATGAAGCAATCCATGGAGTCCTTCTCATGCCGGCGCCCGCTTGAGGGCTCAGGCAGGAGCGGGGAATGCTTCGGCAGTAGAAGGCAGAAGGCAGGTGACACCTGCCAGATAGGTCGATTCTTACTTGAGGTCGGAAACGAGACGGGAAGCTGCAGTTACACCGGAGCGTCTAGAGCGTGCGTGCGTGCGTGCGTGAGTGAGTGCGTGTGCGTGGCCCCTTCCCATCCGGGGAAACTGTGCTGTGCTGTGCTGTGCTGCGCTGCAAGATGCAGTCGGCCTATATGAGGCAACTGCATATGTCGATGCCTTGCGGCTTCCCTGCTCCTGCCTCGTAAATAATTGGTTCTGGTCGTTTCTCCTATCATCTCCTCCCTCTCTTCCCCCTTCCCCCCCTCCATTGTCTTCCTTCATCCCCTGGTCTCTCTCGAGTACTCCAAGGCAATGCGCAATCTATTTTCTTGTCTCAGAAACTCGTATTTCTTGTTGATGCTAGTTCCCTCTAGTTCATATTCCGTTCGGATACTGTGGTTTAGCCCTGGTTGGCTGCAGCGCCACAACTCCAAGACATACACAAACAACTTCTCGCAACCAACCTCTTCCTATCCGCAACAGCACGGACGAGAAGCTCCCCCTCCATCCTCAGCCCGACCTGACGTGTTCGTCAACGACTCGACATTCTCGACAAAAACTTGCTCATGCTTGATTGCACCCACGCAGCCACCCGTCTCGCTGCCATCCCGAGCATAAGCGTCTGAGGTGACTTGGCAACTGACAAACGGATCGAACCGTCTCCTCCGTACAGAAGAGGCATCCGTCCTAACCTCCCCTGCAAGGCTGCTAGGCTGCCCACAGGCTCTGCGCTTCGTCTCTGTTCCACTTGTACTCCCGAAACGCCAATATGCGCCCTTATACGTGCAGAATCTCTCCATGTCCGGGATAGGGCTCATGCTGGTAATCTATCCGAGCACCTGCAGAGGTACGTACGTCCCTGACTGAGGTCACGCCCTGATTCATGCAGCCTCGTGTAACGAGGCCATGAGGGGAAAATCCCGCCCAGTGTGCGAGATCATGTCCTTTCAACACCTCACTGATGTCATAGGAACGCTCTCGAACGATGGAGAGAGGTCGATAGTCATCTTAGCACGGGCAGTCAAGGGGCTCAAACGTCGAGCATGGTCGGTACTCATCATGATCGATACTGATCACGATCGTCTCCTTCGTTGCCTCAGCCCCCTCGACCACAAACTCCGGCTCCCCGTGGACCTTCCGACGAGCACCGTATAAACAGTTCCGTTTGTTCCCTCAAGGCCAGGCCCAGTTTCAACACTGTACTAATCATCACCATCGGAGGTCGGGGCCAAAACAAGGAGGCATCCCGGACAACAGCGGCTGCGCACATCTCGTCCACGGGCACCTACAGCCTCCGAAACCTAGTCCCGTATGGCACCATGCTTGCGAGCCGAGCCCGGCCATCGCCACGACCACGACCACGGTTGTTGTGATATCAACCGAGTCGTGCAGACCGCCCGGGTGAGCCCGTCGCGGAATTGACTAGCTATCTTTGGAGTTGTCGTGTTCTCGTCGGTACCACCTGGATATCCCAGAGTTCCTTCGCCAATGGCTATATCTAGGGCTTGTCCCCTCTTCTCTCATGGCTACTCTTCCTTTACCAGCAACCAGCAACCAACAGCCAGCAATCAACGACAAGACACAAGCACTACTCTACTCAACTCAACTCACTCCTCAACTTCAATCATCATGATGTTCTCTGCCGATTCATCTTCTTCTGATACCTCGGCGTCCTCTTCGCCAACCCTCTCTTCAATTTCTCCCCTATCCACTCCTTCGACTGCCATTTCGCAGCCTGAGCCTGAGCCTACTCCCTTTCAGGTTTTTCACGTCGAGGCTCCTCGCGGCCACCATAAACTTTTCGTTTCGACCGGCCCTGAGCCATCCATTGGCTACTTCTTTTACGTCCTTCATCTCATTGGTCTCGCACAGCCGATGATGATCTTAATGAATGACACCGTTACGTCCATTCAGCAGCTGGCTGCGGTCCATGACAGCAGGAATGTCGGGTCGATTGCGGCCCATGACTTGAACCGTGTTCGAATGCTCATTCGTGGCCTCGGCGTCCCCTTCTGCCCCATGGAGTCTGACCCTCCGCACGAGGCCCTTCGCCGCGCGGAACGTTGGGTCGTGGATGTAATCGACACGCTTCTTGAGGATGGCGTCCTCAATCCACCACCCCCTCCTCGACCTGCGCACCAGCTCCCGAGGCATCATCACACGGCGCATTGTATCCACCAGCGCCTTCACTCTCACCATCCGTACCGACGTCGTGGGCGTCGCCCCTTTGTCAACAACAATCCCCTCATGAACCCGGGGATCAACCCCTCGCGCGAACCCCGCGAGCCCCGCGACCACTGAGGACGGATGTCGACAAGACCGGGCATGATGGGGACGGAATGTCAAGGCTGGTCGAGCCAAGTGGTGGATGGTGGGCCGCAGCTGTGATGGACTGGGTGATTTGATGGATATGGATTTTGATGTGATTTTGATGGAACGACAGGACGGATCAAGGGGCTTAGTTTGTTTAGTTCAAGTTTGTTTAGTTGACCAGTTTGCCAACGATTTGTATTCCAATGACAGACAGACTTTTGCAATGCACAATGTTAAGTACTCGGGCCAAGTCAAGACGCAATCTCAAAGACAACATAAAGACATAAAACCACTCCACTCCACTCGATCCAGACAAGAAAGGTTCATTCCCAACCATAAACTCCATTCGTCCAGTCCGGGCCATGGTCAAATAGACAAGAACCGCGATTAAAAGATGACAACAGAAGAAAAAGAAGAAACAAGAAAGAAGTCCAAACAGGAAATATCCACGGATCCAAGGTCAGAGAATACCAGATAATGGAACAAGACCACACATAGAAGCCAACCACCAGAGACCATCATCATACCCAATCCTTTCTCTAAGCTACCCACATAAACATTCATCATCATCCCAGAAGTGAAAAGAAAAAAAGGGACCCAAGCATCCACATCGTCGAGACCAGGTGTTCCTCGGAGCCAGATTAAAGAATATCCAGTATAGTTGGTGTACATGCTCGTTGATTAAACCAGGTTTGTCGTCCTCAAGGTTGATCCACACAAGTGTCGATATTGTCGGAGCACAGAAGGGTAAAGACCAAGCTGGAACATTGTCGAAATGTCACAGTTGCCATAGACCAAACGATGTAGCAAGCAAGTTGACGCGTCTCAAGCAAAGTCCTGGAAGGTTGAGCCAAATGGTGCAAAGACCGGGCTGAATTCCGCAGAATGCAGATAGCAACGATGGCGACAAAATATCGCAGACAGAAGCAATATGCAGTCCGGTGATTATTCAGACGGGAAAAGAGTCCAAGTTGAAGGTCACACCATGTGTTTGCTTGCACGTTACCTTGACTCCTTCGCAATGGCTTGCTGGTCATCATTCTTTTTTTGTTTGGTTTCCCATGCTACTCAGCGCGGTTGCAATTGAGAGCGAGTATCGTCTAAGACGAACGAGAACCAGCCTCGGATGAGGTCATGGTTGTCCAAAGGGAAGAAGCGGCCAATAGCAAAGCGAAGTGATGCCCTTAAAAGGTGACAGTGTGAAGAGGGATGTGCTCCTGAAGACGGTCCTTGTCCATTGGAAGCTGGAGAGCGGGTAGTTGTCAAGATTGACTTGATCCAGTAAGATCCCGAGTCCATGTCCAGAAAGTAGAAGTAACGCCTAGCTGGAGAGTAAGGTCTGTCGAGTCAGTCTCTCTGTGTGGTACAAGCTGAGATGTCAAGAAAGAGTTCAATGAGTCCATGGTGAGTTCCATCAATGGAAAAGAGAAAAAGAGGGAGCAGGAGGAGAGGGAGGGAGCAAAAGAGATCCTTTGAGAGAGGGTTGGCTAATATATACAAGCTCTTGTTCGAACTCACCTTGCTGTCCGGGTTCCGGCCTCTGCCAATCTATTATTCTTTTTGTTCAAAAAACAACACCGCGTCTCGACGATGGGTCACATCGAAGAATCCGGGGAGCCAAAGACATTGGAGGGAGGAAAGGAGCAAGAACCAGCCAGATCCAGGAAGCAACGAAAACACAAAATACTCCCACTCGAGGCGGATCCGGACAGCAAGGCCAAGTCACATATGACATGCTTCGTTGTGCATTCATCATGACAGTGTAACACCACCCACAAGTTCCACCAGGTCGAGGGATGGACCCTCTTCCGTTTTTCCCACCCAGCGCCGTGTCCCAGTGTAAAACGTATGCAGCATGTCTCATCCGTGTGGCAAGGTACGGTAAATAACGGTGCGTAAGTCGATGAGGTCGTCATCCAGGGCAGGCCCATCCATAATGCAAAGGTCGTAATCAAAAAGAGGTCAAAAAAGATCCAAAGGTATGCGTCTCCAAGGTAAGGTCAGGTCCGGTCTGGTCAGGTCCAGTTGAATGTTCCAGGGAATCATCGGTAGCAAATAGCAGTTGGTATATCCAGGAAAAGGGGGAGGAGGGTATATCGAGTCCAGGTAGGCAGCAGGTCAGGTGTCCAGAGGGTTTTATGGACGACAAGCAAGTCTCCAAAAACGGACGATGTAAAACCTTTCCAGTGGGAGAACTCCAGTGCCGAGATGAGATGCAGCTTGCAAGCTCAACAGTGGCAGCCAGCCAGAGAAAGAAAATCTGGAACCTCTGAGGTTGGCATCACATCCGGGAGAAACAGAAAAGAGAGGGACGAAAGTGTCGATCCAAGTGGAAAAGCCGAACTCCAATTTGACCCGGTCATTATGCAGAAATCATCACACACTCGCGAAGACGTCGGGGCGCCTCGGCAAGCTCAGGTAAGGGGATGAAGGGGGAGGGGGGGGGGAGGTTCCGGCCTCGGTCATCCAGGGGGGTAGAAAGAGGAGGGCGCCTTTTACCGGCGGCTGGAGCGGTGGTGTCGGTCGGAAGCGTGCCTGTCGCTTTCCCGTTCACTACGTCGGCTGCTGGAGGTGCCACTGGGATTTGTTTGAGTATTTGTTGGGGTCGCGGATGCGCGAGCACGGGGGGTTTCATCATACTGTGGTGCCTGGGCTGCTGCGTATGCTTGTTGGGTCGATTGGCCTGCTGCAAGACACTCGAGTATCAGTCACTGTGCTCTCAAGGCGAGTGGGCGGATGGGTATGCCTCTGATACGCACCACGACCGTAGAAGGGATCCTGGGGCTGCATCGTCGCGTACGACGATGCACCCGCAGGAGGAACCTGACCTGAATATGGGTAAGGAGCAGCAGAGGCGGGGTAGCCCGCTGTCGTGGGTGCCGCAGTGGCATATACAGCCTGCTGGGCAGCGGCGGCTGAGGTGGCCATCTGGTTAGCATACGGGTCACCGGCGTATCCCCTCTGGTTGCGGTTTGCGCCCATGGTCATGTAGCTATCCTGGGCCGCCTGGTAGGCCTGGTTCAAGACGGAGCCGCTCGCGGGAGTAGAGCCGTATCGCGCGTCCGCCGGAGGAGGAGACTGTTGTGTCTGAGGATAGCCGGCATAGGCACCAGCACTTGTGGCGCCATAGGCCTGCGGGTAAGAGCCGGCGGCACCAGTATAGCCGGGAGCGCCAGTTCCTGGGTACCTGGGGTTGTCAAAGCCTGCGTCACGGGCGTAGGGGTCGGTCTGGTAGGGACCCTCGGTCGGGCCGTGGTGCTGGCGCGACTGATGCGTCTCGGAGTGGCGGTATTGCACTAGAGGTGAGTTAGATGAGTGTCTCGGCGGAACGCCAGTGGCATTTCTCGAGGCATGGATACCTCCGGAGGTGTTGCGCGAGGTCTGTGCCCGCCTTTCACTATCCCAACGAGCCGAGTCTGCCTTGAGATCTTCAATCATGGCCTGGAGGGGTTGTAAGTATTTTGAAGTGTTAGATGTTCGAGGACACAACGTACTGTTGTCAAGTTCCTGTAGGCGGTGATGTAGTAGCCCTGGACTACTTGGCCGGTCTGGGGGTTCTGTTGTGGGCAGTGAGCCATTTGTTCACTCGAGTGGTGTCAGCGTGAGCCATGGTGTTGGCGTACCTCGTAGTGGCCAGGACGCACGAGGGCGTCGTTACCAAGGTAGCGGCAGATGTCGGCGGAGATGACCTCACGATCGATGCCATCGCGAGGGACAAAGTATTCGTTTTGTCGTCCACCAGCACCGGTGGGGGCGTGTTGGTTCCGGGATGCTCTCGACATTGTGATCTGAGGGGATATGGATGATGAGTCGACCGAGTGAGGGGTTTGACGACGAGACGACGATGAGGGGACCGAGGTGGACGTGGACGAGGAAGAAGAGGAGGAAGAAAAGGCCGGAACGGGGACGGGAGAAGAGACGGGGGATGAGGTGGATTGTTGCTGGGAGGCAGAACAGGCAGAAAGAGAAGAGGGAGCAGGAGAAAGAGGTTGAGGTGGAGGAGGGGGAAGAAAAGGCGAATGGCGGTGGTGGGCGGTGGGCGTGGGAGTGGACGTGGACGCCTGCTGCTGGCTCTGATTCTGTGGTGGTAGTGGGTCTAGCCGCTGGCGAGGGGCCTTCCCAGTGGCAGACTGACTTGCAGGAGACCGAGAGGCCAGCAGACGCCTACCAGAGCTTGAGCTGGACCGGCAGTGGGACAGGCTCTGCTGACGGCGAGACGCAGTTGGCTGGAAGCGCCGTCTGGGTGGTGGCCTCGGTGGAGATGCTGGCGGAGGTGCTGATGCTGGAGGAAGAGGTGGTGGCGACCAGCAGGAGGCGTGATAGTCGAGGCTCTGGTATCCGAGGTTGTCGAATTGATAACTCTGCTCCTGGTGAAGCTGATTCTGGTTCTGTAACAGGGCGAGGTAGTACAGGTTGCTGGCGTCAGCTGCTTGCTGCTGGTGAAAGGGAGAATATGAAATCTCCTCTGACGATGGCTGGGCTGAGATGGCTGGTGTGGCGTAGTAGGCTTGTCCTTCTCCCTGACCGAGCCCAACGTCAAGCTGCGGGATCTGCACCTGGAGTTGCTGGCCTCGCGCGTGGGTGCCCTGATTCTGATTCTGGTTCTGGCTCACGTCGAGATCCTGGCCCCAGCCCTGGCCCTGGCCTGAGCCCTGCTGCTGCCAACAACCCTGTTCCGTCCCCGTCCAGTGGCGACCTATTTTGGTGGACCGTTGGACCGAGACGACGGCCTCAGCAGATCCTGGCCCACCGACGCCGGATGCGGTTGGCACCTCTGGGTCTCCCGGAGACTTGTGCGCGTGGTGACCTGGGCTGTCGCTACCGCTGCCTCTGCCTTGTCGGGCTTGGGGTTGGGCACGCGCTCTGGCGGTGACGGTCGCTTGGGCACCAGAAGACGACGAAGCCGGTCTGTCGTTCTGGTTGGTCCAAAACCCTTCTCCTCTTCTTGGTCCTTCTTGTCCTGTCGAGTCTTTGTCCAGTTGTCCACGTCGACGTGACTCTGTAACCGGCGGCGAGCCACTACACACCCCGCCGCCGTGTCCTGATTGAAGTTGAGCGCTGATGATGACGGCTTACGGCCACTGTGGCCGCCTTGCTAGCTGGCTGGGTGGCTGGCTGTGAGGCCGTTGTTTGTGGCTTTGCCTGCTTGCCGAGCTAGGACTCTATGTCTCGTCCCTTGCGCCGTGATGATGTGCCGTGTGGTGTGACAGATGCAACTGCAAGCCTTCTTCTGCCAGGTCTCATTGGGGAAATCCGCGTCGTCGTTGTCGGCCAGGTTGCAACGTGGCGAGAGAGTCGGCGTCAAAATAGTACGGGGTACTGATAATGATACTGCACCAAAAAATGGCATACCAAGGTTTCTTCGTTAAATGAGGTCTGGCACATGGGGAAAACGCTTCAATCCGCCGTTTATTAGAGATCGAACCCGACACGTCCGAACTGACGATCCAAACAGATCACAGTCCTGTCTGTGCTGGCACCTCGACCTAGAGCAGTCGTAGATGTGCCTGGCTGGCGCGGCAGATGCCCCTCTGAATGTCGCCGTTGTCTCGTCGTGAACAAGGCTATCCCTTGTTTTGACGATGCCCAACGCCCAGTCTCCCCGTTCCTGTTGGATGATTATGGCGATACGCCCTTCTCTTCCCAAGTTACGATCGCCCGTGGTGGGGCGCAACGGAAGTCTCTTCTTGCACGAAGCTTGGATACGCGACATGAAACTCTCCTCTTACCCAGTGATCAGCGGTCGTGATGGAGCTTCTGCGCGCGCGCTGTGGTCGTGATGTCGGCTGCAGCGGCGCGACGGCGGTGATGAGGGTGACGATGACGTCCTCCTCTCAGCTCAAACCAAGGATTCCCCCGTAACAAGACACGGGGAGATTGTCCTTGTCTGGAAGATGTGCGCGGTCTGGTCTGGTCTGGTATAGTCTCTGCAAGCACGAAATCTGTCTACGTGACTGGCGTGAGGCGGCGCGCGGAAGCAAAGGGATAACGGTAGGCTGGAGCATAAACCATCCAGGAACCGTCGCCATCTCCCGACGCCAACCTCATGACGCAGCTTTATATCCCCTCTGAGGTATCAGAGACTCGCTTCCTCTGCTGATTCCACACCGAATCCCATCTCCAAGCGACACGTATGTAGATGGAGCTCCCTCTGTGTCCTTCCCAGATAGTCCAATCCATGCAACGTCCGTCGCCCTGTCTCAAAAAGAAGCCGTGTGTTCCCTTCTGGTTGCATCGTATGTATCGTCCCTTGCCCAACCGTCTCGGAGCGAGTTGGGCATCTCTGCTCCTCTGGCTCCTTATTTCTCCTCGCCATGTCCCAGTTGCTGTTCGCCAGGCGTTAGCCCAATCTTTGACGCCCACACATGACAGGCAACGTGTTTCCACAGCGCCATGCTTGTCAGGTGTTGCCATTGCCAATATTACCTCAGCTGCAACTGAGGCAGAGCAGCCGTCTTGAGTGGTTGTCAACTGCCTTTGCGTGGTCGCCTGCGCTTGACCGGAGGTTGGGTTGGGTATCAATGCCTCGCACCAATTGAGGCCCAACCCTGCGCTGCCCGCCTTCTGGAACCATGTTGTTCGGTGCCCAAGCCCCCCTATCCAATCATATCGATCTTCCATGTCAGGAAAACCTTAACGAAACGGAACAAGATAGCCTTGGCATCCCACGCAATCGACGGGTGCCGTCTGGTCGCAAATGACAGCCCCGATGCCTGCATCGTCATGTCGTAGATTGACATCGCTTCCGGTTCGTCCGTCGTCTTTGACCACCAAGTATCCGGTATGCCGTAGCCAGTTGAGCTGCTTTGAAACGTTTCCTCCCTGGTACGCTCTCGGCTGCCCGCATGCCTCATCGCCTGTCATGCCGCCTCGGCCGTTTTGACATGAACTGTGTTCCCATGCAGCCGCAATTCCCCCGGTTTGTGGCATCCATTCTCCTCCATCCAACAGTTTCAGAACGCCCGTTCTGGACCTGTCGTCGCACAGCTAATGCTGGAGTAATTAGTGAAGGGCTGTTTGTGTAACCATCCCACAGCCCCGGTCCGTAGGAAGTGGCTTGTGCAACGTACTGAATGCACCTGAATGCACGCTTGAGAATAGCTTCATAACACTCGTTGTAAGCTCATTCTCTTCAACCCTTGACGCCTCCGTCAATGCTCAACCCAGCCCAGTCCACGAATATCCCCAGTCACTGCACCCATGATCATGCTGTGACGGCAAGTCGACGCGAGCCAAGGAGCCCAGAGTGTTAAAATCGAACAATTTCGCTTTCGTGGTTCGAGGCGCATCCATTTCAGTTGACGCCGTGTTTGAGCAGACGCTGCGATGATGCTCAAAGCCGTCAGCCAAACTTGAGCCGACTTTGTCCTTGCTCCAGCTTCCCTCCTCGGCCGCGTCTTGACGAGGTTCCCTGCGTCTTTTGTGACGAGTTACGTGGAGCGGCTTGCCGTTGAGCGAATGTAGGCTTGACACGTTCCTCCTCCTGTAGGTCCTTGGCCATGTGCCAATCCTCATGGCTCTGCAGCGCGTCTGGGTCTCCGAAGCTGGTCTTACAGCGAGAGCATATAAGCAAATCAGCAAGAGTCGGTTGGTTGCAATCTTCTTGCATATCTGCAGAGTAGCTCGCATCCGGAATGGCTGCATCTGATGCGTCGTTTTGGCGCATGGAGATGTCGGTTTCACCGCCGGTATTATATTCATGCTTCGAACCGAAGGCGTCAAAGTTGGAGGGAGGCGGATTGGTCTTGGATTGATCTTGAGGAATTGCAGGCGCGTAGAAAGGACTTTGGTTGCCGGATGGTCTCTTTGCAAAGAACCTCTGGATACCGTTATCCTCAACCCGGCGCTTCTTCACGGCGTGTTCGGATCCCGTAGATGCCGGACGGCTCTCGGGGGTTGAGGACCGAAGGGCTTCGGCTTCCTCCCCTTTGACCAGGAATGCGTCAATTCCCATGTTGCCCTTGACACCATCTTCGAATCCACCAACACTGAGACTCAAGTTCGCGCAAGGCCAGACCCTACCTTCAGCAATAATCTGTCCCAGGAGATCCTTGGCTAGGTCAAGCAGACTCTCCTCATTCAACGCTTTGCCCTGAGGTATGGGACTTTGCCGTGACTTTACCTGTCCTTCGTGACGATGATGCAGGTTGATAGTCCGAGGTCGTCGTTTATTCTCCAGTACCCCTTCTTCAACGAGGCGAGCAAAGATGTCAGCGACAAAGATCCTCAGCCAACGTACAGCTTGTTCCTGAGAGTTGATGGTAGGGCGGAATGACTTGGCTGATAACATCGACTTGATTTGGGTACGTGAATTGACCTCGCTGCTGTCGATGCCCCGGATAGTGTTGTAGATCCATAACCCAGTATCATGTCCAAGCTTTGACTTCATGCTTGCCAATGGTACCTCCAACAAGTCGGTGACACTCTCCGTGTTGAACGTAGAAACAATCTGTTCGCCCAGTTTACCACCCAGATTCCGCAGCTTGGTGATTTTGAACCCGGACAAGAAGGAAGACACGGCTCGGTTGCGTACGACAGTCTGCTTGTTGGGCTTCTTGTAGCCAGATCCCAGCTTGCTGAGAAGCTTGTTACTGGCTATTCCTGCTGAACATGTATACCCCAAGTCTTGTCGTACTTTGGCCCTCACATCGCGAACAATCTCTGACCCGATCAGTACAGCGACATCGTCCCAGTCAGGATCGATCGTTTCTTGCTCCTCGTCCAGATCAACCAAGGCATCGGTTTGCCAGTCGAGAGCAACGATGGATGGAAGCGGGAGTCTTTCGGTGGGGTCATCGTATGGTGGTGGATTCTTCAACTCGGGGAACCGCTCTAGGAGGATCGAATGGACTTGACTGGAGAGGTCCAGGAAGACTTCGTCGATGCTTGCCTTCTCCACCTTCTGCAAGTCATGAGGCAGTGCGTCCTTGATCGTTGCCAGGATCTTTCTCGACTGGAGTCGATAGGGGTCAAGCGAGACCTTGTCGGTTGCTATGTTGGCAGCGGCATCGTCCCGGTATGCCCACTTGTCGTCGCCCTCTCTCCATGTGGCCACGTGCTGAGCAATGAGGTCGGGACACAGTTTCTTTGCCTCGTCGACATTACAGTGGCGTCCAATACCTGATTCCCGGGCTGGATAGTTGACAGCGATAAGTCCCTGCCTGTAAAATCGTTACCATCGTGCTCGCCAGATTATCATTATGCCAATAAGACATGAACATGAGGGATAATGAACAAGTCGGAACGGGTGTGGCAGAGAAGGCGGGCAAACACGGGAACTCAAGCGCCAACGGAAAGCAATTCCGCCCAACCAAGCGTCCAACTGAGGGCGGGCATCCTAAGCTTTGCGGTTGAGGTTGAGACGGGTGGGTGAAAGAACCAGAGATGGGTCCTCTGACAACTCTGTCAACCAATCACACCCTGAGTCCCAACCAGCAGAAAACAGCGGAAATATCGTCGAAACTCGACATATAAAGACCGGTGTGTAGAGACGAACATGTTGATGGGTCCTTTGGAAATTATGGCATCCAATCAGCAGTGAAGAAGGACGCCATTGGAATGTTTCAAGTAACAAGTTGACCGGCGAGAGAGAAGAAAAGGATCGATGGGTCCTTTGACAGCTCTCTCGACCAATCAAGACCGTAGAGCAGCAGGAAGTGTCGAAAGCTCGACATATAAACGAAACCGGCGAGGAGCAGCAACAACATTGATGGGTCCTTGACAACTCTGCCAGCCAATCAAACCGGGCAATGTCCGTCGAGGGGGACGGTAAAACAGCCACCAGAGGGGAAATGTAACTCGAGAGAGACAGGGGTTCATCGGAAGGGGGGAAGCGGAGGGAAGATCGCAAGAGGGAACGTCTGGAGGTAACATGGGCCAATAGTCGCGAAGAGACTGGTGAGAGACTCGTATCAAGTGCTTGGATAATGGAGATAGCGTTTTCAATGGATTCAAGGAGCCCTCTAGAGTCAACTTCTCGTTCAAGTCGAGCAGAATGACAACACTTGTCTGTGATGAGGCAAGCCAGAATGGATCCCCCCAAGCATCCAGCGGCAAGCAGATGGACAGCCAGTAGAGTCCAGAACTTGAGGAAAGAGAGAACATCAAGCCACCATTTCTGACGACGGCAGGCCAAAGTGCAACAAACAGCGGGGAAGTGACTCGGAAGGGATGGATGGGCCGCGCGGAAGTAACTCACCATTGCTGTACCGCAAGCGGCTTGTCCTCGGGTGTGCCGAGCCGGACCATCTCGCACTGGGCGTAGAAAGCATCGAGGTCGATGTGGGCGACGACGCGCAGCGGACACGACGTGTTGGACGATGCGAGCTGCGAGAGCTGGCGGTACGTGAACTGCGAGCGGCGCCATCCGGCCTCGTTCAGCGGCGAAGAGGCCCCTGGGAGCGGGGAATCGTGCATGCTTTCTCTGGCGGTGAGCAATGCCGTGTGAACGAGAGGGCGAGTGTGATGAGAAGTGATGGACGGATCAGCAAAGCATGCAGTTTGCTGCCTTGGTCCGGGACTCTCGCGCCTCCCTTTTTGCGACGTTCCCGCGGGAAGGAAGGGAGGACTCAGCCGTGATCACGCTCACAACGCCACGAAAACAAAGTCTCAGTCAACTCATGCGAGTTTTGAAATTCCCTCATCAGCTCCTGTGTCAGGCTGCGTTTGATGATTGGCGTATCAATGAAATATTGTCAAGGTAGCGAAGGGATCGCAGTTGAAGATGGTTGTGGGTTTGATGTTGTAGGGTGACGCGGGATGTAACTGGCTGACGCCAAGGTGGGGAGGCTCCACTTGTGCAGATCCAGGACCCACCGACGAGATGTCTGCTCGACACCGGTTTGAAAAGAGAAAATGGCCTCTGAATATAAATGGGTCTCATTGGAAAAGAGACTTGACAAGGTTTCTGAAGGCCTTCGGCCGAAGAAACGAAACCTTGAGTGTCCATGGTTGGTCTGGCATGGCCTTAGTCAGCGTAGGTACTCTGAGGGGAATGCTCTTTCTCTGCTTGGCCTGAGTGCTCCTTCCTGGCCTCCTTTCCCCCTCCCCCTTCCACTTACACCAACACCCATTACCACACTTTCACCGTCCCCCTCGGCTTTCCCTTCCATGTAGATAGTCTATCCCGTGAACACAATGCAAATTCGACTCATCCTACGAGTGCCCAAGGACCTCCAAGCCATACTTCGTCCCGGTGTTACCCCGCTGGCGATTAGTGGGCGATATGAGAGCTGGTTGTTAAGCCTCTATGATTAAGGTACTCGCTGCCAGTGCGAGAGTAAAGCGACCATAATGTATTGCCACCATTGAAGGCTTGAGTTGGTTTAACCCCCCTCGAAGTACCTACTTTGAGGTCCTTGGACACTCATGGGATGATTTGATCCATTCACACTGGCTGTAATGGTTTGTTTTGATTGAATTTCACCTGCTCTCAGCCCTAATCGAGGATATGGCGCTAGAGCTGAAGCTCGAGATTGTAGTGTAGGCTTGATGAATAAGGAGCCAACGGCATACTTAATCCGACATCAAGAAACATAAACCGGACCCGGTATTTAGATCAATAGCATTTCCCTCCCAATTTTACACGAGAGAGCCGGAAAGGCTCGTGTATTGGCATGCTCTAGTGAACCCCTCATCACTGTTCTCGACTAGCTTCCTAGCCCCCAGCCTTACCCTACAGCACACCCAATCTGCCCTCCAATTTGCATATTTCTACAGTATTTCGTGGCTCAACATCTGCCGATGTGCCGCCGGGGAATTCTTATCCTCAAGGAAATTAAAATTTCCTATTGTGGCCATGTTGTGGCTGGTATTTGTTCTCCTCGAAGCCTTTCGCTCACCGCCTGCACATAAGGCCTCTCACCACCAAAACCAGCACATACGACCATACCCACCGGAGAACTCGGGATCCCGTCCGCTCTCCCATAGATAAGCCGGTGAGGGGCGGATTAGTAGTTGGGTCGGTGACGACCAGCGAATCCCCGCTGTTGTATGTTTTTGGCGTTGATCGCGATTTCTTTTTGTTGTGGCAGAGAGTGAGCTGTGTGTAGTGAGGCTTCTTTGATGCCGACGACCCCTCAGCGGAAGCCAGACGAGAGACTGCCTCATCAGGTCATGAGACATGCAGACTGCTGAACTCAAGGGCAACCATTGCCCCTTGTCTTTTGACCCAGCTCCCCTCTCGAGGGCACGCCATTGCAAGATGAACTCAAAGTAACGTTCAAGGAAATGAATTGTGTAGCCTCGAGGGCCATGATGTCCACCCACATCAAACCCGTGTGTCGGGCAGTGTCTAATCTCCATCTAAATATTACATAGGTATATCCACCTCTTCATGCCCGTTATACTGTAAAAAAGAAAGCGCTCTAACATACCGAGGGTATCTAATTCGACGTCATCTCAATCCCTTCCTTAGCGGGTCCACCGTCGGTGATCCCATATCGTCGCTTCAGCACCTCGATGAGAGGTCCATATTCGTAGTCGCTCACCATGCTGTCATGATTGCAGCAGGGAGAGTGTCGGATGGGCAAGAGCCACTCAAAGATGGAGTTGCCCATGACCGACTTGAAGTTCCCCCAGTACCCGAGGTCCCAGGGGTTCTCGCCGGGTTCTGTGGTCAAGATTGCGAATGTTCGCCTGGCTTGCTGGTCCCTGGCCGCCATCCTCGGCTCTGGTGATGGTGTACGAGATCGGTTGACACTATTAAGCTGACCCCTCGAAAAAGTAGTTGAACTTGAACAAACAGGCGAGAGTGGGTATACGATGGTTTGAAAACGATCTGTCGGTCGAGTGGTGTGGGATACTCGAACAGCCAGTCGAAAGACTTGGTTCTTCTTGAACAAGTCGATGTTAGTAATGTTTGTAAAGACAAAGCGGGCCGACGTCATGGTCATGGCCGAGGTGAAAAGGCAGAACAGGCCTGCGAGAGCGATGCCCACGACGATGCGTGCATCCAAGGATTCTCCATCTTGCATCTTGAGATGCAGCGAATATCCGGATGTGGCCAGACATACGGCGCAGTACGATGCGCAGTACGATGTGAATTGGACAAAGAAATTGAAAGCTGCAACTTGTTAGTCGAGATATGAGTCTGTTCTGCAAGGTATCTCACAATTCTCCCCCACCACGCCTCCTACCCAGGGACACAGGTGATCCATTTTTCGAACGCATCGATCAAGGTCACTTGAATGGTGGGCGCGGTCAGGTTTCCAGTTTCTGCACTCAGAGCACCACCTGGGACGGCCGTCGCTCTCGCAGACGAAAACATCTCTGCTGTAAAATGTCTCCAGGCCAGGACTATCAGGATTCGTATCGGGAGGGACCCATGGTAGAGCCTCGAGGTCACCCCCTCGCTTCTTTATCTGCTCGCGTTCCTGGTCGAGGGCCTCTCGTTCGGGCGTCAAGGGGACGAAGCCAGTTTTGAATTGAATGGTAAGGAAAGTTCGGAAGTAGGTTGCAACGGTGAGGATGAAGAAAACAAAGTAGAGAACTAAAAGGACGACTGCGACGGCCGTCTTTTTCTTTTCTCGAAGAAGATAGTTGACTTTCCCGTTTCGTTAGTAATACGTCAGTCATGCAAGGAGAGGGCTTGATACCACATACCGCAGAGATGTGCAACTGTGAGGTAGGTCGCGTAGCCAATAGCGGCGGCGCAGAAGAACGGGACTAGGCGCACCGTCCACCGCGTCTCTGCGCGGTTGCTCGTCGCCGGTCGTGGCATCGCAACATCGCGTACGTCTTTACAGGAGGAGACGGCGAGGGCACTCGAGGGCCATGTCTGTTATCGAGAAGGGAGGGGCAGAACCGGAAGAGTCGGATGGAAGTGACGAGGCCGACGAGGAGGCCAATGAGGGCCAAGAGGTTGGCGAGGGTGACGACGACCTCGTGGGCGCAGACGTGAGAATTGTCCTCGACTGTTGTTGATGATCTCATTTAACATGTCGCAAGCGCGGGATGCAGGAGGAGCGGGCCGGGGACGGACTGTGCGGGAGGAGCCGTGTCAGCATAGACCACACTGTACATCGCTGCTTCCGTTGACGTCTATCTTTGCTGAGAGCCTCTACCTATTGGATATGAAACTTGTATCATTCGAGTAGGCGATAGTTGTGGTTTGGGTTTTCGCTAGTAAAATCAATTGACCTTCTTTTCTCGATTCTATTATTCGTCTGATTAATTGATGTCGTGGCTCATCACATGACAGCCACCAACCCTCGCCAACACAATTGAGCACAATGTTCTTTGCAGCCGCACAATCGATGGCGTTCGTCTTCAATTGTAAAGTGGTAGTTCTTGGCTCCTCCATTGGCTGAACTAGCCTCATACAATTCACTGAAAGTGTTGGGCGGAAGTATTAACCAAATGTTATTGGCAGGGGCGATCCAACATGGTAGTCCACCGGGCGGGAGGGCGCTCCCATCACACCTGTCACACCGAGAGCTCACCTTAAGCCATGTCTCAGTCGAGAGCCCAACTTTGCGTTGAGGCAACGCCATGGCCAACAATTGTGTCGTCTCTGTTTCTCCGTGATAGCATCAAAAGGAATTCACCCTGTGCAGATGATAGGCTGTCAGTCTTCCCCTTATGTACGTCGATCCTTCCTTCTTCTCTCAACAACTTGCTTTTGTTCTCTCACGCCTCAGATTCGAAACGAGACAGAAGGCGTATGGCATCTTCGCCTCAAAATCAAGCCATAATCAGGCATCATCCCTCAAGGAGAAGACGTGTCGGGGTTTTCGGGTTGAATGAACAATCCGTGTCTGCGAAGCTGCGTATTTAGGTACTTCCAGTACAAGCTGCGTACTCCGTCGGTATTCGAAATCTTGTGGAGGCGAAGTCTGCGTAAGCACAAACGCAAGACATTGTGCTGAGTTTGCCCGTGGAAGCATTGAGAAGTTTATAGATGTCCAGAGAGCCCGTTGCTTTTTTTCGTGGTTGCTTTGTGTGGTGTCTGGAACCCCCCTTTACATGTGTGAGCTTCACGATGTCCTCAGCGCCAGGGCCAGGGGGCACACAGCACTGGCTTGATTGGATCTCTCGGTCGGCCCTAGCTTTAGCATAACGCACCATTATGCTTCCGTTTATCCCCAGTTCCCAGCCAAGGAAACACTGGTTATGCTGCTCAACCCCAGTCATCCCAGTTGAGCCACGGTATTGGGCGGCCACGCTGCAGCCCAACAGTTGTTCACCGTCGTTGTGAATGAGGCGCACTCATCACAAAACCAATGTTCTCACGTTGTGTAAGATCACCGTGAATATCTGGACGTCTTCTTGGGCATCAAAACGCCCCTTTCAAGCCATGAACCCTCCACGATCAGCAACCACAAGTTCATATTGGCTCAGTTCGAGCACACCGGGCTGAACGCAGTGACACAAAACGTCGGCGAAGAATCATCTGCCCTTGATTCAGTGCTGAAGGGGGCAGTATGCATAGAACAATGTGCATATATGCCTTTTCTCCAATTGCACGTCTCAGCCTAGTGTGTGAAAAAGGCTGCAAGAGGCTCTGCGAGAGCCTGCGGCTCGGGGGCTCACCACCCATAGCGCCTCCAAGGCACTCTTTTTACAGCACATAGCTATATAGAGCCGCGTCCTTCCCTTCCTTTCTTCTTGGTCTTTTGGTTTGATCTTTTGGGTGCCCCCCGTTCTGGTCGGAGGCCCCCTGAATGACACTCGGTCATTACACTTGTTTGGATGGCCGGACCACAGGTTGGTACGGGCTACGGCTATCTACTCAACTAGATGAAAAACGACCAAGCTTGATATTTGTGAGTGCATTACAAAGAAATACTAGATTACCAGTGCTAACTTTTACCTCCAGTATAGCAGTGCACCGTGTATCGCGAGCCGTCCGTTTAAGCCCCATCGTCGAGAGCATGGAACTCAAGTAGTTCGAAGCAGCGATCAACGATACCGTTTCTATTCGACGAAAACCCAGACTAAACACTTGAAATACCCATTCGAAAACTGTTGCTCAATTTTCCTGAGCAGCTCAGTTATGCCTTAAGTATCTTGGCAAGGCATCGAATGTCTGCCTATTTCAGTACCTACCAACTGATGGGGCCCACCCATGAAGATGTCTCACCTCGTCAGCCCAAGTACCTGCAGATTCCCCAGCCACAGTTCAATCTTCATTATTCTTGTAAAAGAGGTTCAACTGCTAACAAGCCACAGTCTCTCCAGGTGGTCAAAAATGCAGAAGTCCGAAGGATCAACAGGGCGGCTGCACTTTGCCCGAGGTTGCACAGCATGAGCATTACCCTATATTCGCAGAGCCGCATTCAATTTACCCGGGACATTCGTCACCATTCCCCTCCCCCTTCTCTTGGTCTTTCCTCGCCCTATCAAATTGTTGGAGCCTTTTGGTCTTTGGCAAGAGCCTCCGAGGATCGGCTGTCAGAAGTTCAGCCGCACAACACCAACCCCACAACCGAGGACTTCCCCCTCTTCCCCAGTCTGGCCGACGTCACTGAGCAACTTACAACTTGCGACAACAAAAGACCAGCCATACAAGACTTTACAATTTTCAATCGCCTCGTCATTCACACCTGCTTCGGCTCCAATTCCACCGACCGAACCGAAATTACCTCAGCTCCCTGAAGACATCATGTGTCACACTCTCCTTGCGTGGCGGAGCTCGCAAGCGGCGGCGGCGGCGGCCGTGGGTACTTGAAAGGCAGAGAGAGGCACACAGATGAAGAGCTTTGTCGACACCCCTCTCGTCTACAGCGCCCGCTAGACCCTAGTCGCGAGGTCTTTGTACTTGGGCAAGCGGACAAAGTACATGGTGGTTCGCGATTCGAGCTATACGCCCCCAGAAGGCCAGCCTCGATACACAGGGGTATTTTTTCATAGTTGCTATGTTTACTGCTAACCAATGCAGATGCCCATGTGGCAGCCTCGATGCACATTCAACGTGCCCTCCTTCCGGCCGAGGTGTTACCCCCTGAGTACAGACGAAGCTTGCGACGGCCCTGTCTTGACGCATCTATTCGACGCTCTGACGATGCCGTCACTTCATCCTCCCTGAGGTGGCTCAAGTCTTGCAAGGCCATGCTTGCTGCCCATCCCGACCCAATCGACACACAGAGCTTTCTGGCCAGACCGTCCGCTCCCTTTCAAGCTTCTCAGCTGTGGGCAATATCCCTTACTACGCCACGGGATAGTCGCACTACGGGACCATGCTAGAGCTAAATGACTGGCTCCAAGCGTGATCACAGATGTTTGGTCTATAGCTTGCGCCTCTTGTGTATACTGAGGCGATGTCCATATGGCAATCACGGACCTCTCGTCCTCAGAGGCGAGCTTAGTCTGGAATTTACGCCCACGTGTGGACTTTGAAACGATTCGATTGTGGAAGATTCACTTGACAAGGTGAGTTATTGACGTGATACATTAACAAACAGCAGATTTTATAAAGGAGCGAGCATCTCTGGCCTTGAAGGTATCTTCACATCGACAAGATCATCTACTCAACCAACTCACTCTTCTCCTGCTTTTTTGAGCCTACAAGCACTTTTTACATTCTACAGAAATACTACAAGACTCCTCATCACCACATTCATCAGTCGCCATATCTGCCGCTCTCAAGTCGATCAATCAACATGAATAACAAGAGCAACTCATCCTATATGTGGCGATGCCACGGCTGCTTCTCGGAGAACGTCTTGGCCCACTCTCCCTCCTGCTTTAACTGCGCGCATGTGCGCTGTGGTTACTGCGAGGTTTACGAGAACGATGTCAAGGATGCGCCTAATAAACCACGTCCCACGAGAATGTGGACGTGCTGTGTCTGCTACAACGACAACCGAGTCAGCGCCGGCGGTGCCTGTTGGAACTGTTGCCATTATCTGAACAGCTGCTGCTCCCAATACTGGGCCCATCCTCAGGGTTAGCCGTCCAGCTCAGTCTCCCTAAGGGCTCCTTTGACACAACGGGTCCTGAATGGGGAAGAAGTCGAGGAGGCATGGAACCTGACCTCCCGGGCAGGGCACCATGCCAAGAATCTTCTTCTCCTCTTGCTGTTTGGTCAGTCTCGGCAATGTGCCGGCAAGGCGCCTCAACCACTTCCGACTTCCCCCTTCAGGAGAGGGGATCATGGGATCCAAGTCAAGAAGCCCAGACCGGACCGTAGTCTCATGTAGCGAAAGCAATGACATGACGACGGGAAAAGGACAGACTCATTGGGAAGAGTCAAAACAAAAGAAAAACAGAAAAGACAAAAAAAGAACACGACACAGGGGACGAATGGGATGGATGTATGAATGGCGGCGGCGGTATAGAGGGGTGGTCAAACAGCACATCCCAATGCTCACGCAGAGTTGACGAGCAAATTTGCTACCTTCTTTTCACTTGGACGGATCCAGGCCTCCAAGGTGTTTTTTTTTTGTCGCCGCCTTGTTTTTATCTGGCTTCTCTTGGGCTCGCTCCAAGACTACTCTTTCAGTCCCCTTTCCCTTTTTCTCATGACAAGTTTACTGGGTTCGGTTCACTGTTTCCTGTTGATAGTTGTTGTTTTACGCAGTCTCATTTGTCTCTGTATCTTCTAACCAAGTGGCTTTTCTCGGACGGTGTTTTCTTTTGGATCGTGTTTTCCTCTTGTCATTACTATAGAAATCCATACCCCGATAGACCGTAGACTTTGCGAAATACCATTTCCTTTCCTCTAAACATTTTCTGTACCAACCTCTGACTCCTAAACTGTGCAATGGTTTCCCGGTTGCAAGATGTCCTCTGCTCTCGTCCTCTCTGCTGGGGCGCATGCCCCTGGACGTGTCACCATGCACGAAACTTGTAAGGCGGCGCCTGGTTACAGGGAGATGCATCATCCAACCATCCCGTGTAAGCGGTACTCACCAATCGCCCCAACAATCAAGTCGTCTCTAGCCAAAGTATGTCATTTCGCTCGTGATGCCACATCTGCAGTTTCTTCCTTTTTGCACATGTTCGTTCCTCTTGCCATGTGTTTTCCCCCCCTGTTTTTCGCCTCCCCCTCCCCCTCTACTCAGCCTCCAGCCCCTACCCCGCTTCCTCTCCCCAGGCGCGAGACGACGACCTCATCAACAGACATCACGTCACATCACAACAGTTTAAAAACACCATAATTAATACAGTTGGGAATATCGCGATGTTTTCAAACCCCCGCCTGGACGATCCTAATTAAACTCTTTAAATTCTAGACCTCTTGATACGTGTGACAACCCACTCCTGCGGCAAGCTACAGCTCAGCTGCGCCACTGACCACACACCCCTTGTCTAATATCACCGAGCAGTCGGTAACACACTTTCATTCTCGCCTTTCTTTTTCTCTTCTGGAAGCGTCAAGAGAAGGACGCTCGGACCGAGGCTTATACAGGGGCGTTTTTTAATTGTCGTATATCTGAAGGGAGCCGCAGTAACAGGGCGTATGATATAGTTTCTCTGCCTGATGATTAGCTTCTTGTCGCCTCATTTCTTGTTCCGCGTCTCACCGACTCTTGTTACATCATGGCATCAAGATGCTGAATCGCTAATACATGATTGATCCAGTTGTTGCCTAACATGAGATCAGAGATGACGAAAGGATACTTCTGCCATTCTTGCGCCCTGATGTTGCTATTGTCGTCCATCTACACCCACATCCAATCAATCATCCCTGATCCCTGAAGCATCACCTCGCAGTCACCAGACCACGAGCCTCATATCACATCAAATCACTCACTCAATCACTCACTCAATCACTCACTCAATCACTCACTCACATTCCAAGCCACCAGACTGAGATGAAGCTTACAGAACACAAACATAGATACTAGGTAGACAAGCAGACATACGCATGCCATAGACAACCCGCCGGCCCGCCCTTGTACTGTACAATACAATGCCGCCCTCCTTGTTACGCCTTGGCGCCAGCGAGAAACAATAGCCTGAGATGAAAATCACTGCAACAAAAAAGCCCAGATCCTTAGAGTCCACTTCCCTTTCCTTGCCTGACTTCCCTTACTTGTCTTGCTTGTCCTCCCTTCTTCCCTTCTCTCCAAAAAAAAATGTCCTCGTCCTAGTCCAGGTCCGCTGGAAGGCCTCGTTTACTTGCACATAAATCCTTCGTCATCATCTACCCCTTCATTACTTTACTCCGCCTGCACCACCTCGATCTCCGTCTCGCGAGAAATGTCCAATCCCCTGCGAGGAGACGCCGCTGAGGCGATAGACTTGCGGGAGCTCTTGGCCTTCGTCTTGATGGTCACCTTGGTAATGCTAGAAGCCCCGGCTGATCCACGTCGCTTAGGCGTGCGTGCTGCGTAGGTCTGGATGACACGCTTGGTGGTCGTCTTCTTCAGGATGGCTCCGGTCGATGCTCGTCGCTTCGCAGGTGACTTGGATCCAAGCGCTGCCTTTCGTCCTGTCGAGGTAACTGTTGACACGCCCTTTCTAAGAGCGTTGGTTGCGCTCTTGGCAACCTTGGAGCTGGCCAGGGAAATAGCTCGCTTCGCTTGCTTCATAGGCTGAACCTTGCGCTTCTTTGCTGGGCCTCCATCCTTGCCCCCATCGTCACCGATCAGCTCCTTAAGCTTGCGCTTTCCAGCCTTGACGGCACCCTTGACAGCGCCCTTGACGGTGTTCTTCGAATCGGACTTGGGAGGCTTCACCTCTCGAGGCTTGGGGCCGAGTACACCTCGGCAGTTGGGCTCGCCACATAGACACTTCTGCACGTTCTTGGCGGAGAAGGGGTCAAAGTTGTAGTCATAAGTCAACTCCTCGCCCGTCGTGATAGGCCTGTCACCTGCAAATAGGGCCATTCGCGGCTGTCCGGAAACGATCCACTTGATCATTCTGCAATTGGGGTTGCAGCTGTGATTCACGAACCGCGCGATGCTCCCTGTTGTGGCATCGATGATCATGTTCTGGTCGAAGCTCATCAGATAGTAACACTAGGCTTAGTCAGATAACCTGTCCACTCAGAGTTGTCATCTCAAAGTCAAAACTCACCTCATTGTCCTTGTAGACTTCAGTCATGCGACGCTCGCACTCAGTCTCAGTGATGATTTCGCCTGCGTACTCCATGATGATTTGGTTTGGCCGGAAGCATCGGTTGCTTCGCACGCCGTATCCGCGGTCCGATGTCTTGATCACCTCGACTCCCACGCGATACTTGCCGCCCTGGTTACGGCGTGCGGTCAAAGTTGCAAATGCGCGGTTGGTGCAGTGTGCCTTGCCGACGTTGCAGTTCTGCTCGTCGCACTCGTACAGCATGATTCGATTCTGGCAACTCTCACCACAACCATCCTCGGGCTTGCACACGCACTTGGACTGATAGTCGTGGAAGTGCGGTGACTTGCGCCAGTAGTCCTTGGACTCGCCGATGAACCGATCTGAGCAATGTTAGTCAGGAATACAAATCAAGCTGGCGGGTAAATTACTCTTGGTCATCTTCTTCCATTCGTCGGGTTTGGGCTGGCCCGGAGGAAGGGGGTTGCACACGTTGAATGGGAGCTTGAAGTCGCGGCCATTGATGAGATTGCGCAGGCCATTAAACATGGGCAAAGGCATGGTCTTGTTGACACGACCGTTGGGGATGAGCTCAGGTAGCTGAGCCAGCTTCTTCTTCTCCGCCACAGATAGACCCTTAGAGATATCAATGGGAGCATCCTGGCCTGCATAAAGACCCTTGTCGAGGTACTTCTTCTCGCGTCTCTTCTTGGCATTGACCACGGGCTCCGGTTCAGCCTCTTCCTCCTCGGCGGGCTCGGGCTCCGACTTTTTTCGTTGTGGCTGCTTCGCGGCGTTGGGGTCAACGTACTTACCATTTGACCAGTAGGTAAGCAGCACAGGTTCAGTGTCAACGCCGGCAAACTCCTTAGTATCGGCCAAGCGTCTCATTTCCCTAGACATGATCGCTGGCTGCTGCTCGACAGCCTTGCGACTGCGTTTGGCAGGCTTGATTATCTTTGCGCTCGACGGGGTTGCGATAGGCACAATGGCACTAGAACGGCGCGTCGAGGAACGGCGTGAAGATGGCGAGGGGTCAGCAGTGACCTGGAGGCGAGTGCGCGGTGTGTCTGATTTCTTGAGAGACTGGTGAAAGCTGAGCGCGTGGGTATCATGGCGAACAGAATCGGTAGTTGCAGGGCTTGAAGTCGCCTGTTCCGCAAGGTTCACAATCGGACCAGAAATGGTCTTTCGTCGTCGACGATCCGCAACAATGTCGCCTTTGGCGCGTCGCTTGCCATGGCCATCGGTGCCGCTCAGCTTGGCCAGGTTATAGACAGGGGCGCCAACGTTGCTGCGACGAGAACGCAGAGAAGGAGGAGGGGCCGGCTTAGCAGCGGTGACCTTCTTGACAGACTCGGCGGGAACAACAGGCGGCGCTGTGTCAATGGGTTCGGGAGCGGCTTCGAGGGGCTCCTGTGGGTGCTCGTGCTCGTGCGCATGTTCGGGCTCGGGCTCGACGGCTACGTGTACGACATCGCGCTTGGGGGATTCCGAGTGAAGACTGGCTTCGTCGGCAACAGTGGTTGGAGGAGTAGAAGTGGTTGACGCGACATTCGAAGAAGAATCATCCGTAGCGCCTACCTCGAAGCTGCCCTCAGCGGACAGATCGAGTGCCATGGCGACAGAGGAAGAAGAGTCGTGTGTGCACTCGATTCGATTCGACGCGAAATGCTCAAGAGGCAGTGATCATGAGAAGTCGAAAAAGAGACAAGAGAGAAAGTCGACAGGGAAGAGGATACACTTTCTCGTAGAAAAGAGGCGGAAGATAAAGAGTTGGGGCGTAGTCGAGGTTGGGTTTGGTTGAAGTTGAGTTTAATAGAGGCAAAGGTAAATGAGAGTAAGGAAAGCACGACGAGACGAGACGCGCCGCGCCTGGAGAGTGAGAGTGGGAACTGGGAATGGGAGTGGGAAGGAAGCCCCCGGGTCGGCTGTGGTGTGGGCGTGGGTATGTGCGTGAGCGAGTAAGATGCAAGCACTGCAAGGAGCGAGCCCGTGAGAGTGGGTGGTCCTTTCCCCCCGCGCGCGCCGGTCCAAGCTGCTCCTGCCACTGGAGAGCCCAGAGCAAGAAGGGAAGGCAGGTACGTATACGGATACCTGGGTCCCGTCTGGACAACAACAACCGAAAAAGGAGGACAAGAGATTAGATTCGAAGGCGAGTCGAGAGTGTGTGAAAGGCTTTAAAAGGCCGACACACAAAAGAGAAGAGAAGAATAAAGTAGGTGATTTCGTGATTCACGCCCTCTTGATGAAAGAACGCGTTCTAGAAAGGGGGTTGAGGTCGAGACCGTAAGTCGAGTTGAGAGGTCGCGCGTCTTGAAGGTCGAAAAAAGTGGGATGAGTGTGAGTGGTCAAGGAAAAAGAGGCGTGCGTGACAGGGAGGAGGAAATAGAGAGAAGAGGGGGGCAGCTGCTTCTCCGGAAAAAAAAAATAGTCTCGATGATGAGCGAGACCGAATGAATAGTGGAGAAGAGAGACGAGGTCTCGTGAGTGTAATACTTGACACACGGCCGAGAGAAAGCACGTATGTTGTGTAGTCAACTCAAGAGAAGAATGAAGTTGTCAAGAGAGAGATAATTGTGGGTGGAGGTGGATGTTGAAGGAGGATGGTTTATCGCGCCCGCAGGAGGGGAGGATGAGCGAAGGAAGCAAGGGAAAACGGGCTGGGCTATTTCGTTTGCTAATGAGGTAAACACCAGCCGTCGAGAGACCTGCCTACCTTGACCCAGGCCTACAGACAGACCACCCCATATCAAGTATTGACTATGAGGCATTTGCAAAGAACACTCAGTCGTAATTGTGCGAGACCTCTCTTTAAAGTATTGACCTAATTCACCTTGATCCATTTCGTATATCCTCTGCATCTCTTGAGTTGCAAAACCATCCCCGTTTCTTCGAGACTGGACCTCCCATCTGCCTTTGCCACCGACAGCCTTGACGACAGCTGACTCAGATGACACCGGATATGGGAACCCGATCCATCGTGAAACACCATGAAAAATCAAATATTGCGATATCTTTACTATCTTGAGATAAAATGTCGAGTTACCGAGTAGTTATTGCTCTCTACCTGCTCCCCGGGGGATGTGTTTGGACGAGACTCCCGGTTATCAATAACCCCGTGACACCCTCCTGTTGCCACTGCAACCCTCAATCACGTCTCAAAACCTCGCAAAAATGCCAACAATGTGTTGGAAATACTTGCACAAGAATATATCAGATATATGCAAAATCGTCTTTTTGAAGTTGCCACAAGGTTCAGGGGCCAAGGTGCGAGTGACGACCCACGGAGTTTGGGGGCGTGTGAAGCCTTTCGCAACATCGCGAGCCTCGTCCGCCGAAGAGCCACCGGTCGTGATTCACTGTCATATCCTCTGGACTCTATCTCGAAAGGACGGGCAAAAATGTTTAGGTGGGCGATACCCGTATATCCGCCGTAAGTCGACGCTTGACCGACCTCTCCTAGAGACATCCTCGGTTACGAGGCATCAAGTGAGCAGTCATTCGCAACTGCGACGAATTTGTATCCATCATTATCTCGATTCCATCATCAGTTTAGCCCACGCCTTGCACGATACTCGAATGAGTATGTTTGAGACTATCTACCACCAAAATCATGCTACGCGCTCAAGCCCCAGATCTGGGGTCTCGGGTGCCAGTCCCGATCCCTTGCAGCTCACTCGTTGGTATCACCGCCAAATCCAACTATCATCATCAAACATTTTAACCTTCACACTCTGAACAGGACCAGTTCCTCATATATGCTGCATTTCCCCATTAGACCCGTTCAAGACAAGGACATAGAGACATCAGCCTTGGCATCCGAGCTTCTTCGCCTCAATCATCCGACACCATTGGCCCCCAGAACACGGTCACGCGCAAGACAGCACAAGAACAATCGTTACAAGACAAGAATCTCTCTTATAGTCTACTTGACAATTAAAACGTCTCTAGAGCCGAGATCTGCACGCCTTTCCTAGGAGGCGTGCTCGCGAGAACTAAAGTAAAGGGGTATTGTTTATCACAGCGAAAATCACACACGGTTGGTATCCTCCGCACTTTTCTCTCAGCCTTCTCCAAGTCTCAGCCTCGTCGATCATAGGAACACAACAACACTTAGGCGGCCGTCTCCTTCTTCTCAGCCTCGGAAACCGGGACAGCTTCCTTCTTCTCCGACTCGACAACGGGGGCAACCTCCTTCTTCTCGGTCTCTGCAACAGCAGTCTCCTTGTCGGTTTCGGGTGCCTTCTCAACGGGCTTCAGAGTCAGCTTCTCGAAAGACTCCTCAACAGGCTTTTCACCGGCGCTCTCGGTGGCCTTTTCGGCTGTCTCCTCCTTGGCAGCCTCAACAGGAGCCGGGACAGGAGCAGGAGCAGCCTCATCACCAGGAGTGGATTGGGCAACAGCGATGGGCTCAGCGACAGGAGCAGCCTCGGCAGCGGGCGCCTCAGCAACGGGAGCCTTGGCAGGAGCCTCGCCCTCCTCAGCCAGAGAAATCTTAAGACCTTCCTTGACGGTGGGGCCCTGGCCACCATACTCCTTGGGAAGGGTGGAAACGATGTCCTTGAGCTCAGTAGCCAGAGTGGTGCCCGAGGTCATGGGATGGAACTTGCGGAGAGTGGCAGGAGCGAGGAAGAGCTTCATAGCACCAAACATCCAGCCCATGATGGCGGGAACGTTGACAAAGTACTTGTGGGCAAGCAGTTCGGGGTAGGCCATGGAGAAGACTGCGATGGTCTCCTTGCTGGCAGCCTTGACGGCAGGGTCCATGCGGAAGAAGCTGACGTTCTGGTAGTCGTGAACCTGGATCATCTGGTAGGGGTCCTCGCCACCCTCGGGGATAGGCTCGGTGACCTGGTCAAGCTTGAGCTTCTGAACGCTGAGCTCCATGATGGCAGCTCGCCACTGGATGAACCTGGGATGAAATTAGCAAGTGTCCGAGCGCAGAATACTGTAAACTTACTCCTGAACGTCGCCAAAGGTGGCCTTGTTGTCCTTGACAGCACCGTAGATGTTCCAGGTGATGATGGTCTCCTTGCCGCTCTCGCCCTTGTGGACGGTGACAAATCCAAGGTCGTCAAACTTCTTCTTATTGAAGGTCTTGGTGACGAGGGCAGTAGGGTTCATCTTCTTGCGCCACTCGAGGGCAGAGGTGAGCTGCTTCTCAGCGGCAGCGGCGTCGTCATTGTTGGCGCGCAGGAACTTCTGGAGCACAACCTTGGTGGGAACGTGATCAGTGTTGGAGAGCTGAACACCCCACATCTCCTTGTAGGAGGTCTTGTTGAAAATGTCACCAAGACGAGCGTTGAGCTTGGTGAGAGGCGTCTCCGGAGCAGAAGGGCCAGCTTCCTCGATGGGCTTCTCATCGGCGGCCTTTGCGGGAGCTTCAGCGTGACCCTCAGCGGGGGCCTCAGCTCCAGCTGCAGCGGGAGCAGCGGGAGTCTCCGCAGGAGGAGCTACAGTGGTCTTGTCCTGTTCGGCAGCCATGATGATCTCAAAGTCGATAAAATGAGATTATTCAAGGGAGGAAGAAAAAGACAGAGTCGAGAAGAGACGCTGAGGTGGTGAGAAGAAGAAAATGGCGTGCGTATGTGGCCGATGTGCTTGTGTAATGTGTGCAGCGCAGAGGTGAGCAGTGCGTGCAGTGCAGGTCCGACAACGGGGATGACAGAGAATCGGCTGATGCTGGTGTTGAGGAGAGAAAAAGCTTGGGTGGGGAGCTAGAGGGAGAAGCTTGGTAGCTTAGCTTAGCTTTTGGGGAACTCGTCTAGTTATTGATGGTATTCGTCGACCAAGGAACGAACGATGGGACGAGTGTTCCTTCTCTCAGTGTCAATGTTAATGTCAATTTCAATTTCAATGCAACCTCCTGGATGTTTTGGATTTAGAGATCTCGGCACGGGAGCGGCAAGGGAAGGGAAGGGAGGTCGGGTATAACAGAGAGTACAGTACCTACCTAAGGTACGCAAGCAAACAAGAGAGCGAACCCCTTGAAATAAGACTTGGGTCAAATGTTTGATTGATCGAGGGGAGAATGAGCCAAGGGAGGAAGAGAAGGCCAAGCCAAGTCAACACTGCATGTCCCGTCTGTCCCTACAAGGTAGGGGTAGGGGACGGGTGCCCACCTGAGGGTACCTTCCCCCTGTCGATTCTGCAGGTGGAGATGATGGTCGTCCCTTCTATTGGTCCGAGTCTAATCTGTTACACGTGGAGCCATGAGATTCTAGGGGTTGCTCAGCAGAATTCCAGGGCATTGAGGGTGGGTTTCAGGGGAAATGTCACTGCATTGGTGCACTAAATGCCGTTATCAATCTTGTTATGCACGGCGGAAGTTGAAGCCAAGCCGTGAGGGCATCATAGCATAGACCTGAGCTGCGCGGGCAGATTCATGTCGACATCTACGCATCATGGAGAGGAAGAAGTGAACAAGTCTAAAATAGACACCTAGAGATTCGGATGCATGATGCTGTGGAAGAGTTCAAGTATCAACGTGTCAATGTGTTGGGTAAAGCACAGAGAGGAGAGGTCACCAACATTGACCAGATCAATCTCGCATTCACGACTTCAACATGACCTTCACAATCACAAGCCCACAAAACACCACAAGTATCAAAAAACTTTTTTTCTTTTTCTGTTTTATATAGCAAGTTGTCGAGATTCCAAACCCAGGCCATATCTGCATAGTCCTCCAGGCCCCCGAACCACAGTCCGTTCGCGATTCCGATCAAGACGGGCTCACCCCCGTCGACCTTCTCAGGCTACTAACTACCATGATCCGAGAAAACCAGTCAAACCACAAAGACGGCGTGTAAGAGTAGACCGATTAAAGAAGAAAAAAAAGAAACCAGTAATGCATCGCCCCAATATAAAAAGCCGTGGCAGCCATCCATCCATCCTCGCTCCCCCAAGGATCAAGTCCTCTATTAGTTATTAAAGCGCCGCGATATCTTCTTCCCCGTGCGTGTTGGTCGTCTAGCCTTGGCCCCGATTCGTGATTCGAAACCGGACTTCCTATTAGTGCCGGTGAAGTTACGTATGCCCGCGAGCGCCAGAATCTTGTTCTCTATGGGGGTTCCGAGGTGGGAAAAACTGCGTTCAAGAAAAAGGCTGTGCCGAGATGAAGAAAAAGAAAAGAAGCCAGTTGTTGATGTAGACCGAAACCGAGTCGAGTTGTAGTAAAACCAGACAGCCAAGGCGAATGCGAATGAGAACGGCTCTGATGCGAAGGCGTGATGCAGAACGAAGAAACCAAGGGTATAGAGCCAGTAGTGAAAGGAAATGCAAACCGAAAACCAGATCGAACATCAGAGTGTTGAGTCGTAGTTGAGCCTATAAGGCTATCGTTCATTGACTCTCATGAACGCGTAGAGTTGGCAAACTTATGTTGACCGATGGAGGAGTAAACCTCCGGAACCCCAACTTAGTGGTGGCCAAGGGCTCGAGTGAGAAGACGCTCAATGGCAGAGAACTCCAGAAATGCGCACTGCTTGAGAGTCATGTGGTCAAACTCTGGACCCTGGGTATACCCCACCTCCTGGAAGAAGTATCCCCAGTACTCATCCGTGTCCTTGAGGGTCTCCTGAATCGCGGTGCGTTCAGAGATGGGGCGGACAAGGACATCTCGAGTCGACTGCTCGCGAATGATTCGGATGTACCACTAAGGTCATGTTAGCAGATGTTGTCAGAGATTTGACGCTGATCGTTATACTCACATCAAGAACATCTGGGGGGAAACCAGGCTTGGCAGTAACGGAGTACTGGTGAACCCACGAGCTGGCATTCTCGGGTTGGTGGTACATGCGCATCTCTGCCTGACCCATCTGGACCAGAAACGCAATATTGTCCTTCTGAAGAACGGTGAATCCCTTACACTTCATGACCGAGGCAACAACGCGTCGGAAAAGCTGGTGGTTGAGGTTGACGGGATCATCGTTTCGGGAAACGGCCCCGGTAAGCAGACGGATCAGCTTGAAGCTGGCCTTGTACATGGCACCACGCTGGGCAAGGGTGATGAAGTCAGTGGCGAACCAAGGGAACTTGCCAAGAGTACTGATGAGGCACTCGTAAGGGCGCTGGGGGCACTCCTTAGAGAAAGGGGACTGATCTGTTAGTGACTGAGTGGAAGGGACATGAATACAAAAACTTACTCGGTGAGGAACCTCGACATGCTTGACCAGCATGACCATTTCCTCGCAAGAAATGAAACCCTTGAAGTTGCCCCAGGGCTCACGAGAACAAGGAGGCAAGATGTTGGGAGTGGCACCATCCCAGAAAACACCACGAGCAAGAGGGTAGAGCTCTCTCATGAGAGCGGCCTGGCTGGATAGCTCAACCTCGATGGGACGATCACCAAGACGGCTGACACGTCCGGACTGAGCAAACTGGTGGTGGCGCTCAGCACAGCGGATCGCGTCCTCCATGGTCTGGAACTCGACAAATGCGTCCATGGTCTTGGACGTGGCGCGGTCCATGATGATGTGCACCGGCTCGTCGGCATCATTGAGCATCTTGCTATTGCGGCCGATGAAAGCCACGACCTCTGCACGTTTGGTAGAGAAAGGAATCTGCGGCAGTTGGTATCAAGTTAGACTTAGCAGAGAGATGATCAACTTACGTTCTTCAGGCGGATGACACCGTAGGTGACCGGCTTAGCTGAGCTAGGGCCATCGATGAACGGGAAGAAGGTCCCGTTAAGAGCCATCTGAAGACTGGGAAATCCCGTGTACGTGCCCGTCAGCTGGTGAAGCTTATCCGACTTGGGAGCGTTGGCCTTGATGAGAGCCATCTCCATAGCCCGGTCGAGCTGCGCATTGTCCAACATTGCCATCTGAACAGTTGGAGGTGGCAAGTTAGGGAACGGAATCAGAGAAGTAGCATCAGAAGGAGCAGGACTTCCAAAGGGGTCCTGGGACGTCTCCTGAGGAATATTCTCAGACACAGCAGGAATAGATTCCAAGTTCAGGTTGAAGCGAGGAGGGGGCAGACTCTGAATGGGCTGACCCGAAGTGCGAGGAGCGTAGTTTCGAGGCTCAGTCAGACGCCCGTTGGCAAGAGGGCTGGAGAAAGGAACTCGAGCGCGAGGAGCGGCAATCTCGTGAGGAGTGTCACCAGGGCTCATGAGCGAAAGACCAGAGTTCTGGGAGTTGCTCTGAGTGAGGCCAGCAGTGTATGACTGACTCAGAGGGAGTCTGCCCATTGGGACAGACAGACCATTGGGAAGTCTGCCGTTGGTAAGTCCATTCATGGTGACTCCGTTGTTGGGAAACCCAGCGTTGGGAGGACCGGCATTGGCGAAACCACCGTTGACGAAACCAACATTGGGAGCTCCATTGGCGAGAACACCATTGATCGAAGGTACTCCGTTGGTAAGTCCAGTGTGAGCAAATGAAGGATGAGCAAGTCCGTTGGTCAGACCATTGTTAGGAGCTTCGTTGATGGGAAACACACCGTCGGGCATCCCGCCATTGAGCATCCCAGCGTTAGGAAGTTCAGCATCAGAAAATCCACTGTTGGTGTGAGAGTGGTTGGCATGTCCACCGTTGGGAGCTCCAGTGTAGAGGGTCATCTCCGAGTGTCTGTGAGGAGGGGAAAGAAGACCAGTAGGTGGGCCATGTTGAACTCCGTTCACCTGAGGAGCCTGAAGTAAGAGTTAGTGATGCTGGACATAAATCAGGGGTCCAAAGGTAGAAGCAACTTACCTGTCCTTGAGAAACACCGTTCATGGTAGCTTGGCCTCCCATCTAAGGGACCGGAGCACCAGGACCGTACGTGTTGGCAGCATTGGCCAGATGAGCAAATCCCTCCGCGGGGCTGTTAGGAGGAGCCCGAACGTAGCCTGGAAGACCAAACTCTTGGCCATTGCCAATGACCATGGGCATAGGAGGGCGGTCGATGTTTTGGTTCCCGACAAGTCCGCTGGACTGAATGAAAGTTAGTAGAGAAGATGAAAAAACCCACTAGGATTAACTTACTCGCAGAGCATTTGAAATGACCTGATGAGCAGACGGAATCCAAGATTCGTCGCTCATGCCCATATTCCCGTTGACGCTGCCGTTGACGTTGCCGTTGACCATCGGGGGTGGTCCAGAGTGGGCCCCGGTTCCGGCACCTTGGCCCGGAGCAGCTTGACTGTGGAAGGAAGGTGCGCTTCCCCGGAACGGTGGGTTAGAGTTGAGTGGTCCCGGGTGCTGGGCCGGGGGTTGAACTGCATGCTGGTTCGGGAAGGAACCGCGTGCCGTATTAGGCAGTGCGGCATTCGACTGCCCGTTAAGGGGGCCAGTGTTATGCGACATCTTGAGATCGCAGACCTAAAATGGGTCATGATTGTCAGTGATTCATGCCATGACATGATGAATGGCGGAGTTCAATGGAGGACAAACGCTCAGGGGTTCCCGCGAGAAACTAATCTCCCGCGACACAAAAGACAGGCGGGTAGGGTCAAAACTTACCAGTAGGGGATAACCACCTTAAGTCTTTCTGATACGGGGACGCAAGACAAAAGCTGAACGGAGTTAGTGTTTCCTTGCTTGAGAATTCCTGCCATGGCGTTTGTCTTTGAGTCGCGAACGAACCTGAACGAAGCGATCGCAAGTGAACAAAGTTCGATTGCGCAAAGTTGAATGGAGTTGAACGAGGTTGGATGATGGAAAAAGATGAATGCGGAGAAATGCGAAATAAACGCGCGCGCAAACAGACGATCGCCTTCGAGTAGCTAAAAGCGATCAAACAATCCTTTGAGCCTTTGTGGAAGCTGCAAGGTAGAAATGTTTGAAGAAGCGATGCGCGGAGCGAGTGTGTTTGAGGGAGGATGATGTTGAAGGGAAGCAGAGGGGAAGAGAAAAGAAGAGGGCGGAGGGGGGGAAGAAGTAGGGCAAACGAAGTGGCTGCGCACGTGACGGATGAAGCCTGGGAAATGAAAAGATGGGAGTTGAAAGTGCCAGGCAGTGGCCGTCAGTTGGCAGTGTTGAGAAGCGATGAGGTTGAAGGGGAGAAAAGGAGAGTGAGGGGGGGCTTAAATAGATGGGCCGAACTCGAGCGACAATGATTCACGATCAAGCCAGCTAGACCCGGAATGAAGCAGAAAGATAATGGGAAGGTCTTAAAGAGGAATTGAGGACAATGGGAAATGGCTTGTATCGCTTTTGGCTGTTTTATATCAGAGTGTCAATTGAGGTTAGTGGCGATGCTTGACACTGCCGGCCGAGTGACCAAGAACCAACCACGACCAGTCTCTCGTAAAATGATGAATGAAGATGAAGTGAAAAAGGACGAATTCGGGATCTAGAGATTTCACTATTATCCCTTGGTGGTGAATTGTGGTGAGTTGCGGTCTACTCAACTTTGAGGTTTGGGGTGCAACAATGAAACTCCCACTGGAATAATGGGGTCAATTGGATGCCTCAGGGGATATGCCATTAGCTCGAAGTCATGCCTAAGCCTGTCTAGGCAACTCGGGCAAACATAAGCAAATACAGCGGTAACTCAGGAGATCAGATGACACAGGCAGGCAGAGTGTTTCTAAAAAGCGTGCATTCAAGTTTCGGTGTAGTCGACAAGTTTTCATGTCTAATATCGTCATCTCGGATCCCTCCCTAGCCGCAGCATGAGGTTCGCCCCGTCTACATCTCTGCGGGTCAAATAGGTTGCTATCATGGTCGGTACCTTTTCCCTTTGATCACAAGAATATCGCGACAACCGACGCCCCCAAGCATAACTCCAACCCTCAAGCCAGCTGAGGTTCTTTAGTCAAACTACAGAGGTCAGTATTTATAGTACAAGTTTGAGGGAGGCGTTGGCTTACAGGTGTAAGGAAAGACTCGGCCACGAATCGTGCTCGGGCGTTCAACTACAACTCGGTTAGATCGGAATTTTGTATGTGTGAGAGGTGCTCACAAATAGCTTCATCTCAGAGATCTCCTTGTCAACCTCCTCCATAAACTGAATGATAAAGTCCACAAGCTTATGCTTAAGCATCTCCTCGGTGTGGAAGTTTGTTATCAGGAAGGAGATGTCGTAACCCTATAACGACGTCAGTCAGGGGTTAACCGTCATCACCGACAGAACCAACCTTGATGGGCTTCCTCCGCAGGATAAAGAACGACTCGGCACGTTGCGTCAGGAATCTCGTAAACTTGTGAACCAGGATGTGCTCAATCTCGTCGGCCTGCTTGATCTTGATGCTGATGCGGACAGAGTTGATGCTGGGCTCGATCAGGACGCGCTCGTTCTCGTTGCGCGCAATAGTCAGGGGTTGCAGGAGGACCTCGGGGGACGTCTGGGCCTCAATCTCGGGGACATTGTGTCGCTCGGCCGTCTGGGAGGCAAAGTTGGACAGGGTGAGGGCGGCGGTCAAGCTGCTGCGTACACATTGCAGGTAAGGTCGGAGTGATTGAGACTAGAGCGGGGAGTAGGTGTCAGCTTGGGTAAATTGGCATCTGGGGAACTGAAAGATGTACCATGATTGCTGATTCTTCCTATGATGCCTCTAATCAAGCTGTCGAGGCGTGAGTCGAGGTATCAACGGATTCGGCGGGGTCGGTCGATGTTGAAGTTGGAGGTTGGAGCTTCAGCGACGTGAGGCGCAGTTGTCACTCTGGGGCGCCGTGCCTGACGTCTCCCCCGGGTGGGGCTCATGACGAGGCGCCGAGCTGGAGAGGTTCACAGTGTCGTGTCACGTGGAAGGATAGCTTGAGCCTCAGCAGTCTGTGGCTGGTGAAGCTCTCTTCAGCCACATCTGTTGCCCCGCGGAAGGTACACCGCTTTCCCCACCAACAATTCGCCGTCGTCCAGGTACCAATCGGTGACGCACCTCTCGCATCTTCTACGCACATGAACCTTGCCTAGAGGCACGAACCCTTTTCTTTTTTGCTTTCACCGACTGTCTCGTGCTACAGTTGATTAGGTGTCATTGATAAGGGTCCTCTAAATACCCTTCCGACGCCTCTTTCTCTCCCTCTTTCCCCTCCACTTTCAAGCTTGGCGAGCTTCCGTGAACCGACATCATGGCGTCCATATCAGGTCAGTTGCCCATGCCCCTCCCTCGCTCCCAAGTCGATTACTAACAGACATCAGTTGTCGTGAAGCATCAGGGCAAGAAACACGATGTCGAGGTCGACCCGAACTCCACCGGCGAGGACTTTAAGCTCCAGATGTACAGCCTGACAAATGTCGAGCCCGAGCGACAAAAGATCCTGATCAAGGGAGGACAGCTCAAGGACGATGCGGACATGAGCAAGCTGAACCTTAAGCCTGGTCAGCTCATCATGATGATGGGTACACCTGCCTCTGGTGATATCGTCCGACCCAAGGATGCTGTCAAGTTTGTTGAGGACATGACAGAGGCTGAGCAGGCTCAGCAGGTTGGCGCCACACCTGCTGGCCTGATGAACCTGGGAAACACTTGCTACCTCAACTCTACCCTCCAGACTCTGCGTCTGATCCCAGAACTTCAAGATGCTCTGTCCAAGTACACACCTGAGCAAGACGGCTCTTCCCTCCTCTTGGGCGGCTCTTCAAACGATCTGGCCGGCCACCTGGCCAACCTGTACAAGAAGATGGGCGAGACGCAAGATTCCTTTCCGCCCCTGAACTTTCTCAACGCCCTGCGGATCGTCTACCCTCAGTTTGCTGAAAAGTCCAAGACGGGACACGGCTATGCCCAGCAGGACGCCGAGGAGGCCTGGACGCAGATTGTTCAACAGCTGAGCCAGAAGCTTCGCATCAAGGATGAAGACTCATCCGACACGTCGTTTGTGCAAAAGTACATGTCGGGCGAATTCTCGTCGGTTATGGAGTGTGACGAGGAGGAGGCCCGCAACGGCGGCGAGCAGCCCATTACCAGCACCGAGAGCTTTGGGAAGCTCAACTGTCACATCGACAGCTCAACCAACCACCTGCGAGATGGCATCATCGCCGCTCTGAGCGAGAAGTTGGAGAAGAACTCAGAGGTCCTCGGCCGTGATGCCGTCTACACCAAGACGTCCAAGATCTCGCGGGCCCCCAAGTATCTCACGGTGCACTTTGTTCGCTTCTTCTGGAAGCGAGAAACTCAGAAGAAGGCCAAGATCATGCGAAAGGTGACCTTCCCTAAGGAGCTCGATATTGTCGAGTTTTGTTCGGATGAGCTGAAGAAGGCTCTGGTCCCTGTTCGTGACAAGGTTCGCGAGATTCGCAAGGATGAGGAGGACATCGAGCGTGCCCGCAAGCGACGCAAGAAGAATGTTGATGTTGGCGACATTCCAGGCGGTGCCGCTCTTCCTTCTGAGAAGGAGAAGAAGGAGGCCGAGAAGACGGCTGATGGCGACACTGTGATGGGAGAGGAGGGTGAGACCTACAAGACAGACGCCGAGATTGAGGCCGAGAAGAATGCCTCTCTCTTGGAGGCCAAGAAGGAGCTCTTTGCCCTCATCAACCCCGATCTCCGCAATGACGACGGTGCGAACCAGTCGGGTCTGTATGAGCTCCGAGGTGTCGTGACGCATCAGGGTGCCAGTGCCGACAGTGGTCACTACACCTCGTACGTCAAGAAGGCTGCCCCTGTTGACCCCAAGACTGGCAAGAAGGGCGAGGAGGACGGCAAGTGGTGGTGGTTCAACGACGACAAGGTCTCTGAGGTACCAGCAGAGAAGATTGACACCCTCGCCGGTGGTGGTGAGTCTCATTCTGCTCTCATCCTGCTGTACCGGGCCATCCCTCTGCCCACTGCTGAGGGTATTGAGGAGTAAGCTTCATGGGATTACGGGTATAGATAGACGAGGTAGTTCTGGTTGTGTTACGGGGATGTGGCACAGGACGGAACGAACGTGTTAGATGAAAATGAACAGGAACATGGTTAGGCGTAGGGGCAAAGTAAGGATCAATTCGCGAATGTTAACGAGATGACTTTTTTATGTCTATTCCTGCTGTTGAGCTTTCTAATGAAGCTGTCACTCGGTTGCTTTGCTATCAATGAACAACATCTACCAATCCCTTTTCTTTTCCCAGCCGTTAACGCCGATTTCCTGTCGTGAGTGCAAATTTTCGTAGCTTTACATGATGATGATACAACGAAGCCAGTACTTGGTGGTCAAGGATTGGCTTCCTTTCTCGCCTTTTCGGCTTCCCTCTCCTTGACACGGTCTTGGAAAGCGTCCATTTTCCGTTGCAGAATCTCTTTTTGCGAGACAAGAGCTTGCCGCTGTGATAGGAGAGCAGCTATCTGATCATTTGGTGATGTTGCGCGAAACTCCTTGATGGCCTGCCAGAGTATCAGTACATTGTCCAAAATACATATTAGGAGATGCCTATCTAACCTCTTTCTTTTCATTGTCCGTCTTTAATTGTGCGCCTGTGATTGTTCCGGCGAAAATGCAGGCGGCGAACGCTACGGCCCAGATACCGCGCTTGAACTTTTCTTGCCTCGTCCATTGATGTACTCCAGCCATTGTACAATAATGTAGATGTTTTTTTTTGTTCCAGGACACAATGAGGTTATCAAAAGGCCTCTAGCTCCTTCAAAATCTCCACGACAAGTTTACGTCGCTCCTCGGCTGTCAATCCCGAGCTATCTATAAAGAAACCCGAGCTAGACGCTGTGGAGGACTCGGAGCTGTTTGTAGAGTTTGACAGGGTCGAGTTGAGTCTCGGACGCGTCGGAGGCGGGGCGGGCTTCGGGGTGAGAACGTCGAGCTCAATCTCTTCAGTCGGAGTCGGAGGCGGAGTCGGCGAGGAGGACCGGGACGAGGACGCGGACGAGGACTTGGACTTTGGATCGTCGTCGACAGCGGCCGCCGAGTGGGACTTTTGGCTCCGAGATGGCGGTTTGGGGAGGCAGCTTAGTAATCTAGCTGCAGTCTTGTGGAGGAGGAGCATGATGATGTGGGGTTGCTTCTGCTGATGTCACTGTGTGTGTTGATGATGAAGCAGTTGGTGATGGGAGATGGTGGTTGGGACGTTGAGATGATTGGTGTTGTTGTCTTGTTTTACTATTTTGAGAATCAAAATAAAGGGCAACGTGTATTATTTATTGTAAATACTAAAAGGCCGAGAAGGGAGACTTAGGTTCCGAGGGTTGAATCTATTCATGCCTCAATGTATTGACTTCCTTACATTATTCGTTTCAACTTTTTTTCCATGCATCAACAACGCATAACAAGGTTACAAAATAAAACACTTGTTCAAAAATATGGCTTAGATGGGTCATTACATGAAGCTTAACAATAAAACCCTCCATGCAGTCACTGCTCACCTTATCCCCCCGACTGATTTGAGTGGGGCTAGAAGTGGCATGTGTGCAAAAGGAGAGAAGACCGTAAAGCGGCCGCCGGGTAAAAAGACATTATCCTGTCCTATTGGAAGAATTTAGTTGTAGTGCATGCAACAAGTTACACGGCGCAGCATTTTTCTCTTTCTTTTTAATTTCTGGGTGAGAAAAGAGCAAAAGAGGCCATCAAGGCAACTGCAACTGCAGGTATGTACCCCTCCTGCTCGTTCCTGACCAGACAGCGCGGGGTCATCCCACGTCCCATCCCATTCCCATCTCAACACCACAAGGTCAAGATAAACCTTTTTGTCCTCCCTCTCTCTTCACCGAAATTACCCTTTTCGCAACAATATATATCAGGCGCGACATCACCGTCTACGCCTCTGCCTTGCATTATCAATCGATACTCTAGGCTCTCGCCTGACTTGTCCCTCTTCAAACAGGTTTATCCCAATCCTTCCGGCCTTGACTCGGCCCCGCCATCATAGGCTCCTGTTAACGTCAGATCATGCTCCCCCGCTTGACAACTTCGACTGATTGTAGACGCAGGCACGGAAGGAGATTCTTCTGCAACTTTCAATCGAGTGCTACCTTCATTTAAGCTTAAGCTTCTCTCTAGCTGCTCCTTTGGACTCGCCTGCCATGTCCACACCCCGCGTCTTCATCGTCCGCCACGGAGAGACGGAATGGTCCCTCAACGGTCGGCATACCGGTCGTTCCGACATTCCACTCACCGCCAACGGTGAGAAGCGTGTCAAGGCTACGGGAAAGGCTCTTGTTGGTCATGACCGACTTATTGCTCCCAAGAAGATTGCCCACATGTGAGTGTCGATTTCTCTCATGTCCCGCTTTCCACGAAACATCATTCAAGACCATCACAATGAGGAAGCTGCCATCAAGATTACTTGAGAACTTCAGCTCAATGGGTTCTTAATCTATCAAATCCATCTATATAGCTTCATTCCACCCCTCTCTTTAAACGAGCATCTCCCCTTTCGACATCAATTCTAACACGTTCCTCAGTTACGTCTCACCCCGCAAGCGTGCCCAACGCACCTTTGAGCTACTCAACATTGGCCTTGATGAACCTCTTCCCTGGACGAGACACGGAGAGAGTGAGGGCGAAGGTCTCCAGTGTGGTGCCAAGATTGAGGTCACTGAGAATATCCGAGAGTGGGATTATGGCGACTACGAGGGCATCACCACCCCTGATATTCGCAAGATGAGAGATGGACAAGGTTACAGGGGAACTTGGGATATCTGGAGAGATGGATGCCCAGGAGGAGAGTGAGTATCCCATCCCATCCAACCCTCTTATCTACCCTACACCCTCAGACCTGTTGGTTCATTCATGTCGACAACCTCATCGGCTAACCACATCTCAGGAGCCCCGAGGACGTCACGAGACGATTGGACGAGTTGATCAAGGAGATCCGCGAGAGGTGGCACCAGCCAGTGATGGGTAAGGGCAAGGACAAGGACCAATGTGGTGATGTCCTCCTCATCGCTCACGGCCACATCCTCCGTGCCTTTGCCATGAGATGGGCTCGCTACTCTCTACAGAATGGCCCTGCGTTTCTTCTCGAGGCTGGCGGTGTTGGAACTCTCAGGTGAGTTAACAAAGCCATTCTTGTCCGTCCATTAATGATACGTATTCTAACATGGCACAGTTACGAGCATCACAACATTGAGGAACCCGCTCTCCTCCTCGGCGGTGCTTTCGTGGTTGAACTCGACGACAACTGAGCTTGCCAAGCACTTTGAAAACAGATCTACCACCCAGATACAGACATAGATGGTTCCATTTAATCATAGACTTTGCCATTTAATCGACATATTTTCATCCCGCATCACCAACCAACTCCCCCAAAGTTCTCGGACTCTTGTTACAGTCCGCTGACGATCAGACCCCCTCGAACGTGATACTACACCAGCAAACAGTCTCAGCTGCTGACCTGACACAGACAACACCTTTCACAGGGCCTCATGACACCACGGCTCAAAAAGCCTCTTTGACTGGTATGCTCGACGGAAATGACCAAGCCTCGCTTCGGGGTAGCGCCGCCGCCGCCCTCGATGAGTCCGTCCGCCACCGCCCAACTCCGCAAATTAGACACACTCCTTATCATTTCTTGTCCTTCGAAAAATAAAAGGGCGTGTAAATCAACTATTTCTCGTTTCCACGACTCAGTTGCCAAAACTGGGGTCTCGTTCTGGAAGCCCGCGGAAGAGGCTTTTTGGACCACATGATGCAAGCCATGGCTCCCCCTTCGCTTCCAAGACACCGGATCGCGCCGCCCCGGGATAAGCCTCTCCCTTGCCCGACTCAAAGACGTCACCGGCAACACTTCTGGACCTATCCTACTACCTTGCTGTTGTGTTTCTACTCCACTCGAGTCATGGGGAGAAATGTGCCAAGATAAGGCCTCCCATCCCTTCATCTCTCAAAGTGGCTTTTCGTTTACTTTATTGTTTTCGTTCCGGATGGGGACAAGACACCAAGGCTGATTGCTCAGAAAGGGCGGGACGGCACGGTTCAGACAGAGAAGGGTGTGTAGAGAATGCATCTCTTGTTTCTTGGGAGATTAACCTGTCTCTACCTGTCACAAGATGTTTTTCTTATACACATGCCAGCCGGAAGGGGCACTCACCTGCCCAGTGGCGTTTACTGTTGGTCCATGGAATCGTGCCGTGCCTCTGGAACGGATATAATCCCCCCCAAGGCCCGTCTGTGGATCGCGGATAAGGTTGGTATGCGGGATCGCATGTGGATATTCATTCCAGTGCTGTGTTTAATGCTCGGCTGTGTAATTCGTTTGCCCAAGACGGGTAGTCAGTGATGACTGGGAATTTTGACATCTGATATGTTTAATAGAGAGTTGATAGTTGACAGAGGGTTGTTTGTTGGGTTATCTAGGAAGAATGTGCTTTCGTAGTTGTAGCTGAGACTTGGTATCAGAAGCCCGTAACTATTCACCGATCCGAAGAGCTCCAAGACACGGAAGAGCTGCATTGGGAAATGTACATGGCATAAATGATCTGACAATCAAGTGTCCGAATGTTTCGGAAGCTTGAGTCCCGGTCAACTTGTTAGTCAACAGCCACATCTGTCTAATCTAACAATTGATGAGTCTAAACAGTCTCAGCTCCGCTACAGCTTCGAGGCCCTCGCAATAAAGACCCTCCTGGTAGCTTGTACTCCTTCTTTGCTTCCGTGTTCATGACCGTGGCCATGATCGTGACCCTCTCCGTGGCCGTGACCATGCCCATGCCCTTCACCGTGACAGTCTTTAAACGTGATAGGCTCCGTAAACTCCTCATATCCAAAATCCCCAAGCCCAGCTCCTTCAAACATCTCCTTGATCTGCTCTTCAGTGAAGCCATGGTGCGTGATGCCCCGTCCGGCCGCAAACTTGGGGTCCATCTCGTGGGCAACAAAGTCAATGATAAAGAGCACTCCACCAGTCTTGAGCCGCTCAGCTAGCCGCTTAGCTGCCAGATCTGGCTTGTCAATGTGGTGAAAGCCAAGCCCCACGCCGGCTATGTCAAAGTTGAAGAACTTGGCGTCCGAGAAGCTCGAAGCCGATGGGTCGGCAGGATCAGCCAGATTGCCTTGATAGGCCTGCCTAGATAAACCCTATGTACTGTTAGTGGACTCGAACATCAAGACAAGACGCTGCTGTGTGCCAAAAGCGGGCTTCACAGCGTGCTTGAGGCGGTTGAAACTAACCTGGCTCTTGGCCTGGGCGTTATACACCCCGACCATGTCCTTAGAGAGGTCGATACCGATGGTCTCGCTCGTGTACTTTGCCAGTACCTGCAATACGATGTCAGTACCCATCATGTTTGGTCCGGACAGGTTCATCCTATAGGCAACTAACCCTCGAGAGCATGCCGGTACCACAAGCATAGTCCAGCAGCCTGGCACCTTGCTTGACTCCAATAAAGGCCGTCTTTTGCTCAATATCGCGCTCCAGCTGTGCAATCGCACCTGCGTTGCGTTGGTCATACTCCCCGGCGATCTTACTGCAATTGCATCGAATTAGCAAGGAGCTTCATACAGGAGGCTGCAGCTTCGGCTAGTAGCGTGACGTGGTGGAAAACAAGTTGCTGATCCACCACCAGGCCAGGCCAGACCAACAGGTCTAAGGCCGTGGCAGGCAAACAAGCAGTCGAGATCGAATGATGAACATGGCGGATGCATGTAGCTCTCTAGTTCATGCCGAACTAAAAGGGGTTCTCACTTGAAGTACGCCTGGTTCTCGGATAGAACGTCGGTCATGGTGGCGAGGTCGGGCCTAGCGGCAAGTGAAACAGCGAGCAAAGCGTGCAGGATAAGGATCAAGTATTGCAGCATCAAACACTTGGTCTTGGTTTCTGAGAGCCAATGGTAGTTTCCTACACAGTTCGAGTTGATACAGATGTTGAACTCTGTTGCTCGATCGCCCAGAAAACTCCATGTATAAAACTCGGAAGCGGAGACTTTTCGGATAGTTAGCCTTCAACATCGCAGACATATCCTCGCAAACATTTGAAGAGAATATCTCCGCGTTGCCATTGATGAAAAAACCCCGCCCCCCTCACTCAACAGTGCAAAGCTGGAATCAAATAAAGCCTGCATGTTTCAGTTGTCGGCTTGATCCAGAGAATCAAGGCCAATTGCTTGCGGATCGTAGATGCATGTTGGGGCCGTGGAGGGGCTTCAAGCTCCTGGTAAGTAAACAGCTTCCGAAACTCTTGTCGACTAGGCCTCATAACTGACAAAACAGGCGTAGTTACTATCGATACCCAAGACAGAAGGCCTCACTGTGCGCTTGGCGACATGGGCGAGTCGGATGCCTACACCGTTCTTCCCCTTAACTAGTCAACGTCGCCAACCGAGCCAAGATCGTCGATTTGCGTTGATGTGTTTCTCCGTGATCCTGCGCATGCGCGAGCGCACCGGTCCGCCAGCCGGAAGGGGAGATGTTGCATACTACTGTAGCAGGAGCAGTGCAATGGGGCAGTAGTGTAGCACCCGGTGGTTGTGCTATACTAGCAACTCCTTCGGTACCCCGTACGGAGGATATGGTACAGCAATCCTAGGCCAATGCAAGTGTCCAAGGAGCAAACAAGTGGTACGAGATACCCTCCACCCGTGAGTCGTAACATGCAGCCAGCCCAAAAAGAAGGGTGGGGTTAACCACAGTCGACGCTGATCGCCGAGCCTGCAAGGGATGGTGCTGCGCCGTAGCACATCTCCCTCCCGCAGCAGCTCGCTCCCTCTGCGATGCAGTGCGGTGCGGTACGGTACGGTACGGCACTGTCATGTCGAAGCATCAATGCATGAAGGTTCCTGGCCGCTGCGGCAAAATCTCCAAAGACAAGGTCGTGCATTCCCTCCCATCCCCGCCCGGGAACCATGCCAAGCCGAACACACGGCCGGCAGTTTGGTGCGGCCTGGCAGGCTGGCAGCCATCCCATCCATCGAGGGATACGAAGACTACGACTCTGACAAGAGCAGCGCTGAGTAGCACAACTTTGACAGAGTCTATTGCTCAACGGGACCATAGGGGCGGTCCTGACGCAAGCAGGTGAAAATGGCAATCCCTCTATCCGAGAAGGGTCAACTGGCATGGATGTAGATTGGCAGATGTTGCCCTGTCCGCCTCACCGCTTGATTGCCAGACTGCTGTATGTCCGTCATCAGAAGCACGCTCACGCTTGTCACCGAGCCATCCGCAGTCTTGGTCGGGCATGCCACCGCAGAACCCCGGCCAGAGGTCAACCAGGCATTCAGAGACGGGGTGCGAGGCGGCCGAGTCCTCTGACCAAGAAGGCCGTGCCGTGGGATGGCTGGCGGCCGAGCCGGCCTGTGTTTGCTGTTCTTACGGGAACCCTCTGTCTTCCGTGGCGGAGCCCCGCTGGTGGTCGCGGAGCCATGGGCTAGGTGCATGGCTGCGCTGCGACAAGCTGCTAGCCGGCGCCGGATGAGCCTGCGCCCTATCGGAGTGGCGGTCGCTAGATCGAGCGCCGGCAAGATCAACGCAAAAAGCACTGCAAGTCTTCTTGGAGCGAGGCGCGCCCGTCAGATTGACCAGAATCAATTTGGGGCGTGTTTTCTCGCAGGGGACCCCGTCTGGTCAAGGCAAGGACAACAACAACACGCCAGGCCAGCGCCGCACTATTCAGCCTGCAGGTCGCCGTGCATGCAGACCAGGTCTCGTGGTGCCAGAGTACATTGCCCTGCCCTGCCCTGCCCTGCCTTGCCTTGCCTTGTGCTCGCTCCCCTCACGTTCAGACGTCGCCAAGCACCCTCGAGCCTCAATTGCGTGGTCGGTTAGAGTGATTGATCACCAAACGCAGGGCCCTCGTCCTTCTTTAACCCGCAACACGAATTTGACTTTGATTCAACAACCGCTCATGGCTGACCTTGGCGCGTTGTCTCATGCCTGTCTGTCTGTGCCTGTCGCACAGGGACCAGAATGGGCGTGACGGGGGCTGGCTGACCTGTGGGTTGGGTTGGGTTGTCTGGTCTGGTCTGGGTTGTCAGAAACGGGGAATCAGTTCCCGTGCGTCGTTGGCCAATCTCGCACTGTAGGATAAAGTCACTCGCTGGTACGTATCGTCGTTGGCGAGTGTTGGTGGCCCAGGATGACATGCAGCCCGGGATGGCGCGAAGTGACTGACGACCGTGCCGCGCCGTGAAATTGCGACGTGGCAGGCTTTGCTGGACGGATGCAAGCACCAACCCTTGCCCTCTTTTTTGTTTTTGTTTTTTCCTCCGGGGGCCCAAGATTCCTTCGGTGTCTGTTGCTTTTTGCGGCGAGGGTACCAGACCTTTGGGATGCGACCACGCCATCCAAGTGACTACTCAACTTGCCAACCTGCCAACCAGTCCATCAGGCTCCCCTCTTCCTGCGGTGAGGCGACCAAGGCGACCGCTCCACGAGGTCCGTGATAGCTTCGCCTACCCCCTTTTGGGTATGGCGGCCCGTTCAGCAAGCCCGCTGCGCACTTGGAAAACCGGGGCCTTCACGGGAGACATGCAGCCTACCCGGACTTGCATGGATCTTCCGCATGAGATTTTGTTCACGTGACCGTAGCTTGACGTGTGCGATTGGCGGACCGAGCCTTGCCTGGGCGAAGCCAATCAAGGACCTCCCTGGTATGGGGTTGAGATTGTGACAAGTGAGCATGGCGGCAGCTCTGGTGCAAGCCCGTCGTGCCAACCCTGACGCCAGCCCCGAGGTCTCGGGTCTGCATACCACTCGACTTGGCCGAAGGGCGAGACGAGTGTCGGTGTGAGCATCAGCCGCGTTCCACCATGTCAAGTCAGTTAGTTTGCCGATTGCGTATCGCGGCATCATGAGCCCAACACGTTGCGACCGCTCTCGCTCGTGCAGTCACCCTTGTCCAAGTCTTGTTGGTCGTTTCAATGCCACACTTGTTGGTTCTTGCTGTGCCTCATAGATCGAGTGTTTTGCGTCGCACGTCAGCATTGGTCATGGCCATGTCGTGGAGTACCCGTGTCCTGACATGATATTGGCCACCGTTATCCGCCGACCAGGCTCTCCCATGTGCAGGATTCCAAGGGTTTTCTCGAGTGTTGTTCTCCATTTTCCTTTACCGGCATGCAACTTTTCCTTCTCAGCTGATGGGAAACCGCATTCCATGGTGTGGGGGTCCTCGATGACGGTGTATCAAGCATCTGGCTTCAGACTGGGGAAGCGAGCCTCAGCGCTCATGGTCAGTCCATGAGGTTCCTCGGGGCGGTATGCGGGTCGTAACTAGCAGATGTCTCTCTTTATGCAGGGATCGGGCGGAATTCGATGGGCCGGGCCGTTCACACATCCCTCGCTGTCAAGCGGCGGCTGATGGCGATGGTCTAGCCGACGTCGATCAATCTCAAGGTCGGTCAAGTTAAATTGCACACAGCAAGTGTCGAGAAAAAGTAAAGACGATCGGGGGACAAGCTGAAAAAGAAACCATGATGGCAAGGACCGGAGAATGCCACAAGTTGGGCCTAGAGACGGGTTGAAGTTGGATTCGAGGGCGATGGGTGTGGAACTGAGAGGCATTCATCACAGAACCCTTGTTGGGTCGAATGTACATCAGGCTCCCAGTCCGTGGGAGGTTGCATTGAGGAAGGAGCGATGACGGCGCGTGGCTTGCACTGACGGCTGGTTGGCAGTTAGCACCAGGAAATCAAACGCGCCTGCCGAAGTTGACACCTCCCCCTGCCACCGTTGCGCTGCCATCAGTGTCCCGTACCTTCCATATCGAGAGCCAACAACCAACCATGAACCAAGCACAAGCACCTCGGGCAGTTTTACGCAGGACTGCTTCATGTAGACAATTGAGTGGAGGAAGGACTTGGGAAGGTGAACTTCCCCCGACCGTGTTTTCCAGATCTGTCGCTCCTTTCAATTGCCTCAAGACAATGAGGAATTTTTCAACCCGCACATCGCGAGCCTCTTGCAACTTGTCTCTGTCTACCTGTCCACTCCCAGATTCTCGCTTCTGATGCCAAGCGCCCATACCAAATTTTTGCTTCTTTGTCTCATTGAGGAACGTCGAGGCTGTCATCGGCTCCATTGCAAGTGCCTTTTCTCCGACCGGGTTCGAATTTCTCAATTCGCCATCTCATCGGGCCATGTCCCTGCAGCTGCCAACGGTCATGTGAGCGGCGATCCGGGGAAACAGACACACGCGAAAGCCCCCCAGCGACAAAATAATTTCGGCCTTGTTTCAATCTAGTCTCCATGGGATTTTTTCACGGCTGAAAAATGCTTGCCCCTGACAGGATGGCCATTATCTGCGCCTTCGGACTCGTCGACGAGGCTGTAGCTTGCCCTCCTCGCCTTGCGACACGACAGCGTCAAGCTAAGCAGGGGTGGCCTTCCTTGGACATCGTCCGAAATTACTCACCACCAGAGCAAGGCTGGCATCCAGATACCCACTGCGAGGTGGATTGCCATCGACCTCATTTGTCGCCTCTAATTCGATCCGAAATTGCTGCTGGGATGTCCAAAAATCGCCGCTGCTGCTATGCTGAGAGCTGATCCCCGCACCCAAGACTGGACCTCAACTAACAACAGTCTGGAGGCTGGTATGCTGGACTATTCACGGGGTTGCAGCCGGGTCTCTCAACTCAATCTGTTGTCAGGTGTCTCAGTTGGTGTGGCCAGTCAATCCGCCTCGGCATGCAGACCTGCAGGACCTCATCGACACGCTGTCCCCTTTGACTTGGTCAGCGGGTCACAACTCAAGGCTACGAGCCAATCGACCGCTCGAGAACGCATAACTCTACCTACTTTTTGTTGCTTTGTCGCACAAAGCTGCCACCGGAGCTTTTTGACATCAACACCGTATAGGCCACAATCTGGATGCTATGTTGCCGTTCTATGGTGCTCCGGACATCCCAAGCTGCTGGATACCAGTGCCCCGGGCCTTGTGTCCTGCGTTGCGAATAGGATGTCAAGAAGCGGAGCTCTGTTTCACATCAACACCGCTCGGTCATGATCAACGAGCGCCATGCAGAGCCAATCCTGTCGGCCAGCATTGTTCTTTTTTCCTTGCCCGTGCTTGCTTTTCTTCTAATGCTAAACTGTGGCACAGCAGCCCTCTCTCTTTCTCCAGCGAGACAACTGGATGTGGGCAAGACAGTCAACCTTGGCAAAGTCGGCTGCCGCATCTCCGCACCAAGTGTCGTCCCGCAGCTCTGTTGATGTTCAGTCGACCTCTCACGTGAAGCAGGCTTGACGCGGCTTGCCGGGTTGGCCGAGCTTCACTTCCTCAACCCTTCCCCAAGCAGGCTTGGGCGGGACAGCCCTTGCGGCCCGACGCGCACCTAGAAGCCGCATGCCCCGTCTGGCTCAGACCACCCCAGATCCACCATGCCAGAGTCGCAACTCATGACACTGCCGCCCCTGGAGCGGTCGCCGCCTTGTGGTATTGTTGCCAGTCGTTCTTCAAAGGCTCACCGGGATCCATCGTCGGAGAGAACTGCAGGAGATGCATGTATTCGGAACTTGCAAGCACATCAAACACCCCCCATCAGGTATCCCTGGCGATATCCGTCAGCCTCACTCCGTCCCCCTTCCGAGACACCATCGAGCTGTTCTTGCAGCAGTCTGGTGCACGAGTGAGCCATGTTTCACAGAAGCATAACCTCAGCGATCCCGCGTCGAACCTTGGTTTCCCAAGATCCAGAGCCTGCCGCCTGCAGGGAGGCCGATGTGAGACAAGTGATTGAATGGAGCGGCAGAGGCGATCGGCCAGTATGCGGTTGAGTGTTTGCTCCCACCCGCATTAGAGAATGCTGCTTTATTGGCGGTCAGCAGTCTGTTTGTGGGAGGCTTCCACGCACGTCTCCATTTCATGGCCGACGCCGCTACGCTACCAGCCAAGGAAGAAGCAAATGCTGGAACTGACCACACATCCCATCCCATCCCATCCCATCCCACTCAGATGGACACGCATACAAGTCCCGCAGGCATCAAAGCTGCGCTAGAAGCTGCGCAGTCAGGCCAAAACGTAACATCGTGCATTGCCGGTTGGTGGTGCTCGACATGGTCGGTCGGCAACATCTGCAGCTCTAGCAAATGGGAAAGCAAGAAATGCATTAAGAAGGGGGCATTGTGTTTTGGGTGTGCGCGGCAGGGACGGGAGGAGCCTTTTCTGCGGGCGGCTCAGGCCATGCTCGTCCCTGGTCTCGTTGGAAAGATCCCCCAGTCGTGTCAAACCAAGTGTTTGGGGTCTGGGCCTTCTGAAGATCGCTGGTATTCTGACGCAACCAGGTTGACCTGCGGCCCTTCCCACCTGGAACACATGACAATCTGGCCGGGGTGCTGCAGCGTCAGAATCCGTACTTGACATTGCCTTTTTTTTTTCTTGCAGCGCCTTTCCTCCTGCAACCGGCCCCGATCAAGAGGAGCGGTGACCATTTCAGCTTGTCAATGGTTGTGGAGTTGCTTGGGGACTCCGCCAGACACAAGACACCCCCCTCGGCGAAGGCTCTCATTGCTCAGAGCTAAAGGAGCCCCAAGGGCCGCCGCTCCCGTGCCTTGGATGTGACTAGGGATGAAAAAAGCAATTCTCACACATGATTGGCGACAGGGAGTCACTCGAGCAAGGTCCGTCGCTGGTAGCTTTTTTCGGTTTCCAGAGAATCGGAGCCACGCTCCACAAGAGGGTTCGTGACACACAACGGCAAACGGGACACACAACGATCCAGCATCACATCGATACGTTGTTGACCAATGGCTGTGGCCAACCCCAGGCTTCGTCGTGTCGCCAAAATCGACCTGTCGGTCCACCCGTCACTCTTGGCCATCACGGCGTTTGAGTCGGTTCGGTCAGCTCCGCGATCGGAAACCTTGGATGCCAACAAGCCCGCCATGTCCTGATGATGACGCGATGGTCGCCAATCGACGGGCGTTTGCTGTTGGTGACCGCGATGCCTAGACCGTCGGGAGCAATAACGCTATGTCAGTCGTGGTTGTGAATTGGTTTTGATGGCTTGGGGTGTTTGCGACCGGCGTCTGTTTTACGTCAGCCTCGGGACTCCTGCCGATCAGCAAACAACAGGGCGTCAAATCTCAACGGCCCTCGGGGGCCATGGAGAGCTGATAGCGACGCCCGATGAGAGGGGGAACCACCGACCGAGCAGAGACAGGCAGGCAGACAAACCAGGCTGCGGCCCTTCCTGCGGAGCACCGTCTGAGCACGCAAGGAGATCTCCTCCGCACCGCCATAGCGGTACGAATTCCAAGGTCAAACGGATGCAAGCCAACACACCAATCAGCAGCTCATGCATTATCCCTCGGTGTTTCCCTGGGAGGCATCTCGAGCTATGTGGAGGGTTGCATCGTCATGGCAATGGAGCAGACTTTTTTTTTCCTTCTTTCAGAGTGACAGAGGGGTGAAGACGATGAGGGGCAATGTCCTGGGTGGAGGGGTCATCGGACACTTCGACCAAAAGTCGACCTCACACGAGACGTGCCATGAACCCGAGAGAAGAAAATAGCCCGATCTAAAGCGCAGGGCACCCGTTCTGTTGGGTTGACCAGAACCCGTACTGTGTGGTTGGAGGCTGGTGACTGGTTGCCCACCTTGAGCCAGGGCCACCCAAGACGTCGATGGGCGAGCATGGAGCTGAGTCGACCTGCATGAGTCGTGTGGGTGCTCGTCACCTGGTCCCTGTCGAGGAGGGGCACCAGCCCAAGAGCCAGGGAGGAAAACTCCAAGGGCACACACGTTGGATGGGGCAAGGATGAACGGACGGTACCTCCGCGGGTCGACACCTCGTGCGTGGCGGGGTCTCGCCAGCGAGTTTGGTTGTCAGGCCCGGCGCTATCTCGAGAGTTGCGGGTTGAACCGCCGTGCATGAGAGATGCCACCCAGAAGTCAGACGTTGTGGGGGTAACGGGTATCAACATGGGCATTGAGTTCATTTCGCCCGATCGAGTCGTGGGATACAATGACGAAACAGTTGAGAGTCACAAGTCTGCGAGTACGCGAGAGATGCGGATGACCATGATGCGAGGCGATGTTTTTGGTCGACTCGAATGTTTTGTTGCTTTCCTTGTCGGCCACTTCTCGGTTGCCATCCACATCGACGGTTCGCAGGCGATTATCGGTGACCCTCCAGCCCTCCAAGATTAATCAATTAACGACAAGGTTGCGTCTTGGCCATCTGCTGGTAAGCTGGTCACTTCTCAACGGGACTCCTATCAAACGCTGCGTTTTCGTCAATGCGAGCTCTGCTTGGTGTGGCTGCCGCTGCTGCAATTGACAAGGCGCAGATCGAAGCGCAGCCATCGGACTTCCTCGGGCGTAATACAGGGTAGCTGCTGTAGTTTGCCTGCGAAGCGTTCAGTCTGGACATCATGATGGCACGAGGCAATCTAAGGAGCAAACAATGGCGAGGGACTTTGCTGTGCGACAGTGCCGGCTCAAATGGGCGTCACTAGCTGACGGGTTCTGGCTTCGAGCCTCCTGTGACAGCCTATCAGCCCTCGGGAGGTTGCGCACCAAGATCGCCGTTTTCTCGAGCATGCAGAAGTTGGGGTTGTCCCTTGTTGGCAAACCCAGTGGAATTCACACAGACTGTCTCGCATTTGCCCATCTACGCACAGTTTCCGACGGGGTCCCCATCCTTGTCGCGCAATCATTGGAAAGGGAACTCACATGTTGGTTGCACTGACACGGACTAAGGCAAGGGGATGAGACGGACGAGACTGAAAGCTCTGGATGCCCGTGTTCGTTCAGTAGCTAGCCGCAGGGGATGCGTGACCTGTCAGAATTCTCACGGTCCAACCAAGCTGACATTGGAAGGCAAGCGTCAGTGAAGCAGATTCCCACAACCAAAACGAGGCGTCATGGGGTCAAATGGAGGGAGGGGACTCCAGAGCGTGGCGTGGTGGATTACATGGATGTTGTTACCAATGCGGTGGGCGAGTGACTTCAACTCGCAACCTCTGCTGCCATGGCCCCCTGGCGGAACTGGACTGCCCAGGCCACTGCCCAGACCATCTCGCGGGTAAGCCCAAGGAAACGACAGCGACTGGGACTCTACAGAGCCACGTTCATCTGTGCAAGATTCCCCCTCTAGCTGGCGCCACCGGCTGTCAAAACGCAGGGCGCCATGCAGTAATGACAACGAATGGAAGACGACCAACATCTCGGGAATTGGGCGTGATCAGGGTAAGATCACTGTGATGACGAGGGAGCGATCTCACCACAAGAACGGGACATGCATGAGGAAGATGCAGACTCTTTGCAGGCAAACATGTCTCATCCTCTTCATTCTATGACACTCCAGCTCATCACCTCGCATCCCAAGCCGTGTTTGGTCCCGGCCAGCGTTTGCAATGCCATACCTCACAGATTTTAGCGGTGAGCAAACGAAACACGCTCCCCGGTCGATTTACCATTGCTCTCTTATCTTCTCACGCTGGCTGCTGTGGACGATGGATACCCACCCCGGTGAGTCCCTGAGCTCAACAAGTGCGTGCAAAATCCCTTGCCTTGGTTCAGAAGTTCAATCATGTTCATTGCGTCTCGTCCTTGCCGCCGGGCGCTACTGTACGAGAGCGGCACGTCACTCGGCCGCGGGGTCCCGTTGGGTTAGGGCCATTCTTCAGGACTTGTGGTTGGAGATGTACACGGGGAGTACCATGGCAGCAGCATCTGGATGAGCAAGACCAAGCCCCAGAGTAGTGCATGTCAGCAAGCCTCAAGCGAGATCTCAAAGTACCGACGGCGTACCGCCCCCGCGTACCACGAGCGCCCCGACACCGCTGTCGCGTAGCGGATCCCACGGTTCTGTCGCAGGGCGGCAGTGGCTAAGGTGGTCTCCATTAAGCGAAGGACGGACCCTGGGGCTAGAATGGATGGGGAACGGATGGGATGAGAATTCACTGGTCCCAGCGCAGACCGGACCGTTCCAGGTGGCCCCCGCGACAACGGACGGCGAGGCCAGGGCGAATTAACCCTGCTCCCGTCTTCCCGGCATGCCGTCATGCCATATCACCGTCATCTTCTGGCCTTTTTCCCCTTGAGTCTGGCGGGATTAAGCATCTGAAATCGGCAATTCTCCGATCTCTTGCCCATCGTGTCGGCCGCCTTTTCTGGCCCCTATCTGGACTTGATGAGCTTGCTTCAACTGATCGAGTTTCTAACCTCTAGACTCGCAGGTGACGCCACTGAGGTTTCCGACTTGGCGAGTTTCTCGGGGGATATGTAGATGGGACCCTTTGAACCTAATCGTGGTTTCGGATAGATCGATCTGGACACCGAACATTGCTGTTCTCCGCCCAGCGTTGTCCGCCACCAGGAAACAGCGTCGCCCTTACGTACATGCCATGCCTACTATGCAGCAATAGGAGGCGCCTGACGTGTGAATCGCGCATCTGCCATCTGTGCACTTGAAACCGCCCTGGAGCTGGATGCAATTTGAACCTGCCCCGGTCGGCGGCAATCTTGGCCAGGGGAGACTGGAACTCATTTCCCATCATGTGCCTGTGCGGTTCAGTTTCACTCTGCACCAGGTTGAAGGCAACGAAAATCTGTGCAGCAGAAGCATCCTTGCGTGGGCGGGCGGGCTCTGGGCAATCCTCCTCGAGATGGCGGCGAGGCCAACAGAAGACGCCGTGCGAGCAACGCCTTCAACCCCTGGCTTTGTTGCTGGTCCAAACGGCGAGTCTGGCTGGCAGACAAAAGACACAGTTCGGGACAAGTCGCGTACAGTCTGGGAGAGTCCATGCAGCCGCCCTGCAACCATCCGCAAACATGACCGAATCGGTGTTTGCACTCGCGCGTCGTCACGGTAGACATCGATGGTTCTACCCGCCGTAGCTGAGAAAAGTTGGGTTCCGCCAATGCAGTCCAAGTTGTCAATAGTGAGACAGAGCAAACGGAGAAGAAAAGAGGGTTGTTCTGGCCGCCACACCTATGGCAGGCGTTCCGTTGCGGCTCCTCGCATACACACGCACTCTCTCGCAAGCCCATGCGCAAACGCACAGATGAGCATTGGTCAGGCCTCGAAGCCGATGAGACAACTGGCTTCTCACACACCGAGTCTCGACGGAGCGGGCTGTCGAGAAACTGGGCCCTCGAATGCAGAGGGGGCAAGCAAACAAAAGGAAGACATGCGATGCGTTGATAGTGTCGCAGAAAAGGCACCTTGCGGACAAGAGACGAAGCAGCGGTCGAGAACAAGTTGCATGAATGACAGCAAGGGCTTCGCATGAAAAGAGACGCTAACTGATTCCGTCGGTGAATTCCACCGTCGTCGTCCAAGACCCAGGTCCGCCGCGCCGAGGTCCACCTAAGGAAGACCAGGTCCCACGACCACGGCCACGACCAGGGCTTGAGTCCTCTCTGCCAGGTCCACCACGCGCGCTGCTCCTACATCATCATCATCGGGTGTATACATGCACACCCGTTGTCTGGCATGCCACGCAGTACCGGCTCAGAGATGGGCTGCACGCCCACTCACGCACGGTACAGAAGCCTGAGTGGCACGCCCATTCGCTCTGTCCACACACCTCGCACACACTGGTGGTGCATCCTGCGGCCGCCTCTGCAACCCGCCGTCGGGAACAAGCGCGGGACCCCAGACCACGCAGCGGCCCAAGGCTCAGGGCTCCAGAAACCCCAAGACCATCCGCCCGCGGTGCAACGTCCCGGCAGCATCTGTTCTCCTGTCCCTGTCCCCAGGCCAGAAGAAGAAGCGTCGAGGAACCCCAGCATCTCTCTCGACAGGCTTGATTGGGCGAATCTCGAAGGTGCAAACTGAGAGGGCTGTGTTGCCCTTGGGGGGCATATCTTGTTTGCTACGGACGACATGACGACCCAAGCTCCATCCAATGCGTGAATCGAATCCTGTATCCTCTTAGCAACAGTTCTCTCTCTGCTTGACAGTTGAACACGACGTCTCTGGTCAGGCTGAGCCCGAGCCAGAGCCTAATCAGTCTGAGCTCAGCGCACAGCTCTTACATCTGCATCGCTTGATAGGCTCGGTCACTTCCAGGCCACACTGCCCGCTCGGGTAGTTACCCTTCCTTCAACCATCTTGGGCATTGCATCTTACAACAACCCGCAGGTTAGCTTTCACGAGCTTCCTCCCACCCATCACACTTGTTCCTCTGGGTTGCGCACACACTTTGTTTGTCCCCTCTTGGGTAGGACAAGGCCCACCACACACAGGTCGCTCTCCGGGGCGCACGCACGCACTGTACTCGGCTGAACCCCTCCACCCTCGACTGACTGACTGACTGTGTTCTCCCTCGTTCGTTTGCCGTTAGCGGACCCGGAGTGTGTTTGAAGGCAAAGGCTCCAACTGCCTAGGCATTGTGCGGACGGATACGTAGCCCTCCGATGAGACGCCCTCCCTCCCTCGATGCCCCCGAAGCCGCCTCCGACCAAGCAAGCCCTGACGCACCGAGCCGACAGACACTTGGTCTTTCTTTCGAGTTCAGTCCAGCTGGGTTTGCTCGGCGACTCCCTGATCGACTCCACCGTCACCCGTGTCGCCGCCTCGGCCGCCATCTGGTCGACTGCTGTAAGGTACCGCTAGCTCTGCCACAGCCGAGCAAGCATCCATCCATCTCTCCATCCATCCACCCACCCATCCATCCTATTTCATCGCTCGCTCGGTTTGTGCGCACCAACAACGACGCAGCGCAGCGCAACACACACGGCTGCAGACAAGAGGGCTGAATCCATACCTGCTGGGCACCTGATATGCACCCGGCACCTGGCCCTGCTTGCTTGCTTTGCTCTGCTTTGCCGTGCACCTGCACCTGCGCCTGCGCCGGCGACTGCACCTGCACCTGCACCAGGCTGTTGGACAGAACCCCCGGCCCTGGCCTGGCCTGACCTTGACATACTCTCCCATACCGCTGGGACAGACCAAACACGCCAAAATCAGAAAACCCCTCCAACACGACCAACAACCACTCAAACAGTCACAACCACACGCCCCTCCTCCTCGTCCTCCTCGTTTGCTTTCTGTCGTCCTTTTGGTCCTTTTCTTCCGCCCCTCTGCCGCGCTGCGCTCTCTTCATCTCTCCATCTTTCTCCCTCCCCGCCAACTCCTCCACCCTCCTCCGTCCTCAAGACCGCTTCCGATCTCTCTTCCGCCGATATTTTAGGTATGTCTTTGTGTGTGTGATGTGTGTTTTGTTGTTGTTGGTGCTGCTGTTCCGGTCCATCCCCTCCCCCCGACTCTCCCTTTGCTTGGTCCTGGCGTCTGTCTTGTTTCGGGAAACATCGAGTTGTCAGCAATTGGCGGCGTGGCTATTGCTGACCGAGCCGGCGGGCGGCGAGCGGCGAGAGGCGAGCGAAACTCATGGCACCTGAGCCAACACGGGTGCGGCCACGGGAATTAAACCTTGGCTTGCCGCGCCCTTGCTATTGAGTTCTCTACCTTGCTGTCTTTGTCTTGTTCAAGTCTCATGTTGACCGAGCTTTTCGCCGTCCCTTGGTCTCTGCCGGCGACTGCGTTGTTGCTGCTTTCACCTTGACTCAAACCATCCTTCAGTTGTCTCCGAGCCGGGTTAGTTTAGGTTTCGGTGTATGGCTTGAGTGAGAGGCTTCACCGAGCGTATCACCAACCACTCCAACCTGGCAGAGAAGCACATTGTTGCGGTGGAGAGAGCACGTTTCGGGCGGCCAACAACACACGATAGTTGGCCGGGCCGGAGCGCAGAGGAGACATTGGGCCAACAGACGACAATCGCTCATGCAGATGCGAGTGAGAGACAAGAGGCACGGGGCGATACGAAACCAAGCATCAGAGGGAGGGACGCGCCGTCGTCAATGAGTTCTGGCCAACCGAACAAGTTTTTCATGCTTCAGCAAAAGAAGTCTAACACGATTGTTGAGTAGAGTCTATTCGCACCCGCTGGGCCTCGCGGAGTCATACGCATTCGCCCTGCCTGACCGCATTCTGGTCTTTGAGGCTCTCAGATATAAAGTCTCCTCTGACGTAGTCCTCGACAAGGAGCCAGTACCTTTCGACCATAGGCCAACAGCTTTGCACGCCGTCCGACTACCCACGAGAAGGCTCATTTCTCTCTCTTTGCTTCCTACCAAGTCACTCAACACCGGTGGCCTTGCTCGAGGCGCCGTCTGTCTTGAATCAGCAACCTGGTTCACGGAGATCTACAAGGCCAATCGCTGCCAATCCGCCTGAAGCGAGTTGATTCTTTGAGCCTTAAGAGTACCCAGTAAGGCTTCATTCCGGTTCGCACATCGAGCCACAACTGTTACTGTTACTGCTACTGCTACTACCTGGTACGTGCTGGCTTCTAGTCGGTCGCTTCATCTCCCGTCCCGCCCTTTGGCCTTCCTTCTACTTTGACGCCAGAGATGCTGCCCTGGTCCCTGCTCTGTGCTTCGTTTCCTTCCGCTGGAGTTCCTCCCCCGGCTCCCCAGCTAAGGTAGCAAGCCGGTTGTCTCTGTTTTTTCTTCCTTCTTCCTCGCCCCAACTTGACTTGCCTTGCCTTACCCCCCTTTGGCGGCGGCGGCGCACGCTACGCTACGTGCTGGGTTCTGGTGCTAGTTAGCAGGCCTGGGTTCTTGGTGCTAGCTGGGGCCGGCTCCCTGGGAACGGCACGACACCGGCCCATCCGTCCCATTTACATTCCCGCCATCGTCTCCGCCACTTGCCCACTCTAAACTTCCATCCTTCGGCAGCCCTCGCACATGCCTCTGCTAGACTCGCACCCCCCCTTCTCCACGCTACGCTTCCCTTCCCTTGCCTCTCTCCACTTTCCCTTCATGTCGCTCGCTCGCTCGCTGCCAGTGCCAGTGCCAGATCAGACGTAGGCAGGTTGTAGGCATAGTTAGTTCCTACCCTCCTTGCCTTGCCTTCCAATGTCTTTTGCTTCCAACACATCCATCTCTCTTCTTCATCCTTTTCTCCTCTTCCGCTTCTCCTCTGTTTTGCAACTCGCCTTCGAGGGTCGTATTGTTTTTAACTGTGCATCTATAGGTAGGGCGTCGTCTTAGTCGTCGTCGTCGTCGTCGTCGTCACAGACAGGACGGATAGACACAGACACCTCGCTCTCTACTGCCCGTCTTCGCTTGGGCTCGCTTCACCTGCTCTCTCGTCGAGGAGCATTTCTCTCTCCTCAGCTGACTATTTCCGCACCCCCAAGCCCGACAGAAGGGAAGGGCCCAGAGTGTCCCCCCCTCCATCACCCCCAGTCCCGGTCCTCAATCCACAATCCCCAAAAACCCCGGGCTCCATTTACGGTTGGCGGTTCCTGGTTCCTCACACGGACGGCGTGGATCAGATCGGAGGTTCTTCCCATCCCTCGCTATAACTGTCGGCCTGTCCCGCCGCACTCTTCCCGCCCGTGTCAGAGACAACTCACCCTCCGCCCTCGGGAATCAAGCCTCAGGCATTGCGGTCCCAAGACTTCTGGAATCCGCTGTCATCTCCCGCCGAGACATTCATTCTTGACTCGAGCCTCGGCCACTCCAACGACACTTCAAGAAGGGCGTTGACCACGCCAATTGCTGTGCTGCGCTGCTCCGCTCTCTCTTGAGTCTTGTCCACCGCCAAATGCTCTGTCGCAGCCTGACCATCCACATCTCTCCATTCAACGCACCTGGTTCAATCCCAGTCAACCACACTTGCCCGTCAGCGGCCCCTTGCGCCTCAACATAGCATGGCCGACGACAGCTACCGGCAAGACTATCATCAGCAAAGCCGTCCAGACGAGAGCCAATCTCAACCTCAGTCGCATTACCCTCCTCCCCCAGAAACCACCCAGCGCCCTCCCGACGCTCACCCTGCCACCATGGCTGCTTCTGTTACTCTCCCATCCATTCATGACCCACGCAGCTACGGTCCGCCGGCTGCAGCACCACCCCGAGGCTACCCTAGTGATCCACGATATGCGTCTCCCAACGCTGTCAACGGTTATCCGCCTCCCGGCGGGCAGCAGCCTCCTCCTGGCCAGCAACAACAGCCTTATCTCCCCTCTCTGCAGCCGCAGTCTGACCCGCGTTCGTCAGCCTATCCTCCTCCCCCGCAAGACCAGCGAGGTGGCTACTACGATGATCGCCGTCCTGCCTATGGGCAAGAGCCTTACCCGCAGGATCCCTATTACGCCCATTCCTACTATCGACAGCCGCCGCCTGGTCCCCCACCGCCAAATGGTCACCAGAACTACCGTAACCTCGCTGGCGGCGTTTACGAGTACCCTCAAGTTGGACCTGGCAACCCTCCCCAATTGACCCAAGCAGCGCCTCGCCAGCGTACCTCGATTGCGTGCCGATATTGTCGCAAGAGAAAGGTCGGTGTGAAAAACGTTTGTAGCGGTGCGCGTGTGACTGACTGTCTATAGATCCGATGCAGCGGCTATCAGAGCGCTCCTGGTGGCAAGTGTCAGAACTGTGCTAGAATGAACCAAGAATGCATTTTCCAGCCAGTCTCTTCCTCGAGCTCCACCGCTTTCATCCCAGTCTCTGCAGTCCCCGGAGGTGTTCCTCCTGGCACTCAGCTGTTTGGAGCATATGGTCAACCCTTGGCGCCAGGCACCGTCCCACCTCCGCCTCAGCAGCCCCCTCCCCCAACTTATCAGCAGCACCCGAATGCTCCCCCTCCGGCAAACTATTATGCGCCTGTTCAATCACCAACAGAGTCGTTCTCTTCTTACGGAGACGCGAGAACTGACGACGGAAGCCAAGTTGCTGGACGCCGCCGCCGCAGGACCTCGGAGGAGCAGGAGGAGGGTTATCGACTGCCTCCACCACGCAGCGCATTGGAGGAGGACCCACGAAGGAGGTCTCCTGCCGAATTCTCGAACCACAGCAGCCCGGGCGGAATTGGATACCCGCCTTACGGGGGCCCGAGACAGAGCCCTCGTAACCCAACAAGCGGCACCCTACCCCAGCCTGCGACGAGCGGAGGATATGCTGCTTCCGCACCCGGCGGCCGCTCTCCTACAGGCCAGAACGGCTCCAGTGGCGCCTCGACTCCTGCGAGACAGGGACAGCAACAGGGGCAGCAGCAGCAGAGCGGAAACCAGTCGATTATGAGTCTCAGCAACTTGGTGGAGCAGAATGACATCGACAAGACCATGATCGAACGATTGAATCGACCTTTGCCAGGACAGCCAGGAGGACGACGAGATGCCAGCCGTTGACGAGATGGCCAAGAATAAGTTGACGCTGCCGGACAGGTCAACAGGGAGGATCGAAACCGGCTGACGACGCCTAGCGACGGGGCCCTCGGTTACTGCTGGATGGCTGCCGACAAGCTGATGACGATTGTTTTGCATTTTATACCCTTTTTTATTACAAAGCACGCTCATGTTCTCACTGGAAGGGAAGCGACAGGAGCGTGACCAAAAAAGATAAGACGAAAAAACTGAACGGGAAACTTGAGGACGATACAGGACAAGAGGTCATGGCCTAGAGAAAGACGCGAGTTTGGCAACGAACAATCCCCTTTCCTTGAATGGTTCCCAGGTTGTACGCACGGGTTGACTTTGGCTCGAGTTTTGACGATTTTCTCAGTTGCTTGCTTGGTTACTTGCTTGCTTGATTTGCTATCGAGTTTTGGTTTCTTCGTTTCTTTGGGGGGTTGATGATTTTTTTGTCCGAAAAGCAGCGGCTGCAAAGCTGCTGCAATGTTGTAATCGGTCGGTCACTTTGTGTTTCCAGGAAAGACGGATAGCCTCACGGCACCACATGGTTCTGTTTTTGTTTTGATGCCCTCGGAATGCCCCTATGTACGTTGCACCCATTTGATTTTCCGGCTTCTCTTTTCGCCCTCGGGGGCGATGATGGGGCTCAGTTTTGTGTTTTTACGGAGGCTTGGATGGTTGTGTTTCTTGACTATGAGGTCAGGCGAGTCGCGCAAGCGAAACAGAAAAGCAGCTCAGCTCAGTTCATGGGACGGCCAGGCACAGGAGCGCGACTGGAAGAAACAGCCACGGAAGCTATGCTATGGATGATTGGGAAATGAATGGTTGGGAAAGGAAAAGAAAAGGGAAAAGGCAGCTGGAGAACGGGGACGGGTGGCTTTGTTGAAGTTTTGTGCTGTGTTGTTCGAGTCGAATTTTTGTCTAGTGTAATCGAGATATTGATCAGCCAGAAAAAAACAGCATTGTTACGCGTGTCTACTAGGAATTGAAGCCATCGTGAACAGTGGGTGAAGTGAGAGGTACGCAGTAGTATGGCTGGGCTGGGAGTAGGCTGTCAAGGTGGAGGGTGTGAAAGTAGTTGATATCAAGGGTGTGATTGGCTGCATGCATGATCAATGGTGTCTATTTTTTTTTCTTCTTGTTTTGATTTTATCTTGATTTATTGTTATTACTTTTTTTCTTTTTCCATTTGGCAGTGAATGGCTCGATCTTTAGCCGTCAACTGGCCGGAGCAGATGGAGAGAGTCGGACGAATGGTATCCAATGAATGGCTTGAGGTTGGGAAGCACAACCAACGGACCAGAAAGAAGCACAGCACGTACAGCGAAGGGAGGGGGAGGGGAGGGGCGCAACAGACAGGCAGAGAGCAGGGGTGTTGGTGGCCATGAGGACGGACGATGCCAGGGTTGGACAAGGGCTATGAAAGAAGAGGGGAATGAAGACAGTGAGAGAGGAGAAGGGGCAAGCTACGCACGCAAGGCCAGGATGGAAAAAGAGGGCCAGGGACCAGGGCAGACCCAGGGCAAGCCAGGGCCTCTACAGTAGGGGGTGAGGGTCCACGCAAGGTCGTCAGGTGTCACCCGAAGACTCCCGGCGGCTGCGCGGCAGATACCGTGGTGAGATTTGCAGGGGTAGGGATGGTACAAGAGAGTACAGTACGAGCAATTGAGAGTGTTTGGGTATGTCAATAGGCAGGGGACACGACAGGCGAGGAGAGGAGAAACAAGTGTCGAGGTGGTAATGGAAGCGGGAAGGGCGTCTATTGTTGCTGCTTGTCACGCATGCGCTGGTTAAGCTAGCACGTATGTAAGTCCGGTTCAGGCCAACAAGACGTCGAGAAGCATCTGGACGGCGACATTCAATGGGGCGGGCGGCTCGGGAGGGGGCGTGGCAGGGAGAAGGATGGAAAGAAAGAAAGAAAGAAAGAAAGAAAGACGGCAAGGGAAGATGAAGGAAGAGAATCCACATGGCCTGGCCGTCCGTGTTGCCAACTAGGCAGCACGTAGTAGCAGTACTGTATGGTACGGATGCATGGAGAGGACGGGATGAAAAGGCGGGAGGGAGGAGAGAGCCTAGGCCAACGACTACTAGCAACCTTAGTTCGATGAGATGGAGGCAATATACTACATTAGCTAGACGAGACAATAGCTAAAGGTTGGCTGGCTGAAAGAGAGTCATATTAACTACTCGGATGTCAATACAAGCCATGACGGGCATTGTCAAGCGCCCCATGTCAACGCCAGGCTGAGGCGGACGATTAGGTTGAAGCACTGCATCCACTCTCCCACCCCCTGGAGCTTTTTCCTTGGATGGAATTCCATTTCCAACGTCTTTTTTTTTTTTGTGGCTCTCACGCCGCGTGCACTCCGGCGCTCCGTGGTGGATGGTCCCGGGACCCGCCCTGTCAGTTGAGCACTGTACATACATTCGTAGAGAAGAATGGAATGTTGGTGCTCAAGGGGGCGTGTGAAGTGTGAATGTTGGGCTCGTTTGCGTCCACGAGAGGGAGGGGAAGCAACAGGGGACAGCGCAGAACGGGAGAGGCACATGACCTGGAGTCGATGTGTTCAAGCGAGACAATGTCTTGGGGTGTGAGGGGAGGCTGGGCTGGGCTGGGCTGGGCTGGATGGTTGTTGGTCTGAGCTGAAGAATTTGGACAAGGTTGTTGCTACTGTTACTTGACTTGACTTGACTTGTCTCTTGTTGGTACTGTACCTTTTGGGGTTTCAATGAGCAGGGCATGGTTGGGCCTGTGATTTAATCAATTTGAGGATTATTAACCTGCGAGACTCGTTCGACGGACATCTTTACCGCAACTAGATGAAAAAAAAAAACGTGCTGAGAAGGGGGGATGTCTTGCTTTACTTGGAGTGCAGCATGGCGGACAGGTACTGTACCGTAGGTACCAAAGGTAATTAACAAGAGACACTCGCCTCAGGTACGAGCCGTAGCCGTAGCCGTAGATTGCCGCTACAACACCACATCTAGTCAAGTAGTAGGTAGGTGTGCATTGGCCCGAGCGGGTGTAAGCCTGAAGCCCGAGCTTTGCAACCTGACCAAGATGGTCCAAAGTCACTGTCTACAGAGATGGAGAATCAATCAGAGACACTCGTACGGGCGTGTTTTTCTTGTTCTCCTCGATCCCGATTCTGGCAGCTGTTTCCGTCTCCTTTTCTCCTCAGGTCCCCCCCTTGCTTGTGATGCATCACAATCCCAGGGACCCGTTTCCCAACGGCGGTGTCTCTGGCGTGTAGCTTAGGGCAGGGCAAGGGTTTAGTCGTACGCCGCCGTTGCTTTCAGAAAGTGTCCGGTATTAACAACAAGAAGGGAGGCACGCGAAACAAGGGGAGGAGGGGGGCCCGGGCCTGATCTGGCGGCCGGCGCCGCGATGAGGGGGAGGAGCCTCTTTTTCCCTTTTAGCGAGGGAGGCACCATGCGAGTGAGAGCCAGGCAGAACAAACGGCGAGGCGGGAGGGGGGTGTGCGTGGGAAGTGTGTGAGAGAGGCGGTAAGGTTTTTTTTTGTCTCCTCTCTCTCGCCTGGGCTTGGCGGATGAGACGGGCGCTATTGGAGAGGGGGAAAGACTGGTTTGACAAGAGACGAGATGAAGAAGAGAAGGGAATGGCCCGTGGGGGATTGTACTGTATGGTTGCTTGCTGGGTGAAACTGTGTTGGTTGGACATGAAGGGGGTGGTGACAAGTGATGAGTTGGTGCATGTAAGTGATGTCTCAATCATCAATCAAGATTGGGCGACGACAAGTTGGTTGGTCACGATGTGATTGTTCAACTCAGGCCATGTTTGTCTTTTAGTTCCAATTGATGCAGATACGCCAGGCGAGGCTGGAAAAGAGCAGCAGCGGCATCAACGGCAAGGCCAGCCAGCGCTGACAGCCTGGAGGTGCTATGCATGACTCGAACTGGCTGTTGGGCAGCATTGACTCGGCGAGAGCCTTGTAATCTGACATGTTCATCTTTAACCACAGTATCACATGCACTACGGACACGATGAGCAAGAAAAAAGGGGCGGAGGATGAATTAGTTCCTGGTAACTGTTGGGTGAATTGACCTTGGAGCGAAAAGGGGGGGGGGGGGGGGGGTGCTAAACAGTGTTGGCGATGAAGATTTTTTCCATCTCACGCGGAAGACGATAGAGTTGAGGCGGACGGGAGCCGTAGAAGTGAAACTATGCTCCAGAGTAGAGTTCCTGGGGTGCAGCACAGCCCGATGACATTTCCGTTCCCGTGTGTCATCCAAATGTTGATAATCAAAGTAGGCGAGGCATTTGATGAATGGAAATTCAGGCAGACCAGGGGCGGTGGGAGAAAGGCTCGCAATGTTTCTCCAAAAAGGTCCGACTTGGGATTAGAGACTTGAGAAGAAACAAATGGACGGCGGAATTTGTGCCGAGATTTTGTTTCTCGTTTAGAGAGCCGTGTCGAAAAACAAATGTTTGGCCGGAAAAGGGGGGCGTGTTTTGTCTCTGATCTACGAATGTTAATTGATGACGGGAGGGAAACAAGGGAGAGAAAAGAGGCAGAATGTGAATCATGGACTAGGCATCGTCCCGACGGGAGCGGGAGTGCCTTCCGAAACATTTTGACATGAAGGGAGGAAGAGAGACAGGTGTCTTAGACAAGTGAGGCGATGCGAGGCTTTGGAACTCGAAAGGTTGGGCGGTGCCTGAAACCAACTGCTGGAATGCGGAAGGGATATGGCATGCTACGGTAGATGCTATCGTGGGAGTGTATAGTATCTGGGTAAGGTATGGAGATGATATTAAGATGACTTGGAAAAAAGGGGGGTAGGTTTCGGTAGTTTTTACTGTCGTGATGACCTACTCTTTGGTGTTTTCTCCCCCCCTCAAACACCACATCACCAGATCTCGCGCGCCCCCTTCCCCGCGCCGAGACGCCTCTAAATCGAAATGTCTGGAATGTAGATCTCGATACGGGGAGTCGATTAACCTCATCGGAGAGGCGCGGACTGTTCCCACATGCCCGGAAATCCAAGTTGGAAAGTCTAGAAGCTATCTCTACCCCCTCTCTCGATCTGGGCCAGATAATCGGGACGCATCGAAAGCCTCGGCTCGCTCTATGTCTCCCTTTGATCAGATCTAGATGGGGCGTGTGGTTTACTAGACGCACAGCAAAAGACTAATGCCTGTTGACCCGCGCGAGTCTTGTCTTGCTCCCTTCTCTATCTTGCTACTATCTCTCTTATTGTTGTTCAGCTGGACAGGGAACGGACAACGACGATGTGTGCCGTGTTTGTGGATCTAACCCTCCCGCATCGAGACCGCAAACGGCTTTCCGAGGCGCTGGAATGTAGGTGACGTCGAAGAAAAGCCCTTAAGCGAGGCTCTTGTTGTTTGTTTTGTTTTTGGCGATGGCTTCGATTTCTTTTCTCGGGGACCGAAGACACGAGATCGAGAACGGAGGCGGTGGGGCCTTGCGGAGAACGAAACAGGAAAGAAGAGAACGGGATGAAGTTATGATGATGTTGTTGATGATGATGGGAGAGAGAGGATGGAAGGTGAGATTGTTGGAACCTTCCCGCTTCCGGGGGACGGGACGTCACGGGATGACGGGCTATCTTGCTCTAGAGGAAGGAACCAACACCACGGGTAAAGTTGATTACTGGCAACTCCCATTTACTATCCAAACCTTGCTCTTTTCTCCCTCCAAAGAAAAGACGTCGTCGTTGATCAAACTCCCCGCCACACTCGGCATCACCGTCTTTTCGTTCTCGACTCCTCCCCCCCTTACTACATCCGGCGGGAGGGGGAAAAGCCCGTCTACCATCCCGAAGCCCAATCTCGTGGATCACACGAGGTGGGAGAACAAAGAAGGAACTGCTAGAGGCTGATCTATCTTGTGGACTTTGACGCCACTGGCTATTTTGCCTTTTTTTTTTGTTGTTTTCTGCCTCTTGGCCTTCTAGGGCTGATCATTTGACGGACTTGGGAGACGGAAATGATTGTCCTCAGCTGCTCCCGCGTTCCTGTTGTGCTCGTTGCGAAAGTTCGTACATGGTACATGCATCCTCGGGAAACTCTGGCTTCAAGGAATGGAAGTTGTCGTTGGAACCGTGGGCGGGACGTTCCGAGCTGGCCGTTGTGCACCCTCTTGCGCCAGGGACGAGGAGTCGACGACATCATTGGCGGTTCGATGATTGGGCTCGTTGAAGTATCGGCGAGTTGTGGCTTTGCTTGCGTATACTTTGGACTCTGCTCAAATTGTGATGCTGACCGGTGGAGCTTGAACGTTTAGAACCGGTATTCGATCTTCGAAGCTCTTGCCGAGTCTGCTTGGAGCGTTGGTAGGCCCGTTGAGAGGAACATGGCCAAATTGGCTGGTTCTGTCGCGAATATCTGTCGAAAACCATCACTCGAGTGCCCCTGCGCCACCGAAATGATATACTTCGACCCAAGACTTCGAACGAACGGGGGCGACCCCGAAACGAACGATGTGTACAAGGGCGAAAAGAACAGTGGATTGACTGATTTGCTATACAAGAGCAGGAGAATGAAGAAGAGGGGAACGGGGGAGGCCGGAAGAGTTGTTCAGAGCTGCTTGTTGGGCTGTCTTTCTCCTTTGGCGTTGTTGGATTTCGACTTGGACAGTCATTGCGCACGACTATCTAAGCGAACTGGACCCATGGCCTTGCCTAATGACAAGCGTTCGACAATTCGAGTTGCGGACAATCCCAGTAGGATATGGTGCAAGTGCCAATACCACTGAGCTGCTCTTCGTTGTTGACTAACATTCAGAAGCAACAAGTGTTGTGCCTGTTCAAAACTGGTTGTTGCTGCTCATACATGGCATGGCATAGCTGGATATTGGCTGGCTGTTGCTGGCCTATGTGGGCTCCACATTTGCAGCTGAGCAATGGACTTTCGGTGCTGCTTCATAGTTGAAGCTGGAGCTGGTTGAAGGTGTTTGAAGAAGCCGGTATGATCGCTGCCGGGCCGTTGGAACGGGCTCTGGGAGCGAGCATTCCCCTTTTCCGCATTTGCTGTTGCAAAGCGCAGAGAGACTGGGCGACTGAGAGGCTCTTAAGCAAGCCCACGTGGTCTGGCGTCTTGCTGGGGGCATCCCGAGGCACAATATAGTCAATGAAGCTATGGTCCAAGTGCCCGTCTATGTGGTTGCTTGTCAACAGCTTCTTTAGGCCAGCACCACTCTCTCTATTCCTCGCATGGCCTTCAGATCTACCATCTACTACTATTCCTTTGTTTGATTCTTCTGGTCCACTTCTGGTCCCTCTGGCTCCGGCCAAATTCACAGTGAGGCCCCAAACCTACCTTGCTCCCCCCTGCAACTCGCAACACCCGCCCAGAGACTGCGCTGGTGATATCTGGGCGGTCGAGCTCGTTACAGCGTCAACTCGTCGCCCTTGTCTCATTGCGCTCCCCAGGTTCCCACTTTGGCACGTCTCGCTTGAGCCATTCCTCGTCGCCTCAAAGAGGCTAATGCGGGCAGGGCAGCGGTTGGGCCGGGCCGGGGGTCCGGGGAGGGAGACGCTCCACACTGTGTGAGGGGTCAGGATCTGGATAGAGACGACGGGCATCGTTTCCAGGCCAAAAGATGTTGGATTCGCGACTTGTTTTGGAGCCTGGACGTTGGGCGAGGGTCGAGGCTGAGCCTGTCGGCCGTGATGCATCGTGAGGGTTGGAAAGGCCCAGCATTTTCGGGAGAGAGGGACGGGAAGGGCCGCGCGGGTGGGAAGGGATGGACCAACAGGCGACAGGGGTTTGGCCTTAGTACGGACGAGCTACGCGAGCAGATGGAGCCAGAAGTTTATCGGGTGTCAAGGGGGAGGGAGAGGTTTGACACCGTCTGTGTTGGGATAGTTGATGGCTTCTTGTGTGGTCAAGCGACTATTCAACTTGGAGTCGTCAACTCTGTACATTGGGATGTTTTTGTGCCACACATGGATCATCTGCTTCAGCTGGTCATTCTCCAGCCAACATGGCTTCGTGGTCAGACAGCTCCCGTCCTTGGATATCTGGATGCTGATCAGTTGAGGCATCGTGTTCACATCCAGACCTTTGTTGAAGGACACTGTCTTGTTACACAGAATCAAGCCGAGTTTTGCTAAGCAGCAAATCTCGTATTCACGGGTTCTTGATAAGCCAATCACGGTTTCGCGGGCAAACTCGACTCCGAATGTGCATGCGCCCGAGAGGAGAGGAGAGCTGAAGCTGAAGCTGAAGATGGTTCCTCGATCCAGCCATCTTGTCTTCTGCATCGCCTTTTCGAAATGGTCGACCTTATCGCTCAAGATCGCCTCCAGAGGAGCGCGACAGCTTCATCGAGACGATTGACGAGTCTTCGATCCGCGACTCGCGAGTTCGTACCACGACGGCGATGAGTGCGACTTCTTCCAGCCGCCCAAGTGCGGGCGCTTTGTCATGTCCTACTTGTGCGCTTCCCCGACGGCGACTTGTGGGTAGTGCGCGTACCTATTTCACCATGCCTGGCCTTTGATGCCCAGCAGTTGGTCGAGAGAGAGTGGTGACAATGCAGTGAGAGCTCCCATCTAGTTAACCCCTTATAAGACCATGGTGTAACGGATGGGCATTGTGACAGTTTGGTGGCCCAGACGACCATACCGATCCCGAGGGTCATAGCACCGAAATCGATGAAGAAAGGACACTGATATGCCCCCATTTGTCATCCTCGAGTACATTGAGGGCACGCCACTCTCGGACGTGAGAATCCAGGGACTTTCGGTTGAGCAGAAGACTACTTTCTATCAAGACCTAGCCAACATCTACCTACAGCTGCGCGGCCTCACGTTTTCAGAGATTGGGGCTCTCGCCTTGACTGATGAAGATGAAGTCGACGTCCTCCAAGGTCCCATCTCCCCAGAGTTCAACCTACAGCAGCTAGCAGGCCTGCAACCCGCGCACGTACGCGAGGTCCGCGGCCCTCGAGGCCCTGTACGTACAGCCACGGAGTACGTGTCGATACTGCTGGCCATGTCATGGAATGTCTTCTATAACAGCCCTGCCGTGACCCAAGACCAGGTCGACGCCGAGCAGACACTGTACTACCTGTTCCAGTTCGACCGCTTCGTGCGCAAGAAGTGGTTTGACGAGAGTCTGGACCACGAGCCCTTTGTGCTCTCCCACGGTGATCTTGTTGACCGGAACATCATTGTGGACGATGATATGCACATCGTTGCCGTTCTGGGCTGGGAATGGAGTCGTGTCGTCCCTCTGCAGCTTTTCAACCCTCCTCTGTGGCTCGTCAGCAACTCCCCAGAGCTCCTCGCTTCGCGTCAGTTTTATCAATACCACGTCGAAGAGCTTGACAAGTTCATGACCATCCTGCGACAGCGAGAGCAAGCTCACTTTGACGGCACCCACCTAGCCGACGAATGGCAAGACATCCACCGGAGCGGCGGGCTCCTCGTTGCAGAGGCCCTCGAGAAGATGGATCTTGAGATCATCTTTTACTTTGGATATCGGTTCTGCGATGATTCGCAGGTGCCGATTACTTTCTTGCGGCAGTTCATGGAGGATAACCCGGCGAGGGTTGACATCGTGGCTAACAAGGTGCGCGAGGGGGAGATGTATGACCTGGAGTGTCAGCATCGGAGGCTGGGGGAGTATTCGGCGTGAATCTCGAGTGAGGTGGTTCTAGGAGATTTGAGGATTTCGTCTTTTCTGTTCGCTAGGCCGGGTCAAGTCGTTGTTGGCTAGGTATTGGAGGTGTCGCATATTTGCTGGGACCGCGAGATGGGAGTTTTTGATTTGGGGAATGGGATGAGAGGGAGTTTATGCGGGATTGACAATGATGGACACTGCCAGGGGCGATCTCGGAGATGATCCCGCCGGTTTTTGAACCAAGATACTGGGGCTATGCTCTCCGGGTGAGAGGAATTGGCGTGGTTTGGGATTCTGGAGGGTTGGATGGGTTACTGTTTTTTCATGCTGGTTTTTCCTTATTTCTGGCCGCTGCTCGATAGCTGTTAGTTAGCGTGTTCTTTGGATCATGGGTAACGAGTTCAGCGAGAATTACACATAGGTAGATCAAGAGGTGGATGAATAGGCATGGACACGTCGGCGCATCAGGATAGCGAGATATGGGAGTGAAAGTGGACATGGAGGAGATGGTCATGATGGAGAACAGAACAAAATGACAAGGGTGAGAGGCGGAGGGGTTGAGGAGGTGAAAGGAGGACCTCTCTTTTGCTCAAAGTTGAGCTTATCACCCATCTATCTTTCCTATCGTTGAGGATTCAAAGTACGTCAGAGGATGGATTGCTTAAAGGACCAGAAAGGTACGACTGATTCGAGTCAATGGAGGCAGGTTTGCAATCGGTCACAAGGAATCACACTCGTTGGGCCCAACAAGATGGTCTCGGTCGGAGATGGGAGCAGATATTGGACATGCCAACTCGGAAATTTGACACACATTCATAGCTTAGGTAGAACTTGGCATAAGAATTAAACAAATAGGTAGAAGATGATCTTCAACATGGTGATTGCGGATGTAGAAAGACTAACTAGAGATTGGCTGAGCACCCTGCCATCTGGCGAGATGGCGAGGAAGCGGACACCAGAACATCAACTCATGAAAGTCACGTCCTTGCGCTGCGGTCGGTATGTGTCCCATGGCATAGAGACTGACAGACAAGTGCCATGAATTGGCCACGATCAGGGGGCTTGGGAAGGTTACAGGCTATGCGGCATCGCCGGCTCCGGCCCAAGCAATGATCTGGTGGCTCGTTCTCATCAAGGAGGATTATGGGGATGACAATAGAACGACGGGACCTGCTTAACGAATCTCTCCAGCATTGATTGCCGTTCCGGCTCGTATAGCCTCATGGCGGATAATCTTCTCCCGCTACTTTGGGATCCCTTATGCTTGAACCATATATAGGGGGCACATAGGCCAGGGGCGTGCATTGCGGATTGATCTATTGCATCCTATATGAGGGTCTTGTCATGGATCCCTTTTGACGACATTCTCGACGAAGTTCTGAAGCGAGCACTTCTCTAGACCTATCAGAGTGGTATCATTCACGTCAGGCATGTCTTTGGCCCCGACTTGGGGAAGAGTGGCGATGGACGTCTTGTGGTAGGCAAAGAGGGGTTCGTCTGGGCCCTGCTCGATTGTTGTTCCCGTGGTGTGTCGTGGTGCCTGTAGTGTATGAGCTTGGTGAGGCTCCAGTGTCTGGCTGCTTGGCCAGAGATAACAGTACACGGCAAATGATTCAATTTGCAATATTTTATGGTGCATCATGGCTTTGAATGACCCGATGGATCCCCTATTCTACAGGTGCTTTGAAGTCATCTTTGCTTGGTGCAGGGGCCTGTTTGTTTGAAGCGGTCGGATCGGCTCGATGCGCAGTATCTATCAGGGAGTGCATGTTCCACTGGCATCCCAACGATCCTACCCTTGACGAATGCGCATCATCGTCTCTTGGAAATTTTACACAATAGCAATACTAGAGCAGGATAGGGAGACACAACCTAGGCAGAGAAGAGTCATCATAGAGTCTCTCAATAATTACTCAGCATCTCCGCTGAATGACGACCCTGAGCCCAAGTTCTCTGAGAAGAAACCTCACCCTTTACTATCTCCTCATCTGCCTGCTTCGTCAAACACCGACACGGAGACAGGTTTTCCCCTAATGCTCTGTGATGACCCTTGTGAGGAGCTTGTAGTCTGAAGAACAGCGAGCCTTGATCCCTCTGGCTGGATGGTTACGTCAAGGGCTGGTGCAATGGGTAATTCCCAACAGACTTACCCTATGCTTGACGTAGCCAAGCTATGAATGTGCGTTGAACAGATAGCTCAAGCCGACACCTAGGGAGATCAAGCATTGGCATGTCACTTTAGGATTGTCCAACTGCTGTTGGGTCACTTCATCTCTACCGATGAGAGGTCCTTGCTATCGCGATCACTAGGTGTGGTTGTCTGCGCACTCGGCAATGCCCTAGTGGTGCGTCTCTGCGTAAGCCGTCACAGCTACTCCCACTGGTTTTACATCGTATCGTTCGAAAAACTTGATCCATTATTTTCTCGTCCATCTGGGCGAGACAGACCAGTCGTTTCCCACTGGAGCGTTCAGCGAGTTCCTCGAGCGTCTGGCATGCTGCGGGGCTTCCAGCTTCGATGCGAACACCTGTAGCTACCAGACACCAAATAAAAGCATCTAGTCAACCATGTCAGACAAGTTCAAATTCAAATTCAACATCAATTAGAGCGCAGCAGCGTGGGCCGTTCAATCTTCCAATACATGTTGATCGTGAATCATCCATCTCATATCCATTCTATCCGTTGCGTATACATTGATCATCTCGTGCGTTAGATTAATTCTAGAAGCCATGAACCCAACCTTGTTCATGCTCGACAGGTTCAATGCTTGCTAGCCCGTCATCGTCAGCCTCACAGCTGTCCAACACCAAACATCATGATGTTAGTCCGACAGAGGTCAAAGCTCGTGACACGACTCGTTACGGTTCGTGACATGCAATGGATTATCGTGAGGCTGTCTTCATGCCGGTTTTCGACCCGCTACTCTCTCGTTACTGCCATCGTCGGGGAGTGCCAATGCATTGAGGGCTCGGCCCATCTGAAACCATCATGGAATTGGACTTCCCCCGCGGCTTGTATTCTCCACGCACATCTCCTCCCGTACCGCGATATTCCCGGTCCAAGCATCGTTCTCGAGGACGAAGCATCTTTCGGCGTATATGCCCATCTCGTTCTGTCTTCGCCATGCGCTGCTTAGTCTCCGAACCATAACACGTCTCCAGCCTCCGACATTAATGGTAATCTGCTTCCAGGAGACCCAAGAATTCATCTCATGTTTGCCTTGAATGAGAAGTCGGAAGGTCTCCATCGCTGCTTCGTAGTCATGGTCGTTTCCAGGAGCGATATCTTCAAAAGGTTGAACCACCGTTTGGACGTGAAGCGTCAGGGTATGGAGTTCCGGGAAAGCACAAACTACCCGCAGGAATGCCGTCGCATTGCACATTCTCACGTCCATATCGAGTTCGAGCGTGTGAACAGATCTCAGCCGTTGCGAGAGCATCGCCAAGTCGTTCGGTAGCAAGGTTGGGCACCTTTCATCATCCTCGGAGAACCCAGTGTGATCCCGGAATCGAAACACCCGTAGTGAGTGCTGATGCTTCGTGATTGCATCCAATGGAAAGAGTTTAGTGTGGCAAGTAATATCCAAAACTTCGAGAGCCCTAATGTGATTCTTGATGAGCAGATAGAGTCCAGCAGTGGCATCCTCTCTCTTGTCCGGGAGGTGGGCGCTGTAGTCTTCCACCTGCAGCGTGTGAAGTCTCGCAAAGTCCTTGAAAGACACAGACCTCAGAAAGTGAAAGATAGGCACAGAGACCAATTCGAGGGACTCTATCCGGGAAAATCCCCAATGTTTCCGAACATCCTCTGCCGCATGGTTCCAATCGTATGATCGTAGGCGCAGGTTGGTAAAGGCAGGCATGCAGTCTCTCGGCAGAAAGTTGAAGCATGTGCCTTGTCCGCGGTCCTCATAGTGGAATGTCCTAAGTTGTGAAGCTTGGACAAGGAGACTCTTCAAAGAGCTAAGTCGAGTAGACAATGCTGGTGTCGGGTTTGCCAGCCTCAAAGTCGTTAGGTGCTTTGCGGGAATGGCCTTCGTGTAGACATCTCCCAGGTTGCTGTCAAAGTTTCGCATGGGCAAGTCTTCAACATGGAGTTTGGTGCCCCTGAACTTGGCGTCATTCGAGCTTAGAAGATCAGAAGGCAGCCACATGCCGGCGGCGTGAATATCGCCGTCGATGTATTGCCAGCTGCCAGTGAACTTGTCAGCGGAAAAGTGAAGTTGTAGGGACAATGTCAGTACCGAATGGAGCTCAACCTCCTGATACATGATAACACCTTTGAGATGCCATCGGGGTCTAGGTTGCTTGGAACGACGACATGGTTTGTGTGAAGAGAAATGTGATCAAAGACATTGGGGTACCGTTGACCAGCGTCTGGAGCGACGAGATGCTCGTTCAAAGTCAGGAAGCGGTAGGCCGTAGGTGTGGCTATGGCATCGAACCTCTTTGAGATTAGACGCACAGACAAGACGGACCGCGCATCAATATCCCGAAGCTAAACGGAGCTATTAGTGAGGGGCTATCACATGGAAACAGGGGTATGTAAGAGTCTATACCTGTTCGAAGATGAGAACCAGGAGCTCCGAGCTGAGCCGGTTGAAGGAAGAGTGTAGTGAAGAAGACGTCCTGGATGGAGCGGCCATACGTCGAGGAGTGCTGAAGGAACAAGAGAAGCGAGCACTGGTTGGAGGATTGGGGTAGGAGAGGGTGATGGAGGGTGTTGAAAGCATGAGTTCAGTTGAAGAGAGCATGGTTAATTAAAAAAGGACCAGTCAAGGTAATAAAGAAGCAACGAAATAGTTGTGGGCAGAGAAGAAGAGGAGGGACCCAGTGTATGTATAAGTCGACTGGTGGTGGGTAGACCGCGTGTAAACTCTCTTGCTCATGGATGACACTAGCCTTCTTGGGGACAAAGTAACGAAGGATGGAAGACGGTCAAGCTTGATGCGGGATGAGAAGCGGCGTGGCTCTTGAGGAAGTGGAGGGCCGTACTATCAATGCAGTTCGAGGCGACGGAACTATAGCAGGGTTGGTTGCCAGGATGGACGGGCAAGCCAAAGTCGGGACGAGCGGAGTGCTATCTGACAGGGTTATGTACATGTACTGTCCAGCCTACCTAGGATAGGAACAAGGACGGGTATGTATGCATGCCCGTCCGTCAAGCAGGTTGTGAGCAGCTGGGGCGTGGGATGGGATGAGATGGGGGCAGGGGACTGAAACGAAAGAAGAGTGTGAGGGAGTATTAGCATCTCACGGAGCAGGCATGGACCAAGCCAGGTAGATGAAGGGAGAAGCTTTGACTCTTGAGCACCCACGTCGGTCCGTCTTGGGGTAACCCAACGAACAGACGGGGACGGACTACCTGAGGGAGCCTTGTGGAGATGACGGAGCCGCCCAAGCCAAGGGGACCAAGATCGGGTAGGCAAGGGTGAGTTGTCTGTGGAGAGAGGTTAAGGCGAAGCCACAGAGTGCAGATGAAGAAGCCAGGGTCTCGGGGCCTGGGTGGGGAGATGACGGAGGAGACTCAGCTGCTGCGATGTGATGCGAGGAGGACATGAGACCGAGGGAAGGTTAATGGGTCTGGACGAATCGAGAGGCAAAGACAGAGACATGGTGTGTAAAACGACATCAAGTACAGGAAAAAGAGTCGTGTGATAGTGCGGCGCGAGGCGTCTCTGTCTGTATGTCTGAATATATAGGAGAGGAGGAGGATGCGAGACAGCCGGTCATGGCGTTGAGAAAAGAGACATTTCCGTCAAGTCCATGTAATCCTCTCCTCAGCCTCAGGTGTCTTGGACACCAGGATGACCATCCATCCTGTCAATATCCATGACGGGTCGCGGGCGGGGGGCGGCAAGAGAAATAAGACGACTGAGATATCTCGTGTTGGCAGAGGTAGATGTCAACGTCAACGTCAACGGCCAAGATGCCGCCAGATCCAACAGCCGACCCCCCAAGTCCAAAAATCAAATCTCGCCCACCGACAGATCGACTGTGGCAGCGCACCGAGCTCTGGTACATCGACGCGGTGCGCGGACGAATCCCCGATCTGGCTATTGGCCTCGCACATGCACACACACACACACACACACACACAAGAGCCAGACCCTTCAATCTCATGGCCCGTAGTAAGTTCTGATAGACGATTCGCAAGAATCTCCCAAAACGGGAAACTGGGTCCAACTCTGAAGGGAACCGTCGCCCCTCATGGCGTCTTTCTCCGGAGCCAATCGCCCGTGTCAGAACGCCCGCGGCGGCCGGGGGTGCCAGTCAATCGCATTTCTGCCAGGTCGGACCCTTGTCCTTTTCTTCTTTGATGTCTTGCGGTGCGGCGCGCCATGCCTGCCGACAGACGGACATGGCAACGGTTGCGGATCCCCGGGCCTCTGGTTCTGCAGCGTGCATAGCCGCTGCTCGTTCGGTCTGGCGGTGGGTGGACGGGCATCTCTCCGTCGCCGATGGATGGATTCTTGAACGTCGTTCTAGCTACGTCCGGGCAGCGGATCCTTGACCTATACCGTACAAGCTGGGTTCTTTCCATGATCTGAGCTGTGGCTTCTTCGCTGATGATGCTGTTTGTTGTTTAGCCTGAGATGCAGCTTGCCAGAAGCGACAATGTTCAATTTGGCCCAGGTCATGTGAGGAGGGTTTCGTGTCTGTTGGCTCAGACCTCGTCCGTGTTGTTCTGGAAGGAAGCATGGGCAGCACCTGTGCTTTCCTATTTGGGGTGTTCCTTCGACACCTTCAACGTCACCATCAGGCACCATCAACTTGCATCATTCATTCTCACTATGAAGCATTAATCAACTCTTACACTAGAGCTTACTGCATCTATGCCGCTCAATATTATCATCTGCTTGCATCGTTTCGTCTTGAGGCCAGCTTTCTCCGCCATGCGGGTCAAAACTTCCCTCTCCATCCACCAGATAAGACCTCCAAGACTTGAACTACACTCTGCAACTAGCTACCGTGGTTCCTACATCTCGTATCCCCTCAATGGCGGGGTAGAAGGGACCACGACGAGATTTGTGAAGCAGACGACAAGTCAAACCCTGTTACCTTGCACCGAATTGTCTGCGTGTTCCCCATCACGTACTCGAAGCTGAGCCTGCGGCTGCCGTGTTACTCGCCAAACGCTGCGCGACGACCATGTACCGAGTCACCACGAGCCATGCCGACGCAGGATTACCAACATGTGAGATGGGATGAGGTTGAAAAAAGTGTCCAGGGGTATATTCTTCCAAGCAGCGGCAAACGCCGTCCTGTCGCAACTTGTCAATCTGCAAGTTTAGGTTTGCGATTGTGGATTTTGCAATGGTAAAATGCGACTGGTTCAACAGAGCTGCTGATGGTTGCATTAGTGCAAGTGCCTTGCTACGGACGGCAATCGCATGCAAACTCGTCCAATACGAAAACCAGAACTCGACATCGAGTTATACCTAAACCCGTTAGATATCCCAACTGCTCGTCCCGGCCGACGATCGTTTCCAGCACCTTGGGACCGTACCGTGCCGAAGGTGGGTGGGCATCCTCTTTCCATGTGCTTCCCCCCTCTGTCGCCGCCCGAGTCCTTTTCCTTCTGTTTCGTTTTGTTTCGTGTCGTATCGTGTCGTTTCGATATGTCTTGCTTTTAGGGACAGCTCACTCGTGTGCCTCAGGGCTGTCTTAGGATTGCCTGATGTTTCTCATCCAAGGCAAGGTAGGTCTCGGCCCGGCTTGTACTACTTACTATGAAGCAGAGGAGCAGCTTGTCTGTCCTTACTAATAAGACGTCGACCACGCCGTCGAGTCCGAGACTTGCAGCTGCGGTGAGCCATAACCAGATATGCAAGGCCTCCTTGTCCCTTGCCCAACGTTCCGGCCCTTACCGTCGACTGCATTCGAGCCCCAGCCCGCTGGATCATGGGCCACACGGCATCTACACACAGGGTCATGGGGGTAACCGCACCTTGGTATGGTCCCAGCATCGGCCGGGGGGGGGGGGGTGTATCACTGCTCGTTAGCCGCGTTGGCGCCATGGCCTCGACTGTTGTGACTCTGCTGCCACCGGACACGGTGAGCCGAAGACTGACCCTTCCACCATGACCCCTGAAGGGGATCAAAACTTTGGTGGACAATGCATCGAGGATTACGACTCCTGCTACAACCTCGCAGACATCAGCGGCAAACTCGACAAAGAGTAAGACAAGCAGAGCAGAAGAATGTGAGAGAGGGGCCGATGCCCACACCTTGAACATGGTTAAGGGTAGAGTAACAATACAACTCAAAGAGAACGCTATGGGAATCTGCCCTTTCGCCGCGCCAGCCGCCCATTTCATGCATATACGAGAATACAACGAGTCGATCCAATCCATTATCCCTCTTTTCTCATCGGTGTTTTCTTGTCTCCTTGAGTCGAGCGACCCAGATTGCTGCCCATGGATCATGCAAGACAACCTCTGGATGCAAACAGAACCGCCTGCAACTTGAAATACTGTCCATCACGCCAAGATTGAGGCCCCCGACTAATATCGGTACAAGGGCTGTTTGTTTGTAGGCGCACTATCGCGGGGCGCATCATAGATATCGTCGTCGTCCGAGACTTCGTCCACCCGTGGTCGTGGGGGGTTTTGGCTTGTAGGAGCCGGGCTCTGAGCCGGCACTCCACCATGCATCTGCACCTTGCCCACAGCGCTGTCTTGGCGACCGATATAGCTTTCAGTCGGCTGGAAGCCGGGGTGGAAGGGCTCAAAGGCAAGACGCTGGTCCAGATAGTCGTTCGTCGTGCTGGGACCAGCCTGAGTCGATGAACCGCCTGGTTGAGGGTCTGCGAAGGGGTTCTCGACAGACTCGTCAGGCTGTTTGCTCGAACTTGCCTCTCCGGCCTTTGGAGGTGGACCAGGGGGCGGTGTGTATGATTCCGTCTCCTTGCCCTTGCCACTCACGTTGGCCATGTGATCCGGGTATGGGTAGCCGCCAGATCCTGATCCTGACGGTGAGGTGTGATCGCTGAAATGATTGTTGGAGCCATTGGTCTGGGGTTGAGGAGAAACGGCGGGCGACTGAGAGTCGGCTCGTTCTCCAAGACCCATCTGCTTCCTGGCGTTGAGAACAGCCCTCTTGTGCTGGTTCAATGCTGTCTGAAGCTGCTCGTTGGTGTCGATGAGGTTCTCCATGGTGTCGTTGTCAGGGGTCGGGTTCTCGGACACCATATAACCCTGAATACTTCGAGAAGCGCTCGAACACCGGTCGGCAAACTCCTTGATAAGCTCGTTGTTCAGGATCTCGGTGGGAGGCGTGTTCATGACGACTTGCTCGAGGAGCTTGGCCGATGTTCGAGCCTCCTCAAGTCGGCTAGCCAGTTCTACGGGGTCAGGCAGTGCCCTATTTGTGTGGTGTCTCGCAAAGTAGTTTTGCGAGTGCGGGTTAACAGGAGGGGTGTTGTAGGCCCCTGGGGATCCCATCATCTGCTGGGGTGGTTGTCCCTGACAAACCATGTTAGTCTTGATGTTTCCCAACGGCGCATTTAACAGGCATACCCCGAAATCCTTCCACGCCCTCTCCTTTTCCTTTTTCCACATGGTGATTAGAATCACCAGGCCCTCGTCGTCCATCTTGGTACGCTCAAAGTCGTCCAGGGTTTCCATCAGGATCTGGCGCACACTGGGGTCGCGCACACCCCTGAGCAGCGCGCGAGTTGTGTCGGCAAACTTTTGGTCGAGATTGCGTGTAAAGGTCGAGCTGGGGTTATCGGTCAAGATGCGCATGAGCATGATGGCGTTGTACTGCCACGCAGGTCGCGAAAGGTATTCCTTGGACATGTACTTGCGGATGAGGCGCGCGCATTCCGTCGCAGCACCCGGCGAGGACTCGGCGGCATCGACGATCGGAGGGAGGAAGAGGACTTCATCGCTCTGTTGCGCAGCGTGTTAGTGGATTAGACACTCGATGGAGCTTCCGGTGTGCATGCTTACCTTGCTGGTGCCTCCAGACTCACAGAATGCTTTCTAAGCTCTGGTCAGCGATGGCCAGAACGGACGATATTGACGGCGTGCTCGTCACATACTACACTGTTGTGAGCCGTGACCTCGGGGGTTGCGGCTGGTGTTGTGCCACTGGGTGGTGCTCCGGAGCCGGAGGGTCCGTCAGAGGTGCCTGTAGATGATGCATCCCATCAGCCGTTTTGTTCCATGCCATGGTGTTTTTGTGTTCGGGACGTTTGGGGTTTCGCCGTGATGCGCGCGGGCACGGGGAGAAACGTACGGTTGGAAACGTTGCTCGCTTTCCTCCTAATGCTGCCGAGCATCTTATTCACGCCGAGGCCCTTGAGAGACTTCATGGCTGCGGTTTCGAGCTCGCGCCACAGCGGGCGGCGCTTGCGGTGGGAAGCGGGTTTTGGGGGGCGCGAGGACGGTGGGGAGAGGAGAGAGGAGGGTGAGAGTAAGGTCGGTTAGAGGACAGCTAAGGTAGTTGTTGATTTCCCTAGAAGCTTGAATAAAGGTATTCGCGGAGGAGAAAGAGGAAGAATTAAGAGGATGTTGAAAGGGAAATGAACGACCAAATAGGGAAAGCGCCGAGGGGGATGCTGCGAGTTTCAGAAGCGGTGATGTTGGTTGGGAGAAGGCCGACGATGGGCTCTGGCTCTTGATGTTGGAGCGGGCGTCGACTGATTGGAGCGCCGGTTGTCTGGGATTAGCAGGACTGGGGGGAGAAGTCGCAAGGGTCTTTTGTGTCCCTTTGGCGGTGATGAGCGAGGAGGAAGCAATCTCAGACGGTGAGAGAGAGGTAGGAGTTGGTGGTTAAGAGGACGAGGTTCAAGTGAAGCAAAGAATGCTGCTTCAAGACCGCCGATCAGTCGTTGACAAGATACAGCCTCTGTAGATTCGTAGGCTCCCTCTAAATTGCCAAGTTTCGGACTTGTCCAGGGTCCGTGATGCGCGGCGCCGTCTTTGAAGAGGTAGGTACCAAGCCCCGTGCGTCACCTTTAAAAGTTGACAGCAAAGGAGATTAGCAAGGGGAGCTTACAAACAATCCCCGAAGAGAAGAGAGTGAGATCTTGTTAGTAGCAACAAAAGTCGAAACTCTTTTTCTGACGCCCCCCTCTTCTTGAATAAGTTTGTCTGTTTAAAGTTGAGGCCTCTGATGAAGACTCCCCCAAGACAATTTGGACAAGACGTCCCCATCTTTTGCTAGCGTCCAGCCGTTGCACAGCCTCATCGCCCTACGCAATCAACCCCTCAGGGAAGCACATGACACTTCACTCTTGGCTCGCCTCTTGATTGTGGGAATTGCTGCTCTGTCAAGTCATGGATGTCAACAAGACACTCCTCTCGACGAGAACGCGTGTCGTTGTTCTCTAGACGGTTTAGCAGGGTGGTCCTTTACAATAGACACATGCATAGAGGGTCCGCATCATGCATGCACTTTGATGCTCTGTATGGATAAATTGTAGTTAGCTTCAACCACAAGACGTGATGATGTCCTCCTTCTCCAGACCATGGGACTGGATACATCTGTCCTACAGTGTTCCCTTGTGACATGGCAAACATGGTGACTTGTCGGCATATTTCTCCCGACACTTTGTCCTGGTGTTGATTCAGAGTGGAGTGAAGGTGTAGACGGCGGCCTCTTGACGTGGGTGTGGAAGTGTACGACAACTCCTTGACAACACTTATCCCTCAGAAAGGATTAGATTGACGCTTTACCGCTATGTCAAGACTCATGGGTCACAGATAACCTCCCCATCATGCTTCCTTGGCACTCGCCTACTGTTGCCCCTCGCCTCTTCATCTTCGTCATCGTCGTCGTCGTCCTCCGACTCCTCATCCGGTCCGGTGATATGTCCTCCACAATGAGGTTTCCTGATCTCCCAATCTTCTCTCCCATCGTCACTGTGGTTGTGGGCTCGTACACCACCGCGGGAGAATCGATGCGATTCGGAACCTGTACTCGTGCTCGTACTCCTCCGGCTCGTCACCTCCTTCTAGGTCCTCCTCTTGCAGGAGTTCGTAGCACTCCAAAACGCATATAGGTCTTCCATAGAAGCGTCTTGGGGGAAGCGTCTGACGATTCGACCAATGCCCGACTCCTCGGGCATCTTGAGCGCAACCCGCACCACGTTTTATCGCTGGTGGAGGCTCGGCCACGATAGTTGTGGCTCTCCATGCTCGCCATTGATGTCGCTTCTCCTCGAGTCTTATCGCGCCTCTGCTTCCTCTTGAGCCCGCTTCTCTGCTGCCTCTGCTGCAGCAGCAGCCTCCCTCTTCTGGCGTGCGCGTTCTCGGTCTATAGCCAAAGATCGCTCATATGCAGAATTGCTCAGTTCGCAGATTCCTCGTCACCTCTTGTGCGACTCGCTCTGCCCTTACACCTTCCAGGTCGGCGCCGTACTTCTCAATAGCAGCTCGCAACTCTGAGAGGTAGGTTGCCGGCGGCATAGGTCCAACAAGTCGCTTAACTATTCCCATGCGGGTACTACCCTCCTTGGGAGTGAGACATACCAGAGCCGAGAAGGGGAACTTGGTGCATATATATTCTTGGGCGACTTGATATGCTTCTGAGTCCAGAACGTTTCCTCCCCATAGGATAATGTTATTTGCAGGGTCCTTTAATAAAGTCGACCACGTCTGGAAAGAGCAGGGTGTCCTTGACGAAGGATTCGGTATCGTCGTGCTCGGGGGACATTAGCACAACGAGCATAAACTTTAGTTCTTTCTTGGCCAGATCATGCGCCTGGGCAACGCCGCCTTCAAAGAAGGGTAGCTCGTGCTCTCCATATTCTTCCTCAAACTCGTTTGAACCTCGCAGCTGTATCTCGCGGCATAAGTGGTCGGCGTCCATTGGTACCCCGAAATCCTGTCGATATCCTACTCGTCACCGCCCGAGGCCGGATATGCGGGCAAGAACGACAGCACATATATCAAAGTCCGGAATAAAGTCGAGGCCGCCCTCCATCCCCAACCAAATGGTGCAAGAACAAGTCCTATGATCCAGGGCGATCGCCCGGTGACGGGGTTCTGGGGGACGATTCTCGGAGCAGGGTCGGTGCGCTGCCTTGGCGAAGCTCGGGGTGATCGGGCTGACGATGCCAGCAAACTCTCTTGAAGGTTTTCATGTCTCGCCGTCGCCCGAGGAATCTCTTGTTGCGCCGCAGCTATGGGGTCGGGAGCTTCTCCGTCAAAGAACTTGGCAATGGCGATCTGTAAACCCAGAGGTCAGATTGTTGGAGCTTATAGTTGAGGATGCTCGTTTCATACCTGTACATTCCATTCAGACCGCCGAAGAAGCGGAATAGCAGCACTAATTTCTTGATTTGTGACCTGGGTGTATTGTTCGAGGGCCTCTTGCTGACTTGAGGACAACTGTCCCAAGTCAATGTCGGCTTCGGCCATGATGCCGATTTGTGCCCCTCCTCTGGTAAGGGAAATCAGAAATCAGGGGGCGGATGCGCCGGTATAAGTCCTGAATAAGTTTGGAGTAGTTGGCGAATATGTAGGAGAATAACTTCGACTTTGGTGTTTTGTGGTGACACTCGTGACAAGAACCACCTGGACAGTTTGGAGGCGCATGCGAGCAGTCGGCCCGGTGACTTGCTTGCCAAATAGGTGCAGTGTATGAGTAAAAGCAAGCCACAGCTCTAACTCAAGCGAAAAGCCCAAGAAAAGGTGCGAGTCAGCTAAGGTACTGACTTTATCCTCTGTATCCGGCGGTCGGATCAAGAAGATGCCCACCAGAAGCTAAGTAAAGCAGTGACGAATGGTGGCATCGGACCGCGTCAAGAGCTTCCAAGGTAAAGGTACCGGCTGCGCTGCTTATCGGGGGGTATTCGGGACAGTGTATTCTTGGAACGGGCAAGCACGATTGGCGTCATGGCGCGGGGGGGTGCATATGTACCTGGCCATAGAGTTTGGCTGAGACAGTACCTCTAAGCGCGGCGCTGGGTTGGCTCACGACCTCCCGTCTTGCCTTCTCACCCAACCCAACTAATAAACTGTCTCCGCGCGCGACGGACGGACGACTCCTCCACCAAAACTCCCCCCACCGCCCACATCCACACTCTCTCCATCTCCTGCATATCTTCCTTCCCGACGTCGTTGCTCCCGCTTCAAGAGGCGACGGCCCGCGCCTTGTTCGCCTAGGAACACTGTCCTTGGCTCCTCGTCGTTTGCTAAGGCTGTTCCCGTCAGCCCGTCCAACCCCGCCGTTCTTCTCCTTCCTCCATATGGGCGGCCGGTCGCCTCGATCAATTGAGCCATGGGAAATGCTTGCCAGAGTCAAGTCGGTGTTCCTTTCTCTTTGACTGGTCTTTTCTGCAAGTTGCGCCTTGTATGGTTCCTTTGCCTTTCACACAATCTTGCTTTGCAGCAGTCGTCCCATGACGGCACCCGTCTCACTCTTGGCTACGCACCCGCTAACATGCACACCACAGTAGACGTCGTAAATCCGACCACGGAGACGGTTCTATCCTCATCACTATATACTACTGACCATGGCGACGTCGCGATACCAACCCGCCGATCTGCGACGCCAGATCGGCTCCCCAAGACCTAAGGGACGCGGTTCGTACCCTCTCGATCCCAACCCAACACCCCGCGATTCCATTCGAGCTGACTCGGCCATACCAGAGAATAAGGATACACTATGTCGAAACGTGCTCATCTACGGTCACTGCCGATACGAGGATCAAGGTTGCGCATTCAGCCACGACCAAAACAAAAACAATTCAAACTCGGAAAGGTAGGTTTATCTTTCGTACTTTGGTCATTTGGTATCCCCAAGAAACCCTGCGACACAACGAACCCAGCCCAACCTTGTTTGCCGCCACAAGTCACACAGCCTGTCCATTGACGCCAACGCCCGTGTCCCATGTTTTTTTTATCCCGCGGCCTGTTCGAGTCGTCCTCGGCTTGTTTAACTTGGAGTTCCTGGGTTCCCTCGAAAGGCGCCGTTCTCGGAAGCATCATCGCTTGGAGGGATGTCGTGTCGCCTGACATATCCGCTCATCGGCCGATACTCGAATGCCCACAAACGCGCTGTTCCGACTGGTCCGTACCGTAGTCAGAGCTCTTGATAATCACTCGTCTCTGCGATCGCTTCTGGAATTGCCCAGACTTTCTCATTGCCTCGATCTGATTCGTCAACCCACATCGTCTTGAGCATTGGTGTTGTGTTTTGCAAGCCCTATTTACACGGATGAACGAGATCAATCATTGGGGCACGAGGCATCATGGCTGACGAATTATCTAGTTCCAAGAAGACGTTGAACGTTGATTCACCGTCATTTACACCTGCAGGACTCGGCAAGAAGCCTACATTCTCGTCGCAAGCCGCAAGTGCTCCAGCTTTCACCCCACGTGGTTTAGGCAGTACGAACCTCTCGGTCATGACAGTGACATTTGTCCGACTAACAGCAACGTAGCAGCCACCCCTGTCGGGCCCGAGAACGATGGCAGTGTGTTCAATCCTGCGGCTATCCGCGAATTCACCCCAACATTCGACATTTCTGTAGGTCATGACAGCTGTCCGTTTGTTAGTCCGTTGATCCTAGCTAACCAACCATCCAGTCTTCGACAAACGGTTCCGCTCAAGATAGCGGACTATCCTATGACCCCTTTACAATGCCGCCAGTAAATCCGGGCCTTTCTACACCTCAGTTCAACCCCTATGCCGAAGATCACGGCGCCCTTGGCGGCCATGGACCTAGCTATTTCCCGCCGCAAAATGCCTTCACGACACCGGTTGAACCCCTTCAACATCACCTCTACTTCCCTGTTGGCCCGAAGCGAGATGACTTGATGCCATATCATCGTGTACCGCATGACTTCTTTCTTCCCGAGAAGGAGCGACAGGAGATTGCGAGGAAGCTTGAGGCTGCCGGCCAAGTTCTCCCCAATTCACAGCTGCCACAACTAGATAACTATCACAACTTGGTTCCCCTGGACACGACACACCGCAAAAATGCCAACATCTTTGGATATCCTAGTTGGATTTACAAGGCCACGGCCACCAAGACCGGTCACATCTATTGCTTGAGACGACTCGAAGGTTACCGCTTGACCAACGAGCACGCGATCAGACAGGTCAAGGAATGGCGCCGCATCAGCAACGGCAACGTGGTCTCGATATTAGATGCATTTACGACCCGTGCATTTGGCGACAGCTCCCTCATCTTCGTTCAGAACTACTTTCCACTTTCAAAGACCCTTGTCGAGGTCCATCTATCTCCGAACCCTACCCACGGCAACCGTGTGCCCGCAAAAACTCCCATTCCCGAGAACACCCTCTGGGGCTACATATCGCAAATCGCCAATGCCCTCCAAGCTATTCACTCAGCCAACCTCGCAGCTCGATGCATCGATCCTAGCAAGATCATCCTGACCGACAAGAACCGCATCAGATTGAGCGCCTGCTCTATTCTGGATGTTGTGCAGTTTGACGCTCGCCGGCCAGTTCAGGATGTACAACAAGAGGACTTTATCCAATTTGGCCGACTATTGCTATGCCTCACAACCAACACGCTACCGATTCATCTTACTAACCTGAAGATATCTATGGAGCAAATGAGCAGGACGTACTCTGTTGAGATGAGAGATACCATCTTGTGGCTGCTTACACCACAGCAACCCCCCGCGCAAAAGGGAATTGACGAATTCGTACGCGGAATTGCGGGCCGGATAACATCCACGTTCGACATGAACCTGCAGGCGTTGGATAAGGTCAACGCAGATGTGATGCGGGAGGTAGAGAATGGCAGGGTGGCGAGGCTGATGATGAAGCTGGCCACCATCAATGAACGATACGAATTCAACGGCGACCAGAACTGGTCCGAGAACGGCGAACGATACATACTCAAGCTATTCCGGGACTACGTTTTCCACCAAGTTGACGGCAACGGCAACCCGGTGCTCGACATGGGCCACATGCTCCGTTGCCTGAGCAAGTTGGAAGTCGGGACGGAAGAGCGAATCTGTCTAACCAGCCGAGACGAACAAACGAGCTTTCTTGTCAGTTATAGGGAGCTGAAGAAGATGCTAACGACTTCATTTGGCGAGCTTGCCAAGGCAAGCAAGTCAGGAGGTCGAGGATTTTGAGAGGATCTAGACGGTTCAGGGGGTTTTGGGGAGAATTTTAGGCGACGTCAAGGACGATTTTTAGAGGGTTCAACATGTCCCTTGGAATATCGTAAGATGAGGGTCAAGTAAGACGAGGCAAACAAGGGCAAGGCCTAGCAACCTGCAAGGATACGGATGAATGAAGAAGGATCTTCATCAAACCATAACAGGCTTTGGGGGAGAGTGCGAGGACCTGGATCTTCTAGGGAAAGGAAAAACTCGGCTCTTACACTGACCGAGATCGCTTCCATCGAAGACAACGCATGTTCCTCTACAAAGAGACCGTTGCCGGCAAATTGGGTAGACAATGGGACCGGGTTTGGACATGATGTCTCTTTATACGGCTGATGACGGCATGACGGGGTCTCGGAACAAGCAACACACGGACTGTTGGTACCAGGGGATTGAATGATGGATGGAGGGATTAGGCGGCAGATATTTAACACACCTTTGTTCATATAAGTTAGCATGAATGATGATTGAGTTGCTTAACTACGATATATGGGCTTGGGATGAGATGCTTCCAAGTATTTTCGGCAGTCTTCCACGAGCAAGGGCTGAGTGAGATGCTACATGACGAGAATGGTATGTCTTGTGAATATGGTATATTGCCTTGACTGAAAACAAGACTGCTGATGTGAAGAACGTGATACCATGCCCTCTCATGGCGTGAAGTCACCATGCTGGCTGAGCTTAACTCGACAAGCCACATGTTGCCATCCCGCCGTCCATTCGCAATCCAACAATTTGTGATAGTAGATGCAAGTCTCAAAGGGTCATCACGTCATTCCGCCAGTTAGACACTGGTAGGTAAGGCCACAACAGCGGCCGGCCACCCTATGTATCAGGGCTCTTCCTTCACACCGTTTTGTGATTCTTTCCAACTAGGTATATTTCTCCAGAGAATTCGTGCTTCATTCATCCTCGGCTTGGACAAAGGGGTTGGCGATCTCTTCGCTACCGTCGACGGGGCTCACGAGGACGAGGAGGGTGCCTCGGACGACGACGAGGCCGAGGGAGCGGGTGGACTCGTTGCCTTCGTCGTCTGTTGATGATGTGTTAGCACGGGCATAATACGCACTCAGGGTGAATGAATAATTCTTCATAGGGTCGAAACATACCTCGAACAACTTCGTGTACATCATCAAGAACCAGGTTCATCAAAGCATCGTAACCCTTCAAGGTGCCCTTGACTAGAAGCACAAGTTAGCATCGCAGCTCCAGGGCTGATCGCGGGAGGTAGCGCAACATACCCTCTCGTCCGCCATTAAACTTGACAGTGATCTGCTTATCCATGTACTTGGCCAGGTCGAGAATGTTCTCCTTCTTGGTCCTCTCGCGATCGTGCGCGCCCGCTCCAGCGCCGCCTCCTCCTCTTCCGCCTCCTCGCCCGCCACGGGGGTGAGATCCCTGGCCCGCCCGGCCGCCTCGGTGCGAGGGTCTATCGGACATGGCGCATGCGTGGTGGGTTCTTCTTCCTTGGGGTGTCGAAGGGGAGGGGGTGGGTTTTGTAGGGCTACAGATTCGAGATGAGTTTGGGATGCGAGCTTGCCTTGGGGTTTGGGTCAAGGTTGGAACTTGCGAGGCTTTGGTGGGGTTGGAGGGGCTATTCTATTTGAGGAATGGTGGTGGTGCGAAAATGGAGGACCGGATTGCGGGGAGACACGTGCTAATGTGCGTGCCAGAACGTCACTTGGAGATGGAGAAAGAGTGCAGTTTCAGTGCAGGTTGGCTGCAGCCGGGAATAAGGCCATGACGGCAGGAAATCGTCTGCCGGTCTCCATCTCTCTTGGCATGAGATTTCCTGCTTGTTTGTCGCAATTGGAATATGATGAACCAAGTTACGCTGCGGCCAATCGAGGGACGAGGAGAAAGCCTCAATGTCTTTAGGTGATGGGTCGGTTCCGGTGTCAGTCTTTAACATATGGAGTAGAGGAGCGGCCGATGACAACCGTGGATGGATCTGGAGCAGGCCATGATATCCCATGATGGATACCAATGTAGGCAATCCGAGCAACAAAGCTCGGTCAAGCTTTCTGGGCCTGCCGATTAGCACTGCCGCACAGATCAACGTCACCATAGGACCATGTCCATCTTCATCACCGCTTCACTTTCACCCTCGCTCGTCTCTCCAATTTCGCTCGCGTGCCTCGGTACTAAGGATGCAGCAACCGGACCAGATTAACGAGCTTGCATGGTCATACCGTTAGTTTCACTGGCATGACAAGCAAGCATGTCGATATTGCCTCATACAACATTTGACATTGGATCCAAGGACAAGGACCATGCGTATCCATCCATCGTTACCGCCCGCCAGCCATCCATCCATCCGGCAGCAATCCGCCAAGCCAAAGATGCAGCACAGGCTGCACAGCCTCGTCTCGCGTCGCACAAGGTTGGCGCGCAAGGGTTCCCGACGACATGCGTCCTGGTGCGCTCAGAAATCTTATTTGACGGCACGGGTCCGGGGTGGGCGCATGTAGGTCGGTAACTCGCGCATACGTAGGAGGAGCGCGATGCGATGCGGTGCGGTGCCCTGCGTGTGCTAACCCGAATGTTTTGATGAGTTGTTTTTTTCCTTCTTTTCTTATGAGTGTTAATCCCAGACTGTGAGAGAGAAGATGGAGACGGAGGCCTCTCGAGGTCAGTCATGAAGGAAATTACACGCAGGAAAAAAAAAAGACCTGTCCAGAAAAGGAAACTAACTAGCAGCATGGTTTAAACCCGCTATCCGCTTGTGCGGTTGCTTGTGCTTGTCTGCTTGTCCGTGCATGTGGTGGCCACCAAATCAAATTGCTCGAGATTCTCCCACCTTTTCGGAAATCGTGCCCTGACTTGACCTGACCTGACGTCTGATGTTTGGTGTGTGCCTGTGACGTTTTTTGCCGGGTGTCGTCTCTTTTTTGTCTTGGGAGTTCTTCAATGCTTCCTTGGCTCGCGTAAACGGCTTGAGCTTGACAGCTCCCTTCCAGGGAATAGCCCAGTAACATACAGAGCGTACCTGTCCTGCCACCGTCACTGGAGCTTGGAGTCGGAGAATTTTGGGCGCACCTGCCATTCCAATTGTTCCCCAGCTTGGGTCCCATGGATCCATGGATGTTTCTTTGACCTCAGACAGCCTGGACCAAACCCTGGCACAGCAAGTACTGTACACACCTCTTCTTCTTGCTGCAGTCCCGTCTGTCCCTCTCCCTCCTCTGCCAGGACCTGGACTTTGACCGTGAGCTCTTTCCTCCCCCCACATCCGACCCGGCACTTTCTTTCTTTGCTGCTGGAGACTCTTTTTCCCATCTCATCCCATCCCCATCCCCATCCCCATCCACATCCACATCCACATCCATCCCATCACCCTCCCTCCTCTGTCCGTCCCCCTCACCCTTGGCCAAGCGACATTTGATCTTCTTCCCACTTCTTTTCCCTCTTACACCTCCTCTCACACCCGCCTCCTCCCCCTACAAGTACAGTACAGCCTGCAGGCCGTGTGTCGTGTTTTACAGTAGCTGCTCTCCGACAGCTCATGCGAGGGATTTTTATTACGAGACGGATTGACCAGTAACGACGGGATCTTGACATTCTGTTCTCCTCTTGGCGGTCATTTGCCTGCATCTGGCTACCATCCTCCTTATAACATCCAATCCATACCTACCTCCAGACCAGAACAAGTGCAGTATCTTCAGTACTACAAAATCGAGAGCTTCTCCCCTGGGCCAGCCTCTTTCGCCTCCGTCAATCGCTCATCCGTCGACTCAGTCCATCTTTCCATCATCTCACTCGCACATTACTACAGTACTTCTCTCGCCATGAATTTACAATAACCGTTCCTGCCGCCCCCTTTTCCCCTCTCTTCCCCTCCCTCTTTCACCACCACCCATCACCATCACCATCACCGCCTTCTTCCGCGGCGTCCTCCCTCCCTCGGTTCGTCGCCACTCACCTGACTGACCCTTATCATCTTCATCCGCGCTTCCGTCAAGCCAAGTCAAGTCAAGCCTCTCCGCGATTTCATACCCATCTCTTCCCACACTCAGCTACCCTTACCCAGCCCGCATCGGGCCCAGTGCGCATACCATACCATACCACTCGACGGATATCTCCTTTGCGCGCTCAAAGTCAATTTGAGGGTTCAACTTCGGCGTTTCTTTGACGCCCTGTGACAGAATTCGTGTCTTGAATTGACCTTGACCTGCTTCTACGACGAGCACTCACACAGAGGCGGCTGAAGGATTAGTGCGCCGGTCAAAAGGTACCTAGATGACTCCTAACACATGCCCTAGTACCGTTCGAGGCTAACAGTCTTTAGGAGCCCGGCATTCACAAGTAGAGAAGCCTCTCAGTTGTGATTACCTTCTGCCTATCCAAATTCCAATTTACACCTAGCTACTTTGACGAGATTTTGGGTCGGTTTGGAAGCCCGGCTAGCATTCTTTGCGACCACGCATTCGCACAGAGCAATCAAGATGGGGCACACTTCCGACTCGGAAGCCTCCAAACGAAAGCGTGACGTTGATGATGCTGGTGGTCAACCAGGACGTGCCCAGCTTGCACCCGCATCCGCATCCGCATCCCTACAGCAAGGTATGTCCAGTGCGAGAATAGCTATTCAACGCAATGCCATGCATGTTATGCCGCCTCGAGTCCCGAGACGCCCATCCGTAGCCTAAGACGAGATGGTCTGGTCTGGCTGGATCACCACTGCGCGTGCCTCTCTGCATGTCCCGTGTCCCGTTCCCCAACCCAACGCGTCTCCCCGTCTCGTGGTGTGGCGTGTGCAAGAGGCATACGTACCCGCCATCCTTTCATGGCACCCTCGCCGGACGCAGCGTCTAGCTCGACTCCTCCAGGGACGCACATGTTGTTGCTTTTGTATCTGACTCTCTTGTCTTGGTGCGCTGGCACAGCTTGCCGACTTGGAGGATATGCTAACACGACAATTCAAGGCATCCCCGGCTACATCCACTATCTCCCAAGGTCAAACACCTCTCACTTGAGTCTAATACAAGGTGATGGCGATACCTTTGCCGACATCCTCGGTCTCATCGCCGAATACGAAGGTAAGCATGCTCCGACCTCGGCTCGACAATAGGTCGATACAATTTGACATCAGCGTCCTGACCAACACTGCAGCCACTCTCGACAGGCACGAGAGCCTTGCATCAGGTCTCGGAGCCAAGTTGACTGGCCCACGCCTTCTCAGGGGCATTGAGAAATTTTTCGATGGGCCAATCAAAACCACACCTCTTCAGCCTTTCTCCAACCCCATCAGTTGGCTGGATGTGGTCATTCACGCAAGATCCAACCCCAAAGACTTCAATCTTGTCCCCAAGCCGGATGGTTCTCGATGCTGTCAGTTCCTACTCAAGGGCTCTCAGGTCGAAATCACCGAAGATGACTGGCGTCTGGTGTGGTCCGGCGCCCTTGACCGCTTCCCCCTTGACCACCCCCTTGAGGAAGACGAAACGGCGGAAATGGCGACGCTAGATATTCTCGAGCAGAGAACATCCATTCTATACAAGAAGGCTGACGAGGTCGCGGCAAGGGCTCGTATTCTCAACCACCGGCTTGGGCAGAGAAAGCAGGACATTCGCCGGCGCCGAAACGCACAGGATCCTTCTTCAAGGTTCCCAGCTAACAGTGCCAACCAAAGAGGCTCAAATTTCGGTTCGGGATACGATTTGCATGCGGATCTTCTTCAGCAGTTTCTCACTGCCTCGGCCTCACCGCCCCCTTCACGATCGACATCAGTGACTGGAGTGCCCCTTGCCACTCTCAGTCAACCATCGCCATCTCACAGTACAACGTATACCCAGACTCATGTTCCTCGCTTCTCTGGGCACTCCACCGAGTCCTTGATGCAGCCTGCGGTCGATAGCCGAGAGACTGCCTTTCGATCTCTTATCACGCAGAGGACAGATCAACTGGGCAAAGGCGATGCGATCAACCCTCCCTGCGACCGATGCCGGCGCTTGCGAGTAGATTGCATCAAGCATCTGACGGCCTGTTCAGGTTGCACCAAGAAGCATGCAAAGTGCAGCTGGAAGACGGTCACGGACGACGAGTTTCGACGACTCAAGCGAGAGATGGGTCTCCGGGACGAAATGGACATTGATGGGCAGTCAGAGACCGGACCAGCACCGGACACTTTGGAGACCAGGGATCCACGATCGGCCCGGCTCGGCGACAGACACGAAGCAGGTCGAACATCAGGAGAGAGAACCCCTGGCACTTTGGGAGATGATTGCTCTCGACCTCCGAGCCGGAGCCGCAGTGATGGGCACCCTCCGAGTACCATGGAACCTTCAACTGCATCGATGCACCGCTTCGACCTGAGCGCCGAACGGCATCGACTCCCTTTTGCCATGGGGCAATCAAGTGCACAATCAGATCAAGGAAGTCGAGGGAATGATCATATGCAGGCTGGTTCTAGTGCAGCCAGCCTAGCTACGACGGTGGCACTAGCCCCCAAGAACACGCATAGAGTCAGCGACGGCTCACAAAACCCTTCACCCAGCTAACACGACGACACTTTCTAACTGCTGGAATATCACGGAGCTTTTCTCGACAATCGTCTAGCAACGAAGGTTGAGAAGAAGCATGAGAAGCCCCTATTGGAAGAAACATCAAGACGAGCTGTCTGGTCCTAGTGTACGGAATGGGATCGAGAACAGACAAATGTTATGATAGCAGTCAAGCAATAGTACTTGGCGAACGTGTGACGAATGAAACGAATGAATAAATGCCACTTTAAAAGCCAGCCATTACTTGTTCAGCTGGTTGCGTTAGGTTGTTTTGCTGATGCCATGATGGTCGGTCGGAGCCCCGGACCCACACCGGATGTCTCGAGGTACGTACCGACAGCCGGATCGGAAACGGGGACCACTTTTTTGTTCTCTAGGCGGGTCGAGGCAAGCACACGCCGCCAGTGGCAGGCGCGGAAAAAAAGTTTCGATGTGCCTGGGAAGGAAGCAAGCAATCGCAGTCGCTTTTCGTTCGCTGATTCATGAAAAGATTCTCCGTCTTTTCTTTTCACCACCACCCAATCCGTTCCTTTCCAACGACGTCTAACGATCGGCCCCCGATTCCTTTTTGAACGTGTGCTTCTGTTTATCATACAGAAGTCGGATTGGGAGCTAGATATCTCTCCCGACGTTCCCGCCCGCGCATGCAATGCTTTTAATCTAGACGACGATCGACGACGAGACGAGTCACGAGAAGAAAATTTGACGACGACGACGACCACCGCCACCACACGATCGATATCGACGAGATCAAAGACAATCGACTTGAATCTGGAAGATTGAAGCTTCTTATCGCCATGTCACAAAAACAATCCTCTCTGCCCATCATGACCACCCGCGGCGACGACAAGCCTTTCCACCACACCCAAGTACCCCTCGATCATTCGGCCCTCATTCAGTCGCGAGAGACAGGCGATGTCCTCCCCGACGATACCCCAGTGCAAGGCAATGTCAAGGTGTTGCCTTTTGCCAAGTCATGGGTTCACATGCTTGCAGGCGGGTATGTGCATTTCCTCGATTGCCACCTGAAATGCGACGAGACTCGGACTCGAAACGCAAACACGAGGAACGTTCAGGCTAACGGATGCCAATTTCTAGTGTCGGTGGCATGACAGCTGCAGCAATGACAGCCCCTCTCGACGTCCTCAAAACGAGACTCCAATCCGATTTTTACCAGGCCCAGATCCGAGCAGCGCGCGAGGCTCAAGGCCAGGCGATCGGCCGTCTTAACCCCGCCAGAGCGGCACTCTACCACCTCAACGACACCCTCCAGATTCTCGGCTCCGTATACAGGACTGAGGGTTGGCGCGCTCTCTTCAAGGGCCTCGGTCCTAATTTGGTCGGTGTGGTGCCTGCCCGTGCCATCAACTTTTACGTATACGGCAACGGAAAGCGCATCATCTCTCAATATCTCAACCATGGCGAGGAGGCCCCTTGGGTTCATCTTTCCGCTGGTGTTGCAGCTGGTGTTGTGACCTCGACAGCAACGAACCCTATTTGGATGGTCAAGACGCGATTGCAGCTCGATAAGAATGTTGCTGAGAAGAGCGGTGGCGTCCAGCTGCGCCAGTACCGCAACAGTTACGACTGTGTGCGTCAGATTATGCGAAATGAAGGTCTTCGAAGTCTGTACCGTGGAATGAGTGCCAGTTATCTCGGTGTTGTCGAATCGACGATGCAATGGATGCTGTACGAGCAGATGAAGGCTTCTCTTGCCCGAAGGAACAACGAGATTATCAGAAGCGGCCGTGAGAAGACATTCTGGGATAAGACTCTTGACTGGACTGGCAACGGCTTTGCTGCTGGAAGCGCCAAGCTTGTTGCTGCTGTTATTGCTTATCCTCACGAGGTACGTCATTGGCTTTGAGATAGTTTCATCTGTGATTATATACTCACTGACTCGGCAGGTTGCGCGAACCCGACTTCGACAAGCGCCCATGGACAATGGACTGCCCAAGTACACGGGCCTGGTTCAGTGCTTCAAGCTCGTCTGGGTTGAAGAGGGTCTCATGGGTCTCTACGGCGGCCTGACTCCTCATCTCATGCGAACAGTGCCCAGCGCGGCCATCATGTTTGCCATGTATGAGGGCATTCTCAGACTCTTCCACACCCCTGCTTGAGGGGCTGAGGGCGACTTTAAGCACCGAACACGACAAGCATGAGAGGACTTGATCCTCATCGCTTGACGTTTGTAACAATACCAAATGCGAACACAACCGGAGCTATCTAAGGAGCTATTCTCCAGACGGCCCGACAGCAACACCGACCTTTGCCGGCAATGTATAACACCCTACTCCCTCAGGACCACAAAAGGATTTCGAGATGGGGTGACGACACGATAAAATGGGGAGACGGAGCAGCAAGGATGTCTTTACGGCGTTTGGCGAGCGGATGGATTGGTAGAGGCTCAGGCAAAATCACCCACTCACACTGATACTGACAACAAAACTTGCAGCACAAACATGTACGATCTCATGTATAATAGAAGGGGGGGCGCATGCTTTGCTTTATTTGTCTTTTTACCTGGATATAAACGCGACCTTGGCTACATTGCATGATGGCAGGATTGCGCATATAAGGACATAGAATTCTCCCATCTCCCTCTCTCGGGGTGTCTTTGGGTTGTAAACGTTGAAATGTATAAAACGATAATGAATCCTTCTACGATTTATCCTTTCACGTACACTCTCTTGTTTTTCCATTTGTGATGAGACGTTGGGTAAGCTCTGTTAATCTGTTTAAAAGGCAAGGTTACAAGACAACCCAACAACGCCCCCCCTGAGTGAACCAGACAATTGAGCCACCGCGAAGCTCCTTAAAAGTCTTTTTGGAGCGTGATACAAGTTGAAAGCGACGAAAACAAGATAAGAGGAAAAAGAGACCGGACCAGAAGGTTTGCTTTTCCATCCCAATGCGCAATTGGAAAGCAGAAGAAGAAAAATGGGGGGTGTTTCAGACGGGCCATATAACATGTACGAGAAGAAGAAGAAACCCGGTCTCTCTCTCAGTCTCTTTGTCCTGTTCCCTTCACATCCCCTTTTTTTCATTTCATGGAGTTTCAGTTCCTATGGCGTTCTGCTTGAGGGTATCGAGGGGGGCGTCTCGGTGGTTGGCGTGCGGGTTTCGCTTGCGGAGCTTTCGAGGTTGTCGAGTGGGAGAATCGGAGGAAGACGAGGATGAGGAGGATGAGGAGAAGGGCCAGATTAAACGAAGGCGTCACCAGGCATTGCGGTCCCAGTTGGGATCTGATCTTATCAGTATTCATGATCCTACAAGTGTAGGAATTGAAGCTAACTCACCCTGAACAAAAGCAGCCAGGACCTTGCTCCCCGTCTGCAGCAGCGGATGACCGACGACGATCTTGAGAAACTTTTCCAGACCCGCGCGGCGACCCTCGATGACGTCGTCGCTGAAGCGGTTGGTGAACACCTTTCCGGGGAGAGGCGGGATGGTGACGCGGGCGCTCTCGCGCTCGAGGATGTCGCGGAAGTACTCAAAGTCGGAGTAGCGGCGGCGAACACTGCTCTGGCGCAGCTTGAAGGCGGGGATGTTTGTGCGGCAGAGGATCTCGTAGTCGGTGTACATGTGGCGGCCCATGCCGTGGGTTCTCGGGTTGCGGACCTGAGGACGTTAGCTATGAGCTAGAGATTGTGTACTTGGAGGATGGTGAAGGTACCTCAATCTCGAGAAAGTTCTCGGGAGGACCGTAAATCTCGTCAAAGCTCTGCTGGCGCGTATCGGGCATGGACTGCAGGATTGGACGGTGGAACTGATAGCCGGGCGAGACGGGCTCGCGGCCGGCGGTATCTTGTTCTGAAGCCAGGGTTGCGGTTTACGGCGCGGAAGCCGTACGGACGAGACAAGAGGCTGGAGGGGACGAGGAAACCGAGAGGCGCGCGCGCGCAAAAGAGTTGGTGATGCTATCAGAACGTGGGTGGATGTTGTAGGTAGGTTGTCGCATGTCGTCTTAACTCAGGGTGGGGGGGAGAGTGAGCAACTTTAGGCGGGGTATTGGTCCGTTCTCCGAGTGAGGGAACCTTGGCCTACGGGGTTGACGATTCTTAGGTAACAGTCTTGCTCAGCACGGGCTATCTCGGATTGCTCCGTCTTTAGCTGACGAGGGTGTCACAGCGTTTCTCATTTGTTAAAGATGCTGATGATTCATCGTCAGATACAAAGTGTATGCATGTAACGGCGGGCTTGCAAATGGATTCATTGGGTTTGAGGAGAAAGAATTACTATGCATTGACCTTTGGTAGTGGCGCTCGCTTTTGCGCTGCATTTATACTATCTAGGTCAAGATAGAGATGGCCAAAGGGGCCGTCCATAGACTCACTCAGAAGATATAGCTGGAGCAATGCTCTGCTGCGCGATATTAATGAGTAAAGATAGGATAATCATTGTTACATTAACTTGCTACAAGGCACAATTATAGTATAGGCCCTATTTGACGAAGCAACCTGACTCTCTTATTCTGCAATAAGTTGGGAAGCCAGGAACGGGCAGGTTTGTCTCGAGATGCTCTTCGAGGACCATCACGCCTGGTATTGGACTCTAGATACAGGTCAACTCAATTTGTTATACGCGCCATGGGTACTTTGCCAGAGCATGCCATCTGCTCTCACGACTGATATCCAAGACCATGTCCTGGTCGTAGCAGTGTGGCAGGAAGCCCAGGCAGGTTCGAGGTCAACCAAGCAAAGAGCCATATTCCAGGCTCTCCTGTTTCCTTGAGACCACTCCTCCACGTCGCTACTCGCAGACGAAATGCACGCCGAGGAATTGAGCTGAAACAATGACGCATGAGCCCCTGAAATCAATAACGCCAGACGCCAGATGTGCCTCACCTTGGGCCTGTTCCTACAACGCCAAACTCTTGATCCGTATTTTCATACAGGATCCGTATTGGAGATGGACCTTCTTTCGTCCCCTCCTATAATCAGGTAGCTGTCGGCATGTTGTCGACAACTCCTTGCTCTCACTCGCCCATATAGATGATTCTCCGTATCATCACCTTACTTCTTGTCGGCAAACTTCTGGTGAATAGCACGGATCTGCTCCTCCACATTGACGTTGTGCATATGGCCAAGCTGCGCCTGACTCTTGGCATCCATAGCACCGTCATAACTGTGAATCGCCGCCTTCTTTCTCCGCGCACGCTCATCCTCCGAGATGGATTGGCCAGTAACCGGGTCAAACACATCGTCGCGCTGACTAGCCAGACGCTTGAGATTGTTGGCAACATCGACGTGAGACATGTTGGATGACGCGTATCGCGAGTCGGCCTTGGCCTTTTGCTCTTTCCAGCTTGGGTCGAGAAGTTCGACTAGAGAATAGTTAGTGACTGACACATCTGAATAGGGGAAAGGGGGACGTACTTCGCATATGAGCTTCGAGCTCGCTCATCGGAATATTTTGCTTGCAGTTGGGACACAGAGCCATCTGAGTTCCCTGTCTGTTTGCTGCCTTTTGCGCCGCACGTGGCACATAATTCTCCTTGATCTTCATAGGAGCACCACCACGAGCTTCGGCATGAGCCTGCTGCTTGCGGGCCTGTTGCTCTGCACGCTCCTGGATCCGGCGCTCCTCTTCCTCCTCTTGAGCGGATCTTTGAGGTTGTTGCGGACCGGGGGCATAGGGCTGTTGGGGAGGAGGCATATGGACGGGTTGGTAAGGTTGCTGTTGAGGGTGAGAGGGTAGAGGATACGATGGGCCGGATTGGGCTGGGTGGGCGTTGTAGCTCGTGTCTTCGTCGGGCATGGCTTCTTCGATTCGGAGGTTGGAGCTGATGGAAGCTTTGTTTCGGTCCTCGAGGGAGGCGTACTGAAGCTCTGAAAGGTTGGTGGGAGGTGGTAGGTTGGCCTGATCATCTGCGTCATTGAAAGTGATGGTCTCGACGACGACAAAGTCACCCCAGTCGATCTGCGCAAACTCGGCCTTTTGCTTCTCCTCCTCTTCTTCCTTCTTCTGACGCTCAGCCTCCTGGTACTTGGCATACTCGGCTCGCTGCTTAGCGCGATTCAACACATGGAACCTCTCCTCGATGTTGGCCTCGAGTTCCTTGGTGCGCTCGTCCTGGGCCTTTCCTCCTTCACCACCTAGGCCGCTTGCTCGTAGCAGTGTAGTATACTGGTCGATGATGTGTTGGAAGAAGTTGTGAAAGGTGTGGTTAGGAATCAGGAACTGAAACTGAGGGTTTCCGGCTTCGCGCTGAGCCAGCTGAGTCATGAATTGGCGACCATTCTTGGCGACAAACAGAGCAGTAAGTCGGATGACATCCAAATCCTTCTGGTTGATACGGGGCATTCGCGCAGAGAACTGAAAGTCGGCAGGCTTGGGAGGACCCTGGGGCTTAGGAGGCGGAGGCGCGGCCTCGCCGACGCGACCAGCAGCGATCGCTGTACCGCGCCCGTTCTTGACCTCTTCGAGTCGCCATTGATAGTAAGGGTGGTAGGCGTCGGAGGGGTTGAGGAAGCTAAACTTGGGATTCGAGCGCTCCTTGTCGCGGATGCGATCTTCGAAGACGGCGCCGTTGCGCGCGACGTAGCCGGCAGTCTTTTCGAGGACGTTGCGGATCTCGCGGGGAGGCAGGACGACGCCTGCGGGGGCCTTGATCTCGTCGAGGACGGCGGCGGCGTCGCCGTTTGTCGTTACGGCGGCCATTGTTGGGGAGGGACGCGCTGAACAAAAAGAAGCTGATGGGAGCTACCAGCCAGAAGGCGACTTGGGAAATTTCGAGGTGTTCTGGCGACGCGAAGCTTGGACCGGAGAAATATTGTTCCGAGTTTTGCTATCAGCTCTGCTTGGGGCAGGAGTTGCCCATCATTCGGCCTTGACTGAAAATTGTCTTGCTCTTCTGGCTTCATTCACATCTATACCTGTTTAAATAAATTACCGATTCGAATTGATGTTCGTCCCCTTCATTTTGGCGTTGCCTTCTATCTGTATTCACCAGTGTTCAAGCCAGAAACGTCGACGGTGTCCCCATTCTCTGGCTTACATCTATCTAATCTCAGAAGTCTCTCAAACATCAGCACTCCTTGGCACCAATAGTCGGCTTCCATATTGTCCTCCAAGTTGAGATCTGTGAGGATATATTATAACGGTGTCATTGACCCCTCATCTGTCTCAATCTCCCACACAGGCCAGTGTCTTGCCATGGTCAATACAGTTCAGATGGAACAAGGGAGTGTGCCATCAACCACAGAGACCATTGAGGCGAAACCTCGTCGATTTACTCGATAGCGGAATTATACAGGACATGAGCATTGTTTCACGCAAAATACCACTGGGAGATTCACCTTTACTACCTCATTGGTCAACCATCTCGAGGAGGCCACTGGTCACACCGCTGGGATGCATGGGCTCTCTTCGCACGGCCTCTTACCGCGTTGGTCTTGCCCATCTGTTATCATTCCGGAATCTCTGCCCTCCCGCCGCGATTCTGCTAGCGAACCGAGATCTCCGGCAACTAGCGTTAGTGAGTTGGCCAACCTATCGGGCATCTGTGAGATAGCAAGCTTGGCTTCGGGTTCCTGGATGAACAAGACGGGATGGTGGTCTAGAGCCTACAGTGCTTACTGTACGATGAAGCCTGGTCAGTCAGCCACAGTGTCTCGTGTAACCCCGACTCCAACCCGCACAAGAACTGAACCTGATCTTCAAGAGACGTATCGTATCGCACCCTGGACACTCAGCAAAGATTGCCAAGTGCATACCCCGCACAAATCAGCTTACCAAAATCGCCGATATGACGTTTTGTCGGCTGCTCGCGGAGTCAACGCCGTTTTCCCCGATCACGCATCTTTTTACACACCATCCATTCAAAAAGGGGCCAAGATATTCGACAATATCGACTCCAACCACTCATATTCACTCTATCCTTTGGTACGACCAAACAACGCAAGGCTGGAGTGGACTCTCGGGGTAAAGCTTCTCCGCTGAAGGAGCCAATGAATAAATCCCTCCCGATCCCTTCGTCATCCCTGAAATTATTATAAATTCGACCCGAAGCATTGTTGAGCCCGATACTCTACCCGTGGGAATGTCGTCGTCGGCATGGAAAACCTCAGCTCTGGAAGCTGTCTCCAGCTATCTGTTTGACGAACACTCCAGTCGTTCAGAAGACGCTAGCATCTTGTTGGTGCTGGTGTCATTCTTCTCACCCTACGAAAAAATCCCCTTGGATCTTCTTGTCCGTGGCTCAGCCAATCGCAGGCGTTGGACAGCCGATGGCAAGATCGAGACTGTGGACGCTATCCCGGTCGGATTGGTTCCGGAACTGGCTGAGTTGCTTTCGGACGCCTCAAGATTGAACAGCATCTTTGAAGAACTCTGTCGGGTTTCAGCCATCTTGAAATATTCCGATGACGCCTACCACTTGAACGAGGACATGTCTGTTCGCATCCATGAAAGTCTTGAGCCCAAGGGTCTTTCGTTTTGGCGACAGCAAGCCCTGATCGTGGCATATAGAGCGATCCCCTGGAAGTATATTGAGTTTCCGTAAGTCTAAAAACTTGGCAAGCCTCGACCAACTACTGACCCAACCCAGTGATCCTACCGTCAAGCTATTCCTACCGCATTTGCAGCATGTAACGGAAGCGTATCAAGATTGCTTTGACGATCTTCCAACAGTTACAAGAACTGACTTTATGCTTACCCTCATTGAGGCATCTCGATTTCCCGGGATGGCATGGAAGTACTTTGCTGTTGGTCAAGCAGAATTGGCTGCGGGACGCCTCAAGAACACGCATCTTCGCCTTTGCATCGGACAGTCCAAGGCCCTTCTAGGTCGGCTCAGCGGGAACATGAACGAAGCTGTGAACAGCCTCCAGGACCTTGCATCAGACGACCCAGCAACCGCCATGAATCAGCGAACACGCTCGGAAATTTGCGTGACAGTCCTTCAGAGATGCTTGAACTACATTCAAGTAGCAGATCTTGACACCGCCCAGGAGTTATTGGAGGACTGGACCCCCCTTGGAGAGAACCCGTCCCCATTGGAAGAAGTTATATGCTTCCGAAAACATGCACTCCTTGGAAGAATCATGAGGTATCAAGGCGAGTTCAACGACTCGCTGGAGCAGCTCGAGATAGCACACAAGACGACACAGGAACAGAGTGACATCATCCTGGAAGAGGATCTTCGCGATCTGACTTGCGATCTGGCTGACACACTACGAGAGCTTGACAGACCTGTTGCTGGTGAAGAACTCCTCCGCGCAGAAATAGTGCAACGCACTGAGAGACCTGACCCTCTGGCTGGAAAGTCCCTTCTGGAGTTGGCTCTGGCAGAGTCACTTTTTGCCCAGGGGCGCTACGAAGAAGCAGAGCAGATCTGCCTCGACATCCAGACCAGGGCCAGCCTTCTCAAGTATGAGAGGCTTCGACTGTACGTCATCCTGGCAAAACTGCGTCACATGAACTCTGAGTTGGAATCTGCGTTGTCTTGTTGGAGTGAAGCGATGCAAGCGTTGCAAAAGTTCCCTCTTGTGAATGGAAGAGTGAATCGGATCATCTCGACTTCGATGGCAGACGTTCTTGATGCTCAAGGTCACGACTGGTTATCACAAGAGTCACCCAGACGAGCGTCCCTGAGTGAGCTGGCCAAGCCACAAGGCGTTCCGTACTGGATTGCAGGCTTCCGGCACTGGGCAGAATATCTGCAGTCGAGGGGGGCGCGGGGTGACTTGTAGCCTATCGAGACACGCGATCTTGGAAAGCTGTTGATCAGAGATGCCAAGTGAGACATGAATCTACATACATGGGAAGTGGAGTTGATATACCCGAGACGAAGTTGTCATTGACGACTCGACTCAGAGGAGGTTTATGCTTGTTATAGACTGTTCCCAATATTGAACCTGTGATGACACAAACGGGTCAAGCGTCAGCGAGGATAGTCGTCGTCACTATCCTCGTGTAAGGAGGGCACTCGTATGGTCCAAGAACGCGCGTTTTTGGGCATGGGCGAAAAAAGGGGCTCTTGTGCAGTCTAGCCCATCCATGGATGTTTAGCCGCATCGCGCTTGTTTGGAGCTGATGCCACGGAACAAAACGAACCCCTGCTGTGGCTACAGTAATCAGCCACAACACGAGAGTGGCGCAAAACGTCAATCCCTAGCTCTGACAGCTCTGGACTCGGGCTTGGATAGGAATGGTAATTGACACTTTTGAGCTTAGCTCTTGCTGAGCTTCATTGCTTAAGTGCCTAGGTATTCTCCTTCACGTCAATGATAACAACACCTTTGTATAGAGCCATGAGCTGAGGTCGGCTGAGTGTTAGCTGTGCCTCGCTAGCGCTAGAGGACGCTTTTTATAGGGCGAATGTTCCCCTTCCATGTGCAGCTCTGTTTCCAGGCTAGCGCTACGGGGATTCCAGGGGATTTTCGTGGCCGGGGTCAGGGGTTGATTCGCTGTGCGTGTAGGGAGAACCCCACTGGGCGCGAGGTACTAGTGGAGGCTACTCGAGCTGACGGGAACGGGAGCCAGCCGAAAAGGCCACTGTAGCTACAATTTTTGAGAGAGCAGAGCAGAGAAGAGAACCTGGGCAGGAAGGAGCAGGAGCCCAGTGACACGCGCCTGCTGCTGCTGCTGCAAGCATCCTTCCAGTCAATCCCCCCCCTCCCCATCCCCATCACCAGTTTCAGCCCACCCGCATGTGCTAAGTTAATCATCAACCATCCCCTGAAGCTTCGTGTCCTCCTCGACTTCTTCCCTTCCCTTCCGTTTCCCCTTCTTCAACCTCGCATCACCCAACGACGTCCAGGCCTATTGCGCATCGCCTGCTGTCCATTCTATTAACCCGGACAGCTTGCGATTGAACTTTTGGGTCTTTTTTTTTTTTTCTTATTTTTTTTTTTATCTTATCCTCCGACCCATTCGATGAGGTGTCTTTAAGTCATCTCCCCCCCGGCCGGTTTTCCCTTCTCGCTCTCGTTTCCACGACCAAACCTTTTCTTTTTTACATCCACAACTATCCGAACCATTGTTCCCGATTCGAGTGTCTGCGCTTCAGGCACAGCTTCTAGAAGCCTTCTGCGATCGAGTCGATTCGAACTGAATATCGATACTTGACCGCCATGGCTCGTTCCCGGGGCAAGAGTCCCAGGCCGCCGGTCAAGGCTGAACAGCCTGTCGTCGAGAAACAACAACCTGCTCCCGTACCGCAGCCGCAGCAGCAACAGCAGCCTGCTGCCGTGGCTAGCAAGCCCAAGAAGAACACCAACGGCAAGGCCAAGAAGTCGACCTCGTACAAGTCGGATGGTGTTGAGGACAACGATGTCTTCCTCCTCCCCGTCTCCGACTACTGGACTGTCCTCGGCCTGATGGTCGTGGCCACCATTGTCCGTGTCTACAGGATCTACCAGCCCACTAGTGTTGTCTTTGATGAGGTCCAGTGAGTCCTTCTCGCTCCTGGGAGCTTTGGTTGAGCTTCATCCCGAGCTCCAGCCATCCCCTGTTCAGACCAGTCCACTAATCGTTTCGTTTCACAACCACAGCTTCGGCGGCTTTGCTACCAAGTACATCAAGGGCAAGTTCTTCATGGATGTCCACCCTCCCCTGGCCAAGATGCTCATCGCCCTCACCGGCTGGCTCGCTGGCTTCGACGGAAGCTTTGATTTCAAGGAGATTGGCAAGGACTACATCGAGCCCGGCGTCCCATATGTCGCCATGCGCATGTTCCCCGCCATCTGTGGTATTCTTCTGATTCCCTGCATGTTCTTGACTCTCAAGGCCGTTGGCTGCCGTACCATGACTGCTGCCATGGGCTCCGGTCTCATTATCTTTGGTTCGTGTTCCCGCAGAGACATGATTCGCATGGTCTTGGACTGACGCTTCGCAGAGAACGGTCTTCTGACCCAGGCCCGTCTGATCCTCCTCGATTCGCCTCTTGTTGCTGCTACCGCTTTCACTGTCCTGTCCTTCACGTGCTTCACCAACCAGCACGAGCTTGGTCCTGATAAGGCCTTCCAACTCAGCTGGTGGTTCTGGCTCATCAACACTGGTCTTGGTCTGGGTCTTACCGCCAGCATCAAGTGGGTTGGCTTGTTCACCATTGCTTGGGTTGGCAGCCTTACTCTGGTCCAGCTCTGGGTTCTGCTCGGTGACACCAAGAACGTTACCATGGTATGAAACGACTGCTCATGTTGGCACTTGATCAGTTTGCTGACTTCTTCTAGCGTCTTTGGACCAAGCACTTCATGGCCCGCGTCTTTTCCCTGATTGTCGTCCCTCTGACCTTCTACATGGCCATGTTCGCCATTCACTTCGTTGCTCTCAAGAACCCTGGTGATGGTGATGGTTTCATGAGCTCCGAGTTCCAGGCTACCCTCAACAACAAGCGAATGAAGGATGTCCCCGCCGATGTCATCATGGGCAGCCGTGTTACCCTGCGTCATGTCAACACTCAAGGCGGTTACCTTCACTCCCACCCTCTCATGTACCCCACCGGCAGCAAGCAGCAGCAGATCACTCTGTATCCCCATAAGGACGACAACAACATCTGGCTCCTGGAGAACCAGACTCAGCCTCTCGGTGTCGATGGCCAGCCTATTAACGGTACTTATGCCTGGGACGCTCTTCCCGAGCCCCAGTACATCAAGGACGGTGCTGTTCTCCGACTCTACCATCGCCCTACCCACCGCCGCCTGCACTCCCACGATGTCCGCCCCCCGATCACCGAGGCCGACTGGCAGAACGAGGTCTCGGCCTATGGCTATGAGGGTTTCGATGGTGACGCCAACGATTTCTTCCGTGTCGAGATTGTCAAGAAGAAGACCAAGGGTGCTGTCGCCAAGACCCGCCTCCGAACCATTGAGACCAAGTTCCGTCTCGTTCATGTCATGACTGGCTGTGTTCTCTTCTCTCACAAGGTTAAGCTCCCCGATTGGGCTTCCGAGCAGCAGGAGGTGACTTGCGCTCGTGGCGGTACTCTCCCCAACAGCTTGTGGTACATCGAGAGCAACGCTCATCCCCAGCTGGAGGGTGATGTTGAGAAGGTCAACTACCGACGTCCTGGCTTCTTTGGCAAGTTCTGGGAGCTTCACAAGGTCATGTGGAGGACCAACGCCGGCCTCACTGACTCTCACGCCTGGGACTCCCGCCCTGAGTCTTGGCCCATCCTTCGCCGAGGTATCAACTTCTGGGGTCGCCAGCACACTCAGGTCTACCTCCTCGGAAACCCCATCATCTGGTGGTCTTCAAGCGTTGCCATTGCCATCTGGGTCGTCTTCAAGGGCATTGCTGTTCTCCGATGGCAGCGCAGCTGCAACGACTACTCGAGCGCCACCTTCAAGCGATTCGACTACGAGATTGGCACTTCGGTCCTCGGCTGGGCTCTGCACTACTTCCCCTTCTACCTGATGAAGCGTCAACTGTTCCTTCACCACTACTTCCCTGCTCTCTACTTTGCCATCATTGCTCTCTGCCAGGTCTTTGACTTCATCACTGCTCGCGTTCCCGGGATTGGTGTCCGTGAGAGCAACGCCATCAACCGCATCGCCACCGTTTCTTTCCTTGTTCTCTCTGCTGCTGTCTTCTCGCTGTACGCTCCTCTGGCCTATGGTAGCCCCTGGACCAAGGCTGAGTGCAAGCGCGTGAAGCTCTTCAAGACCTGGGACTTTGACTGCAACACCTTCTATGATAGCGTAAGTGTTTTCTATCCGATCAATTCAGGTAATAGTTGACTAACACATGTGACTTTCAGTACGACAAGTACAGCCAGGTTCCCGCTGTCAGCTCCTCGGTGGTTCCCACCACGCAGGCGACTAAGAAGGTTGACCCCGTCAAGCAAGAGGCTCCTGTCGTTGAAAAGCAGGAGCAGGCTGTCATCTCTGGAGCTCCTGAGCCCGCGGTCGAGCACCGTGTGGTTGCCAAGGAGGAGAAGGTTGAGTACCGTGACCAAGACGGCAACCTCCTTGACCCTGAGCAGGTCAAGGCTCTGGAGGGCAAGGTTGAGTTCAAGACCAAGTACGAGACCAAGATCCGAGTCGTTGATGAGAACGGTCAGGAGCTTCAGGAGCCTGAGGGCGGCTGGCCTGCCGACATTGACGCTGGCGTCGCCCCTCCTCACCCTGATGTTGAGGGTGTGAACAGCGAGACTCTCAAGGGCAAGGAGAAGGTCGAGGAGGTTGCGGCTGCTCCTGCTCCTGAGGACGTTGCTGCTAGCAAGGATGGTGAGAAGGAGGCCGAGGAGGCCAAGGCCAAGCCTGCCAGCGAGAACCAGGATGCCACCGTCAAGGATGAGCTGTAAGCTATCGGACAGTCGAGTTCTCTTTTGCGAGACCCTCGATCTCCATGTTTACGAAGCCTGTCTTGCAAACGGCACTCCCTACTCTCCTAGCTCAACCTCTTCTACGAACCTTCCCGCAAGCCTTGTAACATCATGTACTCATTATCACTTGACGACTTATGGAGAGGGTGGGAAAATCCCTGGCGATCTTACACTACTAGAGAAGATGGGGGGGATAATCAGTATCTGTCTGATTTTGGGGGAGAAAAGCTATAAAAAACATTACACCCATAAAAACGAGGGGAAGATAAGGAGGCTGGCTACACAGGACCGGGACGTCGGGCTACGGCGTATTCTCATTTGTTGACATGTGTCTGAGGGCATATCGTGGCATGCGTACAATGTTTGCGACACAAATTCCATCACTAATATACATTTTTCATGTCATTCATGTTGAGGCTGTGTGATGTTTGTGACTAGACTAACTTGAATGTCCTCATACAGGAGTATAGAAGGTTCATATTGCACTTTACACTGGCAAGTAGCCTCGTCCAAGCCAAGCCCAAGATGGATATCACAGCAGGGATCATATGGCAAGCAAGTGTATGCAGTTGGTATCATGTGTATTACTACTACAACTAGTGGCAGCGTCAAAAAGCATAGTTGACGGCCTTGCGTGATGTGGTGATCTAATAAATGTAGGAAAGCAAACCCTGTGCATGTGTGCTCTCTCCGTCTTTCTCTTGCGCGTGGCAAACCCAATCCAATCATGACGCTCTGGACCAAAAGCAGAGGACAAATAAAGCATGTCGTCCCAAGAAACCCAACCCATTTCCCGATCCAGTTTGCGCCTCCCGAAACGAACGATGCGCATCTCCCTCTCTCTCTTCTCTGTGTGTCTCCGTAAAACGCCAGAAGTTGTAGACCCGCGAGGACTCCCATAACGATAGATCGGTCCCTTCATCCAAGTCCTCCAGGTAGTGTAAGTCAGTTCCCATAACCTATTCATCCAATGTATGTTGAAATATCCCATCCTTCGTCTTCTGAGTCGCTGTGTCCGTGTCGAGACAGCTGATTGAGCATCATTGTGCCCAGCATGCGCGATCCAAACTCATTCCCGCAAACCAATCAATGCATGCAATCCTGTAACCCAAAGTGTTATACAAAAATAATACACAAGACCCGCATCAGGAGTTGACGTCGTCGTCAACCATGTGCGGGTCTTGAAAAGAATGTTTTGTTTATTGATCCGCAGATGGGATCGTGATCGACAGTCGCTTCGTGTCTTCCGAGCCAGAGCTGCTCTTGACATCCAGAGACTGTATGGAGCTGCGTACGCTCCGAGCTCCATCCGTCTGCAAAGGCGGAGTATGGGGCTCTTGAATCGGGCCGTTGACCTTTTCGTTCCGCGTTCGGTCAATGTTCATCATTGGTGGAGTTTGAAAGCCAGGGACCGAGAGATGATCGGACACCACACTCTCTTCGCGGCTGGTCCGGGGGCTCTTCTCCAGGTCAACCGAGAGTGGTGCCTGGATGCTAGGAATAACGCCTCCTCCAATTCGAGACCAGAACATCTGCTCTCGTAGTCGTACACTCTCCTCCCAGGCAGCCTTTTCGTGATTCTCGTCGTCAGCTCGCCAGTGACCGTCCTTGACCATGCGTAGAAATCCAAGAAAGTCGCACGTAGAGCGTACTCGGTTGAGGCAGTACTTGCACAGAGGGTGTCTCTGCGCCGAATCGGTCTCGCTCGTTCGGAATCGGTGGGTGCGCAAGTACAGAGGATCCTTTCGAGAATCACCGCAGAGGGAGCAGGGATAGAATTGCGGCTTTGTCAAAGCAACAAATGATCCAGTAGTTGGGACAGGCTCCACGACCAGTGACCCCTCAGCAATCGAGTTAATAACGGTTCGACGAGCAAGCCAGGACAGGCCAGGGGCCATATCAAGACGAAGGGTAGGCTCAATGTCTTCTGCCAGTACCCGCTTGTAGAACTTTGTCTCTTTCAAGCTAGGCAGAGGAGCAGCAGAGGCATTCGAGGCAGCACTGATAGTCGAGGCCGGCGTGTTTGGTGACTGAGGGGCGCTACCGACAGCCTGACCCGCCGTGTTGAGAGATGTAGTAGAAGCGTTCGAAGGGTGAGCACTTGAAGTTGAACCACCAAGACCAAACGAGGACAGCGCAGTAAGAGCACCCATAGAGCCGGACGAGACACGGCTTCCAGCTCGGTTGCGAGAGACTCGAGCGAGGCTCACAAAGTCATCGTACGAAGTCAGATCCGTTCGCAGAACAGGTTGGATCAGATGGGTAAAGCTTGTCGGGTGTGAGGGCTCGGCAGCAGGAACCCATGGCGAAGGTGAAGGTTCATTGGCTGATGTTCGCTGGTCGTCAAGAGAATCGGATTTGGCAAAGCCGGGTGAAGAGGGAGCGGTAGGGTTGGTCTGGTCGTCGCGTTCAGCAGCCATGTGTTCCATGACGTGCTTGAGCTCGGAAAGCTGCTCCTGCTGTGACTTGAGCAGGCTTTCGGAATCGGCCAACTGAGCTTTCAACTGGTCATTCTTGCGTTGCAGCACCTCGTGATCCGCCTTGGCCTCCTCCTTGGCCGCAATCACCATCTTGTTGGCCTCTTCGAACAGGGCAGCAGTAAGGTTTTCGAGCTCCTGCTCAATCTTCTTCTTGTCCTTTTCCGTATCGAGACGCTTCTGGCGCTCCTCGGCTATTTTGGCGTGCCAAACCTTCTTTTCAGCCTCAACGGTATGCTTTCGTATCCAAACGTCGCCCTGTAGCATTTCACGCTGCGAGGCATTCTGGGCCTCGAGAATGCGAATTCGGTCGCGGGCAGTGTCGAGCTCATGGCGAGCGGCCGATAGAGAGTCATCGAGTATTGTTTGGTGGTTGATGGCGTTGATGAGTTTTGTGCTGAGGGTGGCGACTTCGTCATTGAGGTCGGATGGTGATTAGGGATAGAGATGCTACCGTCATCGGCCGGGCTCATACCACGGCTTCGTGGATCAGGCAGGGTGCTCATCTCATCGCCAAGGTCGATAGGTGCAGGGAGAACCGATCGGTAGATGTGTTGAAGAGGAGGATTTGACGGGTGTGTGATCGGGAGTAATTGTTGAGGAGTTCGAGGCTTGTGGCTAGGCGCAGAAGCGATCGAGGAAAGTGATCGGAAATGGCCTAATGATCGTCGAGACGCTGGTGAGGTTGTCGCAAGAGGCTGGCCCCAGCCAGCGGCGGCGCAGACATTGGAATAAATCTAGAGCAGAGCAGACGTGAGCGTGAGTTTGGGTGTGCGAGCAAGGTTCGGCGAGGCAGAGGATAGAGTTTGTGCGTAACAGAAGGTGTGGCAGAGGAAGAGAGAGATGGTGGTGGCGCCCTGAGTCAAGAATTCAAGGCGAGGAGCAAACATACGAGTCCATGGCGAACGGGCACAGTGGAGAGTGTCAGTCGAATCTGTCGTGTGCTGCTGTGCTGCGCTGCCGGCCCGGACAGCGACGTGCGTGACCTGACGTGACGTGACCAGTCGAGATGAGACAGGTCAACCAACGTTGGAGGACAGAGCGTCAGGGTCAGGCAAGCTCAGGATCCGTGGGGAGAGGGGGAGGGAATTGGCAGCGCGGCCCAGTCCAGCGGGAATGGAGGATGGGATGGAAAAGGCGGATCCTCCGGACCCGACACAGTTTGACGACGACGAGCGAGTCGAACGGTAGACAAACAGACCAGACGAGGGAGAAAGAGACGACGGAGGTCCGAGTGTGAGAGGGTAGGTATGGTACAACACCCTCTCGTCTCTTCCTCAGGGCGAGAGACGGAGACGAGGAACTGCGGCTTTGAAACTGCGTGAGCCACGTTCCACGGGGGGTCCACGTTCCACGACCGGGGGGTTTCGATGGACGATGGGGCAGAAATGCTGTGGCTGGTTGACTCTAGCGCGTAACTGTCTGTAGCGCAGCGGTACGGTACGAGATGAGGAGAGTGAAAGAGGAGCTCCCTCCCGCTACAGACTGGAGTGACGCCTGTGCCTGTGTACGAATACGTAGTCTGGGCGGCCGCGGTCCCCGTTTCGTTGCTTCTCCGCAAGCCTGTTGCGAGGGTTGCTCGAGATGGATGGGGCACCCAGTCCGACAGTGTCGTATCGTATCGGACGCGGATCGCAATTGCAATGGGCAGGTGGAGTTTGAGATGATGCGATGATGTCGAAGCAAAGAAAGAATGCTAATCTCGACAAGATTTTTTTTGGTGTTTCGTGATTAGGTCAGTCAGTCAGTGGGAAAGAAAGGGGACCAACCAGTACAAGTAACCACGACCCTGTCCCGATCAACTTCTCCTAGACATCCGTCCCGTCCATTCAATCAATCCAATCTCTCTTTTCTTCGCCTCACCATTCGGGGGCTACGCCTGCAGGCTGCAGGTGCGAGGCCTTGGGAGCGGGTGAAATGGGATGGGGGAGGGAACAGGAGTACGAGGATGCAAAGTACCTACCTCGTGTCGGCCAACCAGAGGACGGAACACAAGCAGGGAACGGCAGGCGCGACCAGGCCTCGGCCCTCACCTGCCCAACCGGACCTCAAACGGAACCGCCTCAGCCACGAGCTGTCTGGTGACGCCACGCCATCACATCCCAGGCGCTCTTGCCCCTGTTTGGAATAGCCAATGGGCCAGGGCCAGGAGCAGCGGATACTTGGACACGAGGTATCGTCGAGCAAGCTGAGGATACGCGGTCTCTGACTTGATAGCTCGTGCGCTAGAGAACAGAGCCCAGCTGGACTGTGACAGACAGGGGGGGCCGTTCAGGTTCCAGCGCCTTTTCCGGGGGCCGGCCTCGATATCTAGCCGCTAACTCAGCGATCAAAAGGGGCCGGGGCCTTCTACGAGTCCGCCGTGACGGAAGACTTCCAGGGTTTATCAGCACAGGCCTCCAGCTTCAAACAGCTGGGCTGCCAAGTTTGAGGCCAGTCGAGACCCTCAAGGACCAGTTTGACGACAGGAAGCCTATTGGCAATAGTTTTCAATTGTGGCTCAATCTCTCAGGAGGAGAGACAGAAAAGGAGAGGAGAGAAAACAGTCGAGATTGAAAAGGATGATGCTGTCATCATCATCAAGAGACGGGACGGGAAGCCTCTGCTGCAGGTAAAGTGCTTTCTCCAGTTCGCCTCCCTCTCCCGCCCCGTGCCAAGTGGAGAGAAGTGAGGGCCCGGGCAACAAGCAAGAAAAGTTGGCGCTGATGACGGCTCCATCTCCCATTCCCATTCTCACCAAAAAAGAAGTTGGATGATGACGGTGACTGGGGTCAGGCCCCAATTTTTTTTCTCACAAGCCACGCCAAGGGAGAATCCGACAAGGGAGAGTGAAGCGAGACAAGCGCTAAAGATGGATTGGAATACGACCGTGATACGCTCGCTGCTGGTCCAGGGTAGGCTTGGGTTGGGTTGTTTATCAGCGACAGGCTCATCAATTGGAATGGATGAGATGAGTTGTGTGTTGTTGCAGAGCTATCATATTGGGCGCCAAGTCAGGTAGTCATCCATTCACTGCAGCCCCTGCTTATTTGTCGTCCATGTTTGTTTCCGGTTGACTGCATTATGCTGCACTGCTCCGTATCCCTTCTCATGTTGTCCTAGTAACACGCAAACAACACACACAATGTGCGATGAGTTGGCACTGCGGGTAACGACAGCAATCGTTTCAAAAAATAAACAGAGGCCAGGACAACACATCATTCTCAACAAAGACGCTTGGAATTTAACTAGTAACGACGTCAGGTACCCGAGTTACCCAACCCAAGACACTGTCTGGAGCGATTTCCACTTCCGGAGAAATCTTCAGTTGCCCAGAGACAAGCGATTCACCAGTCACATAGCAAAAGCGAGATCATGTCTCATTCTCAATTGGGTCTTCGATCGGATAACCTGTCATCTTGATTTAGAGGAGAGCGTGTTCCGCGCCCTGACCTACCCGTGAACTACTTCTGTAGTGAGTACAGCATCATGTAAAGCTCTGGTGCCGAAAGCTTCCAACAGACCATCGAGAACTTCAACCGTCACTGTGAAGACCACATCTCGTAAAAACCAAAACGACAGGCCCATTTTAGCTGTCAGTATGTCAATGCAATACATCCGGGATAATTGAAAGAGCCAACACACCTTGATAACCTGGATGAAGTCTTCCATGCCTTCCTGGCGTGGCTGCTACTCACAACTGTGCTCTGACCTGCGCGTATCGAACTGTGGACAATACCAAGTTCCTATTCAAAAAGCTTTACAAGGAATTGGATGTCACAAAAAAGGAAATAAATGGTGCCATCTTTGATTCTCACCGCTTCCAGGCGTACTTGCATCGATCTCTCTACTAACCCCAAAACTACACGACGTTGGCCATGACTCTGGGCAGGCTAGTGACGGGAGATTTGGAAGCTCTCAAAGATGTCGAGCTTTACAGCAGAGAATGGCTGAGGCGCACCGACATCACCTTCAGCATCCGCCGTGGTGACAATACTCGGAGGACAGGTACTCTCGAGGACTTTGAACCTGTCATGGACGAGCTCCGCAGCAAGACAGTGGCCTCCGCGCCTGCCATATAATATCATGTAGGCAACGTGTGTGCAGTGGCCTTCCTAGGCAATATACGACGGAGACTTTAATGTCACGACTAGGAATCCTGTTTTCATGATCGGCAACGAATGGGACCCCGTGACTCCTTAGCAGGGAGCACAGAACCTGAGTAGGAGTTTGACCAATTCGGCTGCCGTCAAGCACAAGGCCTTTGGTGTAAGTACCATAGTCAAAAGTGAACCTTTGTCCTGCTAGCATGGAAAAACAGCATATTTCCGTCGCTCAGAACTCGGACTGCATCTGGAACATCATCAACAAGTATTTCGCGACGGGTGAGATTCCTTCACCCGGCACTATATGCGAGCCCAACGAGCCCATCTTTTCAAACATGATAGATCTTGGTAGAGTGTTTGGGCTAGATGCCAAAGCTGGAATTGACAAGTTGTGGAAGGTCAGGGAGACCCTGGGATACTGTGATTTCTACTAACCTCGCTTCGGTTGGTCATTTATATGGAGATTGGGTCCTTTTTTTAGAAGAATAGTTGGTTCTTTGGAAACTAGATAGGTAACTGGTGACCTCTCTTTTCTATGTTGCTTGAGAGAATACATTGGGATGATGAAATCTTAAGTCAGACTACACCTATGCATAGAAAGATCACCTTGAGAAATGCCTGAGGGATTGTAATGCTGCATCTGAGAAACATTGTCTGATTTGATTCACAGATTTGAAAGATGCCAACGATAAGCATCTCGGCTCGGAGAGCATAGGCAATGAGGCTGTGTAGAATAGCTAAGTGGCATCGATCCATGACTATCTAATAGACCCTTTTATGTGATTGGCCAGTTCGGACTTTAGATGCAAAAGGAACGTAATGTGGTGCTAATAAAGTCGATGTGAGCCTCTACGGATAGTGTCCTGCCCCGGTCTGGTTGCAACACCACCGGAACATGGGTATCGGCTGATCAGGCTTTTACTGCTGTAGGATCGAAACAAGGCTGAATTGTGTCTAAAGAGGCAATCCATTCGAGCAAGATATGCAGTCCATGAGACTATCAAGCTGCACTGGGCATTGTTTGGATCACAGAGCTCTGTGATGAAACGTGGAATGCTGACCATAGGATTACAGTGTCCATAGGACCATAGGTGCCACACCCCGGCTCCTTCGGCCCTCAAGAGAAGAAAGCTGCTGGTAACAGGATACAATGCAGCCCCCATATTATTCCCGTTGGAAAATGACGCGATGGCCAGCTCAACAGTAAGCCCTAGCGGCTTAGCTTCTGACATTCGAGGAACAAGGGCTGCTGACTGGAGCGTCGAGCATCTATCCAAGAAGCGCTAATCGCAATGTAATGCGGTATCTCGGACTATTGAGTTCCTAAGGCTGACAGTCACTGACTTGAAGTTGCTAGCATAAATAGTCCTCGTGAACCATTGACTTGGGACGAAACTACTTTGTCTGCAAGCGATTTCTACTTTTTGAACTTTACACTTGTTTCTGTCTTCAAGTACACTTCTACAACATGGCTGCTGCACTTATTGATGCAGTCGCTTCCAACGGCAAGGTCTTTACAGAGACGGGAGATGAGGGTGCGAGACAGAAGGTCATAGCTGCAGCCGCAGCTCTCATTCAAGAGCTCGAGAACCCTGGAGAGCAGCTGGCGAGAATTGGCTGGGGTGAGCCAACCCGGACAGCCGCCTTCAGAACTGGTTTTGAGCTGGGGCTTTTCAATAAGCTGGGCGAAGAGCCTCAGAGCAGTGAGCAGTTGGCTGCCGGCACAACTGTCGACCCTGTACTAGTTGGTAAGTTCATCTGCTACTCTAACCCTGTTGATTTCACTAATAAGAGTTCCAGCTCGAATTCTGAAGCATCTGGCTGCTAATGGCATCGTCAAAGAGGTTGGCATGGACCAATATGTCGCCACACCCTTCTCCATGTCCACTCGAGACCCAACCATGGAAGGCGGTCTCATCTACAGTTTCGAGGGCATGATTCCCACCTTTCAGGGTCTTCCTGAGTTCTTGGCCAAGACAAACTATCAAGTTCCCAAGGATGCCAGTGACGGTCCCGTCCAGTATGGTCTCAGGACGGAGAAGCCATTCTTTAGCATTCTGAAGGAGAATACTCGTCTCGGCAAGGCGTTTAATGGCTTTATGACTGGCTATGCCAAGGCTAGACCTCGTTGGGTTGATTTTTACCCGTTTGAGGAGCGTCTTGCGGCTGATGAGAAGTCTACTGAGCAACCTGGCCCTCTCCTGGTTGACATTGGTGGTGGTGTTGGTCATGAGTTGCTTGGCCTGAACGCCAAGGACAATGTCCCATCCGGCCAGTTGGTGCTTCAAGATCTCCCAGAGGTCATCGAAGACGCCAAGTCAACAGGCAACCTGCCTGAAAATATTAAAGCTGTGGCACACGACTTTTTCAAGCCTCAGCCCGCCGAGTATCGTGGTGCCCGCGCCTACTTTATGCGTCTCATTCTCCACGACTGGCCTGATGCCGAGTGCGCTGTCATCCTGTCTCATCTTCGAGATGCCATGACCAAGGGCTATTCTAGACTCCTCATCAATGAGGCTGTGCTGCGAGATGTGGGAGCACCTTGGCAGCAGACAAGCCTTGACTGGACCATGATGGGTATGCTCGTGAACCGAGAACGGACCGAGAGCCAGTGGCGCAAGCTGTTGGCAGATGCAGGACTGAAGGTTACTGGTATCTGGCACAAGGATTCGGAGAGTGTGATTGAGGCCATGTTGGAGTAGACAAGCTGAAGTGTGCGGATCTTTCACTAAGACAGCAACAATTCGATGAACTTGACTTGTAACCCATCCTGATGAATTCTAACAGTGAATTGTAACCCCGAAATGAAGCTGAGATCGCAGACCAAGAACTGAAGTGCTTGGTGCGTCTTGTAGGGTTTGATTCGTTGATAGGTAGAATAACTACAAACTGCTAGACAGCTGGGACGCCCAGTATTACACGCTGGACGGGGAATAACCTCAGTTTGCAATGCCCTCTTCAACCAATCAACAACCTCGGTTCCGTGGTCTAGTTGGTTATGGCATCTCGTTAACACCGAGAAGGTCCCCGGTTCGATCCCGGGCGGAACCACTGTTTTTGCCCCGTGGAGGTTTTCATTGCTCCTCCTTTGCTGCATTTTTGTCATGCTCTCCTTTTTCTCCCGCTCCCGCCTCCGCTCCATGGATCAGCTAGTTGGGGCTATTCTGGCGTTGTTTGGTCTCCAGATGGGTGGCCATTCAACGCCATGAGTGTAACCGACATAAACTTGGCTTGCTCTTATGAAGTTGGCGAACTGTCTCTGCCACTCTCTTCACTCTGAGCTCAAGCTCACTTTCATCATGATAGATGATGACAGTGTGCAGGTTAGAAGGAATGGGCCAAGTTCACCACGTATGGGCGTTGTTTATAGCAGAAAGCATAACGGGAGAGTTCTTAACCACCTTCTGTTTTCTTCCACATCAATGGTCCGATCACCAGTCTTTTCTCAGGATAATCAACCATCTGATCGCTCTCTATCGACTCTTATCTATAATTCTGCATCCCCCCTTTAACTTCGTAACTTCTGCATAGGTAGTCGAATTAGACGAAGTTATCTGACGACCTGTCCGCTTTATCCTCTCTTGCTACTCATAGCCCCTGATACAATCTGAACTTCTCCAAGTCATTCTTCTAAATCCGAGCATTCTTGTGTCCCCTGCCCCATTTTATAGATGTCAGTAAAGTGTGCGTTTCAAAGTAGCACCATCGACGCCTATCTATGTGCACGTATCGCTACATAATATCTAGACTATAACGAAAACTTTCCTTTGAAAGTATAGACGTGGACATCCTACGTCCCGTCGTCCTCCCTTTCTCTCACGTCGTCAACACAGTCCTGCCAACTAATCCACTTCATGTATGCGCACTCAATTATGGCGATGATGACCATTCCGACCCCGAGGCCAACCCACAGACCATCAAGCTTCATATCCGGGCTTCCAAGCTCAAGCCATATGGCGAACGGCACGGCAGCCAGGTAATTGACGGCTAGCACAACCCACGCAGCGACAGACTGCTTCGCCAGGCCCCTTAGCACACCATTGGTTCCGCAGATGACAGAGTCAATGATCTGGAATACGGCAACGGTGAGCATAGACCGGATGGCGAGATCTCTCACGCCAGCGTCCTCCGAAAAGAGATCTGCCAATGGTCGTCGTAAAGTGAACAAAAAGACACCATCGAAAACACCAACAGCCAAAAAGACGATGGCATAAAGAACTGCGGCTCGACGTGCTTCCTTCAAGGCTCCTGCACCTATGAGGTGACCGAACCGTGTGGTGACAGCAACACTGATCGAGAATGGGATATGCCATGTAACAATGGAGAGTGTTGAGCACGGTCTGGCGGCGAGATGACGGGTTCCGATGTACGAGGTGCTGATCATGAGGATCTCAAAAGCAAGCCACTCGGCGGCATTAACAGCTGTGCTTGCAACGGATAGACGAACCATTGGTCCCCATTCCCCGACGGAAAAGGCTGCTCGTGCATCCCAGCCGCCCCAGCATTGGTGGGACTTCTTCCCGAAGACGACAATGTACAGCAGTAGTAGCGCAGGTCTGAGGTTATTCGCAAGGGCCTGTCCGAAAGCAGCTCCATCGAGACCCATGTCTAGCTTCACGGCAAAGAACCAACTGAGAAAGGCATTGATGGGCGCGCAGATGATGAGCACAACCATACCTGGACCAAAATCGCCCTGAGCCTGCAGGAACCTCTTGCCGGCTTCGAAGAAAGCATACCCGGGCAGTCCAACTAGACTGACGCGCAAGAAAGAGGCGGCCTTGAGAGCGAGAGTACGTTGAGGTACGAGCAATGGAAGAATCCAATGCGAGCACAGCCAGAATGCGGCGACAGGGACCATGACGACCGTCATGAGGATGCACATGCGCTGGATGTGCAATCCTACGCCCGTGAGACGACCGGAGCCATAGGCTTGGGCACAGAGAGTGTCGAGAGCGGTCGCCATACCCTCAAAGATGGTGAATCCGACAATGTTCATGGTGGTCAAACCCAGGGAAGAGGCTGCGAGATCCTCGGCGCTCAAATGGCCGGCAACGACTGTCGTGATGACGGTGAACGAGTACTGAAGAAGATAGGTCGCAATCAAAGGCAGCGAGTACTGACAAAGGAGCTTCGCTTCGGACCAGATGCTGTGAATCTCGGTTAGGGACTTGGTGTCTCCCAATTGAGGCGCCTCGGGTGTGCGAGCGAGGAGCGGAGAGGTCTCATCGTGCAAGACGCCATTGTGAGGGGTCTCCTCGCGCTGAGGATCGTGTGCGGGCATCGTCGTTGGTGTTGAATTGGCAGATGATGCTCTTCTCGGCCCGTAGCAGCTCCAGGCCCACTCTTCATGGGCGAATTGAGTGAAGGATGTTGTGAAGCAGAAGGAAGAGAATGACGCGAAGAAGCGAGTTCGGAGTTGAAAATCTGTGGGCCCGGCAAACTAACACCGGAGCCACAGTGCAATTGTACTACCCACCCACGCGTTTGCAGAAAAACATGAGAAACTGAGTCAATGATCTCTGGTTTCTAATGCTAAAAACTCCCCTAAATATAATAAATAAATAATCCAAATTATTATATTATTCCTCATTTTTATATCTTATAATTAGGTTATTATATGAGTACTCTTCGCTGAGTGCAAACGTTCTGGTGTCCCATCCTACTTCAGTGGTTAATTCTCTTTCTGGTTGCCAGCCAATGAGCCCTTGGAGGCAGCGTGGAAAATCTTCTTGGACTGAGTCGCCTGTAGAACTGGATTATTCTACCGATTTTCGTTGGTGTTTATCTCAAAACCAATGAATGCGATAGCGGGATGGTACCACACGTCCAAGGTGTTGGCCGCCAGGCGTCGCGTCGGTGGGTGGGCGAGAACTCCATGGTTGTGATGGGATAGAAAGACAAAGAAACAAAGTTTCGTGCCTGCGTGTATGTGTTTATGCAGATCAAACCAAAGATCTAAGGTGTGATGAGGAGGATGAAGGAAGAGAATTCAAATCTTAGATACGCAGCGAGGAGCTTTACTTGTAGCCACCCAAGACTCTCATTCACAATATCTAGAGTTTAACCCTTCAAAGCTGTGATTCAGAATCTTCAGAATCTGAAGCTGTGCATAAATCTGTGGTGTTATTGTTATTTATGGAACAAAGTTAGTCGATTGAGGGCACAGTGATTGGGCAACGGTAATGAATTTAAAATCAAGATATAGTTTAAACAATTTTAGCCTTTTTTAACCCCAACTATATTTAGGACCTAATAGTCTTTGCTATCCTATAGATAGTCCATAAATAGTCCTAACCCCCTGGGCCTTACCTAGTGAGAGAAAGCATCAGCCATGATAGGCTCAGTGTCGACAAGGTTCAAGGTTCCACTCTGTACAAGCAAGCCAAGATATTCACCTATTTGACATTGTCAGTCACGTAAGGGATTGAATATAAAAATACGAACCTGCAATAGCCCAGCGCGTCGCCAGCACCCTCAGGCTGTTCACCATCTGTCTCAAGGCGTCTCGCATTTCTGGCTCACCATCTTCGCGTATGAACCACGCACATGCAGTCGCGGCAGCATAGAAACATCTTGCCATCAAAGGGCACTGAGTTGGAATCTGGGCCAGTCTAGGACCCGTGATGCAGGCCACCACCCGCAGCCCTTCGACACTGAGACCTTGCATCTCTGTGTCCAGGGCTAGTCGTGCTCGACTCGCGGTACCCGGGTAATCAGGGCACCCGTATGAACTATACAAGAGGGATTGAGCTGAGACGCAAATGGCCATGGCACTCCACAGGGGATACTCGGATGCGCCAGAGTCATAGCCCGCAGTCTGTTCGATAGAGAGTTTCAGGGCGGTCAGTGCTTGATGAAGGCCCTGGGCCTCGGTGAGGAGAGCTGCTGCCTCTTGCGAAGATCTCTGCTTGGCATCTCTGTTGGCGATGACCTTACCGAGCATGTGAGCCGCCTGACATGTCCTGGCATAGCAGCCGAGAGGCGCGTAGGTGCTGAAGGATGCCGTGTACAGTGGTTGACTGGGGATTGATTTTCCTCTGCCCCAGTCTTCATCGTTGACTGGCAGGAGTTCATCGGGGCTTGGCTCTGGCGTGGCAAACGGTAAACTTCTGGTTTCTGTGTTGATGACTCTGGTGAAGAGTATTAGCCACAATATCGATGCTCCTAACAAAATTGAAGATAATGAAATACCTGTCGAGGATGAAAACAGCCCACCACGTTCTGCGCTGCTCTTCAAGTAGACTCCATGTATCGGCTGGCTTGAACAGCTGCTGGGCATCTCTATCATGCCATCCCATCAAAATGACCAGTCTGGCTGCACGACCGATGGTGAGATACGCGGCTGGGTGAATTGCGTGTGATAGCTCATAGACTGCAAGAAGAACAAGTGCCTGGATAAGTCGGAGAGAGGCTAGGCCTTCGTTTTCAGCGGAAGAGGAGAGATACTTTGCCAACAAATATAAAGGATGCTGGGATGGCGGGCATTTGTCAATACGAATAATGCAGAGTTTCATGCAAAGTAGGAGAAGATCGTGGCAGGCATCGTTCAAGCCAAGGTGGGCGTCTAGTAGTCGCTTCTCGCTGATGATGGGAAGCCACTGATGCATGGAAGTAAAGTAATCTTCGTGCAGAGCCCCCCGCTCTTCGATGGCAAGGTGGTCCGAGGTGATGAGCTTTAAGCGAGTCGTAGGGCCCCTTGTAAGGGCGTTGGTGGTGTTCAAGGGAGCAAAGAGGTGCGCATCCATGAAGAAGGGTGACGGGAATAGGTAGCTAGGATCTTCGAACAGGGGGTACAGGCCTGCAGCTTCTGTAGCTCTGGTCGAGCTAGGATTGGAATAGTCGCAAACCTTGCCAAGGCGAATACACTGTGTTGGGCATCAATTAGTCTTTGGGTGGCCGGGTCTACGGTGTAAGATGCTTGGTGTGGAACACACGAGTGAGCACGAAGGCCAATCCTTGCTACACTTTCTCTTGAGACGTCTAGGAAGGGTTATCAGCGGGTTCACTCGCGTACTCATACTGCCTAGGTGGACAAGTATGCCCGCTCTGCGGTCGGGCCAAGTGGGAGTCTGAGCAGACACTTACCGGCATGCTTCACAGGCGTTACGGGCCCTGGAGGGTGTCATGTTGAATGAGGGGTGAGCCCGCTCCTCTCCGCTGACGTGTCTGGTTTTGAGGATGGACAAAGAGGGGAAAAGCGGAAAGTTTTGCAACGAGGCTGCAGATGTTTGAGGTGAAGAGGACGTTGCTGAGTGAGAGCGGGATGGAGCGGAAGGGGGATATAGAGAGCGGCCACGGAGCGGACTTTAGTGGGGCCGTTATGGGCTTGGCTTGGCATTCGACGATGATAATGCTCCGTTAACGTTGTGATTACTTGACAATAATGGGATGATATTAGAAATCATGTGCTAAGTACTCGCTTCTGAGAGGTATATAATGTTGGGGAATGACCAAAGTTTGGACAGTATTAACCAGCTCTAAATACGCTTCCACTTGCACTACCACCAACGCTATCCAACAACCAACAACCAACCATGACTACCCAGAACCTCATCGTTATTATCGGAGCCACAGGAGGCCAAGGAGGCTCCGTCGTCGATACCTTTATCAATGAACCTAATTGGCGAGTTAGAGGTATCACCCGCAACTTGTCAAGCCCCAAAGCAGAGGCTCTTAAACACCGTGGAGTTGAGGTCGTCCAAGCCAACCTAGACGATCCAACCTCTCTCGTCCCTGCCTTCGAAGGTGCAAACGCCATCTTTCTCGTTAGCGATTTCTGGGCCATCTATAACGAGCTGTCCGGTAAACCCAACGCACACCCCGGGAAGTCGCTTAACGAGCAGGCCAAGGAACGGGAGACGCAGCAGCTCAACAATGCTATTGATGTGGCTGCTAAACTCTCCAGCCTGAGCCGCTTGGTGATCTCGTCGCTTCCACATGTGGCGAAACTGACCGGCGGCAAATACACCCACGTGTACCATTATGAATCCAAGGCCGATGCTGAGGACCATGCGAAGGAGAAGTACCCGGATCTGTGGTCCAGGACTAGCATCTTCAAGGCTGGCTTCTTCTTGAGCAATTTCACGGATCACCCAATGTCTCAACCGACTAAGGTCAGTATTTCTGGAAGTTGTGCATGAATTTGAGCGTTGCTAATACAGCATAGGCGGAAGACGGCAGTGTTCAATTCGTGTCAAACTTGAACCCCGACGCCAAATTTCCCTTCGTCGTACAAGATGAGGACACTGGACCGATAGTCAAGGCTCTGATTAACGAGGCGCCGGGAAAGAGCGTCATGGGATGGCGGGAGTGGCTTACACTTCGTGAAGTCGTGGCTACATTTAGCGAAGTGACTGGTTACAAGGCCAAGACTGTTCAACTCCCCATGGGTCAGTTTGGGTTTAATTGCCCACCTGACTTGAAGCCTGAACTTCTGGAGAATTGGGCGTTTGCCAACGAGTATGGGCTTGAGGGCAGTAACGATCCTGATATCATTCACCCCACGGACGTGAGTTGGCCATTTTGTCCCCTTTTAGTTAATAGTTTCTAACATGTTATAGCTGGACTCGCCTCCCAAGTTGGGCACCGTTGCGGATTGGCTGAAGAAGCAGGATTGGGCCAAGGTGTTGGGATCTTGAGAACATGGGCATGAGAATGGACGTCGCTCTGAGAAACCACCCGGATATAGTTGTCACCCTGGGCAAGACAATTCTGTCACTATATAGATTTAGTACTTCGAAGTATGTGGGTTTTCAATAGAGCTTCTACATTTATCGTCTGCTACTAGAGTTTATACTTGTTGCGCAGACAACACATGTCAAAAATAGACTTATAATCACCACCATCTGTCTAGTTGACTCATGCTATTATCCCGTGTGTTGTTGTGACTTACTCACAAACCGCCTCATTGACGTGATTGTACGGCCGTGGAGTGGAGAATGGAGCGCACAGATGAAAATCCCGCAGCACTCGGCGTGATGAGTCACCCGCTCAATCTTTATCATAATCTATTCTTCCTTATACCACAGTTCTATCTTGGTTCTCAAGACATTCATTCCCCAACAAGACTTCAACTTTCCCTATTTAGGAATCATGGCTACTCCTCAAAAGATTGTGGTGATTGCTTCCAATAGCATCCCCAAAACAAAAGCAACTCGCGAAGGCTTCGCTCAACTACTACCAGACTCCTACGACTTCCAGGGTATCAGCGTTCCCTCTCACGTCGCAGAACAACCATTTTCAGACGAAGAAACCCTCCTTGGAGCAACAAGCAGGGCGCGAAATGCCCAGAAAGAACTACCAGATGCCGACTTTTGGGTTGGAATTGAAGGAGGAGTCGAGCCTCGTGACGGATCAATTTTCAACTTTGCATGGATTGTCGTCATTGGAAAGGATGGAAAGTTGGGCAGGGCTCGAACCGCAGGATACTTTTTGCCAGAGAAGACGTGTGAGCTGTTGAGGCAGGGCGTGGAGCTTGGACATGCCGACGACAAGATCTTTGGAGAGACAAACTCCAAAAACAAGAAGGGCTCGGTTGGGATACTGACGGATGGCGTTGTTGATCGAGCGGACTTCTACACTCAGGCAGTTATCCTGGCTTTGATTCCCTTTAAGAATGCTTCATTGGCATTCTGATCAGAAGATTTGGGGGGGGGGGGGGGGGGGGTTTCCTGTAACATGTATCCATAGAAACTCTGATCTATTCTCAAGGCTAGCCATGGCCTTGAATTGCCGTTAAAAAGGGACGCTCATGTCAGTAGATGTCTCGTTCAAGCAGCCGTGCAGATCCTGCTGCCACTTTTGGGTGGTTATTGTCAAGGGCGGAGTTTATTTGGATGGGATTAAGGCATGACGGAAATGGGAGGCGATCTTCATGTTTGGTACGTCGAAAAGGAGTTGATCATCGTTGCATGTTGAGCATCAGAGCTTCTGCTAAAGACATTGGCGTTTTGCAGATAGGGGCTTCACGGATTCGTCATTCTGATCTGGTCCTTTGACAGGCAGCTCTAGCTAGTACTGTTAAAAGGTTGCGTCTACTTGGAGTCCGGTTGAGAGTGGGCGAGTGGATTGCCATTAAATTCTATGCTACTTTTCCTCAGCTGATAAACGGTAGCCGTTTCTCTGTTACCGACTTAAACGCGTCAACTGGAATGAGGTCAGTTCTGTGATTTGCAGCTTTTAGTTGACAGGGTTTAGTTGTGTACGCATGGATTCGCTGGCTGTACTAATACGACTTCCTATCACTGCTTCGTTTCGTAGTTTCCAGTTTCTTCGTCAAAGCCTCGATAGACGATGTCGAGCCGTGATGTGGTTCAATTGTCTTCAACCACCTGCCGTGATTCAAAGAATTCCAGATATACAAGTTTGCAGAGTACGGCCTTATCTTCGAGAGGCTACGGAAAGAGCTATTGTCCAGGTACAAGACAAGTCCTCTACTGATCATTACGAAGAACGCGCCAAATCATCAAGACCGACTCGATCTAGGCATCCAACATGTCTACATCTCAAGGTAATAGCCCCTGAACCACTTATGTTGTCCGCTTGGTTTTAATTTGGACGTTTATATAGAAGACGTTTGTGTCTTACTATGTAGCAGTGTGTAGTACGAGAATGGGATATCGTCTTTGTCAGGTAGCCCTATGTTGCACGGAGTGTCATCTGTGTTGAAGAGACTTGCTTAGAGTATATCAGTATACTTCTGTCAAGTACGGACAAGTGTCTGAAGCCTGGGATGAAGTAGCTATATGCATACCAAATGGAATGCCAAGGTATCAGTTCTGCCGCCATATGCATCAAGTACATGCGAGAAGGGGCAGATGATCAGCTTGGAATACCTAATTAAATCTTCATGCAAAGCGTCGTTCCAACCTTGGCAATCAAGTTGATCCAATCCTCCTGGTCAACCCTCTCCTTCTCCTCGATCCTCTTCCCAAACACCTCCCACACGGCAATAAACTTGTGATTACTCTCCTCGGTCGTCCCGATATCCTTGAACGCCCTCATCATGCTCTCGTGCTTCTGGAGTGACTGAAAGTCTCTGCGGGCCTTTTGCTTCTCTACAGGATCTGTGGCGAGGAGGATTCGTACTTGAACGCAGTACAGAATCAATGCCGCTAAACCAGCCGCCAAAGCTGTTGCTACTGAAGAACCTGTGACTTCTTTGACAGCAGTGTCGGTAGGTCCACCGTCAAGCTCAACCTTGGTGCCGGGGAAGGTAAAGCTGATATTATTGATGTTGCCAACCCAACTGTCGACGGTTCCTGAAGCTGTGGCCGCGCCGATGGTAAAAATCTTGGGCGTTGCCTTGGACGGGTAAGTGGCAACGTGCTTGGCTCCTTGATCTGAAGCTGAGCAGAACATGAGAATGTCGGCGCTGGCCGCTTTGGTGATGGCGGATTCAAGAGCTCGCCTTTCTTCTTCGTCTTCGGGAGGATCGATGATCCAAGACATGGAAATGATGTGCACCTTTTTTCTCACAGCTGCAAGAATAGCCTAGGGAAATAATTAGTTTTTGGGGCATTGAGTTAAAGGATGCAATGATTCACATACCTGTGCTGCGCTCTTTGCAGTAATCTGCCGCGCTGATTCATCCGAAGGATGATCTTCCAGTCTCAACACGTAAAACTGCGCTCGGGGACACAACAGATGAATCTGCTTGGCCATGATAGTCCCATGTCCAGTACTAGACACATAATAAGGATCGTTCAAGTTGTGCTCAGGGTCACGCTTGCAAAACGTTCGCCCACCGATAAATGAGTACTCGAGATCCTTAATATCCACACCGTCATCGATAAGGGCAATCTTGATGGGTTCTTCAATGCTCTCTTCAATCTTTCCACGATCGTAGTACCTCTCGGCATCGAAGAGAAGTCTGCGGAACTCTTTCATGCATTGAATCCACTCGTGCTTGTTGGAGTGCTCGGTTTGGTCTTCAGCTCGGGTGGCGTTGACATCAGCTATTCCGCGACGGACGACTGGTCCGTCCTTGAAGACGTCGACGTCGGGCATGAGGCGTTTCATGCGTTCGAGAAACTCTTTGACGTTTTGTTGTGTGCGAGAGCTAGATTCGAGGCCCTACTCAGGTTAGACATCCGTGAAACACTGACTAGACTAGACGCACCTGTTGGATGTGAAGATGTACCGTCTTCAGACTTCGCAACTTCTTCAAACCTCCCTCTTCACTCCATCCTCTGAGCACAGCATTGTTTCCACTCCAGTAGAGATGCACCTCGCGTGCTTTCGGGGCAACCTTGTAAATCACCTCGGTACACAAGTCGGTCTTGTTCCAATCCCAAACCTCAACGTCCATAGACTTGAGTGCATCCTCAATAGCCTCATCACTATGCGCCGGCATGGATGAGTCGTCGATAAAGACCTTGAGGATGGTCTTGACCCCCTTCTTACGCAGACGATCAAAAACGTAGCACAGATCTCGTCTACCGGCTCCGTCTGGCTTGGGTGATCTTCGACTACTGGACCTCTCGCCGGCTCGATTTACTTGCACACTGAGCTTGGGTATGGCGACATATTGAAGAATATCCTCAAACTTGAGCTTGGACAAAAGGTTCTCAAGACCTGCTTGGGTGATGGTTCCGCTGTTGACATCACCGGACAGGTCGAAGTACAGTTCTTGCTCTGCGACATGTCAGCCCTTTCCAATCCCGTAATTACATCGATGAAGATAGTCTCACCTGATGTTGTGTTGCGCCCGTACAGAATCTCCATGGCCACTCCATAGCTCCGAGAGCGCAAGTAATGTAGCTTCAAGAAACGCTCTACTGCTTTCGCAGTCGCCTCATCCACCTTGGAAGAAGATTTGTGACTGCTATCAGCCCCGTCTTTCTTCTCACTTTCCATGGAGCGAGAGGACTTCTTCTTTTCCTCAGGCAACGGAAGACTTGGCGCTGTCGTGATGATGGGCGAGTTCATCCCTGATGGGTTCAGGACTGGTCTTCCTCCATACTTGGTACGGGAATCCAACTGCTGATTGAGTCGCGCGTCTGGAACCCCAGAATCAGGCCCATGGACTCGTGAACCCGATGAAGACATGCTGCTTCCCTGATCTGGTCTCGCTTCTCGGCTTGGCTCATCCGCGTTGCCTGGATTTGAGCGGCGACTGCTGCCTTTTCCACGCTCGCTCTCTTCTCTAGCCCTCCTCTTCTCCCTCTCCCGAGCTTTTCGCTTTGTCTCCTTGTGATGGAGATAAGGTGACATACCCTCCTTGTTGAAGTCACCAAGGGGAGGACCCTCAAGAATCGCTTGGTCGCTCTTGTTGACGATGCGCTCAATGATTGTCAGCTGCTCTCGTCTGCACTTCTTGTACTCGACTGCGATGTGAAGCGGCGTGTTACCGTTCGCATCCTTGGCCGCTAGCGTGAGGGGATCTGCTCTGTCTACGAGAAGATCGAGGAACTTGACTCTCTTGTCAACGCCGACGTGAAGGCAGTTCATCAAGTCGTTGCTCGGGATGGAGAGGATGGAGCTGATGTCTGGATGAGCATCGCACATCCACTGGACCATCTTTTCCTTCTTTGCTTCGATGGCTAGAGATAATGACGTGTGGCCTGATCGATCTTGGATCTTGAGGTAATCTCGACGGCTTGAGAGAAACTCGATGAGTGGCTGCATCTTGCTGTCGAGCTTTGGAAGCTCCTTTTTATCCATTGTGGCCATTATGTGTAGTGCAGTTGGCACGCGCTGGTCTCCAGTGCCAGCTGCAAGAAGTTCACCATCGCCATTTGTGAAGTTGACGTAGTCCTCTTTGTTTGTGAGGTCGAGTTTCCCGTTCTTGATCTTTTTCAGGACATCATCCAGGAGGTCCTTTACCGAGACCTTTCTGTGGCGATCCTCATCGTCACTCTCAGAGTCATCTTCACTTGAATCATCCCCCGCCTTGGACTCTGCCCGTTCCATGTCGGACTCTGCAGGTCCAAGATCATCAAAGCGATCATCATCATCAGCTGCGGGACTCATGGTGGCTTAGTCTGAGGGTATCTCGATACAATAGGTCACTAAAAGAATGCAGAAAGTGTAATTGATCGGGTGACGGACTTGACGCGACTACATCTCAGGAATAGCACTGATTTCTTCGTTCACGACCCCCCCCCCAGCCTCGTCCTTGGCCCCCAGTGCAACCTCTCCCCCTCGTTCACAGAGAGGCATTTTCTCACCCAACAATGGCCAGTTTGTACAGGGATCTCGAGGTCAGCTGGCAAGGGTGCCTCAGCCCTGTAGACATGGGTCGACGCAACTTCGCTTCAGTGGGCGGGGAGCTGCATATCAGCGCTTGCTCGCTTCAATTAATTGGTTGTGCTACGGGCTTCTCTATCAAGCTGCGTCCCTGGCCTTCTTCTTCAAGGTCCTGTCAAACACGATATCGACGAAACCATCCAGATCAACGGCTCCCAAGTTCTCAATGTCGTACTCTTTGCGCAGCTTGTTGGTCGGCGGAAGAGTCGGATCAAACAGGATAGGGTCGTCCTTTGGCGTTGACCCAAACAGCTTGCCCATCTCCGACTTCCAGTCTGCTTCCGCGTTGATCGTTATCTTGCACTCAAAGTTCTCCTCGTCGTATTTCCTGTTCAGCAGGATCGCGCAGCGCATGAAGCTCGGCGTCCCTGATCGAATGGAACTGTTCTCGTGAAGAACCCAGCTGGCGCCTACTCCCCTTCCATAGTCGTCGCTGAAGATGTGTCCCATTACACGAGCGTCATCGCTGGTAGTACGACTGATCGTCTTCTCCCATTTCACTTCGCCACCAATGTCTGCAAACTGACTGACCCCCGCGTTGACTGTGGCCCCGCGAGTGAGCGACTCTTCCTGAGTTGAAGACAGCAATGTAATGCGGCCAGCGGGAGCAATTGCTTGGACTTCCGGTGCTCGAACGCCAGGGATGTTGCTGCTGAACTCGAACTCGAGCGTGGCCGAGAGGATTCTTCGAGATCTCTTGGTCGTGTCCAGGTACAGGTCGTAGACGAGAAGAGTTGCGTTTTCTCCAGAGTCGAGGGATAAACCTCCATGAATGACCTCCCGAGACTTGCATCGCACTTGGATGATGCCTCGACGTTCAGTCACTGTCGCTCTTTGGAAGGGTGCTGAGGGGTCGTTTCGGGTGCGATAGCCGCTGCCTTTTTCTCCCTTCTTGTTCAATCCGATGCTGATGCTGGTCTCATCTTCGTCCCAGTCCGAGTCTTCGGGAAGCTCAATGTCATCATCGCTCTCCCCATCGTAACCGTTGTTACTCTTTGTCTCGGTGTCGCTCATGATGTGCTTGCTGAGGAGTCAATATCTCCCAGCCGGGCAAAGAACCAGTATCACGGTTCTTTATGCCTTCAGCCCTGCGTATGAGCAAGGATGCTCCGCCCGGGCTGGATGCCTTTTCTGACTTGCCTTGGCTGTGCCTTTGACCACCTGGCCCCTCCATTCCCACATCCCGTCGATATGAGGGGCCGCCTAGCCGCCCATTACTAGTTTATGTACGGATTTAGCCCCCAATCCAACTGCAACCCCTTCGATCGTGTCATTGGCAGGCAACAGAGTTGAGAATAGCCAACTGTTTCAGTATTTGCCAGGGCTCGCGGTGTATGGGGTAGTTACTGCGGCATGGGCGCTTACTCTGCATACCAAGCGCACGTTGGCTCTCAGCTGCGCCTTTCCCCTCAGTTCCAATCTCGTCGAGATTATCTTGTGAAGACGGGAAACCTTGCCTTAGTCACACGGCTCGGAGGATCGCCTATTCACGGTTCCTTACCCGATCATGCAATACAACATTCACTGTCCATACTAGACAGCTACCGGAGTGCATAATCGCAGGACTTCGCTTGAATGTCGTCGTAGACCTTCAACACCAAACACGATGCCTAAATCGGACTCGGATTCGGAGTCGGCGGCTTCCTCTGCTGCTTCAGAGCTGTCCCGACTTCCTTCTCCAGAGCCACCAACTGGACCAGTTCGGGAAACAATCATTGGCGACAACCAGGATCAAAAAAATGACGACAAAGTAGAGGCAGAGGGCACACCAGCCGGCGATGATTCCGGCTCAAAAACCACCCCATCTTCAGACTCAGCTCCTGATCCAGAAGCTGAGTCCCTTCGCGTTTCATGGGAAGATAAACAAGAAGAGGTGGAAGAAACTATGAAACGCCCATATTTCGAGGGAGCTTTGGCCGTCGAGTGAGTTCTCCACACTATTTGAGCATGGGCTTCCTGACAAAAACTTGCCAGCTATGTTATCGTCCCTGGAGTCTACGGGGGCTGGGATACTGACGTTAGAGAATGTCCTGGCTCAGGGAGTTCGGCCTGGGTGACTAGATTTGCTGGGAGGCGAACCGCAGAAGACCCCATCTGGATGAGGCGTATATCATCAAAATGCAGGGTCCTCACCTACCAGTACAATGCTTCACAGCTCTTTCGCGGCCTCCAGTCTCGCCAGTCGATCCGCCAGACGGCCCTCAAGTTGTTGCAGGCTCTCAAGGCGAGACGTCGGAACGCACAACATGTTTGTGGCCCTGAAACTCTATGAGGACTGAATGTTGATCCATTTAGAAACGGCGAATCTTTTTTGTTTGCCACGACATTGGAGGTATCATAGTCAAGGATGTGGGTGTTCATCCCCCTTCTATTCAAGCCGTGGTCTAACAAACCTGACTATGATCACAGGCCCTCGCTTTGGCAGCTCTTGAAGGGTATCGGTGGAGGGAAATCTCGGAAATGTCCCGATTAGTGGTAAGTTAGTATTGCATCTAGAGTGCAGAGCACCGTCCTAACCTACCGCAGGTCTTTCTAGGCTGTCCTCATCGCAGCTTCAACAAGACCGATATGGAAGACAGACTCACACAGTTCCTATTCACCAACTATGTTCACAAAGAGTCCAAAGTTCGACCGTCAGTGCCATCCATACCAGGGCTTGCAGATGCCGTCATCGAAATCAACGGCCTATTCGTCGAGTCCAAGGTCCCCCTGCGCAGTAGAGTCATCAGTCTTTACTCTGAAGGAACTGAAAACTCTAAGATTTGCCATGTGAGTCTCTCTTCAGTGGGTTCTTGGAAACAGTCCTGTGCTGACTTGCTTGGGCAGGCCCTTGATAACTACAGTGCTACCCTGGGCATCCCCCTGGAAAGACGTCTTCCTGAGCCTAGCGACAATAAATATTCCGACCTCAAGGCCTACATAAACAAGATTGATGGTAGTAAGTTCAAGTTCTTGTTGCAATGGCTCACGTGCCAATTTTGGTTCGATGGTACCTGCGACCACGGCCCCGTCGCGTGCTGTGAGCTCAACGGGGGTTCCTACTCCTTCCCTTTACTTTAATCCGACATCAAGCATTCGTGAACCTGCTTTTCATGTTGGCCAGCAAGCTGAAATTTCCTCAGATATCAATTCTACATTGGAAGACAAGCAGTACATACAGGAGCGGAGTCTCCTCGCCCTCGCCTCCCCTGTCTACCCACTCGCGACCGGCGAGTCTTCCAACTTCCTCAAGGACCTCCCGGAGTACCGGGCCTGGCTCAACTATCGGGAACCTAAGATTCTTTACATTCATGGAAACCATCGTGTTCGGGAGGTAGCCGAGCAAGTCTTTTACTCTCTCGAGTCAGATGCCGAGGGTGACCAGAGGCGAAGCTTGGTGCTCTACTTTTCCTTTGACCGATGGGACGTCCGGTGTGACTCTATTAGAGACTTGATCGCGACGTTCTTGGCACAGATCATCACCCACTTCCCCAGGCTAAACAAGCAGCTCGAATTCTTCTTCAATCAACTACACAATGAACACGGCTGGACAGAGACAGACCTCATCCAGTTCTTTGAATGGTTCAGATCGTCAGATGAAGTTGAAGAGGTCATTTGCGTCATCAACTACTTTGACGAATGTACCCCAGCATCTCGCAAGAAGTTCCTGGAAAACTTCGTTTACGTGTCTCAAAACGTTGAGACGCCGTGGAAGGTTGTTGTGACAAGCCACAAGCCCGACGCCCTGACAGAGGAACTCTCGGGTTCGGTCTGTACACCAATTGATCTTGCAGCACTGAGATTAGAGTCCTACACCGACAACGATGATGAGAGAGATTTGGCAAGTCTGACGATGGTCCGGCCTGACCTTCTCTCCCACAATGCCAAGGTCCACGAGGAACTGACGACGATTGAGAGGCTCGAGCCCTCCGCCCGGCAAATCATTCGTGAGCAGGTCAGTATGAACCATGGATGGCCCGAAGAAACGTCCATCCAGGCGCTCTTTGCGCCCCTGGATCTCGCCCAGGTCAAATCACAAGATGACGAGATTCTGGGAGAGATCTTGGATTGGGTGTTGAAGAGGTTTCCCGATCAAGGCATCCTTCGCCGGCTCTTCTCATGGCTGCTTTACTCTGTGAGACCACTCAGCGTCTGGGAACTTGCAACCGTTCTCTCGTTTGAAACGCCTGAAGATCGAGGTGGCATGGCCCCCACACCGTCAGAAGTAGAGAACCTCATCTCGAAGATTCAGCCATGGTTGGCTGGCGTCATCGAGGTAGACCAGAATGAAGTCAGATTTCGACATCCCCGCCTGCGAAACTTCATGGCGGGGGAGGGAACTTCGCAGACGAAGGCTAGAGAGCCAAGGTATCTGTGGGAAAAGATAAAAGAGACTGCCCATTCTGACATAGTCGAGCTTTGTCTCAAATATCTTTCTCGTACTAGAACCAGCATCGAGCAACTCCTCGGCGAGAACTTCGGAGTTAGCCTCAGAACCTTTGAAACGCCTACTTTTGCGGACCGAACAAACCTCGCCTCCTATACCCTCCAAGCGTGGACACATCACTTTTCTCTGAGCTCGTCACGTCTAGACCTGTCGACCACGCTCTCCGAATCAGAATCACCAAATCTTGCTCGAGTTCTGGCTCAGGGTCACTGGGCCTTTGCAAACCAAATCACGAAGAGTGTGGATCTTCCGGAAACGCTATTTCCCATCTTGGCTGGCCTTGGACTGCTCGAAGTAGTAAAGCCACGAGATCAACAAGACGTGTTCCGAGGGTTGCTCGAAGCAGCTCGCAAGGGCAACGCCGGGATTGTCCGCCGAATGACTGAGGAGCATACGCTATCACCCGACCAATTGATGAAGACCCTAGAGGCTGCAAGTTCTTCTGGCGATGAGGACTTGATGCTAGATCTGTTGAAGCAGATCATCTCCAAGACTGAAGAGCCTGGTAGCATTCAATGGCCACCGCTTCTCATTTATAGGGCGGCGTGGCTAGGCCTTGATCGTTTTGCTGACAAGATTCTCGGGTTGGGATGCCCACCTGATCCTGAAGTTGAATGGACAACCACTCTGAGGGCTTCGCCACTGTACCAAGCATCGCGGGCCGGACACCCGAAGACTGTGCAAGCTCTTGTGAAGCATGGGGCCAATCACAAGTTCCCTGGTGGTCTTTACGACCGAACACCTCTCCATCTTGCGGCAGTTGAGGGGCATACAGAAGTAGCCCGGGTCCTTTTGGAAGAGGGGAACGCCGAGCTTGATGCCACCAGTGACGATAACTTTACTCCTCTATATCTTGCGTCAGTCTTTGGACATTACAAAACCCTGGAACTGCTCCTGAAGAAGGGCGCTGACCCCAACATGGGCCTTCCTCCAGGCCCCAGGGCCGAGGACGAGTTTCAGTGGGTGCCGTTGGTTGTGGCATCGGATGACGGTCTCGAAAAGTGTGTACGACTGCTGCTCGACAATGGAGCAAACCCTGACATCTGCGGCCCCGAGGGAACTGCCCTACGGTGGGCCGCTTGCAGTGGCCACCTGGGAGTCTGCAATATGCTCCTTGCTGCTGGAGCCGACCCCAAGAGCGAGCTACTGGAGATGCCCATCTTCCACCAGGTCTTCCAAAGGACGCCTAAAGACAAGCTCCTGGAGATCCTAGACCGGTTCCTGGATCTTGACTTGGATGTGAATGCTAAGAACAAGTCAGGAGAGCCAGCCCTGCTGCATGCACTTCTTACTTGGCCGGCCCTGGTTGAGGACTCCAGAGTGCAATTCCCGAAGATTGACGCCAGGACGGATGCCCTCCGGAGATTCCTGGACCACGGCGCTGATCCCAACTTGCCGAATGATTTCGAGAGCTATCCACTCACTTATGCGGTTGACCGTGAGCGGTACGAGCTCGTTGAGCTTCTGCTACAAAAGGGCGCCAACATAGACCAAGCCAACCGGCAAAACCTGACGCCGATCACACTCGGCATCGAAGATAAAGAGATTCTCCGCCTCCTTCTTAGAAAGGGAGCCAATCCAGACCTTGGCAGGCGTTTCGGCCATACGGCCCTGACATACTCGGTGTGCGAAGGCCTGGATGAGGTCGTGGAACTACTGTTGGAGCACAATGCCTCGGTCGATATGGAGTATGATGGCGACTCTGAATATTGGTTAGGCTGGACCCCCATGAGATTTGCTGTTACGTCAAGAGTTGGAAAAGACGGAATGGTGCGTCAGTTGGCCGAAGCTGGAGCCAACCTGAGGCACAAAGTAGACGGCATTCCTCTTATCCGTTCAGCTGCCACGGGATATCACCTTCAGGAGTTTCTGGAGTTCTCGGGTCGAATCGATATTGACGAGGGTGACGATGAGGAGGGCATCGCTGCTATCCATGCACAGAGCACCACAATCAGCAACCTCAGACGTCTTCTCAATGCTGGGGCAAACATTGAAGCGGTGACAACTCGGTCACGCGACACACCGCTCTCAGCTTCCGTCACTGCCATCGATGGACTAGACCGAGCAAAGCTTCTACTTGAACGAGGGGCCAGCATAAATCGTGGATCGCCATGGAGCGGATCGCCCCTCTGCCAGGCTTGTCGGAAGGGAGAGTGGGAGACGGTCAAGTTTCTCGTCGAGCAGGGTGCAAATGTGAATCAGTCGTGCTATGGCTTGAACGGTACGCCGTTGCAGGCAATAATTCTCCGAGGCGAAGGAGAGAATGATCCGTCGCCTGAGGCAATGGTTCGCTATCTCCTCGACGAGGAAGAGCAGGCCCACGTTCGCCCAAGAGAGTCTCGCGCAGACGTGACCGCGCAAGGCGGCTTGCTAGGCTTCCCCATCATTGCAGCAGCGTTGAGGACGACGCCAAACATCATCAACCTTATCCTAGAACAGACGGGGGCAACAGTCGACGTGAGGGACAGCACGGGTCGCATGCCGATACACCTTGCTGCTCTTAACGGGATGCGTAACTTTGAGGTTATCCTCGAAAATGGTGGAGACATCAATGCCAAGGACAAGATGGGCCGAACAGCGCTTCACTTCGCTGCGCAGTCGGGGCACAAGCAAGTTGTCGAGAAGATCATCTCACTATTATCTGACAAGACAGCCATCGACGCTCCAGACATTGACGGATGGACACCGCTATGCTGGGCTGCCCGTGGGCCGAGGTCTTGGCTGGATGTCGACCATGCAAGTGAGAGTCCCCAGCAGGAGGTGATTACGCTTCTACTCGAGAACGGGGCCGACAGAACGGTTCTCGCCAGCGTTGGGGATGAGAAGTGGACGCCGCTGGAAATTGGACGTTTCTCTGCATGCTCTAGAGAGTCAATGGCTCTCCTAGCCCATGGCCCCGTGCCTAATGGTGTATCTGACCCCGAGAAGAGCGACGACGAGGGAGAGCCACACAAGGCCAAGTCGCAACGAGGTTACTACCAAAACTATTGGTGTGCCGCATGCGAATGGGTGAGTTCTTATCCAGTATTGTCAACTCGAAGATTTGCTAACGTCATGGAATAGGACATTCGAGGTTTCGCATATGAGTGCAAAACATGCACGGATGTTGGGTTCTGCTCCAAATGCTATCGCCATGTGGCCCTCTTTCATCCATCCGATCACGAGTTCAATCAGCGAGGTCTGGAATTCGCAGGGTCTGATGAAGATAGTGACGATTCGGCTTCGGCGACGACAGAGTCGACGGACTCGGACTCTGGTTCCGAGTCGGACGGTTCCGGGTGAGGATGGGCTTGACGTATGGATTGTGGGTTTGTGACGAATCTTTACTTGTAATGAGGAGATACCGACGAAAGACCGGCTTTGAATGAATAATTTGACTGAGTCTTGAGAAGACTGAGTAACACAAATCCGTACGACCGACAACGAGGAAAGCCTGGTGTTGAGCTGACAAGGCAGAGACTTCTGATCAGCCCTAAGAGCCTGGGGCATATCAGCCCTTCCACTGCGGCCTCGGTCGCCTCTTGACGCAAGCTGGTCAGAAAAATGGTCAGGTACTCAAGTGTGCCTGTTTCTCCAAGCGGTTCCGGGCAATGATGCTATGGCTTTGATGACCAGGTCAGCTCCGCTCGGCGGTTGACAATCGTGTTGGGCAAATGGGTTCGGGCCGTGCCTAGTGTAGACTGATGGATTGCCACGACCTAATGCTAGAAATGGCTGGTGTCAGCTACAGGGCATCGTTTGGTCCGTCCCGTCATCGAGCCGCACCGACCGTGGTACGTATGGGCGGGGGAGGAAGTGGTCCCTCATTACAAACCAGAAAGCCCAGAGTGAAGAAAGGGGGAGACCGCGGACGATAGCAGCAATGAGGATGCATGTTTGAAGAAACGAGGACGGTATCTGTGCGTCTGGTGGGATATCTGTTCGTGAAGATGCCCGATAGGCTCGGATCAACCAGATCTGGCTCGCTTCCCTACTTGCCCGTTGTTACCTGATGATGATGCGGGGGAGCCAGAGAAGCGCAGCAGTTATCGGTGGGTAAATCAGTCACCTTGGAGACAATGCAGTTGGTCAACGGGAGTATTGGTTGTTTGATCTTCAAAGCAACAATTTCCTCGCCTTGTTTAGAGACCTTTGGCCGGTCCATCTGTGTCCCATCGCGCTCGTGAGCACGTTCCAGGCCAAATGCTGTTGGACGTCGGCGTCTATCATTTGCACATCTTCTAGAAGACCACCCATCTCGGTGGGTTTACACAAGCTGACCCGTGCCCCTGACCTTCAGGCCACCCATGCTCCACTCTTTCTTAGCTCTAAGCTAATTAAAACCATTAGAGCTCTACAGCGGCTAAACCTCGGTTGACCTGCTAAGAGTGGGTTAAAGTGGAGCATAGGTGACCTCAACGACAGGGGCACGAGTGACCTGGTGGTACATCCACTTCAGAGACCCCACTTAATGGCATTTCCTTAATGATTGGTAGACAAGAATCTGTCCCCACGGCGGGGGTATGTATAACATAGAGCCTGGCAGGAGGTAAGTTCCCCTTAAAACTCTATGCGCCTATATATTTAAATTTATTATATATTAAAATAAGATCTTTTTTATAATTGTATTTAATTTTTCTAACTTATAAATAACTTTATATAATCTATAAATTAAGCTTTTTTAATATTTTAATTTTTATATTAATATTAATTTAAAAGCTATTATTATTTATTTTAATTTAAATTATTATTTATATTTTTAAATTTTATAATTCTTTTATTAAATTTAATAATTATATTAATTTTATTTTAATAAATAAATTTAATATAAGAAAAAAAATATTATTAAAAAAGTATTATTTATAATTAATTTATTAATTAAGCTTTAGGTATTATTTATTAATTATTAATATATAAATTAAGCTTATTATTATTATTCTTATATTTAATAAAATAATTATAAAATAAAAATAAAATTATTTAAAATTTATTAATAATTTCTTTTTTAAAAATTAAATTAAGAATAAAAACTTTAATAAATTTAAATTCTCTTAAATATTATTATTTCTTTTTAAAACTTATGGTTATAATTAAATACTTATTATTATCTTATTAATTAAATTTAGAGATATTTATAAAAATTAAGAATTTTTTATTTTTTAAATATTATAATAAATAATAATAATAATAATAATACTAAAATAAAATAATAATAATAAATTAAATAAATAAACTAATAATCTCTAGCTATTTTAATTCTTATAAAAAATCAGGTATAATTATATTCTCTAAACCAAAGTGCAGACTCAGGGCTACAAAGCAATAACTGATAAGTCGATAAACATTGGGAAACGCAAGTTCCCTTGATGCAACTCCCCTCAAGAGCTTGAAGGTCCCCTTGGGCGTTTCTTCCTCCTGGTCCCCTTCCACGCTTGCTGCATCATACCGCATCCTCTTTGCCCACAGATCCACCACCTTGAGCGTTGTCGCGTCTCCAACCTTCTCCCACTCGCTCGTCACGTCCTTTCAACACTTCCCTCTCTCTTCCGGAGCCCAGGCTGTCTCCTGTTCTTTTGTGACACCGATGAACAATGGCTCTCGGGATTGAACACGGACGCCATGTGGTCTTTTGTGACGTTGAACTTGTTGACCAGGTCTCCGGCCATGGCTGGGTCAGGTGGAAGAATGGAGATGCCGGTAATGAGTGGCATGGTGACGCCTTTGCCGTTGAGGAGACCTTCGATAGGTCCCTTGGCGAGAGCCGGATCCTCGTTCTTATTGTATCTTCCCTAGATGGGGCTGTGCACAGGCTTCACCTGAGCCGTGAGCTTCCATTTTTGGTCCTTCCAATTCTCCAAGACATGAAAATGCTGTGTACTTGACATTCTCGGCTCTGGTGCTTTGACAGAAATGCTGACGGCAGAGTCAAGAGGATTGTGGAGCTGCATGGGCTTGGCATATACTTGCTTGTACTTGTCTTCGACCTTGCAGTCAGCGTATCTCGTCTTGCTCCTATCGCTTCTCTATCCTCCGGGTTCGCTTCTCGGTAAGCCTTGCCGAGGTGACTGGGATTTGGAACGAAGCCATCAGAGAGAAGTTGGCGCCCTTGACGTACCACTTGTCGTCTTCCGGGGCCTTGTCATGGGGACCCATGGTTTCGGCCTTGACATCCTGCAGCGGCGGCAAGAGGCCAGTTTCGCAGGTTAAGAGAATGATTGCGGTGTCAGGCTGTTGCTTGACTGGGGGTTTGACATCGCCTCCACCGGTCAAGAACGTTCTGGAGGAGGCTCTAGATGACGAACCAGTTTTGGTGGCAATGGCGAAGAAGCGATTCAGAGCAATCGCTGGTGGTGGCTTCGTAGAGGCTCCAAAGTTGATATCGAATCCAAACACCCAGACGCCCACATGAACCACACCTCCGAACGGAGGGCCGTTCAAGTCCAAGTCCGCGCTAATCTCAGCACTGATGCGAATACTCGCCAACCAGATATCCAGAGTGAACCGCACACCATCCGAGACACGTGCTGCCATCTGGAAGAAGAAGGGCTCAAAGTTCATCAGGAAGTCCTCAAAGGCGTCAAGCTAGGCCTGCAATACTCCAATGCTCAAAGCCGCCCGGACCCACAGGAGTTACTTTCACGCTTCCCGCTCATCAGCAGACATTCATCGCCGCATTTTCATTGAGCGAGAAGCAGATCGAGCTCCAATGCAAGCGCATCATCTACGCGACAGGTGCTGACGCCCCTCTTCCTGAGTCCAGCCACAAGAACCGGCAGGTTCTTCTGGAGCTGGACCCGAATCCACGCGACACAAGCGATCTGTTTGACTGGGACGATCGTACTCTGAAGATTGAAGACTACGCCGAGATCACCCATAAGAACCTCCTGGAAAAGATGCCAGGTCACTACACCGCCCTAGGTCCGACGTCAGTTGTATTCTCGCTATAGCTGAATGGGCCCCTCTACACGCTAAGCGTGACTGCTGATAATCCTAAGCCGCCTCCCAAGACAACTTTGGAGGATCTCGAGTCGTGGGCGGTTCTGCATGAGCCACAGCTATTCCCTGCCTTTCCCACGGACAAGTATCGGCCAAACAAGCCTTTGAACGTTTTCGCCAACGACTAATTACCAGAATTCACCGCTGCCCGTTTAAAGCTCGTCGAAAAGCCCTCAATCAAGCCCAATACTGTCACTGCACATCAGCCAGTCTTGAGCAGCCGAATCAAGATGCTGCCCCCCAGCCTTGACATTCCAGTTCACCCAACAGACCAACCCATCTTCAACTTTGGGCTCTTCCCGATCGGCCGACAGCAGGACGGCTTCATACCTTGCAACAACAGCCGACCGATCGACCTGGTGTTCAGCATCGTCCGCGACGAGCAAACCACTCCCCCATGCCCAGGCTAATATTTATCCTTGGGACGTACCAGAGGGGAGGGGGAACACATGTCGACATCAGTCTGGAGAGTGCCATGACCAACCAGAATGATCCGAACGGGGAGAGAAGGACCTTTGCGCACCCTGGCACGTTCAAGCTTCGAGCTCCGTAGTTGATGCTGCAGTGATTGGCTTCCTGTTTCTTGATCCTTACTATTTATCTTGGCAGTCTTCAACACATCGCTACTGCATAAACCAGAGTGGCATATTCTGCTTAATTAGATGCCGAGATCTTTCATGAATTGCTTGTTCTATAGTGCGTGGAAGAATTGCTCGACTGCAACTGCACCCGAGAAAGATGTCACGGAATATTGGGGGGGGGGGGGGGGGGCTGCTCAACCACTACAGTCACCACCTACTATCGCACGGCTCGTTTCCACAAAGTAAGACATCTCTGGAGAGCCTGGCAACTTGCCGCTCTAATGTCCTTCTGTGGCGAGCTGAACGTGGCTGAATCCATTCCAGGCCAGGCAAAGAATCCCTCCGGGTTCAGCCATGTCCAATAGTTCAAAAGGCTGAACGCGTGGCGTTGACTCTCACCTCCTGATTCAATTCGACTCTGAGACTCCTCTTTAGATGCTATGGCTTATATGCAACTAAATGGTCTCGTTCAATATTGGCTGAAGCCTCATCAGCTCGGAATGATAACTAACAGCCAACTCCCCGCATCTAGACCCTCTCCCGCCCACGCACTAGTTATGAGACGCACTAGTTATGAGGCTGGGACTAGGGTTCGCCGCGCCGGTAATCTACACCCGCGCGGGAACTAGGGTCTTGTATCTATGTAGTATATCTTAGCCCATTGCAAGTATCGATACATGGTTCACCCTGCCACCCTTGTTCCTGTTTCCGACACGGCTTACAGAACCTCCAAATCGGGACTTGTCAGCTTGTGTTTGGCAACGCCTCTACTCGCATTTGAACAACTAGGGGCAGACCAGTGGCAACTAAGGGCAGTGTGGCCTCCCCTGTCTCAGACGACACTGTTCGAGGTTGACCTAGACCGATCTACTATGTACGTTGGGCCCCATCTCTCGTCAAGCGCTCTCGCCTAGAACTACAACATGTCTATACAGGATACACCGGTGTCTCCGGTTCTTATCCACGCCTCCAAGGCGCTTATCCTAGTGGCGAACTCACCGAGTTTCAGCTTGCCCTTCAGGAGGATAGATTTGTCTAGATTCCCATGTCTGCCCTATTGAACAGTGATACCCTGTCCTTAGCTCCAGCCTAGCCTTTATCCCTGAGCTCATTTCTGCAGGCGGTGGCTTCGATATCAGAGAAGCGACCTAGTTGCCCATTGCGAGTGATTCTCTTCCTCGATAAAAGACACTCCGCCCTTTTCCACACGCGTTTTATTAAACCTCAAGGCCTTTCCTCTGCAGAATTCCCTAAAGTTGCCGTGAACTGAAGGAGCTACGCTTTCTCTTTTTTCTCTCAAGTGCCCTTGCTTCTTTTTTTGCTGCACTCTTCCCAGAATCTGTTTGGCCAGCCAAACCTGTGCGAGCAGGACCATTGACTCTCACACAACCTACTCCAACCTCTACCTGCCTCTGTACCCAACAGTCAAGATGTTCAGTCACTCCGGACGTAGGTTTCCCTTGGTCAATGGAAAAACGAAAGTCATTGACGAACACGATCATACCTCAGTGCACGAGCAAGAGTTAGCCACCCCTGATCTCAAAACAACCTGGCTCCCTGCCGTCAACACCAAGCCCGTTCCCTCTAGATCCGTCTTCTCCGACGACGAGCAACAGGATGAGACCATCATTCGACACAACATTGGCATGCTTGCCTTGGACGGGGGCTCTGACGAGAGCCATATCCGCAAAGCATCCTATCCTGGCCTGGGTGGAACGACCATCTTTTCCCGTCGCGAAACCTCTAGCGGTCTCAAGAGCAGCCGTCATGTTTCCCAGGCCATGTCTGTCGTCTCCAGGCGTGAGACCGTCAGCGGCTTCTCTACAACTGGTGGTCATAACCACCACCGTCACAACTTTCACAATCACCCTCTTTATGATACATCAGCCCTGTGGAAGCTGAACAAGGATCACGTTGAGCAATCATCCTTGACGGTCGAGCTCGACTCTCACATGCAACGTGCTCTCGACCGATACAGCCGCTCCGTCGGCTGCTCCCTGGAATTTAAACGCTCCGTCACGTCCAAGGACTTCCTGAGCATGGTCACCAATGAGAGACTGCGGTACATGCCCGACAAGGGAAGCCGCCTTGACGAAACACTCAAAAAGGCCGAGTCCTTCGGTGTCAAGTTCGACAAGATCATGGCGGCTATGAAGATGATCGAAATGTCCACCTTTGAGAGCTCCGCTCTTGTCTTGTCATCATGCAAAACTCTGCTGGGGTTCGCTGGCAGATACTCTTACGCTGTCGAGAGGTTCTTCACCGCCATGGATGAAGCGGCAGCTTTCATTGTCACCATGTCCAAGAAGTTGAACACGGAGCATCACCACTCCCAGCCCAGGATTCACAACATTTTCCAGGCCGCGCTGGCCATGATCGTGGATGTTGTCATTGACATCACTGCCTCTTTTGGTGTCCCCAAGACTGGAGTGAATGAAAAGACCGTCGTGACGCAGTTTGAGTCGAGGTTCGAAGTCATCATGGTCAGACTCACCCAACTGCGAGCAGAACTCTACCTGCAGACACTGGTCCACTGGTGCGATGGTGATGTCTCGTCCACCGAAACGTTGCTCCTCCTGCTGCAAAGCTTCGAAGACTTTGGTCTCGAGACCTGCCCCCCCGCCTACCTCCATATTCTCATCAAGGTCTGCCTTTCTCTTGAATCTCACGGTGAGAACGTCGTGTCTCTGAAGTGGTTCCGCTTCCTCTGGACCTCCCTGGAGATGCACCGTCATGAGTGCGAGATCTCTTACGAGCAGTACTTTGCAGTCTATCAAGAGTACATTGTTGTTCTTGGTCTGCACGAGGAGTATAGGGAGCGGCTTCTACTGGCTGAGGAGTTCCAGGCACTGGTGCTCGCGGAGCTTGGCTCAAAGCACCTGATCTACATTCGCTCCCGCATCGAGTTCGCCAAGCTCCTCGAATTGGACGAGATCCGCTACACTGAGGCAGTCACGATTTATGAGGAGCTGAGCCACTGCGACCTTCACGGCTTTGAGGAATGTCGTGAGGAGCTTCTAGCCTTGATCGAGGTCACCAAGTACCGCCTTTCCCTTCTGTTCGAGAGCCACCCGGATATGAGCCATCGTGCCGAAGTCCTTCTCATTGACGCCTTCATGTCTCTCAAGTTGAAGCTGTGCTACTCGGACGAAAAAGTCATCATCGCATTGACTCGCATCGTCGAGTACCATCGCAAGCAGAAGCGCCATGGCAGCACTTCAGCAGCCATCAAAGTCATTGAGGAATACATCCTGGGTCTTTTGGTTGAAGAGCGCCGGGAGGAGGTCCTCTTTAACATAGCACGTACCTTGTCCAAGCTGTATCGCGAGATCTCTTCGGTCGAGCTCGGCATCAAGTTCATCCAGCACGTCAAAGAGCAGGTAGTGTGTGGCGAGCACAGCGTCATCGAGGGGCACTGCGGATTCGGTCATGGCCAGATTGCTCAGCTTGACCGACGCTGCTTCGTCTTCATCCATGCTTTCGAGCAGCTTCTCTGCGGTTACGGACGGGAGAAGATGCTGGATGACATTATCCGTGACATCTACACCGAGACCTGCCTGTACGAAGCGTGGTCCATCTCTGTTCGTCAGACCAGTCGGGATATTCACGTCCGTCTGGCTGCTGGCGCCAGATTGGTCACGTTCCTCGAGCAGAAGGGTCGGCACGGAGAGATGAGACAGCTGAGGACAGAGATGTGGGAGATGTTTAAATGTTTTGCTCCTGCATCCATCAGCACCGAGTCCTTGTGGCAGCTATTCGAGCTCACTCTGGCGAACATTCACAAGAAGACAGTCTCAATTACTCTTCTTGAGTGCTTGGTAGATGTATCTTTGAGCATCTTCACCAAGGTCAA